>CM053788.1:195201230-196511230 GCA_028749045.1 Cupressus sempervirens
ATTTGTCTATGGTTTCTTTACTTGCACGACATAGATTGCTTAATCACTTTAAATTTTAAGCCATCATTTTATTTCAGATGTCCATATCAACTATTTGACTTTAAAGTACATAGAAAAGACAAGCAAACTACATAAAAATTATTGCAAATAATATAAGGGAATAATTAACATTTTTGAATTGAGGGTATTTCATTGATTTGAAATAACTACTACAATCTGATTGGTCACTTGGAATTTAAGAATAATTAGAGTCTTTAGGTGATTGGAGTATGACTTAAGTCAACACCCATTGATTATGGTTATAAATGTCTCCAATTTGAATAAGCCATGATCTAACCGAATAACAACTTCCCATTGTACTTATAGAATTAACTTTCATATTGTAATACTATCATTTGAAGTTCAAAGGTTTTTGCACTTGACCTTTGACAGGACAATGGAAATGAGAGATTTTGACTAGTAATCACAATTTAAAAAGTAAATTCTTTTAAAAAGAAGGGGCAAGATACTATAGCATTTATTGAATTTCAATTTTTTTTTTTGATTTTTTTTTTTTCTTTTTTATAGAAAATGTTCTATTTATATCTAATGTTTTTATTTATTATCATTTTAGTTATTCAAATATATGTAAAACATTTATCTTAATCTTATTGATTGGAACTAGCTATGGTCATAGGTCAATTGTTAAAAAAGTTTGTAGAAGTATAAATATTTATTATGAACTTTGATATGAATATTAGTTATGATCTTTGACATTATTTGTATCCATGGACTTAAGTGCACCGAATAGTTGTCAAATGATAGTTACATTAATAGTTGAAGGCAACACCAATAATAGTGGAAATGTGTCCTAAATAATGTTTGTTCCATCACTCTAATTAATTGAATCCCAATTTTTTTTCCTTCTATCAAATCATAATTACAATATTTACAAAGCTTCATTCATGTCTAATATTTTTCTTTATTAGCATTTCTATTCGAATATATGTAAAACATTTATCTTATACTCTATTAGTTGGAACTTTCTATTGTCATGGGTGTGATTGTTAAAAAGTTTACAGAAGTATAAATATTTATTATGAAATCTAGTACAAAAATTTATTATGAACTTTGGCATTATCTATACTTGTGGACTTATGTGGACCGCAATATGATAGTTACATCAAAAGTTGATAGAAACGCCAATAATAGAGGAACTATGTCCTAAATAATGTTTGTTCTATCATTCGGATTCATTGAAATTCAAGTTGTTTTTTCTTCTATCCAATCATTTTTTAACATTTTCACAAAGTTTTATTCATCACTAATGTTTTTATTTGAATATATGTAAAATATTTATCTTACATCTGATTGGCTAGAATTTGCTACAATCATAGGTGAAATTGTTAAAATAGTTTACATAAGTATAAATATTTATTATGAACTTTGGCATAATTTGTATTTGTTGACTTGTGTGGACCACACAGTTGTCAAATAATAGTTACACCAATGGTTGAAAACAACATCAATAATAGAGGAAATTTGTCCTAAAAATTGTTTGATCAATCATTCAAACAATTTTCAACATAGATTGGGGGATATTTTTCAATACTTATGGTTTATACGAATTGCATCATTTTTTGATGATCAACACGCAATAAATGAATATCAACAATTAGATTTTGTAATTTAATAACAACCTACAATCTAGAACATTCATCAATAGAGTTTGGTTATCTAATTTATTGGTCATTTCCTCCACAAAGTTGCATAGAAGTTTAGAAGTTCTTCTATTTTGAATTTTATGTTTTTGGAAAAAAGTAGGTAATGTTATTCTTCCCCTCAACAAGGGTTGTTCTCTCATCTCTTGCTCTAGTTTCTATTTGAAGTTTTTTTTTTCTCTAAAAATTACATTTTCAAACATTTCCCAAATGGTCTACAAAAGACTTGTAGTTTGTTTCCTTTATATTATGTTCTTTCCATCACAAAGTTATATGTAAAAAGAGAAATAGAGTTGTTTTTTCCAATAGTCCTCTAATGTGTTCTTTGTGAGTTATCTGGGAAGCAAATTTACTTGTAACTTTGGTGAGAACTTGTTGATTTGGAAAATTGTGGATGATATATTCATGATGGTGCAACTTGAGGTAAAAATGAATGCAACAAAAAAGGGAATTTTTTGTTATCTAAAATAAGAAGTAACTACATTTGTTATAGTAAAAATAGACCCAATTACATGCCCTCAAGGCTACAATATTATTAAATTATGGAGAAAAACCCTTCTCACATTACCTTCTCTCAAATTCCACCAAAACTTGCCTTTCACCTCAAGCATGGGCCTTGAATAACCTATCTTAGGTTTAGGGTTAAGAATATCATTTACATTTTAAAATTTGGTGGTCGACGCCAAAACATAGGTTCTAGAATTCAAATTAGAAGTCAGTGCAAAAATAGAAGGTTCCAAAAAAAGTAGTCCAACTTTCGAGAAGCATAACTTTTGGTTTGGAACTCCAATTGATGAGCCATTTACATGAAATCTCTCTAAGCATTCTATATCCCTATAAACCACCTACGGTCATCCCCCAATTTTGGGTTGTACAAGGACATTTAGTGCCTCAAATCTGACTTTGAAGCATTTCTAGGAGGTCCTTAAGAAACTTAAAATTGCAATAACTTTCAAACGATGAAATATTTTGACTTGATTATTTTTCTTGAGTGCTTTAAACTTTAATTACAACCTTCCCTCAAAATCACCACCTCTAATTCTTCATAATTATGGCTCATCAATGAAATAATCCAATTTTTTGTATCTGCACATATCCCAAAGGTGTGCCAAAACACTAACCTAGAAAAGTAACAATGAAAATTTGAGAGTTGGAATTTATATTTTTCCCAAATGGGTATCCATAAATGAAAATGCATCAAACATAAACTATCTCTAGATATAGTTTTGGGTCATATGGGATTGCTCATATATCACTAGATGCTCCTACATTAGACACCCAAGTTAATTTGACAAATGACCCTATCATGTCTCAATTAGTTGAGGAAAACCTAAAGAGTCAAACTTCACCTTAGATAACCAGAGTGAGTCTTCCACGAGTCATACTTTCCACTTCATAATATACTCATCATATTGCTTGTTTCTAGTACTCCTTCTCACATGACCATCTAAGATTTCATCAATCTCCTTCTTCTTAGGGGTAGGAATTTGACATTTCTCAAGTATCGGTTCCTCCTCTATACCACCTTCATGATATCTTGTTAAATCAGCAACACTAAAAATAGGATAAATATGGATTCCATTGAGAACATCCACCTCATATTCTTTCCTTGAATCATGTTTCTTCAAAATATTGCAAGGACCAAATTTATTTATCTTTAGCTTGTTGTAGGTTCCCATTAAAAACTTTTTTTTGATCTACCCTAGCCTTATATTGCATGTTCATATGGGGTGATATAGTCACACACTTCCTAATGTAGGTTCTTTGCATGTTCAACAAAGTCCTTTACCTTAGCACTAGTTGTTCCCCCTTGCACCATCTTCCTCAATTATGGTTTAGACCCTGGACTACTCTCATACACAATTTGGAATGGTGACCTACCAACACTCCTCATATAGTTATTATAAGAAAATTATACCTATAATAGAATCAAATCCCATCCCTTGGGATTATCACCTAATAAACACCTTAGTAGATTTCCCATAATTCTATACACCATTTTGGTTTTCCCATCAATTTGTGGGTGATGTGCATAAATGAACTTCAACTTCTTCCACAAGGTTCTCCAAAAATATCCAACAAACTTTGTATCTTAGTCTGAAACTATACTCTTTGGAAGACCATGTAACCTCATCACCTCTCTGAAGGAAAAATCTGCAATATGAACTAGATCATGGGTCTTGTGGAAAGGAATAAAATGAGCCATCTTTGAAAACCTATCAACCACCACAAATATTGAGTCATTTCCCATTTGCATTCCCAAAAAAATAAGAACAAAATCCATAGGTGTATCTTCCTAGGGCCTCAATGGAACAAACCAAGGATAATAGAGTCCTATGTTTTGACTAACTCATTTAGATTTCTAACACACTCAAAAAATTTGCACAAACTTCTTCACATCCTATGACAACTAGGGCCAAAAATAATATTCAGAAGCAATGGCAATGGTCTTATCTCACCCAAAATGTCATTCCATTCCTCTACTATGTTTCTTTAATCAAGTTATCCCTCATGGAACTCCTCAGAATGCATAGCTAACTCCCTTTCATTAGAATGGTATCTTGGATCATGTAGTCTAGCCACCTAGTCCTATCTAGAGTAGGAGGTTCCCTGCAATCCTTTCAAGCATTTTCAAATTCAATATCCTCAAGGTATAAAGTCTTGAGTTCATTAAACCCAACCATCTCAACCTATATTTGTGTCAATAATTTTTTCCTCCTACTTAATGCATCTACAACCCCATTAGATCATCCACTTAAATGTTTAAAATACAAATGTATAGCTCTGTAAGAACTCCACCCATTTCAAGTGCCTCTGATTCAATTTACCCTAGCTATTTAGGTATTATAATGCCTAATGATTAGTATATAAAACAAATTATTTTTTCAATAGATAATGCCTATGTTTCTTTAATGCTTGAACTATTGCATCAAACTCCTGATCATAAACACAATACTTCTTGTTTGCATCATTTAATTTATCATTGAAATATGCAATAAGCTTACCTTCTTGGCTCAATACGGTACCAATAGCACTACAAATGGAATCAAAATACACCTAAAATACCTTTTTGAAATTAGGGAGTTCTAATACATGTTGCTCTATCACTTTCTTCTTCAATAATTCAAAACTTCTTGCAGCTCATGTAGTCCACTTGAACTCTTTTCTATCCCCCCTCATTGTTTCAGATAAGGGTGCATAGATACTACTAAAATTTATAATAAACTTTATGTACAAAATATTTAAACCATGAAGAGACATCACCTCAATGATAGACCTTGGGGTAGGCCATTTTAGGATGACCTTCACCTTCTCTAGGTCCATTTTGACACAATCATGTGAGATAAAAAAAACCCAAATAGGCTAATTCCCTTTTGATAAAGATACACTTCTTCAAATTAATCAAAATTTTGTCTTCCTTTAGTTTCTAAAAGAATATTAATAGGAAAAAAATATTCATCTAAAGCTTTGATGAAAATCAAAATATCATCTAAATAAACATTAACAAATTTTCCCATCAATATCTTCAGTTCCTCATCCATAAGTCACATGAAGGCACTTGATGCATTGGTTAGCCCAAAGGGCATGACTAACCACTCATACACACCTTCCTTGGTTGTGAATATATTATTTCATTCATCACTCTCTCTTATCCAAATCTGGGGATATCCACTCTTGAGGTCTATCTTTGTGAAGTATTGAGTTCCACTCAAGCAGTCCATCAGGACATCCATCCTTAGAAAGGGAAATTTGTATTGATGGTTGTCTTGTACATGGAGCTAGACTTTGTACACATCCTCCACTGTTCATCCTTCATTTGTTCTTGTACTTCAAGTACTGCACAGGGACTTAGGCTCTCCCAAATTAGACCCTTCCTCAAAAACTCTTGAACTTGTATGTTTGACTCCTCAATCTTAGTAGTAGTCATCCTATGAGAAGCCTTGTTAGGTAAACAAGCTCTAGGGACTATGTCTATTTGATGATTCATTTTCTTTACTAGTGGAACCCCCTTTGGGAAATTATTAGATACTATACCTTGAAACTCATTAATGGACCTAAAACCTCTATTGAATCTTTTCTACTACCTACTCTATCCACCCTAGGATTTAAAGCATAACACAAGTGAAGATGCTTCATGATATCCAAAAAAATTCTTCCATTAACAAGGCATACCCTAACACTAGCGCATACCTTGTACTCTTCCTTCACAATGGGTTTAAGCTTGTGATGAACCTTGTCCTTTATTAGAGAATAGGTGTTTGCACGACTATCATATATGTCATGCCTATCATACTGCCATGACCTTCCCAGCAACATATGGCACACATTCATCAATATGACTCAGATAGTACCTCATCATGATAGCTTCCAATATTGAACTTTTCCAAACATTGTTCACTGACCATGACATTTTGGTCATTCTAAACCTAGGTAATTTGGTATTGACATGAGTGTTTATCTCTCTTGAGCTTTCACTTTATGACCATATCTTCTGACACCAAATTACTAGTTCTCCCACTATCAATAATCACATCATAATATTTACCCTCACACTTGCAACTAGTACAAAAAAAAAAATCCTCCTGTGTCTAGGTTCATTTTCACCACTCAAAGAGACTCTTCTATTAACTAAGACTTCTCCTCCTTTAGCATCTTCTAAATGTAATGACGTGGCATCTTTATCCACATTTGCAACCCTTGCATGGTCTTCAACTTTGCTATCATTCCTTCCTTTGTATTGAGGGAATTCATAAGCTATATGACTTTTTCTCTATAGTGAAAACACATTCCACAAAATACTCCCCTTCTTGGTCCTTATCCTCTTCCTATTCCTCATTAGTCTACATAATTTTGGCCACAATAATGGTTAAAACCCTCCTTCCTCTAATTTTGGCATATACCCACATCTTCATTTTTCTTTAGGTCCTCATTTCAGCTTCCAAAAGATCTACGACCACCCCTCCTTCCTTGACCCCATCCTCTTTTCTTTCCATAAAACATCTTATTTATCTTCTCCTCAATGCTCAAGGAAAATTGGTATGCCTCTTCAATGCTAGTCATTCTAACCAAACTTAGCTCTTCCTAATTAATGCTTGGTCTTAACCCATTAAGATAACAAACAACCTTCTCCTTGTTAGCTTCTACATGCCTTTTCCTAATGAGGACTCCATAAAAATCCTCTATTTATTCCTAGATAAATTTTCTTTCTTTCTTTAACCCTTGCATCTTCTTCAACAAATCAAGTTCATAGTCAACAAGAATGAACTACTTGTTTAGTATGTCCACCATCCAAACCCATCACGTTATTTTCTCCTTTCCTCTTTGATTCCTCTCCAAATATACATCTTACCACAAAAATTTTGCATGACCCTTCAATTTGGAATTTGCAAACTTGACCCTCTAAGGATCTTCTACATCTTCATACTCAAAATACTCTTGCATATCATTAATCCAATCAATTAACTCTTTTGGATTAAAGTTTCCAAAAACTATGTAAACTTCAACTTTGGGCCTTTTTTTATGCTAGAAATAATCATCAGAAACCTATTCACCTTTAGACCACTATATTCTTCTTCCCCCTCTTCAACTTATCCCTCTTCTACAAATTCTTCCTCACTTTTGTCTCTAGGCCCAATAGCAATCCCTCTTTGTAGTTGTTCTTGCAAGCCTTCTACTTTCCTCTGGAGGGCTCTGAAACCCTAAGGTATTACACCTCCAACTCTTACACCACATTGTACTTATGGAGACATTTTATCACTCTCTCAAAACCCAAAACCATGATCCTGGTGTAAACTATCTCACAGTCGACAATCTATCTACACACTTAGGAACTCCTACTCTAATACCACTTTGTTGGTGTAAATAAGTATTTACTTATTACACTTTACTTAAATTTACTTAGTTCAATGCATTATTTTATTATTTATTAGGTGAGACACTTAGGAGCTTGTGTACTCTTATGAGTTGTCATGTTGACAACATTGGAGTTTGCATAATTAACTAAGTTGTCATGTAAACAACACAGTTATTCACACTCCTATTTGAGCACATGGTGTCTACAACATAATTTTGCATGCTACACCTTTGTAGGCTTATCCTCTTATCATCACACTTACTCCTATGCTTAATTGAGGATAATCCACTTCTGGTGAACATGTGCTTGGTTGTAAGACTTATCAGTATGCTAATTTCTAAGCATTCTAGAAGCATTCTAGAGGCCTTTATATACAGTTACTCCTAGTGTACTTTCACAATGAATTGAATATCATATCATTATTCTAATCATACTCTTTTGGTCTACTATTGTGCTTCTGCTTGAGTTACTTGATCTTGGGTGATTTTTCCCTAAGAAAAATTCATACATGGTATCAGAGCATGGAGAATTTCTCTTCACATAGTCGTTCGAGACCATTCTTGCTTCAGCATGTTGACCTAGATCTAGAGTATCCGCAAAAATTTGGAGCATCTAGAGCCAAAGAAAACCTCACCATTGCATCTGGAGCGTTGATTCAATGAAAATTGACTATAAATTCGCCTATATTGGGCCAAAGTCAATTTTGAGGCAAAATATTTTTGCAAATCGGTACCCAAAGGCCCGATTTGAAAATTTGGTATGATCGTTATTTAGATCTGAAATTTTATTTTTAGATCTATCATTTTAATTTTCCTTGCAATTTGTCAGCATTATTTTTTTATTTTTGGAATAGTTTCAAAAACAAATTAGTCCTATAGGGCCTAAAGAGAAATTTTTTTTGCAAGAATCGGGCGGTGAAACCTCGGTCCCCGTACGATATTTGGTGGCATATTTTATTGGCAATATTCCAACACCAATAGAATATTCTCTTAACTATTCCAATGGATTGCATATTCGACACGCTTCATAATCTAGTGGCCAAGCTCTACCCACCGACAGCCAATGCAAGGTGGCTTTTCTTTTATTTGAAACTCTTACGCTGTTGGTTTTATATATCTTCCATACCTCTCCTGCAGTCAATGTGGGACTAATGTCCCCCATCAAGAGTTAAAACTAGCTCTCAAAAACATCTCTTCAATGTCATAGTAAATTTTTGATGACTTTGACATGTGGCCCTTGTCAAAATGAACACACAGCAACATCTTCCATCAGCACCGACCCCTCTATAGTAGACGACACCTTGTAGATGTTTGCCACCATAGTGGTCAAGTCAACGCTAGCTCACTACATCTATAGCACCATATAACATACACATGGTTGAACATCATATGGCCACCTTGACCTACTAAGCATCCATGCGATGTTTAGTCAGCCGCCATGCAGCCCAATCACCACTACCACATCTATACCTGGGTACGACCAAAGTATGACTACCATCTCATTCGAAGCATATTCATCAAAGACACATCATATTTTTTCATACAAACTATACAGCCACCATGTTAGTGTATGACCCTACAACGTCATCAAGGGGGCCTTTTTTTTACTGATGTCATCATTTGTCTATCTTAAAATTAACGATCGTGTGACCATCATTCCTAGGTAATAGTGAATTTCTATGACATCCATTTGACTGTCAAATTTAACCCAGTGTTTTCCTACCTAGACCTCTCTCCAGATTCATTTTTTATTTGATAGTCCAACTTTGGGAGGCCATATCTCAGTCATCCAGGCTCCAAATCAGGTGCAATTTTTTTTATTTTGGTTAGAATTTCCTAAATTTTTAAATGGTGCAGTTCTATTTTATTTTTGGTGCACAAATTTGTTAGAAATTGCATCTTTTGGTGATTATGCTTGTCTAACCCTAGATTTTGCAACTTCAATTGCTCTGTACGAGCCCATCTAGACTTTAAATCAAGTTCTTTTTTTTTTCAAAGTGCATTATTTTTTGTCTAATTTCTAGATCTACAATTAGATTATAGGGTTGTGTGGACAAAAGTATCACTTTTAGAAAAAAGTCCTTTCTTTGCTTTGTATTGCTTTGAAATTATTGTACATTATAAAGTTCCAAATTTTTACTCTATAAAGAGGTTGTAAATAGAAAAATTAGAAGACCACTAAGGCCAAAATTGGTAAGTGCCCATTGTAAATGCACTAAGTATAAAGTGCCAAAATCTTTCATTTGGGAGGTTTTTTTGATTGATTAAAAAGGGGGGGTGTTTCTTGGTGTTGTGTTCCTCTTTTCCTATTGTTTTCTTTCATTTCTTGCATCATGGGAAATTTTAAGTTTAAAAAATTAACACCACATAACTATGCTACATGGTCCATTAAAATGTGGTATCAATTAATGCATAATGAAGTTTCTCAATATGTAGATGGTACCCTTCCTAAACCAATAGGTGATCAAGTAGCCAAAAGTGATTTTAATGCTTGGGAATCGACAGATAGGAAAGCCCTAGGTGATATTATGTTGGGGGTTGAAGACAAAATCCTCTATCAAATAGAGAAGTATAAGACATTCAAGGATGCTTGGGATGCCCTCAAAAACCTGTATGGTAAAGTGTCCGAGGAGGATGTTTACAAAATTGAAGATGAGCTTGTCTCCCTAAATCCTAAGACATTTTATTCTATACAAGATTTTATCATAAAGGTGAATGAATTAAGAATGAAACTTGATGATAGTGGTAGTCCTATTAAAAATCACAGGTTAATCTATCTCATTCATAATAAGCTACCATTTGAGTACCCCACATTTCTTTCTTCTTACAACACCACAAAAACTACATTAGGGGATGCCTATCAGAAAGTCACTTTTGATTGTTATTCTCAACTATTGGATGATGAAGAAAAGAAGTTGCAATCAATGGGGATTCTCAATTCACCCAAGTCTAAGGCATTGGTGGCCAATAATGAGGGTTCTCAAACTTCAAATAGAGGAAACGACAAGAAAAAGAAGTGGAAAAATAACACACAAGAGGATATAGAAAAGACAACACCACCATCAAATCAATGAGGCAAGTCTTCCTCAAATTCAACCAAGAAGGGGGACACCAATAAGGAGAAGAAAAAGTGTGCCTATTGCAAGAAGTTGGGTTATGATAAACATGAGTATTATCATAAAAAGATTGATGAGTTAACAAACATCATAAAGAAACACAATGTTCTACTACCTAATGCTTATAAGGAGAAAGGATCTTCATCTCCAGATTCAAAGGGTAAAGGGCAAGCACTTATGGAAAAACCAAAATTTTCAGCAGAATGGATTCTTGACTAAGGTGCCTCATATCATATAGGTTCTTCAAAAGGAGACTTTTTTTCATTGAAGTAGTCTAAGGTACCACACATCTTTTTAGGAGATAATAAAAAAATGGAAGTTGAAGGGAAAGGACATGTGGAGATGGAAAATGGAGAATTCAAAGACGTTCTCTATGTTCTTAACCTTAGCTCTAATCTCCTCTCAATTTATGGCAATAAAGTTGAGTTCCTTCTAGATTTAGTAATGGTGCACACTCTCAAAGATGATTTATTGGTTGTAATGGGGAAAGTTAATCATAACACATGGTTGTATTCTTTCTCCCACTTTGTGCCTAAGTCTCCTTCACATGCCTTGTTGACATAATCTCATTCACTAAGTAAATTATGGCATGAGCAATATGGACATCTTGACTTTTGTATCTTCATCAACTTTGCTCAAACAATATGGTCAAAGGTCTATTAACAATCAAATTTTCCAAAGGTGAATGTTCAACATGTTTAGTGTATATAGATCTAGAGGAGAAGTTTGATAAAAGGAAGTCTTCAAGAGCACCAGTTGTTCTTCAATTGGATCACATGGTACTAGCAGGTCCTTTTGTAGTGACATTAGTCATCCAGGGTCACTATATAACATACTCACTTTCATTGATGACTTTTCACACTACATATGGATCTACTTTCTTCATCACAAGAATGAAGTGTTGGAAAAGTTTCCAGCCTTCAAGACTCATGTTGAAAAGCAATCATGGAAAGCCATCAAAGTTCTTAGGATGGAAAATGAAAGTAGATAAGTGAATACAAGACTTAAATACTTTTTCAAACTTGAGGGTATTGATCTTTAGAATCCACCAGCATTCAGTCCGCACAAGATAAATGTTGTAGCACTAAGGATATGAACTCTTAAGTCAATGGAAAGTTGCATGATACAAGCCAAGTCTCTAGATCCTATACTTGAAGTCAAAGCTATAAGTAGTTCCAATCACATACTTAATAGGTGTCCTCATAATGCCTTAGATAGAAAGACTCCTTTTGAGGCATGGTGCGACAGAAAACCAGTTATGAAACACTTCAGAGTCTTCGATCATCTAGCATGGGTAAACATATCTTCCAGGGGATACAAGGCACCACCACCTAGGCCTTGTAATTTCATCAGCTATGAAGACAATGTTAAGGCATACAGACTTATGGATCCTGAGACACATGAGATTTTTATAGAGAGGAATGTTCACTTTGAGGAAAGTTCACCCAACTTATCCTCTAATCCTCTCCGCACTTCACACATTGTGGAAACTGATAGTGACACTAGTAATAGTAATTAAAAAGATTTAGACATGTTGGATCCTATTGACAATTATAGTCCACAGTCACATCATCAACATATTCCACATGCATATATAGCCATAGTGATAGGTCCAGAACAATAGGGTACACCTAGTCTTCCAACTCTAGCATTAGAGGATGATGACATAGCAAGTTTGTTTGTGGAGTCATACATAGAAAATTTGGGAGACATTATTGATGATATACATCTTCTCTTTGATGAAGAAGATCCTTCTTTAGTTGTTGTGAGGGCTCACTCTAACCCTCCTGTCCATTCTCTACATGATCAATCTTCACAGGTTGATATCATTATGGATTCTTATGTACGACAGTTGCAGGAGGTGTCTTTACCATTTGAGGAAACAATTGGTTCTTTGGGATAGGTTCTATATTCATCCTTGCTAGATTTGCACTCATTCCTTTCAGCAATGTTGGAAGAGGCAACAGTTAGTATCGACATAGGGATAGTTGAGCAAGTTTTAGAGGCATCATTGATCATCAAGATTCTTTCTACACATAGGAGAAGCATCTCATATGTACTTATGATATTGTTTCTTCTAAAGGGCAAGAACATTATTCAGCAATCATGGATCAACTTCTACATTGGAGCAGCTATCACTAATGGGCATTATACTTCTTTTTTTTGGGGGGGGACTACCTTGTCTCCTTTCTTCTTCTCTCTTGTGGGGGGTACCTTTTCCTTTTTTGGGAATGTGTTCTTGGGGGAAGGTTTTTCCCAATGAGATTTTCCCTTTTTCTCCACTTTATGAGAGATTGCATTACATTATGTACATGGGTACCTAACATGGCCTAGTAGCTAAGACCCATCTTGAATTTCATCCTAGCTTTCATAAGCTTAAGTGCATTCCCCTAAGTTGCACTTAAAGGGGGTGTTGGTGTAAAT
The DNA here is from genome assembly GCA_028749045.1 of Cupressus sempervirens. Classification (NCBI taxonomy): domain Eukaryota; kingdom Viridiplantae; phylum Streptophyta; class Pinopsida; order Cupressales; family Cupressaceae; genus Cupressus; species Cupressus sempervirens. The sequence continues at coordinate 195,214,324 of CM053788.1, forward strand.
AAGTATTTACTTATTATACTTTACTTAAGTTTACTCAGCTCAAATCATTATTTTATTATTTCTTAGGTGAGACACTTAGGAGTTTTCGTACTCTTATGAGTTGTCATGTTGACAACACTAGAGTTTGCATAATTAACTAAGTTGTCATGTAGACAACACAGTTATTCACACTCTTATTTTAGCGCATGGTGTCTACAACATAATTTTGCATGCTACACCTTTGTAAGCTTATCCTCTCATCATCGCACTTACTCTTATGCTTAATGGAGGATAATCCACTTATGGTGGACATATGCTTGGTTGTAAGACTTATCACTATGCTAATTTCTATGCATTCTAGAAGCATTCCAAAGGCCTTTATATACAGGCACTCCTATTGTACTTTCACAATGACTTGAACATCATATCGTTATTCTAATAATACTCTTTTGGTCTACTATTCTGTAATGTCCCTACTTGCAAGAACTTATAATATTGTCTTATTTTTTTCCAAATAATCAATTTAAAGGTTATTATTGTATTATTAATGATTCTTAATATATGTATATATTCCTACCCAATCTATTACATTGTACGTATAGGCTAGTTCACCCGAGGATTAGACAAGGAGACCACATTAAAGGCTTGACAAGACCTTGGTCCTCACCTTTCAAATGAGTGTTTTTCATCCCTTACCATGCTTAGATGTTATACCATACCTCAATCCTCAAACATTGTGGTGGGGCCCCATAGCTCGATAAACCTAAGCCCAAGAGTCGATATATTCCCCACTTGTCTTAGGACGCAGCCCTACCCTCTTATCCACCTAGTTCTTACTGATTAATGTAATACTTAAGATTTTTTTTAAGTCATTATCATTTCTTAATTAATTACATTGATTAGATGTTTATTTATTTTATTTAATTATGTCAAAAGAAAGAAAATGTTCATTCTTATTACCTTGGTATTTTCATATAATTATGTTACCTCCTTATTATCATTATTAATATTAAACAAAATAAAAAATAAAAAATATTTATCTTATTACCTCTTTTTCTTTTCCAAGAGTCACAACCTTTCATAATACAAGTCCTTTGAAAAGTCACAACACTTCATAGTTATAATCCTTTAGTAAAGTCACAACACTTCATAACTAAAATCCTTTGAAAAAACATCTCAATACTTTATAATCACAATATTTTAGAAGAGTCACAACCATTCATTATTATGACTCTTTCAATATAATTCATACTTTTTCAAAAAGTCACTTCTTTGTTTTCTTCATTATATTACTTTCCTCTTCCATTTTTCCTTTTTGAACTCCTCTATTCTCCTCTTTCTTTTTACCTCTCTAAAATAAACTCTCCTCCCTTTTATATCTTAATTTTAAGGAGTCGTGTCTATTTGTTAACTCTCTCTTGACTTTTCATTAGATTTAGTTAATTTATATTATTCTATGTTATATTATTTATTTACTTACTTACTTGTGTTTATTATTATTTATTATGCAATTCTATTTAGAAATTTAATATACTTTCTACAATATTGTCTCTTGTATTTAATTCAGTTCCATGCATCACCCGCAGACTGATGGCCAAACAGAAGTGGTAAACATAAGTCTGGGCAATTTGCTGAGATGTTTAGTTGGGGATAAGTCCAAGGGATGGGATTTGATTCTACCACAGGCAGAGTTTTCTTATAATAACTCTGTAAATAGGAGTACTGGAAAATCACCATTTCAAATTGTATATGGGAATAGCCCAAGGACTGTACCAGAATTGAGGAAGATAGAACAAGGGGAGAGGACAAGTGTTGAAGCTAAGGAATTTGCTGAACATATCAAGCGTCTACATGAGGAGGTTCAAGCACACATTACCAACATGAATCAAGAGTATAAATCTAGGGCTGATCAAAGGAGAAGACATAAGGAATTCCAAGTAGGGGATCTAGTCATGGTGCACTTACAAAAAGAAATATTTCCATCCGGTACTTACAACAAGCTGAAAATGAAGAAAATTTGGCCCCTACAAAATTTTGAAGAAACATGACTCAGGAAATGCATATGAAATGGAGCTGCCAGACGGTATTCACATTTCTCCCATTTTCAACATTGCAGATTTAACATAGTATCATGATGATGGTGCAGATGAGATGTTAGAGCCATGTCCAATTCCTGCTTCTAAGAAGGAGGAGATAGAAGACATTCTAGATCATCGTGTGGGTAGGAGTACCAGAAACAGGCAGTATGAAGAGTATTTGGTCAAATGGAAAGGATGGCCGATCGAGGACTCAACTTGGATTTCAGTAGCTGAGGTTTCCCATTTGGGATTTCCTCTACCATTCATAAAGTGACAGGATCACTTTTTAATCTACCCTAGGTGTCTGATGTAGGAGCATCCAGAGGTATAAGGGCAATCCTGTGTCACCCAAAAAAAATGTACTTAGACTTAGTTTCTGTTTCATGTGTTTTCATTTTTGGATACCCATTTGGGTCAAATAAAGGTTCCAACTCTCACAGTTCCACTATCAGTGAGTTTGAAAATCCCAAAAAAATAGGAGCATGTAATTGGGCTATCATTTTGGTAAACTAGAAGGTGTGAATTGGCCAGATGAATGTAATCGTGATTCAAAGCATTCCAGAAAAAGAATCAGGTCAATAGGCCCCACAGTTTGAAAGTTATTGCAATTTTTTGAGTTTTGGAGACCTCCTAAGAATGCTTCAAAGTTAGGTTAGGGGCATTAAATGACCTTGAAAAGGGTTAAAAAATGGGGGATGAGCGAAGCTTGTCCATAGGGCTATAGAGTGCTTCGAGAGCTTTCCAAAAATGTAAACGGTTCGTCAATCGGAGCTACGGTTCAAAAGTTATGCCTCCCAAAAGTTTGGTTATCGTTTCTAGATTCTTCTAGATTTGCGTTGACTTCTACCATAGCTTTCGGAACCTTCTATTTGGTTGGTGGGTGCCTACTAGCACTTTCTAGAATGTACTCCTAGTCCTTAACCCTTTGGGGTCTATTTAAGGAGATTTTTGGCATTGTAAAAGTCAGTTCGGAGTAGAGTTTGAGAGGAGGTACTGAAACGAGAAATTATCTCCAAATATATGCTATTGTAAGCCCTTAGGGCATGTTTTGAAGTTTATTTTCTCTGTACTGTTTGTACTAGCTTATTTTCTCAATTAATACAATTTCCTTTTTCTGTTGTGTCCATTCTATTCTTGGGTTGTGTCCCCATCAAGTGGTATCAGAGACTGGTTTTCCTAAGTGTGTAGATAGAACGTCGACTGTGAGGTAGTTTGCACCAGGACTGTGTGGTTGTGGGTTTGAGTTAAGAAGATGCCTCCACAAAGAGAGCGTGGTGGAAGGGCCAGAGCTATTAATCCTGAGGAGGTTAGAGCCCTCCAAAGGTAGGTGCAGGCATTGCAAGAAGAGCTTCGTAGAGGAGCAAATGTTGCCGTAGGTGACAACAGTGAGGATGACAATGAAGAAGAAGTAATGGGACCAGAAGAGGAATTTGATGGGGAAGTTCTGAATCATGCAGAGGAAAGGCTTTTTAGGGCCATTACTAAGTTTGGGAAAAGACCCACAATTGAAGTGGGTGTATTTTCAAGAAATCTGAAACTAGATGAGTTGATCGATTGGATCAATGAACTGGAAGAATACTTTGAGTATGAGGATATCAGGGACCCAGATAGGGTTAAGTTTGCAAAGGCCATGCCAAAATCTACTGGCAAGAGGTTCAATTGGAAAGAAACAGAAGAGGAAAGGAGAAGATCACAAGATGGGATCGCATGGTGGACAAATTGAAGAAGCAGTTCATTCTCGTGGACTATGAGCTTGATTTGTTTAAGAAGATGCATGGGTTAAAGCAAGCAAGAAGATCAGTCCAAGAATATATAGAGGAATTTTATCGACTCTTGATTAGAGCGGGGCATGCAGAAGCAAATAAGGAGAAGGTTGCTCGTTATATCAATGGGTTGTGACCTAGCATCCAGGAGGAATTAAGTCTGGTAAGAATAACCAGCGTTGAAGAGGCATACCAATTTTCCCTATGAGTTGAAGAGAAGGTAAATAAAAGGTTTGAAGGAAGACAAAGAGGGTGCGGTTAATGAGGAAGGGGAAGCGGTAGGTCATTTGGAGGCCGCAATGAAACCCAAAAGAAAAATGAAGATGAGGGTACTAGCAAGAACCAGAGGAATGAGGATTTCAACCGCTCCCATGACCAAGACTTTGGAAACTAGAGAGGAAGAGGTAGAGGAAATGGACAAGGAAGAGGAGGCTTCTGTGGTACTTGTTTCCATTGCAATGAAGAAGGTCATCGTGCCTTTGAATGCCCTCAATGACAAGGAAGGACAGATAGGAGAGCTGAGGGCCAAGCTACGGTTGCTCATGTGGATGAGGATGCACAATCATCACATTCAGAGGATGCAGAAAGAGGAGAGACCTTGGTAAATGAAAGCGTCCTACTAAGTGGTGAGATTGAACCAGGACAATGGAGGAGTTTGTTCCCTACCAGATGCAAGTGTGAGGATAAATGTTGTGACATGATCATTGATGGTGGTGGCACTGATAACTTGGTATCAGAAGAGATGGTCTCTAAGCTAAAGCTCAAGAGGGAGAAACACCCCCAACCCTATCGAATTTCTTGGGTAAAAGATGATCATAAGGTCCTGGTAAGTGAACAATGTTTAGTAAAATTCAAAATTGGGAGTTACCATGATGAAGTTCTCTGTGATGTTATTTCGATGGATGTTTGCCATCTATTGTTGGGTAGACCATGGCAATTTGATAGACATGCAGTACATGATGGACATGCAAACACATACTCTCTGACAAAGGATGGAGTTCGCCACAAATTGAAGCCCATGAAAAAGGAAGGTGAAAAGGTATGTAGCAGTGCTAGGATTTGTCTTGTTGATGGAAGGAAGTTTTTAGATGGCATGAAACATCAGCATATGTGTTATGCTTTGATTCCTAGGAAAGATAAAGAAGGTAGTAGTGAAATACCACTTGAAGTTTCAGATTTACTAGGGGAGTTTGGAGATATTATCTCTGATAGTGTTCCAGATGGATTGCCACCAGTAAGGCAAATCAGTCATCAAATAGATCTGATTCCAGGAGTTAGTTTGCCTAACAAGGCTGCTCACAGGATGACTCCTACTAAAACAGAGGAGCTAAATAGACAGGTTCAGGAGTTGTTGAGGAAGGGCTTGATTCGAGAGAGCCTGAGTCCATGTGCAGTACCTGAAGTACTCACACTAAAGAAGGATGGAGAGTGGAGGATGTGTACAGATTCTCGAGCTATAAATAGGATCACCATCAAGTACCAGTTTCCTTTGCCAAGGATGGATGATATTATGGACTGCTTGAGTGGAGCTCAGTACTTCACAAAGATAGATCTAAAGAGTGGTTATCACCAGATACGAATTCAAGAAGGAGATGAGTGGAAAATAGCCTTTAAGACCAAGGAGGGTCTTTATGAGTGGTTAGTCATGCATTTTGGATTGACGAACGCCCCAAGCACCTTCATGCGGCTCATGAATGAGGTACTTAAGAAGTTCTTGGGAAAATTTGTTATTGTCTATTTGGATGATATTCTAATTTTCAGCAAGACTTTGGAAGAACATTTATTGCATATTTGTAGTGTCCTTGAAAGGCTAAGGGAAGAGAAACTATTAATTAATCTGAAGAAGTGTAACTTTGCAAAAAGGGAGTTAGTCTATTTGGGGTTTGTTATATCACCTGAAGGTCTCAAAATGGATCCGAAGAAGGTAAAAGCCATCTTGGAATGGCCTACTCCAAGGTCTGCTATTGAGGTAAGATCATTTCATGGTCTGGTTAGTTTTTACAGGAATTTTATTAAGAATTTCAGTGGCATATGTGCACCCCTAACAGATACAATAAGAGGGGATAGAAAAGAGTTCAAATGGACTACAGCAGTTGCGAGAAGTTTTGAATTGCTGAAGAAGAAGGTGACAGAATAGCCTGTGTTGGCACTTCTAGATTTTAGAAAGGTTTTCTAGGTAGATTGTGATGCTAGTGGCAGCGCTATTGGGGTTGTATTAAGCCAAGAAGGTAAGCCTATTGCATATTTTAGTGAAAAATTGAATGATGCAAAGAAGAAGTATTTTGTTTATGATCAAGAGTTCTATGCAATAGTTCAGGCCTTAAAGAAATGGAGGCATTATTAATTGCCAAAGGAATTTATTTTGTATATTGATCATCAGGCATTACAGTACCTAAATAGCCAAGGTAAATTGAATCAGAGGCATATGAAGTGGGTAGAGTTCTTGCAGAGTTATACATTTGTGTTGAAGCATAGAAGTGGAAAATCTAACAGGGTTGCAGATGCACTAAGTAGGAGACAGGTGTTGCTTATAGTAATGCAGGTTCAAGTAGTTGGTTTTGATGAACTCAAGAATTTGTACCCCAAGGATCCTGATTTTGTTGAAGCATGGAAAGCTTGTAAAGAACCTGTTGTTGTAGATAGAACCAAGTGGTTAGACTATTTGATTCAGGATGGTATGTTGTTCAAAGGTAGTCAATTGTTCATTCCAAGGAGTTCCATGAGGGAAAATTTGATTAAGGAGAAACATAGTGGAGGGATGGCAGGACATTTTAGTTGAGATAAGATCATTGCCATTCTTAGAGAACATTATTTTTGGCCTCAAATTTCACAGGATGTGAAGAAGTTTGTACAGAGTTGCCAGGTTTGCCAAGTTGCCAAGGGGTTTAGTCACAATACTGGCCTATATCAGCCATTGCCTATTCGATCAAGGCCATGGGAGGACATAAGTATGGATTTTGTTCTTGGATTGCCAAGGACACAAAGGGGTAATGACTCAGTATTCATGGTGGTTGATAGGTTCTCCAAAATGGCACATTTCATTCCATGCCACAAAACTCATGATGTTGTCCATATTGCAGACTTGTTTTTCAAAGAGGTGGTAAGACTACATGGTCTTCCAAAGAGCATAGTTTCTGACAAAGATACTAAATTTGTGGGGTATTTCTGGAGGACATTGTGGAAAAAGTTGAGAACAGACTTGAAATTCAGTTCCACGCATCACCCATAGACTGATGGCCAAACAGAAGTGGTAAACAGAAGTCTGGGCAATTTGCTGAGATGTTTAATTGGGGATAAGCCCAAGGGATGGGATCTGATTCTACCATAGGCAGAGTTTGCTTATAATAACTCTGTAAATAGGAGTACTAGAAAATCACCATTTCAAATTGTATATGGGAATAGCCCAAGGACTGCACCAGAATTGAGGAAGATAGAACAAGGGGAGAGGACAAGTGCTAAAGCTGAGGAATTTGTTGAACATATCAAGCGTCTACATGAGGAGGTTCAAGCACACATTACCAAGATGAATCAAGAGTATAGAGCTAGGGCTGATCAAAGGAGAATACATAAGGAATTCCAAGTAGGGGATCTAGTCATGGTGCACTTACGAAAAGAAAGATTTCCAGCTAGTACTTACAACAAGCTAAAAATGAAGAAATTTGGCCCCTGCAAAATTTTGAAGAAACATGACTCAGGAAATGCATATGAAGTGGAGCTGCCAGACGGTATTCACATTTCTCTCATTTTCAACATTGCAGATTTAACAGAGTATCATGATGATGGTGCAGATGAGGTGTTAGAGCTATGTCCAATTCTTGCTTCTCAGAAGGAGGAGATAGAAGATATTCTAGATCATCGTGTGGGTAGGAGTACCAAAAACAAGCAGTATGAAGAGTATTTGGTCAAATGGAAAGGACAACCGATTGAGGACTCAACTTGGATTTTAGCAGCTGAGGTTTCCCATTTGGGATTTCCTCTACCATTCATAAAGTGATAGGGCCACTTTTCAATCTACCCTGGGTGTCTGATGCAGGAGCATCCAGAGGTATAAGGGTAATCATGTGTCACCCAAAAAAAATGTACTTAGACTTAGTTTCTGTTTCATGTGTTTTCATTTTTGGATACCCATTTGGGTCAAATAAAGGTTCCAACTCTCACAGTTCCACTATCAGTGAGTTTGAAAATCCCAAAAGAATAGGAGCATGTAATTGGGCCATCATTTTGGTAAACTAGAAGGTGTGAATTGGCCAAATGAATGTAATCGTGATTCAGAGCATTCTAGAAAAAGAATTAGGTCAATAGGCCCCACAGTTTGAAAGTTATTGCAATTTTTTGAGTTTTGGAGACCTCCTAAGAATGCTTCAAAGTCAGGTTAGGGGCATTAAATGACCTCAAAAAGGGTTGAAAATGGGGGATGAGCGAAGCTTGTCCATAGGGCTATAGAGCACTTCGAGATCTTTTCGAAAATGTAAACGGTTCGTCAATCGGAGCTATGGTTCAAAAGTTATGCCTCCCGAGAGTTCAGTTACCATTTTTGGATTCTTCTAGATTTGTGCCGACTTCTACCGCAGCTTTCGGAACCTTCTATTTCGTCGGTGGGTGCCTACTAGCACTTTCTAGAATGTACTCCTAGTCCTTAACCCTCCGGGGTCTATTTAAGGGAATTTTGGCATTGTAAAAGTCAATTCGGAGTAGAGTTTGAGAGAAGGTACTGAAACGAGAAATTATCTCCAGATTTATGCTATTGTAAGCCCTTAGGGCATGTTTTGAAGTTTATTTTCTCTGTACTGTTTGTACTAGCTTATTTTCTCAGTTAATACAATTTCCCTTTTCTGTTGTGTTCATTCTGTTCTTGGGGTGTGTCCCCATCATATACTTTCTACAATATTGTCTCTTGTATTTAATTTTATTTATTTATTTACTCATTGAAATTCTATTATTATTTTTAATTATTTAAAATATCATACTAAATATTATTTTAATAATAATATAGATTAAATAATTATTAGTTTCTTATTTTATATTTTAGTATTAGTCTTAATATAACTTTATTATTTATTTAATAACATTTTATTATCTAATAATTATTAAAATTCTATCTTAAAATGGGGATATGACATGTTGTGCTTGTGCTTGAGTTCCTTGATCTTGGGTGATTTTTCCCTGAGGCAAATTCTTACACACTTGAAGGTGGCACAATTTGAGACAAAAATCAACACAACAAAAAAGGGAGATTTCAATTATCTAAAGTAAGAAGATACTACATACATTACAGAAAAAAAGGACCCAACTACATGCTCTATGAGCTACAATATTATTAGATTGTAGAGAAAAATACTTCTCAAGGTACCTTCTCCCAGATTGCACCAAAAGCTATAATTTCACCTCAAGGATGGGCCTTAAATATCCTATATTAGGTTTAGGGATAAGAATAGAATCTATATTTTGAAATTTGGTGGCCAATGCCAAAAAAAAGGTTCTAAAATTCAAATTAGAAGTGAATACAAAAATAGATGGTTTCATAAAAAGTAGTCCAACTTCCAGGAAGCATAAATTTTGATCCAAGATTCCAATTGAAAAAAAAAATTACATTTTTTGAAATCTCTTTGAGAACTTTATAGATACATCAACTACTTATGGTCATCCCCCATTTTTTGAGCCTATACAGGGCCATATAGTGCCTCAAATTTGACTCTGACACTTTTCTAGGAGGTTCTTGAGCAACTTAAAACTACCATAAATGTCAAAGGGTCAAATATTTTGGCCCAATTCTTTTTCCTAGAGCTCTTGAAATTTTGATTACAACCTTCCCTATAACTAACATCCTCTAATTCTTCATAGTTATGGCTGACCAAAACAATAACCTAATGTCTACATTTGCATGTATCCTAAGGTGTTCCAAAATACTAACCCAAAAAGGTAACAATGGAAATCAGAGAGTTGGAATCTCTTTTAATTGGGTGTCTAGAAATACAAAAACTATCTCTAGACATATTTTTGGGTAATACAAGATTCACCATACATCATTGGATGCTCCTACATCATATATGCAATTCAAGTGGAAGATTTAAATATGAGTAATGTGTTATCTTGAGACTTTGTGAGGATTTGTAAATATTAGTTAGAGTCATACTTTGCAGTCAAGCTTAATTAGGACACCATATCAATATTGATTCTCCAATTTAGTATGCCCTTCTCTTTTCTTCCATTCTTCTCATCCCATGAAGTTTGTTATAATATTCAATATATCATTTTTCTGATTGAAATAATTTTATCATCTTCAAAATCTATTAAAGCTCTTAACTCATTAACTCCTAGAATAAAATTCTTAGAAGCTCTTATAAAATAAGATCCAAATTATTCAATTTTGGATGGAAAATAATTTACAATTTGGCTAGATATTTATTGATCCATTTATGTAGATTTTTCCATCACACCAAAAGAATGTGTTGGTGGTGGAGAGGGCTCATTGGGGATATAGTCTCTATGCCAACACCCCCCCACACACGATGGAGCCAGATGCAACAATTTATCATGTGGGATTTGTACCCAATATATACCATGTTGATAATCCAAGCCTATGTGGGCAAAGGGTCAAAGGGCTTGAAGGACTCAGACAAATGACCTGAGCTCTGATACCATGTATATTTTTTCATCACACCAAAAGAAAGTTTTCGTGGTGGAGAGGGCTCATTAGGGATATAGTTGCTACGCCAATAAGCTATATTTCTAATTACCATTGTTAGTCACTTGGTAGATGACACCAAAAAAATTGTTAATAGTTTTCACTAATTCACTTTTCTCAATCATTTAATATTATTTAGAACTATGCTCAAATATAGTGCATAATATTTTGATTTAATGTCTTATGTTTTCTGAATGTTTTTTCAGAATAGTGATCCATATGTACAATTTGTATTCGGGCTTATATGTAATCAAAAGAAATATGGTATTCTATATTGAATTATGTGATTTTTCATATTTTTCATGAACTTCTTGAAGACCCTAATCCCGCACATCACCTATTTATTATACATGAAATCCTGAATTAGAGTTGATGCAGAAGTCTCTATTTACATCTAAAAATAATAATACACATGATTGAGAGCCAGGCCACGTAAAATCTTTCACAAAAAACTGCAAATAAGCATTTCTCTAAATTTTATGATTTTCAATCTTTCAATGTGTCTTCCAACTTATGGAGTAGCATTTCCTAGAGCCACTTTTTAGTGTTCTTCATGGTATAAGGGATGAGATAAATCACTAGATCACAAAATGTGTGCTCATTTAGAGGTTTGTCACTAGCAAAAAAAACTCATACACCATCGCTTATGTTTCTAAATATTTGTGAAGGATGTCACCCTTGAAAATTCCCAAATTTATCCATAAATGTTCAATAGTGATCAAAGCCTATTGCAAATCCACCAATAGATGAAACATTTTACTTAGTTTTTCTACGAAACTAGGTTCCCCCAACTTCTCCACTTTGCATAGAAAAAATGTTTAAAATCTCATTTCTATGTTTTTGATAGCTATTAGTTTATTTATAGCCATGGTTTTTATAGGAATTTACTACATCAAACACATTTTTATTTGAGGATTGATGCGGGCTCATCTTAACCCTTCATACATTATGATGAATTTCATAATATTGTAATATTTAAGTCATTTAGACTTTCCTATAACCATGTCAAAGAAATGGTTAAAATGCTTAAATTTGCATTGTGATGTATTAAAAACCAGAAAAATAGATTTGCATTGTAATGGGAGTGCTTAAAGAAGCATTGAATATCAGGTAGATAAGTGGTTGAAATAACTACCTAAAATCTCTTTTAAGAGATCATATTGTAACCAAAAGGGATAGGGTGGATCGATAAGGAGTAGAAAAGAGATAGGTTTGAAGAAGAGAGTGAATTAAGAAGAAATTCACATGGCTCTCTCGCGGCAGCCAGAGAACCATACTTTTGTAATATGTCATTAAGCATATAATGGAAGTATATGTTTATCGTTAATAGTGTTCAGTTTTGCTGAGTATTTTCTTTATTGATTCTTGTTATTGTTATCTGCATTTGGTTATGGTTCTTTAGGGAAAAGATAGTGGTATTGGTTATAGGTTCTTGATGAGGGGTTAAGCCGATTATGGCAACCAATCAGCAACTAGTTACTATGGTTCCAACATTGATTCTTGGAAAGAAATGTATTTTTGTCATGAAAATAATAATCTCAATGTGAAGGGCATTTCTCAAAGTCCAACCATTGAATTTTGATGAGATTTAGATATGTTTTAGTAAACCTATTTTTTCTCATTTTCACTAGAATGATCAAGGTGTTTTGATCTCGTTTAAAAGTTATACCCCTCTAAGTATGGGTCTATCTAGGAGACAGCAAGAAGGTGTATTCTTGGCTATTTGTTTAAGAGTTTATTTTAATGGATCTAGTGGACGGGAAAGTATATCAAAAGGGTATAGATGATAAAATTTGAGCCTCTAGTAAATTCCAATAGAGCATGAAAGAAAAAATGAGAGTTTTGAAGGCCCATTGTGATTCCCTATTACATCAGAATGGTATCAAAGCAAGTGAAAGATCTAGGTAGATAGATATTGGGAGAAAAGAATTTGATCCATCTAGTTGCAAGAAGGAAAGAAGTTCCTAGAGAGTTTGTGTGGGTAGACAAGTAGGTTATGTCCTGACCATTCTCCAATAGAGATACGTTTGGAGTAGGGTGTTGAAAGCAACCACCAAAGATAGAGTGGGAAGTGCATCACTAGATTGAGTTTGTTGTTGGGTAAGATGGATGGTGTAGTTGTTGTTATGCCGCATTGCAAGAGATGGAGTCAATTGCAACATCAGAGTGAGTAGCCAAAGTGTGAACCAAATAGCAATTCCATGGGACATAGAAATCTTCTAAGCCTAGGAGTATGATGTGGGAGCATCTTGACCCTTCATACATTATGATGAATTTCATAATATTGTAATATTTAAGTCATTTAGACTTTCCTATAACCATGTTGAAGAAATGGTTAAAATGCTTAAATTTTCATTGTGATGTATTAAAAACTAGAAAAATAGATTTGCATTGTAATGAGAGTGCTTAAAGAAGCATTGAATATTGGGTAGATAAGTGGTTGAAATAACTACCTAGAATCTTTTTTAAGAGATCATATTGTAATTAAATGGGATAGGGAGGATCAATAAGGAGTAGAAAAGAGATAGGTTTGAAGAAGAGAGTGAGTTAAGAAGAAATTCACATGGCTCTCTAGTGGTAGCCAGAGAGCCATACTTTTGTAATTTGTCATTAAGCATATAATGGAAGTATGTGTTTATAGTTAATAGTGTTTAATTTTGTTGAGTATTGTCTTTGTCAATTCTTGTTATTGCTATCTGCATTTGGTTACGATTCTTTAGGAAAAGCATAGTTGTACTGGTTATAGGTTCTTGATTAGGGTTAAGTTGGTTATGGCAACCAATCAACAACTAGTTGCTATGGTTCCAAAACTGATTCTTGGAAAGCAATGTATTTCTGTCATGAAAATAACAATCTTGGTGTGAAGGGCATTTCTCGAAGTCTAATTGTTGGATTTTGATGAGATTTGGATATGTTTTAGTAAAAATAATTGCACCCATCTTCACTAGAGCAATCGAGGTTTTTTGATCTTGTTCAAAAGTTATACCCCTCTGAGTATAGGTCTATCTAAGAGACAACAAGGAGGTATATTCTTGTCTATTTGTTTGAGAGTTTTGTTTAAAGGATTTAGTGGATGGGAAAGTATATCAAAAGGGTATATATGATAAAATGTGAGCCTCTAGTGAATGCCAATAGAGCATGATAGGAAGAATGTGAGTTTTGAATGCCCATCATGAAGCATATAATGGAAGTATGTGTTTATCATTAATAGTGTTTAGTTTTGTTGAGTATTGTCTTTATCAATTCTTGTTATTGCTATCTACATTTGGTTATGGTTCTTTAGGGAGAATATAGTGGTATTGGTTACAAGTTCTTGATGGGGGGTTAAGTCAGTTATTGCAACCAATCAGCAACTGGCTACTATGGTTCCAAAACTGATTCTTGGAAAGCAATGTATTTTTGTCATGAAAATAATAGTGTCGGTGCAAAGGGCATTTCTTGAAGCTTAACCATTGGATTTTAATGAGATTTGGATATGTTTTAGTAAACCTAATTACACCCATCTTCACCGAAGTGATTGAGGTGTTTTGTTCTTGTTCAAATGTTATACCCTTCTGAGTACAGGTCTATCCAGGAGACAACAAGGAGGTATATTCTTGGCTATTTTCCTAAGAGTTTTGTTTAATGGATTTAGTGGATGGGAAAGTGTATCAAAAGGTTATAGATGATAAAATGTGAGCCTCTAGTGAATGCCAATAGAGCATGATTCCCTGTTACAATAAGGATTAGCAAATAGATAACAATTTTATCTAGAATTAAAAATCAAGAGTAGGTTTTTCATATACTAACATGTTTTTTTCTTCATTGGCTTATAGTTAATATTATTTTGACAACTTTGTTATTTATTTAATTTGACATTTACTCTTGCTACATGTCTCATGCTATAACAATACCTAACAGTTTGAGTATAACCAAATTATACATCTACAGGAACTAGACATTCTGCAACCTTCTTTTTTTTATTTTGTTATATGATAAGGTTATTATGTCAATTGTTTCTTCTCTTTTATATTTTATAGTTCTATAAAGAATATTGTTTTCCACTATGCATAATATTGTTAAAAATATCATAATTAATATTTTAATTAAAATCTCAAATTAATAATATTAATAAATTAAATATCTATTAAAGTACTAAATTACTAAAAAAATATGATTAATAGCATGACATTATACAAATTACGGGATTATTTGCATGTCACACATCTTATATACCTATTTATTTTTTCATGAGACCCTTGCTCCCATTATAATTTGGACTAGGGATGAAACTCAAATTTGTTTAAATATTTATATGCATGTGAAAATTTGTAATATTTAATGTATAATATCAATAAATGTTTTTGAAATAAAAAGTGACCAAAACAAGGGGGTCGACCCTTACAACCAAAAAGCTGACAACTAGCACACTGCCAGCAAAAACAAGCAAATGACAATCACTACTTCAGAGAACAACCACTATCAAACAAAAAACACCATAAGAAAAAACATAGCTAATAGATAGTCATCTATACTAATTCTAAAACTATAGTACTAAACATACTATGATTGTTCAAAACATAAACCGTTGGCATAAATGAACCAACCCAGCCCAAAAACAACACACAATCATTTACAACTACCAAAATGTTATTATTATACATGTCATCTTTTAAATTAATGCATTGGTCATATTTTTACTAACTACACTATTGTTGGTTGGTTGAACCATGTGAAGAATATGGTAGGGTACAAGATAAGGAAGATTATATGGTTTTATAGGGAGAGTGACCAATCATAATGCTAAGCTTTGTATTAAGACCTTGTAAATAAAATTTCATCAAACATGTATTTATATAACTAGGTACATAATATGTAAGATAACATTTAAATAATTTGTTTGTGCCTATTGATTTTATTAGGAGCTATTTTAATTATTTTCCCAACCGTACTCCAACTAGACATTTATTCAATTTGAATTGTTTGACCTTTTTTTAACATCTATAGGTACTAGTAACAAGCCTAATTTGAGCAAGGTCTATCTTAGGAATGCCCAAAGGAATTTTTTAAAATTATATATAAGAATATAGTATAATAAATTAAAAAATAGTAGATTTTTTATATGACACAATTATAAATAAATCTATTCATGACACAAGGGAGGATTGATAAATGATCCAAAGGAAGAAGTCACCAACCACTTTGCTAGGGATACACATGGAAGAACAACCAAAAGATGCAAGAATAAAACATATCCTTTATTCCAATGCCATAAGATGAGATAAAACTATTACAATGTGACAAGCATAAGGCCTAGCTGGTTACAGCCACATCCAATTGAATTCAATGAACAAGCATGAATATCAAATATTGGAGTAAACAAGAGCACCAGAGGAAAAGACTATAAAGAATATCTAGTTCAATGGTAGAATAATATTGTTGAAAAAAATTCATGGATCTCTCAAGCTAAGTTGGATCATTATGGTTATTAGAATATTAGAGAATGTTGATGTGGGAATTAGTCCTTATTTGCCCTAGGTGTTTGATGTAGGAGACTTGGGTTCTTGTGAAATCTTGCATCAACCAAAAATATTTCTTATTTTTATGTTTTGGTTTCTTGTTCAAAGGATAGCTCTTATTTTTTGTGTTATCTCATTCCATGTAGTTGGCTACCTAATGAAGACCTACAATGGATCCACTACCTATATTCATGGAACTTAATTCCATCTCATTGAAGAGTTATGCTTCTTTCTTGCTGGGGGTGTCTCATTTCATGACATGTGGAGTAACGTGTGGTCTTTGGCTTCTATGAGGTTCATTTCATTTCAAGGTTTTCCAAGGCCTTGGGTACATCTTATCAAATTAAGTGTGGACCTATCTTGGTGTGCAAGATGTTAGTTTTCTTACTTGTGTGGTCACCAATATTCTCTTTGGGGCAAGACCTATGTTTTGTAATAATGTATTTGTCAAGATGACTTTTAGTCTTTATGGCTATATATCTTAGATCTAAGATGAAATTAGGTAGAATAAGGATAGTAGGAAGAAATATAGAAATAGTTTGACTTTGTAAGCCCAAGCTTCTAATCTCATTGATTGAACTTGGTTGTATATGGTTGTAATTATGTAGGCCTTATGCATGACATATTTTAATACAATTGTCTCATCTTATCTACAGTGGAATAAAAGATATTGTTTATTCTTTCCTCTTTTGTTTGTATTTCTATGTGTAACCCTAGCAGGATGGTTGGTGAGTTCTTCCTTTGGACCATTTATCGATTCTCCCCTACATCAATTCATCACAAGGATGCAAAGTAAAATTATTAAATAGAAGATAAACCAATATGATTATACCATTGATACTAATAAAATAGTTTTAAAATACAAATTAAAATATACAAATAAGAGTGCACTAAGGAATAAGATTCCTATTAATTTAATAAAATACAAATACCATGAAAGAATACTTGTATATTATCCCATGGTTAGTAGATAGCTAGTAGTTAATTTAAATGACACAAGCATGGTAGAAGGGAAAATTATTCCATCAAGAGGAATACATATCCCTTAAATTCTCAAAAACAAAAAGAAGTACATAATGGAGAACAAGGATCATGACCTCCTTTGACATAAGAAAGACTAAACAAAAGGTTTGGTTACGGTGTTTGGACTTGTGATAAAGTTTGAGGAAGAGATGTGTGTAGGAAAATGAGACAAATTCATCTCAACTTTCTATTATAAGTTATAGATAAATGGATGCCACAATTCCAAGTTAATCCTCATCTTCTAGTCATTTTTCTAGTTCATACATTGTTTTTATCAAGGTTAAGATTATGAAACTACTATAATGTACCTTGATGTAGTTATTACAACTTATTGTACAAATGTTGTTGATTGTTCCTATGCAAGTAAAACGCAAGTCATAATACTCTTATATACTAATTAATTCACTTATCTTTATTTCTTCTAAAATTATAATTAACCATTAAGCCTTAGTAAGAGTTAAGTATCACATGACAAGAATATTAAATGTATAAAATATTATAAGGAATCAATAGTAAATAAAATATTTTGAATGCATTGAATAGGTAACTAGTGGACACCTATGGACAATGTGACTTGGATACCACTATTGTGAACATTATGAGTATTTTTTGGATTACATTTCATTTCAACTACCTCTTAGCACATATTTTTTTACACATTTCAGGTGGCCCTAAGTATAAATCTAGTGATAAGGCTAATGCTTGCAGATAATTTTATATTAACAAGTTTTATATTTATTACAACCTTGATTAGCCCATTTTATTTTTCTTCTTTATTAAATATACAAAGTATGCAAAAACATCAACGATAATGAAAAGTGTTGTGAACCTTTGAGATGATACATGTATTAGATTATTCTATTGCATTTTAAGTAACTTGAGTTTTAAAGCTAAGTTATGATGGAAGGGTTTTCATTGACTATGGGAGAATAACTAATGTATTTAGGGATCTCCATAAAATATATTAAATTATAGCAATTTTACAAATTAAATTTTATAATTGTAGAAGTTGATCATTCACCTCAAAAGGCAAGTATCTTTTTCAAACATGCCACGATTATAAAGAGAAATCAAGCAAGAATAATATTCTCAATGTGGCCTTATAATTATGTAATGGTTGCACATAAGAATATGCTAAAAATGAATGAGTGGACCCTTATGAAATGGATGAATAAAACTTTAAATGCAAACCATAAAATAAGATTAATTTAGCAAGCGTCAAGTGCCACAATTATAATGAAATGTATGAATTAAGGTGTTATTAGCATAATTCAATAAAAAGAAAAAAAAGAATCTAAGTTTAGCTTAAGTGAACAAAGTAATTAAAGGACCTAACTAATTAAATAATTAGATAATATCTTGATTACTTCAATACCTCCCCTTATAAGGATGAATGAAAATATATAAGCATAAAAAGGTCTAGGAAGAAAAAGGATCAAATGGCATCCATGTACAAACCAATGCAACTCTCACAGGTAGAGAATTTTTTTTTTAAATAGTAGGAGAAAACTCCTCTATAAATGAAAGAAAAAGAAATGTAAAAGATTATTTTTCTATGGACAAAGGACTTAGTATGTCACCCCAAGTGTTGAATGGATCATGTAAGTACAATTAATATCCTCTATGGGAGAGAAAATAAGAGACAATATATCCTCCCAAGAAGATAGAAGCTCCAATGCTAAAGATTTGGGCTTGGGGAAGAATGATGACAAAGACTAGAGAGTGAAAAAGCACATTCCTTGCCTTAGGAAGAAGAAAACCCACTAGCCAATGTAGAACAAGCTCCATGAAAGGAGATATAATGAATAGTCTCATGATGCATTCCATGAAATATTGATCAATTACCCAAAAAATTTAATCTTAGATTGGTTTTGACAAGTGAGTGTCTATAAACTTAAGTCATTTACTTAGTTCATCCTAAACAAGTAACATATGCTAAACACAACATGTAAATTAGAGCATGTTGAGTAAACGATGAGTGTTGAGTCACTCATATTCTAAGTCACTCAAGTGCTGAGCAAACAATATGTGCCAAGTGATTCAAGAGCCGAGCAAGCAATGCATGTCGAATCATTCAGATGTTGAGTGATAGCATTGAAGTCATAGTATGTGTTGAGCACTAGGGACTTCAGATGTCAAGTAACACATTTTTTGTCATAGTTTTTTTATAGTGGCATAAACTACTATTTAAACCATTTTTGGGTCAACTTAATGTAGTGCCTGCCCCTAGTTCACATTCTATTATCATTGTCAAATTCTTTTAAGCTGATTTTATGCATTGATTAGTTTTAGAGATACTGGATTTACAATATTATGATATTATTTCATGTCTTGAATTACAAATATATCGGTTATAATTGTTGCTTAGTTGATTTCATTCATGTGTTGTTAATGATATTTGATGATCCTAGTTAGTAAATGTGGTTTCTTTTATAAAAATGTTAACATGATGTCTTTAATGATGATTATGTTGTATTGATAGAGATGCATTATTATATGTACGCATTTGATGATACTTACCCCATACTTGCATGTGTATGGTGCGCGTGTTTATTTTATCTTTCTGTCTGACGTGTTTGATGTGGTTAAGGGAGGGAGTCGTAGTCACCTGCTAGTCGGGATCTACACGATGAACCACTCCCCGCCATTGTTTGTTTAGTTTAGATATATTATATACATGTACATGCTCGTCTTTTATGCAGGATGCAGGTACCGGGCATCGAGTTCCCTGAATTGCCAGGATGAGCGTGCCCTATTACAAATACTCAAATGGTGAGAATGGGAAGATAATGATCAGGTCCAATCCTAGCCATAAGCCTATAATACTTGTCCTGCAAGGAGGACTCGTAACAGACTGTCTACCCTTTTTAAACTCGTGAGTATTTTATGCGTATGTTGTTTTGTGAGTCTTTGATGTATTTTCTATTAATTAAGTCTAATTAATAGATTAAATTAATAATTTAATTTAATGGAAAATTATTATGATATTATGAATATTTAATTATATTTAATTAATTGAGAAATTAATTAAATATAAAGAATTAAATTGAAGATAAAAGTTTTAAGATTAAATTTAGAACGTAATAATATTTATTAATTTAATAATAATATATTTAGAGTTCATTTTTAAATAAATGCTAAATATTATTGTTATCTAAGTTAATAAATATTTATCAAGTTAAACGTTTAAAAAAAATATTAAAAGGAGAAAGATATTAAATTATGAATATGTTTTAAGTTCACATGAATGAGTTTTAAATATAAGAGATTAATTTAAAAGATAAAAACATGTGAACTTGAATAAAAGTATTTTAATAAAGTACGCATGAGATTAAAATTATAAATTAACTTTAAAAGCAAAGTCAAAGTGGAAAGTTAAATAAAGTAATTTAACAATTCACTTAACGTGCATGAAAGGAATAATAAAATAATAATTTTAATTAAAAGGGAAATTAATTGTGCATGAATGAATTAATTAAATAAAGTAATTATTATTTTAGAGTTGTGGGGACAGAAGCCCTAAAAGGTAATTAGATTCTATATTAGAGGGTTTTGGGTCATTATTGCACACACAGGTTTTCAGGGAACACACTTTTGGAAAGGGGAGCAAAGAAATCTTTGGAAGCTTGGAAGGGTTCGGATTAGCAAGGGTTTCACCAGATTGTTAGCATCAGATCAAGGTAGGGTTTGTGAACCATTCTAGAAACACTTTCGGATCTTTGTCTTCTTCGTGCTTGTTGGAAATTGCTTTCTCAAATTTTATTGAATGAATCTTGCTACCTTTCTTCTGAATCTTTTGCGATTTGATTTCTTCTGGGAATCGGGATTAAAAAAAAAAAAAAACTATTTAGAAAACCTTGTTTTACTTCTGAAAGAAATTTAGTATTAAATTGAAATTTGGGTTTTGAATTAAAATGGAATTAAGAAATTTAAATTTGGAAGGGGTTTGTTTTTGGAAATGAAAATCTTAGGATTGAAAATTCGAAGGGTTCAATTTATTTTTCCTATCAGTTTAATATCGTAAATGTTATTAAAATATGTATATATTAAAATAATATTGTTATGAAGTTCGTTGAGAAAAATATTATAAAATAAAGAATATAGAATTATAATACAATTCTTAAAATTTTCATATATAATAATTTATCTAAATTTATTAGAAGGGTTGTTCTTCTAATAAACAAAATTATTGAAATTTGACTTAGTTAAAAATAATAATAATAATAATAATAATAATAATAATAATAATAATAATAATAATAATAATTTAAAAATAATAATAATAATAATAATAATAATAATAATAATAATAAAATAAATTTTTTTTTAAAAAAAAAATTAATTTAAAAAAAAAGAAATTTAAAAAAAAAAATGAAATTTTTTATAACCCCTGCCGGCGCCGTACGCTGTTGACGCAGGCTACGAAAGCAGTGGTATGGTTAATAATATTTACTATTTAACCATTTGAATTATTAATGGAATTGGGAAATATTTCTATTTAGTAATCGAATAATTTAATAAATGATTAATATTACTTCTAAGTCTTGATATGTTATTATATGAACAAGAATAAGTTTAATTGCAAGGGTTAATTATGAAGGTTAACTGAAAAACTTACTTACTTGAAAACATGTATTAAACTGGAAATTTAAAACCTTAATTCAAACAAATACACAGGTGTATTGTATGAGTAATACTGAGAATCGTATACACTTGAACATACATTGAAACGCAAATTGAAACTTATATTGAAAACGAAAATTGAAACCTTACATTAATTCAACAATATATTATCAATCAAATCCAACTGTGAGACTATGATGTTTTCTATGTATTGTCTATATTTCTTTTTGGATTTTGGTGTTGTTTAGATGTCGACCAGTCTAGGATGTACACCAGAGGTTTTGTGAGATTTCTTGGATACTATTATGTGGCTAGATGTTATGATGATTCTTGTGATTCAAATTGGAGTTTATACTTATGAGATTTGTTTTGTGAGCATTTATGTGTATTTGGATTTAGTTTGATCCATCTTGTTATTAGGTTGCCTATTAAGGGACCAAGTTTGATCTTTATGGGTGTTGTGGTATGGGACACAACTGTGTTTTTATGTGCTTAGGAGAGGTTGTCTAGGTATGTGACTTGGGAGTGGCTTGCATAGGGGTCCGGGACCCAAAGTGGTCAGTACCAAGGTAACCTAATGCAAGTTATTGTAATAAGTGATAATCTAGTAAGTAAAATTTATGGGGGGAAAACACACTAAAAAGATAAGTTAGAGATATTTGATCTACCCATGCCTTTAGTGCTTGTATAGACTAAGGATGGGAATGAGATGAGTGCCTCGTCTTCTTGAGAGGGCTTTCTAGTTTCCATATGTGTGATGTTGAGGGTCCGGGGTTCATAGTAACCAGTCCAGGGTAACTCAACGCTTGAGGGTCCGGGGTCTCTTAAGAGATCAGTCCAGGGTAACTCAAGCAGCCATGTGATGACACTCCCTAGTATGTAGCCTAAGTCTCCTCTGTAGTTTTTGTGTATCTCTGGTGGTGTACTTATTGTTGGATGTGGTGTACTTATTGTTGGTGGTGTATCTATTGTTGGATGTGTTTATTGTGGTTACTTACTTTCATTGATGATGATTGGTGTTTCATTATGTTGTACTTTTGACATGTGGTTTTTGACTTGAGGTGATTATCTTTCGTTGACTTTATCTTATGATCTTGGTATTTGGTTTATACTTGGTTTGTGTATGATGTTTGGTTATGTGGTGTCGGTATTGGATTGAGTGTTCTTTCTTTGGATTATTTTATCTTCTTGAGTAGTATGTGTTACCTTTGAGGTAGTTTTGGCTATTAGAGGTACCTTGCCTAGGAATGTTTTATGTTTGATTAGCCGTATGTGGATTGTTCATTATCTTCCCTGCACGGTGGGAGTGGAAGCCTGACTAGGTAACCATGCGGTCGAGAGGTAGTGCCTTCTTACCATTTGGGTCCCCCTTCACATTGACAGCTGTTGGATGTTCATTGCAGAAGATGTAACTTTATCATTCTTATTTCTTATCTCAGAGACTTCTTTTCAGTTGATGTATATATGTTATCATGTATTATGATGTATTGTATCTATTCTCACATACCCTGCGACATGTGCAGTAGATGTACTTTCATTGTATTAGATATACTTATGCTTTGCTTATGTGGTTATGTATCTATTATTTCTTTATGATCAGGAGACATTGTACTTGGAACTTAAACTAATTAATTTAAAATCATTAAATGTGACTCAACATAAAGGAACTCTTGAGGAATTGAAACTATATCTGTAATTGCAAATGTGTATTTGTTGTGTATGTTCATATTGCTTCCGCATTAATGTTATCTTGATGTTGTTTAAACTTCAAAAAAAAATAGTTCAGTAAACATTGTAACATGTTAGGTTTATTTCTCTTGGGTTCCCGAGCGGGGCGTTACACTTAAGGATTAAATTATGATATTTTGTTGATAAGGACGAATCTTAAGTGGGAATCCCTATGTATTGCATGCATCCAATTAGGTAAAGGGAAGGTTTAAGCAACAATATGGATGAATCATAGTCATTGATTCATAGCTAACCCAAAGTCACCTAGGCCTTCTTAAGGAGGACAAACCCTAAACTTCGAATGTGCATGAAAAAGAATGAATGAATGATCAAGGAGATTTTTGCAAGCACAAAAACTAGGACATTCATAGGGACCAAGGCATTATGATTTGAATTGAATGGTAGAATCAGTTAAAGGAGAACAAAGGAAGGAAACAGTGAACATCAGAGAGACATCTAATCAAGAAGCATCAAGTACACAACAATATAGAGGCGATCTGTCATCAAGCAATGAGAGTTCTAATCACAAGATCATTGCTGAGACATTCTAATAGGTGAATCAATTAAATCTCTTAACAGAGTAGTCCTAACAAGCTATATTGAAATCCTCTAATAAGGTGCTTACTTAATTGTGAGTTGAAGTCCTTTAACTAGGTACACTTCTAATAGGCGTTGATATCCTTTAACAGGGTGAGACCTAACAATCTTTGTAAATCGTTAACAAGGAAGACCTTTCATAGGGTAGATCATGTTTCATGATCAAACATTGCAACCTTCATTGGGTACACTTTTTTACAGCAATAGTGAAGATTTGTGGGTGTCATCCCCACCCTAGTTTTACCTTCTCATTAGAGGTTTTTTGGGTAATCATATCTTGTGTCATATATGTGTGAATGCTTAATTGTTTACATACTTTAGATGTATATTCTTTACATGGTATTTTAGTTTACTTATTGAATATGTGAGATGGATGTGTGGCAAATGTTTTATGGGTTAAAGTTTAAAGCACTGATTCACCGCCCACCCCTAACCCCTCCCTCTTAAAGTTTACCTTTCCAATTGTAATTCCAACAATTTCAACTAAAATAATTCTATAAAACTATGAAGATACTCAATGAACATCTAAAGGTACTAAATATGGGCAGAAATAAATGCTCAATTTATCATCGAAGAGTAATAAAATATTCTCAATCATGTCCCTCAAGTATGGGGTGTGTGACATATCAAGCAACCCTATAATTCCTTCCAAGTACTCATATCTACTACTAAAATTGGAAGGGAATAACCTACCTAGTAAATTGAACTAATCTATAAATAAGTAGGATTTGGAGTAGGAGGAATATAAAAAGTGTCAACAGTCATGGTAGATGATTGAAGCACACATAGTTTCAAGTGGTAAACCTCTTCTTAAATATCTAATCCACTCTAAATAAATGAGAATTAGGACCAATTACTAGAATTATAGACTTGGATGAAACAAAATGATAGGAATGAAAAAGACATAATGAATAATCAACATTGGAAACTACAATAGTATCCCTACTATGTAGATACTTGATGAACATTCAATTAAGAGAAAATTCAATTGTCTTACCCTACCTACAATGCATAATTTTATATATGGAAAGTAGATGAATTGATAATAAAGGAACACAAAGAACATCATTGAATGCTCCATCATTAGAAAAAAAATCCCCTTATAATAGCACACATATAAGGTTTATTACCCATCAAGATGTGTGGTAAAGTAAAAGCTTTATATGAAAAGAACATAACCCTAGATGAAGTTATATAATGAGTAGCTCTTAAATCAAGATTCCACTTATTAGATTGATGGTGCATTTATAAAATGCCAGTATGAACTTTCATCTTGTTTTCATCACATGCCATACAAGATGACCAAGAATGTGTGAATCTTAAAGCATGAGAATATAAAGGATGAATTGGATGAAAATCAATAAATTTATGCTTCTCAAAATTAAAAAATTATCTCATCACATCTTTTTTGTAACTATAATACTCATTATGTCATGTGTTAGTGCATGAAGAATACATGGGCTTGTCCTTCTTGGATGAAGACCTTTCTAAAGAGGATGAAGAATGAAAATCTTGTGCATTAGACTTTTAAAATGGCTAAGTAAACCACAAAATTTTGTTCCTATGTTTCTTCTTCTATTTTCCTATAGATGATCAAGAAACCAAATCCTATGATTTAAGTATGAAATATAAATTTAGCCATGTCATTTTTTTCCCCTACCAAGTATTAAAAAAGTTGTTGTAGGACATAGTAACCTAACCAAAATAGTCCTCAAAAAATAACTTGCTCACAATTACCCAAGGACAAAATAACCGAGGGTCATCATAACCCAAGCCAAAAAAGTGCATGGTCAAAATAATCCATGGATATAATATCCCCATAAGAATATAGAGAAAGGGAGATAAAATTTATAAATTAAATAGATATGTTGGTAAAATATTATTTTTTAAATATGTAACTGAAGTGTCAAATCATGAAGCAATTCCCCTTATATAAGCTAAAATATTATGGTTTTCATAACCATCAACTATAAAATTTAGTCTTTCTTTGAGTTCACAATTTGTTTTCTTGCTTGGCTGCCAGTTTATCCAACCATATATTTTTCTACTTTATTCTCTAGTAAACCATTTTATTTTTTTAATTGTTTGATGAATTTCTGACTAAGTTGTGTTATTCTTGAAACAAGTCGCTAAATTCTCTATGTCATCTCTCAAAAGTATTATTAGTTTTTGGAAGACCATCTTGAATATTTGAATTATAATTCCACATAATCAATAGTGGGTTGTGGAGTCTTGTCATGTTTTGTATAATAAGGATATTGTAGAAGTGCCTCAATTGCATCAATTACATCTAATTGAGGCACAAAATCTAATGCAACTAGTTTCTTGATCTCAAATGAAAATACTTAATCAACATTGTAACATGATTGTAGACATTCTTCTTGAACTTTCCTCCTTGAAAATTGAGAGAAATAGAAAAGATATCCTTGAATAGTGACATTTGGAAAATTTTAGAAATAACTATCTTGAATCCAGTTCAAAATTAATATGTAAACTTTTTCGGTTTAGATTAGGTTGAAGTTGTTTAAATTATGCAAGTACTTGTGTATAAGTGTTTCTTATTTTTTTGTTCTTAAGAAAACAAACAAGTGAAAATATTGCCTCATTTTTCAAGCCATTCATAGTGTAAAAATATTTAAAATGCTTTTCACTATTATAAATGCCTCAGAATTCCTTATTTTATCTTAATTATTTTTGCATGATCTAATTCTAATGTTATATTTTATTTTATGTGAATTCTAGTTTTATAGCTTGATCTAAAATAACCATAGGTTATTTTGTCCATGAGTTATTTTGACCACATGTTATTTTTTCCATGGGTTATTAAGACCCTAGGTTATTTTTTCCTTAGGTTATGATGGAAAGGTTATTTATTTAGTGTTTGGTTGGGTCATTATGTCTGTATACCAAAAAGCACCTCAAATGAAGGGATAGTATGGGAAAGATCCAAAGCATCCATGTGGGATTTAAATGAGGAAATGAAGGAACAAAACTATCCTTAGAGCTTTAATAGAATTTAAAATATCCTTTATTAGTCGTGTCCTTGTCACAACACTATAAAAGCAATTTCTTAGATTTTAAATTTTCTATGAAGTAATCAATGAGAGGAAGGAGTAGAGTACCAATGATGTCAAATATGACATAAGATAAAGTGAAATGAACTCACTAACGTCCTCCAATATCTCTTGAAATTTGAACTATTGGCCTAAAGTGTTGTAGACTGACCAATAAATAGACTGTTAGACTTATTTATCAAAGGTGTTATCATTGTTAGAAACATAAGTAAAGAGATCTAACTGGTAGAATAGTATAACTAGTAAGGAACACTAATTTGTAACTCTAACTCAGAAGGGAAGGAAAGATGACAAGTTAAGTGGAAAAATGGAAAAGATAATCACTTAGACACAACATGTTAGGTGCACTAAGTGAAGTCTGCATAAGCATAAGGAAGACAAGCAAAAGGAATAGTATGTTAGGATTAACCACAAATAGAAATAACAGTTACATGCAAATATAACCAATATCAAAAAATAATATATTGCATAGAAGAGAACACAAGACACCAAGATTTAATGTGGTTCACCCAATCCCTAGGCTGCATCCACCAATAGCAAGTCCAATATTATTATTATCTAGTGATTACAATTCGCAATACCTTAAAGCTCAATATACCCGCAAGAAGCTACAATATCACCATTACATTATGAAATCCCTAACCCTAAGCCATTTTATACAATATTTTTCTCTTAAAAAATCAGGGCTAGAATAAGTTGTCCAATAGAAAAATTAGCAGCTGATGCCTTTTACAATATAAGGTCATTTTTTACTTCGGGGGCACTACCCCCAAAATCCCCTATGGGGGTGTTGCCCCTTGACTCCACCCTATACTACAATAGGGAGTGCACTTGGGGTGTTACACCAGGACCTCGCAGGGGAAACCCCATAGAAATAATTTGGGGAGAAACTATGCCAAATAAATCTTTGAGTTTGATTAGGGTCCACATCACAACATAGTAAACAGAGTAATGAGATGACCCAACATGAGGAGAAAGGTATATGCAAGATTATGGTGGGCCAAAAAATAGTGATGTGAAAAAAAACTATTCAAATAATTTCCAAAAGTGTTTTGAAATTTGCTCTGACTTTTTTCCTATAATCCTAATACCAAGCAAAACAAAATCTACCTTGGCATATCGAGTATCTGATATATTGGTTACCCAAAACCTGTGCATAGTTTTTAAAAAAGAACTAAATGCTAATTTTTTAGTTTCCTTCAATATCAATGTCCTTTAATAATAGGTATAGGATAAAATTGGGTATACAAAAATATCTTGCCATTTTATCACTCCACCTTGCATCCAACCACAAGTAGGTTCAATTTTTATTATTTTTTAATTGATTTGATTTTTTATTTTTAAAATTTAGGTTTTTGTAATGAAAATGATTTTTTTTTAGTTTGATTTATAAATTTTTCATTAAAATTGTAATTCTATGTTGATTTTCATTATAGACAATCGTGGTAGACCCTAATCAAGCTCCAAACAATCCTCCACCAAATGATGATCCTCAAAACAATCCAGAACCACCACTACCCCCTCAATACACTCTCCAAATTCAAGACCTAATTGAAGAAAATATAAACCAATTAAGGTTTTTGAAAAAAAAAATATAACACAATCCCTAGTTTATCTCCCATGTTAACCACCCTTAATACTATTGTGGGTAATATTCATACCCTTACCAAACAACATGATGCAACTCTTTGCTGGCGTGATGAGATGCACCTCTAGTTTGATGATGACTTGGATTATAATGGGGTTTTGGCCCTTAATATTATTAAAAAGGAATTAATTGACCTATTTTCAAACCCCAAAACTAGTAAAATAATTGACCCAATAAAACCAAAATTGTCAATCAATAGAACTCATTTTTGGGATTGATGGTGGATGATTTTTGAAAAACCACCACATAGAAATTTGGAGGTGCCCATATATTTCTTGAAAAAATTATATGTCAATTTTATCAAAGGGCTTAAAGGTAATTATTGGAGCATGAGGTCAAATATGGGCATAGGAGGTGGAGATCTATAGGCTAGACTAAGGGTGTAGAAGAATAAAGCCACCACATTCATCCCCCATGATATTCATGCCCCTCCTATAATGCAACATCCTAATGCATCACTGAGGCTAGTGCAACATCTATTATAGCCATTCACCATTTAATCAGACTAATAGTCACCCAAACTAGGTCATTGTTGCCTCCTTGTGTTGATGATGTTGGCACTAATACATATGGAAGTTCTTCACATGTTTGTGTGTCACATACTTGCATTATGTGCAAGAGCCTTTGGCTGGGTCCCATTAATGGTTCTAAGTTTTAGTTTGAGTTTGGGGATGATGACACAACAGACATGGCTGCAAAGGCACACAAAGCTCCTATGAGAGACAAGGAGGGATAGGTAGAGACATGAACTCCTTATGTTATGGTAAGTCTATACATTTTATTCATTATTGTATTGTTAATTTAAAATCAATATTTATATTTTTTAAAATTGACAATGTCATGCTTCTGCACATTATGTGATTCATTTATGTCCAACTAATGAAAAGAGGAGATGAGAGATTTTGATGTTGTCAAACTTTCAACCATTTCATTTGGCCTTGAGACCTCTATAGTGTGTATTATTTGATTACTCATTAATTTCCTATTTGATATTGTATTTTACATGATTTTTCATCTTCTTTTTCTCTTGCAGGTTTCACCTGTCAATTGGGGATTGTAATGCCCTGCTAAGGGATCCAAAGAAATAACCTATAATTTCACTAAGTTTAGTAACATTTTTTTTTCATGAAAGTAAACATCACATATAACTTATGCACAATAACGGAAGCAATAGCAATGTCCATCTAGAAATAAACATAACATAAATAACATATTACATTCTTTAAGATCCCTTAACGTTGAATTATATACATGAATCCATCTAGTACAACATCCTCATGAAATAATAATGATAAGTCCAATGTTAACACATTACATTTCAAATACTTAATCATCCACTGTATGTGTCACAAGGTATGACAAGCTCAAAAGAATATACATACATAGGATAAGGTACATCATCCTATTCTAATCCATGATACATCAAAGTAGAGATAATCACATGATACAACATCATAGAGAACATATACATCCATCATAAAAATCAAACATAATAAACTAAGTGCATGGTTCCTCCCAACCGTCAATAGCATCATTAGACCATCGTGGATCCTAGCCATCCCTCCGTGCGTAACATTCCAATCACTGAAGAGATCATCGGTATAAATAGTAGGAATGTCACTCCTAATAAATACAACATCATATGTAGAAGTAATCTAACATGCAAATAAAAACATAAGATAACATCATCTAACATATGCTAATCATCAATGAAAAAGGATACATATCCACCATCATGAAGGACGCATCAGCCACGATGTCTCAATAAATCTTAAAATGATAAGAGTGTAAAATACACTACCACCCAACTGCGTGGTACCTAAGTGGTCCACTCCCACCGTGCTAAGGAGATAGTCTCAAGTCCCAAATAGGGTATCAAAATCACATATCTCTATAAGTCTAGGAATCCTAAAAGTATACTAACTCAAAGGTTCCAAACACAAAATCTAACATCTAATCCCAGAGGCACACAATGACATGTAGGAACCTACCATGCAAGCAGAAAAGTGTCATCGCAATTATCACGTACAAGTTACCCTGGCAGCTAGCTAAACTCCACGGGTCCATACTGATTTCATGCAGCCACTAGTATCTTCTCATACTGATGAGGCATACTACGAAATGCAAGGTCGCAACCATGCGTCTCACTACTCCCATCCTAGACTGTACAAGCACTCAAGGCATGGGCAAGAACAAAACACTTATCTTTTTAGGTTCATTCAGTTAGTATTAAGTGTGAATGTTATCACTTATTAATCCAACTTACAATGAGTTACCCTGGCAGCCTCTTAGGGCCCCAGCCCCCATTGCAAGTCACTTCCCATCACTACATGCAGATATCCTACCCTAATGCTCATGGACTCATAAATCACAAAGTCACAAAAGATAATCCATAATATGCATAAAAGCATCAAATCTCCATGAGCAAACATCCATAGAAAATCATGAACACAACAACTCTCTATTGGCAACTGAAGTATCACTGATAATCAAATATCCAATGGTTCTCAATAACCAAAAAATATATATCTCAATCATACTGATCGAAGACTCCAAAAATGGTTGAGTCAAACATGTCACAACATGACATCATCAAAAATAAATCCACATTTTAGTCCCATCATGGCGACTAGAAAAATAACCAAGGATAACTGATCGATGACCAAAATAATGGTTAAGTCAAGTGTCTCATACATAAGAATCTCAACTGTAACAATCAGTAATCACAACCAATACATAGAGCATTCTATCACATAACCATGGTTGGGTTTATAAAGATCAAGATTAAAACATCATCATGTCACCACAATCACATAACCCCCAAGCCTCTGGTAGACGTCTTATAACTGGTCAACACTAGTCAACCCAAAACCCAAAACAATAGCATAAAGAATACACAATGTAAACACATGTTTTGGTTTACTAAATTCACATAGTTGAATAATGTGTAGGGGTTTCCAATTTTCTATTTGCAAGTATACTTTCAAGTCTCTTAAGTTTCGTCATTTGACCTACAAGTCAACCCATTTGTTCCCTGATAGCATTATCCTTCTATTATTAAGAATTACATTCTAAGAATAACTTAAGAATAAATATTCACTAAACTGATCATCATTGACCTTTAATTAAATTGTCCTCTATATTTAACCATGATCCATATTCTAATTGATTAACCTTTCAACTTTTTTAGGATCATTATTCGTTATATTAGAAGAGGGCCAATTATCATTCTTTGAATAAGAGATTATAACTTCATTAGAATGATCAATTAATATCGGTTCACAATCCTTGATCTTTTATCATTCTAATAATTCTCAATTATATATTACTAAGTCTTCACCATTAAAACATCTAAGGTCATTATTCAAGTCATAAGAATAAGACTTATCAACTTGATATCAATATTTCTACAATCTCATTAAAAGAATCATATCAATTAAATCTCCATTATATAACTTAATTATTAATTAAATCTAATTAACTCTCATTAATTGATTTAATTAATAATTACATAACCAACCCAATGAATATAATTTGTACGTAAAAGTCAACTTCAATTCAATACACAAATATTAATATTTTAATAATACTAATATTAACAAGTTATTTTGGAAATCTTATCCATAATGACTACATTCATCTTTTTTAACGATTTCGTATTAATGATAATCATTTCAAATTAAAACTCTATCACATAATATAATTATATTGACAACTCAATGAATATCAATTGATTAAAATCAATTATAATCTAACTCCAAAAATTATTATCTTTTACGAAACTTCAATTAATAAATAATTTCCACTAGATTAACTCTAATCAAATTTGTTAATATCTATTTAAACCATTATTTATTAATAGTTTTCTAGTCTTTAAATAATAAACTCCTCAAACTATAAATACTCGATCTATAGAATCCTTCCATAAACTCATTAGTTAATATTTGGCTAACTCTTAACTCCATTAAGGTATTCAAACCTATTAACCAATAACATAATAATTCAGTCTTAATCCAATATCATTTAGAGTTTCTGAAT
This sequence comes from Cupressus sempervirens, assembly GCA_028749045.1. Taxonomy (NCBI): domain Eukaryota; kingdom Viridiplantae; phylum Streptophyta; class Pinopsida; order Cupressales; family Cupressaceae; genus Cupressus; species Cupressus sempervirens. Next base: position 195,247,058 of record CM053788.1, read on the forward strand.
TTAAATCAACATAATATAAATTATCATGTTACAATTATTTAATCAATATTAAAATCAACCATTAGACTCCATTTTCTAATTTTTCTAATAATATTTTGTCTATATAAATATTGTTTGAAAAAGATCCCTATCACAAACCAATAAGACTCATTGTAGATTTTAACATGAATAATCTTCAAATTCTTAACATTATCATCTTCATTAAACAACTCTAAAATTGTTTAATATATATTAAATAGTATTCAATATACATTATAAAAAATCTCTTTTCTTTTAATTTTCTCTCATTTAAAAATTTATTTACTTAGATTGACTAATAACTAATTACACTTCTTCTACTATTTATTAATCTTAATTAAATATGATTTAATTAGATTAGATAATAAACTATATAAAACTAATGCATATTAATAAGATTCTAATAAAGGAAGATTGCAATAATATATTTAATTCATTCCATGCTTTGATATATTATTTTTGTGAAGTTTAAGCATAAAGAACTCTTGGTTATGAAAAATGAAAAAATATCTGTCCTTGAATAAAATAGTCTCAGTACGACGGGCATATCTCCCTAATGAACCATTGGATCTTCTGAAATTGAAATATGTTGAAGAGGGCCAAGTTGCGCCACTTCTGACCAGAGCGATCGAATAAATTCGATCACACTAAAAAGTTATGAATGACTAAGTTCGGGTCTATCCAAGGGGCAGCAACAGGACAATTTGTGATGAATTAAAATTTTTCTCTTAAAATAATTGTTCATTAATTTCTAAATAGGTTTGACTATAGATTAAGAAATCTTTTTTTCAAATCTATTTATCAATTTGATTCTAATTCGAACCCAAAATTGTTTAGATCTAATTTCTTTCTTAAATTGAAGCTAAGGTTTTCTAATGAGTTCTCTATTGTTTTCTTTGCAACTCTATATATCTAAATTCCAATTTAATTTTAGATTCATTCACAAGAAGTATTCAGACACATATAACAGACATGATGAAGACAAGAAGAGAAATAGTGCAAATAGAATATGAGATTATCACGAGTACACCTAGACACTGATGCTAATCCGACATGCCTCAGAAGTCCATAGAAAATCTCTTCCTTCTCCATCATTCGCAATTCTTCCAAGATCCAAGCCAACCGAAAATCTTCAAGTGACTAGAAGAGCTAGAATGAGCATAGAAGAATGTAGAAAATATATGAGCATATGAACTTCTCCAATGCATGTAAGCTTTGAAGCTTCCATTTTAAGCTTGAAGCTTGTAGCTTCCATTAAGCTTGTAGCTTGTAGCTTCCATTAAGCTTGTCCAAACACACTAGGAGAGCCTCTATTTAAAGGCCTCTAAGATGCATCTAGAGTGTCTCTAGAAACAACTAGAAGATAAGCATGACAACCAAGCATGAGTCTTCTCCAACCTTCTAGATGAGTCTTAAGGTTGTAGACACCATGTGCTCAAATAAAAATGCTAACTCCTAAGTGTAGACAACTAGTGCATTCTTAGAGTGCAAACTTTTGTGTTGTCTACATGACAACTTTCGAAAATTTGCCAACTCCTATGTGAAAGCAAATACTAAAATAATGCACAATCATAATATAATATTTACTTTACTCTTTCCAATTTAATTAATTTATTTATTAAGTCTCATGCACTAACTTTAATATCTCCACTTTTCAATCTTAATATATTTATATTTTAAGCACATGAAATCTAGAATCTTTTAATAATTTAAAATATATTTTCCACTTTTAAATTTCATTTCCCAAAACTTAATTACTAAAATATTTATTAGCTTTAATAATAATATTATTTAGTCATTTATTTAAAAATGAACTCCAAATATATTATTATTAAAATAAATATTGTCACATTCCAAATTTAAACTTTTAACTTTTATTTTCAAATTTAATTATTTTATTTAATTAATTTTTTAATTAATTAAATAAAATAAATATTAAAATATTATATTAATTTTTTATTTAATTAAACCATTAATTAAATCTTTTAATTAGTCTTAATTAATAGAAAATACTCCAAAGATTCACAAAGGTAAAAATATGAAAAAACCCATCATAGCCAAAATACATACAAAATCAAACCAAGGGTTAATATCATGAATTGCGTCATTTGACGCATTCGGAGGATACTCAAAGTAGGTACTTGTCTTAATTTTTCAATTAGAACAAATGGCTTAAAGGGTTGGGATTTGGACTTGAGAATTTATCTCTCCTCTCTTATCATTGAGATAATGTGATAGGGTATGCTCATCCGGGCAATTCAAGGAAGTCGATACCCGATACCTGCAACCTGCATAAAAACCACGCATGTACAAGCACAATATACTAAACTAAACAGGCAATGGCAAGAAGTGGTGCATCGTGTAGATCCCGACTAGCAGGTGACTACAAATCCCTTCCTTAACCACATCAGACACGTCATACAAAAGCAAACACACACACCATACACATGCAACTATGGAGTAAGTATCCATAATAAAACACATAAGATAATAAACCATCCATCTAATCATCAATAATAACTGAAAACAATATAATGATCATCATATATGCATGAAATGTAAAATCTAAATGATCTCATCATATAACCACTGAATCCATAACATAATGTCTGATAGTGTCAAAACAATACCACTAATCCATCAACATAAAACTAGTCTATCATAGTCTGAAGATAATAACAATGTCCAGAAAAGATGTGAACAAGGGTAGGCACTACAGGGACAATGTGACAGGGTTATGCCACCAACCATTGACAAGAGGAAGGTAATTATATGTTTTAAATTTATTTAATGCATATATAGATAGATATGTAGTTTTTAGTTGTTTGTACTAATGAAATGTTATTGCATTGTTTATTTTATAGCAGGTGGCCTCTAATAATGCACATACCCAAATTCACCATTGCAAACCCTTGGGCATATTCATTCTTAGTGAGAGCCCTATAGTATGTATATTTATCATTTATTTGTTACTTATCTTAATTTTCTTAATTTATGAATAAATGAGTGTCATCATTGTAGCAACTATATTTTTAACTATCATAGGTAACACCTAATGTGATGGAGGGGGATTGGAAGGGCTTTGTATCTTTTCTCCCTCAGCCAATATTTTTTGATGAGAGATCACCTGAGGTAAATTATAATTTGAATTCTTGATTATATTATTAATTTATTATGTTATAATTAATAACATTATAATTTAAGTAGTAGATCAATCTAACAACCATACAAACATGTTCAGGTCAAAATTAATGAGTTGTGTGTTTTGCCAATGACATATGCGAGGACTCCTAAGCGGTGGAGGAAGGTGTGGAGATAGGTAAATGAAGTTTCCTTCATTATTGATCAATGTGCATTTGAATACATTTATATTTTATATGTACAAATATTTTAATTAACTAGTGTAACTTGGATTTTGTTTTTTTTTTTTTCATATAGGATCTAGTGAGTTTAGAGAGTGCATCGAAGAGGCTCCATTTTGACGATCCTCAAGCAACCTAGGATATAGTAATTTTTAGGGATGTCTTAGGGAACATTTTCAGATAACATAAGCCACATTTTATGTATAAAATTTGATTTCATAAACATATTTGATGGCATGCACCATATTTTTTATATGGATGTACATTTTGACATACATTTGCATTGAATTTATATATGATTATATGTTTTGATATATTATATTACTATGAATTGTTGTGCATGTGTTTGTATAGTGTATAGAATCTTATTTATTTTAATAATTTTCATTAGAATCTTGTTAATTGGATTCTCATTCATTGGAATTTTGTACATGTTTTATGAAATCTTATTCATTTTAGTCTTGTTCATTAGAATCTTTCTCATGCTTTATGAAATCAATATCACAATAATAGAAAATAATTGAACTTCCTCAAAGATTTATGCAACCCTAAAACCAAAATTCTCCTTATGAAAAAATAGCCATAAGAAAAGACAACCTCTTGAAATTTTTCAACATCCAACTAACTAGGAATACAATGAACAAACAAAAAAACAAGGGCATTAAGTTATGAGCCTCAAAGATCATTGCTCAAATATTCTTAGTGCACCTTGTGGGAACATTGATGTGTGGTACTCATGAACATTTTAGTGACTTCATGGATGTAACATTCGTGTTACTAAGGTGACTCAGCTATCTAGAGCTAATGACACCAATGAAACATTTCCATGATGAATGGTTTGAAAGTTGCATAATGGTGCACCATTTCAATACGGAGTACTATCAGGTTTTGCATTGATCGAGACCATTTTTCCAATTTCAAACAAAATTGAATCTCCCAGAATGATAGAGGTTATTATAGACATTAATATCATGGTCTTATAGCATCTAATAGTTTGTCAATAGGCATCACAATTTCACAATTACAAGTGTTATAAGATCATTTCCCAAACATGCTTAAGGAACCTTGGAGACATTCCAGTTTAAGATACTCACAAATGTTCTAGTGACTCTATTGATGAAATAGTGGTGTCACTGGGGTTCACCTAGCCATCCAAAGCTAACAACATCAAAGAAACAATGCTACCATGAATGGTTCAAAAGTTACACAATGGTGCACCAATTCACTTAGAAGCACTGTGAGGTTTGGCATTAACTGAGATTGTTGTGCCAATTTCAAATGAAATTAAATCTCCTAGAACAAGGAGAGTTTATTGTATACATTGATATCATGGTCTTGCAACATCTGGCATTTTTTTGATAGGCCTCATGATTTTTGAGTTTCAAGCATTGGAAGATCTTGGCCCAAACATGCTTAAGGCACCTTGGAGACATTTTGATTTAGAGTGCTTGCGTACATTTTAGTGACTCCATAGATAAAACAATTATGTTACTAGGGTTCACCCAACTATCCATTTCTAACAACACTAATGAAATGATGTCATGAAAAATGATTCAAAAGTAGCTCAATGGTGCACTAATTCACTAAGGAACACTACAAGGTTTTGCTATGCCAATTTCAAAGAAAATTGAATCTCCATGAATGGAAAGAGGTTATTGTAGAAATTGATATCATGGTCTTGTAGCATGTAGGAGTTCATCAATAGGCCTCATAATTTTTGAGTTACAAGCATTAGACGATCATTGCCAAAATGTGCCTAGGGCACTTTGGAGACATTATCATATGGGGTGGTCGTGAATATTCTAAGCTCTCCATGAATGAAATAGTGGTTTCACTACAATTCATCTAACTATCCAAACCTAATGGAATTGATGAATAGATGCGACAACAAATGGTTTTCATGTTGCACAATAGTGTATCAATTTGCTAAGGAATACTATGAGGTTCTGCATCAATCGAGATTATTGTGCAAGTTTCAAAAAATAATTGAATCTCCCTGAATTGAGAGAAGTTATTATAGAGACCAATATCACAATCCTATAGCATCTAACATTTTGTTGATAGGCATCACAAGATTTGAGTTACAAGAATTGAAATATAGCTTCCTAAGCATGCTTAGGACACCTTAGAGATGCTCCAATTTGGGGTGCTCATGAACATTATAGGCTCTCTATGGACAAAAAAATTGTGTCACTAGGTTTCACTCCACCTTTCAGAGCTAATGACACTAACAAAATCATGCCACGATGAATGGTTCAAAAGTTGTGCAATGGTGAACCAATTCACTAAGGAACACTGTGAGGTTTGGCATCGATCAAGATTGTTGTGCCAATTTCAAATAAAATTGAATTTCAAAGAAAGAAGAGAAATTATTTTAGACATTGATATCATGGTCTTGTATCATCTTACAATTCATCAATAAGCCTCATGAGTTTTGAGTTACAAGTTTGGAACTTCAAAAAACCTACTTAAGGTGCCTTGGAGACACTCGAATTTGGGGTGATCATGAACATTATAGTCTCTCCATGAAAAAAAAATGGTGTCACTAGGGTTCACTTTGACATCTAGAGCTAACAACACTAATGAAATGATGCCACGATAAATGGTTCAAAATTGCACAGTGGTGCACTAACTCACTAAGGAACACTATGACGTTTGGCATCAACCAATATCATTGCACCAATTTCAAAAAAAATTGAATCTCCCATAATTGAGAGAGATTATTGTAGACATTGATATCATTATCATATCCCATTCAACAATTTTTCAATAGGCCTCATGAATTCTGATTTACAAGCATCAGAAGATTGTTGCCCAAATGTGCTTAGGGAACCTTGGAGATGCTCTAATTTTGGGTGATCAAGAATGTTCTAGGATTTTTATAGATGAAATAGTGGTGTCACTAGGGTTCACATTCCCATCCAGATTTACTGACATTGGTGAAATGATACTAGGACAAATGGTTCAAAAGTTGTGCAGTGGTGCACTGATTCACTAAGAAACACTATGAGATTTTGCATCAACTGGTATTGCAGATCCAATTTCAAATGAAACTGAAACTCCCAGAACTAAGAGAGGTTATTTTAGACATCAATATTACAAACCTTTAGCATCTGGTAGTTTTTTGATAGGCCTCACAAACTCTGAGATAAAAGCTTCAAATATCACTACCCAAACATGCTTAGGACAACTTGGAAATGCTCTAGTTTGGGGTTCTCTCGAATGTTCTAGGCTCTATGTAGATGAAATAGTGGTGTCACTAAAGGTTCAACCACCCATCCAGAGCTAATGACACAAATGAAATAATTTCATGACCATCCTTTAGGGTCAAATGACAATTTTTTACAATAATTATAACTATAGATACTATTATGTAAATTCCACTTTGGACATAGTAAACATGACCAATATTAATTAGATGAACTAAAAATATGATTTTTATGCTCCATCCATGTTATTTAGTGACTTTGACTAATTTGACCACTTTGATACATTTGACCAATACATACTAATAGGCTAAATGGTTACATAGATGTCCATAAGCATTTACCATTAATCTATTAAATATGATGACACAAATTAGTGAACCTTATGAAAAGATATAATAAATCAATGCATTCATATTTGCAATATTTCAAATGTTTCATCATAATTACAACTAAATGATACAAATATACATATATCTTTTCCATACAAAGTAATGTTTATGGAAAAAAAGGTATGCAATGTGCACCCTTGTGCTTACTAAAGTCCTTGTGTATGTCATTGATACAACCATATTATATGCACACAACTACAAAGAGGCATAGAGACTAAAATATAATAGAAATTTCTTTGTTCCACTCCTTAAAATTGTTTCTATCTTTATGAATTGAAACTATTAAAGACAACTATAATTCAATATTGCACTAAATGTTAGTATTATAGGTATTCATTATTAAATACAAGAATAGGCATAAAAATAACATATGAAACTAAATATAAATCATATAATGAATATATCAAACTGATGCTAAATAGATTTGTTCTTTTTAATTATAACTCTTAAATGCCCAAACTTGGAACAATATCTGGTTACAAATAGTTGAAAAGCCACTAATGGATGAATTGGCTTTTCTCTAAATTGGTAGGTACAGCTCCCTAGAATTTATTTGCAATGAATTATGTTTTTCTCCTAAACTAATTTGGGGTATGTTCTTAACCTAAGAATAGAAGAGGTAGAACCAAGCTGGACCTAAATAGAATCTAACTCAGGCAAATTAAAAATTTTGAATATCTAAATGAGTTTATGAATACACACATCTTATGAATCCACAAAGCTTAACTAAGTAATAACTAGTTTAGAGCTAAGTTGGAACTAGGTTAATATGAATCTAAGCTGCAATTAAAAAATAAAGAGTGCTAAAGGGATCTCTCTTTGAATGAAAAATGATACTACCTATAATATTCATTCATTGGTTTGAAATAGGGGAGTGAAACTTTGTTCTTTTCTTGTTTCAACTCAAACAAAAGAGAAAACATAAGGCTAAATCTAATAGAAACTAGAACATAAAATAATTGATATAAATTACCATTCAATTGTCTCTGCAAAAAAAAAGTACTTCACACCAAAAATTTGCCAAACTTTTATTAATCTTTCAATCTCATACATATACAATTTTGAGATGACCATTACAATGGAAGTTCAATCAGTTCATCTTCTCAAGATTGACAAATGGCAAGGCACCAATTTGTCACATTTCAATAATTACAAAAGAAAACAAAAGAAAAGGTAGAAAATGAATCACTTTGATTTCTTCCCCTTTTTTGTTTTTGCTCTGTAGGCCTTGGCAGCAACTATGATTGGGATGAGCTCCTCGTGCCTAGGCACATGGATATTGGTATACCTTAAGAACCATTTGGAATTTTCTCTAGCTAACTCCTTTATAGCATTTAGTTGATTTGGTAGTTCTTCTATGGCCACGTGTATGCATCCCCTAAGTGCCTAGAGTTTAGCAACCCTATTTTGACTATGGGAAGATATATCAAACAAACTATCTAGAAATTTGGAAAAGTTCTCATTCATGACATTGATCCCAATAAGTGTTTTTCCTTGGCCACTAGTTTGAGAATCTGTATGTAGTCCCTTCATAAGTTCAAATCCTTTGTCTTGTGTCTTCTTCACTTTATCCTATTTCTTTAAACCCTTTCTCTATGGACTGGATCATCTTAGTTTTAAACTACATGCTTTGAAGCCACTAGAATAGAGGTTCATCTCCCTTTGGCAAGATTTTTGCTTTAACCACTTCCTTGGCTTTTATTTGGATGATCATCTTAAAAAGGGAGATGCAATCATCAACTTCACCCTTTCTCCAACTAGAGTATTTCTATTTCATATGATGTTATCTTATTTTGTTTCCAACCTTAAGATAACATTACCAATCTACTCTACAATAGTAGCTCCTTCTGATTTGAGCTTCTCAATCCATTCTTTACCAATTTGACCAAAATGCCTATATTCTTGGAGTTGAGAGATGAGGGCTTGAACTTCAGCAGTAGTAGGATTTTGGGTCAATGCTACTCTAGAGATGGCTTCCAATGGAGTGACTAGCTATTTGATGAACTTATTCAATTCTTCTATCTCAACCTTCCTTTTGGTCTTAGACAACTTTAGACTTTCTAGCTGCCTCTCGATCACCTCATTGGTTTACTTCTATAAGCCAACTTTGGTGTCATGCCTAGCTTCTCCAAGATCCACAGAGTGCAAGGTAAAATCATCAGCAATCATGTCCTCAATCCTCCCTCCTTTTTTGGGCTTGGCAATGTAATGCCCCGCCAAGGATCCAAAGAATTAACCCAAAATTTTCACTAAGTTTGGTAGCATTTTTTTTAAAAAACATGAAGGATAAACCATTCACATCAAACGCATAGTAGTGGAAACAATAACATACAATCAACTGTAAGCATACATAACAGGTTACATTCCTTAAGGATCCCTTAACATCGAATCACATCTAAATTAACTAATATTACTGATTCCATCTAATACTACATCCACATGAAATAATAATGAAAAGTCCAATGTTCATTAATTACATTTTCGGTTGCTCAATCATCCACTATACATGCCACAGGGTATGATAGGCTTAAAAGAATATACATCCGTGTAAATAAAGTACATCATCCTACTAATTCTAGTCCATGATGCAATAACATAAATGAAATCACAACCATACATGATACATCATCATCATAAAGATATAGCATCCATCTTAAAAGATAACCCTATATCATCAAAACATAATTGACTAAGTGCACAGTTCCTCCCAACCATAAATAGCATCATTAGACCATCATGGATCCTAGCCGTCCCTCTATGCATAACATTCCAAATCACCAAAGAGATCATCAGTATTAACATAGTAGGAATGTCACACCTAAATCATACTACATCATATGTAGAAAATAATCTAACATGCAAAGTAAAGCATAAGATAACATCATGCAAATCATCAAGGTGAGGATACATGTCCACCACCATAATCCATGAAAAAAGATGCCAACAAAGAATGCATCAGTCATGGTGTCTCAGACAAATCTCAATGGTAAGAGTGAAAAAAAACACTACCACCCGACCACGTGGAACCTAAATGGTCCACTCCCACCACGCTGAGGAGTTAATCTCAAGTCTCAAACAAGTTATCAAAATCACATAGCATAAATACTCTCTAAGTCCAGGAATCCTAAAAGTATACTAACTCAAAGGTTCCAATCACAAAACTGACATCTAATCCCAGAGGCACAACGAAGACATGTAGGAAACCTACTATGCAAGCGAGAAAGTGTCATCGTACAGATCATGCTAGAGTTTCCCTGGAAATCTCTCAATAGACCCCGACCCCCTAGTGATCCCTGTACGATCACTAGTATCATCTCATACAGACGAGGCATACTACGGAATGCAAGGTCGCAACCAAGCATTCTCTCTACTCCCATTCTAGTCTGTACTAGCGCTCGAGGCATGGGTGAGAACAAAACAATTATCTTATTAGGTTCATTTAATCCCCATTTAGTGTAAATGTTATCACTTATAAATAAAACTTACAATGAGTTACCCTGGCAGCCACTTAGGGCCCCAACCCCCATTGCAAGCCACTTCCCGACACTGCAAGTAGATAACCTACCCTAAGCTCATGGAATCATAAATCAAAAAATCACCACAGTCCTATACAAGCAACTGGAAAGAAATACCAAAAGATAATCCATAATAAAAGCATTAAATCTCCATGAGCACATGAAAAGCATCCATAAATAATCATGACCACAACAGTTCTCTATTGGCAACTGAAGGTATCACTGATAATCAAAAGTATCCATTGGTTCTCAATAACCAAAATATATCTCAAAATCATATTGATCAAAGACTCCAAAATGGTTGAGTCAAAACATGTCACAAAATGACATCATCAAGAAATAAATCAACATTTCAGTCCCATCCTAGTAACTAGAAAGCAATCCAAGGATAACTGATCAATGACTCAAAAATGGTTAAGTCAAGTGTCTCAGATACATATAACTCAGCTTCATTCAAGAAGACTGATGAGCAATAACAATCAGTAAATACAAACATCTCATAGAGCATGCCATCACATTACCATGGTTGGGTTTAGAAGGATCGAGATCAAAAGACATCATCATAACATCACAATCATAACCCCTGAGCCTCTAGTAGACGTCCTATAACTGGTCAACACTAGTCAACCCAAAAACCCAAAACAAGAAGCATAGAGAAAACACAATGCAAGCACATGTTTTGGTTTGCTAAAATTACATAGTTGAATTGAGTATGGAGGTTTCAGTTTCTATTTACAAGTATACTACAACTATATAAGATTTATCATTTGACCTACAAGTCAACCCGTTTGTTCACTTGATAAAATTACATTCTAAGAATAACTGAAGGATAAATATTTACTCATTAAACTAATCTTTATTGACCCTAAATTAAATCATTCACTTTATTTCACTAAGATCAATGTTACTAATTGAATAACTCTTCCTTATCATTAATTCAACTTCTCCAAACAAAACCAAAGGATCATATTCTTTTAAATATAAGAAAGCCAGTTATCAATCTTCGAGTAAGAAGATTATAACAACAAAATTAACTAGTCTTACTTTAACGCCATGCTATATTAATTAATCTTAATTAAATCATATAAATAAATTAATTAATAACGTACACAATCCATGACTCTATATCATTCTAATAGTTCTTAATTAGAACTCAATTAAATATCACTAAAACTTAAGTCTCTTGATTAAATCATCACTAACAACCATTAAAAATACCTAAGGTCATTATTCGAGTCATCAGAGTAAGACTTATCAACTTCAATGTAAATACTTCACAACTTCGTTAAGAGAATCATATCATTTAAAACTTCATAGTGTAATTTAATTAATTCTATAATTAATTAAATTGATTACGTACTACATTAACAACTCAATGAATATCAGTCGATTAATAATTAACAATAATTTCATAAATTAAAAATCAACTATATTCATTTAACACTTCATTGTATAACCTAGTTATCAATTAAATTTGATCAATTCTAGCTTTAATTAAATTAATCAATAATTATATAACTATGTTAACAAGTCAATGATATAATAGTCGATTAGTTAATCAACTATTTTCTAATACCTTAATAATCAAATTATAAATTCAACATTTTTTTTTTCAATTAACAATAAATGAAAAATAATTATTAAATCGATACTTCTTATTTAACAATTATCAACATGAAATAACATTTATACAGTAACAATGTTAAAGTCAATATATATTCTCATGTTTATTATTTTTAAATCTTATATATATACATATATATTTACATACACACACACACACACACACACACACACACATATAACTTTATAAAATATAAAATAGTCATTATAATCTTGCAAGCGATTTTTAAATCGCTGTGGGCAATTTCAAAGAGTCATGTGGCTTAATAATGCGACTGTCACCCTTTTAAGAAGGGACATATGACTAGAATTGCCGTGTGGTACAATAGTCATGTGGCAGTCATAAGTATCTGGCCCCATCTATGCTTACAGTTCGGTCGTTGCCATGGAATTGAAGTGAATGGGGAATGGGGTAGGGTAAACCCGCCCCACCCAAATCGACTTAAATACGAAAATAATCTCCTGCACAGGTACCCAGTGCTTAAATAAATTTCGACATGAAACAGTGGGGGTACGAGGGGTCGGGTATATCCCGCCCCTCCAATATGTATATAATTTTTTTATATAAGCATTTTTTTTTAATAAATTCTTCTCAAAAACGATACGCATTCTTTTCAATAAATTTAAGCGGCATTTTCACAATACACACACACACGCACACACACACACACATATATATGTATGTATGTATGTATGTATATGTGTATATAAATATATGTATATGTATATATATTTGTGTATATATATATATATGTATTCATATATATATATATATATATATACACAAGTATATATACATATATATGCAAAATTTATAAATTTATATGCAAAAGAAACATTTACAATGATGTTTGCAAGCATAAACATAGCTTTTAAACAAATTAGGGCTTTTCAATTCTATAAATTAAGAATTCTTCCTATAATGATTGATCTTTAGATTTACCTATTAATCTTTCTAATAGGTTTGCCTATAAAATTTTAACTTAGAATTCTTCATTAAAATACAAATCCTTGTCTAATCAAATCCTTGATTCTATTACAATTCGAACCCAAACCCGATTTAAAACTAATTTCTTTCTTAATTGGAACTAGGTTTTATCCTACTTGAGCTCTCTAATGATTTATTCACACAAGGAGAGAATCAACATGCAAATCTGAATTAAACATTCATCACAAGAATTATCCAAGCAGTCATCTAGAAGACACGATGAAGATAGAAAGAGAAGGCGTGCAAAAAGGGAATATGTCAATATCACGAGTGCACCTGGATACTGATGCTAATTTCCTTCTCCTCAGAATCCACAGAGCAAGCTCCTTCCTTCTCCCATGTTCTCGGTCCTCCAACCATGCTCCAAACACTCTCCCTAAGCTTCTAAGAGTGCCTCATTATAAAGAACTCTCAAAAAGCACCTAGAATGTCTCTAGAAGCAACCAGAAGGTGTTGACAACTAAGCACGAGCTTTTTCCAACCTTCTACATGAGTCATAAGGTTGTAGACACCATGTGCTTAATTTGTGCGCTAACCCTTGTGTTGTTGACAACACGTGCATAATTAGAGTGCAAACTCCTCTGTTATCTATATGACAACTCCCGAGAATTCGCAAACTCCTAATTATTAAAATAATGCACATTAATTAATTTAATATTCACTTTACTCTTTTCAATTTAATTTATTAATTTTTAAATCTCATGCACTAACTTTAATAATTCCACTTGTTTTATCTTAATATATTTATATTTTAATCACATGCACACATCATGCAACTTAGAATCTTTTAATAATTTTAATATCTTTTCCACTTTTACATTTATTTTTGAAACTTTAACTGCTAAAATATTTATTAACTTAAATAAATATTATCACATTCCAACTTTAAAATTATAACTTTTATCTTCAAATTTAATTATTTTATTTAATTAATTTCTCAATTACTTAAATAAAATAAATATTAAAAATATCATATTAATTTTCCATTAAATTAAACCATTAATTAAATATTTTAATTAGGCTTAATTAATAGAAAATACACCAAAGACTCATAAAATAAAATACGAAAAAATCCATTATATAAAAACACATACAAAATCAAACCAAAGGGGTTAATATCACGAATTACGGCATTCGATGCATTCAAAAGGTACTCAACTCAGATACTTGTCCTAATTTCCAATTAGGACAAATGGCTTAAAGGGTTGGGATTTGGACTTGAGAATTTATCTCCCCTCTCTTACCATTGAGATAATGTGATAGGGTATGCTCATCCTAGCAATTCAGTGAAGTCGATACTCGGTACCTACAACCTACATAAAAACCATGCATGTATATATATATATATATATATATATATATATATATATATATGCTAAGCTAAACAGGCAATGATAGGAAGTGGTGCATCATGTAGATCCTAACTAGCAGGTGACTACAACTCCCTTCCTTAACCACATCAGAAACACCATCCAAGAAAAAACACACACACACATCATACACATGCAAGTATGGGGTAAGTATCCATAAGAAAACACATGTGATAATAAACCATCTAACTAATCAATAACTAAAAATAATGTAATAATCATCATGCATACATGAAATGTAGAGTCTAAGTAATCTCATCACATATCAATTGAATCCATAGCACAATATCCGATAGTCTCAAAACAATGCTGCTAACCATCAACATAAAACTAGCCCTAAAAGAGTTTGACAATGATAACAAAAATGCGACCTAGGGGCAGGCACAACATATCCATTTTCAGGTGTCCTGTTTCTGGATCTTGCCCAAGTATGGACAAGGTTTTATGCTTCCTTACTTTTGTTAGTGTAGATCTAGAGTAGACTGCAAGAGACACAATATCTTTAGTAGAAGTGCTCTCATCTTTCCTTTTCCTTTTTCTCTCCAGAGTATCATCCAACCAGGAGTCAGTACATATCACCTTGGAGACTATCCTGAGTGATTCCATACTAAACATCTTCCTCTTAGCTAGAGTGGATGTCACAGTAGTCGAAGAAAAAGGATTCTTTGGATCTTGGGAGATAAGATTAGAAGAACTCTGAAATTTATCTACTCTTGAGTCTTCTTTGTTGCTTCATCAAACTCAGTAGACTCACTACTACTACTCTTTCCATCCCCTAAATTTACTATCTATATTGAAGAGCCACTTGGTTGCAGAAGTGTGGCACTTGCTAGAAGAACATGACTATGATGAGGAGAGGGAATTGGAGTAGTATAGGGAGAAGGAATTGGAGAAACATGAGGTGATGGAACTATTGTGACATGGGGGGTGGAATTGAGATGGTCATGCTATCTTTTGGTTACTCCATCTTCTTTTCTTCAATACCAATCTAGGTTCCAATGACTAGGAGGGAACCATCATGATAGGTCTTGACTATAGAGGTATTCTTATCTAGAGGTTGATCGCCTCCACTTGATGGTTGAGTTGGCCCTTGAGTGGCAGCTATTGTTATGCTTGGTGTAGCACTCTAAGATGAGGAAGGTGTTGCAGCTGCTAGAGAAGCTTGTGTGGCTACACTTTTACTCTAGCTCCTCTTGGTTGTCCATTCAACCCATTTCCCTATTCTCTTGATGATCCTAGCCATCATGATATCAAAATTCTCCTCAACATCTACATACAACTTTGAACTGATACGAATCCCCCTTAACTTAGTTAAATATGTATTATGATACATATTTTGGCCATCGTCTTCTAAGACTTCTACTTCAAAGTTGATACCAAATGTTTTGATTTGCTCCATTGTAAGCCTAGCGAAAGCACGATCTCTACTTTCGAGCTCATCCCTACAATCCACTTAGTAGTCTTCAATGGTGGTAACATGTTTGATCACACTCCCAATCTACAACACATCTCTTGCATACCCATTTGGGTCAAACATAGGTCTCATGACCTCATATGCCTCCAATTGATATTTAGTCTTGAATGCTTTGAGCATATTTTTTGCATCGTAGCAAGACTCACAACTGTAAGCTCCAACCTTCATAGGGAATTCATGCCCCTTCTTCTTTAGGCTTGCACTCAGCACATTCACCTAGATCGCTTGCCTCACAATCTCTATCAGCACAATCATATTGCTCGGATACCTGGGCAGCTTCAAAGGAAATCCATCAAAAGATGCAAGATGCAAATAGGAGAAGGATGAGAACTAGATAAAATAGCTACCAAACTGACTAATAGCTACCATTTCCTCCGAGCTGAGCATCCTCTCCTGGCATCCTTGGAGTTCCCTACAAATTCTCATTGTAAATGCATCATTAACCTAAACATATTCTGTATAACTATTCTGCAATTATAAACATGGATTAGAACTCATAGTTTTTCACATCATTAGGAAAGTTCTCTATTCTAGGAAGGCCTGGCCACAATTGTAGAGAAGCTAGCATATAAATTAGAAAAGAAGACATGTAAAAGGTATTGTAAAAATTCACAGCGTTAAGAGCTCTGGACAGATGCTCACTTACCTCATAGGCCCAATCAACATACTGTGTGTCTGAATAGATAATTTGTACTAGAGAGAAATATTGTTCAACAAAATTAAGTACTTCTACCTCACGTTTCAATCTATGCAAGAGAACTAGAATGCCTACAATCTCAAGTTTGAGATCAGTGCTGAATAAAGTATTAGGAACCTAACTCTTGGTGCCCCCTAGCTTTGAAACCTAGATCTCATAATTTCTTTTCTCCACACCATTTTCTTCAAAGAGAACTCAGACATTGCTCCTCTTACTATCAACTCAGAAAACTCTTCCCATTTTGGAACTCGAAGGAAGTTTACTATAGTTTTCCTATCAATAGAGATTAGAACTGTATGATCAGGCAGCAAAATTTTTCTGGTATCCAAGTTATAGTAATTTGTGCATTCAACAATCAATTCACGGGCTTGAACTGCCACTAGAAACCCAGTTACTTCCACTAATCCACTTCCTCAGAGCTTCTTAGTTATAAGATGAATCAGCTCTGACCTCAACCTCCTTTACAAATATTGCATGTCATAGAAATAGAGCGAGGTGTCTGTGAAACTCTGCAATGTAGATTTGATTCCATTAAGTCTGTCAAACCAAACAAATCTGGTTGCCATTCTATCTGAGTATAAGGTAAATTGAAAAGTCAAATCTGGATTAGACACGAGGAATTGAATTTACAACACAAAAAATTTGAAAATTTTGTACAATTTTAACAACATAACAATTCAAGAAAAAGCAGTGATTTGTAAAACTGTTATGTTTCCCTCTATATAGGAATTCCAATCCATCCGTTAATTTTCAAGATCCATGCCACACAAACAAATTAAAGGATAAATTTGTTAGATTAGTAAATTTGAGAGTTTCTAATGGACATTTCTATGTCTCAATGTTTCCATTGGCCTAATGGTAACTTTCCTTTATTTCATACTTACCTTCCCATTTTTCACATAGTTTCAGAGAATTAAGAATGGAGTACTCTATAAGGATATATCTGCCCAACCAGATTCTACTCACTACACTTTTCCAACTACAATTAGCTTGTTTTTATTATCATCTTAAGGTGTCTTACATGCAATTTTTGTTCCCAATTTTCTTACAAATTCAATTTCTTCATGAATGCGGAAAGCCACCTTCACGGGTTGAAAACCTGCCAAGGAGAAGGTGATTTTAATTTTTCCACCTATGCTTTTAATTTCACTTTATCCTTTAAGTTAGTATGCCTTTTAGTTTTGGAAAGGCTAAAAATGACTACAAAAGTCGAAGGGGGGCCCACTTACTTGTTTTTCTCTTTTACAAATGCCTTTAGTGAAAAATTAACTTCGTGGGTGGAAAGCCCACTGTGCAGAAGTCATTTTAGAGTTTTTCACTTAAAGTGATTCTGAGCACCATGTTGAATCCTGAATTCACACACTACTTTAGAAGTAGTTTTCTTGGTCACTTTGGCTTCCACCCACTTAGTGAAGTAATCAGTTGCAATTATCACATATTGGTGACCAACACTAGATGTTGGACTAATAGGACCAATAAAATCACGACCCCATTGTTGAAAGGGTCCTTCAATGATAATAGGCTTTAATGGTAGAGCAGCCAATTGAGGACGCCCAATGAACATCTTACATTTTTCATGCTTTTCCACCTAGGAATAGGCATCTTTGAACATCCCAAGCCAATAATAGCAATATCTCAATATTTTGAAAGCTGTGATTGAGGATGAAAAATGCCCTCTACAAGCCTCATCATGAAATGTTTTCAATAGCTTTTCTTGTTGTTGTTTGTCTACTCATTTGAGAAAAGTGTCATCAATAGCCTTTTTAAACAATTTGCCATCCCAAATTATGTACTTAGCTGCTTTGTCTTACATTTAGGCCCTCTCAGAATTCTCCATAAGTTAGTAGATAACTAATATTTTCAAACCATGAATCATGAAGACCTACTACTAACACTAGCTTCTTTTCTTCTAATTCTTCTGATTCTTCAATGATCTTGTTTTCTGCAATTTCTTTACACAATGCATTACCCTTTACTAGCTTGGTAGGCTTAATTTCTATATCATACTCTTGTGTCTTTGCTATCCACACTCCTCTGGCATTACAACCTACATCCTATTGTGTCAACACACTTTTCACAGCTACATCTAGGACATAAATGACAAAATGTGAATGTAAGATATAGAATCAAAAAAATTTAAGTGCTTTGACTACTACAAAAGCATGCTTCTCTATCTATGAGTATTTCAATTCATGATTTTTAAGGGGTATGCTCATGAAAGCTATTGGAGCTTGTACACCTTCATCATTGTCTCGCATAAGTATTGCCAACAAAGTATGTTCAGAAGCATAACAATAGATTAGGAAGTCTCGCTTATAATTTGGGTGACTCAACATTGGGGCATTAGCAATAGCAATTTTTATATTTTGAAAGGCCTACTTTCCCACCTCATTCCATTTGAAATTTGAAATTTCCTTCATCATGTCCACGATATGTTTCGTGGATTTTGCAAAATTTGGTACAAACCTTTTGAGCAAATTCACCTACCCAAAGAATGAATTAACCCCTATTTTATTTGAGAGTAGGCTTAACCTTTGAATGGCCTTTACTCATTTGGGATCAATTCTAATGCCCTCTTGAGACACTATATGACCAAGGAGCTTTCCCTCTATTACACGAAAAACTGATTTCCTTAGATTGAGTGAGATTCCATGTTCTCAGCATCTCTGTAAGACTTTCCTTAAATCTTCCATGTGATCTTTTCTCTTTTTTGAAAACACGGTAAGGTCATCCAGATATATAACTATAATCTGGTCTTTTAGATTAGCAAATGTTTAGCTCATACATCTCTATAATGTGGCACCAGCATTGATGAGTCCAAAGGGCATTCTATGCTATGCAAACATACCCAAAGGAGTGGTAAATGTCATCTTGTGTTGGTCTTTCTCTTCTACCTCTACTTTATTGTAACCTAGAAATCCATAAAGCATAGACATCATTTCAGATCCAGTCA
This sequence comes from Cupressus sempervirens, assembly GCA_028749045.1. Lineage (NCBI taxonomy): Eukaryota > Viridiplantae > Streptophyta > Pinopsida > Cupressales > Cupressaceae > Cupressus > Cupressus sempervirens. Next base: position 195,266,656 of record CM053788.1, read on the forward strand.
TTATTTGTAATACGTAATCCATATTGGGAAGGGAAAAATTATCCTTCAGAGATGCCTGGTTCAAATTGTGGAAATCAATGCAGATCCTTATTTCCTCATTCTTCTTTCTAACTAGTACTATGTTAGCTATCCAGGTCGAGTGATGGATGGGATATATGATTCTTTCTTTCAACATTTTATCTACCTCCCAAAAAATAGCATCTATGACCTTAGGATTATAATTCCATTATTTTTTCTAGAAAGGAACTGCATCAAATTTGAGTGGAATTTGATGTTTTACGTCCCCATCTTGATAGCTTTTTAGATCTTCATAACTCTAAGAAAAAACATCCCTATATTCCATGAAGAGTCATTTGATAGCTTCCTTTTCTTCAAATGAACAACATTTTCCAATGTTGATCATTTTAGGATCATGAGTGCCTCTGATATTTACCCCTTCATACTCTCTAATGGTAGGTCCCCTTTCTGCCCTCTTTTGTTTTATGTATGCATCATGTATATTAAACAATTTTTCCAAGGCTACAAAGTATGGGGGAATGATATTACCTTGCAATTGAACTTTATCATTTTGATTCTTCTCAAAATTAGAGCTTTCATGATTATCATTCTTGGATTCATGTGTAGTATTGGATTTGTCATTTTCTACGAATGGTTGTAAGCTCTTGTCATCTTCAAATACTTTCCAGGACTCTAAATTGTCTGGAACAGAAGGTTGATACACAATTTCAATCTGGTATTTCTTGTCCTTAAATTCTGGGTGGGAAAATAGCACACAAGTAGAAACTGCAAGAGAATCAGCTTTGGTGTTCATCTCCCTTGGCACTACTTTGATAGAAAAGGCATCTAAATCTTTTATTTCATCCTAAACTTTGTTTCTATAATTCTGCTACTAGGATAGTCAATAAGAGTTTCTTCTCTAGATGTGAGGCCAAGGTTACTTGAGCATCTTTGATTTTCCCAAGCAAAGGGACTTGTTTGGCATCCATATAATAATACCTCCCATGCACTTTAGTAAGATTGAGACCCAAGGCTTTAGCTATGGAATATGGCATAACATTATCTAATGCACCTGAATCTATTATGCAATTGCTTAGTTTGCACCCGTTCATATACAATGAGATATAAAAAGGGTCAAGTTTTTACCCAAGAGATGTTGCTAAAATAGTAGAATCTTCTTGATTAAATAGGCTAGATGTCAAAGTTTCATCTCCTTTTTCAACGGTCACGCTATGATTCAAATTTGATGTGTTCCCTTTACACTAGTCTACCAGTCTTTTTAACTCAGAAGGGTGAGACTTCAAATAATCTATAGGGGAAATTTGAATTTTTGATTCTTCACAAAATTGAATGAAATCAAAAGATACTTTATCCTTACCCATTTTTGAAGTGTATATTCCTTGATCAATATGCACATTACTTGCTAAAGGATTGGAATCATTCTTGTGAGCATGACTAGAAGATTGATTCTTCAGCTTTTGGCCCCGAGTAAGCACTATATATGAAGTTCAATCAATAGTTGCATAACATTCACCTTTTGGTTTGAAATTTGATTTGCATTCTAAAAATAAATTTCTAGAGTCACCATTTGAATACAAATCAGACTCTGAACAAGGAGTTGTAGTGTTCAATTTATTAGTAGATAATAATTGCATCATACGAGCAGTCTCTAGACAACTCTCACTATCATGATCTGTGGTCAAGTGAAAGATGCACATGTTTCCTTTCTTCAGTGATGCTTCAATCTACAACCTAGGTTGCAAGCCTATGAGCTGCATAAATTTTCCGTCATTGTTCTTCCTTGGCAAATTTTGATAATTTTGTTGATAAGAATTACTGAATCCAAGTAATTGTCTTTTCACTGCTATCAATTTGTTCGACAATTTTTGAATCATCTCATCAGATGATGTAGTATTACTGGAACTTCCTTTAGTTTGAAGTTCTCACTTCCATTTTCCCATGTAAATCAAATCATCTTCAAATTCAATTTCCTTCTTTTGTGCATTTTCTAAATCCATGGGATGTGCTCTTCTCAAATCATAATTGACATTCGGAGGCATCGCACTGATAAAGAAGGTTTTCAAATTATCGGTTGTAGGTCTATCAGCAGTTGGAATTTTGCTAATAATCTTATTGAACTTGGAAAAAAAATCTCTCATACTCATGGTGGATTGCTTTTTAATTGAAGTCAGCTATGTTAACAAGGCATGTTCATCTTCTACATTTTTGAACCTTGTCTCAAAGGCCATTCTCATTGTATCCCAATCAGTTATTGAGCCATCATCTAGATGATAAAACTAGTCTGTTGCACCATCTACTAAGGTTTCCACAAATAATCTTATAGCAACATCTTCATGCCCGACACCTGAGATATGAGTAGCTACAAAGAAGGATTTGATATGCTCATTTATAGTAACCTTTCTATCTCCTGAGAATTTTGGGAAATTCTTCCTTGAACCAGCCAGGAGGAGATGGTAAGTTGTTAGTGCTAATGGTCTGGTTCTTGTAGTCCATGGAGCGTCCATGATTGTTTTGGCAGTGTATGGAAGGAAATTAACAACTAGGGGAATAGTAACTCTGTGCAGGGCCAATACCTAATAGGTAGAATGAAAAGTACTAGTGTCTTGATTCCTAATAGGGGAAGGTGGTCTACTCTAACTTTTCTTTTCACCTTTCTACTTTGAAATGTCTAAAATGGGAAAACCAAGCTCTATAAGTTTATCAAAAATAAGGTCTTGCCCACCCTGTTCCTTGGTACTTTTGAGGAACCTTGCTTGTTCTAGGATGCTAAGTTAATTTTATCTTTGAGCTACTTGTCTCAATTGTCTTTCTGCTCTTCAGATATCCCTCCTTTGAATAGCTCTTTCCAAAGCTTCAGCTCTTCTTTCCTCTTCTTCCAATACTTGGCTAGCGTTCCTATAATACTCAGCGTTCCTCTTATGTCTCCAAACAAATGTATTTAGGGATGAAATTATGTCTTCTTGATCATCTTGAAAACCAAGATTAGGATGGAGAACTGGAATAATGTTTTCATGAGGTAGTACCATTTTTCCTCATGACATAGGCTTTTTAGTCAAGCGACTATCGTATCCCCAACAAAGTCGTCAAAAATCTATTAGTAAATAGATTTGTTCTTTTTAATTATAACTTTTAAATGCCCAAACTTGGAACAATATCTAGTTACAAATAGTTGAAAAGCCACTTATGGATGAATTGAATTTTCTTTGAATTGGTAGGTAAAGCTCCCTAGTATTGATTTGTAATGAATTATTTTTTTCTCCTAAACTAATTCAGGGTATGTCTTGACTTGAGAAAAGAAGAGGTAGACTCAAGCTAGACCTAAATAGAATCTAACTCAGGAAAATTAAAAAATTTGAATATCTAAAAAAATTTATGAATCCACACATCTTATGAATTCACAAAGCTTAACTGAGTAATGACTAGTGCAGAGCTAAGTTAGAACTAGGTTAATATGAATCTGAGCTACAATTAACAAACAAAGAATGCTAAAGGGATCTCTCTTTGAATGAACAATGAGACTACCTATCATATTCATTTGTTGCTTTGAAATAGGGGAGTGAAACTCTTTTCTTTCCTAGTTTCAACTCAAACAAAAAAGAAAACATAAGGCTAAATCTAGCAGAAACTAGAACAAATAATAATTGATATAAAATACCATTCAATTGTCTCTGCAACAAAAAGTACTTCACACCAAAAATTCACCGACCTTTTATTAATCTTTAAGTTTCATACATATATAATTTCAAGATGACCATTACAATGGAAGTTCAATCGGTTCATCTTCTCAAGATTGACAAATGGCAAGGCAATAATTTGTCACATTTCAATAATTATAAAAAAGAAAAAAGAAAAAAAAAAGGCATAATATGAATCACTTTGACTTCTTCCCCTTTTCTACTTTTTCTCTGTAGGCCTTGGTGGCAACTATGATTGGGATGACCTCTTCATGCCTAGGCACATGGATATTGGTATACCTTAAGAGCCATTTGGAATGTTCTCAAGCTAACTCCTTTATAGCATTTAGTTGATTTGGTAGTTCCTCTGTGGCCACGTGTATGCATTGGCTAAGTACCTAGAGTTCAGCAACCCTATTTTGACTATGGGAAGATATATTAGACAAACTATCCAAAAATTTGGAAAAGTTCTCCTTCATGACATTGATCCCAATAAGTGTTTTTCCTTGGCCACTAGTCTAGGAATCTGTATGTAGTCCCTTCATAAGTTCAAATCCTTTTTCTTGTGTCTTCTTTACTTTATCCTCTATTTCTTTAAGCCCTTTCTTTGTAGACGAGATCATCTCAGTTTTAAACTGCATGCTTTGAAGCCACTCAAACAAACATTTGTCTCCCTTTCGCAAGATTTTTGCTTCAACCACTTCCTTAGCTTTCATTAGGATGATCATCTTCAAAAGGGAAATGCAATCATCACACTTCACCATTTCTCCAACTAGAAAATTGCTATTTGATATGATGTTATCTTTTTTTGTTTCCAACCTTAAGATAACATTACCAATCTGCTCTACAATAGTAGCTCCTTTTGATTTGAGCTTCTCAATCCATTCTTTACCAATCTGACCAAAATGCCTATCTTCTTGGAATTGAGAGATGAGGTCTTGAACTTTAGTAGCAGTAGGATTTTGGGTCATCGATACTCCAGAGATGGTTGCAAATGGAGTGACTAGCTATCTAATGAACTTTTCAATTCTTCTATCTCAGCATTCATTTTGGTCTTAGACAACTTTATAATTTCTAGTTGCCCCTCAATCACCTCATTGGTTGACTTCCATAAGCCAACTTTGGTATCATGCCTAGCTTCTCCAAGATCCACAGAGTGCAAGGTAAAATCATTTGCATTCATGTCCTTAGTCCTTCCTCCTTTGTTGGGCTTGGCAATCTCCATTGTTAGGTGTCCTATTTTTGGATCTTGCCCAAATATGGACAAGGTTTTCTGCTTCTTTACTTTTGTCAGTGCAAATCCAGAGCAGATTGTGAGAGAAATGGTATCTTTAGTAGAAGTGCTCTCATCTTTCCTTTTCCTTTTTCTCTTTAGAGTATCCTCCAACTAGGAGTTAGTACCTATCACCTTGGAGGCCATCTTGAGTGATTCTATACTAAATATCTTTCTCTATACTAAACTCTGACCTTTATCTACTTCTGGAGTCTTCTTTGTTGCTTCATTAGACTCAGTAGACTCACTGCTACTACTCTTTCCATCCCCTAAGCCTACTATCTGTATTGAAGAGCTAATTGGTTGCAAAAGTGTAGTGCTTGCTAGCAGAACAGGACTATGATGAGGAGAGGGAACTGGAGTAGTATGGGGAGAAGGAATTGGAGAAACATGAGGTGATGGAACTAGTGTGACATGGGGGGATGGAATTGAGGCAGTCATGCTATCTTTTGGTTCCTCCATCTTCTTTTCTTCATTACCAGTCTGGGTTCCAATGACTGGGAGGGAACCATCATGACAAGTCTTGGCTATAGAAATATTCTTATCCGGAGGTTGATCACCTCCACCTAATGGTTGAGCTAGCCCTTGAGTGGTAGCTATTGTTATGCCTAGTGTAGCACTCTAAGATGAGGAAGGTGTTGGAGCTTTTGGAGAAGTTTGCGTGGCTACACCTTTACTTTGGCTCCTCTTGGTTTTCCATTCAACCCATTTCCCCATCCTCTTGATGATCCTAGCCATCATGATATCAAAATTCTCCTCAACATCTACATACAGCTCTAAAATGATAGGAATCCCCCTTAACTTAGTTAAATATGTATTACTATACATATTTTGGCCATCGTCTACCAAACCTTCTACATCAAAGTTGATACCATATGTTTTGATTTGCTCTATTGTGAGCCTAGCGAAAGCACAATCTCTATAGTTTTCCTAGTAGTCTTTGATAGTGGTAACATGTTTGATCATGCTCCCAATCTACAACACATCTCTTGCATACCCATTTAGGTCAAACATAGGTCTCATGACCTCATATGCCTCCAATTGATATTTAGTCTCGAATGCTTTGAGCATATTTTTTGCATTAGAGTGAGACTCACAACTGTAAGCTCCAACCTTCATAGGGAATTCATACCCCTTCTTCTTCAGACTTGCACTCAACACATTCACTTGGATCACCTGCCTCATGATCTCTATGAACACAATCATATCACTCAGATACCTAGGAAGCTCCAAAGGAAATCCATTTAAAGCTACAAGATGTAAATAGGAGAAGGATGATAATTGGATAAAATAGCTACCAAATTAAGTAATAGCCACCATTGCCTCTGGGCTAAACCTCCTCTTTGAGCATCCTTGGAGTTCCATACAAATTCTCATTATAAATGCTTCATTAACTAGACATAGTTTGCATAAATATTATGCAATTGTAAACATGGATAGAACTCATAGCTTTTTACATCATCGGGAAAGTTCTCTATTCTAGGAAGGCTTGGCCACAATTATAGAGAAGCTAGCATATAAATCAGAAAAGAAGACATGTAAAAGGTATTGTAAAACTTTGCAATGCTAAGGGCTCTAGACAGATGCTCACTTACCTCATAGGCCCAACCAATATACTGTATGTTTGAACAAATAATTTGTACCAAAAAGAAATATTGTTCAATAAAATTAAGTGCTTCTACCTCACCTTTCAATCTGTGCAATAGATCCAGAATGTCTATGATCTCAAGCTTGAGATTAGTGTTGAATAGAGTTTTAGGAACCTTACTCTTGGATCCTCACGGATTTTAAAACTAAGATCTCATAATTTCTTTTCTCCACACCATGTTCTTCAAAGAGAATGCAAACAATGCTCCTCCTATTGTAAACCTAGAAAACTCTTCTTGTTCTAGAACTTGGAAGTAATTTACTACAATTTTCCTATCAATAGAGATTAGAATTGTATGATTAGGCAGTAGAATTTGTCTGGTATTTGGGTCGTAGTGATTTGTGCATTCAACAATCAATTTGAGGGCTTGAACTACCACTGGAAACCTAGCTGCTTCCTCAAAGCTTCTCAGTTATAGGATGAATTGGCTCTGACCTCAACCTCCTTTGAAAATCTTGCATGTCATAGAAATGGAGTGAGGTGTCTGTGAAACTCTGCAATGTAGATTTGATTCCATTAAGTCCATCAAACCTAGCAAATCTAGTTGCCATTCTATCTGAGTATAAAGTAAATTGAAAATTCAAATCTGGATTACGCACGAGGAATTGAATTTACAACATACAAATTTTGAAAATGTTGCACAATTTTATCAGCATAATAGTTCAAGAAAAAGCAATGATTTGTAAAAAATTTATGTTTCCCTCTATATAGGAATTCCAATCCATCCATTAATTTTTAGGATCCATGCCACACGAAAAAATTAAAGGATAAATCCATTAGATTAGTAAATGTGAGAGTTTCTAATGGACCTTTCACCTTCATGGGTTGAAAATGTGCCAAGGAGAAGGCGATATTTCATTCTCTGCAAGCTTTATTTTATTTTATTTTTACGTGTAAATCATGATAAGCCATGAACAATTCCATCATTGAAAATAACTTTGTGAAATGCAAGAATCTCCATCGAATTAGGTTCTAGACTACCCACAAACTCGTGACATCAAGGAAAACCGACCTAGCCATGAAATGCGAGAGAAGAGAAAGATGGGAAATTTGATGGAGAAACTTTTCACCTAAGGAAGAAATACTAGACTTAGACATACCTAGACCAAACTAAAACACAAAAACTTTCCACTTTTGCAAAATGAGTATAGGATGAAAAGTGGGGCAACAAAAACCTTGTTGTGAGTTACTATGACCTAGTTAAGTGTTCCCAAAGGTTCATCTCTCTACTTATGGGTCTCCAATAGAGCTCCATGATCAAAATTAGCTACAATAAAAATCTCTTTAATGGGAATTTCACTCCTAAGTATGTATGTCTACAACCATGTTCTAGAAACAACAATTGAACCATTAGGATATGTGAATCCATAATCATTTGTCTAGTTGTGCAAGGTTTTTTTACCTCTTACACAATGTTATTCTCCTGTGGTGTAACCAATAAAAATACCTATCCTTGCTGAAGAAGATATGATATATGGTTATGGTCAACTAAACTTTCCATGTCATCATTTCTGATAGAGGGCATGAGTGATAATGGAGTAAAATAATTGGGATCCCATGTATAAACCCACTTAATAAACTCATAGTGATCCTAATCACAGTGAAAAAAACAAGGACAAAAGAAAGCTAGTTGTCATGTCCAAATGTTCCATGTACTAAAAGAAAAATTGCAGAATGAATGCATCTTTGAAGAATCTCTTGCTATAGCACAATCCAATCTATCACCTAAGGATCCCTCCTCAACCAACCAAAAGAAACTATGTACTAATAAATCAAGAGTCCCCCCCTGATAATGCAAATGTATACCAATCAACTATGGTATAAGCATCAAGAATTAATACTACTAAAATCTTCATTTTCTCCTTGACTAAGGCTTTCTTCACACATGTCCCTACTCCATCATGTTCCCCTCTCCCATGTATAGACTCAAAAAATCTCCAAATATGAGGTACACCCATATTTACATGCATTCTACACAACCAATAAAACATGTGAGCATTGTTAAATTGACCTATGCAATTATCTGATCAAATGAGATATATATCCATAGCAATCTCATGTTCTTACAAGAACTCAAAATAATTCTCAAAATAATATTGGACAAACTTAGGAGAGTGAGATCTATCATTGGTCATATAAAAGTGGTACTCTCTAATTATATTTTGGTTGTCTTCTACACTATCAAGGGCATGTGTATATGCTATGTGGACAAAAATGGAAATAAGAATGGAGTTGTAATATTGAGATTGTGTCTCATTATGGGGTTGTAATGTATAGTTCACTGCAATGTCATATTTTGATATAATAGTGCCGATGGGTAAAGTGTCTTTACACATTATAAATTTTTGATCCAACCAAAGAGAACTTTGACTATTCCTTGCATACTTGTAAAAAGGATTATCGTTGAAATTAGAAATAAAATCAGCCACACACTTTTTTTTTCCAACCAACTCACACATAGAACCCTCCATTCTTCAATGTGTATTTCACTATTTTATAAACCTTCTCTGAAACTATCATCTTTCCAATAACTTCTTCACACCCCTCATGAAAACATAGATTTTTTTTTGATAAACTACCACATTGTGAGAAATTCTCATTTAAGAAATCATTTCTATAAAATAAACAACCATCATCTATAGAAGATAAGAGTTGATCTAGTAATGATCTTGATGGTTTTAAAAGGCAACAAATATTAGAAATTTCAAACATTTCATTAGCATGAAAAGTAGAACAAATGGAGTGTAAAACTTCATGGTGCATAGAAAACTCCACATGATATTTGCAAAAACATGTATTTCAAATCTTAAGAGACACACAATAAAATGCCTTCATAGATTCAAAATCCACTTATGATATATGCAATGTTGGATTAGTCTCACAATATTATTTGAACAACATTTTTTGAGTTACCTCCTGTAAGAATTTTCCTAAGGGAAAAATTCACCTAGGAACTAAGAACTCAACCACAAGCACACAATAGACCAAAGAGAGAGAGAGAGAGTATGATCAGAATGACAATGTATTCAATATGCCATAATTAAGAGTACACTAGGAGTGCCTGTATATAAAGGCCTCTTAGGAAGCACCTAGAATATCTCTAGAAACAACCAGAAGATAAGACAACTAAGCACCTTATCCAACATTCTAGATGAATGGATAAGAATGACAAAGTGTCATATGTGTGTAGAAGATTCTTGTGTTGTCGACAACATGTGCTTAAAAGAGGTGTGGACCCTTATGATGTCATCAAGACAACTCACAAGAGTGCACAAACTCCTAAGTGTCTCACAAATAAAATAATGCAAAATAATTAAATAATGCATTATCCTAAGTAAACTTAACTAAGTGTAATAAGTAAATACTTATTTACACCAACACCCCCCCTTAAGTGCAACTTAGGGGAATTCCTTTAAGCTTATGAAACTAGGATGAAGATGTATAATGGGTCCTAGCTACTAGGCAATGTTAGGTACCCATGTACATAATGAAAATGCAAATCTCTCATAAAGCGGGGAAAGAGGGAAAACCCCTTGGGAAAAACCCTCCCCCAAAAAGAGAGATAAATAAGGATGCATCAATGGATGGAGTAATCAAGACCCCCCCATTATGACATACATCCAATATATACATAAGAGAATGAGAGAAGGAAGAGAGACATAATAGGTTCCCCCCCCCCAAAAAGAAGAATGCCAGCAAGTGAAAGCTGCTCAAATGAAGAAGCTGGTCCATGAATGCAGAAAGGTGTTCCTCCCCTTAGGAAGAAACAATGGCAAAGGTACACTCTTGAATATGTATGCTGTCCTTGAAACTTGCTCAAGTATCCCTATACTGATGTTGAAGTTCACCCCTTCCAACTGTGCTAAAAAGAAGGAATGCAGATTGGTCAAGGATGTATGTTGAACCTGTTCCACTAAACCATCTTTCTCCTCTACTGAAAAAGAGACCTCCACTAATTTCTGTTCATAAGGATCCACAATCACACCAGCCTGTGAAGATTGATCATGTAGAGAATGGACATGAGGGTCAGAGTGAGCCCTCACAACAACTATGGAAGGATCATCTTCATCAATGAGAAGATGTAAGTCCTCAAGTCTGTCTCCCAAGTCAAGTGAAGTTGGAGTTGGAAGATGAAATGTACCATGTTGTGATGGACCTTTCACTATGGCAATGTAAGCATGTGGACTCGACTGATGTGACCTACAACTATCGATAGAACCCCACATGTCTGAACCCGTTGAAGCACTATCGTTGGTGTCACTATCAGTTTCCAGTGTATGATGTGCGGAGAGGAGTAGAGGATAAGCTGGGTGAACTTTCCTCTAAGTGAACATCCTACTCCACAAAGATCTCATGTGTCTCTGGATCCATTAGTTTGTAAGCCTTCACATTGTCTTCGTAATTGATAAAGGTACAAGGCCTAGGTGTCGGTGCCTTGCAACTCCTAGAAGAAAGTTTTGCCCCTGCTAGACAACTAAAGACTCTAAGGTGACTCACAACTGGTTTTCTACCACACCATGCCTCAAAAGGATTCTTTCCATTTAAGGTTGGATGAGGATACCTGTTAAGTATGTGAGTAGCACTACTAATGGCTTCAACTTCAAGTGTAGGATCGAGAGACTTGGTCTTTATCATGAAACTTGCCATGGTCTTGAGAGTCCTAATCCTCATAGCTACAACATCTATCTTGTGTAGATTGAATTTTGGTGAGTTTTGAAGATCAATCCCCTCAATTTTGCAAAATTTCTTGAGTCTTATGTCAACATATATGTTCTCATTCTCCACCGTTAGTACTTTGATGGCTTTCCTTGACTTGTGTTCAACATGAGTCTTGAAGTCTTGAAGCTTATGAACCAATTCATTCTTATGATGAAGGAAGAAGACCCAAGTGAATCTCAAAAAGTCATCAACAAATGTGAGTATGTAGCAGCCTTGGCTAATTGAAGTCATTGCAAAGGGTCCTGCTAAAACCATGTGAACTAGCTGAAGAACAACTGAAGTTCGAGAAGACTTTCCTGTATCATACTTCTCCTTGAGATTTATATCCACTGAACAAGATGAAGATTCTTCATTAGAAAAGTTGATATTGGGTAGACCTTTGACCATATGTTTAGAGCAAAGTTGCTGAAGTGAGCGAACGTCAAGGTGACCAAACTGCTCATGCCATAAGTTGATGTTTGAAGTAGAGTGATTTAGCAAGGCTTGGGAAGGACTCTTAGGCACAAAGTGGGAGAAGGAATAAAGCATCTTGTCATCATTGACTTTCCCCACTACAACCAATGAATCATCTCGAAGACTTCACACCATCACTAAATTTGGAAGGAACTCAACCTTGTGACCATCTCCTAGGTGAGTGATTTGGTAAACTAATAGGAGATTGCAGCTAAGGTTTCGAATGTAGAGAACATCTTTGAATTCCCCATTTTCCATTTCAACATGTCCTTTCCCTTCAAATTCCATCTTAGTATCATCTCCCATGAAGATGTGTGCTACCTTTGACTGCTTCAATAAAGAAAAGTCTTCCTTTGAAGAACCCATATGGTAAGAGGCACCTGAGTCAAGTATCCATTCCAAAGAAGAACTTGTGTTTGCCATAAGTGCTTGACCTTTACCTTTTGAAGAGGTTGGAGTTGAATCCTTGAAACTACTTGGCACTTGAATCTTGTTCTTCTTGAGTAGATTTTCTAACTCATCGATTCTTTTTTTCTTGCAATGATGCTCATCATGATTTGGCCTTTTGCAGTATGCACAAAAGAGTTTGTCCTTCTTTTCATTACTTCCCTTCTTGTTTGAAGAAGAACTGCCTTGTTGAGAGGAGGATTGTTGTATCTCAGATTATGTTTTCTTCTTCCATTGCTTCTTCTTCTTGTTGCTTTCCCCCCTTGACTTGATTTGTGATCATCACTAGCCACCAAGGCTTTGGTCTTTGATGACTTCAGAAGTCCAAAATCCACCAAGTGAGATTGTTCAACAATCAACATGTCTGCAAATCCATCAAAGGAAGGCTTTTGGTAAGTAGATCCCATGGTCAACCTGTGAGTATTAAAACTTGAAACAAAGTTAGCGTACTTAGAAGGTAGCCTCTTCAGGATGTGATGAATCAACCTGTCATCCTTCATGGGATTTCCACAATCTTTGAGAAGTGCCCTATAATCATTGACTTTGATGATGTAATCTTGAATTGTGCCATAATTCTTAGGATCCAAGAGAAGTAGATCATCTTCAATCTGAAATTCTTTTTCTTCATCCACCTTACCATACAACTATTCAAGTTTATCCCAAGCTTCTTTAGAGTTCGAACAATTTTTAATGTGAAAGAGAAGATCCCCATGTACACAACTCCTGATAACTCCTGAAGCCTATTGGTCTTGATTTTGCAATTCAATGAGTTCTTTAGCATCAGTAGGTTTGGTTATTGTACTATCAACATAAATACGAAATCCTTTTTCCATTAATCTACTCCATGCAATATCTTTCCATGTAGAATAGTTGTGTGAAGTTAGAGGAGGACATTTAAAACCCATGATGTAGAAATGAAAAGAGTACAAAATAGAGACAAAAAAACACAGTACACACCCCCCCCCCCCCCCCCCTTTTCACTCAATCAAAAGACCCCCCAAAAAAGATGTTGTTGGCACTTTATAAGTAGTGTGTTTACAATGGGCCACTTGTCAAAATGAACAAAGTGGACTTTCTAATTTTACTTTTACAACTACCTTATGAGGTTGAAATCTATCACTTAAGCACTGTAGCTTATTTTTACAAGAATTCTAAAAAAGAATCAAAGCTTTACAATGCCAAAGAAGGCCTAATTCTGAAAGTGAGAAATTGGTCCACACAACCCTAGAATTTGACTTTAGATCTGGAAAGTAGATGAAAAAATATACACTTTCAAAAAAAATGAAACCTAAAAAAGTAATCAGATGTGCCCGTACGAAGCTTCTAAAGTTGCAAAATGTAGGATTATGCAGGTACAATCACCAAAAAATGCAATTTCTACAAAATCTATGCACCAAAACTAGAAAACAACACCACCGCTAAAAAATTTAGGCAATTCTACCCAATTTCAAAAAAAATTGCACCTGAATCGAAGTTTGGATGTCCGAGATATGGGCTCGCAAAGTCAGGTTGCCAAAATGAAAAGTAATCTGAAGAGGAGTCTAAAGAAAAAATTGTGAGTCTAATTTTGATGGTCAAACAACCATCATTGTAGCTATAGAACACCTAAAAATGATGGTCAAACGATCGTCAATTTTAAGAAAGTGTTCTGCTGATGTTAGCAAAAAATTTGCCCTTGGGATGACGTGGCCAGATGAGTCAGCATCTGTACTATACAGACTTGGTGATGTGGCATGTATAACCAAGTTCCATGGGTGATGTGGCAATATCGGTTGTCGTTGCTGATGTGGCAACCTGTGTGTCAGGTGATCTCGACACGTAGCAGGCTTACATGTCACTTTTTGAGTCACTGAGTGGGACGCTGACGGTATAGATGTGTGGCACTGAGGTATTGCAGAGCTATCTTTAGGAGGTTGTTGACAGAGATAGTCTGCATGGCAAAAAATAGGTGCCAATTTAATTGAATATGTCAGTCAGAAAATTGTAATATCTGTCAGAAAACTAGTCACTGCATAGGCAGAGGTTTTGAACACTGCCAAATTTTGTAATGCACGGGTGCCCGAAAAATTCTTTGTAGGGGCCAAAAAGTGCACTAATAGTCGCTATGCATAGCCAAAATTCCACGTCACCAGAGAACTTCAAATGAGCACTGGAAAAATCTCTCACCTGCCGAAATATTGAAACTATGATGCGACAGTGTGCAATCACCAAAAGTTCAAGCTGGCAGGAATATCGTGCACAGGTTTAGTCCCACATGGGACACACAATGGCCTTGGCTTTGTTTTAAAAAAAAAAGCCACGAGGTGTTAAAATAAAAGCTCATCGGTGTTTGGGTTTGCCTCGGGCCAGTTGGCTATGGCCAGAATGTATACCACTGGCCATAAATGTTGGAAGTGTCCATTGAATATATTTGATGGTACAGTCGCTACTTTGGATGCAAATTTAATAAACCTCCTGTAGCAACATAAAAAAACTCCAAAAATGGTAGATGCGAGGTGTCACTGCCCAGGTCTACTAAAAAAAATTTCTTCAAATTTTCGCAAATATTCTGATGGAAAATAAAATTGCATTGTAGAGAAAAATAGAAAATGCAAATCTGAATAATTAAATTACAGATCTAAAAAAGACCATACCCGAATTGTAAATCAAGGCCTCCGAGTTTTGATTTGCAAACAAAATTTGCCTCACAATCGACTTTGGGCCAAGGTAGCCGAGTTTATAGTTGATTTTCACTGGTTAAGCATTTCGAATGCAATGGCGAGGTCAGATCTGGCTCTAGACGCTCCCAATTTTTGCAGTACTCCAAATTTGGGCTGAGGTGTTGAAGCAAGCGTGGTCTCAAATGGCTATGTGATGAGAAAATCTCCAAGTTACTATGATACCATGTAAGAATTTGCCTAAGGGCAAAATTCACCCAAGAACTAAGAACTCAACCACAAGCACACAGTAGACCAAAGAGATAGAGAGAGAGTATGATCAGAATGACAATGTATTCAATATGCCATAATTAATATTACACTAGGAGTGCCTATATATAAAGGCCTCTTAGGAAGCACCTAGAATGTCTCTAGAAACAACTAGAAGATAAGACAACTAAACACCTTATCCAACATTCTAGATGAATGGATAAGAATGACAAAGTGTCATATGTGTGTAGAAGATTCGTGTGTTGTAGACAACATGTGCTTAAAAGAGGTGCGGACCCCTATGATGTCATCAAGACAACTCACAAGAGTGCACAAACTCCTAAGTGTCACAAATAAAATAATGCAAAATAATTAAATAGTGCATTATCTTAAGTAAACTTAAGTAAGTGTAATAAGTAAATACTTATTTACACCAACACCTCCAAATAATGTTTTGGATGCAGGGTACAATCTTGATTATCAATCCTCAACTTCAAAACATCCTTTGCATTTGGTGACACTCTTGAGCTAGAGTTCCAAAATTGTGTAATTTGTTTCTTCACACCCTTGGTTAGTTTCTTATCAAAACATGAAAATCTCCCACAATAAGCCCATGTATTAGTTTGAAGAGGATAGTCAAGTCTCTCTCTTGTTTCAAGTGCTCTACTAAAAGTCATACAACTTATGTTCAAGTTGACACAAGTTTTTATAATAAATCTCACTTTTCTCAAATGATGACTTACCAAGGAAATTGTAATAACTCTATGAGAAGTTGTCTTTTCATTTCCCCTACTATTTTTCCTATGCTATTTAGAGTGCTTAAAATATTCTTCAAAATAATGGCATTTCTCTTAAAATAATTCTTAGAATAATGTTGGACAAACTTAGGAGAGTGAGATTTATCATTGCTCATATAAAAATGGTACTCTCTGATTATCTTCTGGTTATCTTCTACACTATCAGGGGCATGTCTATATGTTATGTGGACAAAAATAGCAATCATAATAGAGTTGTAATATTGAGATCATGTCTCATTTTGGGGTTGTAATGTATAGTTCACTATAAAGTCATATTTTGATATAATAGTGCCAATGGGTAAAGTGTCTTTACACATTCTAAATTGTTGATCCAACCACTAAGACCTATGACTATGCCTTGCATACTTGTAAAAAGAATTTTCCTTGAAATCAAAAAAAAAAATCAGCCACACTTTTTTTTTGCAACCAAATCACATATAGAACCTTTTCCTCCATTATTTAATGTGCATTTCACTATTTTATAAACATTCTTTGTAACTATCACCTTTCCAATATCTTCTTCCCACCCCTCATGAAAACATGGCAAAAAAATTGATAAACTGCCACATTGTGAGCACTTCTCATTTAAGCAATCATTTCTATGAAAGAAACAACCATCATCTCTAGGACATAAGAGTTGATCTAGTAACAATCTTGATGATTTTGGAAGGCAACTAGCACTAGAAATTTCCAACATTTCATTAGTACAAAAAGTAAAACGGATGGAGCGTAAAACTTCATGGTGTATAGAAAACTCCACATGATATTTGCAACATGTATTTCAAAATATTAAGAGACACACAACAAAATGGCTTCATTGATTCAAAATCCATTTTTGATATATGCAATGTTGGAATAGTCTCATAATATTGTTTGAACAACATTGTTTGAGTTACCTCCAAATAATATTTTGGATGCAGGGTACAATCTTTATTACCCATTCTCAACTTCAAAACATCCTTTGCATTTGGTGACACTCTTGAGCTAGAGTGCCAAAATTGTGTAACTCTTTTCTTCACACCTTCAATTAGTTTCTTATCAGAATGTGGAAATCTCCCAAAATAAGAACATGTATTAGTTTGAAGAGGATAGTCAAGTCTCTTTCTTGTTTCAAGTGCTCTACTAAAAATCATACAACTTATGTTCAAGTCATCAATTTTTTTAATAGTAAATCTCATTTTTCTCAAATGATGGCTTACCAATAAAGTTGTAATAGCTCTACGAGAAGTTGTCTTGTCATTTTCCCTGCTAATTTTTCGTATGCTATTTAGAGTGCTAAAAATATTCTTCACAATAATAGCATTTCTCTCAAAATAATTTGTGACAAACTTAGGAGAGTGAGATTTATCATTGCTCATATAAAAGTGGTACTCTTTGATTATCTTCTAGTTATCTTCTACGCTATTAGGGGCATGCATTTATGTGGACAAAAATAATAGTCAGAATGGAGTTGTAATATTGAGATTGTGTCTCATTTTGGGCTTGTAATGTATAGTTCACTGCAAAGTCATATTTTGATATAATAGTGTCAATGGGTAAAGTGTCTTTACACATTTTAAATTGTTGATCTAACCATTGAGACCTATGACTATGCCTTGCATACTTGTAAAAATGATTTTCCTTGAAATCAAAAATAAAATCAACCACACAGATTTGTTTTGCAACTAGCTCACATACAGAAGCTTCACCTCTATTCTTCAATGTGTATTTCACTATTTTATAAACCTTCTTTGAAACTATCACTTTCCAATATCTTCTTCACACTCCTCATGAAAACATGGCAAAAAAATTGATAAACTACAACATTGTGAGCACTTCTCATTTAAGAAATCATTTCTATAAAAGAAAAAACCATCATCTCTAGGACATAAGAGTTGATCTACTAACAATCTTGATGATTTTGGAAGGCAACTAGCACTAGAAATTTCCAACATTTCATTAGTATGAAAAGTAGAACGGATGGAGCATAAAACTTCATGGTGGATAGAAAACTCCACATGATATTTGCAACATGCATTTCAAATCTTAAGAGACATGCAATAAAATGGCTTCATTGATTCAAAATCCATTTGTGACATATGCAATGTTGGATTAGTCTCACAATATTGTTTGAACAACATTTTTTGAGTTACCTCCAAATAATGTTTTGGATACAAGATACAATCTTTATCACCCATTCTCAACTTCAAAACATCCTTTGCATTTGGTGACACTCTTGAGCTAGAGTGCCAAAATTGTGCAATTTGTTTCTTCACACCCTTAGTTTCTTATCAGAACGTGGAAATCTCCCACAATAAGCACATGTATTAGTTTGAAGAGGATAGTCAAGTCTCTCTCTTGTTTCAAGTGCTCTACTAAAAGTCATATAACTTATGTTAAAGTCAACAAAAGTTTTTTTAATAAAGCACACTTTTCTCAAATGATGACTTACCAAGGAAGTTGTAATAACCCTACGAGAAGTTATCTTGTCCTTTTCCCTGCTATCTTTCCCTATGCTATTGAGAGTGCTAAAAATTTCTTCATAATAATGGCATTTCTCTCTATTTTCTTGTTGACATGAATTTTCAAGTTGTATAGTACAGGTCTCAATTTTTGCATCCTTAATAATTGCACACAAAATTGGCATTGTTCTACCAATGTATTGTTGCCATAAAACTATTCATATAGTTTTGAATCCCACAACCGAATCGTTCTATGTGATCTCTTCCCTTATAATGTTATCAAAATGGTCTCATCAATCTCTATTAAACCACTTTGGTATTCTACCAAGCTTAGAGTTAGATATTTTTCAATCTTCATTACAAGGAACCTCATTTTGATTATAATGAGAAGACCTATAAGGTTCATTTGACAAATTATCACTATCATTTTCAATTGTTATATTTTACCTTTCAAGCTCTACATTTTCCTCTTCAATCAATGCATTGTCATTCACAACATTAATTTGATTCATATTATCAAATTCAAGATCATATTCACTCAAAACCATTGTTATGGGATCGACCTTATTGACATTTAACTTACCTTTTTTCTTTCTACATTGGCTTTACTTCATTCATCACCTTCCTCTTTTGTTTAAACTTTTTCCTACTATTGCTCCTTGTAGTGTCAGCAATCTCAGGACAACTAATTAGTTGATTCAACCACTCTTTGAGAGTCTAGGATGCAAATTTTGTATTTTTCCTACAAAATTCTCAAAACTTATGAAAAGCTTTTTGATATTTTCATGTCTTGGGTAAGGGGACCACAATCATTTTTTAAAAAGTTCACTAGTAAAATATCATATACCCAATATATCAGGTATCAGATAAATGAGATACCTAATATCCTCTCACCCAAATATTTAAATGAATCACATGGGAAATGGAGTATGGGTTTGAAAGTTGAGGAAGGGACATGATTATGCCTTCCATGATCCATGTGATTCCCAAGTCAAGTGTGTTGTTTATTATTATGTAAATGAGGTCTTTTCTCTTACAAATGATGTTTTTGTTTGTTTTATAATATATTTTATTATTTTACAATATAATATTATATTATACATCATAATATAATAAATTTTGTGTTATATTATAGCATATTATAGTAGAGAATTTGATGATGACACACGTATCTAACAAAACTAGGACCCCTAGGACATATTATGCTTGGTCTTATGGGTCAAAAGGGGTCATTGGATAACCTATGACACTTTTGGACATATTTAATGATGATATATGTCTCTAGGGGTCACTCTTATTCATATGGATCAAAAGGGGTCATAGGATAACCTATGACCCATTTTGACACATTTGATGACAAAATATGTCACTAGGGGTTGTAGGAGCCCTAGGAGCACACTATGCTTATTAATATGGGTTGAAAGGGGTCATTGGATAACCTATGACCCTTTTTGACACATCTAATGACAAAATATGTCCCTAGAGGTCCAGTACTCCTAGGGACACATTACACTTGTTCATATGGGTCAAAAGGGGTCCTTCGATAACCTACGATCCCTTTCAAACACATTTGACAATGGCATATGTCCTTAGGGGTCCTAGGACTTCTAGGGACATATTGCAATTCTTTATATGGGTGAAAAGGGGTCATTGGATAACCTATGACCCTTTTTGACACATCTAATGACAACATATGTCCCTAGAGGTCCAGTACTCCTAGGGACACATTACACTTGTTCATATGCGTCAAAAGGGGTCCTTCGATAACCTACGATTCCTTTCAAACACATTTGACAATGGCATATGTCCTTAGGGGTCCTAGGACTTCTAGGGACATATTGCAATTCTTTATATGGGTGAAAAGGGGTCATTGGATAACCTATACCCCTTTTGAAACATTTGATGATGACACATGTTCCTAGGGTCCTATTATCCCTATGGACAATTACACTAGTTCATATGGGTTGAAAGGGTTTATTGGATAACCTATGACCCCTTTCGAGACATTTGATGATGATATATGTACATAATGGGCCTAGGACCTTACGAAAAAACTACACTTATTTATATGGGTCAAAAGGGGTCATAGGTACGGAAAAACTACACTTATTTATATGGGTCAAAAGGGGTCATATTGCAATTCTTTATATGGGTGAAAAGGGGTCATTGGATAACCTATACCCCTTTTGAAACATTTGATGATGACACATGTTCCTAGGGTCCTATTATCCCTATGGACAATTACACTAGTTCATATGGGTTGAAAGGGTTTATTGGATAACCTATGACCCCTTTCGAGACATTTGATGATGATATATGTACATAAGGGGCCTAGGACCTTACGAAAAAACTACACTTATTTATATGGGTCAAAAGGGGTCATAGGTTATCCTATGACCCCTTTTGACACATTTGATGATGACATATGTCACTAGGACCCCTACAAACATATATTATCATCAAATGTGTCCAACCTTTCAACACATTTGATGATGACATATGACCCTAGGGGTCCTAGGACCCCTAGGGACACATTATGGTTCTTCATATGAGTCAAAAAGGGTTATTGGATAACCTATGACCCCTTTTGACACATTTGATGGCAACATATATCCTTAGGGGTCCTAAGACCCCTATAGATACATTACATTTTTTCATTGGGGTTGAAAGGGATCATTGGATAGCATATGACCCCTTTAGACACATTTAATGATGATATATGTCTGTAGGGTCCTAGGATTCCTAGGGAGATATTATACTTGTTCATATGGGTTGAAAGGGATCATTGGATAACCTATGACGCCTTTCAACCCATTTGATGATGACATATATTTTTAGTGGTCCCAAGTCCCCTAAGAAAACATTAGGCTTGTTCATATGTGTCGAAAGAGGTCATTTTATAAGCTATGACCTCTTTTGATACACTTGATGATGACGTATGTCCCTAGCAGTCCTTAGACCCCTAGGTAAATATTAAACTCATTCATATGGGTCAAAAGGAGGTCATTGGATAACCTATGACCCCTTTTGACACATTTGATAATTACATATGTCCCTAGGGGTCCTAGGACTAGGGTCGTATTACACTTTTTCATATGGGTCAAAAGGGGTCAAATGATAACATATGATCCCTTTCAACACATTGTATGATGACATATGTTCCTATGGGTCCTAGGACCACTAGGGACACATTAAATTTGTTCATGTGGGTCGAAAGGGGTCATTGAATATCCTATGATCCCTTTCAACAAATTTGATGATAACATATGTCCCTAGGACTCCTTAAGACACATTACACTTGTTCATATGGGTCAAAAGGGGTGATTGGATAACTTATGATCCCTTTCGACACATTTGATGATGACATATGTTGCTAAAGGTCCTAGAAC
The DNA here is from genome assembly GCA_028749045.1 of Cupressus sempervirens. Lineage (NCBI taxonomy): Eukaryota > Viridiplantae > Streptophyta > Pinopsida > Cupressales > Cupressaceae > Cupressus > Cupressus sempervirens. The sequence goes on from CM053788.1 coordinate 195,288,421, forward strand.
CCCTAGGCACACATTATGCTTATTCATATGGGTAAAAAAGGGTCATAGGTTATTCAACACATTTGATGATGACATATGTCCATAAGGTCCTAGGATCTCTAAGGACACATTTTGCTTGTTTATATGGGTCGAAAGGGGTCATTAGATAACCTATGACCCTTTTTGACACATTTGATGATGACATATGCCCTTAGGGGTCCTAGGAACCCTAAGGACACATTTCACTTATTCATATGGATCAAAAGGGATCATAGAATAACCTATGACCCCTTTTGACACATGTATTGACAACATATATCCCTAGGGGTACTAAGACCTCTAGGGGCACATTAAACTTGTTCATATGGGTGGAAAGGGGTCATAGGATAACCTATGACCCCTTTCAACACATTTGATGATGATATACAGAACACATTATGCTTCATCATATGGGTCAGAAGGGATCATTCGATAACCTATAACCCCTTTCGACACATTTGATGATGACATATATCCCTAGGGCTTCTAGGACCCCTAGGGTCACATTATACTTGTTTATATGGATAGAAAGGGGTCATTAGATAATGTATGACCCCTTTCAATACATTTGATGACTACATATATTGCTAGGGGTCCTAAGACCCCTAAGGACAAATTATGATTATTGTAACACCCCACCAAGGAACACAAAATAAATGAATCTGAAGTTTCACTAAGTTTGCTAAACTTTTTTTTTTGAAAGAGATAATAACTTAACAACAACAGATAATATATAGTGAAAGCAATAACATACACATAAACACGTACCATAAAATAGATTACAATTCTTAAGGGTCCCATGACGTTGAATCACATTTAAGTTTAACTAATACTAAAACAAATATATAACAATTCCACATTAAAGAATAATTACAAGTACAAAATTTATTTAAATAATATACAATTATCTTGAATTCCACTTGACAATAATCAAAATGCACAATCATCCACTATATAGGTCATGGGGTATGAGAGGTTAAAAGAATATACATCATAATATAGATTAAATCATCTCTTAATATCCATGAAATAAATTACAATATAATAGGTATAACCATCCATCATAGTACACAAGAACAAAATGGAAGATAATACAGAACAGGAACTCCAGCTATAACATCGAATTGTTAGATCTCAATGGTATAAGAAAAATGCACTACCAATCAACCTCATAGAACCTAAATGGCCCACTCCCACTACACTAAGGAGATAAACTCAAGTCCCAAATGGATATCAAAATACACATCAAAACTAGCATCTAGGTCAAGGAAACACCTAAAAGCAAACTATCTTTAAGGGTACCAAGACACCAGTATCATCTAATACCAAAGGTGACAAAGACACATAGGAAATCTACTATCTAAGTGGGAAAATATCATCTCATGAACCAAATTTAAGGTTATCCTAGTAGCATCGCTAGACTCCATCCCCCTAGTGTCTCTATGCAACATCAATATCCTTTTATACAGACAAGACATACTAACAAGTCAACTCTAAGGTTACCCTAGTAGTCTCTCAAGACTCTGACTACCTAGTGACTTTATGTGACATTGATATCTTAATAATTTATTTTAAACCCATTTAATGAAATGTTTTTTATTAAGGAAAATAGGATTTAATAGGGCCCTAAAACCCATACAATAAAAAGTTTAGACATAAAGAGTATGCTTAAAGTAGCAACAGATACTAAAAGAAAACAAAAGAAACAACTCCCCACATAAAAAGACAGGAACCATTTAAAAGATAGGGAGAGAAGACAAAAAGCCAGGCCATACAAGAAAAGCTAGGGTGCTCAAGAGATCTCTCTTAACATTTATGCTAGATTGATTTCTAGCTCCACAAGTCTACATGCCGCCTCCTTCATTTTTGAGTGCTCCTGGTCAAGATCTTGGGTATCCTTCTTCCTCATGCTGGATCTTATGCACTTCCTTGAGCTATCTTCAAGGGTCTTTTCCTTGGCATCGTGGGGGCTTGAGTCTTGTTCCTTATTGATTCTGATGATAATCTTGATATTCTCATTGGCCTCTTTTAGAATATTGTAGCTTTGTTATACAATGATCCACATAGAGCTCTCCATTATTTGGACCCTATTATTGACCTCCACTATGTCATCCTTGCTCTTTTCTTCCTCTAAAATCCTATTCTTTAGGTTGTAGTTTTCTCTTTCAAGGCTACACATCCTATACTTGAGGTTTTTGGTTTCATGGAAAATCCATTTGGTAGTGCAGAAACTGTCTACAACACTATTCTTTACATTGTTGATGACATCCATATCCAAGTGCTCATTAGCCATGTTATTGAAAATGACCAGGGTTGGGTCAATTAATTCCTCAATTTTTATTTTACCTTCATCATCCTCTTTGACCTATATTCTTATTTATTCTCTATTAATCCCCATCTTGGCCGAGGTAGTGTCAAATTTTCTCCACACCACATTTCTGTCTTTGTCCATGATCAAGCATCTATATCAGCTAGTATGAAATTCCTCAAAATCTTGTTCATGGCCAGCTCTCTTGCCTTGATTGAGATCATCTTTTGCCCCTTCCATATCAACCACCTGTTTCTCCATCTTAGCCTTAGGATGTTTCCTTTTTTTGGCCCCTAGAAATATTAACAGAGTCCTCTTTGCTTCTTGGAGTTTTAATAGTGATGGTATTCTTTCCCTTTTTCTCTCCATGCCCTCCCCTTCCCTAATCTCCTCATCACCTTCAGCACTATCCTCCCCCTTGTTCATTCCTTTGGCTCTTTTGTTATAGTCCATGTTAGAGGATGAATCAAGTATGTGCTTGGGATGATGGGTAGTATTCCTTTTATTTTCCCTTATGATGGTTTGTTTCCTAGAGCCTTCCTTTGGAGAATCATCATTCTCTGAATTAGTGTGCATATCAAGGCTATCTTTGGTGTCTGAAGCCAAATAGTTCTCTTCTAACTCTTCAGAGTCCACTCTACCCTTCTTACCCTCCTTTGACTTAATTTTTTCCCCCATTGTCCTAGCTTTAAAGAGCTAATAAATTAAAAGTAGTAGCCCCTCATGGAGTGCCAGATTCCTAGTATGCTTCTCCTAATATTCATTGATGTTTTCATTCATAGAAACATAAAGATAAAAGGGGATAGAAATTTTGGCCCCATAACTAAAGTGATCGAGTGTCATGAAATGGTAGGTGCATAGTCGATCAAATTTAGTATCAAGGGTGATGTATTTGATGATAGCCTATAAAAAAAACTTCCATAGTAGCTTGATGGAGCTTGGGAGATAATGGGTTCCTCTCTTCACAAGCACTTTTTTCTCCTCTTGATCCTTAGTGAATTCCACCACCGCATTCCCTAAGATTTTTCAATCTCTATAGAATTTCTTTCCCATGATGGGAATGCCAGTGGCCATAGAGATGACATCCGTAGTCACCATAAACTCCCCCCCATAAATAGTCATAATGCACTCATTCTAGCTTTTAACCATAGCCTTGGTAACCAAGGGTTTCCAGCCATGGAGCCTATCAATGAAGGTCATAATTTCCCCTTTTTCAGTATATCCCAAACCTTGGACCACCTGTTCCATTTCTTGGCTTCATCTTTTGGTTCCCACCCATGCCTTTCCCCAACCATGTTTTCTTCTCTATAAGCTAGAAAACTAGTTTTGAATCCCTTCAAATTCAAAGGAAAAGAAGCTCTTCTCATTTTCTTGGGCCAATTTTTTGCCTTATTCACAAAATATCTAAAATATATCATAGTATTAATTATATAGATATGTTTTATGTGAGAAGTACGAGTGAAATCATATTTCCACATCACATTTCTACACATTCCCCATAAAGCACTAACTATCATAATTAAATTATCCATCAAATTTCTGACCACCTCCTGTATTGATTTAGTGATCATAATGAATTTTTAATTATACCCAATCTTCTTGGGATCCTTTCCCATTCTATCATTTCATTAATGTTTGATAGGAAATTACCTTCCATCCACTTTGCCATTTCATTGTACTTGACAACCCAATTTTCCAAGTTGTCTACCACTTGGTTGGCCTCCCGATACTCATGTGGCACATATATTTCGTTGAAAGTCTTGAGAAGAAGAATGCATTCCTCTATAATATTCTCTGTAGTCCATGTAGGTTTGTTCTTTTCATTTAGATAGTCAATAATGTTTTTTGAATCACTTTCCAGCCATAGTTTTCTAACACCCATATCTTTAGCCAGCTTTATGGTATAGTGAGCCGCTATAGCCTCTGAATAGTGATTGGTTTGTGTTCCAAAGGAAGTAGCAATCATAGCCATTCCTCTGCCAAAATTATTTCTGATAAGTCCTACACTAGCCTTTCCTAGGTTACCTTTGGCCACCTTGTCAAAATTAGCCTTATACCAACCCTCAGGTGGCATTGACCATCTGCACCCATCCCTTTCATTAGTGCCCAATGAGGGGATAGGACCTTTGATAGTAGAATAGTTTTCCAATAGAGCATTAAGACATTTGTGGAAAACTACCTCATCCCTAGTTTCCTTATCCCTAAATATTCTATTGTTCCACTCTTTCCAAACCCCCCAGTAGACATGGGGTAAGGTCCATTTCCACACAACCCTGTCATCACTACCAAGCCTTCCTTGGTTCCATTTCTCAAAGACATCCAAAATGTTGGATGGAAAACACCAAGACATGTTGAAAAAAGACAAGAAAAGAGACCAGATTTTATTAATGAAACAACAATGGATGAAAAGGTGATCAACATTCTCAAATTGAAATTTACACAAAATACATCTATTTGGCATCATATTATCCCTCTTTGTTAGGTTATCCACTGTCAAGATGTAGTTTTGGAGCATAATCCAAAAGAAAAAATTAACTTTCAGGATTAGCCTCGAGAACTAGGCTTTGGCCCACACAAGGGTAGGTCCAAAATTTTGCATATTCTCATAGCCAGAGGCCATAGTATAAATGCCATTGACAGTCTCCCCCCATATTATGGAATCTTTTTTGAGAGCTAAGGGAATATGTCTAATCAAATCCATTAATAGCTTGAGATCTTGGGATATGGCAGCCAAGCCAATCCACTCATTCTAGTTCTTGTAGTCACTCACCCTAATCCCAAATCTATCAATACAAGCATTAGCCCACCTGTTAAAAGGTGCAATGTTCCACAGAGGGCCAATATTCAGCCAGTCATCATACTATAAGTTAATATCTTGTCCATTGCCAAGTTTCCATTTAGCTTTGTTGAAAGCTAATCTCTTCATCCTTAGAATGCCACTCCAAATAAAAGAGCCCCTAGGATAAGGGTATATGTTTATGAACTGGTTGAGATTGAGGTTTGCCATATACTTTAGCTCCAGGATATCTCTCCATTCCACCTTGGTTTTGAAGATTCTCTAGATTTTTTTGCTTGGAGAGCATAGTTAACCCATTACAACTTTCTAATCCACAAACCCCCTTTAATCTTGGGTATACAGATGTTCTCCTAGGCCACCAAAGGGTACATTTTATTTTCATTAGTTCCTAACCACAAGAAATTCCTCTAAATAGCCTCCAAATGCTCAACCACTTTGGGAGGGATAGAGAAGAGGCTAAGAGCATAAGTAGGAAGGTTTTGAAGGGTGGACTTGATCAACAACACTTTGCCAGCCTGGCTGAGAGTTACAGCTTTCTAGCCTGCTAATTTTCTATTAAACTTGTTAATGAGATTATCCCAAAACCAATTAGGAAATTTAGTCCCCAAAGGGAGGCCTAAGTAAGTGGAGGGAAGAATCCCAATTTTGTATCCCAAAATGCAAGCAATTTTCTTCTGTCTATGTGAAGGGGTGTTGAAGAAAAACACCAAACTCTTATCCTAGTTGATGAGATGACCAAAGGCCTTGGAGTAGGTATTGAGGATAGATTTGACACTCCTAGCTTCTCTAACTGAAACCTCACCCCCCAAAATAGTATCATCCACAAATTATTGATAGGTAAAAACTAGAGGACCTAAAGAAGGTTCCAGGCCCACCAACTCCCCTCTACATCTTTTAAAATTGATAAGCCTACCCAATCCATCAGCCAGAATGATAAAGAGAATAGGCGATAAAGGGTCCCCCTCGTGGAGTCCTCTAGAAGACTTGAAAATGTCCGCAGGGGTCCCATTAACCATAATTGCAAAGGTAGGGGAAGAGATCAATTGAGAAATAATCATTCTCACTCTGGAATTGAACCCAAAAGGTTCAAGCACCCTATCCAAAAAACCCCAATCCACCCTGTCATAAGCCTTAGACAGATCAAGTTTTAGCAAAAAGCCCTCCTATTTACCAACTTCAAGGGAGTGAATAACTCCATGAACCTCAATGATGGAGTCCACATTTTTCCTGACCAAGACAAACCTAGATTATTAAGGTGCAATAATCTATCAAAGTAATTTAATAACTCTATTGGTTAAGACATTCACAAAAATCTTATAGAAGGAGTTATAGAGGCTAATAGGTCTGAAAGAGCCAAAAGAATTAGCCCTTGTGACTTTGGGGATCAAAATCAAAAAAGTAATATTAATTTCTTTCAGCAGATTCGTAGCACCAAAGAATTCTTGAATAGCTTTAACCAGGTCAAATTGAATTATTTCCCAGTATATTTGGAAGAAAAAAGTGGGGAACCCAACAGGGCCAAGGGCCTTTTTAGCCGACAAAGCAAAAATTGCCTCTTTAATTTCTTCCAACTTAGGAATAGCTAGTAAGGCCCTATTCTGAGCCTTATTAATAACAAAAGGGATGGCATCAATGATAATATTTTGGTCCTCTTCAACTAGGTTAAGATCTTTAGAAAGGATAGAGGAAAAGTACCTGATGGTCTCCTCAGCGATCTCATTGTCTTCCCTAATCATGTCATCTCCCTTTTTAATCTCATTGATTCTTTTGGCCGCCCTATGTTTCATTGTGGAAAGGTGGAAGAATCTCGAGTTTTTATCCCCTTCCTTGAGCCAAATCAACCTTGATCACTATCTCCAAAACATTTCCTCCTTTCAAACAATATTATGTATATCAAAAAGTATTTCCTTCTCAGTGTTCATCTTTATTTCATCATAACCCCATGTTTGGATCTCTTCCTATACCTCTGCAAGTTCTACCACAATCCTTTCTTTGGTTTGGAAGATATTACCAAAGTTCCTTTTGTTCCATTTTCTAATTTCAGACTTAATAAATCTAAGTTTTTTAGCAACCTTGTACATAGTTGTGCCATCAACCTCTATCCCCCACCACCCCTTGATTTTATCGAAGAGGCTAGGGTGCACCAACAACATCTTCTCAAATCTGAAAGGGAAAGGCTTATTTCTATTAACTCTATCAATATTAAGAGAGATAGGGGAGTGGTCCAAACCTAGATGAACTAGAGATGAGAGCTTGCATTGAAATTGGCACATCCAATCCATAGTTAAAAGGGCTCTATCCAATCTCACTTGGATGCAATCCTAACCAATTCTTCTATTAGACTAGGTGAAATTGCATCCACCAAGTTCCACATCCACTAGGGCTAAATCCCTAATCAAGTCAACCAGATGTTTCCTGCTATCAACATCAAGCGGAAAACCTCCTAACTTCTCAGTAGCCAAGAGGGGGGTGTTGAAATCTCCCATAAGAATACCCTTAGGTTCCCCAATCTAAGAAACTAAATCCAAAATTTTGTTCCAAAAATTTCTTTTGTTACTCTTAGTATTGGGGGCATAAGTGTTCATAAGAAACCATCTATCCAAAAACTTAGGGTCAAAAAAATTCATAAGCAAAATATTATATTCATCAAAGATGATATTGGTCCAAGGAATCCTTCCATATTGTTAGTAGACCACCAGAAGCCCCATCCAAGTTAGTGGCTGTGTTCCTCAAACCTTTTCCAAAGGAAATACTTTCAAATTTTTCCTTATTCATTTTAGTTTCCTAAATTAAAAAAAGATCTGGCCTATGATCCCTAATCATATTCCTAACAATTTCCTATTTGTGAATTCCACTGAGTCCACGGATGTTCCAGGAAATGATCTTCATATTTTAAATTTGCAACATGCTTCCTAAATGGTCTTTTGTGTCCCATCCAAAATATTCCTCCTTGCTTCTTTCTTTCTAATTTGCTTCATGCTCTTCCTACCTAGGGTGCCAAATGTACCTCTAGTATCAGCTTTGGCCTTGCTCCTCGTTGCTTTAGGTGATACCAACGAGGGATCCCTATTGTTTTTCTTTTTCTTATGGGTAACTTGAGACCAAGGGTTCTCATTAGAGTCCTTGTAGCTATCAAAGAGGGCTTCCAAATGAGATAAGTGCTCAGGAGAGGTGGCAGAGACCTTATCAAGGAATCTACTGACTATCGAAGGGGAGATCCCTCTGTTGGTTTCATGAGAAGGTTGATTAATCCCCTTTAGAGGAATCCCATCCTGAGGGTCAGGATCACAGGATGTATCAGTCTCCACCACTATGGATTCTACTGAGATCTTATCCTTTGTAATAGTGGCCACATCTTTTCCTCCTTTGTTCTCCCCAAATAATTTAGGGATTGGCATGTTGCTAGTGAAATCCTTACCTTCATTGTCCTCCACAATGCTATTAGGCATTAACTCAAGGTCTTTCAAAACCTTATTGTTTTCCACCAAGGGGACATTATGCTTTGATATCTTCATAGATTCAACATTTCCCACCTTTTCATTTCTAGCCAAAGTGTTATGTTCCTTAGGGGGAGGAACCTTTTCCTCACCCCCCTTGACCTTTTCTTGTGAATTTTTCTCCTTCCACACCTTTCTGGGTGCCTCACCTAGGATCTTATGGTTTTCATTGTGTTTCCCCTATTTGAGTTTGGCTTTTTGGGACTTTTCCTTGTTGTTGATAACTGGGAAAGCCTTCGCTTTATATCTAGCCTTTTTGCAATGGAAACATGCAAAAGGAACATTCTCATAGTCAATCTGCTACACTCATTTACCTAGACAAGAGTAAAACTCAACCATTTGAGGCATATCCTATCCTTCAACCACACACGCACATATCCTACCATATGTTAGTCACTTCTTGGTTGCAGTGACAGGATCAATAGAAAGTAGTTCCCCAAAAGAGTTTGCAATGCCAAAAAGAACATCCCCATGTCAGTATTCTAAGGGGAGTTCTCGAAGCCTAATCCATACCCAAACCTAGGAAAGAAAATCATGATTCAAATCAAGGTTGGAAGTCCACTTATTCAAACAACCTATAATGAGGTAGCCTCTGTAAGGCCTTCTGGGTTAGGGCCAAATACAATAATAGTTCTGGAAGATCCCATAGGATCCAACTCACAACACTAATCCCAATTATTCCACATCTATAACATAATAGCAATCTAGTAGAAACCTCCAAGATCTCAATTTGAGCTCGCAAGCCACGAAGCAACCTCCTCATTTCTAAACAACAGCCACTAGCTCTACTTACAACTCATTCTGCAAGATCCAAGTGTAAATTGCATCACATTCGACGCTCTATCCACACACTCATAACTCCATCGCAATCTTGTTGTAAACTACTTCACATTCGACGCTCTATATATAGGCTTAGAAAAACTTTCCCTTTAGCTATTCCCAAAATTGTTGAACTCCAAATCCTTCTCCAAAGCTTCTCCCAAAAGCTTTCTTAACTCTAAGCCAAAACACCCTATTTATACTTGCCAAATGGCTTAAAGATCATCCTAGAACATTATAAAATAGGAAGGCTGGCCCAACAATAGTCAAGGCACATCCCAAGGCAAGATCTCATCGTAAACGACATGATCGAAATAAATCTCACAAGTTGGCTCACACCAAAAATGCAGAAATCACATCCAAAATGCTGACATTTGGCATAAATAGGAAAAATCAACACATGAAGAGTCACTCAACACACACTATAGAACTTGGCACACACCATAGAGGGATAACATGCTAACTCGAATGTTAACACGACATGGGATAACCTCAACTCAACTTACACTGCAAAATTACTAGCACTCGACAATTGTTGTAACTCGGTAGCAACCAACAGAATCAAAGGGATAACATGACAGCCAGGATGCTCCTGCATCACTAACCTTATAATTTTTTGTCTTAAAATTTTTCTAGTTGAGAATCAACATCTCAACAGATTTACATCTCCACCAACAATCAATGTCTCCATCTAAAGCAACATTTTTGCCTACTTTGACATGGTTTGGTAGATCTTGGTTGTTGTTTATTTTTCTCGATCTTTATGGGATCTTTATTGGATCTTTTCTAAGATATGTGATGACTATGTTGGCCTATGAATGGGTTAAAATAAATAATAAATATGTATGTTATATCATGTTAGGAATATTTACTTTGGGCTTACAGTGAATGTTAGTAGGATGTAAATCAAGGATGGGTTAGTCTCCTCTTTATATAGCCACTGGATCTTGCCAACCTAGCCTCTTTGATTTTTGGACATTTTCTAAATCTTTGTAGGTAAATCTCATGAAAATGTGTTATTGATTCTAAAAATGTGATTGAGTTGTCTAGGAACCTTTGCAAGTATTTGTGAAGTCTTATGCTTGTGTGTGATCATGATATAGTATCTTACATGTTGTTTCTTATTTGGTTATGTGATGCACATTGTTACATGATGTTTATTCCACTCAACTACTAGCATCTCTATCTATTGTCATTTTTTTACCACTCAATCCTATAAATAAGGTCTTTCTAGCTTACATGACGCATTCTAGTTCAAACAATAAGTATATCCATATAGTCCAACACCCCAAAGATCTCAAGTTTATCGTAATTTTTGCAATCTCTATATAGAATTAGGGTAAAGTTTGAGTAATTTCTTGTGAAGTCATAGAGAGTCTAGTTCTATAGGCTTGTAGAAGTTTTCTAAATACAAAATATATGCTCTTATCCTATACCTTGAGAGACCTAAATGATGAAAAGTTTGACTTACAAAATAATCATAATCTATTTATAACTTTAAATCATGTTATGTATCACTCGAGCACCTTAAAATCAATGTACAAAATATTTTTCTTTTGATTAAAATTTATTTGACTAAATAATTGAATAGAGAAATAACTATTTTATTGAGTTCAGTTACTTAAATATTATCTATTTAATCCAATTTAAAACTATTTAATTAAGAATTGTGTGTGTGTGATGAATTATTAAATAATGAATTAGTTATTTCTAAAGAACAAATTAAGGTGAGATTGAGAATGAACAAGTTTAGGGGATACAACTATTTTCCACGTAGAATAGCAAGTACATTGCCTTACAGAAACCAAAATTTACATGTCACAACAAAATTTCACACAATTTTCATTAGTTTGATCCTTATAACTTTCCTCCATAATGTTGAAAAAATGTGAAAACACATTGCAAACTATGCAAATTTGGATATTTTAGTCATGTCATTTTGTGTGGAGAATAGTTAGAGCCAAGTTTAGATCTCTATATTACAACACACTCTTTCAATTGAATATGGACAAATTTAAGGGTGCATTATTACATGGTACTTGATTGAATATGAGCAAAGTTTGATCTATATTATTATAATGTACTTGATTGAATATAAACAAATTAAGGCCTCTACATTGTTACAAGATTGATTTGATTGGATATGAATAGATTATGGTCTCTACATATTTACAAGTACTAATTCAATTGAATATGAACATATTCAATTCTCTACATTATTATAGTATACCCATTTCTATTGAATGTGGACAAATTTAGGTCCCTACATTATTACAACATACACACTTCGATTGAATATGAAAAAATTCAAGCCTCTTCATTGTTACAACGTACCCACTGAATGATTGAATATGAACAAATTTAGACCTCTACATTATTACAACATACTCGCTTTGATTTAATATGAAAAAATAGGTTTCTACATTATTGTAATGTACTCATTTTGATTGAATATGAATCAATTCAAGTCTCCACAATATTATGACTTACTCGCTCCATTAAATATGAATTAATCTAGCTTTGTACTTTATTATAACATTGAACGAGCTTAGATCTCTACATTATTACAAGTACTAACTATATTGAATCTGAAAAAGTTCAAATTTCTAAATTATTACAATTTATTTGATTGAATATGAACAAATCCAACCTTTTAAATTAGTCAATATATTCACCTAATAGAATATAGACAAATTAAGGTACTTATATTATTACAACATACTTATTCCATTAAATATGAACAAGCATATGCTTGTAGAAGTCATGGAGAGTCTAGTTCTATAAGCTTGCAGAAGTCTTGTAAATACAACACAAACATATGGTCTTATCCTATACCTTAAGAAACCTAAATGATGAAAAAATTGAGTTACATAATAATCTAAATGGATTTTGAGACTTCAAATATATAGGCTTGTAGAAGACTTGCAAATACAAGACAAACATATGTTCATATCCTATACCATGAGAAACCTAAATGATGAAAAAATTGACTTACATAATAATTTGAATGTATTTTATAACTTCAAATCATATTATGCATTACCCTCACCATAATGCCAATATAAAACATATTTTTCTTTCAATTGAAATCTATTTGACTAAATATTTAAATAGACAAATAAGCTTTGATTGAAATTATTTTATTAATTAAATAATTAAATAGATAAGTAACTATATAATCAAGTTTAAAACTATTTAATAAATTATATGTTGAAAACAAAATTGTAAAAACACATTGTGAACTATACAAATTTGAGTTCTTTAATCATGCCACTTTGTGTGGAGAATAGCCAAATTCAAGTTTAGATCTCTATATTATTACAAAGTACTCTTTTAATTGAATATGAACAAGTTTAAGGGTACATTATTACATGGCAATCAATTGAATATGAATAAAGTTCGGTGTATATTATTACAACGCATTTGACTAAAAATGAACAAATTAAGGTCTTTATATTATTACATGTACTATTTCGAGTGAATATGAACAAACTAAGGTCTCTATATTATTACAAGTACTATTTCGAGTGAATATGAACAAATTAAGGTCTCTACATTATTACAAGTACTATTTTGATTGAATATGAACAAATCAATTGGGTCTCTACATTATCACAAGTACTAATTCAATCGAATATGAACACATTCAGGTCTCTTCACTATTACAATGTACTCATTTCTATTGAGTATGGACAAATTTAGGTCTATGCATTATTACAAGATGCTCACTTTGATTGAATATGAACAAATTCAAGTGTCTACATTAGCACAATAGACTCATTGATTGAATATGAACAAAGTTAGGACTCTTTATAATTACAACATACTCAATTCTATTGAACATGAACAAATTCAGGTCTCTATCACTTCAATTGAATATGAACAAATTCAGGGCTTTGCATTATTATGACATACTCCTTCATTAAATATGAACAAATTTTGATTTCTAAACTATTACAATGTTAGATGAATTTAGATTTCTACAAATTACATTAATTTTACCGAATATGAAAAATTCACATTTATAATTATTTCAACTTATTTATTTGATTGAATATGAACAAATTCAAATTTCCAAATTATCACAATATATTCACCTCACCCTAATTAGACAAAGACAAATCAAAGTACCTATATTATTACAAAGTACTTTTTCCATTAAATATGAACCAATTCAAATCTCTACATTATCTAGGTCTCTATAATATTGCTCACTATTACAAATATTTCTACATATTTTTAGCCGTAGCAAGTATTCCCAGGTCCATATGGTGAATACATGTACCAGCTAAGACAAAACTAGTCCTATTGAGTAATTGTACATTATCAAAACTAGTTCTTCAATCTCCTTTTGGATATAAAAATGGCGGTTTGGGATAAAAACTTGTTGCAGAGATGCCGTAAGACTACAGAAATTGGGATGGTACAAGCTGATTCATCATCCAGGTCGAAAAATTATTATTTTGAAAGACCAACACTTACAAAACCACCACTTTTCGAAATCAGCGGCTGCCGAATCGTACTCAATCAAAACCAGACAGTTTTTATTAGAAAAAAAAAAAGCAAAACCTGAAACACCTTTACATTCTGCCGTAAAATTCAAGTTACCAGTTACCCCAAAATCATTTTTTTCATCCATCTACGAACCAATTAGAGACAATGGCTACTTTATCTATCTAATCCAGAGTGGATGAAAAAAGTTAATTTAGTTTAATGAGACAATACGCTTTAGAGATGAGCCCACCATGAGAATCAGTCTCAACTGGAGCCCTCAAATATCTTGAATGGAAATTTCTGAACCACTTTTCTCCCACATTGTTGGAGTTACGACAAATGCAGTCAATCATGAGAGCATGACCACTTTGTGACATCGTTTGATCTGCTGAAGCCTGTAGATTTTTAGGGTTTCTAAGCCTTTTGGATGTGATCTGTTTTACTGAAAATTGGCTTGTGCAACCTATGCAATATGATTTTGGATTCCTGCCTGTAGACCTTTTGGTTGGCAATTGTGGGTTCATAAAAGTTTTTCTAATTATTAATACAATTGGGTATGAGCTTATAATTGAAAATGCAAACGAAACATTAGAATATGTAACAGAAACCTGTCATCCATCAAAAATCATTTTAGATACGTAACTTTTCATGGAATGAGTAGAAATACGTCTGGCCAAATGCATGAACAGAAGTGTGTATTTGTTTAGGACACGTGACTTTATTCTCTTCCATTCAATGCACACAACTAAAGGCCAAGAGGAATCAATAGAGATTAAATGCTGTGAAGAAGCCAACTTGCCCTAGAAGTTTTCCTTATCATATAAAGACAATTATATCATCAATACAATGAATGAATGAAATAAATAATGTTTATTTATCAATCTTCTTTTATAGTTTAAAGTTGTGGTAGAAACACTTTGTTGATGAGGTGGTCCTATTTGGATTATAAGTTTTTAGACCTTGTATCTATGCTGAATGGTTAAGCCTGTGGGTTTCAACAAGTGAAGAGGAATGATGATTCCCAAAAGTGGTCTTGGGAGAAGAGATTCTCAAACGTAGTATTGTGAGAAGAGATCCTTTCTGACTAAAAACTTAAGTTTCCTAATAAAAATTCAAAAATAATTTGAATATCTTCCTAAGTGCACAATCTGAAATGGAGTGTGGTGCAGTTCCCAACACTTCTTTGTTGTCCTACAAGGAGTACATGGTAGTCCTATATTATTGCGACCATATGTAAACCTAACAATATTTGTTTGTAGACCTTGTATCTATGGAGAAACGTTGAGCTTGTGGTTTTGAACAAGCGAAACCACAAGTGAAGAGGAATGATGATCTCCAAAAGTGGTCTTGTGAGAAGAGATTCTTTGTAACTAAAAACTTTAAACTTCCTTAAAAAAATCTGAAAAATTGAATATATTCATGAGTGCATGATCTAAAATAGAGTGTGGTTCAGTTTCAAGTACTCTTTCACTGTAAAAAAATGCAATTTAATTATGTACCAACCATTCATGGATAGTTACCCCTACAAAAGATAGGGGTAGTCTATATTGCCATGACCATAAATAGACCCAAAAATATATGACTAGTTTCAAACACTATAAAATAACTTTTCATTTTCTTTTCTACCCTAAGAAGATGAAGCTCATTTCTCAACTAAACAACTAATTAGACTTTGCCTTAATTGCAACTCTTAAATAAACTAATATCATCACATTCCCACAATGGCAAGGGGGAATAAAAAATAAAACTGTAATAGTAAGTTCCTTTCTTCCATGAAAATTCTCTGAGACGGCTCTCAGTGCCACAAAATACATGGGAAGGGGACGGCAGGACAACAAAGCATGCACAGAGAACCAGGAGAATATTGGAACAAAATAATAGATATATGAAAAGGTAGTCAAAAGTGTTCACGGGAAGCAAAAGCATGGATAGTAGTCATAGGTGATGTCAGTTGAGACCCGTGAAGTGCTTACTGGCCACCACCCTCACGAGCTTCCATTTAAATTTCCCTCTCCGACCCAAAAAAAACTCATTACAAACAAAACTAAGTACATTGATATGTTATGTCATCTGCCTTGTATTATCTTCTTCCCCCATTCTCATTAAATCCCAGTACCCATCACATTTCTGTCTAGTTCTTACATTCTGTGTGTCAATGGGCATGGAAGATTTATGTGTAGTATTGGCCTAGAAAAGTAGAGATTCATTCATAACACATACATTGTATAACATCCACATTGCTTCTTTTTCCTTCTTTGTTGGTGCAATGCGGCCAAAGCAGGAGTGGCAGCAGACTTTTTGTATTCTAATTGTGGTTATGCTGATTGGGCTTAATCACATAGGGCTTTCTGAAGGTCATACAAAGGGAAGAAGAGTTGCTCCAAGCCATGGAGCCTTGCCTCCACCCGCTGTGAATAGCAATGCCACTGAGGCTGAAATGGTTGAGCACCAATTTATGAGATGGGTTTTGTGGGTGGGGACTCTAAGGCATTCTGTTTTCAAAGAAGCCAAGAATAAACTCATCCCTTCATCTTACATAACGGTGGATAAGACTCCCGGAGTGGGGGATTTTACAAGTGTGAAAAAAGCCCTTTCTTCACTGCCCATCATCAATCTTGTTCGAGTTGTAATTAAGATCAATCCAGGGATATACAAGTACGTTTTCTTCATTTCTCTTTTGTCAAACAAGTATGTTTTCTTCATTTTCCTTTGTTAAAGCCTAGTGGGCATTTTGTGAGTGAGCTACTTATCTGTCCTGTTTTGGCTATTTGTCTTGGTGTTATTGGTTACAATTTTCATTTTAGATAATTGTTTATATTCGTAGGCTGCTTGCTTTGATTTTGTAGATGTTATTAAAATCATTCATTCATTCACAAGCTGTAAATGCTGAGATTGTAAAGTCTAACTGTTATCCCATCATTCCTTTCCTACATCTCTTAATCTCCGCTGTCCTTTCAATTTTGAAGAGTTCAACATTTGTATGCTTTCTTCATTTTTCTTACTAAGCGTCTCTATTTTAGTTTTTATTTTATTTGATCTGCTCTTTGAACTCAACTAGTGTATTGCTCTAAATGGACCACGAGGAACAATTTTTTAAGCTTCATGCCCACATTGTGTAGGGAGAAAATTGAGATCCCTGCAACACAAGCATTCATAACTCTGGAAGGAGCAGGAGCAGACAAAACGGTGATACAATGGGGAGACTATGCAAACACTAAGGGCCCAAATGGGCAGCCTTATGGTACCAGAAACTCTGCAACTTTTGCAGTGAATTCTCCATACTTCATAGCAAAGAATATCACTTTCAAGGTTCTGTCTTTTTGCCGAAGTAATGATCAATTATCATTACTTGTTATGATTTATTATTATTATTAGTTAAGGTCTTGAGTGGAGTCGAATCCAAGACCTTTCAGATAAGGGACTCAAGGTTCTCTCTATTATTCTTCCCAACAGATGATATTTAATTATACTTTTTTTTCAATAGCTAGAGTTATGCCCGAGTTGAATTGATTAAGGAATGACTCGAAAAATGCAGAACACAGCTCCATTGCCTGCCCCTGGAGCAGTAGGGAAACAGGCCGTGGCCCTCAGAATATCAGGAGATACTGCTGCTTTTTTGGGTTGCAAGATTTTGGGAGCACAAGACACCCTCTACGATCATCAAGGCAGGCATTATTTCAAGGATTGTTATATTGAGGGATCTGTTGATTTCATCTTTGGAAATGCTCTCTCCATGTATGAGGTATGTTCTTAACAAAATGCCCAGTTTAACAAGCTTATAAAAATCTTTCAGTTGTGCTTCTGGAATCGATTGTCTAAAGATTTTTTTATCAATGTTTCAGATCACATTCTGTGATCCATCATCAGGATGAAAGAGAGTAAGCAAAAGGTGAAAATGATGGATCGAAGAGTGTGATCCGAAACATTGATGAAAAAACCATTGCACAATCAAATTCCAGAAACACAACTGAAAAATTCTTATTGATTGTGGAAACTTACTCGCTAGACTTAATGCCTTATGCATTGCACTATATTATTATCACAGGGGTGTCATCTGCATGCAATATCAACTAGCTTTGGAGCAGTGACAGCCCAAAAGAGAGACAGCATGCTGGAAGACACAGGCTTCTCTTTTGTGCACTGCAAAGTGACTGGATCAGGGGCCTTGTACCTTGGAAGGGCATGGGGAACATTCTCCAGGGTTGTGTTTGCCTATACTTACATGGACAACATTATTGTCCCAAAGGGCTGGTATAATTGGGGAGACCCCAGCAGAGAGCTGTAAGTTTTTCTTTTTTCGCAATATGCCCTTGTGAATCCCTTTAAAATTTATTCGATCTGAATCCCTGAATGCAATTCATAACAATGAGCCCACACGGGCAGATGAGTTAGATTGAGGTTGTGGGTCTCAGTTCAAATCTCTCCCCTGAGACATCTTGCTGGCGGTGGATCTCACCCATTGGGAACTAGTCCTTGCGTGGGCCGCTGGTCATCACTGGGCCAGGTCACAAGGACACCCCGAAACCATTGATTCACAAATTAATACACAGTGTAATCCAGGGATCTAGAGAAACCTTAAACTAATGGTCTATTCCATACTAATCATATGGCTTTGTCAATGTTTTGGGTGTGCACAGAACTGTCTTCTTTGGACAATACAAATGCAGTGGACCAGGATCCAATTATGAAGGCCGAGTAACCTGGTGCAGGGAGCTAACAGACCAAGAAGCTAAACCCTTCATTGATCTCAGCTTTGTTGATGGAAGCGAGTGGATTCGATTCTGACCACATTCATCTCAGATTCATAAAGCTTATACAATTCATAATAATTGGTAGTTCTCCATGGTCTCGGGTTCAAATCTCTCTTAGATTTAAGAGGTGAGACGTCTTGCGGGTGGCTGATCTCACCTATGAGAGACTAGTTTCGCCCTCGCTCGCATCGACAGCTGATCATCCCTGGACTAAATCACGGAGACACCCTATATAAAAAAAATGAATGTATTTTGTTCATTAATCATGTTCATCTCCTTACACTCCTCACATTCATCAATAAGACATGAAGTTTATTGTACAAAATTAGAGAAATTCTTAGACAGCAGTGAAGAATTTATGTATTGGAAAGGGGGTGCAAAGATTTGAATCCAAAGGAGCTTACATATGTAGAATGGTCTTCGCATAACAAAAAGAGGGAGTGAATTTATATACTATAAACTTCCCTGCAATTTAAAGCTTGTTAGGAAATACCTTTCCATTTTTGAAGGATTAATGGGTATAATAGATATTATTTTTCTATTAAGTCACGTGAAGCATATAGGCAACTGAGTACAGTTTCAGTTATACACAGCTTTCTCCCTGGCCATTTTCCTGCCTTTTTCTTCTGTACTCAGCTTTGATTCAATTCAATAATAAAAAGGGACTCGTGAAGCACAAAAGTGTACTCGTAAAATAGCTTATCTTTTATTTCTGGGCGAGTTTGATTAAAGACGTCCGCCTAAACGAGTTTACTTTTTTTTTTGAAAGCTTTATAAAAATTAAAATAAAATAAAATAATGTTTTGTCCTGCACTTATCTGTGCTTGCAGTTGCAAATGGCTTGTCGACCGTTATGTCAAGGCTTTTTGTTTAATATAAATCACTTCTCAAAAATATTAAGTGTGATAACATTATTTGGAAAAAAATGATAGTTGAATGAGATGGTTCCCCCTATTCATGACGGACGCAATTATCCTCCACATAAATCGTCCCACCGTATAGGAAAAGTACAAAAAAATGCATGATACATACATCCTTTTTGAATGGCATGGTCATCTTATGGAAATCCATCCCATGGACCCCTCAATGGTCCTTCTATGTCCTTCATTGGATGTCGTCTAGTGTCCTGTGAGCGTGTCTGACATATGTTTCATTGATCTGATAGTTGATTTGTGTGTTTTTTATTAATTATGCAGTTGTACAAATGTCAAATAATGGAGTTCCAATGTAATTGTCACCATGGATTGTTTTTGTATGAATTCATACAGGTAAAGCAACCTCATTTGATGCGGTTTCGTGGGCCTATTAATGTTGCATCAAGTTAGATAACTATTTACATACCTCCGACTAGCCATTACTGTTACTTCACCGTAGAGTTAAACATTTGAAGTAATTTAACCGTAGATAGTCAACAAAATGTTTAAACATTTATCCAATCTCTTTCGTACATCCGCATCGTAAGATAGAATCGATAAAACATTTTTTATTCCTTCGACGTATCCTTTCTTTTGCACGATTGCCACATGTTACAGTGTAATGTTCCTTCAATGTAGAGATAGAATTACTATTTGTCTTTACACTAAACTAACCGCAGCGAAGTAGCTATGACAACACCATTAACCATTTTTGCAACATCGCTACCTTAGGAATTGACCGCATCCTAGCACTTGTGAAGGTGCGAAACTGCTCATCGCAACATCGATGTCTGTATTCTTTACTATCACTTTCACCTGCAAAGTAGTGAAACCTTTTACACTGACCTTTTTGCAACTTCTCTGTAGTTAAGGACTTAATGTCTTCATCTTTTGCGATGTTGCGATGACTCAAACCCTGACCTTGTCGCCTCTTCCCAACCCTAACCACGCAAAGCTACAATTATAAGCTTTTGCCACTTCACTACCTTGACCTTAAGTCAAACTTAATCTCTTGTGAAGCTACAATGGCTTAAACTTTAGCTGTCTTAGCTCTTTTTCACTCCTTCGCAACTTAAAATATCTTAAGTGCTTTGCCATCCACGATGTTGCGATAACCATTTGAAGTTAACTGTTACCTTGATCACAATCTCGCAACTTAAACCTTTGACTCATCATTTAACCCTGTGAAGCCACGATTATGAGTCATCGCCACTTCGCAACTGTAATCCAATGTTAACTTTAATTGCATGCGATGTCGCGATAACCTAGACCTTGGCTATTGTGGTTGTCCTCCACATCATCGCAACTTCAAATCTCTTAAGCTTAATAGAAGTCGCAACCTTCCGATCTGCAGTTTATCACCTCTTCGCAGTTGTTAATGAGATTTATTTCGCATAGGCTCGTTAGAAACCTCAATCGATAGAAATGTTTTTTCTTCATTCAATATTTCATATATCGATGTAGCTACAATGATTAGGTTTCATGAGTTGGCATACACTATAGCAATCGTAGAATGGTCAAAGGAGATTTTGGGTACTATATCACTATAGCATATAGCAAACTCTTTTATTGCTATACGGAGAAGGCCCAATCTTGACATAGCGATGAGTGATGAGTAAAGTATATTGCTATGACATATAGTGATCTCTTTTATTGCTATGCAAAGAAACTACAAAAGCAATATAGCGATGAACAATTAAGGAGGCTTATCACTATCACACATAGCAATCAGCGACAAACAAAAAATAGATATAATCATTACATCGATGATTGATAGAGATGTTGTATTGCTATAAGTCATGGCGATGAGTGTTTTTGGTGATTGAAAAGGAGGAGATATCGAAAACGCATAACAATTTCGTCCATATTTTCATTATGTAATCCGATACATTTATATGATATGTGTTGAATGTTTTCGGGCAGCTTTAGCTTCAACTTGTTTTTGTTATTAACAATAAAATTCCTCCTTCGATGTTTGTAAAGAGGGAGCACATAATGTTGGCAAAGATTGTACCAGGTATTTTTCCATTTAATAGTCATCTAAATTAATTTATAAACACAGTATCAAAATGGTCGTAATAATTATGTTTTGCCTATGTTCATTCAACTCGGTAAGTACTGATGCAAGTAATGGGTGTCAATCACTAAATTCTTCCCACAATCCTTTCTTGAACTTCTTCCAAATTCAACCAATACCTAATCCCTTCCTTAGGACCTACTCAAGACTAGAGTGGTGGTGAATGGCTTCTTCACATTTCCACTTCACCTTCCTATACCATCTTTATGATCTGAGTATCCTCAAACCTTCAAAAAGGTAACCAAATCTTCTCCACATCTCACTCCCTTGCACCCTCCATGATCTTAGACTCTATTACACTCCTTTACACTCTTCTCCATTATTTCACCAAGTTTCAAAACCATATCATAGGTTTTGGACTTCCTCCTAAGTCAAAACTAGAAGTTTCTCTAAGAGGCCTAATAGGGGCTCTTTCCTAGTAGCCCTGTCTAACGATTTTATTCATCAAACTCCCATAACTTCCAAAGAACTTGCCAAACCAATTACAGAATCATTGATGGGTTATGAAAACCTAACAAACTTCAAAAGATGGCAATTGGGTCAACTCTCCTTTCCCCTTAACTCTCGAGCCCTAGTTTAGGACTAATTAGGATTAATACCACAATTTGAACTAACATGCCATCAAATCTAAAACCCATGTGAAGAATGGTCCTGTCAACACTTAGAACATCTCTTCTAACTACTATCCTCCAAACCTCAAGCACCTATGACCTCCAATATGTCTTTTGCAACATGATTCCTGACTGCCTGCACGCTAAGCACATGAAGATGCTTAGCTTAATGGTTGTCAGGATACTCCAAGCAAGTGGTTGTATTGAAAAGAAAAAGTAAAACATTCATCTCCATCATATATCCCTTCTACACAACAAAAATTAGGTTTTTCCATTGTGGGGATTACAAAGGAGATTCTATTTAAGTTAAAACCCTAAGCACGACTTAGGGTAACCAGTAGACACAAAATAAATCAAAACTACTTCAAGCTTATCCTATATGCCTCAAACTAATTAGTACCTCTACAAGGAATTAAAAACACAACTTTTCACAATAAAAGCATGTACATACTGTAAAACTATGAGGAAATCTTAAAACTGTACTTTCTGTCTACACATCTTTTCCCACCAAAACTGCTTTATTATTGATTCAAAAACGTACATATCAACTCCAACCCTCTCTTAGGTTGAGGAACATTCATTTATAGGTCATGCCTCTTGACCTTGCATATTCACTCTTTGTTCGATCAAAACATAGCCCCAACTGTTGACCTTCCAAAATTGCAAGAAAATTGCTCAGCAACAATATTTGTTGTATGACAACTTTTTGTCAATTTTTGCAACTTTTCAAGATTTATAATCAAACACCTTCAAATGCCTACCAAAACTTGTTAAATCATGAAAGACTTCTAAAAAACATAAAATTAAATATTTTTTGTTAGATCTTAGTGTTGGCTAACATTGACTGACCTATAACTTGCCCATAGGCCTTATTACAATATGACTGAAATTTGTCTAAATGGGTTGTAGAGATGCTTGAGATTTACATATTGCTTTGTATCAACTTGGATACTTATTAACCACCTAATCTATCCAAAATTGAGGTTTGACCACCTTGTTTAGGAGCTTAGGCCCCTGCACCAAGTACCAAGTGAAAGATATGAATGTATATATTTGAGCCCTTGATTGATGAGTTGTTGGAGTTATGGAATGGGGTCACTATGTATGACATCTCTAAACCAATTGGTGAAAGACAATTTCAATTCCGTGCAACACTTGTATGAACAGTTTCAACATTAACTTTAGGCAAACTTCATCATTATTAGCCTTATTTTATAGCAAAATATTTCGCTCCTTCAACTATATCTCTCATTTGATGGGCTACAAGTGCCACCAAATAGGTATCTGTGAGATTTTTCTTCCTCAAGTGAGGGAAATGTGGGAATAGAAGAGAATAGTGAGACATGTAGTAGGTGTATGAAAGAGAGACAAACTAGAGGTCAAAAGATTAGAAGAAAAGTCAATAAATGCATGCATTTTGTCCTTGCTCAAGGGGAGCCATGTTGTTATGATGATGAGACAAAGGGTGACATCAAGGTTCCCTTGAGGTACACACATCTTGAGAAAGAATGGGTACCCAAGAAATTGCTTCCAATTAATAGTAATTTTTGTGTTAACTAGAGGATGTGTCGCATAGCTCCATCATCATTACATTGTTTGGGCCTATTTTCCATGGATGGCAAAGAGGTTAGTTATAACAAAGTTGTTGAATTGATGGAGTATGTAGGACCTTGTTACAATTACAATAATTGGATGCAGATAGTTCAATATATAAAAAGTATGCGTAGGTATATGTTGGTGTTTCAAAGCTACCAAGTTGCAGAAACCCAATACCAAGATACAAAACATAAAACTTAGTCTAAGAATTAGCTAATTCCCATAGTCAACCAAATTTATCTTAGATCTAAACCAACTTCAATAGAGCACAAAGAATCTCTACACTTTAGGCTCTGCAAGGCCAAGGCAGGTGCACCTTAGGGATTGAAATGATTTGTTATTTGATATTCCTCTTCAAATATTTTCTCATTAACATTCTTCTTCTCAAATTCTATCCCCTATAGAAAAAAATGGTCAATAATCTCCTTGGACTTGTAATTAACTCCTTGATTATAGTAGCTAACTATAACTAAGAGGAAATCTATTACAAATAAGTAATGACCAGCAATTTAGTTCTTCCTTGCAGAAATGTAAATTTGATTTTAATTTTATATGTGTATTATGCATCCACATGATTACATCAATTTGCATCTGAATTAATGACTAGTGCCTTGTCCATTATTACACAAAGTCAAACCAATAACCTTAGGCCTATTTAATTGGCTTGCAATTAAACTTATTAGTTGTTAACCTTGAATTTCATTCTTATGATATCCCTCCCATATACGTAAAAACCCTATCAATTCATGAAATCATTTACTTAACTATTTGAATTAAAAGCAATCAATGAAAATGGAGACAAAAATAAGAGACATAGATATGCAGAACTTTCCTTTGTATTAATTCTCCTTGCAAACAATATATTACCAATATGAAACTCAAAAAATAAATCAAGACATGACAAAACCTGTCATTCAAGATTCATTGTATTCTTAGATTTGCAAAACTGAATACATCATACAATTGACACAAAAAATGGACCGACTGTAAATAACGTAAGCACTAAAATTCTACAAAATTCAAACCACCACTCCACATCTTGGAAATCATTTTATAGAAGGATTGCAACAAGCTTCAAATGGGAGGATAGATGTTAAAAATCTACTAGAAAGAAAATACAAAGATATTTTATAATGTTACTTTTCAAACATCCTTTGTATTTTGATCAAAATTGGGAAGGCAGTTGCAAAATTGGCAGGTGACACTTTCTTCAGGTATCTTTAGCTTGAATTTGTTTGTACTCTAAAAGCCTATTGCTTTCCTTGCCTTTTCTTTATCTTTTTGTCTCTTCTTCCTTTAACTGCATCTTTGAACCACCTAATCACTTTCCCCAGATGGTAGGGTCTTTATATTCGCTATAACTTCCCAAATAGCAATATCGGTGTCCACATCAAGCCAGGTGGCATCCCTAACTCCATTTAATTCTTCAAGGTGTTTGTTCCACTTTGCATGTATTATAGCCTTAACTTCTATAGTTATCTTTGACTTCTCAACTTCTAGCTAGTATAGCATATATATCAAATCATATACTACCACCACACTTGCCTCATCATTGCAATATGCCATAAATCTAGGACGATTCAAAATATTGTCAAAAGAAGATGACCATTCCATCCAATCCTTAACTCCTCCATCATTGTCCAAAATGGTGGGCACAAAATTAGGTGTTCCTGTGGCAATTGCTTTCATTTTATTTTGAATTAATTGCAACTTTCTAGCAAAGAAACCATTCAAATCTTTTGCCTTATTTATCATTTTTCTAACATTAATAATCATTACCTTTGGAAAAAAAAAATTATGTCTCAGTATAGGTAGAATATTATCAAAAAATGGGTGTAAGGGCTCCATTTAGTAAAAAGGGGAGACAACAGAGCAACTACCTCAGAACATTTGTATTCAACCCCCTACAAAACATGAAAATTACTATGCACATTCTGTGAAACAAGTTTTAATGCATTTATCTTGTGAATCAATGAGTTCTTGATAGTTCTAATCTCAATCTCCTTGGTGGACTCTAATTCTTCTTCATCAACTACCATAGCTTGGCCTACAACCTCTTCTACTTTAGGTGCATATCCTTTTGTTTGTATACCCTGGTCTTGAATTTTAGCAATGGATCTGGTAGTGCTCTTTAAAACCACTATTTCATTTTCCAACTGGAGGTTTCTTAATTCTAAGACATATGTCTTTTTCATTTCCTCTTCATAATGCCTCCTTGTTTTAATGTACCGCTCATAGGCTCCTTCTAGTTGTCCCTCCAATACATCAATCTTGCTTTTTTCCATCATTGCCGCTGAATTTTGTAATCCATAAATCTGGCTACTAAAAGTAGAGTGCACATTCCAAAATATAACATTCCCCCTTGGGGACTCTTTAATTTCCATGAGAGTAGGCTTTTGGTTTTCTAGAGCTAAACTATATATTGCCATAGTTTGGGCATCAATGTTATACCCAAAGCCTCTCAACTCTCCCATCTGATTTTCATCCTCAAAACATATTGTCATTTCTTGTCTTCTCATTTGATCTAATAAAAATGAAGAAATAATATCCCATCTTGGGAAAACCATCATCCCACTCCTCTTTACCATTTCTTTGGCCTCTACCATAGTGAGGGTTTCATTGGCAGGGTCATACTCTTGTAATTTCTAAACCATCTTAGTAACTACTTCATCCGAGTCATCTGGTTTCATCTGTAGGGATAATTCATTCTACTTCAACTTAAACAAAAAGCTCTTGAATTCTTCTATTTTCATTAAATTATCATCACTCATGAATTCATTGGCCTCAATAATCCTATCATCAAGCATTTGAGCTTGAAGCTCCAATTTTTTGGCCCTTTTCTCATCCTCGATAGCTTGGGTGATCAAAAGATTTCTTCTTACAATATCAAAATATTGACTACCTCTTGGAAGGATTTGCAAGGCTTTTTGTGTAGCCTTTTATGGAATCTCCACCATTTTCTTTTTATTATTCCTTTGTTTAGCCCAGTCACAACTTTCTACTTGGTCTTCTTCATCATCGCTGATCTCTACCACAATGTCCTAATCAAAGGACTCAAGATCCACTCTCTTTCTAATCTCTTCTGGCACCTGAAATGAGATTTCATCAAAATTCTCAATGCATTTATCCAATCTAGCCCAATACTCCATCGTAGGATAAAATCCCTTAAAAGATGGATCAACCTTCTTCATCTCTTGCTCAAAACTTACTACATCCTTGAGTTTAATCATCCTTTTCTACATACATTTTCATCTAATCTACCAGCAACGACATCCTCCTCCCATGGACATTTTGTTGGAGGTAAAGTATATGCCCTCATGTTCTTTACGACATTCCTAACTACATTGCAGGGGTCATAGATTCTAGGAGGGGCCAAAGGCAATTTGTAGTATCTAAGGAAAGCATCGATTTCCTCAATTGCATTCTTCCCTATCTCAAAATCTCCTACTTTGGTACACCTACATAGGAAATCGCCCTTCTTGACATTTTTACCTAAGTATTCTCTATTCAATGAAATTAATTGCCAGAATATCTCTACAATTCCTAACCTCTCTAGCACAAAATTTGGAAGAAGATGGGGATGCTGAGAGCATCCAAAAATCCTAATAACAATATAGTCTTCAAAAAGAAAAACACTACCCCAATTATGTCTTATATGTTTCCCCCATCATAGCATAAATTGGGGTTAACTATCTTCCTTACATTATGTGGTATTCTTTCATTAACATCTCCTATCATTTTTAACACAAGGTGTGCAAAGTCATTATAAAAAGAAATAACATTAAAGTATGGGTAGAATCTTTTCCATACCCTTGTCCATCTCTGCATAGGTAATCTCTCTCCCTATTCCTCTGTACACTTGAAGAAGCTTTAATCAAAGAAGTCTACATTTCTGAATAGGATCAGATGCATGAGAAAGGAATAATGATAGAACCTAAAATTCTCCAATCTTCCCTCCTATGCAACAACAATTTCATCATGGATCTTGGTGATGATACTCGATAAAATCATATCCCACATTTATGTTGGGGTCTTGAATATTCAAGGCCATGATGTAATGCCCACCAAGAGCATTCATGGTTCCATTTGAACCTAGGGCTTTGTTCAGACCAAAAACAATATTTTGCATATATCTCTGAAAGAATTCGAGAGCTGTGAGGACATCCAAATTGCTCTTTTGATTTTTGAAATTTTCATTCAATTCATCCATGTCAATTGGTAGCGACATTTGATCTCCCAAAACAAAGGCTTCTATGAATGTCTTCTTATCCAGTGCCAAGAATATGATTATATCTTTCCTATGAAAGGACTTACTAACTCAGTTGTAAGATTTTATCAATGCTTTAACTAGGTCAACATCCACAAAGACCTTAGGCATGAATAGTTTTCCTAAGTTTTTGGTCCAAGGGTTTGAAATTGGAATCTTGTGTGTTTTGTTCTTGTAGAAAAACCAAAATAATTCACTCTGATTTCTATCAGGAACTTTTGCATCTCTGCAAAATAAATAAGGATCTTTGAATGCATGATCATTTGCAGACTGGAGATTAGAAGAACTAGGTAGAATTTTCATCCATTCATTCACGAAAATACTAGGGATTTTTGTTTTTGAAGTAGACTCTTAAATCTAAGCCTATGTAATTAGTTCCCTTTCCTTATGTGTCATTGCTTTCAAATTATCTCAATAAACTTGAACTCTTTTATACCAAAAATTCACTCAAATTTACTTTGCAACTCGAACTCTGCTCTAAAATTTTCAAACACTAATGCAACTGGTAATGGAAATTCTCTTTATTCTTAAAATTTATCCATTTTGAAAAGGAGAGTGTGGCAATAATGGCATTGAACATGGCATGTTGAAAATCCTATTAGTCCTTGAAAAGTGGGTGACTTTTTCACTGTTTGTACCTCTAGCTCACATCTCTTTTTCTAGCTCAAACATGTCAATTTTCAAACTATTTTATGCTTTAAAATTGAAGGTTACAAAGTGTTGATTTTCTTCTATCTCTACGTCCTAGTAGTTTATCATTCTTATTTACTTTTGGCTGCGTCCATGCCAGATGGGCTATCTTCAATGTTTTGTAGCTTTGTTACCCTTTTTTCTAACTGCTAGGCCAATCTTGTGATGTTGCAATTCATACCAATTGCCAATTCGTATCTTTATTTCTTTGTTAGCCATGCTGACCCATGAGAGTGTGATCTCTTCATTCAAGCTTTAATCTCTTGCAAAGTTGTGATGGCTTAAAGTTTAGTTGTCCTAGCTCTTTGTCGCTCCTTTGCAACTTAATATATCTTAACTGCTTTGCCACCCATGATGTTGTGATAACCATTTGAAGTTAACTATTACCTTGATCACAAATTCACAACTTAAACCTTTAACTCATCATTTAACCCTGTGAAGCCGCGATTATGAGTCATCACCACTTTGCAACAGTAATCCAATGTTAACTTTAACTGCATGAGATGTCGCAATAACCTAGACCTTGAATGTTGTGGTTATCTTCCACATCATTGCAACTTGAAATGTCTTAAGCTTAATAAAATTTGAGACCTTGTGATCTACAGTTTATCAGCTCTTCGTAAGCGTTAATGAGATTTATTTTGCATAAGCGCATCAGAAACCTTAATGGATAGAAATGTTGTTTCTTCGTTCAATGTTTCCTATATTGATATAGCTACAACAATTAGGCTTCATAAGTCAGCATACACTATAGCAATCATATAATGGTCAAAATAGATTTTGGGTACTATATCGCTATAGAATATAATGAACTCTTCTATCGCTATACAAAGAAGGCCTAATCTTGACATAGCAATGATCGATGAGGAAAGTATATTGCTATAAGTCATGGCAATGAGTGTTTTTGGTGATCAAAAAGGAGGAGATATCAAAAATGCATAATAGTTTCATCCATATTTTCATGATGTAATCCGATACAATTATAAGATGTGTTGAATATTTTCGGGAAACTTCACTTTTATCAAAAATGCATTACAGTTTCATCCATAATTGGCTATTATTATTAGGCAGCTAGGTTAGGTTTAGTATCTTGATGAGTGTTTTTGGTCATTATGAGCATTATCAAAACCACATTATAGTTCCATCCATATTTCGATATTGTTAAAGAGTCATAATATAAAAAATGTATAATAGTTTCATCCATATTTTGATTATGTAATCTAATACATTTATACACATAATAGTTTCGTCAAAACCCTTCCTTGACTTCTCTATATATTTCTTCAATGCCACACCTCACTCGAACCATCGAATAAGCATTGGAATCTATCATTCAACATTTCATTTAACCGTTAATGAGATTTATTTAGCACAAGCAAGTCAAAAACCTCAATTGATAGAAATGTTGTTTCTTCGTTCGATGTTTCATATATAGGTATAGCTACCGCGATTAGGAATTCATGAGGTGGCATACATTATAGAAATCACAAAATGGTCAAATGATATTTTGGGTACTATATTGCTATATAATATAGCAAACTCTTCTATCACTAGACAGAGAAGGCCTAATCTTGACATATCGATGATCAATGAGGAAAGTATATCGTTATGACATATAGCAATCCCTTTTATTGCTATGCAAAGA
The DNA here is from genome assembly GCA_028749045.1 of Cupressus sempervirens. Classification (NCBI taxonomy): domain Eukaryota; kingdom Viridiplantae; phylum Streptophyta; class Pinopsida; order Cupressales; family Cupressaceae; genus Cupressus; species Cupressus sempervirens. The sequence goes on from CM053788.1 coordinate 195,318,905, forward strand.
AATTGCAACAATAATATAGCGATGAGCGATAAAGGAGGTTTATCACTATAAAATATAATGGTCATCGAAAAATGAAAACAAATACAATCATTTAAATGATAAGCGATAGAGATATTGTATTGCTATAAATCATGGCGATGAGTGTTTTCAATGTACGAAAAGGAGGAGATATAAAAAAGGCATAATAGTTTCATTCATATTTTCATTATGTAACCTGATACATTTATACAAAATGTGTTAAATGTTTTTGGGAAGCTTCAGCTTGATCGAAAATGCATTATGTAGTTTCATGAATAATTGGATATTGTTATCGCGTAGTTAGGTTAGGGATAGTATAATTATCATACAAATTTTACAGCATTTTTGACTTGCTTTTCTCTGTTCGATCTAACTCTAAGGGATGGAGCAGATGAAAACACGGAATAATGGTGGAGTATACACTTTAATTTACCATGTAGGCAGTATAAGTTTCTTCATGCAATGCCTCTAGATGTAGATTCAAAATGTTATTATACGATTGCATTTCAAAAAGGTTGGCAGTTTGAGGTCGATGTAGGTGATGTTGTCAGAAGTGTTGATTGTAGGGGGCATACAAAGATGTTAGTAAATTTTCTATGTTTGTTGGGATTTTGCCTTAATTTTGTCCTTGCATTTTGAATGAAATTTTTTCTTAAAATATTTATAAATTCAAATATTTCTCTTGATCTTGGATTCAAGTCAATTTTTTTAGATCAAAATCCTACTATTAACCATGCCAATAATTCAAAGGCTATACCCTATTCGAAATACAAAACTCTAAACCCCAATCCCAACACTAATCTCAAATCTAAACCATAATACTGACCATTTAATACTTGTAACCCTAACCATAATAATAATTTTAATCCTTATCATATATATACCTTAAACCCTAATCCTAACCTTGGTGGATACCCTAAAGCCTAACCATATTCATAAATTGTAACCATCATCTTAACTCTAATCCAAACCCTAACCTTAATTATAACTATTTTTCTAAATGAAGAATGATCCTCAACCTAATGATATCAGTAATAGAAAACCTAAACATAATCCTAAACTTGAGTATAATTTGGAACAAACTTTATTTGAAAATTGATTAAAGTAACTAAGTTTTAGTATAATTTTTGAATGCAAATATAGATAATAAGTCTTTTTTGTATGTCATCGTGTTGTTGTATGTTATCATGTTGTTTATGTTAAAATGAGGATTATGAATAAGAATGGTTTTTATCAAACCTTGACAAAAACCAAGCACTAACGACAATATGATAAACATATAATATTTTTTTTGTCAAACACATAACATTAAATTTATAAGTCAACTTTAAGGTCACCTAAATTGAAAATGCATAATATTTTCATCCATATTTTCATCATATAATGCATTACGAAATTTTTAATTATACTTTATAGAATTTTTAATTGTGGGATCAATATTTTATCCACCTCACAATATTCAAATGTAAAGTTGTATTTCATAAAATAATTTTCTAACTAACAATTTATTATGATCAATACAAATACAATTAGCTATAATTATAAAGTCAAGTAGAAGCCAGTACGTGACACTTGTTCTTCTTCATAAATATTCTATATAGAAACATTCACTGAAAAAAATTAATTGTATTCCATAATGAACTAAAAAAAGGAATCTTATTTATAACTATTGTAAGAACAAATACCTTCTCTATAAGAAGGTTACTATTCCTTTGATATTCTATTAAACATGAAAATACATATGCATATAAACTTAATAGTCTACAATTAAGACAACTGATGCCATGAAACGATTTCTAGCCAGGGCTTTAACTGCACACATGATCAAGAACGTGAAGAAAATATGGTTAGAAATTTTGAATGGACATCACAATACACTGGGTTATTTTTCAAAAACATCTAATGACATTATGTTAAAGAAATAATTATTAATTTGAAGTGAGATAATATACTCAGGCCATCTATATCTTGGGATTTCAGATCGTGCTCTATGACAACAAATATTTTTTCAAATTTACCTCCACCTCCCTTACAACTCCATCCAAAGCTTGGAGGAGTTTTCGTATATCTTCTCTATGTTATTCTCAACATATACCACAAATTGTGAGCTTTGTTTTTCGCATGTTGACCTTATAATGAATCCTGCAAAATAAAGTAGAAAGTCAAGAAAATGCAAGTGTGAGTACAACGCCCTTTGGTGCTTATGATTTGATCTTTGTGCATTGTTAATTTTCAACATCTTGTGTTTCCATTTGAGAGAGATATTATTGTAATAATGTGAAAAAATATGTTTCAGAGATTGTCACCACATATTTGAAAGGGTTTTTCATTGATGTCAACATATTTCTTCATCTCTTCTAGTGTTCTTGAAAAGTTTAGTGAGAAGAAAGTATTAGTAAAACTAATGTGCAGAAGATCAAGGTGTGTGAAGTTGCAAGATGTTTCTTAGATGTCTATAGTGAGTACATGCCAATTTATAGAGGTTTGAATGATAATTTGTATTGGTTGTGATTGATCGATTGATCAAAAATAAGTATTTCAATGTTTAGAAAAAGACAATGTGTTTTGAGTTATGTAATATTTCTATTTGCTAACCTGGTGGTGTATTTGTGACATACATTTGCGTTCTTGACTCAAGAAGATCGTGATTTAGATTTTGGAAAACTACTTTTCTTTAATGATATAGATGACTATTTTGTGGTTTTATGAACGGTGAAAAGATAATGATGAATTTGATGACAAAATTAATTTGGTTTTTTCTATGATATTTAATATAAAATTATGGGTATACTTTAGGACTATAAATTGAATTACTTATTAGTACTTCCTAGTAGGCTAAGTACTATTGTATGGTCCCCTATTGTATCATGTTTTAGATTACTCAGATTAATGATGATTAAACGAACTATAGTTGACCAATTAGAATTTTTTTATTTGATCTTTTATTATAAGTATTACATTCTAAAATATAGATGTTAAATTTTTAATTTTATAATGTGTATAAATTATTTTTCTCCTTTTTATTTGGATGAATCAATAGAAGTCTTATAACACCGATTTGTATGTTTTGACATTTTATAAATTATAGTAGAAATTATTTGAATGATATATTTTACCCATAATAAATTATGAAATTCATATACAAATGTTCATTCTTATGTTGAAATTAATGCATTATAATATTGATAATTGATAAATTTATTTAGTAATTTCATTTATCTAATACTAAAATAAAATTTATTAAATAATTTCCACTTACTTGATGAAACTTTAATCTCTTTTTTTCATTTTTCATTATTGATGTAAGAGCATCCAGAGGTATAAGGGCAATCCTGTGTCACCCAAAAAAATATACTTAGACTTAATTTATGTTTCATGTCTTTACATTTTTGGATACCCATTTGGCTCAAATAAAGGTTCCAACTCTCATAGTTCAACTATCAGTGCGTTTGAAAATCTTGAAAAAATAGGAGCATGTATTTGGGCCATCATTTCGATAAACTAGAAGGTGTGAATTGGCTAGATGAATGTAATCATGATTTAGAGCATTCCAGAAAAAGAATCAGGTCAATAGGCCCCACGGTTTGAAAGTTATTGCAGTTTTTCAGGTTTTGGAGACCTCCTAAGAATGCTTCAAAGTCAGGTTTGGGGCATTAAATGACCTCGAAAAGGGTCAAAAAATGGGGGACAAGATAATCTTGTCCATAGGGCTATAGAGCGCTTCGAGAGCTTTTCAAAAATGTAAACGGTTCGTCAATCGGAGCTACGGTTCAAAAGTTATGCCTCCCGGAAGTTCGGTTACCGTTTCTAGAGTCTTCTAGATTTGCACCGACTTCTAACGCAGCTTCCAGAACCTTCTATTTTGTCAGTGGATGCCTACTAGCACTTTATAGAATGTACTCCTAGTCCTTAACCCTTCGGGGTCTATTTAAGGAGATTTTTGGCATTGTAAAAGGCAGTTCGGAGTGGAGTTTGAGAGGAGGTGCTAAAAGGAGAAATATTCTCCAGATTTATGCTATTGTAAGCCCTTAGGGCATGTTCTGAAGTTTATTTTCTCTGTACTATTTGTACTAGCTTATTTTCTCCGTTAATATAATTTTCCCTTTTTGTTGGTTCCATTCTGTTCTTGGGTTGTGTCCCCATCAAGTGGTATCAGAGCGGGTTTTCCTGAGTGTGTAGACAGAGCGCCGACTGTGAGGCAGTTTGCACCAGGACTGTGTGGTTGTGGGTTCGAGTTAGAAGATGCCTCCACGAAGAGAGCGTGGCGAAAGGGCCAGAGCTATTGATCCTGAGGAGGTTAGAACCCTCCAAAGGCAGGTACAAGCATTGCAAGAGGAGCTTCGTAGAGGAGCAAATGTTGCCGCAGGTGACGATAGTGAGGATGACAATGAAGAGGAAATAATGGGACCAGAAGAGGAAGTTGACGGGGAAGTTCTGAATCCTGTAGAGGAAAGGCTTTTTAGGGCCATTACTAATTTTGGGAAAAGACCTACAATTGAAGTGGGTATATTTTCAGGAAATCTGAAACCAGATGAGTTGATCGATTGGATCAATGAACTGGAAGAATACTTTGAGTATGAGGATATAAGGGACCCAGATAGGGTTAAGTTTGCAAAGGCCAAACTGAAAGGCCATGCCAAAATCTGGTGGCAAGAGGTTCAACTGGAAAGACTTAGAAGAGGAAAGGAGAAGATCACAAGATGGGATCGCATGGTGGACAAATTGAAGAAGCAGTTCATTCCTGTGGACTACGAGCTTGATCTATTTAAGAAGATGCATGGGTTAAAGCAAGCAGGAAGATTAGTCCAAGAATATACAGAGGAGTTTTATCGACTCTTGATTAGAGCGGGGCATGCAGAAGCAAATAAGGAGAAGGTTGCTCGTTATATCAGTGGGTTGTGACCTAGCATCCAGGAGGAATTAAGTCTGGTGAGAATGACCAGCGTTGAAGAGGCATACCAGTTTGCCCTACAAGTTAAAGAGAAGCTGAATAAAAGGTTTGAAGGAAGACAAAGAGGGCACGTTCAAGGAGGAAGGGGAAGTGGTAGATCATCTGGAGGCCGCAATGAAACCCAAAAGAAAAATGAAGATGTGGGTACTAGCAGAAACCAGAGGAATGAGGGTTTCAACCGCTCCCATGATCAAAAATTTGGAAATCAAAGAGGAAGAGGTAGAGGACGTGGACAAGGAAGAGGAGGCTTTCGTGGTACCTGTTTCCATTGCAATGAAGAAGGTCATCGTGCCTTTGAATGCCCTCAACGACAAGGAAGGACAGATAGGAGAGCTGAGGGCCAAGCTAGGGTTGCTCATGTGGATGAGGATGCACAATCATCACATTCAGAGGATGCAAAAAGAGGAGAGACCTTGGTAAATGAAAGAGTCCTACTAAGTGGTGAGAATGAACTAGGACAATGGAGGACTTTGTTCCGTACCAGATGCAAGTGTGAGGATAAATGTTGTGATGTGATCATTGATGGTGGTAGCACTGATAACTTGGTATCAGAAGAGATGGTCTCTAAGCTAAAGCTCAAGAGGGAGAAACATCCCCAACCCTATCGGATTTCTTGGGTAAAAGATGATCATAAGGTCCTGGTAAGTGAACAATGTTTAGTAAAATTCAAAATTGGGAGTTACCATGATGAAGTTCTCTGTGATGTTATTTCGATGGATGTTTTCCATCTATTGTTGGGTAGACCATGGAAGTTTGATAGACATGCAATACATGATGGATATGCAAACACATACTCTCTGACAAAGGATGGAGTTCACCACAAATTGAAGCCCATGAAAAAGGAAGGGGAAAAGGTATGTAGCAGTGCTAGGATTTCTCTTGTTGATGGAAGGAAGTTTTTAGATGGCATGAAACATCAGCATATGTTAATGATGATGTTGCTTCTGGATTCGATTGTGTAAGTTTTTTTATCATCAACGTTTCGGATCACACTCTGTGATCCATCATCAGGATGAGAGAAGGAAGTAAAAAAGTATGCAGACTAGCCAAGCCAAGCAGAATAAAAAGAAAGAAGAGAGGGGGAGGAGGAGCACACAACACGAGGCAGAGGAAGAAAGAAATGAAAAGAAAGAAAAAAAAAAATTTAAAAGGGGGGGGGGACAAGAGAAGAAAAAAACAAGATAGAAGAAACAAAAGAAAGAGGGAAGAGTAAAGAAATAACTCTTTAATTTATGAATCTATAGTAATAATTTTTTAAAAGAGAATTAATAGATTAAAAATAAACATAAATAATTGAAAAATAAATTAAATCAATCTAAAAATAAAAATAAAAGAACCAAATGTATATATATATATATATAAAGGAGAGATCGCAAAAGAACACAAGACAAAATAAATGAAAGCAAAAAATAAGAATATAAAAACCATAAAAATACAAAATATTAAAAATAATGAATAAATTAATAAAATTAAAAAACTTAGAAAACTTAGAAAAAATAATAAAATTAGAAGACCAAAAACATAAAGAGAAGCAAGCCGCACGCGAAAAGAAACAACCAAGAGACAGAAAAGAAGAGGACAGAAAGGAAGAAGAAAAAACAAGACAAAGAAGAGCCAACGAACAAGGACACCAAACCACAGACAAGGGAGGGGGCTATCGAATCAGCATATGTGCTATGCTTTGATTCCTAGGAAAGATAAAGAAGGTAGTAGTGAAATACCATTTGAAGTTTCAAATTTACGAGGGGAATTTGGAGATATTATCTCTGATAATGTTCCAGATGGATTGCCACCAGTAAGGCAAATCAGTCATCAGATAGATCTGATTCCAGAAGCTAGTTTGCCTAACAAGGCTGCTCACAGGATGACTCCTACTGAAACAGAGGAGCTAAATAGATAGGTTCAGGAGTTGTTGAGGAAGGGCTTGATTTGAGAGAGCCTAAGTCCATGTGCAGTACCTGCAGTACTTGCACCAAAGAAGGATGGAGAGTGGAGGATGTGTACAGATTCTCGAGCTATAAATACGATAACCATCAAGTACCGATTTCCTTTACCAAGGATGGATGATCTTATGGACTGCTTGAGTGGAGCTCAGTACTTCACAAAGATAGATCTGAAGAGTGGCTATCATCAGATACAGATTCGAGAAGGAGATGAGTGGAAAACAACTTTCAAGACCAAGGAGGGTCTTTATGAGTGGTTAGTCATGCCCCTTGGATTGACGAACGCCCCAAGCACCTTCATGCGGCTCATGAATGAGGTACTTAAGAAGTTCTTGGGAAAATTTGTTATTGTCTATTTGGATGATATTTTAATTTTCAGCAAGACTTTGGAAGAACATTTACTGCATATTCGTAGTGTCCTTGAAAGGCTAAGGGAAGAGAAACTGTTAATTAATCTAAAGAAGTGTGTCTTTGCAAAAAGGGAGTTAGTCTATTTGGGATTTGTTATATCACCTGAAGGTCTCAAAATGGATCCAGAGAAGGTAAAAGCCATCTTGGAATGGCCTACTCCAAGGTTTGCTACTAAGGTAAGATCATTTCATGGTCTGGTTAGTTTTTATAGGAAGTTTATTAAGAATTTCAGTGGCATATGTGCACCCCTAACTGATACAATAAGAGGGGATAGAAAAGAGTTCAAATGGAGTGCAGCAGCTGGGAGAAGTTTTGAATTGCTGAAGAAGAAGGTGACTGAACAGCCTGTGTTGGCACTTCCAGATTTTAGAAAAGTATTCCAGGTGGATTGTGATGCTAGTGGTAGCGCTATTGGGGCTATATTAAGCCAAGAAGGTAAGCCTATTGCATATTTTAGTGAAAAATTGAATGATGCAAAGAAGAAGTATTATGTTTATGATCAAGAGTTCTATGCAATAGTTCAGGCCTTAAAGAAATGGAGGCATTATTTATTGCCAAAGGAATTTGTTGTGTATACTGATCATCAGGCATTACAGTACCTAAATAGCCAAGGTAAATTGAATCAAAGGCATATGAAGTGGGTAGAATTCTTGCAGAGTTATACATTTGTGTTGAAGCATAGAAGTGGAATATCTAACAGGGTTGCAGATGCACTAAGTAGGAGACAGTTGTTGCTTACAACAATGGAGGTTGAATTAGTTGGGTTTGATGAACTCAAGAATTTGTACCCCGAAGATCCTGATTTTGCTTAAGCATGGAAAGCTTGTAAAGAACCTATTGTTGTAGATAGAACCAAGTGGTTAGACTATTTGATTCAGGATGGCATGTTGTTCAAAGGTAGTCAATTGTGCATTCCAAGGAGTTTCATGAGAGAAAATCTGATTAAGGAGAAACATAGTGGAGGGATGGCAGGACATTTTGGTCGGGATAAAACCATTGCCATTCTTAGAGAACATTATTTTTGGCCTCAAATTACACAGGATGTGAAGAAGTTTGTACAGAGTTGCCAGGTTCGTCAAGTTGGCAAGGGGTTTAGTCAAAATACTGGCCTATATCAGCCATTGCCTGTTCCATCAAGGCCATGGGAGGACATAAGTATGGATTTTGTTCTTGGATTGCCAAGGACACAAAGGGGTAATGACTCACTATTCGTGGTGGTTGATAGGTTCTCCAAAATGGCACATTTCATTCCATGCCACAAAACTCATGATGTTGTCCATATTGCAGACTTGTTTTTCAAAGAGGTGGTAAGACTACATGGTCTTCCAAGGAGTATAGTTTCTAATAGAGCTACTAAATTTGTGGGGTATTTCTGGAGGACATTATGGAAGAAGTTGAGAACAGACTTGAAATTCAGTTCCACGCATCACCCACAGACTGATGGCCAAACAGAAGTGGTAAATAGAAGTCTGGGCAATTTGCTGAGATGTTTAGTTGGAGATAAGCCCAAGGGATGGGATTTGATTCTACCACAGGCAGAGTTTTCTTATAATAACTCTGTAAATAGGAGTACTGGAAAATCACCATTTCAAATTGTATATGGGAATAGCCCAAGGATTGCACCAGAATTGAGGAAGATAGAACAAGGGGAGAGAACAAGTGTTGAAGCTGAGGAATTTGCTGAACACATCAAGCGTCTACATGAGGAGGTTCAAGCACACATTATCAAGATGAATCAAGAGTATAAAGCTAGGGCTGATCAAAGGAGAAGACATAAGGAATTCCAAGTAGGGGATCTAGTCATGGTGCACTTACGAAAAGAAAGATTTCCAGTTGGTACTTACAACAAGCTGAAAATGAAGAAATTTGGCCCCTGCAAAGTTTTGAAGAAACATAACTCAAAAAATGCATATGAGGTGGAGCTGCCAGATGGTATTCACATTTCTCCCATTTTCAACATTGCAGATTTAACAGAGTATCATGATGATGGTGCAGATGAGGAGCTGGTTTTAGAGCCATGTCCAATTCCTACTTCTAAGAAGGAGGAGATAGAAGACATTCTAGATCATCGTGTGGGTAGGAGTACCAGAAACAGGCAGTATGAAGAGTATTTCGTCAAATGGAAAGGACGGCCAATCGAGGACTCAACTTGGATTTCAGCAGCTGAGGTTTCCCATTTGGGATTTCCTCTACCATCCATAAAGTGACAGGGTCACTTTTCAATCTACCCTGGGTGTTTGATGCAGGAGCATCCAGAGGTATAAGGGAAATCCTGTGTCACCCAAAAAAATGTACTTAGACTTAGTTTCTGTTTTATGTCTTTACATTTTTGGATACCCATTTGGCTCAAATAAATGTTCCAACTCTCATAGTTCAACTATAACTACGTTTGAAAATCTCAAAAAAATAGGAGCATGTATTTGGGCCATCATTTCGGTAAACTAGAAGGTGTAAATTGGCCAGATGAATGTAATCATGATTTAGAGCATTCCAGAAAAAGAATCAGGTCAATAGGCCCACAATTTGAAAGTTATTACAGTTTTTCGAGTTTTGGAGACCTCCTAAGAATGCTTCAAAGTCAGGTTTGGGGCATTAAATGACCTCAAAAAGGGTCAAAAAATGGGGGACCCGAAAGTTCGGTTACCGTTTCTAGATTCTTTTAGATTTGCACCGACTTCTAACGCAACTTTCAGAACCTTCTATTTCGTCAGTGGATGCCTACTAGCACTTTCTAGAATGTACTCCTAGTCCTTAACCCTCCGGGGTCTATTTAAGGAGATTTCTGGCATTGTAAAAGGTAGTTCGGAGTGGAGTTTGAGAGGAGGTGCTAAAAGGAGAAATATTCTCTAGATTTATGCTATTGTAAGCCCTTAGGGCATGTTCTGAAGTTTATTTTCTCTGTACTATTTGTACTAGCTTATTTTCTCCGTTAATATAATTTTCTCTTTCTGTTGGTTCCATTCTGTTCTTGGGTTGTGTCCCCATCAATTATAATACAATAAGAATGAAGTTAATAAGCTTCTTGAATTACATATCTGCATTATTAGAATTTTTGATGATGTATTGATAAAGAAGCTTTAGGCATACTCGCTAGTGGCAATGATTTAGCTATTTCTTTATTAGCCAAATCAGTCATAACTTGGGGCTAGTTTTTGGTCCAGAGTTTTCTCTCATCAAGTCGAAGGTATACAAAAATATTAGCCATAATATTTGCTAATTTGTTCCCTTCTCTGTAGATGTGACTACATTTCCATTTTTCAAAAGTGTCACACAAAATTCTAGCATCTTGAATCATAACATCTTTGTTCCAATCTCCACAACCCTCATTATTAAGAGCATTCACAATAGTCATGTAGTCACCTTCTATTTCCAATTTAGTCCATCCAAGTTGTGTTGCAATCTTGATACCTCTAAGCAATGCTCATGCTTCAGCATAGTATGTTGATTTCCATCCATAAGTTCTTGCATATACAACCATGATATGACCTTTTGCATTGTGCAACACTCCTCCTCCTTCTCTTCCAATATTTTCTTTTGAATCACCATCAAAATTCAAGTTTATACAATTCTTTTGTGGTGGCTTCTATTTCACATCTTCCCTCTTGATTCAAACTCCTTTATTAAAAACACTAATTTGTTTATCTGTTGCACAAAAGTCAGCACTACATTAGGAGAAAACATGAATACATTAAGAGTTCAAAAATTAATTAAAGCCAAGTAAAAGCCCATTGATATAGCATGCCTCTAAATGCACCTTTGATATTTTGATAACACATTATATCAATGTGATGGCACACTTATTTAATAATTAGATTTTGGAGAAAATTTTGTCAATTTTTTTTTGAATTCAATAAAAAATACAAGCTTGTTGCAAGGTATGAAAAAACCTCTTAATTATATTGTTTCCATGATAAAGGATAGCATTAACAAGCTATGGTTAAATTGTGAGGTAAACGTGAACATAATTTTGCATGTGAAGGACCAATCCAAGGATTTAATTTGGTTTGTGGGCACCTATTCAATGCTCAACACTATGGCAATAAGCATTTCATTATTTTGTTTCATTATTCTTCCTAATAATTTATAAAATTGTCTTACTCAGTAGTAACAATTGATATGAACTATTAGTCAATGCTTCTCTTCTTCTACAAGGTTCATGTACACATCTTTTTTCAATCATTCATTTGACTTCAACTAAAAATTTATATTAACTTTGATATACGAGAAATAATTTCAAGATGACAAGATCTTTATCTAATCTTGATTGATCCAAAGTAGATGATAATAATTCAAAGCAACCAAAATATATGAAAACCATTATAAAAGAAAGTAGTAAATTATAATATATAATTATAGATGTGTAAATCCTTTTATTTTTGCATACTTATTATAAAATTAGTTTAAGTCTTTCTACTATTTACCTATTGGCTTCTCCTTGCACATCTTAGTGGTGCAAGTGCTAGTTTTGATTTATGAAGAGAAGTTAAATCAATGTTCAAATAATTAAATCTAACTTTAGAGAAGTAAATCAAATTTTATATACTTAAATTAAATTATATATACTTAAAATAAGTAAGTAGATTAATTTAATAGTAAACCATGTTAAACCCTAATCCTTGTATAGGTTTTATTTTAATAGTACAATTGTTAGAAAAAATGATTGAAATGATAAAATATAATAAAATGAAATAGCATGAAATAATAGATTTAATCCAAGAGAGCAAGAAGAGTTTTACCATACAAATGATATAAGATCAATGGAGCAATACCAAAGAGGAAGCAACACAAGAGACAAGGATTTGATAAGGTGAAAGCAAAGAAAACCCCTTGTGAGTATTATGAATGAGGCAAAAGCCTAAGATGTGTGTGAGAGAGAGAAGAAATGCAGCAAAATAGCTCATTTACAATAGCATCAAAAACTTAATGTGAATAATGGAGACTAGATGAAATGAGAGAGAGAAGCACCTCTTTTAAAGAGATGAGAAAGGAGTTGCATGTCTTTGCATGTGTAACTCCCATTTCTATGAATGCCACATTCATAAAAGGTGTGTGCAAAGTGTCAAGTTCCTCTTAAGGAGGAATATATATTTTCCTTATTAAAGGAAATACAAAAAAGAGTTGTCCTCACAAGTGGACAATAGGACAAGAATGACATATCCTTTACATGTGGACTAGAGGACAAATAAATAATATATAAGGGATACCTTGGTTTATCCCAATAAATAAATAAATACAACCAAGAAAAGATTATTAATTCTAACACCCCCCTTTAATATTTACTTGGAGAGATGTTGTCAAAATCAAATTGTAATTTGATTTTTTGAAATATCTTCATTGTGCAATATTATCATAGGTACATCATTGGAGAGCCAAGAGAAGTTGATAATTCTTCAAGTGTGTTACATCTTCAAGTGGATTCATGTGGCATAGGATCTGTACAACAAATAATGACATCTTGTATGTGTCTTGATGGATTACCTGAAACATAAAAATAAAGGCAACTATCCACAAGGATAATTTCATCTTATATTCAAGTTAGAAACTTTTTATGTATAAGTAAATTCTCATAGAGTAAATATAAGTGTAACTTGGTACCGCAAATAAATCAATATAAATCATATTTTGCAAAGAACAAATATGTTATCAAAACTTTCAAGAAAAGACCATAGAAAAGGCTAGCTAATGAATCCAACATCAACAATGCTTCAATCACGTGGATATAGACAGTCCACTAATAAGTCATTGTATTGCAAGTTAATGGGTGATCAATCCATAACCTGCATGACTCATGATTTAAGCAAAGAAGTATACATAACATTATATGGCATGTTTTCAAAGATATCAAAGGGGAGGAGTATGAGTATTAACAATTGACTACCTTCAAATAAGAGTAAAATGCCTTCAAGATGGGTTAAATTAACTAAAATTGGAGGGAAACTCCAATAATAAATGGTATTAACCATAAAGTGTCAATATGGTAATAGAATGATGCTAAAAAAGCATAAACTGCACTAATGTGCCAATCAATAGAACAAAATAAATGTTGAAGGCAATAGTGTATAATAACTCATAATCCCAATGAATAAGAAAAATAAATAAATTAAATTTACTTATGTGAAATAAAGAATGCACTCATATTTGATAAGTCACAAGAGACATAATAATTTGTATATTTATCAGGATATATATGTGGGCCCTCATATATACACATGAATAAATATACTTAAACTATCATGGTATGAAATCATGCAAATAGAATTAAGATTATATATAGAACATAATTTCTAGGCAACATACTAAAGAGAAATACCAAAGATGATGAAAGAGAATTATTAACATCAAACAATATTTGTAGTAATTAATCCTCCTAGGTTGAATTCCACCCATTCTAAAAATTGATCTCTTTTACTAAGTACTTTTTGAAATCATTTATTTTTTCTCTTAACAAATTTATCACTAGAGGAAGAGTCATGATGTGTGAATGCATCATTTGTTTCAACATTAGCATTATTACCATTATCAATATTAGCATTATTACCATGATCTATAAATGCATCATTACCATTACCATTGTAAGAAAGAATAGGAGGAATAAAGGTAGATATATGAGGAGTAGGGTTTAGAGAAGGAGGTTGGTCCTCCACTAACACAATTCTGCTTCCATGAACTTGTTCATTTTGAGCATTAGAAGAATCATGCACACCATTTTTAGCAAGACAAACATTTCGTGCTATGTGCACTTTGTTAGTAATAGGATTATAAGCTTGATAACCTTTGATATTTTGCATGTTTTCACTCGTGCACTTTGTACATGCCATCTTAGATGAAGCAATAGGAGGTAAATTTTCAACTGTATTAGATGAGATATGCTCATTTTTCAAATGAGCAAACCTTTCATGCTCCATATTAAAAGTAATATCTTTGTGTAAAGAGTGTCTAGAAGAGGTGAACCCAGAAATTTTAAATAAGTTATCATGGCCTAACTTAGCATTAGCAACAACTTCATTAGTGTTAGGATCAATAACAGAGCACATGTCCCTATGAAACTCAACTTTGTAATTTTGACATAATTTTATAACACAAAGAAGATTGTATTTAAACTCAGGAACATAAAGGACATCATGTAATTTTCTATTTGAAATACTAACATTACCAAATCCTTTAACTTTGCAACTATGATTATCAGTTAATTGAATTGGAATATTAGAAGGATCGAGTTTTAAATAATCAAACACTTCTTTATGAAAAGTAACATGTTGAGATGCACCAGTATCAATAATCCATTCTAAATTTTTAGAAATATTGTAACTAACAATAAAAGCATGACGAGATGGATGAGAGTTTTGATTATTGTTATTGATAGGTTGCTTGTCTTTTTATTTTTTAAAACAATTATTAGTTACATGGCTATCTTTCCCACAATAAGTACAATGGAATTTTTATTAGATTGATGAGTATTATTACGATGAGTGTTTGGATGATTATTGTGATTATTATTATTATAAGTATTGGGAGAATCATTATTAAAAAATTTAAAATTTTGATTTTGACTTTTAGACACAAAAGCATGTTCATTAGATCTAAGAGTACCAAATTGTAACAACTTAGCTTCCTCTTGACGTAACAAATTTTGAAAAATACTATAAGTTAATTGAGTAGACAAAGTAAGAATAGCAAGTTGAGAATGAACATTAGTCATAAATTGTTGAAATTGTCTAGGAAGACATTTCTTTAAAATAATAGTAATTAATCTAATATCAGTGAGGGTAACGCCTAATCCAATTAGTTGACTTTTAATATAATCAAATTTAAGTAAAAATTCATCCATGGATTTGAAATCAATATACCTTAAGTCTTCCAAATTGTCTTGCAATTGAATCTTGCGTGATTCAGATGGCTTGTCATACATTTGCTTTGAAATATCTCAAGCTTCATGGGCATTAGTGCAATGAGAAATTAGAACATATAAATCTGGGTTAAGAGATATACCAATGAGGCCAAGGGCTTCCTCATTTTTAGTATTCCATGCATTTTGTTCATTTTGTGTAGCTGAGGCACCAGGAACTACAGAAGGGTTAGTAGCAACATCTAAAATATGCTTAAAATGAAATATAAATGAAAGATGAGTTTTCCAAACATGATAGTTTGAGTTATTTAACTTAATTTCTGAAATTAAAGTCGACATGATTTAAAAATTACGTTTAAAATTTAAATAATAGTTTTGAAATAAAAAAGTGAGACTTATTATCCACAAGAATGTTAAATAATTATTAAGAGATTTAGAGAGTCAAAATTAAAAACTAAAATGTTCCCTGCAAAACCACTGGTCAGATTGAAGAAACAGGAAAAATAAAAATTTGAAAAACTGAAAAAATGTGTTACACACAGAGAGCGATAACCTTTTTAATTTAACTCTATTTTCAATAAAATTTTGAAAAAAATTTCATTCTTATGTTTTCTAAATGCAGTTCAAATTTCAGCCAAACCTAGATCACGGATTGAGAGATATCATAAAAATACGAACTGTTGTCTTAAAACTTGAAAAATAAATAATACTACACATATAGTACAATAACTTTTGCAATACTATTCTGATACAAATGAAATTTAAAGGGTTTTTTCGTTTTTATGTTTTCTAAATGCTGTTAAAATTTCAACCAAACCCAGATAATAGATTATGAGATATAAGAAAAATACGAACTGCTGTATTTTCTTTTCTAAAACAAAAACAGAAAAAAATTTGAATTTCAAAAACTTAAAAAGCCTGCAACAGAAATTGGGTTAGATATAATTAAAAAAATTAAAAATAAAGAATCCTTTGGCGGCAAGCCTTCCAAAGGAGGTTAAAGAAAATAAAAATGAAGAACTCTTTGACGGTAAACCTTCCAAAGAGGGTTAAAAAATAAATTTGAAGATTGAATAAAAAATCTGCAAAAAAAAAAATAGATATGAATTTTTTTCTTCACTTCTCCTCTCAACAAAGTTCTTCAATATGATAACCTTCACAAAAGATCAAAACAAGGATTAGAAAACTCTGATACCATGTTAGAAAAAGTGATTGAAATGATAAAATATAATAAAATAAAATAGCATGAAATAATAGATTTAATCCAAGAGAGCAAGAAGAGTTTTGCCATACAAATGATATAAGATCAATGGAGCAATACCAAAGAGGAAGCAACACAAGAGACAAGGATTTGATAAGGGGAAAGCAAAGAAAACCCCTTGTGAGTATTATGAATGAGGCAAAAGCCTAAGAATGAGAGAGAGAGAGAAGAAATGCAGCAAAATAGCTCATTTACAATAGCATCAAAAACTTAATGTGAATAATGGAGACTAGATGAAAATGAGAGAGAGAAGCACCTCTTTTAAAGAGATGAAAAAGGAGTTGCATGTCTTTGCATGTGTAACTCTCATTTCTATGAATGCCACATTCATAAAAGGTGTGTGCAAAGTGTCAAGTTCCTCTTAAGGAGGAATATCTATTTTCCTTATTAAAGGAAATACAAAAAAGAGTTGTCCTCACAAGTGGACAATAGGACAAGAATGACATGTCCTTTACATGTGGACTAGAGGACAAATAAATAATACATAAGGGATACCTTGGTTTATCCCAATAAATAAATAAATACAACCAAGGAAAGATTATTAATTCTAACAACAATCAATTATTTGTTGCTTTGCATTTTGAAAATGAAGATGAGTATAAGTTTTTTTAATCAGTTAAATAATGAATATTAATTATTAATACTTGTAAAATTTTAAAATTATTGAAAATATTTCTTAATCAATATTCATATTTATGAAATTAGTCAAGTTTCTTATCTATGTTGTAATCTTCAATTCTTGAAATTTTTTCCCATTAAACAAAAAAACTATCTTACATTATTGAATGACCATTATACATTTTTTAAATATCTCATATGGTCACCAGCCTCTATAATGTCTTTGCCACTTGCATCGTGAAATGGCAATCGATGTCGATGGTTTGTAGATGCAGATGTTGGGCCTACTTGCTAATTATATACATTAATTCATCAGAAAGTTTATATTGACAATAAAAAAAAAACATGAGGTGCTATGAAGCTTGAATATATGTAGTGTGTATTTCCCACAACGAAATGCCAATGTGTGTTCACCAATATTTAGTAAAGTAGACAAAGGGTGACCACTGACTTTAGGTACATGCAAGGAGTCATTCTTAGTCCTCCCCCTCCTGTGTCCCTTAGTGGGAAACATGAATGACTGTGAAGAATAGTCATGATTCACATTGTCATGCTGAGAGACATGCTGCCATTGTTGCTTCTAGGGGACTGGTAGTGAGGTTAGACTGAACCATGGATGTATCTGTACTATGCTAGTTGTAGATGGATCAGTGTTCAGAGTAAGACTAAATGGAAGAACACCAAACATGGAAAGATCATTCCAAAATCGGTTCACACATTCATGGAATGTTTTTGCTTGTTCATCAAACTATCATGTTATATGTGTGGTAGCCTTTAGCAATGCCATGGATTCTTTCTAGTCATCAAATGTTTGAATAGGGTCATTTGTCATTCCAGGGGGATTTTTCTCCACAAGCAATTTTGGTGGTGGGTTGTATGTCTATAAGTTGGTGGAATAGTCATGTGTGCATAAATTTCATGCATTACAATAGTTATGTTAGAGGCATTCGATCAATACATGAATCAAAAGTGCAATAAAAATTACACAGAAGAGTAAATTACAAAAATACATATACTTGCCAGTAATCATAGGTGTAATCATAGCTGAAACCTCCAACGTGTGCTTGCATGTGTTAACCTATAGGGCCCAAGGATAATCACACATATACAACTAATCACAAAGGACCTGACAACATAATAATTGCTTCTAGTCTGGCTTTTCACAATATAGTATCCTAGTCTAGTTTCATTAACAATGTAATCATCATCAAGAATTTCCTATTATTTATCTATAGTTTTCTAAAAACTTTACACCTTGTAGTTCTTGATGAAATTGAATTCCTATAACTTATGCTTTTGCCTATAGAATGGTTCCATCCTATAAACTAGGGTGAAGTATAGATGATCCATTCAATGCATACATTTGTTTTGATGGTCACAAAGGTACCACATCTTCAATGTGCAATGATAAGATTTGATGTGGGAAGATTCTGAATAGTTTGGCCCACCTTTTTGTGTGTGTAAAAAGGGATGAGATTTTATGCAAAGTTAGTGTAGCAAAGAGAAGATAAATTTCAATGTAATAATAGTTCAAAATAAGACAACAGAATGTCTTATGCATATGACCATCCCCATTGCACCATGTCCCCCAGAAGTATACTAAAAAATTTTGTTAATCAGACAATTCAACGAAAAAATCATTCAATAGCCTATAAGTGGTATCCTTGTTCTCACCCATTTCATTCATAATCATCTTGAACCATTCAAACATTGACTTTTCTCTATCTTTCGATGCATACTTCAACCATGCTCAATGAACATACCAAATGCACATAATGATGCGATAGTCAAAAGTGGCCTTGGTGGACACAAAGATGAAATTCATTGCATTTTTTGGGGGAAAAATTTGAAGATATAAATGTTAACAAATTTCAAACATGCATTCAAAGATATATATTGTTGCATCCCTTACTCAATTGCCTATATTTTGGTGCTCGCATCGTCAATCAGGAAGGTATTGACTGTCCAATTATTTCTAGCCTACTTTCTTCATCTATAGATGGCAAAGAGCCAACATTTGATGTCCTCGATCTTGTTGTGAGATGAGACAACCCATGTAACCAAAACCCTGACTGATGTTCATCAAACATGACAAGAGAATATAGTTGGTATTGCAATCATCTAAGAAATTAAAAATGACTTGCAACATGTTATTTCCAATTAGGAAGAAGAACAGAGTGTTAATGATAAAAAATAATTGTACATGTCTCACCCCATATATGTTTGTTCCAAAACTTGAATCCATGGATATTATAGATTATTAGAGTGTATGACCATCATATGAAGCATCTACAGGGTTTGGAAACCCATAATGAAATGTGTGTCATCTTTCTGTGGCTTCTTCCAATAAAATAAACTAGTATGGTCCTCTTCTATCCATTTAATAATACTAATTGTGTCATTAACATGCTTTTGTGCTCGACTAGACTTAACTCTCCTCCAAGCATTCATGATATCTTTCCAAGTTAGGAAAGTATCCCTCTGCAACATAGCCACAAAATATGGATTTATCAGATGTTTATCCATTACAACATCCACACTCACATCCATTTCCAAAAGGCCATCTATGTAAGCCTTGCATTTGATAGATAGGTTCGGGGCCAAATGAGCTTGTGGCTCATTGCTTGGATCATTTATCTGAGGATAATCCGAACCTTCATCATGTATGTGTAACATATCAGTGTAGCTAATAATAGTGACATTTGGTCTACCAAACATAACCTTTACATTGAAGTGACATCAATACCCCCTTTTCTTAATAAAATGATGGCGGTGTTTCTATTTCAATGATTTCGTCCTATTATCTTTTGGCTCAAAAGAACACCAATAGCTGCACATAAAGAATAGTCAATTAAATTTTAAATCATAAAGTTTATGGTATAGTTTCATAACAAACACAAACTACTGATTGCATCTCTAATCACCCATAATAGAATTTCTCTTTGTCTTCCTTGTAGTTTGCATGGCTATTGATCTTATGACTCACACAGATGAAACCACATTACGCATCATCCCACTTTGATTCCCCTGCAATAAATGCATCAAGGCTGTGTAGTGGAATAGTTGCAAGCAACTCTATTTGCACATCTTTGTTAGAATGAAATGTAGTCCACTAAATTTTGTCCATTGAAAAGGCTTGATTCCATCACCTCTATCTTGCACTTCAAGTTTGACAAGCAGGTGCCACATACAATCTCTCCCCATCACAGGAGACTGCAATTGCAAAAGGGAAGTATAAAATATGGAAAGCCACATAAAAACACACTTAGACATTTAGAACTTCATGATCATTTCCTTCCTACCAAGATTGGCTACAACCAAGTCTATTGATGTTTGTTACAACATTTGTTTAATTGTTTTCACGGTAACATTCATTTTATAAGCATTCTTTGAAACTCTTATATTAATATATTATATGCATAGCGTGTCAACCCTTGAAAGGTTTTGTCATCATATATACCATTATAGCTTTAAACATTGTGTAGATTTGTGCATCAAAGGAGCTACATTGAATGAGTCAAATATCAAATGAATATCTTTCTACCCATTTGACATTCGCAGTTTGAGAATTGTGGTGCATTTTCGTACTTGTGTAGGATCACAGGATTGTTTGAAGCAAAGGGAATCCTTGTTGCATTCTCAAAATGTTTTGTAGTTTTGTGTGTTGAAGGATATATATCCAATGAGTCAAATATCAAATGAATAACTTTTTGTTCATTCAATATTCGCAGGTTGAAAACTATGGTGCATTTTCGTGCTTGCACAAGATTGCATAACTTTTTCAAGCGAAGCAACTCCTTGTTGCGATTTGGTGATGTTGTGCAATTTCATGTGTTGAAGGAGCTACATCAAATGAGTAAACCCTTGAAAGGTTTTTTCATCGTAAGCATTGCCTTATACTTTTTTCATCTATCCCTGTAGTTATAGCAAAAAGATTCATGAATCGATATACACTATAGTGATGATATCATGGTCATAAGAAAACTTGGGTGTTATATCACTATGACATGTAGCAATCTCTTCTATCGATATGCTGAGAAAGAATGAAATTAATATAGCAATGAGTGATAAGGAAGATATATCGCTATAACACCTAGCAATTATCGGCAAGCAAAAACGAAATATAGTCATCTTGTCGATGAGTGATAAAGATATTATATCTCTATATGTCTGAGCAATCAATATTTTTACTGATCAAAAAGGGGAGGATTGTGTTGTTATAAGAAATGATAAAAATTCATGATTACAAATCACATTTGGAGTAAATGTGACATAGTGATGAAGATATGTATATCACTATGTGTCATGATGACAAAGTAGTATAGGTCACTATATCTTATAGCGATAGATCAAAAAGATTGCGCATCACGTTTGGAGTAAACATGACATAGAAAAAAGTGATGAAGAGATGTATATCATTATGTTTTATGATGACAAAGTAGTATGGCTATAAGAAGGATCACTATAGATTATAGCTTTAAGGAAATTTTGATTGCAGATCTCTTTTAAGGAAAATGGATATGGCGATGAGTGTTAGGGTTATCATTGTTTCTATAGTGATAAAAGTGAAAAATTCAATAGATCGCTATTAGGAATAATGAGTTAAGTGATCGATGATGTGTAAATGTTTTTTGCTCGGAGTTATAGCGATCAATAATTTGAATATATTTTTCTTAGATTGCGTAAGTAGTGACTAGAAAAGACCGATGACATGCTTACAATGACTAAAAATGTTAATTGCAAAAATCAATGCGTTGAAATGAACACAAGACATGCATAGACTCATAGGGCATTTTTACTGATAAATTGATCATCGTGCATTCCACAAGAAAGAATTTGTAAAGAATTGTGAGATTTTCAAGAGCTTCTTCAAGTAACAATTTGCTAAAAAAATGGAAGGTTCCAATTCATCAGTAAAGATAAAGGACAAGAAGGTAAAGAAGGGGAAAACAAAAAATAAGCAAAAGATAGAAGATGAAATTCCTCCAAGGAAGTTGAATGAAGACTTGATTGAAAAAATGGATTTTGTTGGGTGTAAATCTAGAAGGAGTAAATTTGCCTCTTTGGATAAATTGGAAGACAAGTAAACTGAAGTTGGTGATATATGGACAAGAATCTGAGGATATATTGGAAGAAAAGTACAGTGAAGTCAGTGATGTCATCCATGGGTGATGAATTTGATGTCAAACTATTGAAGGTTATCATTGGAAAATACAATGTTGATGACAGATATATATATGATGATATAGGGTAAAATTTCATGGAGATTTCAATTTATTCTCTGAATGAAGTTTTCAATCTGATGGATGGGCTCAACAAAAGGTTTTCATTTAGGGAATTAAAGAATGAATATGAGAGGTCAAATATATCATACATGCAATGGAAGCCAATGTTACAAAAGCTCAAGAAAGATCCACTTATTGAAGCAGATGGGTCGTCATTTGACATACAATTATTCACAACATACTTTGACATGACATATTAGTCTTGTGGACAAGTTGGAGCAATGGAGGTTCCCAACTTGATGGAGATTGGACCTACAATGATGACTTCTGATGTTCAAATTTTGGAGCCCAGGCCCTACAATTATGTTGAGTATGTTATTGACAATATTCATACTTGTTTTTTTAATTTCAAAGATGTTGATACTCCTATTTTTAGGCATTATTCTTTACTTATGCACATGGTTTTGTATTATGGTCAAATGAGAGATATGTGGCATAAGAATTTGAAATTAAATATAAAGGAAACTAATGGAGAAGATAAATCAATACAGATGTGGAATTATGTATGGGACTATACATAAATTGCCTTATGTTACCTCACCTTTCAGGATTATTTTGTTTAGCCTTTATATTCGTTGTTTGGATTTCAAGCTTTCCCTTCCATTAGCCTTGACATAAAGAGGTTTCTAAGACCTAAAGATAATTAGTTGGGAGAAAAAATTAAACAAATTTGGGTGATTGGTATGCCTATGACTATTTCACTTGTATTAGAGTATATTGATTTAAAGGGATGCCCTACTAGTTACCAACCTCTAAACCAGATAGGATTACTTATTTGGAAATTGTGAGATAGATGTTAGATTCAAGCAAACAACATTTTGGAGGGAAGCAGAGGAAACAAAATTTTCTCCCTGCTACTTTTTCTTTTGGAGATTTAACTATTTGTGCCACCTAGTATTATGACAAAATTGGGGAAAAATTACAAAATGAGTATCATATGTACACCATGGATCCCCGGACCCATTATGATCTTGAAGGCTATATCCATGCCTATAGAAAGTCATAGAAATTGGGTGGCTTATAATGCCCCACCCAAAGATCCTTGGAAACAAGGGTACATATAAGCCAAGATAATAAACAAATTAAAATAAGTATGGATTCATGGCATAAAACATACGAGGATCATGAAGATCACAACAGAAGACTAATCAATATCCAAACACCAATGGATCTCTGAATGCCACTACTGACCAAAATGACTAACCACGGAAGGATGCAAATGATTTCAAATCTAAAAACATTCCAAATTCAAAATACAATTCCAAGGTATTCAAGAACACTATAAGGGGTACCTAAAACACCTCCGAAAAACTTGTGGTCAAACCAAAAATTTCTCATTGTTTTCCTAGATAGTTTTTTCCAAAACCCAGATGATACTTGAAATCAATATAGTGTGATACTTTCCTGTATCATATGACCTTTCTAATGAAGGAGTGTAATACTTTCAAGGTTTGGGTGACACTTCTCAAGAAGGTGTGCAATACTTCATAAGTGTCGTACAACCTTTCTTCAATGGACGTGTGATACTTCAAAGTATCACATGATAGAGTTTCAACAGGTGTGCGATACTTTCCAGTATTATATGATTCTTCTTCTTTGGGTGTGTGATAATTTAAAGTATCGCCCAATGTTGATGCATGGTCACCCAAGAAAAGCAAGAAATGCACCAAGGAAAACAAGGGGATAAAACAAGAAGTTAAAAACTCCACTCTGAGGAGTACCAGATCCACAATCAAGGCATAGATACTTAAAATAGTAACTACTAGATAGAACTTCATCTAACCCTCTAACAAGCAATAACAGAAGTGTTGAAGGTAACATTGCAATATACTAAAATAACATCGCAATGCACTGAACAACCAAACTAAGTATGCAATTCCTCCCAACTATAATAACATCATGAAACCTTAAAGGTCCTAGCCATCCCCAATGCATAATATCCCAAACTGTCAACTAGATAGTCAGAGTTGTCTTATAAGGATGTCACTACTAAAGCTCAATAACATCATAGGAACAAGAAATCTAACATGCTAAATCAAAAGCAATAGATTCTCCAACAAAGTAGATAACATAATAATATCATATGCTAAACATCTTAATCAGGAAATAAATCAAAACTAACATCATTTGATCATGATATGCTAGCATTCTAATGAAATCATAAATCACAAGAAAGCATACTCTGGCACCTGAAGTACCAAGTGAGAAAATCTAGCAACGATCGCTTTGGGGTAATAGATCATCTCTGTACACCGGTCCCCAGTAGAG
The DNA here is from genome assembly GCA_028749045.1 of Cupressus sempervirens. NCBI lineage: Eukaryota > Viridiplantae > Streptophyta > Pinopsida > Cupressales > Cupressaceae > Cupressus > Cupressus sempervirens. Next base: position 195,343,506 of record CM053788.1, read on the forward strand.
GTGAAGGTAGCCATGCCTCCCAACCATGTGAAACCTATAGGTCCACTCCTGCCATGCTAATGGAGATAATGATCCAACCACAAATACACATAAAGCACAACGTCCATGGCTAACACTGACGCCAGATAGTATGATGACTAAAACCAACATTAGAGACAATGCATAAACTATAGGTCTTGATCAGAAACTCAATGGGATACTAAGTAGGGGCTGACATCATGGAGAGTTTCTTGGCATCAACAATCCTAAGCTTGGAACTATGCAGACTCAACTTTCCAACGAAAGGCTCTCACACTGAAGCATTTTTATTATCTTTAATTTTATTAGCACCAATGTTTCATTTAGTTATCACTTACTTAAAAATTCCTCTGCCAAACCTATGGTGCCATAAACACCAAGCTATGAGATAGAAGCCTCCTCCATATGCTACCTTACCCTACCCATGCTCATCCAATGATGAGTGCCTATAGGCATGCATTTTCCCAACCCAACCCTAATGGTCATAACTCCTAGAATTACCATGGAAGATCAAGCCTCGCAAGTCACCAAAAAAACTATGTGTACATACTCGTATGTGGTGCACCACCATCATGAAGATCATAATACAAGGACTAGATGAGAACATCAGAAAAATATCACTCAATTGAAATAGCTCGGGAGAACGGATTCTACATGAATCCCTATAAATAATAAAATCATACATCATGAGCTCACTCAATTGGCTTCAATCCAAGAGTATGGATTCTACATGAATTCCAATGATGCAACAAGACCAAACATCATGAACTCACTCAATCGACCTCAATTCGGGAGTATGGATTCTACAAGAATCCTAGTGTCCATCCAACGATAACAAGAGTCCAAAAGAAACAGTAGCACCAGGCATAAAATCACTCAACAAAACATAAAGTTGGAAGCACAGATGTGACACACATCCCAATGCAAATATAAAAGTGCAATAGTGTCCTAACTGACATCCTATAGATAATCCAATTCCATGACTGACATCATGCCAGGAAACCTGAGAAAACTGGGTGGCACACAAATTGAGGTAAAAACTCCAAAAACTAGAAAACCTTGAAATTAAAACTCATTTGGTCTTTAGGGCATAAGTCATGAAAATCCAATAAAATATGGGTTTGGAGTCTGTATGCAAAAATGGGCAGCATAACAGTGCAAAACCCCAAACCCTCATCCTGGAAAATAAGGAAATGCTCATACCCACCCAACAAGATAGAGCTAGCATACAAAAATTAAGGGGAACAATAGTTCTCAGCCTCCTAACAAATGATTACCAAAGATAGAAGTAGGAACATATTTGAAACAATAAAATGGGAGAGCCCTACCTCACATCCAAAAGGGAAAAATGAGATTCTAAACCATAAAATAAAAAGCTCACAAAAGTAACCAAAAATCATAACAATCCAAGGTCTCCCTAAGCTGGATCCAGCAAACTGATCTCACAAAAATTCCACACCCATAGCTCCCACAACGAACAAAACAATAATTCTTCATGAAGAGGACTTTCGATTTTACTCTCAACTTTCTAATTCAAAAGTGAGAAGTGAGGAATTAAATTCCTTTCTCAATACTTATTCACTTTTTGAGTGAATAATCGATTAGGGCAAAATAACTAGCCAACCTAGCTAAACCCTGAATCAACCCAAACAAAAATAAGCTATTCCTAGTAATAGGAATTCATCTATGGAAAAGCCACTAGAAATTGAATTCAATAAAATTTAAAGCCTAAAAACCCAAAATCATAGAAATTTCTTTTACAAATTTTGCGATAATGCGACACTTTAAATGCATAGACATGCTTACTAGTCTAATCACATAATGCAAATGAGTCTGGATCTATCAAATTACTAGAAGGTTTAATTAAACAATTAAATAAGGAATGTCAATCATACAAGTACAACATTGGTAAAATATGAACAATTGAATCACTAAATCCATGTGCCATTGCTAGGGATATAAATATTGCACATTAAACAACATGATCAAGTGTAATTGCATATAAAAACATAGCTAAAGCAATAAATACATTAAATACTCTAATTTAACCATTTATTATATTACATCAAAATAATCTATTTACATCACTCACATTCACATATAGCATAATGAGGCAAGAATGAAGTAATTAACCATAGCATTAAATCCATCACATAACATAATCAGAGATATGTCCAAATACTAGATAACCAGATTTCATCATAAAACATATTGTCATCTCAAAATGGCATCATCATGCAAATATGATTAACTCAAAAAAATAGTAGTCTATCATCTATGATACTCAAATCAAAGTATAACATCCAACCCTTGAGTCATCTCAAATGTAAAACATAACATGAGTAACAAGTTTCTCTCAAATTAAAATCTAACAAGGTAAATATCCGCAACACCTAACCAAAGAATCCAACATGGAAAATCCATTTCTAATTATTTAAGCATTTAATAAAGATAGTTTACACAACATGAAAAGGCACTTAAAACACATAAGTGAACATAGTCATATACATGACTAACCACTGCTACAGGAACCTAGTCTGATATAGTAGAGTAATAGTACACAATGCAATCTCTACACACATCTCTGGGTAATGATAGAACAAAATCATGATACCACATTGATCCTAGTAACCACTGGCACAAACCTTAGTGAACCATAAATCACATCATAATCTCAACAATCATCCATAAGGATAATCAAAGAAACTGATACAGTAACCTAAATCCAATCACCTCAAGGGTGTAGACCACTCATGGTCCCAATCACGATCCCTTCTCAAGGAGAGATCAATAAGGTTACATCCATCGGGAAGACTTATAGAAGTCAAATGGGAGAGGAACTACATGACCATATTCATAAAATTATTGAAAATGTGGAATATTATAAGAACATGGAATGGTTTGAAATTCAACAAAAGTTGCAAGAATAGAATAGGGAGTTGGAAGAAAGAATGCAGCAAGAGTTGGAGAAATTTAGAGATGACATACAAAATGCACCAAACTCCCTTGTACCACTGACTAGAACTTTGGATAGACTTGAGATACAAGCACTGGAACATGATGTCTAGGTAGTTGACAGGGTTAACGTGGAAAATGATGAAAGAATCCTTGAGTCAAATAAATTTATCTGTGATGATGAATTTATAAAGTCAAAGGAATTCATGACTTGTCTATACAATTATAGTGGTAAAATCTTTAGGTAGAGTATCCACACATCACTCTTGAAAATTAAAAGGAGCCAATGGCAACACTTAAAGAAGATATCAAGAAAGAGGTGGAGAATATGACTCTGGAAAGAGGGGGACAACTGCTTAATGAAGCAAGAGTCATGGTTTTGCCTGGATGGGATCTTAGTACATCTTATATATTTGATAGCTTAATGATATCTGAGAAAAAGGATATGAAGTTTTATGTGCAGAGAGTGAAAGATGTCATTATTGGATCTAGGTTTGTTGAGGATGAGATATCTATGTTGCTATGGTCCCTTTACCCTCCACAGAAGAGGTCACAGATTATTGATATTGATCAAGCATTTGGACACTTAATGACTTTGAAGGTAGAGGTAACAAAACCTAATAAATTAGAACACATGAAAGTGAGTTTGGCCCAATTCAATGAGGCTCAGATAAGGCAAGTGTCAATTGATAGAGATAATTGGAGAGCAATGTATGAAAGCCTATTGAAAATGGAAAAGCCACAAATACAGCCTATGATTCAATCATCGAATGATGCCATGAAAAGGAAATTCAAGAGATAGCAAGAGAAAAATAATAAATTAAAGGATACAACTATGATTAGGAGAGAAGTATCAAGCTCCATATTGAGAGACTGCTCAAAATATTATTGAACAAGCTTGGACATGTGTGGGAATTATACAATGGTTACAAAACTTTGGCTTTAAAACACAACGTAATCTACAAAAAATTGACTAAGGAAAGGGATGAATTGAAGACATTGATATCCAAGAAGGCAATAGATTAATTCATGATCATAAAGTGTTACTAAGTAATTCAACAATAGTTAAAAAATGTTGGAAGATCTAGTAACAAAGTATGGAGTACCAACATGCCATGATCAGGGTGGATAGATTATCAACTAGGATATATGGATCAAGACTTGTCATGCAGTATTGGACGAGGCCCTATGAGCATCGTGAAATGATGACATGGAATTGAAAAAGATGAGTGAGTAGTTAGAGAAGATGATCGAGATGGATTTTAGAGCTTGAGAATTCATTGCAGATGTAGAATTTCTCAAGGATGACAAATATTAGGAGCATATCAAAAAAATGCAATGATTTTATTGAAGAGTCAACGTCATAATCACTGAATGAATTCAATTTCCTTTGTAAATTTATTTTAATTGATCTACATGTAATACTTAGTTACTACTGTTAGATTAGGTGAAAAACTAATCTCCCAAGAACACCTGCATGCATAAACCTGTCACATGGATGAAGCAAAGAACAGAGGCAAGGAAAAATCAAGGAGGCCAAAAAGCCAGATCCATCTTATGGACATGCAAAGAGCAATATCACATATAATCCAATAAGTGAATGAATAAAATACAAAGAGGTGAATCCTTATAAAGGAATCACGAAACCCGAAAAGGGAAACTAAAGCCTAAGAAAGCTAGGGTTGCACAATATAATTAATAAAATATTAATTATATGCACCTACAAGATAGCTTAAGAAAACTAGAGTAATAGGCAACTTAATTAATTAAATCAAAGTGATTTAATTAATAAGTTAGAACAAATAATTACTCTAACACCCCCCCTTAAGCGAAGCTTGGGAGGAAGCTAACCTAGCACATCTATGAAAGAGAATTGGGTCCCGGCAACAAGGCCAAATTAGGTACCCAATCACAACAAAATCTCTATAAAGAGGAGAAATAGAAAAAACCACATGGGAAAAACCCTACTCCAAAAAGAGATAGCGAAGAATGTTCCAGAAGAAGGAACAAAGAGATCAGAAGAGAATCATTGAAGCATGAAGAACCGCAAAACTCTGTCAAAATGCTGATCTGTAGAACCTCCATGGAAATAGAAGGCACGAACCATCAACCAAAGAAGCATAGAACAGCAATATAACCTCCCCTTAAGGCAGGTGAGGTGACAGGCAGCTGAAAAGATGGGCCAAAAATCTCCTACAACACAGGAGCCAAACACATCGAGAGTGAGGTACAAACACAAATAAAGGTACGTGTCATCGACACTACATGAGAAATTAGAGAAAGAGGGCCTATAAGCAGCAAACAACTATCCCCCCCATGGCACTTTATATAATAGTGCGAGTACAACGAATCACAATGATGAAAAGGATCCCGAAACGCAAGAGTGGCACTTTATCTCAGTGCGTTGCATAAAGATGCTTACAACGAATATCAACAATGATCAGAAAAAACATAAGGCTGAAACAACAGAAGGTAGAGCCCAAAACGAAGCAACTGAAGCAACAAAATCGATCCCCGGACCTGAAACAAACAGGATATCCACCAGAATGCTAAAATGCAAAAGACTGAATAGGATGTGCCTGGAATAGAATCTGGAACAACAACTAGCATCACTGGAAAGAGCACAGAAAGAGCTTTCCAGCGATATAAATAAGTCCAAAATCAGAGTTCGGATGCTCAAGATACGCCTCCTAGAGTGCAAAATAGAACATCCAGCTTTGACTGCCAAAATAGGCAACCAAACTATATCAAAAGTCCAAATAACTAGCACCATCATCTCCATCTCGGAACCAGCTTTTTGGTGCATTTTTTGGATTGAAAAAATACGTCTGTATGCTTAAGTTACGGAGAAAAAACCTCCAGGGCCTCTGAAAATGCAAAAAATTATTTTTTTTTAATAAAAAAAAATAACAAAAAAACAAAATAAACTCCACCACCACCGCACCGCCGGCAGAGCGGAGGCCGGGTGGTGGGAGGGCGGAGCGGAGGCCGCCACGGGCGGGGCTGCGGTGGGGCCGCTGCGGGCCGCTGGCGGACCGCCAGCGGTGACCGCTAGCGGCTCCGCTGCGGTTTCTTAACCGCGGTGGCTTAAAACAGCCGTAAAATAAATTTTGTTTGCAATTTTTTTTGATTTTCACCTCGTATTGCGTGCAGGGGGCCGTACGGCCCTGTCGGACAAAAAAAATTTGCCTCCCAGACCAACGGTGTCCAAAATGGACAAATTTTATATGGATTTTGACTGCAAACGGCCTTCCGAATCCAATGGAAGTGTCCGTTTGAGGTCAAAGTGCTCCAAAAAAATTTAAAAAAATTTGTTCGTACAGCCTCCCACTGCTCCGAAAAATGCAGCTTCTGAAACGCTTCAACAAACCACGAACAGCAAGCAGCAAGCTGGCTCTGATACCGTGTTAGAATTAGGTGAAAAATTAATCTCCCAAGAACACCTGCATGCATAAACCTGTCACATGGATGAAGCAAAGAACAGAGGCAAGGAAAAATCAAGGAGGCCAAAAAGCCAGATCCATCTTATGGACATGCAAAGAGCAATATCACATATAATCCAATAAGTGAATGAATAAAATACAAAGAGGTGAATCCTTATAAAGGAATCACGAAACCCGAAAAGGGAAACTAAAGCCTAAGAAAGCTAGGGTTGCACAATATAATTAATAAAATATTAATTATATGCACCTACAAGATAGCTTAAGAAAACTAGAGTAATAGGCAACTTAATTAATTAAATCAAAGTGATTTAATTAATAAGTTAGAACAAATAATTACTCTAACAACTACTTGGCTAGTTAAGATAAATTTTATAAACAAACAGACATGCCTCTTCATTTTGTAACCAATTCATTGTCCATAAGTATAGGGACCTAATGGAGATAGTGACTGAATAGAGCTCAAAAAAAGCATGAAGAGCTAATAGATGAAGGAATCTATCTCCAGTATCATTTCTTGTTGTTTTGTCTTAAATGTAACAAGTTAAGTTTGTTAAATGGAAATATGACACGTGTCATTATGGACAAGTAGCTATCCTCCCTACAAACTGTATAGTTGAATAATTTTCAAAAAATTGAAAACATCATGGATTTTTCCAAAAATTTCCACATTTGATCTTCATGATCAACATAGTTTTTTATCGAAAACAACAAAAAATCTTGAAAAAAATCACTACATTTTCGTGAATTTGGTAAAAAAAGCTTGAATTTGTTTTGTCTTTAGTGCATTTTGTCTAAAGATTAGCATGTGTCTTATAGTCCCATGTGTGAAGCTTTTTGCAATCCTTATGTTATAAAAAGGATTTCCAAGACTGGGATGTGGAGGGTCCAAATTTTGATAGGAGGAATGTTATTATTATGTTTATTGTCATTTCAGTGCTCTCTATTTCACAAGATCTAATATCTAAGTTGTATTTTGCAAGAAATTCTATCCCTCTTGCATTTCTTTTGTTGTTCAAATTTGAAATTTAAAGTTATATGATTACCACAAAAAGAAATGTGGCTACTAATAGAAAATTTATAATTATTGTGACAACCTATGTTCAATAATGAATGCAAAAAATGGAATTGTTCAAATAATTTACACAACATTATCATAGTGGAAGCATAATAATGGGTGCACATTTTTTGAATTGGTGCCTTTCCTTCTTGATAAATTGAGCTGATATCATTTCCTCCCCACGATTATGCATTGCACATGTTGGTAAAATGCAATATCACATACACGAAATTACAGCCTATGTGCCATGAAAATTGACTACAGTTAGCATGAAATTATAATACAATAAACCAAATGCTACAAATTCACAATCATATTATAATTTAAGTATATTTAACTATAAACATAGCCCCAAAACTTCTTGTCACCAACTGCTTTGTACTTTCTCTGTAGTTCAGACATTCGTCACTCATTATGAGTGAAGTTTTGGTAGGCATTGTCATAAATGATTTTAATGTTGTTTAATTTTGTGCAACAACTTTTTCACCACTTTAACCTTCTCCATTTATGAACACACATATGAGGATGGGCTGCCATGATTGGATTGACTATTACGTGGTCCCGAAGGTATGAAACCTTTTATTTCCACATTTGACAATTCATATAACAATAAAGAATGGCACCCATGGATACGTTTGAATTCCACTATTGCTATAGGTCACAATGATCAAAATCATCTATTGTTGATCACTATAATGCAATCTCCTCCTTTTTGATCACCGAAAACACTCATCGCCATCACTTATAATGATACAACATTTGTATTGTTTGTCACTGTAATGATTGGATTTGTTTTTTGTTTGCCAATGACCATGCTATATGTCTTAGCAATAAGCCTCCTTTATCGCTCATCACTATAACTATAGCAGTATATGAAACATCAAACAAAGAAACAACATTTCTATCAATTGAGGTTTCTGATACACTCATCAAGATACTAACCCTAACTTAACTGGCCGATATCCAATTATGGATGAAACTATAATTTTTTTTGGATAAAACTAAAGCTACCTGAAAACATTCAACACATATCATATAAATGTATCGGATTACATAATGAAAATAGGAAAATTATGGATAAAACTATTATGCATTTTCAATATCTCCACCTTTTCGATCACTGAAAACACTCATCACCATGATTTATAGTGATACAACATATCTATTGGTCATTGTTGTAATGATTATTATTTTTTCTATTTGCCTATGATTGCTATGTGTTATAGCAATAAGCCTCATTTATCTCTCATCACTATATTGCTTTTAAAGTTTGTTTGCATAGCGATAAAAAGGGATCTCTATATGTCATAGCGATATACTTTTGTCATTGCTCATTGCTATGTTAAGAGTAGGCCTTCTAGAAGAGTCTGCTATATGCTATAGTGATATAGTACCCAAAATCTCTTTTGACCATTCTGTGGCTGCTATAGTGTATGCTAACCCATGAAGCCTAATGGCTATAGGTATAGTGATATAGGAAACATCAAACAAAGAAACAACATTTCTATCGATTGAGGTTTCTGACATGCCTTGCAAAATAAATCTCATTAACAGTTGCAAAGAGGTGATAAACTATAGATTGCAAGGTCACCACTTGTGTTAAGCTTCAAAATTTTCAAGTTGCAATGATGTGGAGGATAACCACAACAATCAAGGTCTAGGTTATCACAACATCACAAGAAGTTACTAAAAAACTCTAGTTAAAGTGGCAAAGTAGTGAAATGGTCATGATTGCATCTTTGTGGGGTTAAAGCTATGTTGTGAGATTGCAAAGTGAAGTAGTGGTCAATCAAAATAGTGATCACAACATCACAAGATTAAGAAAAGCTTTGTATCTGGCAGTTATGAAGAGGCGACATTGTTGATGTATGAGGCATCACAACATCACAAGTAAAAGGACTATTAAGTCCTAAACTATGGCGAAGATGTGAAGTAGTAAGTTTGATGGTCATCACCAAATTAGAGTAGTTAGTGAATTAAAATGATAAATAGTTGTGAAGTAGCGATAAATCATAAAATGAAATAATCACAATTTCATAAGCCCATGTAGTCAATGAAGAAATAAGTTTATGAAGTGGTGATTAAAGGGAAGTGCAATGTCATAGGCTTGACATAGCAGATAGAAATTTAAGTAACAAAGTTGTGAAATAGTAGAAATAGGCCTCCCTACATGGTTTTAGCTAGGGATAGAGAGAAGAAGAAAATCACAGTGAAGCAATGATAAAGAGGTCATTGCATAATCACAACTCTCAGTTTTAAAGGCATAAAATAGACTTTACAATAGAAAAATGGCCATAATTAAGCTAGAAGGAAAAATATGAGCTAGAACCATGGATAATTGAAAAAGTGGAGATGCCACCAACTTTTCAAGGATTTCAAGCATGCGGGTTTTTAAAGCCATTAATGCCACACTCCTTTTTGTAGAGACAAATAAACCTGATAAATTCTAAGAAGCATAGAGATTTGATTTTCTTTACCAGTTGCATGATTGTTTGAATTTTCAAAGAAGAGATAGAGTTGTAGAGTAAATTCCAAAAAAATTCCAACATCCAATAGTCAGAATTGTTAAGGTTGTTTTTTTTAAATGGTATAGAAATAAGGATAACTAATAGCACAAGTTGTAATTGAAGAATCCACTTCAAAAGGGAAAAGCCCTAGCCCATTCATGGAAGAATGGATGTAAATTCTACCTCATTCTTCAAATGCACAATCTGCAAAATGACCACACCTTCATGGATCCTTACACATTTTGCAGAGATGCAGAGGTGTCTGATAGAAATGGTAGTGAACTATTTTGGTATTTTTACAAGAATAGGATAGAGAAAGTCCCAATTTGTAACCCTTGGACTAGAAACTTGGGAAAGTTGATCATGCCAAAGGTCTTCATGGATGTTGACCTAGTGAAGACACTGATAAAATGTTACAGCCTAGTCAATAATTCATGTCATAGGAAAGATAGGAGTATCTTCCTGGCATTGGATAAGGAGACATTCATTGAAGCATTTGACTTGGGAATCCCTATGTCATTACCAATTGACATAGAAAAACTTATGAAATTTTCAAGATCCATAAGAATTTCGACATGGGCAGAAAATATGACTAGGCACATCCCTTTGTCAAGAAAAGAGAAAGGGAAAATACAAAAGAAAAAGGAAGTGGATGAATCCATGCCTCTTGAGTTCTTTCAGAGGTATATGAAGAATAATGTTTTTGCCTTGAACAAAACCCTAGGTTTAGATGGAACCATTTATGCTACTGGTGCACATTATGTCATGGCATTAAACATTTAGGATCCCAACACAAATGTGTGATATAATTTTGTCGAGTACATCATCACCAAAATCCATGAGGAAATTGTTGCTGCCTAGGAGGGAAAATTGGAGAATTTTAGGTTCTTTCACTACTCCATGCTCATGCATCTAATCTTGTTCAGAAATGTTGATCTCTTTGACCAAAGTTTCTTCAAGTGTACAGATGAATGGGGAGGTATATGAAGAATAATGTTTTTTCCTTGAACAAAACCCTAGGTTTAGATGGAACCATTTATGCTACTAGTGCACGTTATGTCATGGCATTAAACATTTAGGATCCCAACACAAATGTGTGATATAATTTTGTTGAGTACATCATCACCAAAATCCATGAGGAAATTGTTGCTGCCCAAGAGGGAAAATTGGAGAATTTCAAGTTCTTTCACTACTCCATTCTCATGCATTTAATCTTGTTCAGAAATGTGGATCTCTTTGACCAAAGTTTCTTCGAGTGTATAGAAGAATGGGGAGAAATATTACCTATGCAAAGATGGACAAGGGTATAGCATAGATTCTACCCATACTCTAATGTTATTTCTATTTATAATGACTTTGTATACCTTATGTTAAAAATTATAGGAGTTGTTAATGAAAGAATACCACATAATGTGAAGAAGATAATTAAGCAAAATTTTTGTTTTGATTAGGGAAAACAAATAGGGCACAATTGGGGTAGTGATTTTCTTTTTGAAGACTATACTATTATTAGGGTTTTTGGATGCTCTCAACTTCCGCCCCCCCCCCCCCCCCCCCCCATCTTCTTCCAAAGTTTGTGCTAGAGAGGTTAGGAATTGTGGAGATATTCTGGCAATTAATTTCATTAAACAAAGAATAATTAGGTAAAAATGTTAAGAAGGGCACTTTCCTATGTAGGTGTACTGAAGTAGGAGATTTTGAGATAGGGAAGAATGCACTTGAGGAAACTGATGTTTTCCTTAGAGAATACAAATTGCCAATGGCCCCTACTAGAATTTATGACCCCTGCAATATAGTCAAGAATGTCTTCTAGAACATGAGGAGTTATACCTTACCTCCAAAAAAATGTCTATAGGAGGAGGATATCATTGCTGATAGATTGGATGAAAATGTATGTAGAGTAATAATGAATAAATTCTACGATGTTATCAGTTTTGAACATGAGATAAAGAAAGTAGATCTATCTTTTAAAGGATTTTATCCTGAGATGGAATACTGGGCTAGGTTGGACAAGTGTATTGAATTTTTTGATGAAATTTCAACTCAAGTGCCTGAAGAGATCTGAAAAATAGTAGATCCTGAATCTTCTGATCAGGACATTGTGGTAGAAGTTAGTGATGGTGAAGAAGACCAGGAAAAGAGTTCAAAGTTGGCCCAATAGAGAAATAAGAAGTAGAAAATGGTGGGTATTCCACCAAAGGCCACATAATAAGCCTTTCAAATCCTCCCAAGGGGTGGCCAGTATTTTGATATTGTGAGAAGAAAATTTTTAATAACCCAAGCCACTGAGGATGAAAAAAGGACCAAAAAGCTTGAGCTTCAAGCTCAAATGCTTGATGATAGAATCATAGAGGCCAATGAATTCATAAGTGATGATAAATTCATCAAAATAGAGGAATTCAAGGGTTTTATATTCAAATTGAAATAAAATTAGTTATCCCTATGAATAAAGCTAGATGACTTAGATGAAGTAGTTACTGAGATGGTTCAGAAACTATAGGAGTATGATCCTACTAGTGAAACCCTCATTGTGGAAGAAGCTAGAGAGCTAGTAAAGAGAATTGGTATGATTGTCTTCCCAGGATGGGATATCAGTTCTTCATTTTTATTGGATTAAATGAGAAGACAAGAAAGAACCATATCTTTTGAAGATGAGAATTAGATGGGAGAGTTGAGAGGCTCTAGGTCTAACATTAATGCCCAAACTATGCAAATATGGACCTTTGCTCCAAAAAACCAAAAGCCTACTCTTATGGAAATTAAAGATTCCCCCAAGGAAAATGTTATATTCTAGAATTTACACTCTATGTCTAGTAGCTAGATTTATGGACTGTAGAATTCAGCAACAATGAGTGGAAAAAATAGGATTGTTGTGCTGGAGGAACAACTAGAAGGAGCCTATGAGCAGTACATTAAAACCAGGAGGCATTATGAAGAGGAAATGAAAGAGATCTATGTCTTGGAATAGAGAAACCTTCAGTTGCAAAATAAAATAGTGGCTTTGAAAAGCACTACCAAGTCCACTACAAAGATTAAAGATCGGGGCATACAAATAGAGGGTCGAATACTTGAGACAAAGGATGTGATAGGCCATACTATGGTAGTTGATGAAGAAGATTTGGAGTCTAGCAAGGAGATTGAAATTGGAACTATCAAGAACTTGTTGGTTCACAAGATTAATGCATTAAAATTTGTTTCACAAAATGTGCATAGTAATTGTCTTGTTTTGCAGGGGGGTGAATACAAATGTTCTAAGGCAATTGTTTTGTCATCTCCCCTTTTTACTACATGGGGTCCTTACACCCAAGTTTTTTATAATCTTCTACCTATATTGAGACTGAAAAAAGATTTTCCAAAGGTAGTTGTAGACACCTAAAATTGGCAAGGACCTTAAACAATGCAAATTTGATGAAACGATGCAGATTAAGAATAAAATTAGAGAAAAACAACAGACTTTCAAATCAATCATTACATCAAGTCATTAATCAATCAAATAACCTGTCAAATCAAAAAGGACCTAAATCACTTTAAAAAGAGGAAAAGGCAATTCATAAAATGTAAAATGAAATAAAAAGGGAAAAAGGAAAAGACAAAAGTTGAAAATAAATGGAACATGTAATAAATCAATAAAATCCATTTATCCTCACAAAAATGAAAATCCTCCTTTCTACTTTTAAAAGAATGGGAAAATCCTCATTTATCCTCACAAACTAAGTTTGTTGGACTCTTCATCTTGTTGCCTTATGAGACATTTATAGTTTCACCATTATCCTCTAGTCAAAAGTGAAATCTTGATCTTTGCCCCAACTCCTTCTGAAATCCTATAAATAGGAGGGAAATTTAAGAGAAAAAGGGCCCAAGTTTTAGGCATCTGCACTATAGGCACATTTAGAGTTATCATCTCTTTTAGCATTGTTATTATAGTGAATTCATGTCCATTTCATACCTTGCTCTCCTAAGATACGAAATAAAATGAATTAGATATTTTCAACATTGTTCTCTATACTCAAAGGATAATCTATTTTTTGGGTGTTTTCAAACCACTACATCTTACCAATGTCTTTTTGTATCTGCTCTTTCCCTGCTATAGAGCACCTCTTCTATATCCACGAAAGGCTTTTCTCTTTCCAGTCTCTAGGGTGCCTTAATTGAATCTTTGATTTCTACTAATTTCCCACTTAATTTTAACATCCTATACAATCTGCAATAATATAATAGGACTATTACTAAACACAACTTCCTGATACATGTTACTCAAATTTTGCACATGTGGAAAATTTAAGTATGCATACGAGAAAGTACATAAATGCCATTCATTTCATTTTAAAAATAGAAATGTCCTTGTATTTTTCACTTTCAAATATACAATTGGTGTTTTCAAAAAATGAAATGAATTGATATGCTGAAAAGAAAAGATCTCACACAAGCCATGAGTATAGCTTATTCTACTTTCTTTCATAAAGGAATACACAAATAGAAGATACATATGAATGAAAGAAATAAGACTAGAGATAACCAGTCATTGCCTGTTACTTTGATTGGTTATGGATTCACTATCATACTCGTCCAACTCCAAGCTCCACGTTCTCTAATAGCTGCAAAAATGATGGAAAACTGATGCTAGATCCCAAAGGATCTAAGCAATGACAACATATCTCTATTCCTATACATACTCTATCTGTTGATGCATTTGATCATAAAAGAAAATTAGCAAGGACATTGAAATGAAATGTTGAAATAGAAATAAATGTTATTTATGAGTGTCACGAGCCCATGCTCAAACCTCATGAAATATAGTTTAAACATCATCAAAAAAATCAGAGTATCCTAACAATTAGGAGAGCATCATTTCAGCATGCAAAGACAGAGAGTATTCAGATGAAATGTGTAAAAAGAGATCCATCAACATCTATAACATAAAGGCAACTTAAAAAGAATGGAAGGGAAGCCAAATTACAAAGAGCTCATGGTGGAAACAACGTGATCTTCGTTAATGTACAGATAGATAGCTATAGCCAAAAAATTAGCAACAAGTACAATCATCAATCAGTTTACAAGCTGGAGAACTTTTGGCACATTGATTATTGTATTGAAGCTATAAGCTATCAAGGGTTTGATAAAAGAACTCCATATATCCCATACTCATACTTCAATCAAGTGGCACGGAAGCAATAGCAAGAAAATCAGTCAAGCAGCATGGAAGCTTTTACAAACAAATTAAATATACAATATAACAAAGGAAATACATGTAACCAATTGTAGTTTAGTTCCCAAATATCAACTTTATTCAGCAACAATCTTACTAATCTGGTAACACCTTTATTCCAAATTGCCTTAAAAAGAAATAAAATGTTGCGTACAACCTTCACTCAAACTAGTGATGAAAGTAGCAAGGTGCTAATGCAACTGGCTTCAACGGAGTCCCAAGTTTTGTTGTACATACAAATCTAAGTATGGGACTGAATATATTTGTTGAAGTAAGTGTCCATGGAATGCTAAATAGTGGCTACATTTGAATGACTACAGATTAGTTATTGGCACCAATAATAACAATGATTTAGCTCAACCACAACTAAACTATATAAGCACAAGTAAATTGGATAAGCTTTGGAGGAGAACATAGAAGAATGTCACTCAAACACACTAAGGCAACTGTTGTAACAAACTGGGTCTCCTTGGTGGAGATCCATATATTTCTAAAGCTGAGTCACATTCACCGTTTTGTTACAGCAGTGAGAGGTGGTTCAGACTTGGCTTCATTGTTGATAGTACTCCTTATCTATCTAACCAGGTTTATGTTTCTAGTAATCTAGTTATTAGAATAGCTCATGCATCTTTAGCCCATATGATAGATGGATTGTTTCTCTATTTGATTAAAAGGAGCAGTAGTAACCCTGTTGTCAATTTTAGGAAATTAGATTGGTTGCAACAATTTAGTTAAAGCAAATGGCATTTCAAACACCCAAAGTTCTCCATGCATTGCAAAAATATTTTTAGAATCTATGGTAAAATAAATTCAATATCAAGTTGACAGCGGAGCTCAAGTAGTTTAGATTCTTGATTCCTTGGCAACAAAGCTTAGTTCAATGGATTTTGAAGAATTCAATCTTTCGTACTTGAAACACATTGTGAACTCATTCAAAAGAACCCACCCAAGCTTGCCTTTAATTCTATATGCCATTGGATCTCGAGTAAAACATAAAAGGATTTACTTATCTGGCATCAATGTTATTAGTCTAGATTGGAAGGTTGGTATGGCAAAATCCAGGGAAAGATTGGGAGAAAATGTTGCAGTTCAAGGAAATGTGCATCCTGGTGCACTTCTTGGATCAAAAGATTTTTATTAGAAAATGAATTTATGACACAATGGCCAAAGGTGGCAGAAACAAACACATCCTTAATCTAGGGCACGATGTATTAGTTGGCACCCAGAGGAGAATGTTGCACTTTTTTTTTGAAGTAGCTCCACATGAATGAATTTTAAAGCTAAGCAAAGTACCATCAAAAAAACATATAATGGTAAGCTATAAACCCCATTCGAGTTTTGAAAAAGGAAAAAAAAACAACTTGCATTTCCAATGACACCCTACTCAAACTTTTGAGTAAAATGGAGCATTGTTTTTTTTAAACAATAAAGAAATACAGCCGGTTGGAAGCATTCCTGAGAAACCCGACCTAGGTTTTGTTCAAATGCAAGGTTATTTCTAGAATTCATTAAAAAATTCAACCCATATTTAACCACAGTAAACCCATTTCCAAAATACATAAAAAAATGCAACTAGAATGCATATATACATCAAACACAGCAAATACACATGGCGAATGCAAGCAATAAACCCCATTCAGGTTCCTATGAAAAATAACTCGCAAGTTCATATACATGTAGCTAGGATGTATATGCAACAGACACAACAATCTCATGGCATTATCAGAAAGTAAAGTTTTGAAAACCAATACAATACCCAACAAGTTGTTTGCTTCAAACATACCTTCAAGCAATGATAGTGGTTCAATGACCTGGTAAAGCCAACAAGTTCTAGCAAGTAGTATATCTTCATGTTGGCCATAAAAAACCACAGAAACCCTTGCCTCCTCCAAAAATTTCCTAGAATATGACAATACGAAAAATAACAAGAGTTAGGGTTCTTTCAAAGCTTTCGAATGCCCTCTGTCATTTTCTATAACTCTTGAAGTCTGCAGGTAGGGTAAAGCATGGGATTATTTTACAATTAAGCATAATGTGAAGAGGGTTTATACTCATATCCTAAGGTTTTTATATATGAGTAAAGCAATATCTTATATTTTGCATTAATTTATGATTGTAAAAGTAATAATATTAAAATGATATGTTGTCATCATTTAATATTATTTCTTATTAAAAATGCAAAACATAAGAGTCTTATTGTTTTTGTTTGCATAAATGTTTTTATGTAAAGAGGAAAATATTTAATGATATAGTTATAAATCATTAATATTTTTCCTTTATATTTTAGATGCAAAAGGTGAGTCATTCTTTTCACATATCATGGTCTTAAAGAGGAAAATTAGTTGGGAACATTTAGAGGAAAAATAGGCTTTATGAGGTCAAATTTGCTTTTACCCATTTAGTTTGAAGATATTTGTAATCAGATTAAGAGTTTGGGGATAATTTTTGATGAGTCATAGGCCTTGTTATGGGTTAGTAAAGTCTTAGGCATCATGGGGCTTCATTTTTGGAAGTTTCTAAGCCCTAATTTGGGGGCTTTTATTCTACATTTGAGCCAAGGTTGTTTTTGGGGTACTTAATGAGTTTTATAACTCATTTGTCACTAGTTCTAATTTTATGAGAGAGTTTTGAGACTTATTTTCTAAGTCCCGAGCTTTGTTACAAAGCCTATAATTCATCTTTTTGGAGACATAATACAAGTGACAGCGGTGTGATGATGCTTTTTGTGTTCATTGTTAAATCTTTTCCTTTTTGCAAGTTTTGTGTGCATTTTTTGAATGATTTGATAGATTAACTTGAGAATGTTTCACTATTCCTTATCTTTTTGTCTCATTCCAACACCTATTTGTAGGAAAGTAAGTTTATTTGTAGGTTATGATATGTTTTTAAAGGTGAAATTGATTAAAGTGATGTGTTAATTTTTTCCTCCTTTTGTTGTTTCATTATTGAAACCTTATCATAAATTATTTGTGCAAATCTTTATAGGAAGATGTGCTTTGTTTACATTTTACATAACTATATAGTCCTCTTTGTCAAGTGTATCTGAGTCTTCATAATTACTTTTGGTGTATCACCTCCTTTTCTTAATTCAAGCTTTAGGTTTTAGGTTTACTTTCAGCAGTTTCTCTCCTTTTCTCTCCAAGTTTATATTAAGTATTTTTAGAGATTTCACTAAAGGATCAAATAGGAGCCGGCCTAGAACTTAGAGGCTTCATTTCACTTGCATGTCTCACATAGTGAAATGATTCCCATGTTAAGTAAATATTACTAAACTTTTTAGTTTAGTACTGGGTGCAAATCTTGAAACTCAATAGTTTTGGCATGCTCAGTGGGACCTGTGCACATTTTTCAACCATGCTGGTATAGTTGATAATCATTTTTCAATTAGCCAGCAAGGTATGATGAATTTATGAGAAAGATTGAAACACAAAGTTCTGATTCTTTTTAATATCTGCAGTTAGAAACTCCAAAAAGATGTGGAAGGAGTCTTGCTAGAATGAAGTCAACATCAAGGAGGCAACTTTTAGCCCCTGGTCTTCATTGTACAATAGAACACATCAAAGGAAAGTTAGACATTCAACAAGTCCATCAGTAAGGGCTTTATCATTTGACATATCTGCTAACTCAACTAAAAATTCAGCAAGTACTGGTTTTATACCAATAAGTACAACAAATATAAGCTTTTAGCATAGTGTTTTTCAATAGCAACCAGTACAATAGCCTGTATAGCAACCTCCACCAATGGCAAGGGCATATGCTTTTGTGCTATTTAATCAAGGGAGTCACTTGAATTTTTCTCAACATCACGACATACCACTTGCTGCTTTGAAAAGTTTGCTAGATTTTACTAGAGAAAATTAGATGACAGCATATGAGCACATAAGAGATGTTTCCACCTTATGTAGCGTACATCATGTTATAGAAGAAAATGTTGCTACTAAATTACTTGCAGCATCTTTAAAGGGGAAAGCACTTCAGTGGTTCAGAAGTTTGGTTATTGGTTCTATAGACTCATGGGATGCTTTGGGTGATGCTTTGACAAGACATTTTGAGGATAAGTCAAATTTCTTATCTCTTGTAGAGCATCTCACAATGATAAAGCATGCACCACAAGAACAAATGATAGATTTTAACAACTAGTTTCAAAGGACCTGGACTAGAATACCCATTACGATAAGACCTTCAATAGACCATATTTTTCTTTATTATTTGAAAAGCTTAAATAGCAATATATATGTAATGATTCAATCTATGGGAGGTGTTTCATTGCCTCAAGCTTATGATATTGCCATTAGAGCTAAAAATAGTCTTATTCAAGCTGGTAAAATAGCCCCTAGGCCTCCAATGCCCATTTTTCTAGACATTCACCCAAATGTGCCATTAACAAATCCACTATTTAACGCATTACCTGCTATTCCTAGCCAGGAAATTACCATATCAAGCCCTTCAAGTACCGCAGGTCCTTCACCAGAGTTGCAGGAGATTAAAAATAGTCAGCTCAAGATTGAAAACATGATGCAAACCTTTAGTAATGAGCTAGTTAACCTTAAAAAATAGCAAGTTTAGCCTAGGCCATCTTACCAATAGCAGAATCTAGTTCTAAATCTACCTTACTAGTAGCAAAATCAAGGCCAACCTCAAGAAAATAGATAGCCATTTTAGGGTAATGCAATGGGTTACAGGCAGAATATTAATCAAAGACCTTTCTGGCCATATAATCCAACTCCTCTTAACTCTGCTAATCCAGTAAGAGACATTGTACCTATGCAAAATAATCTTATAGTGGACTTTGAGTAGTGTTATCCCTGCAATGAACCACATACTCATGCCATGTGCACAAATGGATTCATTAATTAGGCATTAATGGTACAAAATATAGTAGTGGGACGACAAAATGTCGCAAATGATGCACCTGAACAGCAACATGATGCACCTACTCCTGAAACCACTTTCCTCAACTGGCAGAGATATGAATTTTGTGTAGTTAATAATGACTCACTAATATCAATAAATAACCAAGCTAAGAAAAGAGCCCTTGAAATAGAGTAAACAACAAACAAGGGTAAATCACCTGATACTGCTAAACCATCATCAAGTGCTACAAACACGATGGGAGACACTCATGTCCCTGTCACCAATGAAACCGTTCACAACCCAATGAAACATGGTGCTATTAAAGCACATCAGAAATCATACTTTTCTATGCCATTTAATATTGTGGAGAATATGAAGAAGATGAACATGTCTATGTCAATGTGGGAGACTTTGGCTATTCCTGGTCAAACGAATATCTTGCAAAAGGCTCTCTTGGATGAAGAAAATCCCATGAAGGTGACGGATGAACCAACAAAGGCTATATTAACCAATGCTGAAGAAAAGGAGGACAGCAATAAGACTACCAAGGAATCAAATAAGGTAATAAAACTGCCTCCTTTATACCTTTCCTTAATCATTGGTGATAAATTGGTCCATAATTGTATGGTCAATAGTGGAGCTACAAGCTCAGTCATGCCCAATAAGATAGCTGACCAGTTAGTACTAAAATACCAACCCATTGAAAGAGGTGTCGTCCAACTTGATGGGACATCTATGGGTACTATAGGTGTGATTAAAGATGCAAGTGTTACCCTTCATGCCTGTCCTAATCTTGCCATTCAGCAGGATATCTATGTCATAGATTTACCCCCGTATTTTGCTATTTGCTTGCCTAGGGACTTCACTACAAAGATTGGTGGTTATTTGTCATCTAATTGGTCTCATATGCTTTCTAGGACTAGGTATGGTACAAAAGTAACAATTAAGTCTAAGTTACTTGCAAAAAACCACATAGAACCTTATGTACCCAGTGCTATCAATGCAAATCTACTTGCATTTGATGAGGAAGAGTGTCACATAGTTGTTGAACATCGAACATAGCTAGAGAATGTCCTAGATATTCTTCTTCATGAATGGGCATCAAATCAAACCTATGAAAACTAGTTCTATCATATGACAAATGTTGACTTAGGGACCTGTATTATACATGAACAAAATGAAATCATTCCCAATCTAATCAAACCAGAGAATCAGTTGGGAGAGTCCCAAAATAAACTATGGAGCATGTTTTTTGATGGTTTGAAGGGTAAACAAGGTGCTAGTGGGGGTGTTATGTTAGTTTCATCTTTAAATGAGAAGTACTATGCCACTTCCAGATTTAGTTTTTCTTGTACCAACAATACAATAGAGTACGAAGGGTTAATTCAAGGATTAGAATGGGCAAGAAAATGTGGTATTAAGTGCTTAAGAGTATATGGTGATAGTGAGTTAGTAGTGAATCAAATTAGATGTCTGAATACTGTTAAATATGACATTTTAAAGTCTTACAGACATCGTGTTTGGGATTTACTTGAAAATTTTGATGCATTTAACATACTGCCTATTCCTAGAAATAAAAACCAGCATGCTAATAGACTAGCAACTGTAGGAGCTTAGTATGATATTGTTAACAACATGTTAGCACATACTGATCAATAGAAAATTAGAATTATTACCATGCCTTCAGTTCCTGATAATGATATTAATTGGCAAGTGTTTGATAGTGATGAACAAATTTTGCAATTTTTTCTTGAAGAGGATGTTTTTGCCAATTCTAACCAGCAAAGGTATAAAGATTAGTATGGTGATCAAGTAATACAGTTGAAAAATAATAAGTTTCCTAAAGGGTTAGCAACATTGGAAAGCATTTTCAATTTCGATGACCAGCTGAAATCTGGTAAAGCCAACTTGCTGGTCAAAGAAAATCAGTATGCAGATCTAGAAATTGCACCAAGTAAATGCCTTAAATTTGGCAAAGTGAATTCAGCTGAAGAAAAAAAGCCTTTTCTTCATTTATTTTAGGAATTCAGTGATGTTTTCACTTGGCAATACAGTAATTTGAAAGGATTTAACCCAAAACTTGCACAGCATAGGATAGAGCTGGAACCAATAGCTAAACCAATTTGGCAAAGGTAAAGGCCAATTAATCCAAAGCTACAGCCTTTAATGCAAAAGGAAGTTCTCAAGCTGATTGAGAGAAAAAATATTTTCCCTATCAAACACACAAGTCGGGTTGCTAACTTGGTCCCAGTAAGGAAGAAGAATGGAGAGTTACGGCTGTGTGTGGATTTTAGAGACTTAAATAGAGTCTCGTTAAAAGATAGGCACCTGCTTCCATCCATGGAGTAGATTTTACGAAGTGTATCAGGGGTTGAACAGTTCTCTTTGGTGGATGGTTATTAAGGTTATAATCAGATTCTGGTAAAGGAAGAGGATCAATTTAAAATAGCATTTACAAAAAAGTGGGGAACAATGGTGTACAAAAGAATGCCATTTGGATTATCCAACACTAGAGCTACCTTTCAGAAAGCCATGGAAATGGATTTTAGTAATCTGATGTATAAGTTTGTCTTAGTTTATTTTGGATGATGTTACTGTTTATTCACAAAAAATAGTAGATCATATTGATCACTTAAGATAGAATTTTGAGCACTGTAGAGAGTTTGGCATCTCATTAAACCAAAAAAAGAGTATTTTTTTTGTGCATGAGGGTAAATTACTTGGATATATTATATCTAAGTTAGGCATCACTGTGGACCCTAAACAAGTCGTAGCAATTCTAGAGCTGCCTTTACCACGGCACATAAAAGGCCTTCAAAGTTTCATTGGCCGCATAAATTTTGTGTGAAGATTTCTACCTAATATTGTAGGTCTTCTCAAACCATTAATAGCCATGCTAAAAAAGAATGTAGTTTTTGCATGGATAAAAGAAGCTAAAGATAATTTTTAGGCCATCAAAGATGCATTAGCAATAGCCCCAGTGCTAATAAATCCTGACTTTGGTAAGGATTTTATTCTTTATGTATATGGTGGTTATGATGTGATTTTAGCCATGCTGGTACATAAAAATACAAAGGGATTGGAATAGCCAATCACATTCTTCAGTAAAGGACTTGAAGAATATGAGCAAAGGTACAGTTTTGTTGAAAAATATGTCTTTGCAGTTGTTAAAAGCCTTAAGAAATTTAGACATTTGTTGACACATAACAAGGTCATTTTGCTTGTCACGCACCTAAGTGTCAAAGAGTTCCTTCTAAGTAAAGATCTGAATGAGAAGAGAGCTAGCTAGATCACACACATCATGGAGTATGATGTGGAAATCCAGATAACCAAATTGGCTAGAGGAAAGGGATTGTGTGAAAAAATTGTAGATAAAGACATTTCAGAGCTTGAGGAGCAAGCTAATATAGTTTTGCTAATTGGTGCTGCTAGAAATAATGACGGAACAATGAGCTAGTTAAAAGATATGGTTCATTTTTTGAAAACCAGTCAATGTCTAACCACTTTGGATCGAGCAAAGTGCAGATATTATCACTTGCAATCAATTCCATTTTTCTAATTAATGATGTTCTATACTGGAAAGACTTTAATGGAGTCCTCCTTAGATGCATAGATTTAGATCAAGTTGCTCAAATATTGCATGAATTTCATGATGGGCATTCAGGAGGACATTTTTCTCCTAGAACAACAACATATAAGATTCTCCAAGATGGCTATTATTGGCCTAATTTTTTTAAGGACTGTCATGTACATGTTAGAAAATGTGCTAAATGTGCTATGTTTGCAGGAAAAGAGAGGCTGCTAGCTTTGCCTTTGTAGCCAATTAAGATAGAACGACCCTTTCAGAAATGGGGTGTTGATTTTATAGGGCCCATTAACCCTCCTTTAGGTGCAAGTCACAAGTGGATCATTACAGCCACTAATTATTTTATGCATTAGACTGAGGCAGCAACATTAAAGGATGTAAATGAAATAGCAGTCCTAATTTTTTATGATGACATTGTAAACAGGTTTGGAGTACCTGACTCCATTATCTCTGATAATGCGCTTGCTTTCATTGGAATGAAAGCAACTAATTGGGCATTTAAACATGGGATATATCTTAGCACAAGCTCTAATTATTATCCACAGGGTAATGGATTAGCAGAATCTTCCAACAAAAATCTCATAAGGATCATCAAGCACACTTTGCAAGAGAATCAAAGAGATTGGCATTCAAAATTGAAGGTTGCCTTCTGGGTTGACAGAATCACCCCAAAGAAAGTTATTGGGAACTCACCTTACTAGCTTGTCTATGGGAAAGAAGCCAAATTGTCAATTGAGATAGAATTACCAGCTATTGATCTTGCTACATAGCTGGTTCTATTTGAGGAAGGTGACCCTATTCTAGTGCGGTGTGCCCAACTGATGGAGTTGGAAGAAACCAAGAAAAAAGCCATAGAAACTATGGAATATCAGCAAATGCAGATAAAGAAGAGCTTGTGCTCGAGAGTTCCATATTGGTGATATGGTATTGAAGTGGGATGTTCTCAAGAGCAGGCCAAGCCAACAGAGTAAGTTTGATCATATGTGGGCTGGGCCATTTTAGATTTTTGCATGTAAATAGCATAATGCTTACTAGATGGCCACCATGAAAGGAGATGTACTACTGATCCCTATGAACGAGATCCACCTCAAACCATGCTTTGAGGTATGAATTTCAGTTCTACCTTTTACATACTAGGTTAGTTTCCTTGTTTTCAATAAATGCATGTACATTTTAGTTTAGTTATGTTTCTATTCTAGGTTAGCTTCCTATTTTGTTTTGTAGTTTAATTTAGTCAAGTTGCTGGTTTACATTTTTAAGTAGTCATATCCACCCATTTCATTCATGCATGCATAAATATGTGTGCTTAAACACATACACATATCCAGCACATGCACACATACACACATACATATTGCTACAAATAAATATATCTGGCTGCCAGCCATACATATCTGCATATTCATGCATACGCTACATACATGCATTCATTCAAGCCCATACATTCACCCATAAACAAAACTTAACAATACAATGTACTAGGTGCCAATCCTAAAACTTAACAATATATTCAACACCCTGCAAATCCTAATAGTTTTGTGATGCTTGTCTTTTAACAGAGTAGAGTACAAATTATTGCTTCATTGTCTACAATATTAAATATGGAGTTCATCCAATCTTTTATATCTATCTATATTTAAACTTATTCAAATTTATATCTATCTATATTGAGCTACATTCTTGATGGAATTTTGTTGCATAACATATAATCATAATCATTGTCTCCAAGACTACACCTTGTGTGTATATCGTGTATTGTCATTGGCTTTAAAATATTCAAACATGTGGATAAAAGATCATAAAATACAAGATATATATTTTTAGGTTGTAGAGAGTATTCATCAACCAAGATTTAAGCACAAAATATGAGTAAATCCTCTTTTGAATTGTGGTGGATGACATAATCAACACATTGCTCTTACTAATTACACTCAACTAAATAAACCACAATCTTTCATTATATTAGAACTTAATGTTTTTCTATTTATTTATTTTTGGTATTGAATCAATGCAAAGATAGTTTTACAGAAAGCTTACCCTAAAATATAATTATAACTTTATTCTTTTTGGAGGTTTAGACTTGTGACCATGGATGCTCAATAGAGGCATGAATTTTGTGAGCAAACCAATCCAATGAGGGTTACCACAAAATTTTGTTATCAAATATGAGCTAAGGGTTGAGAGGTATTAATTTTGTCAAATTTGTTTGAAACATGACCTCACATTATTTCTTGTAATGTCAAAGCCTTAGACTCAACAAAACTTAATTGACATAGATTTCTTTGAAACCATTCAAGTTCTCACCACCTTTAAAACAATAAGACCTAATTAATTTTTTGATTTTTTTAAATATTTCATGCACCATTTTAACTAAATTGCATTTAAAGCTCCTTATATATACCATCTATTATTCTAAATCTATCTGAGTTTTTTGAACTCTATAAAAGATATAATCAATGAATATCATTATTGGCATCACCAATTGTACTCGATCAATTAAGCTTCAACTCTTTCATTATCTCAACCTTAAACCCATCGATGCCTAATCAATCAAGTTTTTCTATGTTTTTGCAACATTTTAACCAACCTACATTTGAGGTCTTCCCACATGTATACATATATGTACTATCAATTGTAAATCCTCATAGAGGTTCATTGGAGAGGTAAAAAATAGGCATATGAGTCTCTTTCCATTATAATATCACCAAAAAGTAGATTAATGTCTTGATCAATATATCTACATCTCTTGCAGTACAAATACTGATTGATGCTTTGAGGCTTTTTTGAGTGAAACCCAAGATGGGAAGAGGAATTTTCAAGAAGTGTTGTATTCTCTGTTCAATAGAACTTTTACTTAGTTAATCATGGATGCTAGAGCCACTAGAATAATAGATAATGGGAAAGAGAAACATGGGTTTAGTGTACTTCATAAGACCAATGTACTACCAAGTAGGTCAGCTGAGTGTAAGTACTATGATCTCATAATATTTGATCTTCCTTATGCTACTTTTCACTACAACCAAAAGGGGATTATCTATTCTTCCCCAAGAAAAGGGTTTTCCTCCATGGTGGAGGCTCTGAAGAAATTCCTCTCAGAAGCTCTGGCCTATTTCTACCCACTTGCTTGGAGATTGTGTATGAAAGATGGGATTCTTATGATTGAATGCAATGATCCTAGAGTGGACTTCATCTAAGCTTCATTGAATTCTTTGATAGTTTATGATCTAGTAGGGGAAGACTCTACTTGTTTGATGGAGGACATTGTTCTTTTCAATGATACCATTAACCTAAATGGTTTTTTTCCTTCAATTGCTTATAGACTAGTTGATATTCCTAGGAATGTTTGTGACCATGGAACCATTAGAAAGAATGGAATTTTATAAAGAAAACAAGATTAGAGGGGGTTATAATATACATACTATTGTTTGTTTGGTAACCATGAATTACCAAGGAGAACTCATGCAGGTTAGGCTTCATAGACTATTGTTGAAGTTATAGGATGAGTAAATATTCAAGTTGATTAAGAATATGTTTGGGAGTATGTTACTTCTCATGTGGTCACTAAAGCCAAGTCTTTGCTAGGTTCTATGTGAATATAGTGATTAATATTACTCTCCCTAACTTCATTACTTTATAATCAAAACTTATAAACTAGCCTTTATGGGAATGTTGTAGTTCACTGTCAAAAGTATTCTAAATTGGGCAACCTAGCCAATCTAGAGAAAGTTATTTAGATGTCTACATGATAGAAGCTTTGTACCAGAAATCATCATTTTAGTTGTACAACAAATTTTGAGGTTGTTTAGTGATAATACCAATGATATAGTCACTTGAAACAAAAATGTAAATTAAAGACTACTTGATCAATACCTAAAATTGAGGGATCTTCAAAGAAAATCTCGTATACAAATCTTTTATAGACAATTATTGGTGCTAGTATACCAATAAACAATACTCTGCATACCCTTTGAAAAATTGGTGATAAATTTTTATGGATTGAAGGCATATTTAGTGGAACTTTGAGTTACATTTTAACAACTTCTTTGCCAAATTTATCATTCTCATCAAGTCCAATCAATAGAATTTTCTATACAAATTTACTATTTGCTTGATTCAAATGTTTCAGAATACCTCAATGATGGTAAAACAACAAGAGAGATTGAAGTTAACTTTTTTGGGGGTACAATTTTAACACTTCTAATAGATTTTGAAATGCCTTGAAATGGTGGATAGTGTTGAAATTCTCAGAATCGGGTGACATTTTCAAAAATAAATAGGAGAGTCACTTGATTGCGTTTATATGTATGTTAAATCATAGGGCAAACTAAGAATAAGATTGACATGTTAAAAGCTTGATTTGTGAGTGAGTTATTTGAGTTGCAAATTTTGGAATGAGATGAGTAAAGATTTGAATACCATAGCTTTGGGACTTTGAGTCCTTCGACTTCACATATATCCCATTTCTTTAGGTGTTTACTATTTATTTTTTATTCATCAGTTAAAATGGATGATATGTTTCACAATGTTGTTATTTTTTAGTTTAGCTATCATTAACGTTGGTATGTTCATGCTTTTGGTAAGACTGTATGTAACTTTTTAAGTATCAACTTTTTAGATTATATTTAACAATCTATCATCAAGGTGAAAGAGCTAAAAATGTGAAGCTCTCTCATCCTGATGATGAGTTATTGAGTATTATTTAAAATGTTGGTGCTTTAAAAATCACACAC
Organism: Cupressus sempervirens; assembly: GCA_028749045.1. Lineage (NCBI taxonomy): Eukaryota > Viridiplantae > Streptophyta > Pinopsida > Cupressales > Cupressaceae > Cupressus > Cupressus sempervirens. The sequence goes on from CM053788.1 coordinate 195,371,862, forward strand.
AATTTTACTAGAAACATGAACATAACAACATGAATTGTAGAAATATGTTATCAATTAACATTGTTATTTATTAAATGTTTCATGTTGGATAATGTAATGGTAGATGTGTTAGAATAATTCAACAAAAAATATGGGTGATTCTTATGTAGCACCACTCAATCAGAGGAGGGAATAAAAATAATTATAAATTTGTTCTGAGATTCTTGGATTGCTTTCCTAGAGGAGACAATAATGGATGAAGCTAAATCCTTTTCTACTGTGTATTTGAATTAAGTCTTAGAGAATGTTGATGTCTTTAGTGCCAATCTTTTGGCCGAGGTAATGATAATATGTATATACTTAGGTCATCTTTGTTTCATGTCTTGAGATTGCAAATATAAAAGGTTATGTATAGCAATTAAATCCTAACAAAAACATTTTCTAAGTCAGTTATATTACAAGATATCTTTTGGAGTGATTATATTTTCATATTTTTGTTTTGATTTTTAGATTCTATTGTGCATGAAATTTTGTAGATCAACATTTCATATTATACTTATCACTAGAATGTAAGTATGAAATTTAAAATGGAAGAAACCCTACACATAAAAATTCAAAAAAATACAATGAAATCATTCATACTCATATGTAGAGAAAAATCCTTTTCTACTGCAAAAACCCTTTCTATGTCAATGACGCGGTCTGCAAAAACCCTTGTATGTCAATGCAATGATATGCTCACTAGGTCTATGAAGATTGTTGATGGAAAATAGTAGTGACAGTACTAGACCTTGGAGATTACCTATGGAAAATTTCCTTTCTTATCCAAATAACATTAATAGGCCTAAATCTAGTTGCAAAAACCCTTTTCTACTACAAAAAACCTTTCTATATCGATAATGCAATCTGCAAAATTTCTTCTATGTCAACACAACAATATGCCCACAAAATCTATGAAGATGCATGAAATGAAGTGTAGGAAACCCTAGTTTTCTCAGCAAAAATTAGATCTAGAGAGAAACGTGTGTATGCAACTACAAAAAAATTGCAAAATGTGACACGCAACAAAATTTCCACCATGTAATCCTATTCAAAAGTCATATCTAACTTAACCTTAGTTATTTTTAATGTGGTTGGGGTTGGAGTCAAAAATAAATTTGCTAACCATGTACTTTCTACTACAATCAATGTGGATCTACATGTTCGGTCCCAGTTTTGAAGCAGTTATGGTGTAGATGCGAATATGGTGTAAGTATCATGTAGGGAAAGAGGTAATAAAAAAAAAAGATATGACATTCTGACATAGCATTCTAATACGTCATTCTGACATCCACAAGTAGTATGTGTTATGTATGGTAGTATGGTATGGGGATTGGTGGTATTATCTCTTAGGCATGGAGGAATCATTTGGAGCTTAGCTTGTCCCATTCAAGACACCCTTGAAAGGGACTTTCGCCACTATTCATTTTTGTTACAAATCTGATTGAAAAGATCATTGTGAGAAGAAGATTGTTGTTAAAAGAATGTTTTCAATCATTATTTTTCCATTAATGTCAAACTTTCTATTTGTAGGAATGAAAATTGCTTAGAAGATCCAAGTGTTGGAAATAATCAAGACTAGCTAGGTTACTAAGAGGGGAGTGGTGAATCAGTAACCTCAAAAACTTTAAATCAATTCAGCACTTAACAATATAAATCATTCACCATTCATTCATCTATTCTACTACATGAATGAGAAAAGATAAACATTAATAACACATGAACATAGTATTTTGGTGACCTAGAAACCTTTCAAATAGAAAGTAAAACTAGGGTGGGGATGATACCCACAAAAATTCACTACTATAGTATAAAGTCAGCCTATTAGGGCTTACATTGACCACTTCTGATGATCTTCCCTGTTAAGAGTAATTTGGACTGCTAGATCCACCTTGTTAGAGGTTTTACAAACATATAATGATGTATGCACTCTGTTAGGAGATTTAAAAAAAGACTATTAAGTCTACCTTGTAAAGGATTTGGAAAATTGATTCACCTATCAGGATGAATAGTAGATCTGACTTCCAACTTGATTGCTGATTAGATCCTTGAAGTACATATCACCTCTTGTGACTGATATATCTTTATTGCTCCTTATAGACCTTGTTGAATACTCTGCTCTTCTACTGATTCTCATTCACTCTTCTCAAAACATTACATGTCCATTCCATTGACATACACACATATATTGCAAATGATACAATACATTACATATATACCATTCCAATATTTACAATTAAAAGGCCAGCTAAAACACAAGTAAAAAAAATATTACTGAGTTAGCCAAATAGTGAAAAACTCAGGTTCTGAAGCTGACTTGGTGAACTTTTGATACTCAACGTCCACTGCATTACTCAGCATCGTCATGCACTTAATAGAAGTAGAAGCTTAGTCCATATTGATCACACAACATAGCTTCAAACTTTGTAACCATTGGAGACTCGGTAGATATAGTGTCACTTGATAGATACTAAATTCTTTGTTTACCATGTTGTCACTCGATAAACACTACACATCCATCACTCGGTAGACACTAACTTCACATCACACAAACTAATAACTTGGTAGACACTATGAATCTTGGTGACCACTATCTTCTTGGTGAACATTGTATGCTCGGTAAACACTACTGGACTGCATACTCACTTAGTAGCTTCAAGAATGCTTGGTATAGATTGTACTAAGTGATGAGCTTGGTGAACATATAGAATTGAATAAGTGTTGTCACTAATGACAAATACAACATAATTCCAATAACCTCCCCCTTTGGCATTAGTGACAAAAAAACTTATGACCCTTATGTACACTGACATACTGATTTTTGATTTTTCAAAATTGATCTTTGTAAAGCTATTGTATATACATATCTTACATATCTCCCCCATACATATGGCATAATATATACATAGCCTTTCATCCTTTTTATTCTGTACATAAATCAATCTATTTTCTCCCTTGTTTTCTCCATAAGTCTCTTATCATCTCTTACTCCCCCTTTTTGACAATAATTCCAAAGAGAATATGCAATATATTCAAATAGAGACACCAAAATGTGAGAGAAATTTAGAGTGTACCTTAAGAATAAGAGCCAATGTCTTATCCCAATTGTCTTGCAAAATTTTGTAGGTGGAGAGTGCCACTTGAACTTCTATAGAAATTTCAATCATATGATCTACTATGGAAAAATTGTTATCTTGGACTAATGTCTTTGAATATACAATAAGTTTCTGCATTGAGTCCATAATTGGAAGGATCATATTTTGTATATCAATCAGTGTAGACCTGATCCTAGCTTCCTCTCTTAGCAATTCTGCCTACATTTTTGACAAAAATATCACCTTGATGTGATGTGATGAGCTTAAACTAGGGTCAAGCTATAGCCTTTGAGTACTTGCCTTCATATCAACATCAATCTTACTCAATTTCTCCTTTACATCCTTGGTGAACTCGGTAACATCACAAAGCTTGCCAAAAAGTGATGTTACATTGGTGAAAGATTGTTCAAGATTGCTCAAAATTGAAGATAACTCTACCTGGTTAATGGCAATGTGCTGAGTAATGTGCTTAAGCACCTTATTACCAAACTTCTTCTCTACCTTCTCAATAAGCTTTTCTTTGCCAAAGTGTCCTAATTGAACTTATTTATAGCTTCTTCCAATTGTAACAAAATGTGTTGAGAAGAATCCACATCAACACCTATAGCTTTTGTTGTTATATTTTTAGTTTTCAATTATTGTAAATTCTCTTTCTCTTTCAGATCTTAGTTATTTCTGCCTTGCATTTTGCTCCAAAAGCTGACTAACTAGTATTATTTCATCAGTTGTGGCAGTGTCCAGATCCAACTTAGGAATGACAATTTCTTTGTCCAAATCAATGTCTGCATCAATTTCTTTGCTAGTAAGTAGAAGTTTTAGAGGAGTCTCTAGTTTTACTTCTAAGCTTACTTCTTTGGACTTAGAAATGGAAACAATAGTAGAAATAGCTGGACTTGTAGTAAAAACTTGAATGTGTCCAATTGAAGGAAAACTAAAAGAAGTGTTAATTGTATCCAAAACTAATGTGCTACCCAAAAATGAAGTAACAATAGGTGGAGCACAAATTGGAGTACTTACAACTGAAGAACTAACTAGAACAAAATTTGATACTATCAAAGCTATAGTAGAAAAAATTGTAGAACATGATGGAAAACTGACTATACATACTACTGATGAAGTTGGCACAATTGAAGAACTAACAGCTCCACACACTACTAAAGTTGTAGATGGCTCGAGAGCTAATGAAGAGGGTTGTAGCTCAGTAGATGAAGTGGCTGACACTTCCATTGTAGATACCTAGAGTTGTGAGGTAGCAAATAATGATTGTGTAGATGATATACCTGAGGTGGTTGCAATCATACTTGCTGAAACTAACTCCAACCCCGATGATGTAGTAGTTTTAGGTGGAGAGAGAGGAAGGGAAGTAATGACTTCTGCTACTATTTTCATTGGATCACTTTCTTCATCTTCTTCCTTGTCTTTCTATTTAGCTTCTTCCTCTTTCTCTTCATCATCCTTCATCACTACCTGATAATCTTCAGCACCAATGGTAACACATGGAGTGTTATCTTCTTCCTCATCATCATTATCATCATCATCATCCTTAATCTCTACTAGATCATCACTGGGCTTGTGCAGATGATAGATGTTCTTCCACATGTTTGTTGCATCTCTAACCACATGCTCAATGTCTTTAATCGAAATCAAACATGTATGGAATCTAATCATCATTTTACCTTCATTTTCTTTCATGATTACCTTCACTTCTCTATTTGAAAGATTTGGGAGTAATTGCGTCAGTGATTGCTCATAGATGTCTTTTGTTATCTGTACAGAAGATTCCCACCTTGGCTTTAATCTTTTCAACAATTCATTTGAAATCTGTGGAGCAATCTGATCTAGGGAATATTTCCATTTTTCCATTTTGTTGAGTACCAACTCCTTAATCTACATCTTTTTAGCATTAGTCCTTGTTTTAAATTTTAGGACCTTGAAGTTTCTGATGCCTGCTTCTTCTTCCATCTGTTTTAACCTTTCCTAGAAGGTAAGTGGGGTCTTGTTGAGCACAACTTTAGTCCCACCTTTCTTCTTAGATCTCCTAGTAAATATAGCTATGGAGGCCTTGGGTGGCTTGGTAATGATTACCTTACCCTTCTTCTTTGTTGGCTCTACCTCCTCAGATTCTTCTTCTTCTTCTTCTTCTTCTTCTTCTTCTGATTCTTCAATATCTTCTCCTTTGACCTCGGTAAGCATTAGAGGAGCACTGGTAGTTTTCATCTTGGCTATCTTCCTCTTGCCTTTGCTAATTTCCTGAGGTAGCTTGATTTCAAGCTCAATTCTAGCTTTGGCCTCATCATATGTACCAAAAATTGGTAGCTTTGGATCTCCAGGTTCATTTACCAGTGCTTCTATGATATCTTTGGTTTCATCAATGTTTACCTCATAAGGGAGAGGCTTTACCCATGCAACTCAGGGTGTGACTGCCTAAATATACACTCTATCACAATCAACCATGAAGCACACATCATCTTTGTAATCCTCAACAAGTTTGGGAGGAATCTTGAACCTGTTGTTCATCTTTTCCTTGAAATATTCAAAGTAATTTTCCATAATGCTATCAAAATTTATACCCATTTCTGCAATAAATTCATTAATCTAATAAAAAATAGGAACATATTTTCTCCATACAATACAACCTTTTGATGGGAAAAACTTTTGGACATAAAAGAAAATTCATGTCAACAAAGAAGCAAATTTTTAGGGGTTGTTCTTTGATGTCCTAATACTGTCCATATTCTTGTTCAATTGCTTCAACAGTAATTCTGACAAGTCAAATTTCAAATTCTTCTTCACAACCTTATAAGCTAAATCCACTGCCTCACACGGCATGCTGTCCAAATGACTGGAGCTATAAATCTTGTGGGCAATGATGTGAATACCAAATCTTAATTCAACATCAAAAACAGTGGTAAACTTTAGACCTCTACCATCCCACTTAGCTAGGGTTTTATTTTGGAGTTCATCCCGACCTAGTGTTTTGGTAGTTTTGGCTTTGCTCAGCATGGGAAGACTCGTAATCTTATGAATCATTTTCTTGGTGATTAATAATAGTTTCTCTAACCATAATTGTCCATTATGTACATGATTGAGAATGTACCTAATCCACTTAATCTAGAAGCTCCTTGTCATATGCAGGATATGGGTCAACCCTTTGGTTTCTAAGTGCTTATGCTTGGGTTTTAATGAACCATCAACACACATTTCTCCTAAGGCACAATCCATATCTAGGGTTCTAATCTCCTAAATAGAACACTTTAAATGAGTGCAAATATCATTAATTAGAAGTACCTTTTATGAAATTTGAGATTGTGCACCATTAGGGTCTAGTGACTCCGCAACTGCTAGAACTAGCTTGAAGTTTGGCACTTTCCAGTCTACACCTTTAACCAACATTTTAGATCCTCTTTTCACCTTGTTTCTGCTACTACTTCCAAATGCCATGGCTTCTTGGTAAATGATATATATGATAGAAATTTTTTGAAAAAATTCTTTGCTGCAAATTTGCTCGAAATTGCCTGGATGCACCTGGACTCTCTTAGCTCTATGTATACTGAAATCATGGTGAAAAATGAAGTTGAATTCTGCCCCTTTGATGAAAATTTCTTCATTAATACTTGGTACCATAATGATATAGTGCATGATAGACTGTCATCCACTCACTAGCTCGGTAGAAACTTGTGACTCGGTGATCAAACAAAACTTTCATTACTCCCGACCTAGCTCGATTGAGTCTATGACTAACCTTGCTCGGTAAGACCTGATCTCAGGTGATCCCTTTGTATCTAAAATATTGATTTGGATCTTCTACTTTCTTCCATTTGGAACTGCTCAAGATTTGTCTTGAAGATACAATTCCATTTTCTCTTTTTTAGAATCTAATTGGAAATGGTGGAGTCACCCACTTCTTGAGTGACATGGCCATCATTTGAACTTCTTTCGTTAGTAGATTTGGGAATCCACTACTATCTCATCTAGTTCCTAATGTTATCAACTTTAGCTTTCTTCTCATCTTCAATTCTTCCTATATTCATGCATTTTTTAGCTATATGACCAAGTTCGATGCATGTATAACATCTTATTGTTGAATCCCTCTTTCTCAAGTGATTCCTTGTACAGTCTATGCCAATGTGTCCATATTCTTCACAATAGTGACATCTACACCAAGTATTGTAATCCCAACCAAATATTGCTTTGATAATTTGTTCAGCTAGATTGAATAATTTGGATCTGCATTCAATTGCCTTATGACCTTATTTCTGGCATTTATGACATTTTCCTTCAAATTTTGGCTTTTCCTTGCATTCATTAGCTTTATGACCATGTTGACTACAATTGTAGCATTTTCCATTGAATTTTTCCTTTCTATCACTCCAACATTTTTTTGATGTATGACCTAACTTACCATAGTGATTGCAAGTAGGTCTTTGATTCCTTTGGGCACCTTGTTTGGAAGATTCACCTTCTTCGTTGTAACCAAGTCCTGCTTTACCTTTTTGCCTTTAAAGATTCTGCTCTCTTTGTTGATTCAATTGATCCATGTCTACTTGAGATTTCATCATCCTTTCATTGAGTTGCTTTTCAGAAATTAGATCAGCTTTTAATCTTTCATTGATCTATCTTTCAGTGATTAAATTCTTCCTTAAACTTTCATTTTTAGATCTTAGATTCATGATTTCTTCATTTTCATTGCAGAGCCTATTGATAAGACTTTCTTGCTAAAGGGATTGAATTTGAGTTTCATTATTTCTTGTCTTCAAGTCTTCACTTACCTTATTCCTTTGTTCCAAGATTTCACACATTCTTATTGAATTAATTTCCTATTCTCTTTTCAATTTTCTTACCTCTTCTTGTAGAGAGCCATTCTTTTCTAAGAGTTCTTTGATTGCCTCATTTTCTTCATCTGAACTATTTGAAGGGAAAAAATCTTCAATCTTTTCTTCAACATACTAGTGGTCATTCATCTGTCTTGCAAGTTCCTTCCTTCTTTTCAGGGATTGGGAAAGATGCTCTATTTCTTCCTTGAGCTGAGTTGTGGCCATTTCCAGATTTAGCTTTTCATTATCAATAGCTTTGTCAAGTCTAAATATCTCCATTTTCCTTGATCTTTGCTCAAGCTGTCAAACTTTATCCTAAGAACCACAATGCTTTGATACCAATTGTTGGAAATAATCAAGACTAGCTAGGTTACTAAGAGAGGAGGGGTGAATCAGTAACCTCAAAAACTTTAAATCTATTCAACACTTAACAATATAAATCATTCACCATTCAATCATCTATTCTACTGCATGCATGAGAAAAGATAAACATTAATAACACATGAACTTAGTATTTTGGTGACCCAAAAACATTCCAAATAGAAAGTAAAACTGGGGTGGGGATGATACCCACAAAACTTCACTACTGTAGTATAAAGTTGGCCTATTAGGGCTTACATTGACCACTTTTGATGATCTGCCCTGTTAAGAGCCTAGATCCACCTTGTTAGAGGTTTTACAAACATACAATGAAGTATGCACTCTATTAGAAGATTTAAACAAATATTGTTAAGTCTACCCTATTAAAGGATTTGGAAAACTAATTTATCTGTTAGGATGAAAACATAGATCTAACTTACAACTTGATTGCTAATTAGATCCTTGAATTACAGATCACCTCTTGTGATTGATATATCTTTACTGCTCCTTATAGACCTTGTTGAATACTCTGCTCTACTATTGATTTGCATTCACTCTTCTCAAAACATTACATCTCCATTCCATTGACATACACACATATATTGCAAATGATACAATACATTACATATATACTATTCCAATATTTATAATTACAAGGTCGGCTAAAATACAAGTAAACAAAATATTACTAAGTCAGCCACAGTAAAAAATTTGAGTTCTAAAGAGCTGACTCAGTGAAATTTTGATACTCGGTGTCCATTACATTACTTAACATCATCATGCACTTGGTAGAAGTTGAAGCTTGGTCCATACTGATCACACAACATAGCTTTGAACTCGATAACCATTGGAGACTCGGTAGATATAGTGTCACTCGATAGACACTAAATTCTTTGTTTACCATACTGTCACTTGGTAAATACTACACATCCATCACTCGGTAGACACTGGCTTCACATCACACAAACTAATAACTTGGTAGACATTGTGAAGCTTAGTGACCACTATCTTCTTAGTGAACACTGTATGCTCATTAAATACTACTAGACTGCATACTCTCTTGGTAGCTTTAGGAATGCTCGGTGTGAATTGCATAAGTGATGAACTTACTTGGCAACCACTGAATGCTCAATATAAACTATAGACTGAGTGATGAGCTTGGTGAACATACATAATTGAATAAGTGTTGTCACTAATGACAAATACAACATAATTCCAACACCAAGTACTATCACTTAGTTGATTGATGAAGAGGATTTAATTAGCAAGATGTAACAAAAGCACCTAAGGGAAAGGTTGAGTTATGGTTTTGTAATGAAGTGCAAGGATCAGTTAAGATAGTGGTCAAATGATGTATTGATAACATACTTGAAGATACAAAGGTTGGTCACACATAGAAACATTTGAGAAATAAGTTCCAACAAGGTTAACTGTAAAGCTTAACTAAGTTCGTTAGTGAGTTCTGAGCAAACTAGTTGAAGCCGAGATAATTTTTAGTTAGTGCAGAGCAAATGCAAAATCTAGTGTATGCCAAGTGATACAAAAGGAGCCAAGTGTGTTCAATTACTAAGAAAATTAATAGGTGTTGAGCATCATAAAATCTTAGTGGATGTCAAGTGAATCCACAGTAGGTGTCGAGCATTAGTAAAATGTAGTTGATGCCGAGTAACACAGTATGTGTTAAGCACCAAAATTTCAATAGTGCTGAGCTACTACATTATTTGAAAAGTCAAAGATTTTCCAAATCTAAGCTAATAAATTTGTTACCTTGAATTTTGTGAACCAATTAGAGGATAAGGATGATGAGCTGGTAGCACAGAATTTGGTATAAACCATTTATGAGAAAATTTAGGAGAATTCTTCATGATGTTTCTAAAAGGAACAAAATATGGGTTAGATTCAATGAATCCTACCCAATCCATTCAAACCAAAATTAAAGGAAGGAATAATTGAGTGAGAAAGAGGATTCCAAACTTCTATTTAAGGAGTCAGAGACCAAGAAGCAAAAGCTGTTGGGGTGCCAAATTGCAAAGTGGTTGAAGGGCTTTAAGGAGAAGGAATCAGGAGGAGAAGGAAGAATAGAGAACAGAGACTCTACTTCAATAAGTGGTTAGAAGGAATATTGCATGGGTACATCAAGCATGGAGACTTAAGGAGATAAAGCTTGAAAGGAGAACAAGCTATCAGAGTTGTAGAGACTGAAAGCCAGGCAATGTAAAGACCTGAAGAGTGATCTAAAATTTGCAAGATAAGTTTTGAATTGTAATTAGGTCAAAACCCCTAATTATTACTCTCTAGCAATTGTATCAGTTAGGGTAAAAATCCTATGGACTTAGGTTGGTTTAACAGCCATGTGTAAATCCTTTAACATGGTGGCATTCCAAGTGAATGTTCAAAGTCCTCTAACCAGGCCCACTTCTAACAAGGTGGTTAAATCCTTTAACTAGGTCACATTTAATAGTGTTTTGTAGCCTTTAATAGGATAGGCCTTTCACAAGGCATCACATTAAAAGAGTGAGAATTGAGTAGCATGTTATTGGTAATTTTTTCCAAATTGGGCTTCCATGTAAATCACTGTGTTGTGTTGATTCTTCATGTGTTATGCTTGCATGTTGATTTGCAATAACTTGATAAGTAGGAAAGTTTAATTTTGGATGAATGAATAGTTTGATGGGCACACTTTACTTGATGAAAAAGTTTTAATTAAACATTTGGACCTTGAATAACTGATTCATCCCCCCCTCTAACAATTGGTATCAAAGGCATCTATTGATTTAGTTTCAAGGTACTAGAAGCAAGAAGATCAAGATGTCCAAAAGAGAAGTAACTTTTCTACATGGAAAAGTTTAATGAAACTGCACCTTAGATCAATAGGTGATCATGCAAAAACCTCAATTGGAGTGGAACATGTAGATCCAACTAGACCCCTCTCTATAGATGATTTGAGAAAAAGGAAGGAGCACAATCGAGCAATGTTGGAGATTGCCTCTGCACATAGCTATACTAAATTTGATGACATCAAAGTATGTGATTCTACATTCAATATGTGGAAAGCCCTATCAGATATCTATGGAGGAGATCAGAATGTTCAAAGAGCTAAGAGAGAAAGCCTCAGAGGAAAGTTTGATGACATGAAAATGGACGAAGGTGAAAATTTTGCTCAATATCATACCAGAATGAAAGAAGTGGTAAGTGTACTAAGGAGTCAATGTGGTCAATTGGAAGATGATGCTATCAATAGAAAATACTTAAGAACCCTACTACCTATCTATGCTATTAGAGTTTCAGTCATCCAAGATCTAAGGTGTGTACAAGGAAACACACTAACCTTTGAAGGTATAGTGGGAAGACTCACTGTATTTGTGTTGTCCAGCTTTGATAACTACAAACCTAAGAATCTTGAATCTACTTTCAAGGCTAAGCTATCACTAAAAGACATTGAGGAAGTGAAATCAAAGAAGAAGAGTAGAAAAGGAAAACATGTATCCAGTGACAACAACATAGATGAGGAAGATGTGGAACAATTGGAAGCTCTATTGGCCAGAAGATTTCATAGAGGCAAAGGTAAATTCAAAGGTAAGCTCCCTATCATTTTTTTTAATTGTAATGAAGTATGACATATTGCTACAAGGTGTACACAGAAGAAGAACTACAAAGAAAAAAACAAGTACAAGAACAAAAGAGAAGATGATAGCAGAGATTACAAGGACAAAGGCAAAAGATGCTATATTGTTGAAGAGGATTCTGATGACAATGATGATGAGGTAGTCTATGTAGCCATGAAGGATGAATTAGATGAAGATTAGGCAACAACACTAGTAACTTGTGTGAACAAGAATGACAAGTGGATTATAGACAGTGGATGCTCACATCACATGATAGGAGATAGAAGTAAGTTTATTACCTTTACCCAATATGATGAAAATAGTGTTAGATTTGGTAATGATGCTCCATGTCAAATCAAAGGAAAATGTTCTATTAAACTAGGAGTAATTTTTTTTACCTAGATATGAAAGATGCAACCTATCTTGTTGTTAGACTTGATGATATTTGGTTATGGCATAAAAGGTTATGTCATGTTAACTTTGACAATCTGATTAGCATCAGCAAAAAGAAGAAAGTTAGAATTTTTCCTAAGCTGAAGAAACTTGAAAATACAATGTGCAAACAATTTCAACTAGGAAAGATGACTAAGTCTAGTTTCAAGAGAAAAACCTACACTTCTAAAGAAGTAATAGAGTTAGTGCATACTGACTTATGTGGTCCAATAGAAGTACAAAGCTACTAAGGAGATAGATACATAATGTTATTTGTGGATGACTACTCTAGGATGATGACTACCATGTTCTTAAAGCAAAAATCTAATGCATTTCAAATGTTTAAGTGGTATTTGGCCAAAGTTGAGAAAGAAATAGGAAAGAGTCTGAAGTGTCTGAGATCAAAAAGAGGAGGAGAGTTTATATCAAAAGAATTTGAGATATTTTGCAATGAAAAAGGAATCAAAAGGAAAACATCAGCAACAAGAACTCTCCCATAGAATGGCATTGCTAAAAGAAGGAATAGATTAGTAATAGACTATGCCAAAACCCTAATGATGGAGAAAAATGTTGCTTTGAAGTACTAGAGAGCAGCTGTAAGTATTGTTGTTTACACCTTGAATCAAGTACAAGTCAAGAAAGGAACTAATGCAACACCTTTTGAATTATGGTATGGTCACTCACCCAATGTAAAATATTTTAAAGTATTTGGTTGTAAATGCTATATTCTTAAAGATACTAGAAATGGAAAGTTTGATGCAATGAGTGATGAAGGCATATTCCTTGGATACTCCACTAGAAGTAAGGCATATAAGTGTTTGAACACTAATTCTAACAAGATTGTGGAGAGTGCAAATGTAAATTTTGATGAGCATGCAGAAGTCCAAGTTGATGAATCTAAGAAATCAAAAGATTATAAATATTTTGTATACTTCTATGAAAGAATACCTATTGAAGATGAAGTTGTCAATCAAGTTGGAAATCAACAAAAAATCTTAGTATCCGACGAAGTTGGCAATCAAGTTGGAAATCAACAAAAAATCTTAGTATCCGTCGAGTCACAGCCAGTGAATGTCAAGCTGCATTCAAAAGCCAAGTTGCAGAATGAAGAAAATGCACATTCTGACTCTAAAATCAGTACACATGGAAGAGATGATGAAATACCAGAAGGAGAAGTGCAAAGTGACTCTAAAGCTAAAGGACCAAATATGGAAAGAAGGACAGAACCAAGACTAGCTAGGTATGTGAGAAGACATCACCCTATAGATCAAATCATTGGTGACAAGGATTCAAGACCAATGACAAAGAATAGACTAAGGAATGAATCATGTCTGTTGAGCAAGGTTGAACCCAAAATAGTGAAAGATGCACTACAAGATGATAATTGGCATAAAGCTATGGAAGAGGAGATAGATCAAATTGAAAAGAACAAAACTTGGACCCTAGTTCCTAGACCAGCTGACAAGAATGTAATTGGTACCAAATGGGTCTTTAGGAACAAACTTGATGAGAATGGTAAGATAACAAGAAACAAGGCCAAACTAGTTTGTAAAGGCTATGCACAAGAAGAAGTACTGGACTATGGGGAAACATTTTCCCCTGTTACAAGGATGGAAGGAGTGAGAACATTACTTGCATATGCTTCTTACAAAGGTTTCAAAGTTTATCAAATGGATGTAAAGTCTACTTTTTTGAATGGAATACTGGAAGAGGAAGTCTATATTAAAAAACCTGAGGGATTTGTTGATGAAAAAAACAAGGATATGGTTTGCAAACTACATAAATCACTCTATGGTTTGAAGCAAGCACCTAGAGCATGGTATGAGAGACTGGACAAATATCTTGTGAATATTGGATTTAAGAGAATAGATGACAACAACAACCTGTACATCAAGGTAGAAAAAGGTAAAGATATTTTGATATCTGAAATTTTTGTTGATGATATAATATTTGGAGGAAAAGATGCTCTATGCAAAGATTTTGCTGATCAAATGAAACATGAGTTTGAAATGTCAATGTTTGGAGAAATCAAATTCTTTGTTGGATTGCAAGTACATCAACTGAAGCATGGCATATTTGTGACCCAATCAAAATACATCAAGGAGATACTCAAGGCATTTGGATTAGAAGATTCAAAAATAGTCAGTACACCAATGCTAATAGGACATAAGTTATCCAAGAATGAAAAATCAACTGAATGAATTAGACAATGTATAGATCAATGATTGGAAATTTGCAGTATGTTCTACATAGTAGACCAGACATTGCATTAACAGTTGGAATAGTGACAAGATTTTCTCCAAATCCAAGAGAAAATCATCTAGTGGTAGTAAAAAGAATACTAAGGTACTTGAAAGGAACTAATGACTTTGGGTTGTATTACAAGAGAAGTGAAAAGTTTGAGTTGAGAGCCTACACTAATACAGATTGGGGAGGTAATATTGATGATAGAAAAAGCACCAGTGGAGGAGCACTTTTCTTAGGAAGGAGATTGGTTACTTGGACCAGCAAAAAGAAAAGTTGTACCTCATAGTCCATGGTAGAAGCTAAATTTGTTTCAACTGTTATCAATTGCACTAATATTGTATGGATCAAACATCTATAAAAAGGTATGAAAGAAGAGATAACTGAACTTGTGATACTCTATTGTGATAACACAAGTGTCATTAACATATCAAAGAATCCTAATGCATGTCAAAACAAAGCATATTGCAATTAAGTATCACTATGTAAGAAAATTGGTGGAAGATAAGCAAGTGAGGATGGAATATGTTAGTTCAAAGGAACAGATTGCTGACATCTTTACAAAAGCATTACCCAAAGATGCTTTTGAATATCTTAGAGGTAAGTTAGGGGCGATACCCCTAGCCAAGGCTACTTAAGCAATAGCAAAGATTTCCCCACATCAAATGAGTTCATTGTTGAAATATTACATTGATGTAGAGGATACTTACTTTAGGATTTTTCCTGAAGTAATTAAAATTCTGAACTTCCAAATCAGTCGCAAGCAAGGTGACAGAGGGAGAAATTGGAAGTACTTGCAAATGCTATACTAGCATGTTAAGATGTTGAAGTAATATATCTTTGGCTTGTCAAAGAGGGAGAAGAATGCATAAACTAATCAATAGTTGTGGGAGACATTTGCTCCTTGTGCTTCCTTCTCTTATTGTTGTTCAACAAAATGGCTTCATCCCAGGTAGACAAATTCTTAATTCAGTTATTGTGGCCCATGAGAATATTCACTCTTTGTCTTGTTCTAATAGTCAAGGGTTTATTATGAAAGTTGATATTGCAAAAGCATATGATAGAGTTGAATGGGTCTTTCTTGCTAAAATTTTACAAGCCTTTGGTTTTGATCATAACATTGTTGGAGCTATCTATCAATTGATCTCTACTTCATCTATTGTTGTCTCGGTCAATGGTAGTTCTTCTCATTTTTTAAATTCTTCTAGAGGTCTGAGATAGGGCTACCCCTTATCCCCCACACTTTTTGTTATTATGGTTGACTGTCTAGGGAGATATATAGGGGACTTGGTTCAAAAAGGAGTTATTAAAGGTCTTCAACCTTCCTCTCATCCCCTTAGTTGTTCCAATGGTCAGTTTGTAGATGATACTATTTTTATGGGTAAATCTAAAGTTAATGAAGCTAGGAACCTCGAGCAAGCCCTTAATTTGTACTCATCAACCTCGAGTCAATTGATTAATTGGAATAAAAGTGTTGTGTTTTTTATTAATACTTCTATCCTTAGACAAAACAAAATTTCCAAAATTCTTCAATGCTCTATAGGATCTTTTCCCTCTATTTATTTGGGTCCTCCTCTAGGTCTGAAAGTTCTTGATTCCTTCTGGGAAGATCTCATTATGAAGTTTAATAAGAAGTTGTCAAGCTAGAAAGGAAATATTTTGAGCCAAGTAGGTAAAATTACTCTTCTTAAAGCATGTATTCAAAGTATTCCTACTTATGCTTTGAGTCTTTTTAGAATCCCAGTCAAATTTGCAGATACTATTGAGAAAAATCAAAGTAATTTCTTATGGACTGGCACTGAGGAAAAGAAGAAAATGGCTCTTATTAAATGGGATCAAATTTGTAAACCTATCAAAGATGGTGGATTAGGGATCGGGTCTATAAGAATAATGAACAGAGCTCTTTTGGCAAAACAAGGATGGAGAACTTATCATGATGATAAGGAATGGAGCACTATATGGAAACATAAATACCTTTTTAATGCTAATTCTTTAGCAGATTTCCTTTCAACTCCATATGTTCTTTCTCCATCTGCTATATGGGGAGTTGTTCAAGGAACAAAGAACATACTTGGTAAGGGTTGTTCCTGGAAAATTGGAAATGGGCAAAAAGTGAGATTTTGGGAAGATGTTTGGTTGCTAGATCATCCTCTAATTGATGACTTTCAAGATACCACTCAAGTAGACAGATGTAAGCAAATGTTTGGTATTTTAGTGAGACATTATTGGCATGATAATACTTGGGTGAACTTGGTTAATGTTGACCAAAGTTTTAATAATATATAGCTAAGTCTAAATGCTTTTTCTCTATATCCTAACCATGAGGATGAGATGATATGGAATGCTGATCCTAGTGGTCAATTTAAAGTCTCTTCTTTGTTTACTTCAAAAGAGAAAGGTATCCAACCTTTATCATCTCAAGCCTAGATAAAGGGTCTTATTCCTAAAATAAACATCTTCTATTAGATTTTTCTTCAAAACAAAATCCTCACTCAGGATAATCTACAAAAAAGAGGTATTAATGTAGTGAACATATGCATACTATGTAAAGATGGATTTGAAGACAAAAATCACTTTTTCTTGAATTTCTCTTACAGTCAACAAGTGTGGAATGTTGTTCTCACCTATTGGAATATAACTTGGGTCCATCAATATAATGTTGAACTTTGTTTTAAAAGTTGGAGGTGTCCTTCAAAGGATCTTGATGTGGATTTTCTATGGAAAATTACTCTTCCCCATCTCTGGTGGGGCATATGGAAAGAAAGAAATAATGGAATCTTTAGAAACAAGGAATTGCCAAGATGGGTGCTTGGATAGAATATTATTAGAGCTATAAAGGAAAATTTCAAATCTCAGAGGAAAAGTAATCAAACTTTCCAAATTGATAATCTGATGCAATCACAAGGTTCTCATGTGAACAAAGATAACCCAAGATTGATTACCAGATGGATGGCTCCTCCTATTGGCTGGATCAAAGGAAACTTTGATGGCACTGCTAAGGGTAATCTAGGTAGAGCAGGGTGTGGAGGAGTCTTAAGAGATCATACAGGTAATATAATTGATGTCATTATTATCCCTATAGGTAATTCTAATAACCACATAGCAGAAGCTACTGCTACTCTATTTACTATAAGGTTAGCAGCTAAAAATAGTTCTCTTAACCTTTGGTTGGAAGGTGATTCATTAAACATTATAAATATGCTCAATAATAAAAATTCAATCACTTGGTCGATTGAGGCAAGTGTGATGGAGATTAAAAATTTATTAAATAAATTTGAAAAAGTGATTATAACCCACACTTACCGTGAAGGCAATGGGGTGGCACACTGGGTTGCCAACTATGCAGTTCAAATGGGTCATAAGATGACGTGGAACGGTAACCACAGCAAAAACATGGATCTTAAAGCCCTCATTAATTATGATGCTACTCACATGATGGTGGGAAAGATATGCCAAGATTAGCAAATTAATGATTTTTGGAAATGGGCATACAATTGCCAGGATTCCTTCCCCAAGGAAGTATATTTATGTGATTGCAATCTTGGCAATACATGTATCTGGAGCAAAGTGGGTTTTATTTGTTTTAATGAAAAATCTCTACATGTTTAACCCATATGCTTTCTGCCTTCTGCTGAATTTTGTTTGGTATAGCAATTTGAATTGTTTGGAAATGGGTGGAGAGCCACGAAAATAGGAACCCCCAAATTGCAAAGCTTGGAAGGACAAAGAGGATGTTTGTAAGATTCTACAAAAGGGGAAGGTGACTAATTTCTTGAAGCGTCTTCATGGGTTTAAACCCCATGTTACCATGGCCTTCTTCAATAATTGGACAGAGGATAGGGTTTCTCTGCATGGTGTCACTGTGCAATTGACAAAGAATTTCATAGTGGAGATTACAAGTTTACCCATGGAAGTCATTAATTTTAGCAAACAAACGAGCATCTCAAATGCCATGTTCAAGAAATTTCCCAAAATGGAAGTAGAGGAGAAAAACCTAGAGAAAAATGGGGATTTCTATGAACTGGACCAGATCAAGACCATATGGTAGGATGTGCTTTCATGTACTTGTGAGTATTTTATCCTGGATGTTAGAAATAAATGAGTGCATAAGTTTAATTTTGTCTTCCTTAATCATTTTATGCATAAGGATAGACTTTTCTTTCCTTTTTATTTGAGATTCTCTCTTCTTCAAAGTTTGCAAGCTCATAGGAAAAAGAGTTGCATCCTATATTGCATGAAGGGTTGATTCTTCTCATTGAAGGTCACTATAAAAATATGGCTATTGTTTCTTCTCCTTTGGTAGATAAAAAGAAGGGTTTTGCCACTAAAACCCACTCTAGGAAGAGTAAAAGTAAGGAAATTGCTAAGGGTAAGAGGAGGAGTTTGAAACATGATACCCAGAAATCTCCTCAGCATAATGTGGAAGAGGCCACTAAATTTGAGAACTCAAAAAATAAGAGGACAAAAACCTGGAGGAAGAAGAAAACATGAATGAGGGATATTTTAGCTTGAATTTGGAAGGCTACCTAGATAACAAGGAAAAAAGTGGGAAGGAGGATGAGGAAGAAAATACTGAGGAAAATACTGAGATGGGTAATGTTGGTGATGAGGAAAACCAGAGTGACCATTCAAAAGAAGGGATGATAAAGAGGAGATGGAGCAGGCTAAGGAAGACCCTATAAATATGAGGGAGTAGGAACGGATTGAAAAGGTGGTGTCTCTTGCCAAAGTAGATGTGGAGGAGGATAAAAATGGCTCACCTCATAGAGATTCTAAGATCTCCTTTTTGCACATTGTAAAACTAAAAGTTGATACCATGCTGCAAGCTGACTCTTGGTTATATGAAGATTTAATGAGTATCAAAAAGAAAGTGGAAAATTTGCAGCAAAATTAGGACATGGACCGAGTTAAGCTCAGTCAGATGGATATCTAGGCAGGAAACCAGTCAAACTCAAAGACTATGAACAAATCCTTTGGTTGCTTATCAAGGAAAGTGGTAATAAAATGGAACAGGTTACATCCAGTATTTTTGCTGCTACTACAAGTCTTGGAAAGCATACCAATGAATAAATTATGTCGCCAGGGGGTCCTAGTAAGAGAACTAGGTAGAGTTCTAAGAAGAGAGCTGTAGAGGTTTCTAGTGGATCAACTACTAATTCCATTCAAGATGTTGCAGAGATTGGTAAAGAAGTGGTCAAAATGATCAAAGAGCTGCAATAGCAGCTTTTACTGGTCTTTGGTCTCTAGTTTGTGTTCTAGTACCGGTCTTATTTACTAGTCCTAGTAAATGGTTTTTGTTTATGGTTGTGATATCTGGTTTTTAATCAGTTGTTTAAACTAGGTTCCAGGTCCTTGTAAAACCTGGGGGTGTTTTTTGGATATTTTCTGTGGTTTTAGGTCCCTGTAAAACCTGATTTTGATACTGTTTAAATAGTAGGTTTCAAGTCCTTGTAAGACCTGGTTGTGCTTCATGCTTTATCTTTTCTGCTTTTGTTAAAGGGTTTCGAGGTCCCTTCAAAACCTATTTTTACTGTAATCTAAAACAAGAAACTGATCTAATGGACAAAGTCAAAAATAGCTAATACCAAAATGGCAAAACTTGATCAATACATACAGAGGGAGAAATAATGTAAGAAGGAGTCAGGAGAAGTGGTAAGTCACAGAAAAGAGGA
Organism: Cupressus sempervirens; assembly: GCA_028749045.1. NCBI lineage: Eukaryota > Viridiplantae > Streptophyta > Pinopsida > Cupressales > Cupressaceae > Cupressus > Cupressus sempervirens. Next base: position 195,392,102 of record CM053788.1, read on the forward strand.
GAAAAAGGATTTTCAAGAAGACGTAGTAGAAAGGAAAGAAAAAGGATATAGCAGCTAAGAGGGAGAAGTAGAAGTAAAATAATCAAGATTACAAATCAGATACTAATCAACACTTGAGGGAGATTGTAGGATATAGCAGCTTAGAGGGAGAAATTAGGAATCAATTAGAGGAAGATAATTTATCAGAAAATTATTCTAAGGGATTCATAAGTTAACTTATGTTGCCGATAGAATGAATAGTTTTGTAAAGTTTTCTTTTTGGCATTTGACTTACTCTTCTAACCTAGTTAGCATTTTGATAACTTGGTTGAATAGTTTGGTCTGATGGTTGATCAGTTTGATTTTCCATCAATGCCAAAGAGGGAGATTGTTGGAAATCTGATTGAAAAGATCATTGTGAGAAGAAGATTGATTGCAAAGAGGGGGATTGTTGTTAATTGAATGTTTCCAATCATTGTTTTGTCATTGATGTCAAACCTGTTATTTGTAGGAATGACAATTTCTTATAAGATCCAAGTACTATCACTTAGTTTATTGATGAAGAGGATTTAATCAACAAGATATAACAAAAGCACCTACAAGAAAGGTTGAGTTATGGTTTTGTAATGAAGTACAAGGATCAATTAAGACAATGGTAAAATGATGTATTAATAACATACTTGAAGATACATAGGTTTGTCACACTTAGAAACATTGGAGAAATAAGTTGCAACAAGGTTAACTATAAAGCTTAACAAAGTTCATTAGGGAGTGCTGAGCAAGCTAGTTGAATCCGAGCAAATTTTCAGTTAGTGCCAAACAAATGCAAAATCTAGTGTATGTCGAGTGATACAGAAGGAGCCAAGAGTGTTCAAGTGTCGAGCAAAGTAAAAAGTGTTGAGCATTATAAAATCTTAGTGGATGCCAAGTGAATCCACAGTAGGTGTCGAGCATTAGTAAAACATAGTTGATGCTAAGTAACACAATATGTGTCGAGCACTAGAATTTCAATAGTGCCAAGCTGTTGCATTATTTGAAAAGTCAAAGATTCGCTAAATCTGACTTGACAAAGTTGTTACCTTAAATTTTGTGAACTAGTTGGAGGATAAGGATGATGAGCTGGTGGCATAGAATTTTGTGTAAACCATTTTTTTAGTGAATTCAAGAGGATTCTTCATGATGTTTCTATATTACTACAAATCATTTATAAACCTAAAAACATATCTTTTAACATCATGGACTATAAAAAAAATGTTTCATCTACCTATTTGGGTGAACATTCACTTAGGCCTTTCTTTTTAATGTATTCTCCTTAGGTGGGATTTTCTTAATGTGTTGTACAATTACTTAAACCCTAAAATATTACATCTACACATTTGTGTGATCTCCCACTAAGTATTTTCTTCAAGTTTGACCAAATACCATATTTTTTTGTTCTAATCATGTTAAGTAGTGCTTAATAATAAAGGACCAAATAAATTATGAAGTATGCATTTTATATTCAACTTTTATGTGTTCCAAATAATGCTTATAGTAGACATGCAAAAAAAATGTTTAAGAAAAAGAAGGTATTCCAAAAGGAATCCCTTGATTAGAAAGAAAGTGTATTTTAGCTAAATAAAATTCTTGATTATACAATTTTTACTAGTGTCGCACCTCAAACTCATGTTTTTGACAACATTCTTCCTTATCTTGTGGTCATTTCCCCCTCTAATATAGTTGGTCCTTCCATTTTCAATACCACTGTGTCACCCTTTATTACTAACCCACTTTATACTTGATCTATTATTTCCCCTTTTTTGCATACCATTATAATTCCAACATCTACCTTTGATACACTAGAAATAGAATCTGATCAACTTAAGAAGAAAGAGGATATCATATACATAACACACGTTCAATTTGTTATCATTATGTATCTAGTTGTGTCATTGATCTAAAGTTATTTTATACAATGATTTCAAATTGATAAAGAGTTGTATGAGTTCGGTATTGTACTTGATGCAAAGAAGTGTCTATGATAGAAGTATTTACTATTGTCATGTTTGAAAACCTATTGTGTGCATAAAAGGTGTTTGGTTCATGGGAAATTGCAATATGTTAAAAATAGTGTTTGAATTCTAATATGCAAGGAGTATTTGAAGATATTGTTATGTTTACTCACGGTGATGATTGTAAAGCATTCACAAACTATGATATCAACTACACTTAAGATTAGACCTACAAAATGAAAGCAAATAATTATAAGAGGATGCAAACATTTCCCTCTGAGGAGCCTCCAATATGTAGTGTATTTGTCTAAATAATGGATTTTTTCTCAATGCTTTATCAAGCTTCAATGGATAAAGGGTGATCTGTGGAGGGATTTTGGCATAATAAGGGTACTTTGTTATGATTTGAAGAAAATTTGGCATGATATCAATACTTAGATGGTGGATGGATATGAAGAAAATGGTGGTTCAATTTATAGGCAAATAGGAAGTCAAATGGATGGTCAAGATGCAAAGGTCGGGAAGGGTCAAGATGCATTTGAGAGAGAGAACATGGATTTTTCTTTCTCAAATGGATTTAATGGTGACAAGTGTCACAAGGGGATAAGCTTAGGAAGATGATGGAATGTGATCATTTTGGGGAGTGTGAGGGGATAAAAGTGTAAGAGCTTTAAGGGAGGTGTAAGAACATTTAAGGTTGACATGAGGTTGCAGGTTGGGATTAGTGAGGATGTGACAAGAGTTGACATAGGGTTGGGTTATATTTCTTAATCCTTGAGATTAATATTGTGCAAATATTTAGGGTTAAATTAGGCTTAGATTAGGAAGTGATTAGGGTACGAGAAGAATTTTATAAAAGAGTGCAAGTGAGAGACTTAATTAATGAGGGTTAATTAATTAATTAAATAGGATTAGTATATGTGAATGGATTGGGTGGAGTCTGAACCAAGGGTCAAGGGTTAGTTCAACAATCAAAGCTAGTAGCCATGTGCTATAATTGATTAAATAAAATTTATTCAATCAAAATGAGAATTGAGAATTAAATCAAATAGGTTATGCATTTATTCAATTTAATAGAAGATTGGAGATTTAATTGAGTATCTGATAATGTGTCATCAATTAGATAATTAAGTATACCATAGCTAATTAATTGAATTAAGTAACTAGGGAATGACATGAACTAATTTAATATTTAATATTTAATAGATAAATTCCTATAGAAGAGCTAAATTGGACTACTAATTTGTGTATCTCAATTTAGGTGTCTACATTTTGCCCCTCTTTGACATAGTGTTAGAATATCAATAATTAAAATATTTTTAAAATAATAGGTGACATAAAGAAATAAAAATAACATATTTTTCCTAGACTATAGTATAGAAGGATTGGATAGACTGGGTGACAGCCCTCGAGAAGGAAATGGGGATCAACAGTGTCTCAAAAAGAGAAATGCATGAGAGAAAAGAATGGGCTAGGAGATCAACAACACCCAAAATATTAGGTGTTAAAGAGAGAAAAGAAGGGGCCAGAAGATCAACAACACCTTTCATATGCCATGACATCCATATTTTATCTCATCAAATGTTGGAATTATGTGGTCAAGCAATATCAACCAGTTCAGGTAGCCAAATAGTTTGGCTTCACACAGAGGGTACCTGATGTAGAGCATTGGTACTAGAAGGTGACACAAGAGACATAATCTGATTTGAGCCACAACTTCTAAGAGGAGAGGGATTTGATGATAAGGGAGAAAGATGAGATATTAATAGAGCATGAAGATCTATAGGAATATTTTTCCTTGGTATTCTAGGAGAGTTTGGTGGTGGTTGACTAGAGGGACAAATTTTAGAGGGAGAGGGCAACCTCTAGGTTGAGCAGGATAGGATCCAATAGAAGAGAGACACTTTGACAAGGGATTTAGTTATGTAATAGATAGGTATTGGTGTTGAGGGGAGGAGTGGATAGGAGGAGGACAAGAATACCTTCATATGGTAGGTGTATAAGATTAGGGGACTTATGAGGAAGGTTTTCAATCTCAAATAGTAGGTTGGATGGTATCAATCTATGTACCACTCCTCAATGCCTAGGGATAGGGTGGTATCCTATAGGACAGTGGATAGATTAGGTGTCACTCCTAAGATGAGTCATAGGACATGGAGAGTTCCCATCGAGTTGGGTCCTCCCATGGTACACAAAGAGAGATATACCAACTAGGGCATATAGAGAGCTAGTAACATTTGACCAATGGTTTAGTAGAGATAGTGGAGGTTGAGGGATTAGTGATTGGTGCCTTAGGGGTGTCATAAGAGGGGGGTGTGATAGGTCTAAAAATAGGTCCTACATAGTTTTGAGGATCAAGGGTTCATACTATGGTAGAAAGGTCATAGGCTAGCATGAAACAAATACAAATGATGGTGAGATCCTCTATGCCAAATCAAGCACAGATAGCTCAATCCCAAGAGCCATGACAAATATCAACACCCCTACATCCCAAGAGATAGCCAGTCAGCCACCCCTAGGGTAGATGGGTAGTGATATGTTTCTCCTATGGTATGAGGTATGACATGATGTATAATGTAATTTTTTTATGGGAACATGACCCAAACACTTGTATCATAGTGACACATTAATTCTTTGATGGATTTATGGGTATTTATTTAATCTTTCATGTGATATTGGATTGAGGTATGTGAGGTGTAGGATGTTATGTGATCTAAATTATTATAATGTGATACTAATGTGTTCCTATAGTATGCTAAGTTAATTTCTTATGATGTTTATGTGATGATGCTCATGTCTATGTGTGTATGCACTTGTTTGATGTGATACTTAATTTATGCAAAAAAAACCTATATAATGTTTTTTATTTTCATTGTGTGTGTGTGTGTGTGTGTGTGTGTGTGTGTGTGTGTGTGTGTGTGTGTGTGTGTGTGTGTGTGTGTGTGTGTGTGTGTGTGTGTGTGTGTGTGTGTGTGTGTGTGTGTGTGTGTTATGTGATGGATTAACTTCTATTGATGAACCTATGTGATTTAGGATTATGAGGTGTACCTATGTGATTTATGGTCATGTAATGCGATGCAAAATATTATGATGATGTGATGCAAAACAAAATGCTTTACTTTATTCAATTGTTAAATAATGGTGCTAAATGAAATAATATGCAACTTAAATAACTACTATTATGAATGTAATTAATCAAGGAATGAATCTAAATAATACATAAGTAAAATGAACCTAAAAGGAATATCACTTGATGAAATTAATCTAGATTAATGCACATAGGTGAATAAATCACACAAAATGTATCTAGTGCAATTAAATGACATTAATGATGTAACTAAAATTAATATAACTAATGCAAAATAACATGACCTTAACACGTGCAACTAATAGATTTTAAGAATGAACTAATTAAAGGTTGTAAACTAAAATGAATTTATTCATTTAATTACTACAATCTAAAGGATGAATACAATCTCAGAATGAATGCATTTTTAATAATTATGAATGCAATCCAATGCAATGAAGCAAATGAATACAAATATGATAAAAATTAATAATTAAATACAATTAATGCAACTTAAAAAATGAATAAAAAATAAATTTTATTCTAGCAAATGAATGCAATCTAATGCAACCTAATAAGTGAATGAAAATGCATAATCAAGAATACAAAATGCAATGCATCATTGTTCGACTATACCCTCACCATGAGGGGTTGACTAGGAGGGGGAAACATTTTTACAAGCTTATCCATGAGGATTATAAAATTATGATTTTTTAGGGCTTTTTGGGGTGGGTCCTTTTGGATTAAACTTTTCTTTTTTGGATTTTTATTGTTTTTGGAAGATTTTTTGGATTTTATATTGATTTCTAGGATGTTGGATTCAAATTGATTTGATTGGAACACAATGGAATATATAATTTTGGAAATATGGAATGATCCAAGTATGCATGGAACCAATTTCTTAGTTTTCACCATGATACCTATCCAAGGAACTTAAATTGCCAAGCTTTCACCATTAAGTACTCATTTCTCTTTACTTTTTTTTGTATCATTAAGGTGCCTAAATTGCAAGGTTTTTACCTTGATGATGGATTTTTTAGGCATTTTTATAGTTTTAAATATTTTTTCAAATAGATGAGACACACTATATGATGTAGGCATAAAACTCATTGAGATAAATGATGTTTGTGGGATTAATTTAGAAGTTCCCCTTTGGGTATTGATAATAGATATTCCCCTAAGACAAAACATGCTATGACAATGTTGAAACCCAACCAAGTAGGTTCAGACTTTCCTTTCTTTTCTTTTTGATCCTATACTTTCATGCTCTCTTTTAGGACCATGTCCCACATTTGGAATTGACATGGATGGACCTTTTTTTTGTAGATCCTCTTGAGCCAAATCTGGTATTAGTACCAAGTGATCATATACTTTCTACATTCTCTCATCTAGCAAATCTATCTAGGCAAGCCATGTTATGTGGTGGTACTCTTCAATGATCACAGTTCTTAGTGGCATGCATAGTAATATTAGTTCAACCTTGATTGATAAGATGGCCTTAACACCATATATTAGGGAGTATGAAGTGATTCCTGTAGAAGTGTGGTAAGAAGTGCAATATACTCAGAGGGGGGGGTTTATTTGGAGATGCCCATCGGCCAAAATCATTGATAAATTTCTTGAGGATATTTAGGATGGCATATTTAGTGGCATCATCCTAGTCATTACTTTGAGAAAATTATGGACTAGAGAAATGGTGATGGATATAGAGTCTATCACAAAAATCCTTTATACAAGACTTTCTCCTAGACCATTTTCCTGCCTTTTTCTTCTATAATCATCTTTGATTCAATTCAATAAAGAGGGACTCATGTGAAGCACAAAAATGTATGAGTAAAATAACTTATTTTTTAAAGAGATCAGATTTCCACAATCCATTGCATAATATATTTGTTTATGGATTTGATTGTGTAGAGATTTTTACCATCAATGTTTTGAATCACACTACGTGATCCATCATCAGGATGAAAAAAGAGCAAGAGATGCAAAACAAAATGAGTTGCAGAAGTTGACTGACCCAAAAGATAAAGGTACCAAGAGGAAGAGAGATTTCACGCTAACCAAAGCAAGAAAGAAGGTTGGACAAGGAACCAACAAGGGCACACTCCACATACAACAAGAAAGAAAGAACAAAAAAGTCAAAAAAAGAGGATAAAGACCAAAAAATCAATCAAATGTAGGAAAAGTAACCAACAATCAATTTTTATTCAAACTATTGACCTAAACAACTTAAAATAGTTTTTTTTAAAGCTTTATAAAAAATAAAATTAAAGAAATTAATGTTTTGTGTGCTTACAGTTACTAATGGTTTGTCGACCTTTATGTTAGGGCATTTTGTTTACTATAAATGACTCAAGATTTTATCCATCATCACAAATATTAATTGTGATAATATTATTCAAAAAAAGTAGTCGAATGGATCTCCATTTTCAAGGCACTCTTCAAAGGGGCTTTTTTCCACCCTTCATTTAAAGGAGCACTTCTACTGTTGGCTCCTGATTTAACAGTTTTGAAAATGACCAAGAAACCAAACCAATGCATCTAACGCTAGCAAATGTCTATGACAGATACACCTGATTGCAGTCTTGGGCCAACTATAAGGCTAGACCTCCCTTCTTCTTTAGGCTCTGCAAAACCTAGGCAGGTGGATCTATAGATTCTTTATATGGTACCAGTTATCAAAGCATATATTGAATCTAATATAAAGCAGATAAAACCCTTATTTCTCCTAATAACTCATGCAATAACACAGATCTATAGTAGCTAAATGCAAATCTATGACATTCATAGGCTGAGTGATGGCATTCTATTATAGCTCTTCAACATAAAATGTAAAGATGATTTGAATTTTGTTTTGATTTTATGTGGGTGGGGAAAGCGGATGAAAACCAAGTATAGACAACAAACTAATGATCCTATAGCTGATCAGTGCCTGATCCATTGGGCAATTCATGAATCTCTCTCATGCATTTTGGATATCTGATACTTATTCATATATTCAGATATATGATCTATCCATTCACCTTGTGAATAGACATCAATGTTCAATTTAAATCTCATTCTTACCTGATATCCTCCTCAATAAATCTGCAACCCTGCTGATTTCTATAAAGCATTTACACAATTCCTTGAATTATCAGCAACAAAGAAACAACATATAGCTTTAAGGGACTACAACGATGACCTAGGCTCTTTGTTCAAAGACCATAAAACATCACAGCTCAACTGAGAAAGGAGACAAGATTTAAACTGAAACTAAACACTTATTGTTCCTTGTATTGATTTCCTTGAAATAATACATAAAAATGCATGAAATTAACTCACAAAGAACCTAACAAACCAGACTATATAATAGCATATGTTGTCATATAAGAGAGAAAATGGCAGGAATGAGAAATTGATGGGATGGGAAGGGGGTATCACAGCCAAAGCAAAAGCTTCATGGTCTAGAACCAGCACATCCTAGATCTTTCCATTTAGAGTTCATTGATTCCAGGGCCAATTCTACTAAATACCTTCATTCCAAAGAAACTTTCCAATATTTTCCAACAACTACAAAAGAGAAGAAGAAAGTATAAATATCAAGAGGGAAATTCCTGGATTGAATCTGCAATTGACATCTATCCCCTCATAAATCCTTCCCAAGAAGCTGAAACAGCCTCTCTCTACCTTCTCTCTATAACTGAATATCAAAATCTCATCATTTGGTCTCTACAAGGCAGAAATATCTAAGAACATAATGATGAAAGAACAACTGATTTCTAATGTTAAAAAGAATTCACGGTAAAAAGTGAAAATCAGTTCAAAAGTGACTTCAAGAAGCTAAGAAAACATCTCAGAATTGATTTTCTTCACTTTCAGACTACACCAAGCCTTCAAAACTACCCTCTAACCAATTCTGATTATCAATGATGAGTTTCACCTATTCTGCTAAGAATGCCCCTGATTTTACAAACTGGCTTATAAACTGAACTGGTGAGCACCTGTGTAAAAATTGACTTCAAATTTAGAAAGTTCATCTTGTTCCAGTTCTAGTGGTATATTGGAGTGCCCATTTTCGATGAAAATAGCCCTTGTTATGGCCGTCTGAAGTTCCAAGGTCCCATTCATAGCTTTGCATAACAAAATAATGAAATTGAAAAATTTAACATATTCTATAGTTTGAACTATAGAATATTCAATTATTTAAAATCAAATTTTTCAAATTAGTTTAAACGTGCACACAAGGATATTTTTTAACTTAAAACTCTTCTTGCTCCTCTATCCCAATCAGACCATGCCACTTGTCAATATTTGATTGACTCTTTGACCTATACCGACACCACAAGTCACATTTTGACTAGCCAATGATATCCGAGCGTGACCCACGTTCAAACTCCACTGGTTTTTCTAAAATTTCTTGCAAGTCACCAAGTTGATTGCCAAAAATTTTCCCATTTTCCAGTGGCGACATGGCAACCATCAAATTCCAATCACTTTTTCGGCGACCTCGTCTAACACCACATCAGGGTCGCTATCTCGCCATCCTATTGGCTACCACTTAACGCTACCTAATTTTTTGTCAGATCTGTAGGTGGGACCCACGTGCTCACTTGACTTTGCCCAAATTTCTGAGGTTTTCCAATGACTCACTATGTCGCTAGCCGAAAATCTTGAATTTTCTAGCTAGCGAAGTAGCGACTAGCCAGATTCTAAACTTTTCCAACGAGTTTGAAATGATGACATCATCAATTTTTGATGCATGTTTGTTCAAAATTTTGCCACTTGTGACCGACCATGGGCCCACTTGCACATGCGCTTAGCTTCCAAAATCCTTGTCTTTGAGACACTTCATTTTGGTGCGCTTTAGTATTGAAATACAAAACAAATCACTCCCACAAGCAATGTGGGATATTACGACTGGCTTCATGCTGATTCCTTATGTATTGAAGCAGCTTGTTTTGTTTTAAAAACAAAAACTCCCCTTCCTTTGCTAAAGTTGAATCTCCTCATTCTTTGCATGGGTGATCTGAATACTGTGGTGGTCTCCATTCTTTATATTGTCGCCCCAACCTTTGTATGGATGAATCCCCAACAGCTGCGACTTCCTTACTATGGCGTCCCCTGCTACCTTAATGTTAGCTCTGCCTCCTCATGTGGACTCAGCTCCCTAATGTGTGGAAGGCCCCTCCATTCTCCTCTGATCCTACAAGCCACATTCACTGTGGAGACCCTACAGGCTTCTCCTTACCAGCTATGGCTAAGAAAGCTCAGATTGCTTATTTATCGATGTTCTTTATTTTGTAGATGTGGAACTCCATTATGTTGTCGTTGACTCCTCTGTAGACTGCCTTGGGGCTGACTGCTCCCTTTTTTATGCATGGATGGCTTTGGACGTGGATCCATCTTGTATATTGCCACCTCAAAATGTGGGGATCCCTATGACTTCAAAATAATGTAATTTTTCTACATGGAGATTCGGTGTTATGCTACGGCTGCTAATATTTTTCACATGGATATTTTCTTCTTACATAGTGCCGCCTCCTCGTTGATCCATGCAATTATTGAAATCTCCATCATCATATGTAAAAGATGAGTACTCACTACTCATTTGATGTCGTGGGCAATATGGATATGGTGCTACTCTGTTTTCCCTTGTTGTAGATGTTGTCTTCCACATTGAGTAGGATTTGGGAACTTCAAATAATGCAAGTTTTAAATATAAAAGATTTCTTAGCAATTCATCTAGTGAAGAATTTAAAACTAGCCTTCATTGGAAAGCCCAGGAATGGAATTAGTTCTCAAACAAGTGTGAACCTTGGGACTGTTATGACAAGCTTGATTTCATCTCGTATTTGTTAATGCCTTTAAGAAATACAAGTCCTTCAGAATGAAGAGAAAAATGTATATACTAAATACCACGTTGATTTCTTAGAAACAAAACATATTCCATCCCTTTCATATCCCAGTGACTTGATTTAATGAAAAAGCCCATAACATATTCTTGATCTGATGGAATCAGTCGGGCCCCAAAGTGGGTCCGGCTAAAAAAATATTTGTTTCTGAACAATTGATATGCAAACTGATCCATAAATCACTTCGAACTGCCTGGAATCAAACTTGATCACAAATTGATCATTTAAAACTCCTTCACTCTGTTCTTTGCAAACTGTGATCTTCAGATGACAGGGCCTGTCAGTTGGCCTTAAAAATTGATTCAAACATCTAATCAAACCCCGAAACTCTAGACTTCTGTTCTCTCTGACACATTTAATAGGCTTGCCAAATCTTGTTGCATGATGACATCAGGGTCAAAAGATATCGACCTTCGAACATGCCTACTTAAAATCACCTATAGATAAACATGTCAAAAAGCTGAAAATTGTGTTTGGTTTTGGCTTTGAAAACAAGTCAAACGGGCACTTGAGATTCTGAAAACTGGGGCATTTTATACTTTTTCATGAGGAGAATACAATTCTATGATTTGGGCTCATGAAAAATAACATGATGCAAATGGTGATCAATCAAAGTAGGCTACTTGGATTTTGCAAACTAGAAATACTGATAGAAAAGTGTGCATATGGATTTGTCAAGACCTAAAAACTGACACACTTGGAGTACTTTCAGAGGACAACATAGTGGTACAATCCATTTGGGCTTACCAATCACGAGTCTCAAGTTATAACATTATGAACAAAGGTTCCAATCAATTTACACTTTGACACCAGTAAAAGATAGAAATTCCATTTGGAATCATGTTCGAAAACATATCAAACGGATTCATCATTAGCTAAAACTTGAAACATAACAAGTCTTTGACATCTAAAATGCAACGCAAAAGGAAATTTAGCATTTTGGTCACTTGGGTCAAAATTATAACTCATCAAATAGGGCTTCTAAGAGTTCTGAACATTTCATATCAACATGACATTGATAACTAACCAACTTTAAGGGATTCAAAACCTAGGTAAACGGGCTTGAAATGACTCAAAATCTAAAACATAGGCTCTCAGGTATGGACACTAGACATTCCTGAAGTGGCAAGTCATGAAACATTTCTGGGTGTGAGATATTCACTTGCAAACATGGGCTCCTATCGCTATTTGACACTTAGGTGAAAATGTAGATTTGGAGATTGCTCAAAACGAGGCTTCACGAAATGGCTCAGAATGATAATTTATCATCATGGAACAAGTGGACATGCTAAATGAAAGGTGTTAGAAGCATTAAACACCTCATGGGGCTCAGAAGTACAGCTAGGTACATAAGCACATTAAAAGCATTTATAGGGCTCAATTTTCAAAATGTGATTGAAAATGGACCATGCAATTTTCAGTCCCAACATCTACCATGTTTATGAGAGTTATAGGTCCCTTCTAAATAATTTATAAATGTTTATGTTTTGAATAAAATTGTACAATTTTAGTTGGGTTAGGGGTGACAATTTTGTTTGTTCAAAATAAAGGTTACAAGTTTAAATTTTATAGGGGGTACGGTATGCACATCTCACTTGTAGTATAGTTGGGTGTTTCTTATAAGAAGTACATAATAGTTCCATGTTACTAAAAATAATCTCTAATCATAAAAACATATATATTTAGCATCATAAAATATAAAAATCACATTTTCTTTCCTTTCTCCCTAGGTTGGATAAGCCTAGTGGGGTTTGGAATTATTTCTTCCCTAAAATACCATACTTCTACATGTTTTGGTTATTATTCACTTAGGCCTTACTTTTTAAAGTCTTCTCCTTAGGTCTTATTTTCTTATGTGTTGTATAATACTTTGACCCTGGAATATCATACCTCTACCCCTTTAGGTGATCACACACTAAGTACTTTCCTCAAAGTTCACATAAGACCATTTTTTTTTGTTCTATTCATGTTAGGTAGTACTTAATAATAATAGACCAAATCAATTATGAATTATTCACATTATATTCAAAAAAAATGTGTTCCAAATCATTATTATGGTAGACACATAGAAAAAAAAGTTGCTTAAAAAGAAGGAATTCCAATAGGAATCTCTTGATTAGAAAGTAAGTGTATTATAGCTTAACAAAATTCTTGATTTTATAGGTTTTACTCATGCCACATCTCAAACTCATGTTTTTGACAACACTATTCCTTATCTTGTGGTCCATTTTCCCCTCTATTATAGGTTTTTCTTCCATTTACAATGTCATTACCATTTATTACTAACCCACTTTATACTTGATCCATTGTTTCCCCTTTTCAGCATACCATCAATATTCCAACCTCTATTGTTGGTATGCTAGAAATGGAATTTCATCAACTTAAGAAGAAAGAGGATATCATATACATAACACATATTCAATTTGTAGCATTATGTGTTTAGTGGTGTCATTAATCTCAACCTATTGTGTGCATTGATTTCAACTTGACAAAGAGGTATATGAGTTCAATATTGTACTTGATGCAAATAATTGTCCATAAGAGAAGCATTCACTATTGTCATGTTTGTAAACATGTTGTGTGCATAGAAGGTGTTTGGTTCATGGGGAATTACAATATGTCAAAAAGAGTGTTTGAAGTCTAATATGCAAGGAATATTTGAAGATATTCCTTAGTTTACTAGTGGTGATGAGTGTGTGGAATAAAATAGTGTGCAAGGAATACTAAAAAGTAGTTAAAATAATCACAAACTATAATATTAGCTACACTTAAGAGTATACCCATGAAATGAATGCAAATAAAGATAAGAGGATAAAACCTTGCCCTCTAGGAAGCCTTTAATGTATACTAGATTTGTCCAAATAATGAATGTGTGCTCAATGCTTTCTCTAGATTCAATGAATAGGGGTGATTTATGGAGGGATTTTAACACAATAAGGGTGTTTAGCTATATTTATGGAGGAAATTTGGTATTATAGAAATACTTAAATGATGGAGAAAAAAGAAGAAAATGGAGATTCAATTTATAGGTAAATTGGAGGTCAAATGGATGGTCAAGATGTGAAGGTGAGGAAGGGTCAAGATACATTTGAGATAGAGAACACAAATTGTTCTTTCTCAAATGGATCTCAATGAGACAAGTGTCACATGAAGAGAGGTTTCAGAAGAAGAGGGAATGTGACCATTTTGGAGAGTGTGAGAGGGGATAAAGTGTAAGGGATGTGTGTATTGTCTCTCCCATTTAATTTTTGAAAGTCATCTTGATGGATGTAACCTTGAACATCTAGTTTTTGAGTAATCATGATTGGGACCCATGAGTGGTCTACACCCTTGGGGTGATTTGATTATTATTACATTAGTTGGTTTTTTATGCTTATACCTGATCTATTAGATTATGGTTCACGATTATCAATACATATTGTTGGACTTATTGTGATGTGATTATGCTAAGGATATTTACATCATTCTTGTAGTAAACTTTTATTATGGTACAAATGAATGATTTCAATAGGTTATTTTAATGAAATTAATCAAATGATTATTTATGCAATTCCGTGCACTATTGCTTTGACTATATTATTATCATGCATCTACACTTGATCAGGTTGTTTATTGTGTAGGACTTATATCCTTGATAGTGGCACATGGAGTTAGTGATTCGACTATTCATACTGAGCCAATGTCATCCATGTATGGCCGACGTATTTTTGTTAATTAAAATAATAAACCCTTTGATTAATTGGTAAATCAATTTTCATTATGCATTTTAATTAGACCTGTGAGCATGTTTGTGCATTTTGGAATCCATAGTGGTTGCGGAAGTTATTAAAATATTGTGATTTAATAGTTTAATGGGAATTTTATATTTTATTTTATTTATTTTAATTTACTAGTTAATTTGTCGTAGTCAAATTCAAAGCAATTGGAATTGCCAAGTTTATTTGGTTTAAGGGAGCTAAATTAGATTATTTAATTTAAATAATCTAATTCATATGTCACTTTGTAAAAATTACATATATTGGCTAAAACTGAGATTATTCTCACTTCTCACTTTTGAAATTCAGGATTTTGGAGCAAATTCTTCAAAACCTTCTTGTGGGTATTTGAAAAAAAATTCATTGTGAGAGCTACACACATGGGATCATTGTGAGGATAGGCTCATTGGATTTAGAGCGAGAAACTACTTCCTTGCTAAGTGTTTCATTGTTGTTGGCAGTCTCATAATTTTGTGGCATCCATTCTTGTTTTGGCCCCTTCAGTTATGAGGTAGGGATCTCTCATTTTATTGTTTTGGCTCTATTTGAGTTCTCATTTTTTATAGTAAATTGATTGGAGTTTTAGAACTAATATTTCCCTCCATTTTTGTATGCTAGTTCTACCTAGTTGGGCATGTATGAATAATTGTGTATTTTGGGGGGGTTTAGTTTGAAGTTTTATGCCATTATGATGGTCATTTTTTCATATGATCTTGGAACTTGATTTTTTTTAGGAGTTTGGAAATGATTTGGATAATGGGTTTTAGTTTCATCAATTTTTGGCAACATTGATTTTTAAGTGATTTTTACATCACCTCATTTTGCATGCTACCCATTTTTCTTGAGTATTTATTCACATTTATTTTGGTTGTGGATCTAGAATGTTGTTAGGTTTCCAATCTGACCATTTTTTTACTTTACCACCATTGAGATTCGTGTAGAATCTGTACTCCTGTATTTAGGTTGATTTAGTGAGTTTGTGATGCTTGGTGTTTTGTTATTGGGATACATGTTGAATCTGTACTCATGGATATAGGTCAATTGAGTGAGATTTCTATACTTGTTTCATTTGTTTTATTTCTCATGTCCAACCCTTGCATTGGTATTATGTGCTTACATTCATGAAGTTGGTTGTGCATGTTGGCTTCTAATTTGACATAATTTCAAGAACCTCTTAGAATGATTAGAAAACCTAGGAATTATCTAGAGACCATGATGGGTATTCTAAAATACAAACTAGAGGACCAATTCACAAGACTCTTATGTATTCTCCACTTTGAGCTCCACAAAATTCAGGCAAGTATACCTAGGAACCCACTCCTTACTCCATTAATCTTCAAAACTCAACATGAATTCCAAAATAATAAATAATTGCCTTAATTCTTCTAATTCTATGATAGTAAAAAAGATGACAAATGGTTATTTTATCAAACCCTAGAACTCCATGAATCAAGTACATGTTGACATTTTAAAACTTCAATGACAGAACACTAAATGATTGATTTAGATGAATCTCTACATAGTATATGATATTCCAACTAGATCAACTTCAAAGGATGACCAATGCCTTATCTATTGGGCCATAAACTCACATGAATCAGACATCTACTTCTAGATCTTATCTTGACAAATTGTGAAAAGATAATCAATGTTCATTTCTAGATCTCATACTTATCAAAATCTTCAATGAAACCATAAAGTTTTTGCAATTTATATTAAGCATTTACATAACCCATTGGATCATTAGCAAGAGTAAACTAAAATATAATTCAAAATGAATTACATCTGAAATTTAATAAACTTTTCTATTAAATCTCATAAAATGGAATGGATATAAAAGAAGAGATAAGTTCTAGGATGAACAACTAGCTTTCTACATGTTGTATTAATTTCTTTGAAATTTTCTATAGATCAATGACCATCCCTATCAAAAAAAAACTCGAATAGACTAGCAATTGTTAACTTTCTATTCAATTATGGAAAAAATTATAGTATGGATGGACCAACTCAAAACATGAACAAAACCTAGTTCAACAAAAATGGATCTTGGACCCCTCCTCTAGCCTTGGGAACTCACTTATATAGCATGAGTTGTAAAAAATTTCAGGTCTAGAGGGAAAAGGAAAACTATCCTTTAAAACAAAAGATTACATACAAGACAAAAAACACTTTCTCTATTATACAAGAAAACTAAACATTCGTGGCTTTTTGCATAACAACAGAAGAGATCCTTCATTTGTTTCTTTGTGGTGGGACTTGTTATATTTTGTCATTTTCTTGTTCCTCCACAATACCTGATAATTGGATTTTATCTTTTTTCTCTTCTTCAAGTTGTGGGTCCACCCTTTCTTCTTCTATAATGCTTTGGCCTAATTCAAAAATATCCATAGTAAGTGACTGGTCATCTTTTTCCTCAACAACTTCTAATATTATTCCTTTAACTCCTTTTGTTGGTTGAGGAATTGTCTCATCTATCTCTATTATCTTGGCTTTAGCTTCCTAGTGTTAATGTAACTAAGTATTTACTATTTACACTTAAGTTTAATTAGGATAATGCATATTCATATTAGTTGTCATGTAGACATCTAGGAATTAGCATATTCATATGAGTTGTCATGTTGACAACACAGTAGTTTGTACTCGAATTGAGCACATGTTGTCTACTACATCTCTTTATGAGATACACCTTTACATTCTTATCCTCTCATTGTTGCACATACATTCATGCACAATGGAGGATAATCCACTTTGGTGGACATGTGTTTAGTTGTTTCTTATCTCTTTGCATGACTCCTATGTTGGATACAATTGATTAATTGTGTATTTTTTTTTTATGTTACACAAATTTCATACCATTATTAGTCAGTATATGCCAAGCTCACTCAAGTAGTGAAGATAGTTTTCTATGTCTATCAAGCATTCTTGTGATTGCCTAGTTCAAAAGATAGTGTTTACTCAGTTCACTCAGGCGTCGAAGGAAAGTATGTAGAAGATGAGTGTTAACCGATCTCACTTAGTTAATGAAGGAAAGTTGGATGGAACTAGTGCTAATTGAGCTCACTCAATTGCCAAAGGATTTTTGAAATTTTTTAGTATTAACCAAGCTTCTATTGGTTAACAAAGGAAATCATTTCTAAGTTAGTTTCTACTAAGATGGGTCAGCTAATGAAGGATTTTATCATTTTGGCACATCAAGCTCAATTGATTTATCTATTGATTCTAGTCAACTAAGGTGATGAATATTAATTATTCTATGTTTTATTTGAGCTGACTTGACAATATGAAAGATATAAGTATAAGGTCAAGTTTTGGTTTCAAATTGTGTGTGGATGTGAAAAGTATGAAGATGTTATTGAAGATTTAATGATAAGAAAAGGAAGTGAATTTGAAGGATAAGCAGAATATCCTTGTGGAGTAGAAAAGATATATTCAATTAGGAAGAATCAAGTACAAGCCAGAATGGAGATCTATAATCAGCAATTAAGTTGCATTCAAATCAGGTCATCTCATTATTACTCTCTAACCATTGTAGCAGTGATCTAAATCTCTTAACAGAGTTGGCTTAACAGCTATTTGTAAATCCTCTAATAAGGTGGCAATTCTATTGAATTGTCTAAAGACCTATAACAAGGCCACTCCTAACAAGGTGATTAAATCCTCTAATAGGGTCACACCTAATAGTGTATTTTCTAACCTTTAATAGGGTTGGCTCCTAACAGGGCTCACTTCAAAAGAGTGAATATAGTAACTAGTTGCAATTGGTCGTTTTTTCCAAATTGGGTTTCCATGTTAAATCCTTGTGTCAAAGGTCTTTATGCTATTTTCTTTTTTTTGTTTTCAACTAATTTAAAGTAATGGTAATCACATATAATATCTAAAGTTTATATGTTAAGAATTTAATGAGCTCATTCAATTATTACTGAGTTACAACATTTATGTGTGTTTACCGAGCATCAACAGTATTCATTTTTTAGTTTACATTTTTGTACTGACATCTAAGGGATCTGGGATTTATTTTAGTAATAACTAATTCACCCCTCCCCTCTCAATTACTCCTCTTATATTTCCAACAATTGGTATCGGAACTTTTGGTGCTTGCAGAGAAGGTTTCAAGGACCTAAGCCAAAGATTAGGATGTCTTACAAAAGAGAAAACCCCAAGCTAAATAGAGACAATTTTGTAGCATGGCAAGGAGTTATGAGGTTACACTTGCCTACCATCAGTGACTCAGGATGCAAGTATCTTGATATTGAATACAAGACTCCTACTGGAACATTATCAATCAAAGATATTGCTGAAAAGAAGAATCATAAGATCATCATGATTGATATTGCATCTGCTCTTAGTTATGTTGAATTTGATGAAGTCAAAGACTGCAAGACTGCTTATGAGAATATGAACATGGAGTATTATGATGAAGGTAGTGTGAGATTTGGAAACAATGAACCGTGTAACATAAAAGGAAAATGATGTATTTCATTGACTAAAGAACTTGTATGTGACAATGCTTATTGGGTTGAAGGACTAAAGAATAATCTACTAAGTGTGGCATAGATGAATAACATTGGATTCAAGGTAGACTTCATGAATGGACAAGCCAAACTACTTGATGGAAAAGGAAATTGGGTTGGATCTGGCAAGTAAACAAAAGTTAATCTATATTATCTTGATCTTAGTGTTTGTTCATATTTTATTGCTCAAGTAGAAGAAAGTTGGTTATGGCACAAAAGGCTATGTCATGTAAACTTTGATAATCTAGTTAAGATAAGAAAACATAGAAGAGTAAGAGGTATTCCTAAATTGAAGAAGCCTGATATGAGTCTTTGCAAGAATTGTGAATTGTTAAGATGGGAAAGACTGGTTTCAAAAGCAAAAACTATCAGATAGAAGAAGTCTTATAAATTGTTCATACAGACTTATGTGGACCTATTCGAATAAAGAGTTATAGTGGAGAAAAAAATTACATTCTTTTTGTTGATGACTATTTTAGAATGATGAGTGTAATGTATCTAAAAGAAAAATCAAAAGCCTTTCAAAAATTTGAATTGTATGTGTCAAGAGTAGAAAAAGAAACTAGAAAGAGGTTGAAATGTTTAAGATTAGATAGAGGTGGTGGATTCATCTCCAATGAATTCAATAATTTTTGCATTGGAAGATGAATCCAAAGACAAGTATCAGCTCCTAGTACACCATAGCAGAATGGTATAGTTGAAAGAAGAAATAGATCTATAATGGATTTTACAAGAACCCTGATAATTGAAAAGAATGTTGCTCTCAAATAATAGAAGGAAGCTATCAGCACTATAGTTCATACCTTGAATAGAGTACAATTGAAGAAAGATTCAAACAAAACTCCTTATCAATTATGGTATGGCTACAAACCTAATATAAGTTACTTGAAAGTGTTTGGTAGTGAATGTTATATCTTGAAAGAGTCTGAAAAAGGAAAATTTGATGTAAAAGGTGATGAAGGAATATTTCTAGGATACTCCTATAAAAGTAACGCATACAAATGTTTGAATTTTTCTACTCATAAAATTATAGAGACTGCACAAGTTAGAATTGATGAGTTTGCAAAAAAGAGTGAAGAAGAAAGCAACAAGGAGCTAGAGGATTACAGAAGATTTTTTTACTATGAACCTAATACCTTGCCAAATCTATTTGAAAGAAAGGAAGATTCATCTCCTGAGTCCCCAAAATCTCCAATAGTTATTGAGTTGTAGATAGTGCAACTTGAGTTACAATCTGAAGGACTCAAGTAATAGTCAGAGGCTACCGAGCTAGTTCAAACTGAGTCTAAAGAACCTGAGTCACAAATAGAAGGACCCAAGCTTGAAATTTAAATTCATGGTGAATATGGTGGAACTCATTCAAACCCCAAAGAGCCTATGTTAGAAAGATATGCCAGAAGGAATCATGCACCTAATCAGATTGTTGCAGACAAATCTGATGGAACAATGACAAGAAACAAATTAAAAGGTACATGTTTACTTACTAAATCTGAACCTAAAAATGTTAAAGATGCTCTGGAAAATAAAAGTTGAATTCAAGCAATGAATGAAGAGATAGAATAGATAGAAAAGAACAAAATTTGGACTCTTGTTCCTAGACCCAAGGATAAAAGTGTAATAGGTACAAAGTGGGTATTCAAAAATAAGCTGAATGAAGATGGAAAAGTTTCAAGAAACAAAACAAGATTGGTGTGCAAAGGCTATTCTCAAAAAGAAGGCATTGATTATGGTGAGACTTTTGCTCATGTAGCAATACTAGAAGGTGTTAGAACTTTACTTGTATATGTAGCAAATAGAGGATTTAAAGTATATCAAATAGATGCTAAATCTGCATTTTTGAATGGAATTCTTTATGAGGAAGTCTACATTGAACAATCAAAAGGTTTTGCAAATCCTAACAAAAGAGACATGGTTTGCAAGTTACACAAACCATTATATGGTCTCAAGCAAGCTCCCAGAGCTTGGTATGAAAGACGTCATAATTACTTGGTACAGATTGGCTTTCAAAGGACAAATGATAACAGTAGTCTGTATATCAAGGAAGGACCAGACAAGAAGATTTTGTTGGTAGAGATATTTGTTGATGATACTCTATTTATAGGAAATGATGACTTGTGCAAAGCATTTTTAGAAGAAATGAGTTAAGAATTTGAGATGTCCATGTTTGGTGAGATAAAATTCTTTGTTGGATTGCAGATATAGCAGAACAAAAATGGTATCTACATCACTCAATCTAAGTATATCAAGGAAATGCTAAAGAAGTTTGGAATGGAAGATTCAAGACCATTTGGAACCCCTATGTCTACTAGACATAAGCTCTCCAAAAATGATGATTCCAAAGAACTAGATCAAACCACATATAGATCAATGATTGGAAAATTATAGTATGTAGTACACACAAGGCTTGATATTGCTCTAGCAGTTGGAATAGTGACAAGATTCTCAACAAATCCTAAGAAAAATCACATGATGGAAATCAAGAGAATTATGGGATATCTAAAAGGTACTAAAGCCCATGACTTATGGTACAAAATTGGAGGCAATTTGAACTTGAAAGTATTTGTTGATGTTGATTAGGCAGGAAGTATTGATGATAGAAAAAGCACTAGTGGTGGAGCATTCTTTCTTTGTTGTAGATAGTGGAAGAATCCAGTGAAAGGAATAGCTCATACTAATAGAGTGAGTTCTCAAGAGCAAATCCAAAATTTCATTATGCTATGACATGTTGTGTTGTCATCAATGCCAAAGAGGGAGATTGTTGGATACAATTGATTAATTGTGTATTATCTTTGATGTTACACAAATATCATACCATTATCAGTCAATATATGCAAAGCTCACTCAGGCAGTCATGATAGTTTTCTATGTCTACTAAGTGTTCTTGTGATTGCCTAGTTCAAAAGGTAGTGGCTACTAAGTTCACTCATTCGTCAAAGGTGTTGGTGTTTGAAAATGTTGGAGGGTTTTCAATTATCCCACTGAGAAACTGACATATCTAGGGGCAGCTAACTCCCATTTTCAACATGTCATTTCTGACAATAGGCCAACTATAAGGCATGACCCTTCTTCTACTTTAGGCTTTGCTAAACCTAGGCGGGTAGACCTCAGATTCAAATGATACCATATCAATGCAAAAACATATCCCTGAATCTATTAAGCATATGAAACCCTTATATCTCCTAGTAACTCATGAAATGACATAGATTTGTAGTAGTTAAATGCAGATCTAGAATATTCACAAGTTGAGTGAGGGCATTCTATTTAGGTCCTTCAAAATAAAATGGAAAAAATGTTTGATTAATAATGTTGATTTCAACAAACCCTCAGATATGCAACAGAAAGACCTAATGATCCTATAGCTGATCAGTACCTAATCCCTTGGGCAAATCCATGAATCAAATGCATACATATGGATATCTGATACTTATACATATATTCAGATATTTAATCTATCTATTTAACTTGTAAATAGACATATGTGCTTAATCTAAACCTCATTCTTACATGATATCCCCCTTAATAAACTTGTAACCCTGTTGATTTACTGAAGCATTTACACAACCTCTTGAGTTATAAGCAACAATAAAACATCATACAGCCTTAAGGGACTGCAACTACGACCTAGGCTCTCTGTTCAAAGATCGTAAAACATTGAAGCTTACTAAGAAAGGAGACAAGATTCAAGATGAAACTGATAAAATCCTATTGTTCTTTGTATTAATTTCTTTAAAAACAATACAACCATATGCGTGAAATGAAAACATAGAGAAACCTAACATATCAGAACTTGTTGTATTGACCATCCTACTACTGTTCATACAAGAGAAATTTGCTGAAGATTGTGGTTTTACAATAAAACACTGCAACCCTGCTGGTATTACCCAGAGAAAACTACCAACAACAACAAAATGAGAAGAAGAATGAAAGATATAGGAAAGAAGAAGTTTCCTGGATTGAATCTGAACATGACACTTGTCCACTCAAAAAACCTTCTCAGCAGGTTAAAACCATCTTTCTTATCTTTTCCTTCTAACTGAAAATCAAATCCCATGATTTTAGCTCTCAGAGGCATAAAATATCTCAAAACATAATCATGAAAGGATGTAACTGATTCTGGAGTTAAAATGAATTCACCATAAAAGTGAAAATTAGTTATAATGTGGCCTTCAGAATGCAATGTAACCTTTTATTCTTGTTTTCTCCACAATCAAGCTTTACCAAGCCTTCAAAATTGCCCTGTAACTGATTTAGATGCTCAATAATCAAATCTGCCCTTTTTGTTACCAATGCCCCTGATTTCACAAATTGACCCGTAGCTCAAACTGGTGAGTACCTATGTAAGAACCAACTTCATATTTGGAAAATTCAGCGCTTCCCAATCTCGACGGTATATTGGAGCGCACGTTTTGGTTGAAAATATCTCCAGTTATGTCTGTTTGAAAATCAGACCTCTATTCCATGGCATTCAAAGCACTTGAATATTTCAAAAAAATTGAAAGATTATAAATTTTGAACTATGTTTGAATCAAACTTTATTTAAAATGATTAGTACGGGCATCTCAGAGGATAGAAATAAAAATTAATTTTATAACTTTTGAAATTTCTTTTAACCTTCCATCCAGGTCAAACTTGGTTTGACCATCTTCCACATGTCACTCTGAGATTAGCTCCTTTTTCTGGTGGGACCCACAGTCAAACTCTACCAATCTATCCACATCAGTGCCACCTCATTTTTCCATGTCATCATCGCCAAGTCACTATACTAACTTCCTTGCAACTCTCCCATAGCGAGTTAACGAAAACCACACGATCTGCCATGTGGCACAATCTCACGCATCTCAGAAACTTGCTTGCCACATCACCATCTCCTAGATCCATTGCCATGTTTCACTATTGCATCAATCCTCACCATTTCGCTATCATAAATCATGTGCATCTTCTGTTTGGTGAGTTAACAAGGACCATCGGATGTGCCACGTGGCACAATTTGGTGCGTGCTTGAAACTTACCTGCCACAATGTTGCCACAGTGCCACTTGTCCATTTCTAATTTGCTAACTTGTAATGGAAGTGGGATCCATGTCACTTATCTAGCTCTCGCCAAACTTTGAAATTTTTTGGCCGGTAGCTATGTCACTAGCCGAAATTTCTTAGATTTTTTGGCTAGCGCCATAGCGACTAGTCAGATTTCTAGCTTTTTCGACGTCTTCAATCTTGCTAATGTCATCAACCCTTTACCTGCCACTTTGTTCAAAATTTATGCTTATCTTACCTCCAGCTATGGGCTCGGTGGTGGGTCCCTCTCTCCAAGGATGCGGCTTTTAAAAGAGCCTTTCTCAAGAAATTTGGAATTACATAAAGGTTTTTATTTAAGCAACTAAAACATCTTCCCATGACAAATATGGGATATTGGCTTTACACATTTTTATAACATAGACATCCTCTAATATGTGAGAGGCCTTTTTTAAAAACATGAGTTCTTTAGACATGGCGCTCGATTTTATTCACCTTTAGTACTAACTACTTCTCCTCTAATTCCCTAGCTCCCCATTCATTTTCAATGCAGCTTGCGTGGCCACCGTGTTCTTGTCGCTCCAACTTGTGCTCAAAATGTGGGCTCTGCCCCCCCTTTTTTATGTTTCACTCTCTATTCTTTGTGTGTGGATAGCCTTGTTGCGTTGGTCTTTGGTTTTTTGTGCTACGACTCCTCTTCCCCTTTCACCGTCTTTTTGCTTCTAAAATACTTACGAAAAGGATGAAGGACAATATATACAGACAATCATCCTTAACATGAACAAGGGCAAATAAGTAGTGCTCACACTAATAAAAGTTAGACAAGAGAGCTATAAATATGGAAAAAACTGAGTCATGTCTTTTGAGACTACGAAAACCTTCATGCATTTGAAGATATATATGGAGGTTCAGTTTGATCAACTAGGGGGTAGAACAGTCTATCGCTGATACAACACAGTACCAAATTAAATGGTGGCTGCCTATTTTCTTGCTTCTCCTACATGGAACTAGGTCTTTTCTCACTTTTAACCCACAGGGTTCCTTTCAATGCATTTTTACTGCATTTTTAAAACATGCATGGGTTGTGTTCTAACACGCTTTGTCTGAATGCTCGCCTCTGTTGTGGCTAAGGCTTTGGTATTGACTGCATGTGCTTCCATAGTTGTTGATCGAATGGCTTCATTTTTATGCCATCTCTGATTGCTTTGATTGCAACTTCTTTGCTTTTGGTTTCTTGCCTGTTTACCTTGGGTGTGGGCATGGATGTCATTTTAAAACTACCTCTCTTACTTTCTCGGGAGCCCCCTTCTTAATGTCATTCTTTTTATTGATTGGCTTGTGTTGTGTTATGCCTCTTCCAATAGAATGTTTGATATAGTTAGCATAGACACTATATCACTTTGACATGTTAAGGCATTTTCTTTAGCCTTTTGATCTTCATGTTTTGATGCATCCATAATCATAGCATGAACTTAAATGTTCACTCTCCTCAGCTTTAACTTCTACTACTCCAGTTATTTGTTTTTCAGCTATATTTATATGTCTCCTTTGATATGTCAATGTCTATCATAGAAACTATGGAGACAGTCTTCTGCTCTTGGCGTTTAATGAAGATTGGTCGAACCCCGAGGCGGGTCCGACTTTAAAAAAAAAAATGTTTTAGAACAACTGAACCTTCAAGTTGATCCACTGACCTTTTCAAACTAACTGGAACCCAATTCAAGCACTAATTGATCAATTGAAAACCTCACTTTTCATTAATTTGCAGCTTGTCAATTTTGCGCTAGGAGGTCTGTTGATCGACCTTAAAAATTGATCCAAACACCTAACCAAGCTCTGAAAACTGACATACTGAATCTTTCCTCTGCACACTTTTACCCTGTAAAATCTTGTCTCATGAAAAATTTGAGGTCAAAAGATATTCGCCATCAAATTTGACCACTTAAAAACACCTACAGATAAACATGTTAGAAAATAATAAACTGGGTTCGGAATTGGCTTTGAAAACTGGACAAATGGACACTTAGGAAAATGAAAACTGGGGCATTGATTCTCTGTCATGAGCACAATATATATCTAGAATTTGGGCTCATGATGAATAACAAGACGCAAATGGCGATCAGTCAAAGTGAGCTACTTAGAATTTACAGATTAAAAGCACTGACAGAAAACATTTTTTGTGAATGGAATTGGCCTAGAAAAATGTGCAAATGGTTTCATCATAATCTAAAAATTGACACACTTAAAATTATTTTGGAGTACGACACAGTGGTATAATCCATTTGACTTCACCTATCACGGATTTCAAGATACAACATCATGAACAGGGGTTCCAACAAATCTGTAAATGCTGACACCAGTAAAAAGTTATAAATTGTGTTTGGAATCGCGTCTGAAAACTGATCAAACGGATTCATCAAAACTTAAAAAATTGAAACATAGGAAGTCTCTGACATCTATAATGCAACACAAAAGGAAATTCGGCATTCAAGTCAACTAGGTCAAAATTATAACCTATCAAACAAGGCTTCTCAGAAATGTGTGAAAACAGTAAACTACCAACTCTGAGGGATTCAAAACCTAGTCAAATGAACTCGAAACAGCTTGAAATCTGAAACATAGGTTCTTGGTATGGACACTAGACACTCTCAAAGTGGTGATTCACAAAACATTTATGGGTGCGAGATATTCAATAGCAAACACAGCCTCTTGTCGCTATTTGACACAGGTGAAAATGTAGATTTGACAATTTTCTCAAAAATGAGACTTCACGAATTAGCTTGAAATTTCAATTTAACTTCATGGAACACTTATATAGGCTAAATGAAGGGTGTTAGAAACATTGAACACCTCTGGGGCTTTACAGGTATAGCTGGGTACACAAGCATTTATGGGGCTTGATTTCTCAAAATTTGAAATGAGACTAAAAATGAATCATGCAATTTTTCATCCCAACAGTGGCTCTATCTGGGGATGCATGCCCCCTGTGGGCATGGAAAGATTCCAGATCTCTGGGAGAAGCAGACCAGACTCCTGAACTTCAAAAACTCCTCTTGAACAGCTTTATTGAAAACAAGGAAACTACTCTACTTATGTACACACAATGGCCCCAGGCCACCGAAAAGTTTCAGAACTTCTTACCTCTGTCATACACTTGATTTTCATTTACATTCTCCTGAGGTAAGCTGAAATTATCTTTCTCAATTTTACCAATCAAATTAGCATCTTGAATCACATCACTTGGCAAAATGAAATATCTTTCTTCATTCTCATAGTGCATATACAAATCAAGGACTATTCCATCATCATGCTCACTATGAAAAAATGGATCAGCATGACCATAACAACTAATATCAAACTGAAAATGATCACTAGTAACTGAATCATGGATTCTTTCAACTGGAAACACAAAGTGCTCATATTCAACTTCATTCAAGGAGTTACATGGAGCAAAGTGGATTATTTGGTTGCTCTATTTTTTTTTCTGACATCTCTCCTCAAAATTTGCAATATTGTCTCTCCATGCAAATTAATTTAAAAAACCCTTGATTTAATGAAGTTGTCATCTCATAGGAACTTGTGACTAACTATTTCAATCATAGTATCCAACTCTTTCCCCTTAAAATTGGCCATAATTAGCTCTAAATTGGGTATAGGAAGTTCTTTTGTTGTTACTTCTTCTAACTCAATTGAAGTAATAAAGACTCCACCCTAACTTCCAAGTTACACTTTGATATAAATAATTAGATCTAAATTAAATAGGTAATTGTTATTGACAAATAGATATCAATTCAAGAAATAATATCAAATAATTAGGTAGTTGATTCACATTGTAATTAATAAACAAATTAATAACTAAATTATTATATTATCTCAAAATATTTCTAAGTAATTACTATATCCTAATACTAATAATAATATTACACCCCTTTCAATGGGTCACGACGTTCTAAACTTATGATTGGAGTGGTAGTATATAAAATATATGCTCTCGATGGACAAAGACCCCCGATGAGAAAAGACTTCAAAAAAAATTATAAGCCATTAAATAAAAGAAAGTATGACTCTTTATTGGCTTGATTCGTTAAGCAAAAGAATATAAAATATGAAACAAGGACGACAGGTTGGTGACGAGCCCACCCACTTAAACAAGGTGAAGGATAATGTTTAACCCAAGGTGCCAACATTTGTAAAAGGGAATAATCATTTATTATAAAGGATTTGTGTCTAATTGAATTGATTAGACTTAAAGTCTCCTTTTTAAACTTAAAATCAATATCTAAATATCATTATCTAACTTATTGACTATACAAGTATGTTGGAAATAATTCTTCAATTGTATGTTATCATTGATGTTTACACAAATGTCACTATTAACCGAGAAATAAAGAGTTTATAGTATTAACCTTGTATATCCCAGTATTAACTAAGGAGTTAGGTAATGAATACTTTCCAGTATTAACCGAGTAGTTGGTTAATGAAAGGGAACCTTCGTGCAGTATTGACCAAGTGGTTAGGCATCAAAGGAGATTAGTATTGACTAAGTGGTTGGGCATCAAAGGATATTAGTATTGACCAAGTGGTTGGGCATCAAAGGAGATATGTATTGACCAAGTGGTTGGGCAATGAAGAAGTCATAGTATCAACCGAATGTTCAGTTCCAGTGTTGACTGAGTGACAATATATTAACATTGTAAAATGTTTTATTATTTAAGGCTGACTATTTGAATGTTTATTAATATTTTGAAAGGGTATTCAAGCCAACTTTTCCTAACTTATAATATATAAGAAAGGTCAAGTTGTGAGGATAAAGTGTATCAAGAAGAATGTGAATAAGATCAATATGTGAATGAAGGAAAAGGAAGAGAAGGAAAGTGTGGAAGATAAGCTGCAAAGAAACATCTGATTAACAAGGATCTAGAGGTCAAGCCAGAATAGAGATTTGAATCTACAAAGATAGTTGCTTCATAAATCATGTCACATTGTTGTTTCTCTCTAACCATTGTACAATAAAGATATATCTTAATAGAGTTGAATTTACAATCATTTTATAAATCCTCTAACAAGGTGACATTTCATGATTGAAGTGTTTGAATACCTCTAACTAGGTCACTCCTAATAGGGTGATCTAAATCCTCTAGCAGGGTCATACTTAATAGTATATTTTGTAACCTTTAATAGAGTTGGCTTCTAACAGGGATCACTTCAGAAGAGTGAAAATTATTGTGACTAGTTTCAAGGTAGTTTTTCTCAAATTGGGTTTCCACGTTAAATCTTGGTGTCATCTATGTTCATGTTATTTTCTTATTTTTTATGTTTTTGCAACTAAGTTACTAAAGGATGAAATAGTTTAATAAATCTTAAGATTACTTTGTTGATCAAGCATCAATCATATTCTAGTGTTAATCAAGCTATCCAGTTTTGCACGTTTAGTGAAAGTTTCTATTGGCATCTAAGGGACAAGGATTTGTTTTTGTGATAACTAATTCACCCCTCTCCTCTTAGTTACTCCTCCTACAATTCCAACAATTAGCATCATACCAGTTGGTGCTTGCAGGAAAAGATTTTAAAGACCTAAGCTAAAGATCAAGATGTCTTATAGAAGGGAGATCCCTAAACTTAATAGAGAAAACTTTTCATCATGGTAGCAATTGATGAATCTTCATTTGTCAAGCATTAGTGATGTTAGTGTATTCTACCTGGAGAAAAAATGTGTGCCACCACCCAAGCCTATGACTATGGAGAAAATAAAAGAAGTAGAGGATCACAATATTATGATGATTGATATTGCATCCTCTTTGAACTATTTTGAATTTTATGAAGTCAAGGATTGTCCTATTGCATTTGACATGTGGGAAAAGCTAGAGAAAGTCTTTGGAGGTGACAAAAATGTACAAAGAGCTAAGGCATAGAGTTTAAAAGGCAAGTTTGATCAATTGAAAATGAAAGAAGGTGAGAACATCACCCAATATAAGCCAACCCCCCCCCCCCCCCCCCCAAACCCCCCCTCTCCCCCCACCCCTTGCCCCCTCGGGTAGTTATCTAACAATTGGTATCAGAGTTGAGTGGTTGAAGGAAGAAGTTTGAAGGGATATAAGCTAAAGATACAAAAATGTATAAGAGAGACATACCAAAGATGAACTAGGAAAAATTCTCATCATGGAAAATAAGGATGAGGATTTATCTATCTAGGATTGGAGACAATTCACTATATTATTTGGACAACCAGTACAACACTCATATTGGTCCTATAACAATTGATGAGATGAACTAGAAGAAATAAAACAATAGTCTTATCATTGAGATTGCTTCTACATTGAATGATGTTAAGTTTGATGATGTCAAAGATTGTGGTATTCCTAAAGAAATGTGGGATAAGTTGATACTTGTGCATGGTGGAGGTAAAAATGTATTAAGAGCCATATCAAAATGTCTTAGAGGTAAATATGATGATATGAAGATGAAAGATGGACAAAATATTATTCAGTATGTGAATCAAATCAAGGAAGTTGTGAGTTCTATCAAATATGGTGGGTGAGTCATCAACAATTAAGAAATTATCATAACATTATTCCCTTTTTATGCTATAGCAAGAGTATCTTCTATTGAGGAATTTAGAGTTGTTCCTGGCAATGATCTTACTCTTGATTGTTTAGTTGGTTGTTTGACTACATTTGAATTAAGTAACTATGATAATAATGTGCCTAAGATAGAGAATTCTTTCAAGTCATCACTAACCATTGGAAGTTCAAATAAAGAAAATATTAGTAAGGATGAAAGTGATTCGAATTCAAAGGAAGATATATATGAGATTGAAGCACTACTTTAAAAAAAGGCTACTGAGAGGTAAAGGGAAATACAATGGTAAATTTCCCTCGAAATGTTTTAAATGCAATGAAGTTGGTCATTTTGCTAATAGATATTCTAACAAGAACATGAATGACAAAAATGATAAGGAGGAGCACAAATATATAAAGAACAA
Source organism: Cupressus sempervirens (assembly GCA_028749045.1). NCBI lineage: Eukaryota > Viridiplantae > Streptophyta > Pinopsida > Cupressales > Cupressaceae > Cupressus > Cupressus sempervirens. Next base: position 195,423,293 of record CM053788.1, read on the forward strand.
GGACTAAAAGAACAAAGGGAAGAAGTCATTGTATAATGTTGAGGAAGAGCACACTGCATTAGACACATATGAAGAGAAGGAAGGAATAAAAGTGGTATATGTTGTCATTAAAGAAGATCTTGATGAGGAAAGGTATGAGGGAAAAAAAAGTCTCTTATTTCTCACATAAGTAAGAGTGACACATGGATTATTGATAGTGGATGTTCACATCACATGACTGGCGATATAAGTAAGTTTGATAAGCTAGAAGAGTGTGATGGTAGAACTATTTAACTTGGAAATGATATTCCATGTCTTGTGAAAGGTAGAGGTTCATTAATGCCAAATGATAAAATCAGATGCAAGGATGCATATTGGGTTCAAGGACTAAAATATAGTCTATCGAGTGTTGCAAAAATTGAATAATATAGGTCACAAATTGGAATTTTAGAATAGAAAAGTTAAGATCTATGATGACGATGGAAACCTGATTAGTACTGGATAGAAAATAAGAGGTAACCTATTTTATCTTGATCCTACTATTAGTACATGTCTATTTGCAAAAGTTGAAGATATGTGGTTGTGGCATAAGAGGATGTGTCATGTTAACTTTGAGAATACAGCCAAAGTAAGTAGAAATAAGAAACTAAGAGGCTTACCAAATCTACATAAACTTGAGAATGCTATGTGAAAGCAATGTCAACTTGGTAAGATGACTAAGTGTAGTTTTTTAAGAAAACAACATTCTACTAATGATATTTTCGAGTTAGTTCATACTAATTTGTGTGATCCAATGAGACTTGGGAGCTACTATGGAGATGATGTTAGCGTGAATGTTGATGATACTACTTTCAGGGAGTATCCTAAGAATTGGAGAGTATTGACATGTTGCGTTCATGACTGTGTTTGTCATTGATGTCAACATATCATGGTTTTTATAAAGACTGGCTGAGTAGCAGACAAAGATCTTAATGGTATGGACAATGGTTTAATTGTCTCGTGATGCACAGTTATGGACATGTTTAGTACAGTGTCCTGATGACATGGTTAAGTGCACAAAGTCTAAGTTGAAGATGTACAAAAGATGTACCTAATTTATAGAGAGCAATTCAAAGACAAAGTATTGGTAAAGCAGTTCCTATGTTTATTCATTATCTTACATTTGAGATGCAATGAGAAGATGCATAGTCAAGTAGTGACAGAGGACAGTCATATGATGATGTCAACTAGTGTGCAAGCCCTAGTATCTCACATCTGAAGTTTTGTATAAACTGTGAGCCGATTGTGTTATTGTAATTGTAATTAATTAATTTTCTTATTATAATAAATTGGGAAGCCTCAAGGCCAATTCAAGGAATTATCTTGAAGATATCGTATAAAGGAAAGATCTTTTCCTTGTTTGTAAAGTGTTGTGATTTTTGAATGAAGTGCAAAGTGTGAAAAGGAGCATAGTACTTACTGAATGCATATAAGTGATCTAAGGGCTTATTGGATGTGAGATTTGTGATTTAGTTACAAGATCAAAAGGAGCAAAAGTCTGGTTGATAGGACAGAGAAAGAGGAAGGAACAATATAGTTCAATTCTATTATTTTATAAGGAATAATACAAAGATCATTTGGACACTGGGTGCATTGGTCTTGCCCTTAAATTGTTTGGGTAGTAGGTCCAACTATCTTCAACAACTCCTAACTAAGTTGGTACAACTCCTAATAGGATTGGCACAACTCCTAATAGGGTTGGAATCTCCTAATAGGAATTCAAAGTCTCCTTATAGGGACTCATATGTACTAAATGTATTCATAGACTCCTAACAAGGTCCATCCTCTAACAAGGAACATTTATATTAGTACATCATCTTGTGGGTACTATCCCCACAGGGGTTTTCCCTTTGATCAAGGGTTTCCCTAGTTAACATATCTAGTGTTATTGTTTATGAGTATCTTGTTGTGGTTTCAATTCATATTACTCATATGGTTAAGTTTGTTTAAGGTTGATAATTGTGATAATGGTTGGATAATTGACTCACCACACCCCCCCCCCCCCCCCCCCAAAAAAAAAAATCAATTATATCAATGGACTATATATTCTAATAGATGGGTATCTCAGACTATTTGTTGATGATTATTCTAAAATAATGACAGTGATGCTTTGGAAGTTAAAATTTGATTTTTTTCAAATGTTCAAGTGCTATAAAGCTTGAGTGGAAAAAGAAAGTGGAAAATAATTAAAATGTCTAAGATCTGATAGAGGTGGTGAATTTATATTTGATGAATTCACTAACTTTTGTATTGAGAATGGAATCAAAAGACAACTATATATAGCGAGGACAGCACAACAAAATGGGATTGTTGAAAAAAGAAATAGATAAATTATTGATTGTACTAGAACACTGCTATTTTAAAAGAGAGTTGCACAAATGTTCTGGAGGGAATCCATATTGTAGTATACACTCTCAACCAAGTAGGGTTCAAGAAAGGAACAAGCAAGACACAATATGAACTCTAGTATGGTCATACATTGAATGTAAGTTATTTCAAAATATTTGGAAGTAAGTGTCATATACATAAAGATGCAAGGAATGGGAAATTTGATTCAAAGGGTGATGAAGGCATATTCCTAGGTTACTCTACCAAGAAAAAGGCTTACAAGTGTTTAAATAATGTAACTAACACAATGATTGCAAGTAAAAATGTTAGAATTGATGAGTTTGCAGATAATAATGATGAGGAGAGAAAAAAGGAACATAATGATTACAAAAATTTGGTATATTTTTATGAAGATGAACCTTGTGCAATACCCAAGCAACAATAATGAGCTATCAAGTGTCAGCCTGCATTGCCTAAGCCATAGACATGACAACCTAAGAAGATTTTTGAGCCCAAACCGAGCAACAATAATGATGGAAATCAAAGATCTAAACTTGTCCTAGCAAAGAATGTGAGAAGGAACCATTCACCTGAGAAAAAAATTGGAGATAAGAGTGTTAGAGTCATGGCAAGAAGTAAGTTGAAGGATAATACATATTTGATTGTTGAATTTGAGCCAAGAGTTATGAAAGTTGCACTTGTGAATTAAGATTGGATCAATGCTATGAATGAAGAAATATATCAAATTGACAAGAACAACACATGGACACTAGTGCTGAGACCTATAGAAAAGAATGAATTGGAACCAAGTGGATTTTTAGCAACAAACTGAATGAGAATGGAGAAGTTGTGAGGAACAAAGCCCAATTAGTTTGTAAAGGTTATTCTCAAGAAGAAGGTATTGATTATGGTGAGACCTTTGCACCTATAGAAAGATTGGAAGAAGCTGGAACTATGTTGGCATATGCAACTTGTTAGAGTAATTAAATATTTCCTAATTAACTTTAGTCTACTTAAGCTAAACTTTAGGCATATAATAATTAATTCTTTTATTAATTATTATTATGCAACCTAGGTTAGATATTTTAGGGTTTTGATCTCCTTTATAAGGATGGTCTCTCTTTGTAATAACTAATTCATTTTTTAATACAACAGTCTCTTTTTTCTCATCAAGAATGTCTCATCTATGGATCTGGCAATTTCAACCTCCATAGCTTTTTGCTTCTCTCTTCTCTGATAGGTGTTTGCATGCAGGTGATTCTTGCGATCTGTGGGGTTGATCTTTCATAAACTTCAACATGGTATCATAGCTTCATAACTCCATGCCCATGTTCTATTTCTGAGAGATTTGGCATCATTTTTCATATTTGAGCTTTCAGCATTTTTTATTGGATCTAGGGGGTCACTATTTCTCATAGCACTTTGAGACCATATGGACATCACTATTGAGCTCGAAGCACTCAAAAACCCCTATTTCCATATAAAATGTGTCCATTTTGGATGCTATCTAAGGCAAAAAAATTGTACCCAGACTGTATTGACCTAAGCATTCAAATCGAGGTGACATTTATTTGATTTTTTATCAAAAAAATTAAGAAAAGGAGGCCATTTTTTTTTTTACAAAACAAAATAGTTTTGCATGTGCAAACACATGCAATCATTAGGAAGTCTATTTTCTTCAAGGATGCATTTGATTTGTGGTTAGACCTGTGATAGTGCTCCACGCTCATGATTCTCTCAGCACCATGTCCTATTGCGTACCCTATGAATCCACACTCCTCCCAAGACACATCTAATGCCTTTTTTTTAGACATCAAACTCATGATTCTAGTGTGATTTGATTCCTTTTGGCTTCTTTTTCTCCTTGGACAATTGATTGTGCAATGCATGGACCTGGAGACTACTAATGGCCTTTACTTCATTCTCTATGCCTTAGAATGTTCCCATCCGTGTTATTTTCTTGGCACAAAATCACCTTCCTAGAATTTTCATGTGGCTTGATCTTGATTGGTGCAATGCAATTTGTTTGACCTCAATCCCAATCCCCTACAATTTTGTAGGCCTCTTTGGAATTTGGGCATACAACTTTTTGGTGGCCATGCGATTGGGATAAAAGATTGCTGCACCTTTTTTGGGGGACTGTGCTCTTTGTCTGTCCTTTTTTGGCTTTGTGCCCAGTGGACACCACCCAGCCTACCTTGGATCTTGTATTCTTTATGGGAGCAAGTTTTCTTTGGTGTTGATCTCTTTGTCCACTCCAATGACATAGCATATTTGGCTATGTTTCTTGTCATGTTTCTAATGCCTATTTTTGGCACATTCAAATGGATTGGCACCTTGTTTTCTTGGAGTGAAGTGCAACTTTTTTTGCGAACCCATCTCATGTCACATGAGTGCCACCTCATCCAGCCTTGTGCCTATCAAGTTGTGTGTGCTAAAAAATTCTCTAGAAGAGCAGAATGGCTTAAGGGAGGCTCGTTTCATATTTGGGTATATGTTTTGATTAATGGGCCTACACAACTACTTTTTGTAGAATTTTTTAGAGACCTTTTGTTGTTTCTAATCTTGGAGTTTGGTGGATTTTATGTTGACACCATGCAGCTTTGGAGCAATTTTTTTAAAGCAATGCATTCCTTGCATAGGTGCCCTCCAATCATGACCCCTCCTCTACTAAATATCCTCTAGTCACAAGCATATATTCCACCATTGGTGCCAATTTTTTGGTGAATGCATTTTTTTAGATGTTTTAACTAGAAAATTGGAAGTGGATTTTTCATGCCTCACATTCCTCCCACGTGGTTTAGTTGCTTGTTTTCCTTGAATGACGCCTTTATTAGAGGCACATTTTTTTGATTGGTGGCAATGTTTTTCGAGGCCCTACAAGACCATCCTTGCCAACACCTCTTGGGCCCCATGAGCTTTTTGATTTGAGCACCTGATTTTCTACCATGTAGCCTCTAGTGCCATGTTAGTCTCAGCCTCTACATCCCTCTAAAGCCTCATGTCATGTGGCTTAGTTATTTTTCCATGACAAGCAAGCCATTTCTTTTGGTTTGGGTGCACAAGTGGATTTTTTAGGATGACTGTGCTTTTTCCAACATAGAGGATTTTTTTTCTCCACATACTAGTTTATGGCCCTTTGAGTAGATTTGATGATTTCTATTTTTAAGCACATTCAAATATTTTGGCCACCAATTTTTTAATCTGGCACTGACTCTTTGCTCGGCATATGTTTCCGACGGGTGGATTTTTTCCCAGCAAGAGTCATTTTTATCATTTTTTTTTACTCGATGGCCATTTTCTCGTCAAATTTGGGCTTGTCACTTGCTGATGTCAGTGCCACATCAACACTGCATTAGCACTTTTGTCACCTCTTTAGGCTTAGTTTGGAGCTACCTTCACATTATTACTCATATCTCAAGCATACGGACTCTGTTTCTAAAAACAAGATATCACCGGAAAGATGGTTTTGATTCTGTCATAGTGGTATAGGATTTTTTTAGTTTTGATGTTATTTTGATGGTTTTTTCTACTATCAAAGTCAGGGGTACAGTTTTGCACTCTGGGAAGCATATCTGAAGCATCTAATCTCTGATTTGGGAATTCTTTATATAGTTGGAAAGGTCTTTGCAAGCTCTTTCTAGTGATGCTAGTTTTTTTTCCATATTTTGTTCTAGGCACATTCTATTTAGTCTTCTACATTTTTTAATTCTAGTGCATAACTTGGTTGTTTCAAGTTCGAGGATCAATTTCATTGCTTTAGATGATTCGTCACAACTTGTACTATCTATTATTTTAGTCATGTCTCTTCTAGTCTATTTAAACATCTTTGTATGCATTCTTGCAAATGCACTGAGATAAAGTGCCATATTACATCTGTATTTTTGTTTCAGTTGTTTTGCCTTGTTTTTCCTTCTAATTTGAGTAGTGTCATCTAAGGACACTCGTGTAGATTATTGTATTCTTGGGATTCATTATATCTTTTGTCTTATTGTACATGCACAACTCATGATTAAAGTGCCATGGAGGGTTGATGTTTTGCCTTTGTTTTCCATGTACCTTTGTCCAATAAGTGTCCCTTTCATGACATTAGCCTCATGTTGTGTTTAAAATTGATCACCTCAGTACATACATATGTACTATTTTGTACTTTTAGTTATTTTTGGCCCACTTTTCCACTTGTATTTCACCTCACCCTAATCTGCATTAGGGGGGTTCTTTTATTGTTTCTCATACTTCCTTTATTTGATTGATCAGCTCTTTAGGATTTGGTGTTTTAGGCCATCTGTATCTTTGTCTTCAGTTGTTTTCCTTTGTGTGCCTCTTGATTCTATGTATATTATAGTCTTCTCTACCTGGTTAGGTTATATTTTAGTGGAGGTTCTTCAAATTAGCAGTTACTTTTGATAGAGCTTTGTAGCTTCTACATGCTTCAATGGTGTTCTTTATGATCATCTTTTGTTCCTATCTTTCAGAACATTTCCTAGTTTGGAGGCTTCTTCATTCATTCACTAGTTTATTTTCAACATTATTTCCATTTCTTTTTGGAGTAGGGTTTTTCCTGTATGGTTTTCTCTATTTCTCCTCTTGGTAGAGATTTGGTTGTGCTTGGGTACCTTATCAGGCTTTATTTGTTGGGACCCATTTCTACTTTCAGTAGTAGTTTCTAGGTTCTTAGCTACTCCCTAAGTTTATCTTAAGGGGGGTATTAGAGTAATTAGATATTTCCCAATTAACTCTAGTCTACTCAAGCTAAACTTTAGGCATATAATAATCAATTATTTTATGTTTAATTATTATTATGTAACCTAGATTAGACCTTTTTAGGGTTTTGAACTCCTTTATAAGGATGATCTCTCTTTGTAATAACTATTTCATTTTTTAATACAACAATCTCTTTTTTGCTCATCAAAAATATCTCACCTATGGATCTAGCAATTTCAGCCTCCGTAGCTTTTTGCTTCTCTCTTTTGTGATAGGTGTTTGCATGCAGGTGATTCTTGGGAGCTATTGGGTTGATCTTTCATCAACTTCAACACAACATACAAGAAATTCAAGGTATATCAAATGGATGTTAATTATTCAATCTTGAATGAAATAATAGAAAAAGAGGTATACATTGAGCAACATGAAGGATTTATGGAGCCAAATCTGAAGCACTTGGTATACAAGTTGAATAAAGTGTTGTAATTACTACATTCGTATTTGATCAAGATTTGATTTGTCAAAACAAGTGAGCATAGTAACCTATACTTGAAGAGTGATGCTTAAAACAAGGTACTAATTGTTGAAGTATTCGTAGATGATATAATATTTGGTAGTAATAATTTTTTGTGAAAATTATTTGTTGATCAGATGAGCAAGGAGTTTGATATTTTTATTTTTGGTGAGATTAAATTTTTCATCGGTTTGTAAGTTTGTCAAATAGGAGATGGTATAAATGTGACATAGTCTAAATACATTAAATAGATTTTGAAGACATTTGGTAAGGATGATTCAAGGCTAGTTGGCATTCATATGGTCACTGGATGAAAATTATCTAAGGAAGACACTATTGTTAAAGTGAATGAGACAATATAGATCAATAATTGTTAAGTTACAGTATGTTGTACATAGTAGACCTGATATTGCACATGCTATATGTATTGTTGCAAGGTTTTCCTCTAATCCTAAACATGATTGTTGTTAAAAGGATATTTAGATACCTTGAAGATACATAAGAATATGGATTGTGGTACAAACAAGAAGGTGATTTTGAGCTTAAAATCTACACTAATGTTTATTGGGTTGGTAATGTTGATGATAGAAAGAGTTCAAGTGGTGAATCTTTGTTTTTAGGAGAAAGACTAATTACATGGTTGAGCAATGAATAGAGTTGTATATCATAGTCTACAACTGAAGTTGAGTATGTCACTACTACTATTAACTATTCAAACATAGTTTGGATTAAGCAAATGTTAGAAGAAATGCAAGAAGAAGTTATTGAGCTTGTTACTATCTAAATTGTGATAAAAACAAGTGCATTAAACATAACCAAGAATCTTGTGATGCATGTAAAAACCAAGCACATATCTATCAAGTATCATGGAGTATATGAAGTCTAAGGAGAAAATTGTAGATATATTCACAAAGCCACTAAGGATGCTTTTGAGTATCTAAGAGGTAAGTTAGGGGTCCTTTCACTATCCAAGATTCACGAAGAAAGGATGCATGCTGCATTAATTCATGGATGATTTGATATATCTTTCTGGAGCTAATGAAAGAGTTTTCTCTTTAGGATTTTTTCTCAAAGTTTTGAAAGAGACTATAATGAAGCTGATGTAATAAGTACATGCAAGGTATTACTACAAGGTTTTATAAGTTTTAGATTGGAACTTATAGTTACCTTTGGAATTTTTTCAAAGGGGGAGATGAACTAATATGGGGAGAGAATCTGTACAAAGGGAGATGATCTAGTAAGGAAGATGATATCCTAAAGGGAGAGATGAGAAAGTAAAAAAGGGAGTCATAAATATTGAAGAGATGCTACTGAAAAGTGAGATACACCCTAAGGGGGAGAATTTGTCAAAGTGAAGATGAGTTGAAAATAACTTGATCTTGAACATGTTGCAAAGAACCTGAATATGAAGTCAAAGAGCTAAAGAGATGTGTTGTTGTTAATACATATATTTGATTATATTGCAATACAATTTTATGTAATGTAATATCTTGTGTTTATGTGTTTCCACCAATGCTAAATGGGAAGATTTTTATCCCCAACTAATAATGGTGTTAACATATGTGGAAGAGTCATATCATTTTTTATGTTGTCGTTGATGTCAAGCCTTAATTGGTTAGACATTATGCTAATTCAATAGAGTGCAATATCATTTGATTGATGGAGAGGATTTTAATGATGAAGAGAATATGCTTAGAAAGTATGATGATGTAAGTGTTGATACACATATGGTGTTCAATGGGAACTTGAATGAGTTAGACTCTAATAGTATAATGTTGGTTTGATTGCTTTGCATAATCCTAAGCAAGATTTTTAAGAAAGATAGTTTAGTCGATGAATAAAGAAATACATTCTTAATTAACCTACTATAGTTGTCACCAAGCACTTGATAAAGAAGTGAAAATACATAGTGTTAACTGAATGATTTCAGTGTTAACCAAGTCTAGTATTGAACAAGTGAGATGTAATATTCATCAAACAAGAACATGAAGAACAAGTTTAGAAAAAATTAAGTTTGAGGTTGACATTTGATGAAAATTATGAATGTTGGAGAAGTTGGCTCCTAAAAGATCTCACTTGAGAAGAGTGAGAATATTTGGGTTGTCGGTTCCCGTGTGGTTTTTTTCTTTACAAGGTTTCCACATTAAATACTTGTATTACCCCTGCAAAACCAATGCCTCATCAATAATCTTCATAAAATGCAAAAGTCAAAGAGAGTCAAGTCATTTGAATATTTACCATTCAACATTAAGTTTTTTATATCATTAAATTTTAGAAAAGAAAGAAATACATATATGCTCAGATCTAAAGGAAACTATAATTTAGTTACCAAAATACCAAAGTGTACTGAATAAGTCAATCATTCTAACAGAGGCTCCAAAATTTTTTAAAAACATAAGAGGGGAGAATATTGTAAAAGTGCTTTCCACCCTACCATGAATCTATTAAGCTTCCTCAAAATCTTTCTTGGCATGAAGATTGTCCCTACAAAACCAATGCCTCGTCAACAATCTCCATAAAATGTGTAGGTCAGAGAGAGTCAAGCCATTTGATTATTAACCATTCAACATTAATTTTTTAATTACCATTAAATTTTAGAAAAGAAAGAAATACATATATGATTAGGTCTAAAAGAATCTATAGTTCAGTTACCAGAATACCAAATTGTACTATAGAGGCTCCATAACCTGTTTAAGAACATAAAGGGCAAGAATATTGTAGGACTACTTTACTACCCTACCATGAAGCTATTAAGATTCTCCAAAATCTTTCCTGACATGAAAGATACCTAGCCCAACAATGAGATAGTCTAAACAAACAAAACTAAGAGGATAGTAATGGAATTGTGTATAAAATAAATTTTATGCTCAATATCAAGCACCATGGAATCCATCATATCAAGAGCTCATCTCACAAGGTATTCTTCAAGAAATGAACACAATGTCACTATCTCAATTTTGAATAATAATTTAAAGATTCATTTCTATTTTAGCACATGAATATAAATTGTTTAATACGTACCATGTGCATCATTCAATAAGTAGAACCATAATTAATACAAGGTTCAATTCTTATCAAGTAATCTCCTTCAGCATGACTTCACAGAGGTTAACAAATCCTCAGGTGATAGTTATAAAAACATGTTCCATTCCACCACAACGTCATGCTAAAATTATCCTTCTATTCAAAATATGAAATGAAATTATACAACAAATATTAACATTCCTGCATTCTTTCATAAGGACATACTCTACCAGTAATTAATACAATTCCAAAATACTATTCTTATCATATAAGGGCACTTAACATAACCACAATGTTTCAAGTTGCACATTGATAGGGCTCATTTCACTATGTATAAGAGTTAATTACTCACAACATAATATCAACTCAACTAGCTGCATTAGTGAATAATTGAGTTGTAGAATCTATAAGAAAATGAGATTTATGTAAAACATCAATAGTTCAGAGACATTTGTGGCACATTTCATGTTCTAATTAATTCATGCCCTTCCATAAGGAAACAAAACACATATAAGAGAGATACAATAATATCAATTTATCTAAGTTTCTGAAAATGCTCTAATAAAAATATATACAATCAATTTATGATTAACTTTCATATTGATCATGTACATGATATATTCACATATTCATGAAACCTTGATGCAGAGTGTAGATAAAAATGACAACGAACTGAACTAAACCTAAGAAATCATTGTAAAAATGCAAACTCTATGAATGTCCCATGTTTCTCTAACTACAACTGCTAAGAATGCTCTCAAACCAACATCTCAGTGATATTTCTAGAATGAGAAGTATGCTTAAAATGTAGATCTATCAGTATGTATGTCAGATCTAAGATGAAAATGTATATTACATGTGAATAAAAACTCTTAGAATACTATCAAAATGAACATGCAATGAGCTAAACATGTGTTAAGATGATACTAAATAATATGAAAACAAAGCTAAAATTCTATCAAAATGACATAAACTTGCTAGAATGACAATACTAATATGCTCAATATGACAATTCTAAATATACCTATAATGCAGATGCTTAAAACTTAGGTCCCTTTGCTGTTGAATTCTCCTTTTATTTATAGGATTTTAGAAGAGGTTGGGGTAAGAATTTGGGTTTTACCTTTAACTGGTGGATAGAAATGAAATTGAAAATGTCTCACAAGAGACAAAAGGAGGAGCCCAAAAGTCTTGATTTGAGGATAAATGTGGGTTTTATTTCAACTAAAATGTCTCATAAGAGACAAGAGGAGGAGTCCAAAAGTCTTGATTTGAGGCTAAATGTGGATTTTTTTCAATTAAAATGTCTCATAAGAGACAATAGGAAGAGCCCAAAAGTCTTGATTTGAGGCTAAATGTGCATTTTTTTTCAACTAAAATGTCTCATAAGAGACAAGAGGAGGAGCCCAAAAGTCTTGATTTGAGGCTAAATGTGAATTTTTCTTTTCAACTAAAATGTCTCATAAGAGACAAGAGGAGGAGCCCAAAAGTCTTGATTTGAGGCTAAATGTAAATTTTTCTCAATTCTTTAGAATATAAAAAGAGGGTTTTCATTTTGTGAGGATAAATAGATTTATTGATTTAATAGAAGTTCCATTTAATTTCAAAAGTTTTTCTTTTTCCCTCTCCCTTTTGAATTTCATTTTATGATTTTGAATTTTTTTCTCCTCTTTTGAAGTTGATTTAGGTCTTATTAATTTTGATAGATGATTTAATTGATTAATGAACTGATGTAATCCTTAATTTGAAAGTTTGTTATTTTCCTCTTATTTCCTCCTTAATTTGCATTGATTGATCGAAATTGCGTAATTCAGGTCTTTGCCAATTTTTGGGTGTCTACATATGCCCCTCTTTGAGCTAATATGTGAAACATAATAGTTTAAAGAGTGTCTTGATTCTCTAATTCTAGGTCAAATTCGGATGATTAAATGTTTGATTGATGATGTTTTGATGTTTTGAGGTTGATATGATGTATGATTGTCAATAACCTGATGTCTAAGTGGTGTTGATTTTGCTGATTTAGTATTTTGATATTGCGATATTTTGCTTGGATGCCCTAGCTTTGTTTGATTCAATGTTTAAAATTTTGGCTAGGGTTGATATTTGAAAATTTTGATGCCCCAAGGTAGAATTTTTTTTTATATTTGAAATTTTTTGATGCCCCGGTATACTGTTGATGTCCCGGTATACTGCCCCCTTAGAAATGAAATTGGAAAAAAATGAATGTGCAAAATAGGAATATTCCAATTTTATTTCTAAAAATGTTGATGAGAACAGTTGATAGGGAATGTGTAGTCACAACGTGATGTGCAAAATCAATAAGATGATAGTGGGTAGATAGAAAATTTTCCCCCATCAGGATGTAGAGTAGGGGAAAATAAACATGTCTATCTTAGGATAGAGAGTAGGACAAATAACAAGTTCAAGATAGAACCATTAGCTAAATAGCTAGATGTTGAGATTTGATTGATGCAGGATGATCACTTGTGATGAAAAATTGAAGTCGTTGTTCGGTGTTCAATTTTTAAAGATGGGATGAGTGGCCCCAGTGAGCAGGAAGCTTCGGATCAGACATAAAAAAATGATGTAAGTGGTGTGACACAGGGTTGATTTGTGGAGCTTTTGTGTTCATTTTATTGGCTTATCATGTATGTCATTTATGATGAGGACCCTATTATGTTGATGTTGATGACCTTTTGATGTTGATGTTGATAACCTTTGGATGTTGATGATTCAATCCTTTTGATATTTGAGATATTCGAGCTTTTTGATGTTCAAACTTGTGCATTTGTTATATCATGGACTTTATATATCTAATGTGAGAAGTGAAATCTGTTTAAGGGTAATGAAAAAGATGGAATGAAATGAAATGTGATAAATAAAATATGATGAGATGAAAGGATGATGATAAATGGAAAGAAAATGATAAATGAAGTGAATGAAAGGTGAAATGCAAGGAAATGAAATGGTAAATGAAATGGTAAATGAGATGATAGATGGAAAGAAATGTATGGAAGCAAATGATTATGCTAGAGATGAAAAGATGTGAAGGAATGGGGCTCAACATTTGAGATTAGAAACTTACAAATGAAACTTGAGATAGAAGTAAGAATGGGTGAAATAATGAATGCATGAAATAATGGTGTTATGGATAGTAACCCAAAATTGTTTGAGATTTGAAAGTCACACAATGTAATATGAGGTGAAAATAGGAGAAATTAGTTACCATAATTGTTTGAGATTCAAAAACCACATAATGCAATAGGTGGAATAGATGATAGGCGAGAATGAAGTGTGATGGAAGGTGGTAGTGTTGTGATGAGACCAAGTCCACAATAGTAGAGTGTTAACCATTGTACTAGTATGTTGGGTGGTGACTTGTTGAATAACCTTACTCGTTGTTTGTAGCCTTGTTGTTGAGCACTGTTGATGAGATCCATGTGTGTGTTATCCTAATTTATGTGCCAACCGTGTGATCACAAGAGACCCAAGATAAAAATTCAAGTAAATGAATGCAACTAACTGTCACTTTTATTGTAAAGAGATGAAAATTAACTATCATCATAAAGCGTTTAATAAAAAGTGACCAAGTACAACCACCACTAGCTCAGCTATGGTGATATGAATACTATGTCATGTTGAGAAGTACCACCAATCATGAATAATGTACATGAAAAGTATGACAATTTATTGAAAAACAAATGTTATAGCTGCAGTAAATAAAAATAGTCATGCAAACAATCAAATGCCAGATAAAGTCCTCACCTAAGATATCATACAAAATTGGTTGAGGTACACATAGCTTTCTAAACAAGAGGAGACACTTACAAGTGGACACCAATAATGCATGAAATCAGAGAATCATGGGAATTGAATAGTGAAAAATAAAAGTCAAATAAAGTATCATAACTTTATCCTAGTACCTCTAGTCAAGTACATCATCGAGGTACTAGAAGTGTATAACAATAGAAAACCCTATAATTGCAAACTAATAGTGCTAACAAGTGTGTATAGTAGTATAAAATTTGTTCAAACCATGGATAAAGTGGTTGTGATGGTTGGGCAAAAAATTATGAGATGTGCCAGTGGAAATCAGTAGCAGAATGCATGGAGTGTGTGTTGGCAGAGAAGGTTGGCAAAAATGTTTTGGTGGTAATTATGGTGTAGGAATGGTGGAAGTGTACCCGATATGAGTGTGGCAGGAAGCAAATGCATGGTAAGGTCATTAAAGAGTGAGTCCAAGTGAGTGATGGCCATAAATAGGTAGATAGCATGGGAATGGAACAAAGCAAGGTGAAGAGTAAAATGTGGTCATTAGATGTATTGAGAAGTCTGAGGCAGTGTGTAAGTGAAAGCATGTTAGGCTCACTAGATTAGTCACAGTAGGATGGTGATGGTAGCCAAGGAAGGTGGAGTAGGCAAGGGCAAAGAGCAAAGCACATTCGACGAACCTCTGAGGAGCTAGTGTATCAGCCCAAACTGTAAGGTGAATCAAGTCAGGAGGGACGGGGGTTGGAACAACCTGAAGATGTGGGGATCAGGGTAGAAGAAGTGCCTTTATCAATGTTAATGATTTTGTCAGGGACTACAGCACAATAGGCATTGTAGGTGGTATTGGATGATGATAAGCCAATGACGTAGGCACAGAATTGTCGTCCTAAGATGACGAAGAGTATGTCCAGAGCAAAGAAGAAGGCGAGGGAGATAAAATCTCCTAAAAATTCTATAGAAAAAGCTCCAAGGAGTGTGGGAGATATTAGTGTGGGTAAGGGGATGAGTGGAGCAGGTTGGTTGATTAGCCTTGGAATTTTGGGACAAGGATCAATGGAAGGGGAAGCGAGCTGTGTAAATATGGAGGAATCATGGCTAGAGGCAGGGGGTGGAGATCAATCATCAAGTGACATGGAAGAATTACGAAGAATGTTAGCTACAAAGAGAGTTCAAGAATAGAATGTCAAATAGGAAGTAAGGTTTCTACTAGGATTGATGGAGAAGGCACGAGAAGATGGAGTGTAAATGGAGGCAAGATGGCTCCAAGCAATGGTGAATATAAAGTAGACGTGGGTGCAATCACTAGAAGTGAAATTGCATGTAGAGCAGTTGTGTTCAAAAGGGAATGATGTGGGTATTGTGGTTGTGAGCTTAGAGATTGTAGGAATCCCTAAAGATGGCACAATTGGGGTTGGAAATGTTGAGATCTGATTGAAAAGATCATTATTGAAGAAGAGAGATTGTTTGCAAAGAGGGAGATTATTGATAAAGAATGTTTTCAATCATTGTTTTGTCACTAATGTCAAACCTGCTATTTGTCAGAATGATAATTGCTTATAAGATCCTGGTGCTATCACTTAGTTGATTGATGAAGAGGATTTAATCAATAAGATGTAACAAAAGCACCTAAGGGAAAGGTTGAGTTATGGTTTTGTAATGAAGTATAAGGATCAGTTAAGAAATGGTAAAATGATGTATTGATAATATACTTGAAGATACAGAGGTTGGCTACACTTAGAAATTATGGAAGAAAAAGTTGTAACAAAGCTATCTACGAAGCTTGACTAAGTTCATTAGTGGGTGTCGAGCAAGCTAGTTCATGTCAAGTAAATTATCAGTAAGTGTCGAGCAAATGCAAAATGTAGTGTGTGATGAGTGAAATAGAAGGATCCAAGCAACTTCAAGTGTTGAGAAACTAATAGGTGTCAAGCATCAGTAAAAACTTAGTTGATATCGAGTGAATCCACAGTAGGTGTCAAGTGTCAGTAAAACATAGTAGGTACCGAGTAACACAGTATGTGTCGAGCATCAAAATTTCAATAGTGCCAAGCTACTGCATTATTTGAAAAGTCAAAGATTCTCTAGATCTGAGCCAACAAGTTTATTACCTTGAATTTTGTGAACCAGATGGAGGATAAGGATGATGAGCTGGTGGCACAAAATTTTAGCTAAACCATTTTTGGGTGAATACAAGTGGATTCTTCATGATGTTTCTAGAAGAAACAAGATTATGGGTAGATTCATTGAATCTTACCTAATCCATTATAACTAAAATTAAAAATGGGAAAACTAGAGTGGGAAAAGTATTTGAGACTTCTATTTAAGGAGTTATAGGCCAAGAATCAAGAGTTGTTGTTGAGTGGTTGGTTGGATGTCAAGGTAAAGAGAGGGAGGAATAGAATATAGAGAATCTGCTTTGATAGGTGACCAAAAAGGAGATTGGACTGGTACATCGAGCATGGAGACTCAAGGAGATGAAGCTTGAAAGGAGGATAAGCTATCAAAGCTGCAGAGACTGAATTCCAAGAAAAATTTGTGAGCTGAATCGAGATCTAAAATCTACAAGTTATGTTGTGAGTTGTATCAAATTGAAAGCCCTTGTTGTTACTCTCTAACAATTGTATCAATTAGGGTAAAATCCTATGGACTTAGGTTCGTTTAATAGCCATTTGTAAATCCTTTAATAGGGTGGCATTCCAAGTGAATGTTCTAAAGTCCTCTAACTAGGCCCACTTCTAACAAAGTGGTTGACATCCTTGAACCAGGTCACATGTAACAGTGTGTTGTAGCCTTTAATAGGGCAGGCCTTTCACAGGGCATCACTTCAGAAGAGTGAGAATTGAGTAGCACGTTTCTAGTGGTTTTTCCCAAATTGAGTTTCCATGTAAATTGCTATGTTATGTGTTGATCTTTCATGTCTTATTCTTGCATGTTGATTTTTTAGTAACTTGCTAGGATGAATGTATAGCTTGGATGCATGAATAGTTTAATGGGCTCACTTTACTTGGTGAAAAAAATTTATTAGGACATATGGGCCTTGAATAACTGATTCACCCCCCCTCTTAGTTATTCTAAAGCATTTCTAACAGGAAAGCATGCAAAATGAGCTAGTGATGTTGCAGTCACAATCCGAGTCATTTAGGGAGGTGATTGCAAAATTGAACTCCCTATCATTGACACTACAGGAGCAATTAGCATTGAGTGAGTCGAAGCTTAGATAATTGCAGTAGTAGTTGGGTGAGACAAAAGTAGATGTGGAGCATTGGAAAATGGTGACTAATCAAATATAGTAGGAGTGAGATGTGGCTCAATGAGTGATCATTGTACCAAGAATAAACAAACTAGTGGATAATGTGTTCATGGATATGCAATGAATAGTGAAGGTACATCAAGAAGCTGCCTATTATATGGGACTTTATCATTAGGCATTCCTGAATGAGAACTAACAAGAGACACAATTTGTGGATAAGGAATTTGTACAACTGTTAAATGTGCAGTTGTACAGTGGTAGGTTTCTAATTCCCATGGATGTGTTGTGGATACATAGAGGATTAATGCTAGGGGCTTCTTCGTCAAGAGCTGGGTCTGAAGAAACACCATTGATTAGACACCCTATCTTGACACCTCCCCCAGGGAGACTAGAATAAATGATCTACCATAGGATATGTGAATGTAATGTTGTCAGTCATCATAATAGAGAAAAAATTGTATTTATTTTTGTGGCAAGAAGAAGAACGATTGGTGGTAATGTTAATGTGTCCGATGAACATTGTTTGTGTTTGTTTTTGATATTTTTGGAATGTATTTGGATGTTTTTATCATTTTTAGGAATTTTCAGATGTCTTTGGAATTTTTGGGAATATTCAAATGTTTTTGGAAATTTTTGGAATATTCAAATGTTTTTGGGCTTTTGGGAAAAATCTTGGAAAGGTTTTAATCTTCATAAAAGTGGGAACAATATGATCCATAGAGTAAGGAAAAACTTTACTTGTATGTGAGGAACTAAATGTCCGTGTGGGCTTGTAATGATAGATGAGTACAGATTTGCATAACATTTGGAGACCTATGATGTGTAAGGCATAATTTTGTGTATATTAATAGCTTTTATAGATGATTACAAGGCCAACATTGGGATGTTTCTTTAGGTGTGTGCTGAGATGAACACTCTCAAGGCCTATGAAAAGGCATTTGGGGGACCAAAAGGACACCGAGGCCTTGAGAAAGACAAAATAGGGCCTTGAAAAAGGTTCTTTGACCAAAAAAGGTGTTTTGGGGGCCCAAAAAGGACCCCTGCACATTGAAAAAGGTGAAATAGGGTCTTAAAAAAGGCATTTGGGCCTAACAAGTGCTTTGAGGGGCCTAAAAAAGGTGTTTTGAGCCTAAAAAGGCATTTAAGGGGCCTAAAAAAGGCATTTTGGGCCTAAAAAGGTGCTTGAGGGGTTTGAGAAAGGCGTTAGGGCCTAAAAAGGTGCTTGAGGAGCCTAAAAAAGGCATCTAGGCCTAAAAGGGCGCTTGAGGGGCCTAAAAAAGAAAGCATCTAGACCTAAAAAGGTTCTTTAAGGGGCCTGAAAAAGGCGTTTTGCGCCTAAAAAAGGTATTTGAGGGGCCTGAAAAAGGTGTTTAGGCCTAAACAAGCATCTCGGGGGCCTAAAACAAGCCAAAATAGGGCCTTGAAAAAGGCATTTGGGCCTTAAAAGGCACTTTGGGGGCCTGAAGAAGGCGTTTGGGGCCTAAAAAGGCAAGGAGACCCCTGCAATCTCTCAAATTTATGCTTACTTATTTTGTGCCCCTTGTTAGGGGATGATGAAAGAATCTAATGGATAGCTAGACCTTTTGGGATAACATTGATATATTTGTTGGAGGGGTCTAGATCAACTGTGGCCACTACAATATAAAATAGACTAATAATCTATCACGAATTGTTGTTCTTGGCTAGAGGAAAGATAAGGGGCTCTACTGGATCCTCTTTCGCTATTCACATTGTGCCAAATTTTCCAAAAGCTAGTGAGATGTTTTAGGACATAACTATGCTGCTTCTTAATGTTGTTGAGGCACTTTTTTTTTGTTTTTGGTTGTGCCCAAGGTAATGGAGCCATTGAATATGCCATAAAATATTTAAATATTTTTCAATATAGTGGGCCTCACCATTGATTTCATATAAAACCAGTCGAATACACATACCTATCTCGAAGGAGCAGCAATTATAGACAGACACCAATTCAACATGAAATCAATGGATCATTGGTTTAAAAAATACATCAATAAGTTATGTATAGTTGAATAGCTTATTTGAGTTGAAATGAGCCATGTCTGATTTGAATTTTGGGGTTTGTTAACTTTTTTGAATTTTTCAACTATTTTCGGCAATTATTACCTCCTTTGGAATGTTTTTGGCAAATTTTGACAACTTGTGAATGTTTATGATAAGTTTTAACAATTTTTGAATTTTTTTGATAATTTTTTACAATTTTAAATATATATATATAATTTTTGACAATTTTTGAATTTTTTAAAATAATTTTTGACAATTTTAAAAAAATTTTATAATTTTTGAATTTTTTTTTGACAATTTTTGAATTTTTGACAATTTTTGAACTAGTGGGGGTGAAGCGAGGATGTGAGTGAGATTTTTTGGACTGTAGAGATAGCCAAGACCATGTGAAGGCACCCAAACAATCAAGGAGACCAAAGTGGGTCGAGAGGGCTAAGAGTAGGCTTAGGGAGCTATATTGGAGATGATAAAGGCAAAAAGAATCTTTGAAATGGCAAAGGAATTGAATAAAAAGATTAAATGGATATTGGAAATTATTGGCCATGGCGGATAGCTGAGAGGTGCAGTAATTTTCCTTCAATTCATGTCTATGGTATATCAATACATAATCTGACTCCATGTTTCTCTTGATATGTTGTGCTTCCCTTTACTGTTGTTATATTGACTATCTCTGATGCTATGAGCTATGATGGATGCTAACAGACCACTAAAGTATAGCCCACAAGTGTTTCTCAATTGGGTATGTGTGAAATTAACTCGACTATGCTAGATAAGCCTTGAATAAGAAAAATTTGTCACAAAGATAGTTGCTCGGGGACTATCTTGATTGTTTTTCAGCATTGAAGGAATTGTGTTGTTTAGGGAAGTCCAAAGGTGTTATCTCTCACTCTTTTTCAAAATGAAGGTGGCATTACTTAGTTCTTTTGTAGCAAATTTTATTTTAATTTTTGTTGTATTTTCTTGTGTTTTTCAATTCTTTTGGTATTTTTGGTGACAATATGTTTCCTCAAAGTCTTAGACATAGAACCTTTTGAGATGGATGTTGTTGATGGGTTCTACTAGATCAGCACCATCACAATCCACAAGTTTGTAAGTACCAGTCCCAAAACACTCTGTGATAATGTAAGGACCAATCCAATTGGTCTCCCATTTTCCTTTCTTTTCTCTAGTAGCTTGGTTTTTAGGGTTTTTTTTAGAGCACTAGGTCACCAACCTGAAAGACACGGGGTTTGACCATTTTGTTGTAATGTTTTGATAATCTATTATGATACACTTTGAGGTGTTCATGTGCCATACGTTGATGTTCTTCAAATAAGTCTAGGTGCTCTAGATAGGCCACTCTATAGTCTTCATCTAATAGGATATCTCAAAGAGTAACTCTCAAAAATGGAATATCGACCTATAAGGGAAGAATGGCTTCACAACCATAAACCAAAGAGAAAGGTGTTGCACCTGTAGGTATCCTAACACTTGTTCTGTAGGCCCAGAGGGTAGGATTCAGCTGTAAATCTCTACCAATATTGTTGACAGTTCTCTTGAGAATGTTGATAATGGTCTTGTTGGTGGCCTCTACTTGGCCATTGCCTCACGGGTAATAAATTGATGAGGAGTGGTGTATAATGCAAAATTTCTCACATAATTCATCAATTATTTGATTCTTAAAGTACAAGGTGTTATCAATAAGAATGGCATGAGGTATTCCAAACCAATAGATGATATGGTTTAGGATGAAGGAAGAGATTTTTTTTCCCATAAAGTCAGCAAGTGGTGTCACTTCAACCCACTTGGTGAAGTATTCTATGGCCGTAATAATCTATCTATGTCCACTAGAGGAAGGTGGGTGGATGGCTCCAATTAAATCAAACCCCCACTAATAGAAAGGCCATGGTGTGGCCAAAGGGTTTTCTTGGGCTAGTGCATGAACAAGGTTACCATGTATTTGACATTTTTTGCAACTCTTAACATAGTTGATAGAATCTTTTTCCATGGTTGGCCAAAAATAACCCATCCTAAGAATATTCTTTGCTAATGTAAAACCACTAGAGTGTGACCCACAAATCCCTGCATGGACTTCTTGAAAAGAAAATCTCAACTCATCCTTCTCAAGACATCTAAAAAAAGTATCATCAAGAGCCTTCCTATACAGCATATCATCCACCAAAGTGTAGTGCGAAGTCTATGGAATGAAATTATGTTTTTGGTTGCATGAAAGGTCAGAGGGGATGGTGTTATCATAGAGGTAAGTAATGATGGGGTTATACCAGAGGGAATCAGGAGTGTCTAAATGAAAAATGATAAGGGAATCAGGTTAAGTAAATGCAAGTTGAACCACCTCTTCTACTAAGAACTCATATCGCTCATGTTGCTTTGGTAACTGAAGCAAGGAGGCCAAGGTGGCCATGGTGTCTACTACTCTATTTTTATCTCTAGGAATTTGTTCAAAAGTAATATGAATGAAACATGCCTTAAGTGTGTCAACCATATGTTTGTAAGGCAATAACTTTTCATCCTTGGTCTAACATGTGTCGATGACTTGATTGATAATCAACTGGGAATCTCCATAAACCTCTAGCACTATTAGTTTCCATTCTAAAGCTAGCTTGAGGCCTAAGACCAAGGCTTCATTTTCTACCATGTTATTGGTATAGGGGAAAATTATTTTATAGAATTTAGGGATGGTAACACCTAGTGGCATGATGAACAAAATACCAGTGCCTGAACCATGGTGTGTGTAAGAACCATCAAAATAGAACTTCCAAGTTACTAGCTCTATTTGAAGAATGTGCATATCTAGAAAATTAGCTAAGATAGGATTCAAGCTCTCTATAGGCACATCTGCCAATTGGTTGGTGATGGCCTATCCTTTTATTGCTTTCCTATTAACATACTCAATATCAAATTCACTTAGGATCATTATCCACTTGACCAATCTGCCTGTTAATGTTGTTTTGCTGAGAAGATATTTGAGGGGATCAATCTTTCAAATGAGCTTGACCTTATGTGTCAAAAGATAATGGTGTAGCTTTTGGGAAACAAAAACTATAGCCAAACATGAATTTTTAATAAAAGAGTAATTTAACTCATAGTTGACCAAGGTGCGACTAATGTAATAAATGGCCCTTTCTTTTCCTTGGTCATTTTCTTGTGCTAAGAGGGCTCCAATTGATTTGTCAATTAGGGAAATATACAACAATAATGGTTTATGTGACACTGGAGACATCAACATTGATAGATTCATCAAGTAGGTTTTGAGTAAATCAAAAGCTTTCTGACACTGATCATCCCATTTGAAAATTATGTCTTTGTGTAATAAGTGGGTGAAAGACACACACTTCTCTATTAACTAGGAAATGAAACAATGGACTAATTGAAGCCTTCCTTGGAGAGAGCACTATTGACTTAGGTTCTTTGGCAGTTGATGGTAACTATGGCTTGTACCTTTTTAGGATCAACGTCTATCCCCTTTGGCCGAGACAATGTATCCTAGAAGTTTTCTAGATCTGATGCCAAAAGCACATTTCTTTGGATTTAGCCTAACTTTGAATCCTTCTAAGTAGGTAAATATCTTGTCCAAGATGGGGAGATGTTCTTCTCAAGTATGGGATTTGGTAAGGATATCATCTACATAGTCTTCCATAAATATGTGCATCATGTCATGAAAGATAGTGGTCATGGCCCTCTAATAGGTGGCCCAAAGGGCATCACATTCCAACAAAATGTGCCCCATGCACAAGTCAAAGCCATTTTCTCTTGGTTCTCTGGAGCTATCCTAATCTAATTATACCTTGAAAATCCATCCATAAATGAAAACATGGAATGGCCTGCTGTCAGATCTATAATGGTGTCAATGTTGGGAAGGGGGAAATCATTTTTAGGACATGCTTTGTTTATATCCCAAAAATCAATGCATATGCATATGTTGCCATCCTTCTTTGATATAGGTACAATGTTCAATATCCATGAAATATATGCTAGGGGTTAGATGAAGTTGGTACTGACCAATTTCTCTAATTCCGCTTTGACTAGTAGAGGTACATGGGGATGCATCTTCCTGAGTTTTTGTTTGACCTAGTTTCACTACTGGAGAAATGTTGAGGTGATGGAGGATTAAAGTTGGGTCTAATCCTGGCATGTCTGTGTAAGATCATGCAAATTTTATTTTCCTCTCTTCAAAGAAGCAAATGAATGTGGTTCTTTCCTTTGTGCTTAAAGACTACACCAAATAGATGATCCTTGGTTCTTGTTCTGCACCAATGTTGACTTTTTTGGTTGGTTTGATTAAAATGGATGATCTTTCCTTGGAGTGCATAGGTAAGGTATTGATCATCTCATTCATGGGTGCCACAGTTGGGTTTTCACCATTGGATGCATCACTCCTATTTATTTTCATTTTTTTCTCACAACTTGGTAGTGATCCTCAAGGCTATCAACTACATGGCATGTACTAGTACAACTGAGATGATTGATATTAGACCTGGCTTTGTGTGTTTCTTTCATTCTTCATGCACAAGATGGTTTAACCATGTTAAGGTACACAAAGACATTGCAATTAGTGTCAAAATGGGGTATATGGTGAGGCTCACTTGTATCCCAACTAATGAGTTCAGGATGGACTAGGGAGAGTGATTCATAATATGGAAAGGGTTTTGTAGGGTTCAAAGACATGATCTCATTAGATGGTTCATACACTGTATTGGTTAGGTCTATGACATGTGCTTCCTCTAAAGTGTCAAGAAAAGTAGAGATGTCGAGTGGCTCATAGTAGTCATCTTTGACTTATGCTAGAAAGAAGTCAAGAAATAGGGTTTGAAACTAAAACTTTTCAATATGTTCATCATCCTCATATGATGTAGTATGACATGTTTGTTCTGTAGTAGCCCCTAAGTTTTTATGTTTCACTCTAACTCTTGGTGAAGTAAGATCCATATGAGAGATTGATCCTTGTGTAGTGAAATTATTAGATACAGGAATGTGGACAACATCACATTCTTTGTCATGGATGGACTATTCAGATAATGATTCAAACTCCCACTTAGTAGAATTCTCATCATCTTCATAATTGGAGGTTTTCATGACCAGTTCTCTTATGTGGTGTGAATTGGGGAGAGATAGATTTACATTTATTATATTAGTTTCCTTCTTGCTATTACCACCTATTTCTTTCAATACCCATGCTAGAGCAGAAAAGGCAGAATCATTATGCTTGGGAAGAGACTTGGGGGTGCTCTGCACCTTGCTTTGTTTGCTATACCCTAGTCCTATTTTGGATTTGTTGGACCAGAACTGTGTTACAAGAGGTTTGACAATGTCTTTCCCTTTCCCTAAGGGACCATCTCCTGTATATCCCATCTTTTTCATTAGATCAAAACCTTTTCTATGTAGATGGGGGGAGATGTCAATATTTTTTTTACTGATTTCGTCTACTATGCTTGGGGGTACTCCACTTACCTTAAAAAAATGTGGGTGATACAGTCTAGTGGTGGATGATGGTTTACCATGAGATCTTGGAGAGAGTGGGGGATCAAATAAGGAGATTGAGTACTCACCTACCCCTCTATGTTGCAGTTCACACTTCTTATCGAACTCCTTCATCAACCTATCCATTTCTTCATAATGTGCCTATTTAGAGTCCTTTGATGATGATGGTGAAGTAGGGGAAGAACTTGAACAACCAACTTTCTCTTTACCCTTAGTCGATGTAGATGAGTGGTTGTTAGTTTGCCTGGTAGAACATGAAGTATCTGTCAATGTGGACTAGTTGATGTCATCTGTCAAGGTGTCAGTGTCTTACCTGTTATGATGAACAAGGGAGTTACAATATTGTGTAAATTTTTGGTCCCCAAGTATGGTCACCTCTTGACCCATGTATGGAAATTTTAGACATTGATGGTAAGTGGAGGAGACAGCTTGCATGTTATGAATCTATGATCTTCCTAACATAATGTTATAAGTTAATTGTAAGTCTAGGACTTGACAATAGTTTCTTTCACAACTAGTCTAACCCTAATCGGTAGAATAACCATGCCTTTGGAGGATCTCTCCTCATCATCATAAGCTTTGATGGTGATTTTCTTCCTTAAATCAATACCATCTTTTGTATATCCTAGGACTTTCGCTAAATTTAGTATGCAAATGTTGAGACCTGCCCCACCAGCAACTAATGCTCTCTTCACTCTATTTCTATGGATAAAGACTTCAATATGCAGAGGGGAATTTTGTGGTTGGATGATGAACATATTATCTTGGGCTGAAAAGGAGACACAATGAGGAGCCATAAGATTGCTGACCATGTTTTGAAACCTACTCACATCTAGGTCATTTGGCACTAAGGCTTTGGTAAGGATTTCTTTATGCTTTAGTGATATTTGCAACAACTCAAAAATGGAGATATAAGCTAGAGTCTTAAGCAACTGGTTGACCAGATTGTATTTAGGCAAGGAGGAACTCATTGTTGCATGATCAAAATTTGTCATGGGTCCTAGTAAAATGACTTTAGAGGCCTAGCCTTGGGTAACAACATTTGATGATTGTTTCTTATTTTTATCCTTAATTATGATGACATTTATGGTGTCATCAAATCCAAAGATCATGCCAATGGTGTTATTGTAGTGATGTGCGTAATTAACCTTATCATAAGGAGGTGCCTTCTGATTAGCTCTAGAGGATTCACCCTTTTCATGACTCATGAAAGGGTTCTTGAAGGTCATATGGTCTTCATTATTGCTAAGGTTATTCACTTTGATAGTTTTGTCATTGATTAATTTTTGTATGGCCCCCTTAAGGGCAAAACAATTGTTTGTTAAGTGCCCCTTGTTTTGGTGATAGGCACAAATGTGTTTGTCATTCCACCACTTTGGTTTGACTTGGGGTTCATAGGGTTTGGCCTTAGGTAACACAATGTGTTCAATGACCAAGAGGGTTTGTAAAGCACTCTCATAAGACAACCCAATAGGTGTATACTCTTTGGGTATATTGAAAGACTAATATCTTCATGGGGGAGGAGCTTGATTATAAGCAACTTTTTGATTAGACATAGAAGGAGTTGTTTTGTTACGTCAGTAAAATGGATGGGCTTTATCTTGTCAAGGTGTGTTTAGATTGGTGTTGTTGACAATAGGACCTAGTTTATTTAGAGGTCGAGTTTGAGGGTTGACATGGTTGGCTTCAACCACCCCATAATTGGTGTTATTTTTGTTATTATTTCTCCATAATCATTTGTATTTTTTAGTGGATTGATTAGAGGAATTATGATTCTGTGTGGAATTTTTGGAGAAAGCCTTACCATCTTTAGATAATTTAATAATGTCATTGTTTATCAAAGTTTCTTCTACCTTAGTAGTGTTTTCTAAGGTGGTCTTAAAATCTTTAGGCCCTTGGAGTTGCAGCCAATAATTCATGTGTTTTGAGAGATTATTGATGAAGATGTTTGTCTGGTATGTCTCTATGATACTTGGTAAACTTGTGTCTCCACCATTGTAGGAAGACCTTGAATGATTCGACAGGAAGTTGTTTTGTGTTACACAAATTGATCATTGTAACTTCCCTTTTGATATTATAGAAATATTGAGCAATAAAAAGAGAGACAATTGGTCAAAGGTTTTAATGTTGGAGGGTAGCTTGGAGAAACACTCCATGGCTTGCCCCCCAAGGCTCCTAGGAAACATATGCATTAGGTAAGTTGTGTCATGGAAAAACTCCATACTTAGTGCATATCTAAGGTGATCTTGTGGATTCGATGTACCAAAATATTTATCATATTTTGGTATTTGCACATTTTGAGGGAAAGGTGTGAAGTTAATGCTTTTATCTAATGGTAGAGGAAACACCTTTTCAAGGCTAAACTTTGCAGGTTGTATTTTCCCTTGCTTCATCCTTTCCATTTCCAATTGTAAGTCTTGTAATTTTTGTTTGACAATATCTAACGTGACTCTTCTTCATCTCATTTCAGATTGGTCACATCAAAGTCAGATGGAAATTTTGCACCTTGTTGTGCTAATGCTAGTATGTAGCATTCTTTGTGTTTTTCAAGTATCTTGTCCAAGATATCGACAAGTTTAGGATTTTGCTATAAATCTTCAAGTTTAGTTTCAATGGTCTTTTCATCCCATATGTTAGATGAACCCATTTTGGCAAAGGATTTTGAACCTTGGTTGAATAGGGATAACTCATGAGTAACTGTGTCTGGTGAACGATTTTTTGGGGTAATAGGTTCAATGAGATCCAGAGGTTTCAAGTGTTAGATGGTTTTGTTGGCTATTCTGGCACTCACCCGTATAGTTGATTATTTTGGCTTTGCGTTAACACTAGTTTTGCATAGTGGCATGAGAAGTGAATAGGATTTCTTTAACTCTTATGCATTTTCACAATGTAAGGATTTTCATTGACCATGATTCATTAAGAGTAACAAGCTAGGATAGATAAGGTGTTTTGGAAATATTGATAGGATAAGTTAACTCTCGTGAAGTCAAGTAGGGAACGGATGTGTTTCTTAGGACATTTCTAACTTGATATGTGAAATGAAGCAATGAGGGCTATTGGATTAATAATATCATTTGTAGCTTTGCTTGTTTCAAAAATGGTTTTGGTCAATTTCAGGATCTTTCAGTCTGGAGAATATCAATGGGAAAATGGGTATCCAAATTCATTGTTCATTTGCAAATGTCAAGTACGCAAATAGCCTTTGTTTTAGGTTATTTCTTAGATGTGTCACAAGATTGATTATATGTGCTATTTCATTGATCATATGCATTATTTCATTAATCATACATGCTATTTAAATTTTCAAATGCACTATTTTATCTGTCATATGCGTCATTTTGCAGGGCAAATGCACTATTTAAGGATTCAAATGCATTGTTTTGCAGTTATACGTGTTATAACAGAGTTCAAAAGTGTTACAAGATTATCCAAATGTGTTATTTGAAGTGGTTGATGCAATATTTTAGAGTCTTTCATTGATGTTCTAGTTTTGAACTTGGTTTCTCATTATCAGTTTATAGTCATGTCTTTTGGAAGGACTGTGATTCAAACTGGAGTTTATTATTAAATTTTTAAAAAATATCCAATCACAATAGTAGAGGGCACAATAAAATATAAAACTACATGCACCTAGAAAATGGAAGAAAGAGGGCTTCCTAACAAGGTTATCTAGAGCTGGTGACTAGTGGGTTTTAGTTTTTAACCATCAATGTTCGAATTTACCTCTCCTATAACAGAGAGCTTCCCACCAATGCTAAGGAGGTTTGGCACAATCCCTTTTCGGACTACTAGAGGAAGGCTATGTTCCAAACATAGGTGGCTTGCATTTGATTAGGAATGCAAGATTGGGAGGTGTTCCCTCTCACTAGCCCCACTAAGGCAACTCTGGAAGTAGCCTTTCTATGGCTGAGTAATCCTACCTAGTAGAAAGCAGGAAAATGGAAATCATAAATAGATCTAGGAATTTGATGGCTCTAGGAGAGTGAGAGCATATCCCTACTATTCTAACCTCCCAAACACAACAAAAACAAATTTTGTTCTATTCCAAGCCCTTAACTATAGTAGACAAAGGGGCTCTTAGCTAAACTATGTGTCTATTATTTCCCTGTTTGATTGTTACTACCCCTCATAGAAGGTTTGGCATTCTGATCAACTCTCATGAGTTGAGAGCATAGGCCTACTTCTGATAAGATCAGTGAGGTCAAACATACTACTTAGAGCAGGTCATGGACTTAAAAGAAAATGTTGCAATCTAATTCATGAGGGTTCAAATCTACTTACCTGTTTCCAAGCTAACAAAGGCTAGGCACATTTTTCAGGGTCTTCGTTCCTATCATGCACTTCTAGCAGCTTGAGAGTTCTTGTCAACTTAGATGAGGGTTGTAAACAATCAAAAATTAGATCTGAACATTAGATGCGAAGGTTAATAGCTCAAATCAAATGCATAATAGAAAACAACATATGCATCACAAAAAGTGTTATATGCGCTATAAGAATCTTCAAATGCACTAAAAAAATTAGCAAATGCACTATAACAATAAGAAAATGTGCTATAAAAATATTCTAATGCATCAAAAGAATGATCAAATGCGCTATAAGAATGATCAACTACACAACAAAGTGATTCAAATGTGTTAAAAGATTGGGCATAAGTGTTAAAACTGTATGTAAAAGCACTACTACATCAGGGGAGTGGCAGATTTGATCTTTGTGAGCTTGGAAACATCTTAAAAAGCTTTCTAATCTCATTATGAAGCTTCTCACATGCTATAAAACCTTCAAAAGATCATATCTACACCAAACCAGAGAAAAAGGGGATCTAAAAGAAAAAATAATAATGGATCTAAAAGAAAAATAACAGATTAGCAAGAAAACTTGAAGAACGGAGAGGCTTTAATATGAAGCCCCACGGTGGGTGCCATTTTGTACATGGTATATTTGTGTATTCATGAAACCTTGATGCAAAGTGCAGATAAAAATGATAATGAACTAAACTAAACCCAAGAAATCATTGTCAAAATGCAAACTTTATGAACGTCCCATGTTTCTCTATCTACAATCACTAAGAATGCTCTTAGACTAGCATCTTAGTGACAGTTCTAGAATGAGAAGTATGCTTAAAATGCAGATCTATCGGTATGTATGCAAGATCTAAGATGAAAATTCAAATTACATGCGAATAACAACTCATAGAATACTATCAAAATCAACAAGCAATGAGCTAAACATGTGTTAAGATGATACTAAATAATATAAAAACAAAGCTAAAATGCTATCAAAATGACATAAACTTGCTATAATAACAATGCTAATGTGCTCAATATGATAATTTTGAATATGCCTATAATGTAGATGCCTAAAACTTGGATCCCTTTGTTCTTGAATTCTCCTTCTATTTATAAGATTTTGGAAGGGGTTTGGGTAAGAATTTGGGTTTTACCTTTAACTGGTGGATAGAAGTGAAATTGAAAATGTCTCATAAGAGACAAGAGGAGGAGCCAAAAAGTCTTGATTTGAGGATAAATGTGGGTTTTATTTCAACTAAAATGTATCATAAGAGACAAGAGGAGGAGTCCAAAATTCTTGATTTGAGGCTAAATGTGGATTTTTTTAAATTAAAATATCTAAATAAGAGATAAGAGGAAGAGCCCAAAAGTCTTGATTTGAGGCTAAATGTGCATTTCTATTCAACTAAAATGTCTCATAAGAGACAAGAGGAGGAGCTCAAAAGTCTTGATTTGAGGATAAATGTGGATTTTTCTCAATTCTTTATAATATAAAAGGAGGATTTTTATTTTGCGAGGATAAATGGATTTATTGATTTAATAAAAGTTTCCATTTATTTTCAAAAGTTTGTATTTTTCCCTCTCCCTTTTGAATTTCATTTTATAATTTTGAATATTTTTTCTCCTCTTTTGAAGTTGATTTAGGTCTTATTAATTTTGATAGATGATTTAATCGATTAATGACTTGATGTAATCCTTGATTTGAAAGTTTGTTGTTTTCCTCTGATTTCCTCCTTAATTTGTGTTGATTGATTGAAATTGCATAATTCAAGTCCTTGCCAATTTTTTGGTGTCTATAGATTATTTAATGGGAAAATCACAAAGGCAATGTCTTCCACTTATAGTTTACTAGAGTATCATCAAAATGAAAGGAATTGCTACTCAATATACATAAGGGATGTGTAAGTTATGCATAATAAAATATCAAACAAGAATCGGTTCATAATTTTGATTGGATGCTCAAAACTATGTGAACAATTTATCATTTCCCTTCCAAATTTGTAAACCACAGAGTAAACAAATTGTCGGATAGATGGATTACATAAAGAATGAATGATCTGATATAGTTTGGAGTGTGGTAGTTAATGTTTTCTAGAATGAAACACATCTATCGCTTACTCCCTAAATTTTAGTTTCCAAAATACCATTGAATTTCATGGTCAACACCATTGGAGGGTTCACTAGGTTTTTGCAAACATTCCATATAACCGAATTTGTTGCATCCCACTAAAAAAGTGACATGTTTGATAGCATTTACCCTTAACATATTTTGATGAACTCCATCAATAAGAATTCTTCAAAGGGTGTCCAAAAACTTGTTTCAAAAATCCCATCTTGTGCAAATGATGAGGATCATGGTGAATGATGTGAAAATGGACTTTAAGAAATTTGTTCTTACAAGAGAAGGACTAAGATCTTTTCATCAAAAGATGTTTCAATAGTGAAGTACTAATCTTATGTAAATGAGTTATAATGTCTTGTCTAAACCTCAACATGATGGATGTCACTTAGAGTATTGCCAACTATAGAACTTATCAAAGGCTTGCATTATTCCACACATAAGCTCTCATTTGGGATTGAGTCTGAGGGTGGCATAAACTATTTAATTTTACATCCCTTGCTGATGCTTCTAGGTTTTCTTTGATTTTTTGATTAATGTTCATCGTCCACCGTAATATTCTCAATTGAGCACTGCCATAGAGGATTCTAGTAAATGTTGTAAATTTTAAGCCAAGCTCACACATTGCCAATTGTGGAGGAACATAATATTTAAAATAGTCTTCTAGATAATTGGTTTGAGTATTTACTATAATTATTGTGCCATAAGATTGTTATCTTTTGAGGCAATCTATCATACATTTCCAATTTTTTTTACCCATTGATTGTCTCATGCTTCTACTCATGGTTGGGAAAGAAGGAATACAAATGATAAGTTTAGACCATAGCCATAAAACATACAAGAAATGCAACTAGAGAAATGGTTATTAAAAAGCTCTTGAATGAGTCACTTTTGGTTACTCTAAATTTTAAGAAATGACACTCAATACTTGCTTAAACAAAAAAGAACCTAATTTAACAAATGTTGCCAACACTTGAATGCTAAAGCTTTCTCCCAATCCTCTTGCATCCTCTTAGTGCTAAGCTGAGCTCTTGCTTCAAGCTCTAATGGACTATTACCTATTCTATATAATATGAAAGAACCTTTTGACTAAAACCTTTCCAATTTTCTTTCCCTTCTCCCAAATCCATTTTTCATTGTCTAGTTTGAGTATCAAGAACCAAGAAACAAGTTTTCATCAATTGAAATGATGAATATCATTGTATCTTAATTGATTGCAGCAGGTTGCCAGATGGACTCAAGCATATGGAAGAGCAATAAATAGTAAAAATGAGAGCATTCTAGTGTATGCAACTATGCGGAGAGCATCGCATGATGTTCTATACCTTTTCCATCAGAGGCACTCTCTTTTTTTAGAACCTTTCTCCAATGGTTGCCTTGTTTTTTTCCCTCTACAAAATAGAATGTCCATCCCCACATACCTATCAATCCTCCAATGACAAAAGAATATTGTCATAAAAAATTTGGTGACCTAACTTATTACCTTCCCTCCCACTTCATGCAATGATCTCAAATTTGTTTAATTAAGATGTTTTAATAAAATCCGTAATAGATACTTAATTCCCTCTCTAGAATTATACCTGATGAGATTCCTATTTCAATTTGGAATTCACAACTTTAAAATATATCTAGGTGGAAAAAAGGAGAGTGATTTATTTGGTAAGGCAAAATAGGTTGTGACATATATCAAAGTGTGTGAACGCTTATTATGTTGCATGTTTATTTCTAGTTAACTATTTAATGTTGCAACTTGGTATAATCTAGATGTTTACTCTGATACTCGGTATATTAAGGAACAATAAGTTGACAATTTGATGCAAAAGTTTTTTTTAGTTAAGATTATGATGTTAGATCTATCTACTAAGTTATTTGAAAGTTTATCAAGTTTAAGTTGGTGAAAAGTGCTTTTAAGACCTGTAGGAAACCTGGTTATAACTAATTCACCCCCCTCTCAGTTATCTAACATTAAAAACAACTAACTTGCTTAGATATTATCATTTCTACCATTATATAATAAATAAATATCAATATTATAAAATAGCATACATTTAAATAAAAATTCACCATTTACCAAAATTTAAATAAGAGGATCCAATTTCATTTGAAACAAGTACCCATGTACTGGTGAGTATTCACCTAACAGTTAATTAAAACTATAAATTATAATTATAATATTTATTATTATAGTTATAGTATTTGATATAATTATAATTATTAATAATAATATATTAATTTGAAAGCTTGGTATAATAACATTATAATATTAGTATTTGTTAGATAGTATACTATTACACTAAGCTTTCAAACTAATATGCTATTATTTATATTTATAATTATACTAAATATTATAACTATAGTGAATATTATAATTATAATTTATAGTGTTAATTTATTATTAGGAAAATACTTAGCTATTATATGACACTTGTTGTAATGGAGAAGATATATCATTTCTACTTTTAGTGTGTAAATTATTGATACTTTAATTCACAAAAAGGAAATGTAGGCAATATATAGAAAGGGACATAATGTGAATATGTGAGTTTGTAGCATCGAATTGATTCCATGGCTATGGTTGGTATAGTTGAAAGTCACACTTCTAAATTAAATAGCTATTTTGTTGATTAATTTAATATATTAGTGCAATAAATACTTTTTTTTAAATAACAAATAACAAATAAATTTGCTTCTAATAATTTTTTTAAATATTTCAATACATGCTTGTGTAATTTCTTTAAAAGTGTAGGTATTTTGACAAAAATAACATTTACTAAACATATT
The DNA here is from genome assembly GCA_028749045.1 of Cupressus sempervirens. NCBI lineage: Eukaryota > Viridiplantae > Streptophyta > Pinopsida > Cupressales > Cupressaceae > Cupressus > Cupressus sempervirens. Next base: position 195,457,588 of record CM053788.1, read on the forward strand.
ATATTAAGAGATGGTTCACTCACAACACCCCATAACAAAAGTTTGAAGAATTATAAAATGATAATCTAAGATATGCATACATGTAATTCAAATCATAATTAAATTTTTTTAAATTATAGAATATTAAATTAATTATTAAATCACTAAGGTTGTATCAAATCTACTTTTATTTAGAAACTCTAAAAACTTTTGTTTTTTTTTTTTTTCAACCCACTACTTTATGTTTAAAATACAATACCATTTTAGATATCATAACTTAACCAATATAATAAAATATTTTTTATTTTGAAATATAAAATTAATTTAAATGTAATAACCGACAATATTATCTCCTAAAAAATGGCTTGAGGGATAGTGCTTCCATTAAATCTACTAATACAACCTCAAACAAGTTAACCAATCACAAAAAAGAAAGATAGTTTGAATTGTTTTCTAAATTAAAAATTAGTCATATATACATCATAAAAAAAAATTAAAAAATTAAGAAAGAAAAATTCTTAATTGTTATTGGTTAAAATAATAGAATTTTTCAAAAGGCCCTTGGTCTATTGGTGAAGTTGAAAGACTCACAAAGAGCCCACCAAGGATCAAGTCTTGTTGAGTGCAAGACCCTCAACATCTAAAAGGGATAAGGTAGGGATCATGCCCTGGGTGAATTTAGCAGAATGGATACTCCTTAGTCCTTGTTTCTTAACCAAAGAGGCTAGGTGAAAGTTGAACTTTCAACAAAAAAATAAAATTTAAAAGGAATTTAATTACTATTTAATAAAAAATATTTGCAATAATGTTTAGCCCAGGAAAATACTAATATTTAGCCTAACAAGTGCCACATAATAGCTATTACTTGTCACTATAGATTTTAATAGTATTGTAGAGAAAATATTATATGTATGTAAATCAATTATATTGTACACAAAATATTTATATGTTGTTGGTTGATAGTTTGTCCTCCTCTTTCTCTCAATAGAAATTACTCTCTCATGCCAAAGGGATGGGAAACAAAGATTCACCAACAGTTTGGGAAGCATCTTTGGTTTGGCTCCTCTTTTAGCTTACCTCTTAATTTTAGAGGTACAACTCCCTCTTAGTAGATGTGCAATGAATTTATTTTGGTTCCTACTCCTAATTACGGGCTATGCTCTTAACCAGAGAGTAGAAGAGACTATTTTCAAATTTCCCACAACCATAGAAAACCCAAGCAAGACTTAAGATTTCAACCCAATCACTCTCACAAATGTGAAAATAACCAGACCTCCTTTGAGCACATCAACTACTTCTAATTCTACTCCCATATGCATCTACCGACTACTAAATGGTATGCAATTTACTCCTAAATTAAAACATAGGAAATAGAGAAATGATTGAACCTAAGTGGCTCTCAAACCAGTCAAAGCCATTAGCCCAATGACCATTAAACTCAATGACTTCCCAATTCTTTTACATCCCAATTCCCAAACACAACATGTGTATGCAACACAAAATAGGGGAGAAGAAAATGCAAGAAACTGCAGTAATACATAGGTTATTAGGATTATCAACCACAGCAACCATCAAAGATAAACAATTCCCAATTTCAAGAAAAAATAAATCTCCACAAACAACAATCTTAATACAAAAATTCTCATTTCTCACTTAGTAATCACAGTTATAGGGGAAAATTCACACTAAAATTTGTTGATCCTTTATTGATTATCAAAAATTTACATTTATAGGCCCTTAGTCATCCAACCATTAAAAAATATTACCTTCCAAGAAGGTATAAGAAGGAGAGAATGACACATGTCATTCAATACATTGTAATGATTAATTTGGGGGGAGCCGAAGCATTTTGGATTGTACCATTCTTTGGCTTGGCAGCTTTTTGATTCATCTTGTGATGCTTTATTACCTCAACAATTATCATTAGATCCTCTAGATTTAGAATTAACACATTGTCTGACCTGACCAACCAGTAATCATGGTTTATGACCGAGCCCTCCATGGTGCCGACCTTGATATACAACTTTTTTGACACCTTCACTAGCATCCCATCCATGACAATGAGCATGTATAGATCAAATAACTGGAACTTGTCAAGACGAACCAAGTCATAAATGAAATCTTGGTAGGCATTCTTCATGTGACTCACATCTACCACCTCACCACACTTACTTACATGTGACTATGTATATAGCTTCTTAAGATATTAAAAATGTTTTTCTTCCACTTTCTTTATTGATTCATTGACCTTATTCAGTTATTTCTTAGCCTTATTCATCCTCTCTTTCTTAAATTCAAGAGACCTCATCCAATGTGCCAGGGTCTAGTTTCCATCCTTCAGAATGTTCAAGATGGGATCACTCTATCCATCCATGTTTATGACCTCATACAACAAGTCCATGGAGTCCTTGTATTTCTAAATATCTAATTTCGTGGACTCAAGATTAGTCCCCATTATCTCTTTCAATTTCTCAACTTTGATGTACAAGGCACCCAATTTCTCTATCAATGGTAGGCCCCTAGCTTTCATTTTCTCTAGTCATTCTCTGTCAATCTATCCAAAATTTCTTTACTCTTGTAGCTTGGCCAACATAGCTTTAATCTCCTCAATAGAAGGATCAAACAGCCTTGAATCTAATGATTCTTTAGGTTGGCTAGATAATGGAGTGAACAATTACCTGATACATTTAGATTGTTGATCTCTAAGCCTTATTTCCTATTACTGCCTAACATTTAGTCATTTCCTAGGCAATGTTGGTCATTCATCACTATGACTAAGCCATCCAATGAAGACCGAGCTACATGGACTTGTTTATATTTTCACTACATGTCAAACAAGCCAAAGGTTGTCGAGCACCCTTATGAAGACTAAGTTGCAATATATGTTGAGTGAAATACATGGAGGCTGAGTAATGTAAAGATAGTTTATGCCAAGTGATTCAATACATGCCAAGTATATAGAATTTGAGGGCCAACATGAATGTTAGTTATGATCAAGAGTTAGGATATTCAATTTTTGAATAAACCAGTTTTGGAATATGTGTTTATAATGGCACAAACACTTATGAAAATTATTTTGGCCAACTTCTATGCTATATTTTTAATTATAGAGTTAGCTAAGGAGATAATTACACATTTTATCAGAGGACATCAATCCCAAGGAAGGTAGAGTAACCAATCAAAAAACCAAAAGGACTAAGTGGAAAAGGGTGAATTATGGATCATTGATTTTGATCTAGAACCTTCCATGATTATATATTTAAGAAGGGATCAAAACATAAATCAAAAGTATCTGAGGGAAGATCTTGAATGTACAAAAAGGTAAGGGACAAAGCAAGGAAGGCTAAGTTTGATAAAGAGATCAAACAAAGCAACCTAGTAGGAAGGGAAGAACAAAGAAAAATATATAAGGAGATCAATTCAAACAAGGAAAGAGGAGATCCATAATCTAGCATCAAGTGCTAACTAAGGGATCAGGTACTAAGACATTATAACTAGTGTATCAAGGAAAATCTCTTAATGAAGTGGTTTTGACAGACCTAGCCAAATCTCCTAACAGAGTGCTTACTTCATTGTGAGTTCAAATCCTTTGATCAAAGTAGATTTAACAACATTGTAAATCTCTTAATAGGTAAGACCCCTCACAAGGTAGATCATTAGAAGTGACCAAAATTGTAGCCCTAAAAAGCAAATTTTATTGTTGTAGTGGTGAAGATTTGTGGGTGTCATCCCCACACCAGTTTTACCTTCATCTTGGAGGGTTTTTGGGTAACCAAAATCTTTGGATTATGTGTTTAAATTTTTGTGTTGATGGATATCATGCATAGTTAGATTCATTTTAGTTTTACAGTTCATGATTATATGATATATATGAGATGTATTAGGAGTGAATGTAGTATATATATATATATTATTTATTTATTTATTTAAAGAGTTAAAGTTTTATAGATCCCAATTCACCCCCACCCCCCCCTTTCTCGGTATCTTTTCTCCCAATAAGAAATCCAACAATTGTTATAAGAGCCAAGTTCTCCTAAAAGAAGTCTAACAACTTGAGGGTTCAGGTCTTGGAGATGGAGGCTTTAAAAATGGGAAAGATTATCGAGTATCCTATGATTGACATCCATATCATATTGTAGCAACTTGAAGCAACAAGAGAGGAGCTAAGGAAATCCTTAAAGAAAAGGAAAGATATAGTCATTCAATAGAATGATACACTTTATTAAGAATCAGATACCAAAGGGTTGGTTAACAATGGGAATTCCAATAAAAGTGATGTAGCAATAGTAGACCTACAAGAGAAGAACATCATTGTGAATGAAGAAGTTAGAGGATTGAAGAGAGAACATGAAATCCAATCAATGAGAATGTGTGAAGTGACTGAACAGAAAAAGAAAGTTGAATAAGACAAATCCATGACTAAAGAAGACAAGAGACAGATGGCTCTCAGAATTGAAAAAAGGTCATCTAATGTGCAAAAGCTTACAAACAATCAACTGGACATGATGAATCAAGAGTTGAACATAAATGACATGGAGATTACAAATCTAAGATCACAAAGTGACCACCTGAGGAATGAGTTAAGATATGAGAAAGAACTTCTAGAGAGAATGAACAAACCTAGTTAATCTATAAGGTACTTTGAAGAGCTAATGAGATCACCAATGTCATCTAGTGATACTTCTAGTCTAGATCATATCAATCACTCTTCATATGTTGAAGAATGAGAATCATCCAAGAGTGGAGAGAAAAGAAATGAAAAACTTGAAGGAAAAGGTACATGTCATCATTGTGGCAAAGTAGTACACACAATAAACATTTGTAGAAGCAAGAATGGTAAGAAAAACCCTAAACCTAAGTTTACTGGTAATTGCTAAAATTGCAAGAAACAAGCATACCAAGCACATGAATGTAGGTCAAAGGCAAGTGATGCACCTATTGCACCTAGATTTGAAGGACATTGCTACATTTGTTAGAAATATGGACATAGAGATCAAGAATGCAAATCCAAGAAAAAATCCAACTATACATCTAAGAAGCAAGCATATGTACGCGAGCAAGGTAACTCTTGAAATTGGGATTATAAAACATGGTATAATTGTCATTATTTTGGAGGGTATGGTCACATTCCAAAAAATTGTATTAGGACACATTTCAAAGGTAATTACAAGAAGTGGTTAAATAAAAGCATAGTTTGCTTTAATTTTTACAATGTTGGTCATGTTAGTAAGAACTGTAGGACCCGAGTGCCAGCACCAAGAAATGGACACATCAAAGGAAAAGGCAAAGTTGATATAGAATAAAAAAAGAAAGAGATGAATCAAACCTGGAAAAAGAAAGTAGAAGCTAGAGGTAGTCAATCAAGCGAAGCTGAGATCACCCAATCCAATAGATCAAGTGATCACACCACATCCAATTAACCAAAGAAGGTATGTGAGGAACTGTACACTTCAATGAAAAATTACATATTAGTTCCTCAAAAGAAATGTGATTGAAAATCCATATATACATGAATCAAGATGCACTAAGACAGATTCAAGGGAAGAATTGAGAAAAATAATTCAATACATAATTGATGTCGATTATGAGTATCATATCCTATAGCAACTAAGTAATGTCATATGAGCCAAGAATTCATATAAAAACCAAGGGAATATGATGATTGAGCTAAGTAATGAAGACCAAATATTTGAAGGAAAGAAGTGTGAACACAATGCTATGTGAAGGCCAAAACAACTATAATGCACCTACTTCAGTACAATGCATTTGTTGCAGACTTAATTCGACAAATTTAAGGTATATATCAAATTTTTTATGTTCATTTTCATTTTCCAAGTGATTTCAATGCACACAGCCAATTAAAGGTAATTTCAATGAAAGAGTGCGCAAATCACAATGTACCATCGACAAAAAAATTTGAAGAACTAAGTAAGGTTTGAAGTTCTGAGTTAAGTTGTTTTCAAAATTGTTGAAGTTAAGTTTCAAAATGGCATTGCCTGCTTCTAGTAAAGAGATGTTGAAGGAAAGCAACACACAAATTGTGAGGAAAGACTAATGTCCTCCACTCAAATTCATGGCTTACCCTAACATTGTGAATATTTGAGATGTATCTGGTGCCCTGTCATTGATTCCACCTAGAGTCTTGATGGTTCATGATGGTTGATTATGTTACATGTGCAAGGTTGCGAAGATTGGAGATTATGAAATGCGAGATTCTTATGAAAAATTATGTGATAATTGAATCTTGAAAGATGAAAACAATTTTTTTGTCGAGAAAGGGCTTACTCGTGCCCTAGCATTTCCTAAGTATTCATAGTGGAATAGATAAAGATTGTATTGAGCCGAGTACATGATACAAAATTATGGTTGGAAGGTGGACCGATCAAGATAAACAAAGAAATTAGTCACTGAGTTACTAGTTATCCCACCCTAGACAGAACAAAGACCATGAGATGTGTAGCGAAGAATGTCATCGAGGATCAGACGATTCCCAAATGGAATGACTGAGGAATGTTTATTGATGGAATTGAGGATCCTTTTATTGAGTTTACATTGTGTGTAATTGTGCACAAGTTATATCAGTAAAGCCAACTGAATAATGTTCCATGCATTGCAATTGACCTAAGCTATAAAATTATAAAGAAAGATCACAGCTATGACCTCGCTGAGTTGTAACTACAATAACTATCAAAAAATCTTAGATCAATTTGGAAGGAAAAGAGTACTTCATGTAAGTTTAGATATTTTCTAGTCTATATATTTTTCTATGTACAAAAATCATTTCCTATAGTAGGCACAATTGTATGGGATAGGACAAAACTGCTCACTGAGTAGATCAATGTTTTCATTAAATAATTGGGCAAAAATTTTGAGACCATAATCGATAATTATTTTGATGAATTTAAGAGAAAAATTAAGAATAGAATGAGGATCCCATAGTCTCTGGTGGATCATTACTATGAAGATATTTGTTTCATGGTAGATACAAATTTCACGTATGCACAAAAAATGTTTCCAAGGCTTGCATGGTTAAGACCAATGCAATATGAAGAAAATATGGATGAAATCACTGCATCAATTACTGCATTATTGTCTAAAGAAATAAATAGGTATGTCGAGCATGTTGTGGTTTCACAATGCACACCCCATTATTTCTAGAAATGGGGACCCCATAGTAATTTTTTTATCTCCTAGATCCCTAGTCCATGGCCTGGGTCATGTTGGAATTCTTCACGAGTCTAGGTCAAGCCTCAGTCTCTGATTAGGCAAGTATGGAGTGTTAGAACTAGAGGAGAAGTGAGTTTTTTTGAGTTTTTAGTGAAAAAGTGTGCACTAGCGCACATGCACACCTATCCAAGGTGTGCAAGTATGCTCAGTGCATGAGTGTGCACTCATCTCCCTCTAGAGGGTGAGCACCTACAGAGGTGTGCACCCCAAGCTTGGGGTCTATATAAAACCTAAGGCCCCCCTCTTCTCCTCATTGTCTTCTATGCTTCCCTATCAAACCACACCTCTGCACCCTTGCTTAGTGCACTCCAACCTCTTGCATCACATAAAACACAAGGTTAGATGCTTGAAGGTGTGCACATGAGCACCTCCTCAAGGTGTGCATATGCACACCTTCTTTCACCTCTAAAAAACCAAAGAACCTAGCAAACAAACTAAAAAACTAAGTCATCAAAACTATCTAAGTTGTGCTTGTGCACATCTTTTGCACCTAAAAAACTAAGTGAAAAAACCCTAATGAAAGGTATGCATGTGTGCACCTTCTCAAGGCGTGCACATGCACACCTTTCCTTTATTTTTTGAAGCACTTAAGGCATATAAAGGTGCACATGTGTGCACCCTTAGTGCACTAACAATTGGAAAGTTTATTTCTCCAAAGCACTACATGTGTACATGTGTGCACATGCACATGTGTGAACCTCATAGGGGTGCTTACGTGTGCAGGTGCACAACTACACAAAAAGCATTTTAAAAAGGCCATTTAGCACACCAAGTGCACCTATCAAGATGCACTAGGTGTGCTTTTCTGCATTTCAAGACTTTTTGGAAAAATAAATTGGTTTTTAACTAATTTTTACGGTTTTGTGTTGGGTTTGATCTCTTGGGGTTTGTTCCTAGTATGATTTTAGCTATCCAAACTAATATCTTCCTCTTTTGTGTAGATAAAATGGTGTCATCATCATCTTCAATGGCTAAAAAGATTGCTCCCAAACCTGTAGTTTTCAAATACCAAGGTACACTAAAGAAATCTCACTTTCAAGATGGACATTCCAAAATCAGAGACATCAAGCTGGGGCACATTATTGGAATTCCTTCCTTACCATTTTCAATAAGCCAAGAGAATGGTCTACAATGGTATCAACACTAATTAGATTTGGGCTTGTCAATGCAGTGTCATATCCTACTTCTGTGCAATCTTTAGAACTCATCATGGCTCTTACAAAAAACTATATCACTGAAGAAAAGGTTGTTAAGAGTGTCATGAGAGAGATAGTCCTAGACCTCCAACCTCAAAACATTGAGAAGTTATTCCACCTTCCAAGGGTTGATCAATACTTGCAAATATCCTATGAGGGAGCAAAAAGATAGTATCAAGAAAATGAGATGGAAACCAAAGAGATAATCCAATCATCATTTTTTATTGATAGAACACCAATGGGCCACAAAGTCGACAAGGTAGACATGACCTGAGGATACATGAAAGATGACATGGGATACACCATTATGCTTTTGAGTAGGGTTATGGGACTACTAGCAGTAGGACATCTTCATATTTGGATGGTCCATTTCATAGAAACCATCTAAACGACCAAGATACCAATTGATTGGGCCACAATGTTGAGTGGCAACCTAGATGAGCAACTAGTAGTTGTTAAGGTCAACCCTAAATTCTACATGACATCATATTTTGTGTACTTATTGGCAGCCAAAACAACCAACTACTCGGGACTTTACAAAAGAGGTAGCATGCAAGATGATAATGCATGGACCTATGTGGTATATACTTAGCTGGTGAAGAAGAAACTCTTAGATCAGAGTAAAGAGTACATGATAGTTAATGATAGCTTTATATTTCTAATCATCCAATTCATAGAGAGTGATTATGCCAAAAGGATGTCAGTAGATGAGGCAACTAGAATCATAGAGATCGGTGCCTCCGACATCTAGTTTAAAACATTCACCTACCTAAGGGTAGTTGGTACCATGGTTAACTCAAAGAAGCTCCCGAGATATCCATCGGATAGGCTCATTTTGTTGGAGATTTTCAGGTGAATCGCATCTACATATAAAAGAGTGAGGAAACAACACAAGAAGACATGAGTATGGCCAATCACCATCGATGCTTTCAAGGTCAAATAGAAGCAAGACATCATGACCTTCAAGTCAAAATGGGATCAATATCACTTAGAAGAGTACAACTCCCCTCACCCTTATTTTGACAACATAGGGATGGTCATGCATCTGGCAGGGAAGTAGTTTGTACATGAAGATGCACTGGAGGACTACTAGATGAATACAATAGATGACTATGATATCCAAATAAGAGATTATTGTAGAATGACTCTATATTTGGAAAAAAAGGCCTTGAAAATGAAGATCCTACTCAAGGCTCTTGAGAAAGACACTAAAGATGTCTTGGATCCATTGTACAATCGGGACAAAATATACGATAGACCAATCATGAATGTGGAGATTGGTAGGGATGAGAATGTGGACATCACTAATAGAGCTCAAAATATGGTCCAACTAATGATGGAATGGATCAAGAAGCCTTTCAAAATTGATCCAAATTCACAAGTTGTTCCTCTACAAGCCACAACATGACCTACCAAAAGAAAAGGTGTAAAAGTTACAATACCAACTTTCTTGACTCAATCCCCAGTGAGGTCAAAAATGGTTCATCAACATGAGCGAGAAGTTGAGTATTTTGAAGAGGATAGAGGAGTGAAAATGAATGGAGCGAAAAAGGGTAAGAAACAAATAGCTTAGGCCCAACCACCTCAACAACCATAGAAAAATCTTGAACAAGCAAAGCTTCAAGATGAGCCAGAAGCTCAAGTCCAAGAGACTGAGCAAGTGCCTCTTGTTGGTGTTTAAAACTACTGAACCACAAAATTCTCAACACCAAATTGATAATACTCACACAATCTAAGGAATAGCCATTTCCTATCAACAACTCTATGTGCAAACCATTTGGATCAACTTCAACAAAACCAAAATGGTTTCCTACTCTTTAGGCTCTGCAAGACCAAGGCGGGTTTACCTAGGGGATACTTAAGATAAACACTGATATATGAGAATTATATTAGTTTCATTCTAATTTTCATCTCTAATTCCTAACACATACATAGTTTATCCAATTTATGATACTTTTAGACTAATATGCATCCCTTACAAGCAAATTTGGTCCTAATTCTCCTTAAGTTTACAATCACTTCTAGGAATAGCAGCTACCTAATATCCAGAAGTAAAATATAAATGAGTGCTGACCAACATTATAACTCTAAAAAAAATAGAACAAGAATGATTTTAAATTTGAAATGTTTGGACATGTAACAACAAAATTTACTCTCTAACACCTCTAATTTATATGACCAGCGCTTTATCCATAGGGGCAAAGAGTCAACTATTAGTAGGAGATCTTGTTCAATTAACTTATAATTGAATTTATCAACTATAATCACCTATTTCCATTCTTATGAGATATCCTTTTCATAAACTCATGAATTATACTGATCTACTGAAGCATTTACATAATCCCTTGAATTAAAAGCAATAATAAACCAATATACAACCCATCCAGAGTGCATTCAACCAAATGAACCTTATTCAAATGATCTCAAAATTAATAAACTCATGAAATGGAGACAAAAAATAGTGACATGGATCTAGTACAAATACTCTTTTGTATTATCCTTTTGCTGACTAATACAAGAACCAATAGAGACTCAATGAAGAACCCATGAATTCATGTTGATACTGTCATTTCTATTTGTCATCAGAAAAGTACATAACTAGAAGTAAACTCAAAAATAGCTACACATGACTAGACCTACTGTACTATTTCTTGACAATCCCAAAAAATACATAAGAATTTGGACCATCACATTGCCTTGAAAACTCATTTATATAGGCAAGAGTTGCAACAAGCAAAGGGCAAATATGATTGACAAGTGTCCTTCCAAACTAGAAACAAATACAACTAACAAAAGATAAAACAATGTGTAATAGAATGCCAAGAGCATCAAAATATTCATTGGTAGGCCCACTTATGTTACATTGTTACAAAATATTAGCTCCTTGGTTTGCCACCACTATTCTGGATCTTCGGAATATGTAGCTACTAAACTAGCCAATGATGAATCATCCTGTGGTGCTTCTAAATCAATTTTTACCCTTGGATTTCCATTGTTTTCATCTTGGATGGACAACATTACTTTTACCCTTGATTGTACCTCTATCACGTCCACATCTTGGGCTTCTGTACCTGCAACTGGAGCTAACTTGTGACCTTCAACTTCTTCATTTTTTAGATCTGGTGTTGATGTGTCAATAATCTACACCTTGTCATCCTGTATCTCATCTTCATATGTTCCAACTTCCTCAAATTGCTCATCAGAAGCAATATCTGCCATCCATGTGTCAAACATTGTATCATATGGCTAGTTGAATTGGAAAATATCATTTTGTCTTTTGAGCACATATTCAACCTCATTATCAATAGTAACAAAATCCTATTTCAAAGAATCACAGAATAACTGAACCTTTACCAACTCTTTAGTTGAAGTGGCCCACCAAGCATGTCCTTTTTCATTTATGATTTTATTCATCCTTAAATAGAAAAAATCATCTAATTGTTTGGTCCACTCATCTTTGCTTTTCAATTTATTCTTCCTATCTATAGCATGAAGAAACAAATCAAATTTTTGGCTCTTGTACTTACTCAAGTAACCCACTATTATTCTTTGCAAACAAACCCTCTTGTTATCAAAATCTGGCAGATCAATGACAATGTCATAAATCCTTTCAATTTGGTCATGGGATGACCTTATGACTGAATAGCACAAAAATTTCACCTCTTTTCTTCTCCTTTTCTTCCCCCACTTATTCATAATAGGCTTTAAAGCCTCATCTTTTGCTTTCAATTCTTCCTAAATGTTTACTACCCTTGCTAACTAATCATAAAATAATGGCCACTCAATTTTGTCTCCAAGGTAGATGAGAGCTTTTCTTAATTTATCTTCATATTTTATATTTAGCTCCACATGTAAGGCCCATAGCTTGTTTTTTTCTTCTTCAAAATCTTTAGCTGTATAATATTCTAGCCTTTGCGGTGTGTCTAGTATTTCTACAAGGGGGGTGGATTTGAAAGGTTCCACTGGAGGATGAAGGTATGTTATTCTTGGCCTTGTGGACCTCCCCATTAGCTTGTTCTCAAGCTCAATTCTCTTTTTTACCTCCTTATGGCCTCAAGAATTGTTTCATATTTACTTTGTAGTTCAAACATGGCATGTTCTTCCTTCTTAGCAGTACCCAAAACAAATTGGGATGAATCCACATTCCAATGTGCTTCCTGCACATGTGATGTGTCAGCAACTCTCCTTGCAATTATGCTTCCCATCAATCCACACTCATCTGGTTGTGATGATGGGAGAAGGTTCATCAGGTCTCTCCTCTTGGACTGCACTGGTGGATCCCATTATTTGCTTGCCCTTATCTACAAGAGCCTTTTTATTTTGAATTATAGTATAACTTGGTCTCTTTTGAACAACTATTTGACCAGCTCCTACATTAGGAGTGAAAGCCAGCCTCCTCATGACCTCTCTGGCCTTATCTGGGTATGAATCAATAAAAAATTATTTCTTCTCATTCATAGCTTCCATTATTTTAGGGAAGGTATTCATGAGTTTATTTATTTTGTCAGCCTTTGTATTAGCATTATCTAGAGGACTATATTTCTGATCAAAACAATGAACGAATTCTAAAAATCGGGAATAGACTCTCCACTTTTCCTTTTTGGTTTCTTGTTCCTGCAATGAGAACTCATTCCTTATAATATCCTCTAGATATTATGAGTCATGTTTGACCTATCCTAATTTAATCCTATGTCTCAAGGTCTGATTAAAAAATCCCTCAGTATCACAAAAATAGGGATGGGAAACAGCCATTTTGTACTGATCCAAAATTTTATGCAAAAAGAGCCAACCCCCTTTGGTAATCACAAATTAGTGAGCCACAATGCAAGTAGAAAAAATGACCCCAGTGACCTTTTCAATAGAAACATTTCTTCCACTTCTCCTAACTACCACAAAACTTCAGCCATTCCTACCTTTAAAGGTACTTGGTAGGGCAACACATGAGGGCTCCCCTTAAAACCATAAACCCTAAAAATAGTAGAAACAAAGCAAGGAATAATATCTCCCCAATTGTGTGAAAATTTCAAATCATGAGGGTTATCCATAGGCCTAATAAGATTCATTAGTGCCTTGGGGATTCAGGGATTGTCACTCAATATGAGGCATCTCAACTTGGAGGCAAAATACCTATCAAATCTAACAAAACTAGCCTTATCTGCATCCCAAGTCATATCTACACTCCACAACTAGACTGGCAGTGCTTCTCCATCCTCCTCTCTATTCAACTCCATCTCTTTACCAAAATGTGTTACTCCCTTGAATAAGAACATATGCATCAACAGAGAATAATGGCGAAAAGTTTTCTCTACTTTCCCTTTTGCAATTCCAACCAAAGCAGTATGAATTTCTTTAGCCAAATAGCAAGAAAAATCAAAAATAACATCTACACCAAAGGAAGCAATATACATAAGGCCAATGGGCATGAAATCCTGTTCGTCTTCACCAAAAACACAACATAGGGTCCTGTATATTTTTATAGCCAAGAAGTGAAAAGACTCTTCTTAAAAGGTTCCCTAGAGGCTACAATGATTACTGGAAAAGTTCCTATTATGCCAATATGTGCCCTCAGTGCACCTCCCCTAATCACATCCTTCTTTGCCTTGTATTCATTTTCTAGTTTTGGCAAATTAATTGGCACATGATAATCTATCAATGGATCTAGGCAAAAAACATCTCTAATTTCCTCAGGACTAATTGAGATCAAATGCACACCATCAGTTCTTCTCACCACCCTAATAGCTTGGTCATAATTCTTGGAAATGGCTTCAAGTAAATCATAATCCATGAAAACACTTGGAACTACTAGTTTTCCCAAATCAAAATTCCATATATTAGCATGCGGGGCAAACAAATTTCTCTCTAAAAACCATTTTTTGAACAAAATAAGACCAGTTTACAAAGTTGTTACATCCCTAACCCAGTTCCCTTTTTCATACAAACCATCAGCAATCTTAAGCCTAGGGTTTAAGGAAATTAACTTCTTAACTTGTGCAGTTTTGGTGGTGGACTCTGGGACTAATTCTAGCAAATCGTCATGAACATTCCCATCCATATAATTTACTTGCCCAGAAAATGCTTTCTTAAGAGGCATCTTGGCGATAATTCATAGGAACTGGAATGCTATAGAGGTTATAATATGAGTACTTGCTTGATTTTCTCAACTTTTTCCTCTCTAAACCTCTACAATAGCTTACGAACAGATGGGGGATTGCTTCACGTCTTTCCTAGGCTTAACACAATATCATCAGTAGGCTCTTGTGCTCAAAAAATGTGAAATCTTTGTTTGCGTGAGACTGGAAATGATGAAATCTCCTGTATTATACTCTATTTTTCTCACATGTGAAGCTTTCATTCCTCATAAATGCACAGAATAGAAAAACAAAGTGGCATCACATTTCCTTTTAAATTTGTGTCGTTGATCTTTGAAAAATCCTACGATCCAAGGATGAAAACTAGGCTAACTCACCTTTCTTCTTAACACATTAGCAGTCAAGCCAATGAAATGCTTCCATCTATACCTTTCCTTCAATGTTGGCATTTCAGTCTGGGCCCACTAATGACTGGGGACACGTGTCATCAAGTCACTACCTCACTATACATAACTTTCAAGCATCTTTCTATAGCGAGATAGTGATAACCATTTATTCTACTTTGATCATGTGGAAGACATTTGATACAATTCTTAAGAGAAATATGGTGGGTCCCTCATTTTCCACCTTGTTGTACATAAACTTCATGCAACTCTTCATAGTGAGATAGCGACGACCGTAGATTTGAAGTTGATCTGAGGGCGTGGAAACTGCATGAATCTTTGAAGATGTGGTGGGTCCCTTATTTTCTACCTTGCTATACATAAAAAATGCACATCTTTCCATAGCAAGATAGTGAGAATCATTGATCCAAGCTTGATCTGACGATTGGAATCCCTTATATGTTTTATGCATGGGGTGTGGGTCCAGGTTATTGATGATGTTGAGCTAGCTTAACATGTTGGCATATATATATATATATATATATATATATATATATATATATATATATATATATATATATATATATATATATATATATATATATATATATATATATATATATATATATATAATTTTAATCCTTAGTGACATCACACCTCCTTGACTTTGCCACGTTTGTTATTTTTTAGGCTGGTGACTACCTCGCTACCGGTGAAAGTCATTAACTTTCTAGTAGTGATATAGTGATCTCCGACGGATTAAGAGTTTCTGGCATATAATTGCTTAGGAGGATGCCACCATGTCTTTTGATCTACACAACTCATTTCTGATGAAAAACTCGTTTGGGGCCCACCTTTTGAAATTGTTGTTACACTATAACTTTCTGACTAGTTGCTACCTCGCTACCGGTGAAAGTCATTAACTTTCTAGTAGTGACATAGTGATTTCTAGTGATCCATCAAAAATTGGCACCAAGAAAAATTAAAACAGAATAACCATAAATGACATGACTATCACAGAACTAAAGGCATAGTTTGCAAGATATCTTCCTTGGGATCCTCAAAATCATTGCCCGTCTTAAAAGAATGTCATCTTTTGTAACATCCGAGCACTCGCTATGTCACTATTGGCGAAACACAATGATTTCCCGATCGTGACATAGCGACCTCTGGTGAGAATTGATTTTTGGTGATGGAAAAATATAACACATTAATTGAATTTTCACCGATCAATACTGCTGTCAGAGACAATGGTCATGCAAATTTATGATACTGCACGATAATTTCATGGTCATTATATACTTTTAAAGGTTGCCACTTTCTTTATATTCTGAGCATTCACTATGTCACTACTAGAAAAAGTCATTAACTTTCTGGTAGCAATATAGTGACTCACCAGAAAAACTTGAATTCTAATGACACTATTTACAAATTGATCCATGTGCATCCTCTCTAATACTGGCAACCCCGGGACAGAGCACATGACCAAAACATTTTCAAATTGATACACTTCTTTGGTGTCGGACAAATTTTTTCAATGGTCGCTGCATCACTATAGTAAATAGCCTCGCAACTTTTTATAACAAGCACGCGACATCCGTGGATCCAAACAAAATCAAACAATGGGACAAGACCTTTTCAAAAAGGACTCAACAATGACTTCAAGGCAGGCAGGAAAAGAATATTTGATCCTTTTTAAAAGATTTAGTGCCAAGATAAATTTAAAAGGGCAAGACCTAGGGTTTTACATAAAATTTAAAAGGTATCAAAAATACAAGACCAAATCCTGAAACCCTAGGATCAAATAAAAGGACTCACATCTGATTTTTTATACCATGATTTTAAGAAAAGTTATTATGCAAAAAATCATACCAACACCTCCACCAAGATATGAACATGAATGAGAACAAGAAGATGAAGAATAGAGGGTGCCACTAACAAGTTAAGAGGAAGAAGTCTCCCCCTTAGCTCCTAAAAGGCTAGGGTTGAGCCTGCTTTGGGAAGGACACATAGGAGAAGATTAAAGAAAAAGAATACTCGTCCCCCACAAGTGCTTGAAACCATTCCTAAAGCTAAAGTAGAAGAAGAAGAAGGGGAACAAATTGAATATGTCCCCTTGAGTTAGAGGACTCACTCAACTAGGGCTATAGAAGAGGAAATCAAGAAGAAGCTCCACTAAAATGCCACCATCTATTCCAAAAGAACCTATTCAGGTTACTACCTCGAAGGATAAGCAACAACAATGGATGGTAGAAATGGAGGGTCAAGAGACATATGTCATTTTTATTTCATGTTAGTGGGGACTGAGATGTTGGGGGAGAAGATATGAGATACTCCTATGAATCAATCCCTAGGAGAGGACTAGAACCAATTACCACCTCTACCTCAAGGACCTCTAGGCCTATCACCACTACCATCTCAGGATTTGTCATTCCTAGATAAAAACTCAACAACACCACTTCCTCTTGCTATAGACTTAGAAGAATAGGTTGTAGAGGAAGAAGAGCCCCAATAATTGCAAGTTGATGAAGTATCAGAGGAAGGGAAAATAAATGAGGAAACCTCAACAAAATCCTCAGGATATTGAGGTTGGGACCTTAGCCCAAGCAAGTACAGAGACTCAAACTAGTGATCTCTCTCAATGAGAAAAGACTCTAGAGAGGACTGATAAGGGAAAGGGACCTGTAGTACAAACTCGCTCTTTAATCAAATATATGTCTCCAATGGGTACTACACCTGCTTGGCTAAAGAGGGAGGTCATGGTTTGAAAAAAGAGGCAACTAAATGTAACTACTAAGGAGGGAATGGATGAGCTAGTAAAAGCCATCAAGAAGCCTGAGCTACCTACATGTGATGCACAACCATAGACCTTCATTATGAAAAACCAAGATCAAGACTTTCTTGCACACATAGCCATCCCTCCTCCACATGCTGACACCAAGGATTTGACTACTAAGGATTATCAAATCAAGGAGGTTCTATTAGGAAGGCCCATAGTAGATAACACCAAAATATTGATTACTACAGGCATAACAGAGTTGTTCAGACATATGGACCGAGATGAGTCCGAGTTAATACTACTACAGAAACAAAATGAGCTTTTGAGAGGCTACTTGCTTGGATTTGTGGGCCCATTACACCTAGATAATGTAGAGATCACTCTTATTATAGCACTAGAGAGAAAAGAGAAGGGGATTGTAGAGGTGGATTCATTTTTGGGAGAATGTTAGCAATGGTGTGACAATTTTGAGGAAAAGGGTGTACAAATAATACAGGGCAATTTGAACCTATTATACTATATTCAGTTGAGCATGAGTAAACTGGTGTCCATAGTGAACTAGATTTTAGGGTTGATGGATAAGGTACATACCTAAGCAAAAGACCTACATTTTTTGACATTAATAAAAGGTTAAGGTATCGTACACTCATGGATGTATATACAGTGAAAGAGCTTGATAAGCTCAATGATTGGATAGAGAAGATAGTTATCGATAATAAAGTCATGGAGGGACTACATGAGGATATTTAGATATTAAGAGACCAAACTTGAGAGAAAATTTTGGAAGTAGAGAGGTATTACAATGCTACTTGCCTTGACATTTTTGAAGATAAGTTGAAAACCAAGCTCAATTCAATGCAATTAGTAGTTTTTCAAATGAAGATATTTGGCAAGCATTTAAGACTAGAGATGTATTGTTGAAACTAGAGACTAAACTTGAGGATTTTGTAGAAACTCGTATGGAGGTTAGAAATTACTGGCAAATAGTTAAAGATAAAAATGGATCTTTGGATTTTCCAAAAGCTACCCAAGTAACAAAGACCATTGAGAAATTCAAGACGAAACATCCATACATCATTTTCATATAAAGGGGAAGAAAACCCATATGTTGGAAATTCAATTTTAACACTTAGGAAAATTTTGGATTTTTGGAACCTGCCATCAAGGTGCGCAGGTGTGCTATTCACAAAGGTGTGCCAACAATTTTGAAGAAGTAATAGTGCACTAACATTTAGCTACCAATTCCTAATTTAGAGCATTCCATGCATCAGAAACACATTTTGATGGCAGTTCAACTCCTAGAAACACCCAGAGAAGGTCAAGCTTCCATTTTTAGAGCTTCCATTGACTCTTAGATCCTCTTGCAACCTCCTTCTTCTTCTCTCCTTCTTTTATTATTTTAAGTCATGTAATGGGTCATGCACCCATTAATTGATATAAACAAGGGTGGAGACCTACTTATCACCATTTAGAGGGTCAATTTGTATATAATTAGATTTGTTTTATTAGTTTTTAGCATGTGTTTGCATTTTAAGAGCTCTCACTTTCAACACAAGAAGAGGAGGTGATTTCTTATAAATACATGGATGTAATATGTACTCTAGGTCATTATTTTGATGAATAATGTATGTTATTGGTGCTATAATTTTGAGTTTAGTTATTTTTTCCAGAGTGTGTTAGTTATGTGAATGTATGTTCATGAATAATAATGGAGCCAATGGTTTTATTGTGTTGTTATGATTGTGAAACCTTTTAGTTCTAGTGTTTGCCTCATGTTAATGAATTCTCTTGACGTACCGAGTTGGTGAAAAGATCACCTATTGTTCCTGCATAACTTCTTGTCTCACATGAGTGCACTTTTCATGGCCTTGTGATTTGATGAGAAGTGAAACATCTTTCAATTATGATTGAGTTCCCATCAATGATTGCATCAATGGAATTGAGGAAGCACCACTCCTATTTTCATTGGTTTCCTACCTGATCTTTTTGATGATTTAACTCGCAGATGTGTTGCTACTATGGTTTATGTTTGTTAGGAATTTCCCTTTCAAGTTATTTTCTTTAATCTCTCGTTACCTCATCTTTGTTACTTTCTTTTCTAACACTTGGTTAAAAATAAGAATTCATATAGTTGCATTGATAAATTGCATTCATCACAAAAATAGAAAATACCAAAAATATATCTCTTTTGTGGTTACTTTCAAGACAACAAATAAAACATCTTATCCAAAATGGGTCAAACCAAAAAAGGCCTCCTCGTGAACATGCACATTTATCTTTAATTGAGAAGATTCTAGTAGGTCACAAGATAGCCCAAAGCATTGAAGTTGATCCCAGATTATCTTTTCAAGAGAGGAGTTTGAAAGGGTTCCTGTCAATAAGCATTGTGCAAAATGACAGCTCAACAAAGCCCTTCTGCAACTATGAGACAATCAAGATCAGAATGGAAATGCAAACCAAAGTACCCAAGATGGATAGGAAATGGAAAAAGATGATAGCAGATCTTGAGGGAAAACTTGGCAAAGGACCTCTTTAGATAACAAAGGGAAAAGGTGAAGACAAAGAAGTTGATGATGATGAAGAACAAGAAGAAGAAGATGGTGAGGAATCAAAGGGTAAAGAGCTAGTTGTTGTTGAGCACAAGACAACCAAATAGAAGAAATTTGTACTTGTTGATCCAAAGGTAAAGAAGGCAGTTACACCTCCTAAACTGAAGCCTAAGAGGATCATATTAACAAGATCCAAGGTAGCTCATTCCCTAGCAGCTAAATAAATAAAAGCCCACAAAAGAGAAAAAAAAACAAAAGGGACCGAGCAGAGTCCACCAAATAGGAAAAAAAGGAAATTGATTGTCACACCTAATGAGAAGGAGGATGAAAAAGATGAAACCAAGTCAAATGATTTGAGCAAGCTTAAAATTGTATCAAGATGGGCTCCTATGCCAATAGATCAGGTATGTGAAAATATTAGAAACTTAATTGACATAACAGGTTTGAAAAAAATTAAATATGATTCTTTAAATAAGGAAGATCAGGAAAAGATTGAGAAAGCCATGCTAGATATGATGATAAAATTTAAGTATACACCTATAGAATTAGGAAAGGGTATTCTTGAGGATTTGTATAATAAATTAGATGCAAAATGGAAGTGGATATTATCCATTAAAAGGAAAATAAGGGAAACTGCATTGATGCAAACAATCCCTAATTAAGGGAAGACACATATGTCTACTGCCCTAAGAGATTTTGCCTAGAAATCCATGCCAAAAGTAAGGACATGTAATTTTTTAAAGAATAAAGTAGACAAAGTTGAAAAAGAAAGCATTTTGATGTGAAAGAAAGCATTTGGATTACTACTTCCATCAACAAAAGAGGAAAAAGAGGAAGATGGCAGAGATGTTATAGAGTTAGCTAATCAAGAAGACAATTATGAGCTTGAGAGCTTAGAAGAATAAGTGAGGAAGTTAGTAGAGGGGAGTGAACAACAAGATGTTGTCACTATAGAGGATGTTCCTAATTCATCACCACAGAATCATAATATCTTAACTAAGGAAGATTTTTAAAAATGTAGAATCAAACACCTCTCTTCCATGTACCGATCTAGTTTTATTAAAAATTCAAGATTATCCATGGATTGACAGTGCATTAACTAATGGTAAATAAGTTACATAAGTAATAGTTGTTCTAGACATGACTGTTAAGTAGCAAGGCAAGGCCATCATTGTGCTACCAAAGTCTACACATGCAATTGATGGGCAAGAAGAAGAGAAAGGTAAAGTAGACCAATCTACTCAAGATGCCTTTGAGGTAGATAAGGAGATAGACCCATGTAAGCTAGTAGAGACCAAGAAGCCTAAGGAGTAAGATGTATTCAATCTCTTATTTAGTTATTAGATCTTGTTCACATTGATGCATTGACTATTACACTTGTTCAATAGGTTACATCAACTTAATAGTAGCACACTGAACAACATACACCTAGACTGAGTGCAAGGTAGAAAATTTTCAAATATCACTACCAAGTGACAACAACCCACGGTCACAGATAATGGAGCAAAAGTTTGACACACCAAAGAATCTATTAAGTCTAGATGATTTCATCACACTACCCAAGTATGACCCTGATAATATGACATTGGAATAAATGCAGAATCTACAAGCTTTGCTGAGTTGTAAGACTATGAAAGAACAATTAAAGAGGGAGTTCAAGAAGAAGCAAGTACTCCATGACATTAAAGATATTTTTGTAGATGCTTCTAATATCCATTATGTAAATGAGCAAAAACTAATTTTGGAAAAGTTAGTTGATATAGTTGAGAAAGTGCATAATAAGTATATAGAGACCAATGAGAAAATGATGAGATGGTCTAAGGAAAAGTTCAAGCACAAAGTTTTGGAGAAAGCCTCAACAAAACTTGCAATAAGACAGGTTGAGCTTTCTAACATTGCAACTAGTTTGGAAGGAATTTTTTAGATTATTCATTCATTGTATATATAACTTTATGATGTTGATTTCTTCACCATGGAGAATAAACCATTACAAGCATATTTGAAGGCTTGCACTAATTCATTGAGCAAGAATGCAAGTTTCAGCTCCCATTCATATAATAAATTGACATTTGGTCAAGTGAGATTAGCCAAGTTGATGGCTAAAGATAGGAACATTAGAAATAAATTGATTTTAATTCAAACCATATTACTACCTCATTAGGAGGTAATACAAAGGGAACTATCAATTGTACAAGACTTAGTTAAGAGAGATCTACATCTCTTGACTGCAGATAGTTTAGTTGATCTAGCTACCCAGCTAGAAATCCAAATTCAGGTCCTAGAATCAGCACAATCTAAATGGAATCAAGGATTAGAGGTGATTTTATCAAATCACAAAACAATTTTGGACAAGTATCAGTTGACCCCTAAAAATCCCAAGTAGTAAGTGTCAAAAATAAGGGGGAAATACAAAATCAAAAATCATACACAACAAAAGGGTTATTACTCGTGTCATAGGGGAAATAAAAGTAGAAATCAAAATTACAAAGGGGAAATAAGATGAATCAGCATTAGAGATCACAGGATCATAGACATGTACATATATTGTGTATAATAGAGTCAAGTTTTTGGAAGACCGAATCACAATCTAAGGGCGATTGTTATTTTTTGAAATTTTGAAATTTTAATGGAGATTGTTTTTCCACTAATGAGCGGGAGATTGTTGATCTCTAAGACTTGTTGTCTATTAATGTCTAACACTTAGTCATTTCCTAGGCAATGTTGGTTGGTCATGACAATGACTGAGCCATCCAATGAAGGTCGAGCTACATGGACTTGTTTTTTTTTTCACTACATGTCAAACATCAACTTGATGAGTACCCCAATGAAGACTGAGTCACAATATATGCTAAGTGAAACATATGGAGACTAAGCGATGTAAATATAGTTTATGCCAAGTGAGTCAATATATGCTGAGTATATAGAAGCCAAGGGTTAGCATTAATATTAGTTATGACCAAGTTTCAATTTATTCAATTGTTGAGTAAACTAGTTTTGGCATATGTGTTTGTAATGGCACAAAAACTTATCTAAACTATTGGCCTGGTTTTTCACCTTGCATAATTTTGTTACACTCCACAGTGAAAGAGCTAGTCATCCTAGGTTTTAAATATGAGATGTGTTAAAAAAAAAACTAGACGAAATTATAAAAATTTCTCGAAACCTTTGTTGTGTGCCCTAGTTTTCAAATTTTTGGAAGTTAATGTTTTGTAAAAAATGCGTGGGAAGCTTTTTACCCTAAGGCTTTATATTTACATTTTCCCATTTTTATTAAATAATTTACTTTCCTAGAAAATATCTTTTCCTATAAACCATTGTCTTAACTGTAGTTTTACCCTTTGTTAAACTCCTTATTATGCTCTAAAGTGTTTTAACCACTGCAGGGTTTATTTTTGTAAACCGTTGATCTCAAAAATATCAACGATAATCACTTGCCCTCATTATAAATTTTCTCAACCTTTAGAAAATGCGGGGAAGTGCCTGATTGCCATGTAGCCCTTTGTGACATTAGCTCCTAAATGTGTTGCAAAAGCTAGAGGTATCAGAACGATTTCAAAACTATCAAATGGTCTTTGGGAATTTTGAGCCATCTCATTGGTCAAGCTGAGTAATAGAGTTACCTTTTTATATTATAACATTGCATTGTTGATCTTGGGAAGATCTACGGTAGGTGCATTACCGCAATATAAAGATGTGAAAATTTTATCTAATGCGGGAAAGTGCCCTAGTGACACATGTACTCAGTGAGGTCATGCGCCCCCAATTTTAAAAAGGTGTTGAAATAGTTGGCAAGTGTCAGACATGTTGGAAAAAGAAATGCATTCTATTGGCTACTTATGCTGACTGGATTGTAAAAGGGGTATGATAAATGACACCATTGATCTTTGAAAGATCAATAGAAGGAACTTTACCACTTCATGAAAGTGAATGAAGTTTAACTAAAGTGAGGAATCACCTATTACCATGTGGACAAGTGGGGCCAGTTATACAAAGGGTCACCTAGTCATACCAAGTTAGAAAGTGTGTTAACATGGTTCATAATGATTGGTGGAGTGGTCTACATGTTCATTGAGTTGGAAAGTGATTGTATCAGTGGGCCTAAAATTTTAAAGCTGGACTTATAAAGTTATAAGGATTTTCATGATCATCGATCTTTAGAAGATCGACGATCGATGCTTTCCTGCAACATGAAAGTGCTTGAACTTTAACTAAAGCAGGGAAGCACCCTGTTGACACATGGTAGTTTCCAAAAAAAGGTTAATGCAATCTTTTTTATTTCAAAATAAGCCATTTGATTCTTGATGATTGATGGTGGAATTAAAACTTCACAGCGTGACATAGATTATGACTATTCAAGCATTATCTTTATCCAATGTTGTTTCATGCAAGCTTAATGATGTAATAAAGTTTCCAATCTTCATTATTGAGCAAAAAGATTGCAGAATTCTCATAGCACAAAGATTTCCAAAGCTAAGGTTGAGATTTTCCAAGGGTTTCAACATATTGCTAAGTGATTTCTAGAGAAGAAAAAGCAAGAAAGATGGGCAAGTCATCTAAGGTTCTATAAAATTAAGAAGTTGTGTTTGCATTAGGGTAAAAACATGTCTCCATGAAGGGATTTTTAGGGGAAAGTAGATTATCTAAAGAGAGAAGTACATGATGACTTCTTAGACAAAATGCCACAGTCTATGAATAAATTAGCTAGAGGAAGAGAGCTTATTCCAAAAAGCCCTAGGTTATTGGTCAGTGAGGGTTTTTATGACAAAGCAAACTAGTTAAGGGATGTTGAAGTGTCTATTGGAGGATTACGGGTTTTCCAAAAATGGTTTGCAGAAAGAAGATTAGATACTCCATTAAACAATGTCTAGGAATTCAATATAAGTAAATTAATTATTCTAGGAATTTTCTTTGATGGTGATCTACTGGCAGTAATGGTGAAGTATGACCCAATTACCTGAATTGTGAAGAACCATGCTGGTGATAACCTCTTTAGGGTTTCACCTAAACTGATCATAGAAGTTTTTAAGCTAAACCCTAACCATGCAGTTCATGAAAAAATAGACATGAAAGACCTCCAAGCTAGGTATGGTGCACAAAGTGTATATCTAAGGGGAGGACAATTGTAGGAGCATTTTGTAAGAGTTGGATCATTGCCTTTGGTTACACAAAACACTCCTGGACCTCTATTGAAAAAATACTTCAACCCTAGAGCATAGGCCTTGTATTTTTCTCTCTACAAGATCTTTGGAATGGATGAGCAAGACTGCATCCTAGGCTCCATTATTTTCATTATTGCTCAAACTTTTCAGTATGGAATGAGTTTAATTTTTGAATTTTCTACTCACTTGGCAAAAGAAATTCATAATGGCTTAATAGGAATTGCAAAGGCTAAGGTTAATAAGCCCTTCTGTTGGTACTCCATGCTGATGTATGTATGCTTATACAAGGGAGTTACCTTTTTCTCTAAGGAGATTAAATTGGAGTTGGACAGAGATGGAGAGAAGCTCCTTGTTCAATAATGGAGTGTAGATTTGACATGCGAGCTGACTGATGCCAACTTTGTTAGATTTGATACATATTTTGCTTCTAGGCTCAGAATGTTGTTAGTAGGGGATAGCCCTAGAATACCATAGCCTCTATTAGAGTTTATTAGACCAAAAAACCCTGCTAAAGGGCTAATGGTAAGCCAAAATTGGGGAGACATTTTCCCATATGCAGTGTCTACTATTTTTGGATTTTATGGTTTCTTGGGACAACCACATGTGCTACCCTATCAAGAGCCTTTAAAAGTAGGAATTGCTAAAATTTTGTGGCAAATTGGATTAGTTGAAGAAAGAGAGTTTTTGGGTAAATCTAAAGGTACATTCTTTCCCAACTTACTATTGTTCATAACTTTATTTTTGTTAAGAAGGCATGGAGGAACTTGGAGAAATTCTTAGATAGATATCAAGTGGCTTAGTCCTATGCCCATTACATAGACTTAGAGGGATTTTATGACCTCTTCAAAGAAAGAACAAAGGCTAAAGATCATAAGAAAATTGTATACTTTACTGAGGACATAGTTAGAAATAAGTTATCATTGCAAGAATAGGAGCTTAGAAAGGAGAAATGGAAAGTTTAAAGTAAAGTGATAGACTTTAATAAATGCTTTTGAGCCAGATTATGATCCACTAATAGATAGAAAATATTGGGGTATGAAAGTAGATATGTTGATGGATAATTTTGTTGGAATTATGTAAACAATGAATGAAAAGAAAGAAATTATGACACAAGCATACCTAGACAAAGCCATTGAGGTGGAAAGGAGGCTAGCGAGAAAAATGATTTTGAACCCAGGGTAGTATACATTGTAGAAAAGAGCCGAGTATATAGTGGCCAGGAGTGTACAACATGTTCCTCCATAGAAGAGACCAAGGTCTAAGAGCCTACCTAGCACACATGCAAAGATTACTTTAGTGGCGAATATTCTCCTTTTGGTGATCCCGTCTCATGGGTCAATCATCATTTGGTGAATAGCACATGC
This sequence comes from Cupressus sempervirens, assembly GCA_028749045.1. Classification (NCBI taxonomy): domain Eukaryota; kingdom Viridiplantae; phylum Streptophyta; class Pinopsida; order Cupressales; family Cupressaceae; genus Cupressus; species Cupressus sempervirens. The sequence goes on from CM053788.1 coordinate 195,484,313, forward strand.
AACATAGGCCAACCATGTCATCGGATATTTATCAGATTTGGGTTCAATACCCATGGTAGTCACCCATTAGTTATCACATGATTGGTCAAAAATATTGGTCCAATTGCCAATGCAATATACATTTTGGATACATTTATTTTAAACATTTTGCCAGCCTTTGCATGTTTGTTTCTTATTGGCCCACGTTATTTTACCATTACTACAACCAAATAATTTTCCCTTGGGTTGGGCGTCACCTACCATTTTACCAGCCCCGTTTAGCCAACTATTTCCTACTATGGGCCTGCATAGGAAGGTGCACTTCACCTATGTTTGACATTCTCACATGTTAATCTTGTATAATTTACCAACCTAGATTGGACTATAAGATATTATTATTCTACATAATTCACTCTTTTCTGGTCTAGAGACTGGCATTTCTTATTGTCGTTGAAGTTTTAGAGTGCTAAGTGCATTGCCCATTGACTCATGGACCCTAGTTTTCGTAAAAGGCAAGTTTTTTTTTTTTTTTTTTTATGTCAATAGTGGTACTACCATACTGGTGGTACTGGTTATTTTTTAGTTTTATTGTCCAGTGTCCACTGGTGATTGGACATCTCACATGCTAAGATAGCCTATAGGTTTGCAAATTATATTGGGTAGTATTGTAGACTATAGTACCATAGTAGTAGTACCATTTTTTGGAGAATGAATCATATTATTGTTATTATATGTAGTCTAAGTAGTCTACTATCATTGTTCACAGTGTTTGAGTCGTCACTATTTGAGTCTTTTGTTCAACAACTAAGTTGATTTATTTTTAAGAACCTTTATTGATTTGCAATGTCAAACAAGAGGGGTAATAAGGGTTCCGGTAGGATCCCTGAAAGCCAAGAGAGGCCACCATTACCAAAATGTAGAAGCATAGTGGCATATTTTGGTGGTTGAAATGTTGGAAACCTACAAGATTCACAAATTAAATCTTTAGTGCTTATTGAAAAAGGAGATTCATCACAAGTTGGAGACTCGGAATGTATTGAAGTTCAAGTTGGTGAACCTGATATCTCAGTCAAGGGTGAACTTGAACATGATTTGGAGGCACTTCCCCTAAGTAGGGAGTCAAAAACTAATATTATTGAGTTGGAGTTGGTCCTGGACCAGTTGGGTGAGAAAACCAAAAGTGATTCCAGAAATCATGTTCATGTACAAAAGGAAAAAAAAAATTGGAATCAAAGAAAGATCGATCTCACTGGGATCTGTCCAAAAGGAATTTTTAGTTACAATGGGTGGAAAATTACTAGTTCATTGAATCAATGGCCAATCTAATTGATGGTGAGCCTCCTATAGAATGCAGATATAAGATTTGCATAGAGGTAATAAAGAAGGAGAAGAGGTTACAGCTTAAACTTGATACCATAGGAAAGTATGTCGGTAAATTTTACAAAAGGGAAACTATAAATGGAGTTGAAAAATCTATGCTAACTTGGAAAACAAAGGACAATTGTCTACATATCAGGAATGTTGAAATATACGAGTTACACTAGAAAACACGAGAGAAACATTTTGCAGTAAAATGTTCCATTGAAGATTTCATTGGGAAAGCAATGGAAGTGCAAAATATGGGAAAAGTAGTTCAATTAAGTGTGGTCTTTTATATTTTGAGTAAAGGACATCCTATTTCAGACTACCCTTCAATTACTGCCTTATTACACTTTTTCAAACTTCGAAACTATCTGAACAGTCATTGGTTAGCAATCAGCGGGTGGGAATGGGTTAGATGTCTTGCACAGGTTGAAAAAGAAGATATGAAAGAAAAAATAAAATACTCAAATTTCATTGCACTATCTCTAGATGAAGTGATAATACTTCTTGGGTGTGCATGCATGTTTATACTGTAAATAATCTTTTTCGTCAACCCTTTCTACTATTTGTTGCTAAAAAAATTGAATTGTAATGCAACAAATGAAAATTTATATGATTTATTAAAGAGTACTCTAATTGAATGTGGAGGTTTGGATAAAATGGAGATTGTTAAAAATTTGGTGTGTGTTGGAGCGAATGGAGCTTCAATTATGCAAGGTCATAAAGGTAGTCTTTGCAAAAAGATCAAGAATGATTTGGCACCCTACACTATTCTCATTCATTACATGGCCCATTGAATGAATCTAGCTTTTGGAATTGTCAGTGATTTTGGTTGTGTAAGTAAAGTGGAATCTCTAATCAAAGAGATTTACCAATACTTTTGTCAAAGTCCAAAATGAGTTTGAGAATTTCAACACTTTGCTCAAGGACTTACTGATGGGAGGAAGCTTCTTTAAAAAAATGATACTAGAGATGGATCTCTTTGGATGGACAACCACATCGAGTAATCTCTAAATATTCGTCATTTCTTGGACTAATCCACTCTGTGCGAGATAGATTCCCTCAACTATATTCAAGTCTAACTAATGTTAAGATGCTCTTAACTTTTGCAACTATTCTCCCCATGCTACAAGACATGAGAAATATTATAAAAAAGGTTCAACAAAGAGCTATGTACATTGCAGAATATAATAAGTTGCATAAAATGACATTTAATAGCCTGGATACTCTATATCAATTACTACCATTAGATGAATCAAAGTTTGCAAAGTGGATAGAAATCATAGATTTGAGCAATCCTAGGAACTTTTTACATATTGGTGCAAATGATGAGGTTTATGCCAGGGTACATGGAGTTGACATACCAATGCAATAATATGCATGCATCAACCCTGACTCCAACCCCAACAAAGTAGGAAGCGAAGTTGAATCAAAACCAGAGAAGTTACTTTCATGTTTTACAATTGAAAACTTCAAGAAGATCAAAGACTCTATGCTTGATTCTGTCAAGTGAGTTTTCTATAATCTTTCGTTAGAAATTGGATTCAAATTCCCCCCAAAGGAACTGCTCAAAGCAATGTCAATTGCTTTTCCACAATATTGGTCTCTAAATTGTTCAATTGATTTTCGAAGAAGGATGATGACTTTGATTCAAAATTTTGGAACACCTAAAGTAACCAATGGAGTAACTATAAATAGAATTTTAGATGAATTTGGATTGAGAGATCAATCATATTCTTTTGCAAACATAATGAGGGAATAATATGATCTTATGGAAAACCCAAATAAAGAGGGAGTGGTAACAAAGCTTTGGAAAAACCTTGGTGAGAGCAATCAGTTGAGAGAGTCAATACCAAAATATTTCAAGCTTACTAATTTATGTTTGACAATGATATTGGGTTTAGTGGAGGATGAGAGAGTTTTCAGTACTTTGGGCTTCCTAAAGTCAAACGTTAGAAATAAATTAGACAAAAATTTGGATAATTGTTTGAGGCTCTATAATTCTATGTATGAGGTAGATAGTTTCCCTTATGACAAGTCTCTCAGCATTTGGACTAACCAATGTCAAAGAAGAGGGATTGCCAACATTTCAGACCCAAGTGGCAGTGGTAGTGGCGGTGGCAGTCGTAGTGGTTCATGTCCTGATACTGGAAGCAATGAAGATGATGTTGATTTTGGCATGCATACTAATGCTAACAGTGAATCTAAAGAAAACACAAGGAACAATGAAATGTTATATGCAATAAATGAGGATGATTCTGATGATAGTGATGCTGAGCTAGTCCAAGCGGAGTGGCAACTATAGCAGCTTCTCAACCTCAAGTTCTAACTTCTGTGTGAGTCAAGTAGTAGGCTAGTAGTAGTAGCTCTGATCTAAGACTCTATCTACTAATTAATTATGTTTGTAAAAGTCAATTTATAGCCTTCATTCACTATACTTTTATAGATGCTTAAATTATTATTTTTTTAACATGTTGATGTTACAAGCTTACATGTTGAGATTTTCATTGATTATATTTTTTTAACATGTTGAGATTTTCATTGATTCTAGTTTCTTTAAGAAATTGTAACATAATGCATTTAACATAATAAGCTCTGTTTAAAAAATAAATTGTATTATAATTTATAATTATAAATCAGCCTGTAACATAATACATTTAACAATTATAAACAATTATGACCCTTTGCAAATTACTCGATGTCAAATTGAAATGACCTTGAATTCCCTTTTGCAGATACAAGGGAGCAACAATAGTTGTAGGTCAGTTTGTAATTGTATATATAATCATATTATTACTACATAATACATTATGTGTGTACAATCACATTGCTAATTTGCCACATTGCCAATTGTACAATTTTTTCAAGTAGTAGGGAAATTTTTTCCATCTGCTATGTGTAGTAATAGTATGTCAGTGCCTGGCTGCCTAACTATTTTGATATGCTGGCTCTTGATTCCTGTAACAATTAACATTAAAGAAAGTTGAAATTAAATCCAAAATTTGAAATTAAAGAGCAACAAGTAACAAAATGATTATAGTACTATCACTTACTAAGTTGTTACTTCTTAGTGCTATCAGTTATGACTGCCACTGACAACAATAATAATAGTTTGAGAAGATGACCCAGCTCCAATGAATTTTTTTAGGGCACTTGATTTTGAATCATTTGGAAGCTCCATTTGTTTGAGTTTGTAGCTAAATAGTTGTAACCTCATCAACAATGAATACTTCAGAGAGATAGTTTTACATGAATCGAGGAATTTATCTATAACTTCATTGTTTGTTGATAGTGGTTTGATGCAACTTGCAATTCTTTCTACAGTGGTTTCCTCAGGAAAGTTGCCTAAATTAGAATTCATGTTGTCCTCCAAATTTTTCATGTAATCTTTTTTTCCAATGACTCTATCGTCTGAGTTAGCTAGATTCGGTAATCCAACATTTAACAAGTTTAGTATGATGTGATTCATCTTCATCAAGTCTTTGGAAGCAGATTTGAGAGCTTCATCTATTTCCATTACTTGTTCACAATTGTGACAGACATCAATGGTCATTGCAGAGGCATCCAAGCGGTTGTTTATTCCATGGTTTGCCAAATCCCTGTCACTAGATCTCTGTACTTCACTCAAAATTTGGTTAGCAAGGATTTTTAAATAATTGGTGAAGATTTGTCTTTTACCCTGAACATCATTTTTTACATTTTCAAAGAGAAGTCTGAGATTTCTATTTAAATCAATCCATTCAAACAAACTATCACTATTCTTCATTATTTTGTCCCAAATTTCTTATTTGATAAGCTTAACTATGTTTATTATAGTATCCTTCACATGATGCTCTTCAGAAGAGGTTGTTTTATTTTGTGCAATTACATTCTCCATCTTTTTCTTCATTTCAGACATCTTTTTTTCACTCTTTTTTTGTATTTCTTCTAGTTACCCTTGCTAATTAGTTGCTCTCTTCCTCTCATCCTCCAATGTCTTCTTTAAATCTTGGATTGTATTTTTAGTAGTTACCTATTTTTTCTTCTCATCCTAGAGTTCGCTTTTCAAATCATGGATTTTCTTTGCAATGGACTCCTTTTTCTTCGCATTGTCCAATTTCTTCTTCAAATCATAGAGTCTTTGAGTAGGCTCCTCTTTCTTTGTGTTCTCCAATTCCTTTGTCAAATCAAGGATTTTCTTTGTAGCTGACTCCTCTTTTTTCTTTGCATTCTCCAATTCCCTCCTGATATGGTGGATTTTGTTAGTGCTTGCAATAGCACTGGACTCTGTTTTCTTTGCATTCTCTAATTCCTTCTTCAAATCAAGGATTATTTTTGTAGTTGACTCCTCTCTCTTTTTCATATTCTCCAATTGCTTATTCAAATTGTGGATTGTGTTTGCACTACAATCCTTTTTTTTCTTCCCGTTCCCCAATTCCGTTTGCAAATTATAAATCATCCTTTCCTTAGACTCCTCTTTTTTCTTTTCATTCTCCAATTAAATCTTCAAATTATTATTTTCCTTGACAGCAGAGTCCAGGTCAGTTTTCAATTTATTGTTGACCTGTGCACTACTCTCTACAAACTTGAACAACTATGCAGAAGAGGTTTTTTCATGCTGAAGTTTTTTTTGGAACTTGTCCAATTCTTTAGTCAAATTTTTGCACTTGTTCATTAATCTTTTCTTGCTAGATAATTGCCTCTGTAGGAGAAGAATTCTTTATCCTATTTTGTAATTCTTTGAACCTATTATCTGTTGCTATCTCCTTGGCTTTCACATTATCAAGGTCTTCTTGTAACTTTTCTATTTGCTTTGTAAGCCTTTTGTTTTCCCTCTCTACTTTTAAAAGTGTAGAGTAGACCATTTTGTTGCTCTCTTTTGATATATTGATTTTGTCAATATTTTTCACTTTTGACAAATCCATTCGAAGACTGGTAACTTGTATATTGTTACAATTTATTACATTTTCTGGTGGATTATTATCTCTACCCAGGGGCATAATAGCCATGAAGTTCATCATTTCATTATTTGGATTATATATTGGAAATATTATGTTAGTAGATCCCTGACATTCAACAACTGCATCACTTTTCAAAGTCTTCATAATTTGCCTATTTCTTTCACTTGTCTGTTCAAACTTTGATGCAAACTCGTTCAAACTAAAATATGGGTTTGCTAACACAATTGAGTTTTTGAAAGGTGAATTATCAGTTGTATCATTGTATGCTCCTCCAACTCCAATTAAACTTACTCCACCTACAATTGTATTATGAGGATTGCCAATAGAATGAAAATGGCCCATTCCAAATCCTGGCATTTTAGGACTATGTTTTGGGTTTTATACAAAAGCTACTGGTGCATACATTGGTGAAGTAACCACTGACATTGCTTACAGTGCAATTTTCATAACTTTTTGCTTTTTTGCACAAGGTTCATCCATGCTAGTGCCAGTGCTAGTGCTAGTGGGATCAACTACAACTAGATTTGAAGATTTAACAAATAATGTGTTGGGATGACCTTCAAAAACAAAAGTATAATGTTGTTTGCCCTTTCTAAATGAATCATCTTCAATTTTTGAGATTCCAATGATTGGTTTACATCCTCTTTTGGGTGGGTCTGGTACTGAAACTAGATTCCAAATCCCTTCATCACTTGCACCAATGGGCCCTGTACCTGCATAACCCATTTTTTGTAGACCCAAAATCTTGAATACCTTGAATGTCAGCATCAGACTTGAGGTCCTTTTGTCTTTCATTATCACTGTTACTACCAAAATCATATAGTACACTTAGATGCTTTTTATTCTAATAATCGCTGAAAAGTTCATCGTCCTCAATTTCCTCCAAACCTGCTAATGTCCTTGGTTCACCCAAATTTTGCCTCAATTTCCAAAAATCAGTCATCTTGGTTTGACACCACAAAGCAGATGTGCATGCCTCTTTAATTGCTTTTGGCATAGACCTCTTAGAAGGTTCAGATGTTTTCTCGTAGAAATTTAAGTATGTCAGAGGCTCTGATTTGTGACTCTGATATGTGCAATGTCATAATTTGGGATGACAATTCTTGCATTGAAATATTATTCTCTATTGTATGTTATTCCATCTCTTTCTTAACCTCATCTCATGAATCTTTATTTTTTAACTTTTCTATCAATGGCATCTCCTAATGTTGATATTTTCTCGTAGAGTTCCCATTAGCAATAGGTCTGATTTTTATTATTTCAGTGGATCATAATTCCAGTGACTGACAAAATCAAAGCCAAAAAAAGTTACCAATTCATTTGCCACTTTGAAAGCCTTTCTCTCAAATGTGAGGCCTCCAATTGTGAAAGGCAAGGAAGGAAATATTGTTTTCTTTTATTGTCTACTAAAAACTTCATTTTCACTCTCCATCTACCGTACATATTCTAGTGCAAAAACCCTTTCTATAACATGCATTAAAAGTTTGCAGGGTTCAACCGCTAAATCGTAAGACCTTTAGACAGTTTACTCTTCCATGAAGAACCAGTCAGCCAATTGAATCTGACTTCCCAGTTGAATGCAATCTTTACAAGACACAGGAAATCTAGGCATCGAAGTGCCTACGATTTTTTGGTAAATAGGTGCCAAAAAAAAAATCTACAAAATGGTTGTAGTTTGTATTTGTAGTAGTCATCCTCATCTTATGTGTCCACTCATATACTAGACTTGGAGTCTCTGATTTCTTCTGGGTTTTCTCATCAAACTTATAGACCTCAATATCAAGCATGTTGTTCTCTATCTCAAATATTGGACGATGCTTTGCTAAAAGAAGGTACCACAAGTAACTTGTGAACATAAATATATTTGTCTTACCCGTAGTTGTACTTTGTTTAATCATTAGTAATTGTTGTTGCATAGATTCAACAATGTGCTGAACAAAATTATATCTTACATCTACCTTCTCAACTAACTAACCTTGACAATGGATATTATAAATCATTTCAAGAACACTGGACCCCACTTCCTTGTTACTATCCAATCCTAGACAAAATAATAACAACGAAATAGTATTCTAAACCCATGGCACAAAAATATCATACTGATAAGGAGGCTTATGGTCTATGTCCAATGTAACACTATTAGAGGACTCTGAGTTTATTAAACCCTTAATATATGAATCTTGAAAAACTCTTTCTAGTTTTTCATAAGCCTGTGCTAGTTTATCCAAGTCAATGCACTGGTTAAAGCTTTCTAGTTTAAACCCTAGCCCTATGTCTAACAGAGTGAAAAATTCACTCTCAGTTATGGATAAAATTTTCTCCTAAGTGTTTTGGTTTACAATTGCCTTTCTATTTTCATCATAATTCTAAGCGCATAGCATTACAATTCTAGGGCAAGGGAATACTTCAGGTACAACAAGGTTTGCTAATCCAATAACCAGAGCAGCTAGTTTATTTGTATGTGCACGAATATTGTTGTTATATTTGTAATAATTTCTCCCCTTCTGTGGATCTTTATTCTTATTAAATAATGAATGTCTAATTCCCATGATTCCAAAATCTCCATGGATAATAGGATAAAAAATATCATGACATTGTTGTGGTGTCCACAACACATGCCCCATTCCTCAATAGGAATGGGGACCCCCTACCTTTTTTCGACTCCCAGACTCATAGTTCGAGAGTCGGGAAAAGGTATTTAATAATAATTAGTGTTAAAATTTTGAAAATTAGAAAAACAAAAAAAAAAATTAAAATTAGAAAAATACAAAAAACTAGAAAATTAGAAAAACCCAAAAAAATTATAAAATTTTAAAAATAAAAAATAAATCAAATTTCCCAACCTGCTCGCGAGTCAAATGCACACCACTCATCAGCTCTCGCGCCATGGCACACCACGCACCTAGCCTAGCGTGGGGGTTATAAAACCCCCCCTTTCCTTTCATTTCATACTAAATTTGTCAACTGCTGAAGTCTCGATTACAAGGTAACCATCGCGCCTGCCTATTCACTATGCACAGTGCAATGTGCGCCTGCACCCTATTGCATCCTTCGTGGTGCAAATCTATGCATCAGCTCTCCTACAACTTGTGTGCTACAAATTTGTGCCTCGGCTTCCTTGCGACTTGCACACTGCCTTCCTACGCACGGCACAAACACTCACCTAAACCACTTTCTATTCGCACTGCCTATTTTCAGTGCTGCATGCCCAAACCTACGTGCCTCCACAAATCAGTGTTGCGTACCTCCTACCACTGCACTGATGCGCCCGCGTGCAATGTGCACTCACACCTATGCCACGTACTCACATTCCCCCCACATGTGACAGCGCACTTCATTAAATGCCCCACCCCCTTTCAAACCCCCACGCGCCTACTTGAAACCCTTGCCCCGCACCTCTTGTGCTCGCATCCACCTCATACCCCCACACATTTTTTTTATTTTTATTTTTATTTTCTAAAAATAAAAATAATAAAATTTAAAAAATATATATATAATAATAAATATTCAAAATACCTAAAGGGGACTTTTTTTTTCCCTATGCCTTTTTTTTTTAATGTTATATTTTACACTTTATTTTTGAACTAATAATATTTTTTCTTGTGTCATCCAGATAATCAAATGGTGTCCACATCTGGAGTAGCACCCAAGCCTATAGTATTCAAGTTCCAAGGCCTACCATCCAAATCAAGATTTCACGATGATTATGCTGAGATTCGAGATACTAACCTAGGACACACTAACTTAGGGTAATTCCTGAAAACTTGTAATAAGCCAACCGAGAGGTCAGGTTTGGTATCCTCATTGATACGTTTCGGGTTGGTGAATGTAGTGTCACATCCCATATTAGTGCAGTCAGTGGAACTAGTAATGACTCTGGTACAACATTTCATTCTTGAAGAGAGAGTGGTGAAAAGTGTGACAAGAGAAGTGGTCCTCGATCTTCAACCTGACAACATTGAGAGATTCTTCCATCTCCTGAGAGCAGATCAATTCATTAGGCTCTCCTACAAATCAGTAGAGAGATGGTATAGGGAACATACGAAGCAGGCGACAGATATTATACAGTCATCTTATCTCATTGAGAGACCTCCTCAAGGAAGGATAACAGGCAAAGTGGATATGACTCAGGGATATATGAAGGAGGATATTGGTTACTCCATCATCCTTTTGAGCAGAGTCATGGGTTTTTCCGTAGTAAGCCACCTTAGTACCTTCATGATCAACTTCATTGAGACCATCAAAACAGAAAATATACCATTAGACTAGGCTACCACACTAAGTGAAAACTTTTGTGAGCAATTAAGGATGGTGAAGGACAAGAAGAAGTTTTATATGATGTCTTACATAGTATACCTACTTGTAGCAAGGGCAACAGATTGTCCTGGATTGTATAGAAAGGGCAACATGCAAAATCCTAATGCCTGGCCTTACATAGTCTGCCCTCAATTGGTGAAGAAGAAACTATCTGCTCAAAGTAAGGAATGTAGAATCGTGAATGATGCGTTTATTTTTGCGATCATTTGATTCATTGAAGGAGATTATGGAAAGAGGCTATCTGATGAAGCAAAAGCACAGATAACAACTCTTAGGGCCTATTTCATTTAGTTTAAGATGTTTACATACCTGCGGGTAGGTGGTGCCACTATCAACCCCAAGAAACTCCCCAGATATCTAAGTGACAAGCTAGTGCAATTGGAGATTTCCCGATAGATTGAATCTGCATATGAAAGGAGGAAGAGACAAAGAAAACCATGTTGGACATGGCCTCTTGTCATTGGACCATACCAGGTAAAATGAAAGCAAGACATTTTGATTTTTGAATGGGAATGGAAGAATTATCCCCTTGAGGAGTACAATTCCCCTAGGATACATTTTGATAATGTTGGGAAAGTAGAGAGTATGGTTGGAAAAGAGTTTCATCATGAAGATGCTATTGAAGATCATTGGATGAACGTGAAAAATGACTATGATATCCGCATACGAGATTATTGTAGGATGACTTTGTATCTGGCAGAGAAGACCCTCAATCTAAATATTCTAGAGCAAATAAGGCAACAAGATTCTAAGGAGCTATTGGACCCCCTGTTCAACTTAGAAAAAATCAGAGAAAGACCCATTATGAATGTAAAAGTTGATAGGGAGGAGGGTGATGATATCAATCATCGGGAAAGACATGTGGTTAGAATGACGAAGGAATGGATGAAGTAGCCTTTTTCACTTGATCCCATACCTGACACTGTAGTCTTCCCTGCTCAAGCCCGCCCTGAGAAAGGTAGAGGAAGGAAAGTTACAGTTCCTACTTGTGTGCTCCAATCTCCCATCAGACCAAAGACAGTATACCAACTTGACCACCCAGTTGGATACTATCATCCTCCAGAGAGGACAAGAAAGAATAAAAGGAAGAGGACTTCCCTGCAAAGAATTCAAGTAGAACAGGGTGAAGTGCAAGCACCTTCCCATCAGCAATGAGAAGAGGTACAATGATCTGAGGATATCAGAGCTTCTCAAGTCTAGGATAATCCTCCACTGCCTCCCTTTGTGCCTACCCAATCAGAAGAGGAAGAGATTTAGCAAGTTTCTATCCCTCCGGCGCAAGAAGAACAAGCTTCCCCTTCTGCCTCTATAAAACAAAAGAAGATTAAGATCTGAATGAAGAAAAGGAAAAGGGTGACTAAGAGAATGGTGCCTTTTCCTTCTATTCCTAAAACCATCCTAGAAGAAGAAGGAGAGGAAGATGAGGAGATAGATGAAGAGGAAGAAGTGCCCATACAAAGAAGAACCTGGCTAGCTAGAGCCATGAAGGAAGAAAGGAGAAGGAGTACCTCGAGCATATCACCATCCACTCAGGCAATACCCTTACAAGTCTATTCTTTGAAAGATGAAGTGCAATAGTGGGTAGATGAGAAAAGTGAAGAAGGGGATAATGTATTTAAAATGTTTGATTTTGACTTCATGCCTGTGGGAATGACATTAATTGATGGCAAGATTAGGCGTACTCCTACCAATCAATCTCAACAGGAAGGTTGGATGCAGATACCACCAGGCACACAAGGTCTGGATCCTACTCACCCATCTTCACTACAAGCTATGATGGTAGATAAAGGTTCGATTACTCCCCGACTTCTAGGATCAGAGGAACAAGATCAGAAGGAACCATCACAAGAGGAGCAACTAGAACAAAGGGCAACCAATGAAGTGTCAAAGGAGGGAAAAATAGCTGAATAGTCTCAATCACCTCTCCAAGATACTGAGGTGCAAGCTTCCAAATCCACTGAGACCAAGCAAACAAAAGGAGAGCCCTCACAGACAGAAAAAACTCTGAGGAGGAGTGATAAGGGGAAGAAAGTTGCAGAACATACTCCCTCATCTTTAATAAGAAGACCTCTGGCTGAACACACTCCAAGGTGGCTGCAAAAAGAATTCATAAGAAGCTCCAGACCTAGATTCCAAGCCTTAGAGGAAGACATTTATGAGATTGCAAAAATTTTGAATAAACCTGAGTCTCGACACATGAGGCATTACTATTGGCATTCATTACAAGTACATAGAATAGCCCAGAGTCATTTGTATAGGTAGTTGTTCCTCCTAGAGATACAGACATAGAAAGCCTTGGTCCCAAGGATTATCAATTGGAAAATGTCATGTTGGGAAAACCCACACAGGATGCATCTCGATTGATGGTGACCATGGGAATTAAGGAAATCATGAAGAATATGGGGGAGGATGAGATGGAAATCCAAGCACTTTGAAGGCAGGTTGAGATCCTAAAGGGATATTTGGCCGAAGTCATTGGTCCTCTTGATCCTGAGCGCCCTAAGGAGACCTTGAATACTATTCTTAGAGAAGGGGAACCAATCCATATGGATCCATTTTTGAGACCCTGTCAGCAATGGCGGGAGAGTTTTGAGGAAAAAGGAATCATGATTACCACAGCAAACCTAAAGATGCACACAAGAAAATGTGAATAAAATGGTGGCAATTTTGAAGTAGAACTTCAGCATTATTGATGAAGTACGGACCTAGAGAAAAGATTTACAGACTCTACAAACCATAAAGGGACGAAGGTACCAATTTTTGATTGATGTATATACGAGAGATGAATTAGATATGATTGATGACTGGATAGAAAAGATAGCAAATAGCAACAAGGTAATAGAAACATTACATGATGAAATTCATCGGCTCAACGATCAGGCCTGAGAGCAAATTTTGGAAGCAGAGAGACACTATAGTGATGCTTGTTTGGATATTTTTGAAGATGAGGAATGCGAGAGATTGCTACCAGTAGATACAATAGTGGAGAATTTTAAGAAGATTTTTGTGGAAGTTGATGACGAGGAGGACATCCGACAGGCCTTCAAAACTGAGGAAGCATTGTTAGAGTTGGATACCAAACTTGGGGATTTTGCTAATACCTAAATTGAGGTAGACAATTACAGACAAAAGGTCAAGGACATAAATGAGGCTTTGGATTTATTGTATGCAGCCAAAATCACTGAGATTATAGAGAAATTCAAGGGCAAACATCCAAACATACCTTTGGGATGAAGAAGAACAAAACCCAGATGCCAGAATTTCAATTTTGACACTTAGTGAAATTTTGAGATTTTGACCCAGTCGAGGTCCACAGCTTCATAGCTATGCAGGTCTGCAACTCTTCAATTCCAGAAGTGTACTGATAGTTAACTATTAGTTCCAAAAATAAAGCTTTCCATGTATCAAAAATGCAACTGATGGCAGTTTAACTTCGACTAACGCCCTGTGAAGGATCAGCTTCTAATTTTGGCATCTCCAGACACTTCCACTTCGACTCAGAGCTTTTGCACACTTTTCTCTCATAATTTCTTTGTTTTTTGACATTTCAAGGCTCATGCATCCAATTAATGAATATAAAATGGATGGAGTCCTACTAAGCACTAGTTAGATAGGTAGTTTGTATATAATTAGTTTGTTTTATTAGTTTAAAATCATCTAATTCCATGAAGATATCTCTCACTCTCAACACAAATTGAGGAGACAATTTCTTATAAATACCCTATTGTAATATGTAATCAGGGCCGATGTTATTATGCAATAAAGTTATGCTTTTGGTGCTCGCATTTGGAGTGTAGTTATTCTTGCCCGGATGTGTCATTGTTTTGTGAATTTTATTCATGAGATTGTGATTGAGCCAAAGGTTTATTGCATTTTTTCTGGTTGTGTGATCTTTTAGTTCTGGTGTTTACTACAGATTTACGAATTTTGCTAATGTACCAAGCTTGAGAAGGAATCACCAAATTATGCCTGCATAACTCTCTATCTCGCATGAGTGCACTTTCTATAGCCTTGCGATTTGATGCAAAGTGAAGCATCATTCGGTTATTGAAATTTCCCATTGACGATTATATCAGTGGAATCTAGAAAGCGCTGCTCTTATTTTTATTGGTTTCCTACCTATTCCTTTGAAAGCTTAATTCCCATTGTGTTGTTTTCTGTGGTTTATGTTTGTTAGGATTTTAATTTCATGTTATTTGCTTTCAAATTCAAGATATTTGCTTTCAGTTATCGTTATTTTCTTTATTAACCCCCTCATTAGAATAGGATTTCATACTAGTTGCATCGTTAGATTGCATTCATAAAAAATACAAAATACAAAAACATAGTTCTTTTTAGTGTTATTTTTGAAACAGCGTGCAAATTCTTCATTTACCTGAAGTCAGAACGATCCAGCAAAGGCCTCCTTGTGAACAATCACATTTATCTTTAACTGAGAAGATTTCAATGCATCGTAAGACAACTCAAAACCTTGGAGTTGATTCACAAGATTGGCTTTTCAAGAGAGGAATTCGCAAGAATTCCTGCCGTTTAGCATCGTGTAAAATGATAGCTCAACAAAAGTGGCGCTAGAAGGAGGGCCTACATTTCTGATTTTCGGAATAAGAGAAAATTTGCCAAAGTTTCAAAATTCTTCACTTTCTTGCAAATTTAGAAATTTTTTGAGTTTGTCAAAAATTCAGGTACGCAGGTCGGCAGGTCCACAGCTACGTAGGTCCGCAGGTCCATAGAATTTTGTGGTGTGCTTCTTTTTGTGAGAAAGTGTGCTTCTACAGAGGTGCACTTTTTCTAGAATTGATGCAAACTGGAGGATTTTGATCCAGAGTCCCCATTTCAGCGAGCGTTAAGATCCTCACCAACTACACACGAATTCCTTAAACTTACTCATTTTCGTAAGACATGTAGTGATAAAGAAATTCCACGAATTCAACCACTTCCTTTTGATCTTTCATCATCTTCTTCAGTTCCACCTCCACTCCAACCACCTGGTGGACCACCACATATTCCAACAGTTCCACCACCGCAACCACCACCGTTAGGTCTCCCAAATCCTTCAATGGCCTTTTTTGTAAATGTTGTAGACACACCCATCAACTTGAGAGGTGCACTTCATGACCTCCCCAAGAATCTTGAGAAGTTTTTCCCAAGGTTCATTTATGGAGAAACACGAACTGCCAAAGATCACATCAAAGTCTAGTCAAAGAAATTTGCAACTGAAAGCAAATTGCCAATGAGGGTGTGGTTCTTCATTTATTCATGTACTCTTTAGGGGAAATTTCCTTTAGTTGGTACTTTAATCTGCCACCTGGATGCATTAGAGATTGGGACACCTTCAAAAAATTATTTTTAGAACAATTCAAAACTTTCATCAATCTAGCTGTGATACATCAACAATTCATATCTATCAAAAAGGACCCAGCCAAGACAGTTTCACGCTTTAACCATCACTTTCATATGGCATACTACAAGTTAGAAATGCCATACACTATACCAAAAATAGTTGTTATCTAGATTTATTTCAATGCAATGGACCATCTTATAGCTATCTTTCTAAGAAGACTTCCTGTAGAAAATATTGACACATTGGATAAAGTCTTCGCGAAAGCGATCACTTTCACCAAACAAGCCAATCCCAATGGAGGAGGATTGATGCTTCCCACACAAGTTATTATAACAACACCGACATACCCAACCATAACACCCACTGTGCCTAGCCAATTCATACCCATGAATCCAGTTCCACTACAGTAGATGCCTGCTCCACAAAATCCAACTTTGACATATCCATGATATGAACCCCCAAAAGTTGCTTTCTTCAAACAAAAGACAACAACTCTAGCTGAGGCAGACAACAATTTTGCCTCTGAGTTCGGCCAGATGAAAAAGACTATGTCACAAATGAACAATGTGCTAACTCACTTAAGGTTGTCACAAGGACAAAATAACAACTTTCAAAGAAACAATGTTGGTCCTTACAACAACAACAATTACAACCAAAATTTTGCTGGAAATAATAACAATGTAGGAAACAATAATGGGGGAAACAACTTTAACAATGGCTTCCAAAGATAAAACCGATAGTGGAACACACATCCGAATAATGGAAGCATTCCTATAGATAACAACAACAACAACAATGTTCAATATGTTGATATCAATCAATATGATGACAGTCAAAATGCCCCAAATAGTGATGGTTCGTGTTATAACGGAAGTCAAGACATGATTGAGGATCAACAAGAAAATGATAATATCCCTCCTATGCAGTTTAATGCTATGCTATTAGATTCTTACGAGTCCACACAGAACGCACCAGTTGAATAACCAACTAGTGAGGAATTCTCTTTTCCATTTAGCCAGGAACCAGATATTCAACATGATGAGATGTTTGCTTTTCACAATGATAATCGAAACACCTACAATTTGCAAAATAGAAAAGAACCTTTGACGGATGGGATTCCTCCAGGACTAAAATCGACTCCTCCCGATCTGAGAGTGAGTAATAATTTGGTGCCAATTCAGGCCCCCATATGGAGGACAACTGAATCAGAATCAAACAACGGTTCCTACAATCTTGAAAAATCCAACGTGGTCTACTAAGAAATATAATGTAGTAGAAGATTTGAAATGAACTAAGGTCAACATGTCTATGTTTGACATGTTGCAAAATTGTCCTTAACAACGGGAAGCATTAATGAAGACCCTGGATCATACAAAGGTACCTTAGAACATGAATACTATTTCTCAAAAAGCAGTACCTCAACAGGTCAACGCTTCAGAAGCAATGTCGACTATGTTTAAGGACAAGGTTGAGATGCCTCCATTTCTACTAAGTATTAGAATATATGGGAAAAATATTTACAATTGCCTAATCGATTCAGGAGCCTTGTGTAATGTGATGCCACTATCGATAGCACAAAGGTTGGGAGTAAATCCCCAGCCTTCCAATCGAATAGTAATACAACTAGATAAGACTGAGGTGAAAGTGATTGGTGTGCTGAAAGATGTCCGCATACAGTTGACAGTCGACCCTAGGATTCAAGATGTTATTGATATACATGTGGTTGATATACCTGAGACGTACGAATTACTACTAAGCAAGGAATGGACAAAATGTCTAAGAGGATGGTTCTCTACAGACTTCACTCAGTTATGGTTACCGTGGAAAGGGTTGAACAACCAAATCAAGATAGATGTGGAACCAAAGTTAAAAACTATGGTTACTGAATATAATGCTCCTAATGAAGTAGCATTCTTGCAATCAGATCTAGGTTCTTATAAAGTGATGGCTTTCTCAACCAAAATATCAGATGATCAAAAGTCCAAGGTTTCAATTCCAAGGCAAGAAGTTGTAATGCAGTTTGTAGACAACATGGTGGCTAATCTACAATGTTTAGAAGAGGAAGCTGACCCCAGTATCCTACTTCTCCCAGGATTTTTTCGATTGCATAAAGTTAGCCATTCAGAGTTCGAATGTTCATCATGCCAAGAAGCAGTTGCTAAGGTATTAACACAAATGATGGAAGACAAGAGCGATAACATGCTGAAAGATGAACCCACAGAAGATCAAGCCCCTGTAAACATATCTGAATCTCTTGAAAAAGTTGAAGAAGAAATCGAAGACTTGAACGCATCATATAGTGATACCTCTTCAAATGGTGGAGGTTTGTCTTCTCCTCCATCGGGGATGATCAAAATCAAAAGGAGAAGATGGTACGTGAAAGGGCAAGGATGGACTTTAGTAGTTGTTCATCCAATAGCCAAGGTGGATGAAATCAAGGAATTGATAGGGGAAATCAAAGATAAACAAGGAAAACATACACTCCCGGTATCAAAGAGCGACAATGGAAAATTAGTAAGTCCACCCTGAGAGAGATTAAAGTGGGTACCTAAGAGACAATCTTTTCAAGCCCAAGTAAAGGAGAAGATGAGAACAAATAAACACAAAGTTAGAAAACCCAAGGAATGCTCAATATGGACACTTTGCTTTGACGGTTCCAAATGCAAATCGAGAGCCGGCACGGGTATTGAGTTGGTCAATCCTAAAGGTAAGTCTTTCTATGCTGCATATCGATTACAGTTCAGATGCACGAATAATGCTGCAAAATATGAAGCATTGATTTGGGGACTCCTTTTCACTTTGGAAAAGGGGGTTAAAGCTCTCATCATTGAGGGAGATTCTTAGTTAGTGGTGAGACAAGTAAAAGTGTTATACTCCTCCAATCATAAGAGGTTGCTCACATACAGGAAAAGAGTATGGGATTTAATGGATGATTTTGAAGCTTTGAATGTGAGATCTATTCTGAGAAGGAAAAATATGGTAGCAGATGCTCTGGCTATTTTAGCTAGTGCATTACAACCAGTTGAAAGAACCAAATTGAAAAGATTTTTAGTCAAATTGGTTGCTATTCCATCCATTCTAGATAATATCATGAACTTCCAAGTCTTTCAGGATGATCAACATATACTCAAACTTATCATGAGCAATGGCCACTTTAAAGGGCAAGAAATTGATGACACGTCAGACAATAAACCTAAGAATGATGAAATTGAAGATGAGGATGGGATTCTAAATTTAAAGACTAACTCTATTCCTAAGGGGATGGTTGAGTTGGAGCGCATTTTTTACCGAGAAAAATCAACACTTAATAAGAGAACGACTGAAGGAAAAGGAATAGAGGAATGTGACTCATACAATTTGGGCACTGAAGGTGATCCTAAAATGGTAAGGGTCAGAAAAGCATGCACTCAACAAGAAAAAGGAGATATGCTTAAATTACTCTCAGAGTATAAAGATGTCATTGGCTGGAGCTACGAAGAGCTAAAAACATATGATCCCGAGATTATGACACATGACATTCCGTTGAAACCAGATGCAAAGCCTTTCCGTCAAATGAAAAGGCCTGTCAATCCTATCATCGAACCATTGATAATGAAAGAAGTTCAAAAACTTCTCGATGCCAAGATCATTTTCCCTATCCGTCATTCCACATGGGTGGCCAATTTGGTACCTGTATGGAAGAAGACTGGAGAAATTTGTCTTTGTGTTGACTTTTGCAACCTCGACCTGGCATCTCAAAAGGACAATTATCCTTTACCTTCACTAGATGAGGTCCTACAAATCATAAATGGTTCAAAAATGATGTCCTTCTTGGATGGATACTTAGGATACAATTAGATAATGGTTGACGAAGGAGACAGACTAAAGATAGTATCCACAGCTAAGTGGGGAACTTTCACCTATAGAAGAATGCCTTTTGGGCTGATCAATGCAGGGGTTGCATTTCAATGAGCCATGGATGAAGCTTTTAAAGGATTGATAAAAAAATGTATAGTCATCTATATGGATGACTTGATGGTCTTTTCGAAAGATCTAAGCACTCACATTGCGGATGTGAAACAAGTATTCAACAGATGTCGCAAGTACGACATATCTCTCAATCCTAAGAAGTGTTCCTTCGGTGTCACTAAAGGAAAGCTCCTAGGTCACATCATTTCTGAAGAAGGGATCTCCATTGATCCTGATAGAATTGAATCTATTCTAAAGCTATCACCTCCCCACTGTCGGAAAGAACTCAAGTCTTTCTTTGGGAAGATCAATTTTGTCCAAAAGTTTATAAGTGGATTTGTAGAAATAGTCCATCCCCTTAACAACTTACTCAAAAAGGGGGCTAAGACAAAATGGGTTCCTAAAATTAAGAAGTCATTCGAGAATATCAAAGTGGCCATTTCTACGGCCCCAATACTGGTGAGTCCAGATTATGGGTTACCTTTCAAAATATACTCTTTTGCCTCAGAAGATTCATGTGCTGGAATCCTTACACAAAAGAAAGAAAAGGAAGATGAAAGGCCTATTGCTTTTATGAGTTGTCCTCTTAAAAATACTGAGTTGAAATACTCTAACCTTGATAAACAATCCTTTGCGTTAATCAAGGCAGTGAAGAAGTTTCATCACTACATACTCAGAAGTAAAGTGTATGCAATAGTACCTGATCTAGTAGTAAAGATGCTTTTGATGCAAAATGAGCTTGGTGAAAAGAGAGGCAAATGGATGGTGATACTTCAAGAATTCTATCTAGAGATTCAATCTATGCAATTGGTTTGAGGACAAGGATTGTCTAAAATGATAGCCAACAACCAGGATGGGAATAAAAAGGAATTCAAGTTTGACAATAAAACAGATGACAAAGGTCAAGAGAAAAGGATTGTAATATCTCAAGTTGACATTGACCAAGGTGTGGTAACATATATTTGGTACCATGACATCGTTTATTACCTCCTAAAGAATCAATATCCCAATTGGATGAATAGCTCACATTGTAGAGGACTCAAAATGAAATGTGAGTCTTATATGCTATGTGATAGAAAGTTGTACAAAAGGAATTACGAAGGGATATATCTCAAGTGCTTAGGTTGTGAGGAAGCCAAGGAAGTCTTAGAACATTTTCACGACAAATATGGTATAGGACATGGTTCGGCAAAGCAACTGCTCACATGATTCTAAGATCGGGCTATTTTTGGCCCTTGATATTTAAAGACACTTTCGAGCACGTACGTTCTTTCCATATTTGTCAAACTAGTGCCAATAAAGAAAGGAATCCAGCGATGCCCTTACAGCCTATATTTGAGATACACCCCTTTGAAAAGTGGGGGTTGGATTTTATTGGTCTGATCAACCCACCATCATCAACGAGACACACATTCATTCTCAGAGCCATGAATTATTGTACAAGATGGCCGAAAGCAGAAACCTTTAGGAATTGTACTGCTAAGGTGGTGACTGACTTCTTAGAAGAACATATTGTCACTAGGTTCGGGATGCCATTTTCCTTGGTATGTGATAATGGGTCTACTTTTGCATTAGCATTCTTGACCCAATGGGCATTTGAAAATCAAGTCATTATAAAGTTTTCTTCGAATTACTACCCTCAGGGAAATGGGGTAGCAAAATCCACAAACAAGAACTTGATTACGGTTATAAAATGATTATTGAAGGAAAACCTAGAGATTGGCATACACAACTTAAATATGCTCTATAGACAGATCAAGTAAGGATCAAGAATGCTTTGGGAACTTCTCCATACTTTCTTGTCTATGGACAAGAACCAGTATTTCTGCTCAACCTCAAAATTCTTGTTTTGAAGTTCATGAGTGGATATGCTCAAGATGCTAAGAAAGTACAGATCAGACTGATGAATCTTTTAGAAATGGATGAGAAGCAGTCAGCTGCACTAGAACACATGGCTAAACATCAAGTTGTTGTCAAGAGGTGGTTTGACAAGAGGGCCACAATAAAATCCTTCAGGATTTCTAACCTTGTTCTACTTTGGGATAAGGCAAAAGAAAAGTCGAGCAGCCATACCAAGTTTCAACGCTTGTGGATGGGCCCGTATCAGATTGCGAAAATTCTCAACAAAAACACTTTTAGGCTAAGTTCCTTATAGGGGGAATTTCTACCTTTGCGCGTAAATGGGAAATTTCTAAAACATTATTTTGAAGCCTAAAAAAAATAGTTAGATTTTATTACTACATCTAGGTTAGATTCTCATTTCTGCAAGTGTGTTTCTTTCTCAAGTGTGTTTGTTTTCAGTTGTGTGTTTGCTTTTAGTTGTGTATTTTGTTTTCAAAGTTGTGTCAGTCCTTGGGGGTAAGGTGTACTTGAGATTTTTCTCAAGATTTTACTAACCACTCTTTGGTCCTAATTTTAGGAAGAGGTATTTCTTTGTCAAAACATTTGGACGATTGTGCATTTTACACCAACTGAACAATGGACATTTCTTATGGAAACAAGGGATTTTTAGTCAGGAAATCAGAACTCTAGACCAATAAGTTCTCAACACTTTGCAAGATTTTAAACTTTGATAACTTTTGGTGTTGTTGAATTCAAGTCAAAGATGATGAGAGATGATCCAACCTTTAATTGGTTCAAACAAGAGGGGTCTCCTCGAAAGATTGCTAAGATCATTGATTGGCATGGGAGTTTCTAAAGAGTTCTAAAAGAGGAACACAAGGGATGTTCATAAGAGATCGAATCCAAGAAATGACACCAATGTCCTAATTGCACAGTCTAAGCGTAGTCAAGATACAAAAGATTAAAAAAAGAAGAGTACAGTGTTAAGACTGAAGGATTCCAAAGATCTAAAATGGCAAAAGATACATTCTCAAAACAGAATATCTTACATTCAAACTATTTCTTCATCAAAAATAACGCTTTGTATGACATGGAGCAATTATTAAGATTGCCAACAATTTAAAAGAACGTGACATCCCACCAAGAGCCCTTGAACTAAATCTCTCATCTGGCCAAGCAATTGATTGATTAAAGTCTTTATGGAGATTCCAAACGAATGAGCTAGGAGGAGTGGAAGATCGTTTTCAACTTATCAAAAAACTTGGATACACTGCATCCTAAGGCATCAAAGGGAACGAATACACATTACACACACTGAGCTTGAAAATTTCAAGTCCTGATGTTTTGACTGTGAAGTCATTTGAAATAAGCTCGAGATGTTCGAAGTTTGGTTGGTGTTTGACACATGTTGGAGGAATGTTTGCTGATAAAGAAATGCCTTAGACATTTCTTCCTTTTTTCGGGGGCTATTTGTTGTGGTGTCCACAACACACGTCCCATTCCTCAATAGGGATCCCCTACCTTTTTTTGACTCCCAGACTCACAGTTTGAGAGTCGGGAGAAGGTATTTGATTATAATTAGAGTGTTAAAATTTTGAAAATTAGAAAAACAAAAAAAATTAGAAAATTAGAAAAATACAAAAAAATTATAAAATTAGAAAAACCCCAAAAAAAAAAATTAGAAAATTAAAATTAAAATAAATAAAATTTTCCAATGCACACGTCGGTCAGATGCACGTCGTGCATCGATGCTCGCACCATGGCGCACCATGCACCCGGCCCAGCGCGGGGGTTATAAAACCCCCCCTTTCCTTTCATTTCATACTAAATTCCTCAACTATAGAAGTCTTGATTGTAAGGTAACCATCGCGCTTGCCTATTCACTATGTGCGGCGCAACGTGCGCCCGCGCCTGCTAACTCTTTGAGCACGGCACAACATGCGCTCGCGCCCTCTAACTCTTTGTATGCAGTGTGCGATCGCACCCATGCCCGCACCCTATTGCATCCTTCGCGGCGTAAATCTGTGCCCTGGCTCTCCTGTGACTTGCGCGCCGCAAATCTGTGCCCTGGCTCTCCTGTGACTTGCGCGCCGCAAATCTGTGCCCCAGCTCTCTTGCAACTTGTGCACCGCCTTCCGCCTACGCCTTCCTACACATGGTGCAAATGCTCACCTAAACCACCTTCTGCCCTCGTCGCCTATTTTCAATGTTGTGCGCTCAAACCCGCACGCCTCTGCAAATCAGTGTTGCACACGTCCCGCTGCCACACAAACGTGCCTGCATGCAGTGTGCGCTCACACCTGCGTTGTGTGCTCACATTCCCCCCGCATGCGCACCGCGCACTTCATTAAATGCCCTACCCCTTTCAAGCCCCCATGCACCTACTTGAAACACTTGCCCCGTGCCTCTTGCGCTCACATCCACCTCGTACCCCCACACATTTTTTTTTAAAACTTTTTTTTCAAAAGAAAAAAAATAATAATAATAAAATTAAAAAATATATATATATATATAATTAAAGAAAATTCAAAATACCTAAAGGGGACTTCTTTTTTTCCCTATGCCTTTTTTTTTAATGTTATATTTTACACTTTATTTTTGAACTAATAATGTTTTTTCTTGTGTCATCCAGATAATCAAATGGCGTCCACATCTGGAGTAGCACCCAAGCTTGTAGTCTTCAAGTTCCAAGGCGTACCATCCAAATCAAAATTTCACGATGATTATGCCGAGATCTAAGATATTGACCTGGGACACACTAACTTAGGGGAATTCCTAAAAACTTGTAATAAGCCAACCGAGAGGTCAAATCTGGTATCCTCATTGATACGTTCCAGGTTGGTGAACACAGCGTCACATCCCATATCAGTGCAGTCAGCAGAACTAGTAATGACTTTGGCACAACATTTCGTTCTTGAAGAGAGAGTGGTGAAAAGTGTGATAGGAGAAGTGGTCCTTGATCTTCGACCTAACAAGATTGAGAGGGTCTTCCATCTCATAAGAGCGGATCAATTCATTAGGCTCTCCTACGAATCAGTAGAGAGATGGTATAGGGAACATACGAAGCAGGCGACAGATATTATATAGTCATCTTATCTCATTGAGAGACCTCCTCAAGGAAGGATAACAGGTAAAGTGGATATGACTCGGGGATATATGAAGGAGGATATTGGTTACTCCATCATCCTTTTGAGCAGAGTCATGGGTTTGTCTGCAGCAAGCCACCTCAGTACCTTCATGATTAACTTCATTAAGACCATCAAAATAGAAAAGATACCATTGGACTGGGCTACCACACTAAGTGAAAACTTGTGTGAGCAATTAAGGATGGTGAAGGACAAGAAGAAGTTTTATATGATGTCTTACATAGTATACCTGCTTGCAGCAAGGGCAACAGATTATCCTGAATTGTATGGAAAGGGCAACATGCAGGATCCTAATGCTTGGACTTACATAGTCTACCCTCAACTGGTGAAGAAGAAACTATCTGCTCAAAGCAAGGAACATAGAATCGTGAATGATGCGTTCATTTTTGTGATCATTTGATTTATTGAAGGAGATTATGGAAAGAGGCTATCTGATGAAGCAAAAGCACATATAACAACTCTCGGGGCCTATTTAATTTAGTTTAAGACGTTTACATATCTGCAGGTAGGTGGTGCCACTATCAACCCCAAGAAACTCCCCAGATATCCGAGTGACAAGCTGGTGCTATTAGAGATTTCCCAGCAGATTGAATCTGCATATGAAAGGGTGAAGAGACAAAGAAGACCTGGTTGGACATGACCTCTCATCATTGGACCATACCAGGTAAAATGAAAGCAAGACATTTTGACTTTCGAATGGGAATGGAAGAATTATCCCCTTGAGAAGTACAATTCCCCTAGGATACATTTTGATAATGTTGGGAAAGTAGAGAGTATGGTTGGAAAAGAGTTTCATCATGAAGATGCTATTGAAGATCATTGGATGAACGTGAAAAATGACTACGATATCCACATACGGGATTATTGTAGGATGACTTTGTATCTGGTAGAGAAGACCCTCAATCTAAATATTCTAGAGGAAATAAGGCAACAAGATTCTAAGGAGCTATTGGACTCCCTGTTCAACTTAGACAAAATCGCAGAAAGACCCATTATGAATGCAGAAGTTGACAGGGAGGAGGGCGATGATATCAATCATTGGGAAAGACATGTGGTTAAAATGACGAAGGAATGGATCAAGAAGCCTTTTTCACTTGATCCCATACCTGACACTGTAGTCTTCCCTGCTCAAGCCCACCCTGAGAAAGGTAGAGGAAGGAAAGTTACAGTTCCTACTTTTGCGCTCCAATCTCCCATCAGACTTGAGATAGTATACCAACTTGACCGCCCGGTTGGATACTATCATCCTCTAGAGAGGACAGGAAAGAATAAAAGGAAGAGGACTTCCCCACAAAGAATTCAAGCAGAACAGGGTGAAGTGCAAGCACCTTCCCATCAACAACGAGAAGAGGTACAAGGATGTAAGGATATCAGAGCTTCTTAAGTCCAAGATAATCCTCCACTACCTCCCTTTGTGCCTACCCAATCAGAAGAGGAAGAGAGTCAGCAAGTTTCTATCCCTCCGGCAGAAGAAGAACAAGCTTCCCCTTCTGCCTCCATAAAACCAAAGAAGATTAAGACCCAAATGAAGAAAAGGCAAAGGGTGACTAATAGAATGGTGCCTTTTCCTTTTGTTCCTGAAGCCATCCTAGAAGAAGAAGGAGAGGACGAAGAGGAGACAGATGAAGAGGAAGAAGTGCCCATACAAAGAAGAACCCTGCTAGCTAGAGCCAAGGAGGAAGAAAGGAGAAGGAGTACCTCGAGCATATTACCATCCACTCAGGAAATACCCTTACAAGTCTCTTCTTCAGAAGATGAAGTGCAACAGTGGGTAGATGAGCAAAGTGAAGAAGGGGATGATGTATTTAAAACTCGACTTGGAGAACTTTCAACTTCATACTCTAAAAACATAGAAGGTTAATAGTTAAAAGTTAAACCAAAAGTATTAAGTAATTAATGGTATTAGGTACTTTACTAATAGTATGTACAATGTACATGTAAACGACATAAAGAGCCAAGACTCAATAATGTAGTATTGTACATAACAATAATATTTAAAAAAAGTGAAAATTTATTACATTAATATACATTTGATAAATTTGTTCATTTTAAATAAATTAATTAATAAAAATAAAACTTAATTATCGATATGATTTTCAAGTCAATTTGTGAAATGCTATCGTTGTTGTCAAGAGTCATCTAGAATCATGACACTTGTCAAGGACACATGTCATGATTCTAGAGTTTCTTGACAACAGTGATAACGGACCCAAAATTTACCCGAAATTTATCCTGGGTCATTGTCATTGGCATTGATCTGCCTTTTACTTAACAATCGCAGCATTACCGAGTCGGGATTAAGTAATATTTTTTTAAAAGACTAAACATAATTATTAATAAATTAATCGAGTCTTGACACTTAATTGAGCTTTGCAATGACCAGACACGTGTCACAATTTTGGATTAATCTAGGCACATGGGAAAACATTTTCCAAATCGGCCCAAAATTCATCTCGAGCCGTCAATCTTTCTTTTAGTCAACAGTCGAGATTTCGAGTAGAATCTTGGAGTACACGTGTCCCAATTTCAGGTTAATTTAATTATTTATATTTTAAAAAATTATATAATTATATATATATATATATATAATATAATTTATAATAATTATTATAATCGTTATAATATAATATAAATAAAGGAGATTTTCTTTTCTATTATAGAAATGATTTTCTTTTCTGTCATAAACTTTTTATTGTAAAGATGATATGAAAAATTCAATGAAGATATATTAAATTTTATAAAATAAAATTGGTGCAAGATATGAAACAAGTGCCATTAGTACTTGCCTTTAGTTTTTATATAAATCTAATTTAAATTTAATAAATTTATTATAATATATAAAATATTTTAATTAATAAAAATGTTATATAACTATATTTTTCCGCAATGATGTTAATTTAAATTTAAATTTTATTCATAAATATAATCGTTGATAGATATGTTCTATTACATATATATCATATGGTTATAATTATATTATATTATATTAAAATAATTATATTATATGTTCTATTATATAATAAATAACTATAATATAAAATAATAATATCTTTATAATAATAAAAAATCTTAAATGATTATATAATATAAGTAATATTATTTTTAATTGAATGACAAAAAATATATTATAATTTATAAAAAATATATTATTAAAATATAAAATATAAACCAGTGCACTTACATTAAATATATATATATATATATATATATATATATATATATATATATATATATATATATTAACGTTAATGAATCACATTGAAAATGAAATATTTAGCTCTTAGCCCTAAGCCTATCGTCAAGTACTGATAATAAATTATAATGGCAATAGTTTAATTTAAATAAAATAATTAAAATTTAAAAAATATAATTACAAATGTTATATTTTTATTCATATTTATTATATAGTTTCAAAATTAATATGTAATATAGTTTAATTATCTATAAATTATTAACATATATTGATAATTGTGATAATTGTTTTGATTAAGTAAAAACAGGTTTTAAAGGACCTGAAACCTTTACATCAACGGAATTCTAGAGATAAACAAAATAATAGAGCAACAGTGAAAAGTATCCAACAGCAAATTGAACCAGACCTCCAACAAAAACATCCAAGAGGTCACAAAAGATAGAGCTAGAAAAGATAGCAAAGTATAAGAAAAGAACAACAACCGACCAGTTAAGAAGTATTTATTAGGTCAACAGCCTGATCGACTAGAGTTTGCATGTTTTCAGCAGTAGCCTTCACCTCATCCTTCTTACTGATCTCCTCATTCTTCTTAGAGTGAGCACTAGTATGTTTTCTTGGTCCCTGAGAGTCAGCCACTGAATTGGAATCCTGGCCCTTATCAGGTTCATTCCTTTTCAAGAGAATACTCACATTATCCACCAGTTGTTTAACCAATTTCTCCATGTTGCCCATCCTAGGTTCCAGTTTGGACACCTTACCCTGAATGTTGCTAATATCCTTATCCATGACCCTTTGTTTGGCTTTGATCACTAGGACCTTATGCATGAGATTTTTCACTTCTTTAGCATTCCTTATAACTTTCGAAAGCTTGTCAATATGTTGAACTAAAGTTCACTCCCCTCTGAAAGTTCTACTCAGTTGTTCCATTTCCTTACCTAGCAACTGCATTTGCTACTTGAGGATACCAATCTCCTTCAAAATAGAACCTAGGTTGCCAAATAAACCCTTAGAAGACCCTCTCCGGCCTTCAGCATTATCACCCAAGTTTGACATATGCCCCTGTTCTCCATCATCCTCATTGTTTGAATCCTCATTCTTCTTTGTTTTACTAACCTCCTATCACCTTAAGGATTTTCTTTTCCTCTCCATCCGTCAAGCCAAAGGCTCATCATCAAAAGGATCAGAGGTCTGCTCATCTTGACAACCTTTGCCCTTTCCTTTGCCACCACTCCTCTTATTGTAATGGTCTTTGAAAATTTCCTCCATAAAGTCACTTTCTCGATCATGATTAGAATCAACATCTTCAATAGTCTTTTCTTCTTTTTTGAACTTCCACCCAAACCCTTTTTCGAGCTAACCATACCCCCTTCAACTTTGTCTTGCATCTTAGAATCATAGCCCTTTTCCTTAATGCTCCCTTTTGTATCTTGATCAACCCCTTTCAAAGTCTTGGGTTTTATAACTTTTTTGGATTTTAACAAATTCATAATCAAAACCATGAGACTCGCATGGTAGACATGCTCTCCATTTGGGTCATTTTGAATGGCTTGTGTAGAAACACTTAGAGACTACAATAGATAAAAAGGGAAATTGATCCTAATATCATGTCGAAAATGATTTGCCAATATAAAGTGATAACCATACAATTTTGTGAATCTCTCATCCAGAGTCAAATATTTCAAAATCATAAAGAGAAGAAAATGCCAAGGTCAAGAAACAGAGGTCGGGTTATAATATAAGTTACCTATTTTAATCAGTTGATTCTTCTCGTGTTCTATCTCCACAAAGTCATCAATGACCTTATCTAAGAGCTTCCTTTCCCTATAAAAAATTATCCCATCCATATCCAACCATGTTGCCTCTACAATGACCTCTTCGGTGACTTCTATATGTTGATTCCTGACCATCACAAAGCCATCCTTCCATGATTTAACGAATTGGTGTGCAATTGCAGGGTTATTTCCTCTGAGCCTCTCCATGTAAACAATGAAGTTGCCACACCTTAGAATGTCCCACACCTCTGGTTCATTCTTCCACTCCACACAAATAATTGTGATAATTGTTTATAAACATAATTATTAATAATATTAACTGAGTCTTCCAATGAGCAGACACTTGTCACGATTCTAGATGAATTTAGGCACATGGGAAAACATTTCCCAAATGGGCCCGAAATTCATCTCGGGCCATCAATTTTTCTTTTATGCAACGGTCGAGATTTTAAGTAGAATCTTTGAGTAAATGTGTCCCGATTTCAGGTAGAAATAGACTTTATCTTCAATCTTATAAAATTTGGTCCAAAATAAAGCCGTGGTCATTGAAAAGAATTTACATAGCATATTAATTAATATAGAGAAAAATGTTGAAATAAATATTGTTAAAGAAATTGTTATTAATTATTATTATTTTACTTTTAAGCTTGAGCATGTCAAAATCATGATGTTACTTTAATTTTATATATATATATATATATATATATATTTTATAATTATTATTATAATAGTTTTAATATAATATAAATAAAAGATTTTCTTTTCTATTATAGAAATGATTTTCTTTTCTATCATAAACTTTTTATTGTAAAGTTGATATGAAAAATTCAATGAAGATATATTAAATTTTATAAAATAAAATTGGTGCAAGATATGAAATAATAATGACAATAGTTTAATGTAAATAAAATAATTACAATTTAAAAATATAATTACAAATGCTATATTTTTATTCATATTTATTATTTAGTTTCAAAATTAAAATGTAATATAGTTTAATTATCTATAAATTATTAACATATATTGAAAATTGTGATAATTGTTTATAAACTATTCTTCAACAGTTAAAAGATTTCATAATGAAAAAAAGTTAAGAATATGTGACAAGATAGGTATGAAATAAAAATTTGACACATAAATTATCAAAATTATATTTAACTTTGCTAAAGGTATAATCTTTAGTTTTCCTTGAAATCTGCTCTTAATATCTTATCGCTCCATTTGTTTTAACCAATCAGATAATAGATTAAAGAAAAATAGTCTTAGAAATTACAAAACTTTTAATTAGATAATTTTTTATTGAATATTTTTTTACTATAAATTGTTATTCAAATATATTATATGAAACCATAAAGGCAATTGGAATTGTTGAAACCCTTTTTTTTGTTTCTAAGTTCTAAGTTCTAACTTTATAACTATTAACAGTTAATTATTTTTAACAAAGTCGCAGACTAACATTTCAACAGTGCATTGAGAATCGAGATGCCAAAAACAAAATCATAGACTAACAAGAATAACGATTTGAGAAGTCAAAAACTATTATTTTCATTGATAATATTTTAGACTGTACATTGTACATAATACTGATTCATAGCATATATATTCAAAATAGCTGATTAAATCAACCTGGTTTTACTATTTCATAATTTACAAAAAAGGGCAAAGGCCCAATCCAAAGAAAAATACAAGTATCTTAAAAATATTTTTTTGGGGCAATGGTTAAGGAAACAGTATTCAGGAAATAGGAAACAGGGAATAGGGAACCAAAGAACCAAAGAGGCTAGAAGCATCAGCAGGCTGAGGGGCCAAGGGCTTAAAGCCTTCAATCAAAAAGGTCTTCAAGTCCCTCTGCGAGGAATATGTTAGAGAAGATGATGTCCCTGAACTCGTCCAGCCATGTGAAGTCAGTCTCACTGACGTTGTCCAATAACAACCACTTCCGTAGAAAATCCCTTCCTAGTCGTGCCCACTTCCGATGGTGAGTCAATTGTCATTTGTTCATGCCAAGTAGGAAATGATACTTATATATAATGCACCCTATGCCTTCCTTCCAACACTTGTATGCTACATCTGCAAAAGGGATGCCAATGCCTAACCCTGGTACCTATTTGGCCAATACAAGAATTTTGTCATCATCTTCTAAAAATATTTCCTTAAAAATGTTATGCAGAAGCACATGGGAAAATATTTCCCAAACTAGCCAGAAATTCATCTTGGGTCGTCAATCTTTCTTTTATGCAATGGTCGGGATTTTAAGTAGAATCTTCGAGTACATGTGTCCCAGTTTCGAGTAGAAATAGACTTTATCTTCAATCTTATAAAATTTGGCTCGAAATAGAGCCGCGATCATTGAAAAAAATTTACATAGCATATTAATTAATACAGAGAAAAATATTGAAATAAATATTATTAAAGAAATTGTTATTAATTATTATTATTTTACTTTTAAGCTTGAGCATGTAAAAATCATGATGTTAATTTAATTATTTATATAAAATATTATATATATATATAATATATAATTTATAATTATTAATAGTTTTAATATAATATAAATAAAAGATTTTCTTTTCTATTATAGAAATGATTTTCTTTTCTATCATAAACTTTTTATTATAAAGATGATATGAAAAATTCAATGAAGATACATTAAATTTTATAAAATAAAATTGGAGCAAGATATGAAATAATAATGACAATAGTTTAATGTAAATAAAATAATTACAATTTAAAAATATAATTACAAATGCTACATGTTTATTCATATTTATTATTTAGTTTCAAAATTAGAATGTAATATAGTTTAATTATCTATAAATTATTAACATATATTGAAAATTGTGATAATTGTTTATAAACTATTCTTCATCATTTTAAAGATTTCATAATGAAAAAAAGTTAGGAATAGGTGACAAGATAGGTATGAAATAAAAATTTGACACATAAATTATCAAAATTATATTTAACTTTGTTAAAGGTATAATCTTTAGTCTTCCTTGAAATCCGCTCTTAATATATTATCGCTCCTTTTGTTTTAACCAATCAGATAATAGATTAAAGAAAAATAGTCTTAGAAATTACAAAACTTTTAATTAGATAATTTTCGATTGAATAATTTTTTACTATAAATCGTTAATCAAATATATTATATGAAACCATAAAGGAAATTGAGATTGTTGAAACCCTTTTTTTGTTTCTAACTTCTAAGTTCTAATTGTATAACTATTAATAGTTAATTATTTTTAACAAAGTCACAGACTAACATTTCAACAGTGCACTGAGAATCGAGATGCCAAAAAAAAAGTTGTAGGCTAACAAGAACAACGACTTGAGAAGCCAAAAACTATTGTTTTTATTGATAATATTTTAGACTGTACAATGTACATAATATTGATTCATAGCATATATATTCAAAATAGTTGATTAAATCAGCCTGGTTTTACTATTTCATAATTTACAAAAAAGAGCAAGGCCCAATCTAAAGAGAAATACAGATATCTTAAAAATATTTTTTTGCCCAAAGGGCAATGGTTAAGGAAATAGTATTCAGGAAATAGGAAACGGGGAACAGGGAACCAGGGAGGCTAGAAGCATCAGTGGGTTGAGGGGCCGAGGGATTGAAGCCTTCAATTAGAAAGGTTTTCAAGTCCCTCCACAAGGAATATGTTGGAGAAGATGATGTCGCTAAACTCGTCTAGCCATGTGAAGTCAGTCTCGCTGATGTCATCCAACAATAACCACTTCCGTAGAAAATCCCTTCCGAGTCGTGCCCACTTTTGATGGTGAGTCAATTATTGTTCGTTCATGCTGAGTAAGAAAGGATACTTATATATAATGCACCCTGTGCCTTCCTCCCAACACTTGTTTGCTACATCTGTAAAAGGGATGCCAATACCCAGCCCTAGTACCTGTTTGGCCAATACAAGAATTTTGACATCATCTTCTAAAAATATTTCCTTAAAAACATTACACAGAAGCATTAGAATGTCTATTTGACTACTTCTTAGGTCAAGAAGAGGCATGAGGAAGCATGAGGTAATATCCATGGACACACGATACATCTTATCATTTCTCAAGAATTCATGGCCGAGGACCATGAATATAGTGTGGTGGATAAAAGGACTTTGGGCATCTAGCTTGCAAACCATGGTAAGAACGTTGTCAAGAATCCTGCCTAAAAAGGGCTTTTGCAGAGCCATTGTAGTGCATTTCAGGTGAATTGGCATATCCATGACTAAGACTCAAGAAACTCTGCAAAGTGCAACTGCAAACTGAATTCAGATTGAACAATATGAGAAATGATAATGAAAGAGGATTTGAAGAGGCTATTTAATGGCAATTGCATTAAATTCTTTGGCATTTTTGATCTTTCATATCTTATTTTTTCATATTCCTATTAATTTTCAAGTGCGCATAACACTACAATGTACTGTCATTAATGTCGGATAGTCAATAGTGCCTGATATTGAGTAATGATTTTCATGCAAACCTTTCTACGTGTCTCCATTCTAGAGAATTTTGTGCGACTCCAGGGCTTTTCAAGCAAGTGGCCCCAAAATGCATCTTTTGTCGTTGATCTCTAATTAATCAACAGTCAATAAAACTATTGTATTTACTATTAACAATACAAAAGTGATGGTAGTCGACTTGGTAATAGTGACACTGATGCAATGATGTTACAACATTATTAATAATAGACCTAAGACAGTACACAAGTTGAAACTTCAACTGACTACTCAACAGTCAGTACAGTCACTAGCCAATACATGTGCAAATTTCGCTTTTAGATTAAACAATTTTTCAGTTTACCACTGAAGATTAGCCAAGACCATTATTATTCATTTTCCTACAAAACAAGTAATTCGCCTCTGACATTATTAATTCATTTTTGGCAACGGGAAAATAGCCATCATTTATTTATCTATCAGCAAGAAAAAACATTAATTCGCCACATTTAAAATTATTTTTGCTAAGGCAAGGAGAAAATCACCAACATATAATATTTTATTTCCCTATATGGAACAAAAAAAAAATGCCCTTGACATTAAAATTTTCCTGCCCACAAATTGTTGGATTTGCCAGCATTTTAGGCATTTCTTTTGGGAAGGGTTTCTTAAAGTTATCCCTGCACACATGCTCCTAAGAAACAAAACTTGGAGCAAGGATCATCTTCTAATGTTGAAGAGTACTCACCTACCTAGACCCTACTCAAGATAGATGATGAAGCATTCTTGAGAGAACAACTAAGACAAATTGGCGAGGAGAGGGATGTTGTGGACACAACTACAGATATTAAAGGAGTACATGAAGAACCTCCTGTGCTAACACTGGATCTCACTGTAGGAGATTATAGAGGTAAGGAAATAGATCCTGTGATAGCAAAAATTGCCAAAAAAATTATTGATGATGAGAGTTTTGTAAAATTTAGAGCTTTTGCTCAATTTTTATGGAGGAGGAACATTGATAATTATGAGGCTAAGTGTGAGCAAATCAAAGAAAAGTAACCTAATAAAAAGGACTCTAAAATTGAAGAGGAAGTAAAAGTTAATTGCATGGAAGAGTTTGCACAAATAACCCCTGAAGGGGGAAGATAATTGTTGAAGGATTGAGGAATTTTAATTTTACCTGAATGGGACATAGCCAATGTTATGATTTTTTATACTTTGAGGAAAGAAAAGGACACTCAATTTAAAACTAAGGAAGAAGTATTGCATGCTCATAAAGGATTGAAGTACAGTAATAATCACCAGACATAGTTGATATGGTCTATTGAAAAAAGGGATAAGACCAGGATACAAGAAGTTTCGGATGCTGAGCATACAGGCAACCTCATGGTCTACAGGGAAGAGGAAATGGATAGTGAGAAACTATCCAAAATGACCAGGGAAATGGTGGACTTTGGAATTGTTGTTGCAGCAAAAGATAAAAACAAATTCCTTGAGCTTATTGCTAAGTTTGAAGAGTGAAATGTCCCTTTACTGGTTTTATATGATATTTCCAACCTTTAATCAGATTTTCAAGATCAAACAACTAATATCACAAAGATCCACCAAATTTCTCAAGAAACTCCAAATCGGGTATGCCAAAAATTGTGCCAAAAGCTTCACACCTTCACCTATTATTAATAAATCTGAAAGTGGACATTTTAAAAAAAATTTCAGCAGCATAACAGCCTACAAAATGAAATTTCCAGATCCGTATATCCTTTACACAACAGTTCTTAAATGTAGGACAAAAACTATGCTCATCGGGCTCCCGAAATTAACACAAAAATGCCCAGAAACACCACAAAAATACTAATAATCTATCTCAGAAGTTTAATCACGTCCCAATACATATATTCAGCTCTATTTTAACACCTTAAATTCTGAAATACAGCAGCAACCCAAACTGATATGAAATACTCAACTGAAAACACCCAACTCATACAAAAAAAAAAAACAACCCCGAAAACCCACAAATCTGCACTGTTCAGCACAAAGGCAAACTCTGTATGAGCATGCACATGGAATGGCTTCAAACTCCCATCCTTAGCCTTCTTGGAAACCTGAAAACTCCCATTCTTGGGTCTCCCTGGAAACCTGCAAACTCCTGTTCTTGGGTCTCCTTCTTCACAGGTTTGGCAACCTCTGAAGAATAACAAAGAATGAGCAAAAATCAAGTTCTGTAATCTGCCCAAAATGCCTCCAAACCCCTTAAAAGAGGCCATAACCATAACTCACGTCCAAGAGAGATTAATGAAACATATTTTAATAATAATTTCATTTATTAGTCCAACGGTTTCCAAAGATTAACCCCCTTTTTCCGAAACTTCACTTTCTTAGGCCTGCCTGCCTTAGCAAAGATTATTATTTTTTAATTATTTGAAAAGGGGACATGACAAAGAGATTCTCAAAGCATATGAGGAGATAGGGAATATGATACATCAGTTAGAGTCTCAAGTGGCCTAAATGGATAAGAAACTTGGAAAGAGAAAGGTAGGAGAATCCAACCAACCTAAGATTACTCATCCTCATCCTCTAGTTGAGCCCTTTAAATCAACTCCTATTGTAGTGCTACCTGATACTCCACAGAGTCTAGAATTTTACATTGTTGAGGAATTCAAAGAGGAGAAGAATAAACTATGGGCATTACATGTGGAGTTAAATGATTTATATGAGAAAAAAATTAGGAAACCAATCTTGTTTCTGATAGATAAGATTGAATGGACATTTTATGAACAACTGATAAAAATAATGGATATGTGGAATGAAATAAAGGGTGGCAAGGATTCTCTAAAGCCCATTATGAGTAAACGGGGTAGCAGGGATAAGGATGTTACCCTTTTGTGTGTTTCAGTTATTAGTCTCTCATGTGAATAGATATAAAAAACTTTTGATATCACTAATGATTTATCTAATTTTGATGATAAGAGGGTTGTAGTGTAGAAAAGGATAATAATTTATTTTTTCAAAATATCTTACTAAGATATTTGAACTTTCCTCCATGCACTTAAAAAATAGATAAACTAAAAGAAAAAGAGGAATGGGGAAAAGAATTAGATGATTTATTGTGCCTTAGAATAAATTGGGTTATACGTGAAAAAGGGCATGCATTATGGGCAAAAACAACTGAAGAAATTGTTAAAGTGTAATTATTTTATAATTCTATTAGAGAAGAATTTGTTGAAATAAATAAGTTAGGAGATTTTGTCTTGAAGAAGCAACATGAGGTTTTGAGTTTTGATTGGCCAGATGACAAAATTTTCAACAAGTGGATGGAAGACTTTTTGCATTCAAAGCAGTTAGAAACCAAAGAAGATGAGGTGGACCAAGATGAGAGGCAAACAATTGATGCATTAGTTCAAGTAGAAGAAGACAAAGAGGAACAATCAACTGTAGTGACAAGAATAGAGGTCCAAACTAATGACATGATAGGAGGAGAATTAGATGTAACTATTGTTTTGTCAATACATGATGATGTGGATGGAGACCCTCGAGTTGAAGTATGTCTAAAAACATTAGAAACAAGTCCATCACAAAAAAATCTATTGGTTAAACCCTTTGAGGAATGTCAACAACCTCAAAGCCAATCATGAACAACTCAACAACAAAAAGTGTAGCAAAAGTGGTCCCTATAAAAGAATATTCATGATGTAAAATCATTCGGTTGCACTAATTCTTGTCTTTTGTGATAGTGACCTTGTAAATATCTTTATGTCTTAAGGACAGTTGTCAATATTCTCTATGTCTGAAGCTTGTTGCATCTCACACTATATAAGTGAGATTCCAAGGTTAGAGAAAGGGTCTAAATCATTGTATAACTTTTAGTTTTGCTAAATTTCATTCGATCTAGTCCTTGATGCAAGTTTTATGATGTATTTTCTCTGCAAATATGAGAATACATTAATTTTCCAAGATCATAGTGTCTAGCCTTGATTTATTTTGAGTTATATTCCAATGTTACATAATTGTCAAAGAGAACTAATACAAAGATGAATTGTCACCATATCTTTTCTATTTGAATCTTGTCTCCATTTTTATTGACTAGTTATTTTGGGATTGTATAAGAAAAGCTTGTTTAATTGAATGCAACTAGGATAGTTTGTATATCAATTCACTATTGCCTTTAATTCAATGGATTAAGTAAATGCTTCAGTGAATATGATAGTATCTCAAGGTAGTGAGAAGGATTTGTGTAAGAATGAGCTCCAGTGAAAAGTGTTGATAGTATTGATTATATACAGTCAATTAGGTCAAAAGGTTGGATAGACTCTGAATCCCAATGAATGAGGCACTAATCGGTTAATTCAATTTGCATATGAAGAAATCATGGATAAGCATCAAGCACAATTTTAAAATCAAAATCAATTTTACTTTAAATGTATGAAGATTATCATAGTTGGTCAATACTTGTTTACGCTTAATCTCTGTGTTGTAGTTAGCCATTATTACCCATAATTACTTGTATATCTGAGAAGAATTATGACCAATCTATTGTAGGGGATGGATACTGTAATAAAATTTCATTGAATAAATGAAATATGAAAGTAATATCAAGTTTTGAATCTTGTATCCCTCAGGTACACCCCCCTTGGTTTTGCAGAGCCAAAAGATTAGAAAATCTTTTATGATTTTGTTAAAGTTGGGTCCAAATCTGAAGACCATCTAGTTGATTATGGGAAATGGCTAATCCTTAGGTTATTTTGATCTTTATCATCTTGGTATCAAGTATTTTGTTGCTTGGTAGTCTAAAAACACCAACATAAATAATTTTGGCTAAATTCTATGCTATATTTTAGGATTATAGAGATGGCTAAGGAGCTAATTACACATTTTGTCAAAGGACATCAATCCCAAGGAAGGAAGAGTAACCAATCAAAAAATCAAAAGGACCAAGCGGCAAAAGGGTGAATTTTGGATTGTTGATTTTGATCTAGAACCTTCCACGATTGTCTTTTTAAGAAGGGATCAAACCCTAAATAAAAAATGTGTGAAGGAAGATCATGAATGCATAAAAAGGTCAAGGACAAAGAAAGGAAGGCTAAGCTTGATAAAGAGACTAGACAAAGCAACCTAGTAGTAAAGGGGAGAACAAAGAAAATGAGATAAGGAGATCAATTCAGACAAGGGAAAAGGAGATTTGTTATCTGGCATCAAGTGCTAACCGAAGAATTAGGTACTGAGATACTATAACCAGTATATCAAGGCAAATCTCTTAACATGGTGGTTTTAACAGACCTAGCCAAATCTCCTAACAAAGGGCTTACTTCATTATGAGTTCAATCCTTTAATCAAGGTAGATTTAATAGTCTTGTAAATCTCTTAACAAAGTAGACCCCTCATAGGGTAGATAATTATAAGTGATCAAAATTGTAGCCCTAACAGGCAAAATTTATTGTTGCAACAATGAAGATTTGTGGGTGTCATCCCCACCCCAGTTTTACCTTCATCTTGGAGGGTTTCTAGGTAACTAAAATCTTTGTGTTATTTGTTTACATTTTCATGTTGATGGATGTCATGCATAGTTAGATTCATTTCAGTTTTACAATTCATGGTTATATGGTATATATGAGACAAATTAGGAGTGAATGAAATTAATTTGTTATTTTGTTTTAAGAGTTAAAGTTTTGTAGATCTCGATTCACCCCCCCTCCCCTAGTATCTTGTCTCCTAATAAGACTTCCAACATTAGATATCTCCCTAATTGTATCTTTGAGTTGAGCCTTAGAAACCTTTAACTCATTAAGATCTTCATCAATTTATTTATTCAAAAACTTCCACATTAAGCACTTAGTGTCATGTCTAGTTGATCCAATGTCATGTTGCTAGATATTAAAATCAACAGGGGATAAGTCAGCCAGATCTCCAACCTTCTAAGCTTGGTCGACCTCCATGATGTAGTTCCTGGTATTTGCATCCTTTCCTAGAGCATCCAATGTAGGGGCCCTCTTTGCCTACATCATAGCTAGAGCTTGCTTCATTGTCTAGGCGATTAGGTCCTTAGGGGTACTTTATCTTCAAATATTTTCCTCTTCCACTCCAAGGTGTTTTATAATCATGACTTAGAATTGATCATGTTTAGTGAGGAATGCAAGGTTTTGGCATCGAAAAAATTCCTCTCCATGAGAGGAGTACTTGTTTTCCTAGCAAAAAATAGAAATACAACTACCTTAGTAGTAGAAGCAATGGTGGGAATGTTACCTTGCATATCTAGTGTCTGAGGTAGAGCTCCCAAATACTGTCCATTGCCTTGGTCATTTCCATCAGATCAATCTAAGTTAATCACTAGGATAGAGGAGTCTTTATCTTTATCTCCTTCGAATTCTATCTCCTTTCCTGCGTCCTTATTTTTTATATTTTTCCTGACTCTCTTATTGAGTCAATCACTAGAATAGGTCTACCTCTACAAGTGCAAGAAGTTGGGATATTTTTCTTTAAAGGCTGGTCTCTTTTTCTTTCTTTGATTTTTTGTGATGGTCCCACTAAAGTGGTGGTAGTTGTTGGCACAATGCATGAGGAAGTGGTGACAACGAACTACACTAGTTCAGAAACCAATGACAAACCACCAATCCACTTTCTTTGAGCTTAGGTCCATTCAACCTATTTATCCATTATTTTGATGACTCTATCATTTAACACTTCTAAATTACCAACTGTGGGGTCAGGAGGAGGAGCCAAGTCTATTGGTGTGTTCTTGATGTAATTCAAATAGGTGGAAGATTGCATGTTCTATATGTCATCTTTAATTCCTTCCACATTTATATTCACACCATATAACTTCACTTGATCTATAGTCATCCTCAAGAAATACCTCTCCTAACTCTCAAGCTCATCCAAACAATTAGCCCAGTAGTCCTCTTAGGAGGGACCATGCCTGAATGCCGACCCCAATTGTAGATTGTATTTAATATATCCCACAAGGTCAAAATTCAACCTGATTACTTCATAGGATGTTGGTTTATACTCCTCAAAATTCTTTAGCATTTTCTTTGCATTTGATCAAGAGGCACAAGAGTAGGCTCCTTTCATCACCAAGAAGTGGATTCTTCCCTTCTTTAAATTTGAAAATAGTTTGTTTACCTCCAAGATTTGGTGGCACATTTCAACAAGCACTATCTGATCATCTAGATATCTAGGGATCTTCCAAAGGAAACTGTAAAATCTTGCAATCCGAATGTATGAGAAAGTTGGGACCTCGATGAAGAGACTTCTGAACTGGAGCACCGCGACCATTGCTTTTGGGGAAAAAATGACGCTTTGGGCACCCTTGCAACATCCTGCAAATTCTCATCGTGAATACAGTATTAACCTTCATTAAATCTAAATCACTCCTATGTAGTTGTAGGCACAGGAAAAAGTCATAAACTTGAATGTCTTTATCATATTCCTCTACATACAATAACCCCAACCATAACTTGATAGAAATGATTAATTTGGGGGAACCACAGCATTTTGGATTCCACCATCCTCTGGCTTGGCAGCTTCTTGATTCATCTTGTGACACTTCATTGTCTCAACGATTGCCATTAAATTGACTCGAATTTGCAACTTTTTTGGACACCTTTGCTAGCATCCCATCCATGGAAATGAGTGTGTGTAGATCAGATGACTGGAACTTGTCAAATGCACTAGCCCATCAATGAAATCTTGGTAGGCATTCTTCATGTGACTCACATCTACCACCTCACCACACTTTCTTACATTTGACTATGTATGTAGCTCCTTAAGATATTTAAAGATTGTTTCGTCCACTTTCTTTACTGATTGATAGACCACCTTCAACTATTTCTTGGCCTTGGTCATGCTCTCTTTCTTAAATTCAAGAGACCTCATCCAATATATCAAGGGCTCATTTCCATCCTTCAAAATGTTCAAGCTAAGAGAAGTTTGTCTATCCATGCTTATAACCCCATACAATAGGGTCATGGAGTCCTTGTATTTCTCAATATCTAACTTTGTGGACTCAAGCTTAGTCCCATGGTCTCTTTCAATTTCTCAACTTTGATGCATAGGGTGCCCAATTTATCTATTAATGACATACCCCTATCTTTCATATCCTCTATTCATTCTCTGTTGATCTACCCAAAATTTATTTCCTCTTGTAGCTTGGTCAACAAAGATTTGTTCTCCTCAGCAGAAGGATCAAATGACCTTGAATTTGATGATTCTCTGGGTTGACTAGATAATGAAGCGAATAACTACTTGATACATTTGGATAGCTCCATGTTTGCAGCTTTGAGTTGAGCCTTAGGAACCTTTAACTCATTGAGCTCTTCATCAATTTATTTATTAGAAACTTCCACATTAAGTGCTTGGTGTCATGCCTAGTCGGTCCCATTTCATATTGATGGACATTAAAATTAGTAGGGGCAAGTCGGCCAGATCTCCAACCTTCTAAGCTTGGGTGACCTCCATGATGTACTTTTTGGTATTTTAATCCTTTCCTAGAGCTACCAATGTTGGGGCCCTCTTTTCCTTCTTTGAAGTTGGAGTTTTCTTCACTGTCTAGGAGATTAGGTACTTAGGGGGTACTCTATCTTCAACTATTTTCCTCTTCCACTCTAAGGTGTTTTCCAACTAGGATTTAGAAGTACGCACGTTCAGTGAGGATTGCAAGGTCATAGAGTCAAACAAGTTCCTCATCATGAGAGGAGTACTTGTTATCCTAGTGGAAAATAGAAATACAACTATCTTAGTAGTAGAAGCAGTGGTAGGAATGTTACCTTGCGTATTCAATGCTTGAGGTGTTTCCTAAGGTGGAGCTCATTGATCTTGTCCATCACCTTGGTCAGTTCCATTAGATCCATCTAAGTTGATCACTAGGACAAAGGAGTCTTTATCTTAATCTCCTTTGGACCATGCCTCCTTCTCTACATCGTTGTTTTTATCTTTTTTTGACTCTTATGTTGAGTTTATCACTAGAATAGACACACCTCTATAAGTGGGAGAAAATGGAATATTTTTCTATAGAGGCTATTCTCCTCTACTTCCTTTGATTTTTTGTGATGGTCCCATCGAAGTGGTGGTAGTTGTTGGCACTATGCTTGAGGGAGTGGTGGTTGTGGACTGTGCTAGTTGAGAACTTGATGACAAAGCGATAGTTTGCTTTCTCTGAGTTTGGCTCCATTGAACCCATTTATCTAATCTTTTGATGAATCCATTAGTTAGCACTTCTAAATTATCAACTATGGAGTCAAGAGGAGTTGAGTCTATTGGTGTGTTCTTGATCTGATTCAAATAGGTGGAAGACTG
The DNA here is from genome assembly GCA_028749045.1 of Cupressus sempervirens. NCBI lineage: Eukaryota > Viridiplantae > Streptophyta > Pinopsida > Cupressales > Cupressaceae > Cupressus > Cupressus sempervirens. The sequence goes on from CM053788.1 coordinate 195,527,886, forward strand.
CATGTTCTATCCATCATCTTCAATTCCTTCCATGTTTATATTCACACCATATAACTTTGCTTGATCTCATCCTTGAGAAATACCTCTCCTAACTCTCAAGCTCATCCACGTAATTAGCCCAATAGTCCTCTTGGGTGGGTACATGCTTGAATGTCGACACCAATTGTAGATTGTCTTTAATATAGCCCATAGGGTCAAACTTTGGCTTGATTACTTCATAGGATGTTGGTTTGTACTTCTCAAAATTCTTTAGCATGTTCTTTGCATTTGATCAAGTGGCACAAGAGCAGGATCCTACCGCAATCAAGAAGGCGATTCCTTCCTTCTTTACATTTGAACATAGTTTTTTTACCTCTAGGATTTGGCATCACATTTCAACAAGCACTATCCAGTCATCTAGATATGTGGGGATATTCCAAGGAAAACCATCAAATCCTACAATTCAAATGTCTAAGAAAGTCAAGAACTAGATGAAGAGAGAATTGGAGCACTATGACCATTATTTCTAAGGAAAAATGACGCTTTGAGCACCCTTGCAACATCTTGCAAATTCTCATAGTGAACACATCATTAACCTTCATGAAATATGCATAACTCCTATGCGACTATAGCCACAAGAGAAAGTCATAAAACTAGATGTCTTCATCATATTCCTCTACATGCAGAAATCTCAACCACAAGTGGATATTCACTAGGGCATAGATCAAATAGGAGGACATGAAGAATTGCTTCTGGACCTTGGCACTTTGAAGCCAACTAGAGAGTGTGTCACACATAATCTAGGCCCAATCCACATATTCGCCCTCTACACACATTGCTTGCACCAGATAGAAGTAGTGCTCCATGAAGATAAGTGAATCCTCATTGCCCTTTAGTCTGTGTAGGAGAGTCATAATGTCAATGACCTCCCTCTTCAAATTTGTACCATACAGAGTTTTGGGTACTTTGCTTTTCTTGCTCTGAAGGATATGAAACTACCTTGTCATCATGTATCCATGATGCAACTTTTTCTTCTCATTATAAATTGAGGCAAAGTTCCAAAAATTCATTTCACTATATACATCTCTCGCCGATAGTCAGAAATTATTCTGTAATGTATTTTAGTGGAGAGGTTGTGCAGAATCACCTCATCTCTAGGCATCTTTATTTGCCTGGTGTCAGGATCGTAGTGCAATGTGCACTCTAAATGAGCTTTGGTGCATGCACTACCACTAGAAAATGCCACCATCTCAACTAGACCACTCTACTTCATTCTCTGAGTGACTAGATGTATTAGGTCCTCTCACAATCTTGGATGCAAGTCACCCAGATTATTGAATCTTAATGAGGTATCGCTTATGTTTTTTAAGGTAGAATCGATACCATTTAGGTTATCATAACAAATAAACTTTGCACCCATGGTGGTTTTATACCGCTTGAATGATTAGCTAGCTAAGAATTTGAAAACAACCATTAGAATTAGATGATGAATTATGTAGGGGAATCCTTAATAGATATTTCCTTTTCAATTGTTTCCTAGAGATCTTTGCAATCTGATTTTCATTTATCCTTGGCACACTTTTGGGCTTAATGATCAGATTTCTCATTAGTGCAAGGTTTAACAAATAGAAAATGATGTCACCTCCTCCCTTCTGTACAACCTTTTCCTTCATAAAATATGATCTTATGAAATTATGCCGCCTTTAAATTAAGGAAGCTAAAATTATACTTTTTTGACATTAAATTTGGCTAATACATTAAGCTTCTATTAGGCTCGAGAGATTCGGCTTTTATTGGTGAGCACTTCACTTCAGGCACTAGAGAAGCAATTTCACTTCTTTCTTGAACACTTGCATTATACTTAGCTTTTTCTTTTCTTCAGGAATCTTTGAAAATGGGTGCTCCCTACAAAACACTTTCTTTGGGTACTCCGCTTTTTCTTTTCTTCAGGAATCTTTGAAAATGGGTGCTCCCTGAAAAAACACTTTCTTTGGGTACTCCGCTTGATATTCTTTGAGCTTTGGACTTACACTTACCCGTGGGAGTAGAATCTTCCTTTATGCAAGGTCTCCTTGAGAGCACTTCGTCTGTGGGTGGAGAAGAAATAGAGTAGGGGAAACTCTGAATTGCGATTTCTTTTAAAAGAAATGTGAACTTGGAACAAATTCTTCTCATTGTGGGGAAGCCTAAACTCATTCTAAGGGGAAAGCATTATTAAAACAAGGCAACCCACAAGCGTCCACGACTTAGGGATTTATAAAGCAAGTGGATGGAGCATAGGCGCACTAAGTTTCCTGAAAACTTGACCAAAGAGAAGAAGGAACTCCTAATGAGAAGCGATCCCTACCAAAACCCGGCTATGGAATTAGCCAATTTTTGGATCATGTATTTGGTAACAAGGTTCCTAAGGGGAAAAGCTTGAAAAAATAGGGCGACCAAAAATGGGACAACATATGTGGAGATTATATAAGTGAATTTTCTATTTGTGTTATTTGTATGAGACTTTTAAGGATGAAATATTGCTGGAAAATCTTTGAAAAAAACACCTATTATAGATTCATATATAGCACAATTTTATATTCATAAAAAAATTAACACATTTTTGAGAGTGTGAAATGTAAGATAGTTAACATTTTGTAGTTGTACATAATCCACACTACGTAATTTGGTAGTTACTTTTATAAATAATATAGATTTATCACCTGTAGTAGTTTGTCTCAAAATTACTAGTCTAGCATTATTAGCCAACTAAAATTTGATTTTGATAAAAATCTCCTTTCAAATATTTTGAAATTGGATTTAAAGGTTTTTAATTATTTTTTAAGATCAAGTTTAAAATTGCTATATATATTTCTTCACTTATGTTTATGGTAGAGCTATTGGTTAATATTTTGATTATGATATTTTTTGAATTTACTACAAATACAATCTAAGGAATTTTTTTGATGAACAGTCCCTTCTCTATTAAGTAAATATTAAAGTTACATACTCACAAAAAATGGGTCAAGGGATACAAGATACCCCATGAGAGTTCAAAAATCAAACAACTATTCATTAAAAAAAAAGATATAAAGGAGATTTTACTTGTCTGCCTAAATGATATATCTATTTTATATAAACATTATACCTTATCATAAGCTATTGTGTGTAAACATTAAGCATAATATAACTCCAATTATGACAATTAACATTCCATAAAAATTACCTAGAAAATTGCACATACATCTCAAGAATCTGTGTATAAGACACCAAGTTTTTTAGCCAATAAGATCGTTCAAAATTAATTTTTAGAATTTATAAATTAAGATATATGCATCTATACAATATAAAATATTAATTGTATGACAAATTTTAAAAACAATTGAATTTCATTGGTTAAAGAAAGTATGTTTAATCACTAGATAACAAATAGTGACTAAAAGTACTAACAAGGGCCAATAGTGGCTAGTATTTGACTAATACTTAATTATATATTTTAATATTTAACATAATTTAAATTAATAAAAATATAATAATAAATTTATAAAGTAATATAGGTTTAAAAAATACCTATCAAAAAATATAAGTATAAAATAATTTAATAAAAACATAAGAATAAATTTATAAATTAATATTTTAAATTAAAATAATTATTTTTTATTTTATTTTTTATTGATAAAAAAGCCAAAGCCATTAATTTATATATTTATAATTTAAAAAATAACATCCAAAATCCTTTGTTCAAATGGGCACTAGTAGCAAAGAACGTGGAAGAAAACCTCGAGTCTTGCCTAGGACCATAGTCCAATATTATTACAAGATTAAAAGGGGCATTCCCCAGTTACAAAAAAGTTTTAACCTTGGGGAACTTTGTCCCTCTAATACAAATAACTTTGTTACATAAAATAAAACGTTGGCTTTCTATCATATTGAGTTTTAGTTATAGAAAGATTACAAGATAAAAAATGAACTGCATACTATTCTAAAGAGGGATCCATCTGGGGAAAGAACAACTAAATCCAAATATTTCAGCGAATGAGTGGGAGAGAATTGAAGCTGAAGTTGATGCTGAGTTATACCTCTGATAGAGAGCTACAAGTTTTAAATGCATATGAGGCTAAACTTTGTTATGAAACAACCAATCCTCGGCTTCAAATATGTCAATTAGGCTAGAATGTAGGCAACCAACATACACCCTCCCCAAGCATGTTATTCTTATAGATTAATATACCTTCACATATGAGAATTACATCCGAAATATAATAATAAAATTTTTGAAGTGTTAGTTGAAATAAAACATAATGTTATACTCCCTACTAGTGAAAAAAAATGGGAGGTCATAAAACATATAGATAGGTTAGAACAAAGCTTAAAACTATAAATGTAGTCAAATATCTAGCTCTAATAGTGGGTATAACTATTATGAATCTTCCTCAAGCTCCTCACATAGTTCCTGGACTACTTCCTCCATTGCTTCATCAGCCAGAACCTCATTCGCTACTATGTAATCTTCTACCTAGTTAAGATTGGTTGGGTCAAAGACCCCATGGTAATGGGCCAAGAAGCTCAGATTCCTAATAAAGATGGGTTGTGTTGCCCAGAAACCATCTTCATCTTTTGTGAAGATGATTAGATATGTGGGGACTTCTTCTCCTCTAATATAAAGCATCTCATAGTTGGCAGCTAATGGGATGGTTAAGTCTTCCCTAATATTCCATAATGCTTCTTCAAGACCAAGCTGGATACCTAGAATGAAGATCTTGGAACAGAGCTCCACAACCATATCATTATCTCCATATACATGGTAGAGTATGGTTGCAAACATTACTACTATTTCACAATTTGATCTCCATTAGTTTGGGCAATTGATGTATTGATCTCCCAAAACCCTCATAACCGCCCTAATTACAATCTTGTTGCTTTTGTTCATCATTAACCTTAAACATTCTATCTTGATTGTTTCATTAGAGGCCATAAGCCTCGAATTACAAATTTTTTTAGTGAGGGTATCCATATCTTTCTACTCTTGGAGAGATAGTTGCAAAAAAGACACAAGTAAGAGGGCTAAAAAAATCCTAGGTGTTAAACATAGACATTGATCAAGCTATAAACTCACGTGATAATCACAAAATTTGAGAGCTACAAAAGGGAATCAAGAAGATCTAAAAAGGTGTCCCAGTTGTGATAGAGCGATAATAAGTGGCAGTGACAGGATATGAGGAGACTATCGAGTCAAATCAAGGGATATTCCTTTGAGTCTAAGTGATAACTATGCAAAATTTCAATACCATCAGTACCTTTATTAGCAAGTTCATCAACTAGGGTGTTTCCTTCCCTATAAATGTTGTTGAAGGTTACCTGCTCCAAATTCTCAATGAGGTTGAGGGAAAGGTTAAGGAAACTAGTTAGTCTCGAATTAGGGGTAGCTTGCTTCCTCAAGGCATTGATGATAATCGAAGAATCTCCTTCAATGGAAACACTCTTGAAATTGAACTGGGAGCATAACCAAAGACCTTCCAATAAGACTTTGAATTCTGCAACGTTTTTTTGTGGTAGGTTCTATCTTCATTGATCTTTCTACCAATGTTCTTCCCAAATTATCCTTAATGCAACACCTAATCTCTGCCAAGCCTGGATTGCCTCTGGAAGCCCCATTGAAATTGAGTTTAACCCATCTAGCTTTCGGAGGGATCCACACACAATTTTTCCTTAAGGCTTGACTAAAGCCTTCTCCTTGCATTAAAGGGAGGAATTCTAAGTCCAATCCATCTAGTCCTCATAGAGCCATCCCATGAAGTCATATTATTATTAGTCTGAGTTTATTTACTATTCAGGGTTTCAATTATTGATGCTTCTATTTTGAATATAACTTGGTCAGAAGACATCTCCTGACTCTTAAAGATATGCCTATTTCTCTCTTTCCAAATTTCCCATAAAATAATAGAAGGTGAGATAATCCATATTCCTTTAAAAATATTGTTGAAGTGGAAACTTAGCTAGGCCAAGAGGTGTTTTAAAATTGATTCATGCGAGACCATGAAAATTCTCATCCTTTTATAAAACCAAGTCCAAATTGTGTGAGAAAAATTGTAGTGTAAGAAGATATGATTAGGATCTTCTTCTGCTTCCTTGCATAAGGGACATCTTGATGGTCCTGCATAACCCATACTTTTGAATTTATCTATAGTTAGAATCTTGTTTTGTATTGCTAACCATGAGAAGGTTCCTACTTTAGGCAGGCATAACGAGTGCCAACAAAGATCAGTTGATAATAATTTCAAGGTGTTCGACTTAAGTCTAGATAAATAACTGTAACCATCTTTAGAATTATATTCACCAGTATTAGAACCAATCCAAACAAGTTTGTCCCTAGATGAAGAGAGGGTAAAGGACCTTGAGGCTAGGGTAGATTCTAAAATAGAGAGTTCTTCTATGGGAATGTCATAATTTTTTTAGATATTTCCATTTCCATCCTTTAGCTAAAGATGCATCCCCTTCCCAGTAATCCACTAAGAGGGTTGCTATTGCCTATGATAAGATAGTCCTAGCCTTGGATAACCTTTATTTTAAAAAGGGGTGGGAATGCTTCCCAAGAATCTATCCAGAATCTAACTTCCCTACCGTTTTCTACTTGCCATGTTACTTTGTTGAAAATAATATGTTGACATTTTAAAATGAAATTCCAGACCCCTGATCCTTGAGGGGAGGATTTTGTTCTGCGGATGCTAAGGGGATCTGATGAGTTTAGATATTTATTTAAGAGAGTCCTGACCTGGGACAGTTTTGGATTACGAATCATTCTCCAGATCAATTTAGCTCCTAGGGCAAGAGCTTGGAGTTTTATATCTCTAATCCCAAAGCCACCTTCCTCATTAGTTTGACAAATCTTATTCCAAGCCATTAGGTTGAATTTCTTTTTGTTATCTACTCCTTGCTAGAAAAAATCTTTGAGGATTTTATTCAGTGAGTTCTCTATATTGGTTGGGGGGTTTTGTAGTGATAGTTGGTAGATAGACATACTAGATAAATATGATTTAAGCATAGTAGTTATACCTACTAAAGCGAGCCACTTCCCTTTCCATGACATAATTTTCTTTTTGATTTTGCCTAATATGGGTTCCTATAGCTTAGCAGGTTTAGAGGAGTCATTCAATTAGAAACCTAAATACTTACATGGTAGAGATCCTTTGACAATGTCAAGGGTTAAGCTGATACTTTTTTGTGTTTCTTCCTCTGTGTTGAAGAAGAAAATTTTAGATTTTCCTTTGTTGATTTCTTGACCAGATACCTTAATGTAGTCTAAAAGTGTAGAGTTAATAATCTCAGCTTCCTTTACAGTAGCTTCTCCATAGAGTAAGGTATCATCTACAAATTGTTGGTGGGTTTCAGGTTTGCTATTATTGGAAATCTTAAGCCCTTTAAGGGATGATTCCAAATTTTTGCTATTTGAGAAATCTCCCCAATGCTTATGAGAGCAAAATAAAAAGGAAGGGAGAAATGGGGTCTCCTTGTCTAATTCCTCTAGAAGGGGAAAATAAATCTTCTGGTGTACCATTGATTAGAACCAAAAATTTAGGTGTAGATATACATTAAAAAATTAAGTTAATCTAGGCTTTTGCAAAACCAAAAGCCTGCAAGCATTTACATAAGAATCTCCAATTTACTTTTTTGTAGGCCTTACTAATATCTAATTTAACTAGCATCCCTGACTTATTACTTAATTTTAGTGAGTGTATTGTTTCTTGTGCAATAATCATACCATCATAGATTGATCTTCCTTGTACAAATCTAGACTATTCTTCACTAATGAGCATAGGGAGGAACCATTGGAGCCTTCATGCCAAAGTCTTGGATAATAGTTTGTAAAGGGTATTACAAAGGGCTATAGGTCTAAAATCTTTAAAACCTTTACATTGGTTAGATTTAGGGATGAGCACTAAGAAGGTGTGGTTAATTTCTTTGAGGATTCCTCCAGAGTTCCTGATACTCTCAAGGGCTTCTGTAATTTCATCACCCATGAAGTGCCAACATTTTTGAAAAAGGAAAGTTGGGAATCCATATGGCCCTGGGGCTTTATCTGGATTCATCTTAAAAAGAACCTTCGTAACTTCTTCCTTTGAAAGTTTGTTAAGTAGGATCTTGTTTTCCTTATCATTAATAATCTTAGGGGTAGTTTTCAGAAACTTTGATTGATCTCGACAAGAGGAGTCTTCATTTAAGATAGTTTCAAAATATCTAAGGGCTTCCTTGGTTATTTCCTCTTTTGCTTCTAAGACTTGTCCCTTTTGTGAGTAGATTTTAGTTATATAGTTAGTCAATCTTTTAGCCTTGGTACAATTATGAAAAAATTTAGTGTTCTTATTGCCTTCTTTTAGGCATGCTTCTTTGGATTTCTATCTCCAGTAGATTTCTTCTTTTGCCAGAATATCTTCCAGCTTTAATCTTAGGTTTTTTTTCTTGGGAATACAAATTCTCATCCATACCCTTCCTCATCACTGATTGATTAATGTTTATTAAGGCCTCTTCAATTTCTCCTTTTAGTTCAAAGATATTTCCAAATTGGTGTTTGTTCCATTGTATTAAGTTAATTTTAATCATCTTAAGTTTTTGTACTACTTCAAACATCTTAGAGTCCTCCACCTTAGTAGTGGTCCACCAATGTTCTAATAGGTACAAAAGGTTGTTTTATCTTTGAACCACATCTGCTCCACTCTGAAAGGATTCCTCTTTGGGGTGGCTTCCATTTCCATTGTTAGGCATATGGGGAAGTGGTTAGAGCCAGAATAAGGAATAGTTTCAGAAGTAATTTGGGAAACTACTCTTGGTAGGGGGCTAAAAGTAAAAAAATCTATGTAGTCTTTTTGCCACCTGGGAACTACCTTGTCTCCTATTATTCCAAGTGAAGGCATTATTTTTGGATGGGATCTCAAATAAATAATTAGTTTGAATCCAATAATTAAAATCGATTACTACCTATAGTAGTTTGGACACTCCTCCCAGTTTCTCTTTTAGGGTTATGGCATTGAAATCACCCCCTATAAAGGAGAAGATTCTATCTTGTTGAGTATGTAGACTGATATCTACCCAAACTGCTTTTTTGTCAGAGTTATTTGTGGGTCCATAAACATTAATCAAGTTAAAGGTTAAAGAATTATTCCAATCAACTACTTTCACATTTAACCAATTTTTTTCTTTTCTTAAGGGTTCAACTTGGTAAGTTTTTGGATTCCAGATGATTGCCAGCCCACCTAAGGCTCCTTTTGAAGGTACTCCTTTAATTTTCACAAATCTCATTTTTTCCCTAAACTTTTCTAATTCTAAGTTACTTAATTTAGTTTCTTGATTTAATAAAAAGTCAGGTTTATATTTATTAATACAATTTTTTAAGAGCTGCTACTTGTCAAGGGCGTTGAGGCCCCTAACATTCCATGATAGTATTTTTATACCTCTTTGGGAAGGTTCTTCCCCTTCCCTGCATCATACATTAAAAAAATTATTACATAATTAATTTAAATGAAAATAATTATTTATATACAAATTGTAGTAATTTTTTATATTTTAGAGAATATAATTATTTAATATAATTTTTGTATATCTATAATTATAATATACATTTAAGAAGATCAAAATTTAAAATTATATAATTATACATAATGATAATATAGTGGAAAAATTATTCATTAAATTAATTGTTTAGGTTGAAAGTAATTCTAATATTGTTTAAAATATTTTGAGAAAATTATATAACCTATTAAATAGTATAAATATTTAGATATTTACTCTATGTAAAAAAATAGCTTTATAATTCTTACAAGGAAGTAAAAAGTAAAAAAATAATAATATAATTTTCAATTTTAGTCTATCCACTAATACTAATAAGTGCCAAAACTTAATAGTAACTTGTTGATGTAGTTTTGTAGTGCAAAAACTTAATAGTAACTAACATTGTTATATTTCATAATTATTTAAATAGATTATTGCAACTGTTGTATATCGCATTTGCAAGAAATTAAAAATATTTAGTCACATAAATTGTTAATTTTCATTAAAAAAGATTAATTCATTATTATTTTAATTTTAAAATCTAAATTTTATTTGGAGTGTGATATTTTTGAGTTCATGGAAAATAGTTATTATTTAAGGTATCGGATGATCAATGTTTTAAAGTTTACTTGAGAAATATAAATGTTGTAATGTTTATAATTTTTCTTAATATATAAGATTTAAATTCTTTTGTTTGTTGGTAGCTAAAATTTGGTGGAATATGAAGAATCCTTAAAAAAATTCCTATAACACAAAATCAAATCACCCAATCACATAATTATATAATATATATAAAACAAAATTCTAATAATTATTGGTCCAAACTAATTCAGTATTAGAGCAATGTGAATTGTAAGAAAATCAGATCACCCCTAAGCATTTAATAGCTTTTTTTGAATAATATTGTTTTGATAATATGAACTTTAATAATCAGTGGAGGCCTAGATACCTTGTATAAAATGTGCATTTTGCAAGGCCGGAACGAAGTCCACGTGTTTGGTTTTCTTAGACATGTTGGCAGACAAGTCATTATTTGTCAAAATATAAAATGTATGTTTAAACCAGTTGAGGCCATAGTACAATTGGGAATTGGGAACTTGTGTTAATGGCGGCATCGGTTACTGCAGTTACGGCCTGTAATAAATTATCTCCGTTACATATATCACGGATGTCTTTTTCGAGGAATTCTAATCACCTGTATGTTACCAGGAAGAATTCCATATTACCCCAGTTAACCCATGCTACACCTGCCCGTCGTCGATTGTCCGTCAACTGCCGCAGAGCAGATCGAGATGGCGATTCTTCAGGTTCACTGTAAAATATGATATAGTTTCTGCCGTTGCTTGTTTGTTTTTTCTTTCTTAAAATAATTTTGTATCTGGTTTGGTGAATTGTCTGCCAGTATTGGGCGAATTTTTTAGAAAAAATGGCAGCGCATTGAAGCCGAAGCTGATTTGTTGTACTTTTCTTGTCGATCTACTTAAGAATTTGGAACTTTTGACAATTTTTATTAAAAAAGTGGAAAGCTAAGATTATTGATGAACGAGAGACGAAACTAAAATGTTAAATTTTCAGCTTGCCGGTTTTCTGGCAGGTTAGAGAAGCCTAAACCCGGGCTTGAAGAAAACCAAGCAGCCCTATTTGGGAACTAGTCTTTAAACCAATAACAAAAAAAAAACCAAATAAATGCATTTTAGCAATAGAAAATAAGACAATTATTCCTGGGGGCACACTCCCTTGCAAAATTAAGATGTAACATAATAAATAACCAGACAACTAGTTGGCAAATGTTCTTGGTAGTTGGAAATCATAGTCACGCTTGTTCTGCATTTTAATCTCCACCATAGGCTTCAAGTGAATTTGGAGGTTGTGTTGTGTGATTGTGCTTTGATGTGCTCTTCAAATTTCAGCCATGGGTCATTCTAACTTCCCTCTTCCAAATCTGACAAACTATGCAAGATGGAAATAAGTGCATGGAGTAAACTAATAGAAAAAAGATTAATTAACTACATTGATGGATTTGTACTAAAACCAGAAGATCCTTATTTCAAAATGGATTGGTTCATCTATATTATTACGACTCTTGAAACTCTACAAAAATATGTATTTGCTGATCATATCTTTCATATTGATAAGTGGAAAACAACCAAGGATGCTTCAAATAAATTTGCTCAATTGAATGGCAAAGTTAATGAGATTATGGGATACAAACTTGATAATGATCTCACTAATCTCAATCATAGAATCTTGATACAATCAAAGACTATATAACTATGTAATGTCCCTGATTTAGAAGGATTCTGGAGTATGGTTTTGTCAACTCATCATTGCAACCTTTGTGAGCTTATGTTTGGATTTGGGGGTCTTTGTCGAGGAATTACTATTTTGGGAACTTACTATTTTTGTAAGTCACTTTTGGCTAGTTACTATTTTTGGTTGAGTAGTTCAGGCCGGGTGATCGTCTGGCATTTCGACACTCGATCTCACGATGGATTATTGGTGGAGTCATTTATTTTGAGAATGATAGAATTTAATGAGTATTTAATGCACACTTAAATATTATTGTGCTTTACATTGTAAAGTGACTTGACTTTATATTATAAAGTTGCTTGTAAGTGAAAGGTGTGTGGGTGAAGCTAATTGGATTGAATTGTATTATAAATATGACTTCTTGGGAGAATGTTAGACACGTTGAATATTAAATTTTCTCATTGATAATTTGATTGAGGGTTTTTGTGAAGTTTTCTGAGATTTATCTGAGTTTTGTTACAACTTGTTGCTAAGGTATAATAGGTTGCAAAATCCTCCTACTTGTTGTCCTGCATTTTGTCACCACAAAATGTTGGTAACATCACGAAACTTTTTCAAGCTACTTTGGCGTATCTCTAAGTTGAATTTGGTATTCAATTGTTTAATGTTGATTGATCAATTTACTTCAATTCGTATATCAAGTTATTTTATTGAAGGTTTTCATCAAGTCTTTTTTGTTTTTCTTTTTGTTGAGCCTTTGCTTGATTTTTGAAGCCTTCATCGTCCTTTTCTTTGCTTTTGAGTTTGCGTTTGTTGGTTTTTAGTCCTTTGGTTTTGCTCATGTCATGGCTTTTGGTTTCTCCTTCAATTTGGTCTAATCTAGAGCTCAATCGAAATTGTCAGTCAAGAGATATGGTCGTTTTAGTGCCTCAAACGTGGACCTTTTTGGTGCAACAACACGAATTAAAAATATCATGTTATATTTTTAATTTGATATTCACTTTTTGAAAAATATAACTTAAATTTAGTTTATGTTATGTTTTTAAGTTATGTTATCATTTAAATTTTCATTTAAAGTAACTATAGTGCACTTTATGTTATAATTTTAAGTTGAGTTGGTTTTTTGATTTTTCATTTAAAGTGACGACATAAACTATATAGTTTTAGTTTAATTTTTGATTTTTAAATCAAATACTCATTTTAATGTTACTTTTTAAATGATATTTATGTTTTGTATTTTTAAATATGATACATAAATGTTGTTTATGTCCCAGTAAGTAACATTTTTATGAAATTAAGCTGATTAAATGACTTTAAGTTATCAAAAGTGGATCTTTTATATGCAATTTCATGTAAAATCCATCAAAAGTGGACATTTTCCATGTCACTGCATATACATTTCAACTTGAAAACATAAGTGGATCGTTTTGATGTCATTACATCAAAAGGTAAGCTTTTGTGTCATTACATCCAAAATGTGCGATATAACTTAAAACATGCAGTCCCTCCAAAAGGTGCGATATAACTTAAAACATGCAGTCCCTCCAAAAGGTGCGATTTTGATCACTTGCATGTTTTAAAACATGTCATTCACTCAAAAGGTCTGATTTGCCTTGTTGCAAGTTTTAAAATGTGCTTGTCACCCCAAAAGGTCTGATTTTGACGAAAAACATATTTTAAAACATGCATATCATCCCAAAAGGTTCGATTTTGAAAGAATGGATGCATTTTCTCTCCAAGAATCCGATTTTGCTCATTGTGAGAGATTTTCTTAGTGGATTTGCATGAGATCTTGTCCATTGAAGGCGTTTTTGCTTGGCAATGAGTTTTCTTGCATCAAAAATGGATTTACCATGCTGAAAATCGTTTTTGGAAGCTCTATCATAGGGCACGTTTTTGGAGATAGCTCCAAATAAATCCAGTTTTGATCAATGTTTTTGCACAAGGATGAATCGATTTGGTGTTTTATGGTGATTGCATTGCATTATGATACACATTTTTGACCTTTAAACTCGAAATTGATTTGATCATGCTCCTTGGTGAAACACGTTTTTCACCAAAAACGTCCCATGAGCATGCATATGCAAAACATTGGATCTTGGAGTATTATTAGGGCACGTTTGGTTATCTTTTAACAAATACTCCTTGATTGCTGCCTTCTCCCATTCGAATTTGCAAGAGTTTGAAAGATTCAAACGTTTTTGAAGACATTTTCAATATTGGAGCATCTTTTTCCTTCATTTTTGACACTTAATCTTCACTTTTTCTTTCGTGCTATTTAATTTGTGCTTATCTTGCTGATTTTATGCACATTATTGCTTGATGATTGCCACTTGTTGAAATCAATGCCATGGAAAGTGCATTTTTCCTTTAAAAATGAAGTAATTGTTCATTTTCTTGTTTTTGGTTTTTCCCCAATTTCCAAATTCGAATTTGTGTGTTGAAGTGCATTGCATCTTGACATGTTTTAGCCACTCTCCAAGGGTACATTTTTCTTTTGAGTTTTTGTGCTTTGTGCTTGCTTGATAATTTTCTCCACTTTGGAGAAGTCACAAGTTCTTTTCCGAACTTCTTGTTGTTTCACTTTATGCGAAAGCATCATCACGTTTCACTTCCATCTTCCTTGTCACAACACTTCACATCTCATCCAACAAATGCGATTACATGTTTTCCATCTCATTCACCATCCGCACATGCATGTAATCCCATTTTCCGCTTCTATTTTCACTCATCTCACTTTTTGCATCCATTTGCGTGACATGATTACACGAAAAGCCTTACGTTTAATTGCATCCAAAATGTTAGATTTTGATTAAAAGTCACTTGTTGAAAAGTCAAAAGATGTCATTTTCATCTTCCATGTACTTTGACTTCTCCTTTTCACCAAAGATGACTATAAAACTCATTATCCCTCTTCCATTTTCCATTTCCATCTCTCCATATGCGTTTGCGCCTTTCTGAGCAAATACATGTTTCCGTGTCTTTCCATGCTTTGCACCTCGTCCTCCATTTGCACTTGCATGTAAAGTGCATCCTCCATCCGCATTCGCATCTCATCTCACCTTTCATCTCCCGTTACATGTTGCACTTACATGTACTTATTTTTCATGCAATAATGCCTTGAAAACCCCAAGTCACATTTGAAATCAGAAATCTTCATTCGCACGCATTCCCATGCATTCCACCTTCACACATTTTCATTTCATTCCATCTTCACCCATTTTCCATCTTCATAACACTTCATTCTGCATTCCATTCATTTCATTTTCATTAACTACATATGTATGATGATTTCTTTTTGAGATCATTTCATTGGATCTACAAAGTCTCCAATCCGTTTCTGAACCTTTGTTGCTGATTGCAAATCAACTTGTATGGCAATTCCTTCTGACAATGTGTTTATGTTTTGGGATTTTTGTGTTGCAGCGCAAATGCAAGAGATGCCCTCATCATCAAAATCCAAAGGAAAGATGAAGTATCAATAGGATAAAGAGTTGGCTCATGCAACTCCATCATCAATTGCATTTGTTCTTGACAATGTAATGGACACTATGATCGGTTATGTGGACATGGCTGATCTTCTACGAAGAGCTGAAAATCCTGTTGGTCATGAGATGAAATGCATCAAAAGAAGTAACATTCACTTGGTGTCTGCATTTCCTATGGCAGCCATGGAACCTGATTTTGTTCTTGGATGTGCACGACGTTTTACTCCAAAAACAAAGACTATCAAGGACGCTGACGGTAGGGTTATCATTAGCCTTGATCCAGAAGTTATTGAGTAGATCTTTAAAGTGCTGCATAAAGCAGAATGTGCAGATTTAACCAAGGAATCATTTTTGGCATGCTGGAATGGGCAAAAGGGTGATTATCATAAGTTTGTCAACCTATACTAGTTAGACAATAAAAGGAACAACTTCTCTAGATGGCCAAAGACTGTTCATCAGTCTAACTTCAAACAAGAATATAAGGATCTCATCATCTTTCTCAGCAAAATTTGTGGTCTCAAAGATTCTATTGATTTCGAGCCATGGATGTATAAGTGCATCTTTCGAATCATGGAAAACAAAGAACACATCTTTTGGGGAGAGCTCATTAGCACTGCACTTTGTTAGCAGATAGGCAATGTGGGAACTTTAGCGCCCTTCTACATGAACTCTTACCTTGTTTACATTGCTGCTGCCATGGGATCTTTCTTTGGTCTCTCGACCAAGGGAGATTGTCTTCAGGTTCCTATTTGGGATTACCATAACCAAATCACTTTTGCAAATAGTAAATTTTATTGCAAAAGAGTTCAAGATGCCTTCTTTGGGCATTTCCGGTGCTTATTTGATAGACAATTATCTGTCAAAAGATTGTCTGATGTAGCATGGGAAAAGGTGAGTCAATACGGCTGTATTTTTATTCAATCTCCAACTTTTACATACTTAAGAGTTGGATATTTCAAAGGTGAGCCGTATACCTTACCTAGGTATGCTATAGATCGAATCATCTTGATGGAGCTAGCTAGACAGCTCATGGACATGCAAAGTGATTAACACGCTATGCATAGGCTTCGTTTTAGTATTACCTCAGCTAAACCCTTGGCTGTTGGCAACTATTCAATCAATTCTGTGCCCAAAGCGAAGAACATGGAAGTAGAGTTGCAGTTGATCACCTTGAAGAAGTTCAAGGATAATTTTGACTTTGATTACCGAGAGATGAATTCTCAGAGGAAAAGAGCTTTCACATATGTTGATCCCATCGAGGATATTTGGATTGATAGGAGAATAGAGCTTGACATCATGAAGATGGACTACAACAGATTAACCTTGCAGCAGATAATCGATCTCAACATATTGGAGATCCATTCAGATTTCCAAGTTGAAGATGACAACAACATTCTTGATCTAGAGTTTCATCAATCCGACTTTGATAAGAAGTCCCCTTTTCCTATTTAGTGGCAACAAAAGGAAGGAACATCTATCATGGATAGATTTCAACCCATCTTGGTAAACACTAACAAATGGCTGAAAGATAAAGGCCTTAAAAGAGTTAATCCTAAGATGGGATTGGATTGTGGAAGCTTTGGCCCTTATGGCAGGAAGTCACAACTAGAGATTACAGGAAAGATGGTGCCTCATCTTTTGATGCTAAGGATTCCCTCAAATTCAAATTGAAGGGTGGAAAAGGTTCTAAGTCTTCTTAGATCTTTGAACCAGTTCAAGAGTCAGAGGAAGAATCAGAAGAGGAACTGGAGACAAAATTAGATAAGGAAGATATAGATGAAGAAGGGGAAGTCATGATCATATCTCCTCCAAAGCCTGCACAAACTCATGCACCATCTATTCATGAAGCACCTTTTCTGGATGAGGTGGATGATGATGTGGATTCATTCTCCATGGTTTTCACTCCTATTTTAGTCTTAGAAATTAATACAATGACTCTTCCTATTTCTTCTGCTACTCCTCTCAGTCCTACAAATGAACAATATGAGCATTTGACAAATGTGTTTGAGGATTTTTCCAACTCTCACAAATGGTCAAGTTTCCCAACTTGATATGTCTTTGACAGGTTTTGAGCTTTTCATGTCAGAATCTTCTTGGCATGTTCTTATGCCTTCAGATGTGCAGACTGAATCTTGCTCTGTTACAATGGAAATATAATCTGGATCAATGCCAATGGTCTCCACTGTATCTGCTTCTACGGATGAAGGTTTCAGCTTGCCTGCATGGTTGAGCAGAATCACAACAAAGAGAAGAAAAGTGGTTGTACCGTCAGATAATCTCCCTATTAAGAAGACCAAATCCAAATCTTTGAAAGATAAGATTGTTTCAAGGATATTGGTTGGTTTAGATAAGACCAAGTTTGTTGAAGTTGCTGAGCCCTTGGTGAACAAACTTGTGGAGGAACTTACTTGATCTGATTACAAATTCACTAAGGTTGAAATCAGAAAACAATCACGTTTGAGTTGTTTACAAGATGCTCAAGATGCATTGGCAAATGTATCAAAGAACGATCATGAGCTATGGGGGAAGGAAAATCAACTGAAACAGGAGGTTTCACGCTTGAATGAGGTCATCTGGCAACAATCTTCTCAAAGTGTTGATGCCATGTCTCAAACATTCAAGGAGAGAAAGTTGATTGAAGCTCCCAAGTCTTGGATAGGAGAGATCATCTCCGAAGGAGTTCGAGCCATCACAGAGGCATTTGCAGTTCTTAGGCACGTCAAAGAAATGAATGGAATGGAGCAAAACTTGATCTCTTCTTTGACTCAAGAAGCGGATAATTTGAAGGAAATTCTCAATGATTGGGATGAAATGGAAAGTTTTGATCTAGATGCCTTGGTTTCATGTGACATTCTTTCGTCATGTGAAATGTTCTTTAGATTTCAAGGACTTATTGGTTACAAAGAAGAAACATTGAGGAAGCTAATCACAAGGTTACAGGCGACACTTGGAGA
The DNA here is from genome assembly GCA_028749045.1 of Cupressus sempervirens. Lineage (NCBI taxonomy): Eukaryota > Viridiplantae > Streptophyta > Pinopsida > Cupressales > Cupressaceae > Cupressus > Cupressus sempervirens. The sequence goes on from CM053788.1 coordinate 195,546,079, forward strand.
CTGTTAGACAGTTGAAACAGGTGTTACTTGTGATTTGGAACAGATGGGATGCCATGTTATTGATGAATTTGATAATGTCATTGTGGTTGAAAGGGTAAGCTCGGAATATACAATTAGGATCAATGCTGATGTAGATTCTGAAGATTTTGGTTCGCACACAATGAACAAGTTTGTCTTGTATAAATCCTCGACAAAACACTTGTTAGATACTATGGCAGCAAATTCCAAAGTTGTGCAATCAACATATGCAGATGCAGTGAGGGTCGAAGCCATATTAAAGACCATGTCAATTGCTGATCTTCCCACAGTTTGTGATATCGTTGTCAAATTCAAGGCATTGAGAAACCATCTTTAAGATTGTTGTTTTTGTTTTTATTTCATGTTTGTAGGTTTAAGACGATGCATTACATGAAAAAGTGTAAAAGGATGTAATGTGAGTTGCATGTAACCCTATTTTTTTATCTTTTAGTTAGACTAGGTCAAAGTTGGTTGAGTTGCTCCCACTTTTTCCTCCACCTTTTTCTCAACTTTTATGCCTATATAAAGGAGTGCCCCCTCTGAAGGAATTGTGCTACTAGAACTTTGTTTGTGTAAGCACTATTTTGAGAGAAAGTGAATACAAAGGAGCATTTGAGACTTAACTTTGATTAAGTGAGATTGTTACTTGTGTGAGTTATAAGCTTTGTCTATAATTCATCTAAGTTATCTTTGATTCATGTTATTTTGTGTTTTGGATAATTGTATCTTGTGAATTGAATATAAAAGAGTTAAGAAGCAATTGGAGCCTGAGCTTTGACTAGGAGCAATTGTGGAAGTGTATAGCTAGAAGCTTTGTCTGTAGCTTATACTCTTTCTTAATTCGTAAAATAGTTAAGTTATTCTTACTTTTAGGAGTTTTTGTGCCCTAATTGTAAAGCTTTTCCATATAGAAGTATGACCAGACTTAGAGCCAAAACTGGTACATTTTCAGCTAACCTTTGAGTTAGTCAAGGTATATCGGTATCATTGTTTCCAGCTCTTGATAGAAGTGTAGTTAGAGATTAACCCTACCCATTACTCGCGAAGCGAGTAAGTGGATTCTTTTTTGAAAGTTAAGAAGAAAGAATATTGATAACATGCATTTTATAAAATCTCTCGACTTCTTGCTTACCTTGAGTTGATCCAAGGAATGGTGAGAACGGGGAGCCTTCCCTTTACGATAGGAGAGACTTTGTCTCACACGATGTGGCTGGTCATCCTATTTTGCAATTGGATTTTACCCAAAACTGTCGGTTGCAAAATATCCACCCAACAATACTGTTCTTACTATGTTTAGGAGATTGAGATTGGTTGACATTAGCTGATTGTAGAGGGAAATCGTTGTGACATCATTATCAATTTCCTATGGAATTGTATTGGAGACTGATTATAATTGGAAGGCAATGTTTTGAATTTATTTGCATTGTGGGTGAATATCTGAACCGATTGATAATTACAAGATTGGGCGGCTAGTGGTGGTTGAGCTTGCAAATACCAATTAGAGGAAATCGTACAAATTGGGGAGCTAGCGGCTGAGTTATTGGGTAGGCCGTCACCTCTATGTTGGTTTGCGATTTCTTATTGACCTGCAATTTGCACTTGGGAGGATCCACGTCAATGATCAGAGGCGTAGTTTGTCATTTAAGGAGGACGTTATTCATCATTGAGGGTCTGCAATACTTGAAACCTGCCGTATATCTTCTCCTAAGGCATTTGCGTTTCAAATCTACTGCTATAGGCATTTTTGAGTTGGAGGATTTGTGGAGCTAGTACATTGTGCAAAGTGAATCGAAATTCAGGTTCCCATTTGTCATTACGTTTACAATTGAGCAATCGGATTTATATATTTTATTTTATGGTGGTGAGAATTTGTATTTAGTTTTCAGTCATTTCTTCAAAGCATTTTTACTCAACCAAAAAAAATACAAAAAACACATATTCCAAAAAAATAAAAAATAAAAAATGGAAAACACCAAAGAAAATATAGGAATACCAGTTGTGTATCAGCATTTCAGTTAGAAGCCAATTCGGGTCTTTACAAAACTAAGGCTAATTAACTAAGAGCATATAAGACAAACATTTGGTAAATTATTGAATGAATAAAAGAATGAGCAAGATGCTCATAAATAGTTTACAAGGATGCTGTTCTAATAATGAAAGTACAAAGGATATTAGAAACATTCTAATATTTAGAAGATTTACAAATTTGACCATTAAAACAATAATAAATAGAATATTATAGAGAGATTATTCTAATACCCTCCCTTAATGGTCAATTGATCAATGACACCAAGAAGCCCCTTGAATTTAACAAACTTTTTTGGAAGGAGGGACTTGGTGAGAATATTGGTAGTCTGATCCATTGTAGGAACATACTGCAAATCTACAGATCCATCTTCAACCAATTGACAGATGAATTGACAATGAATGTCAATATGCTTGGTTTGCTCATGGAAGAATGGATTTTTGGCAAGTTCGATGACCCCTTGGTTTTCACAGAAGAGGGGTGAAGGACCTGCTTGAGGCATATGTGATGCAAGAGCATCTTGGGTTCAGAGCAATCTCGTATCAACCAAAAATACTTTGTTTCTAGTTTGTTCAATTGTTAGATTGTACAGTTTGTGTGATTAATTCTGTGATAATTCATTTCTTCGAGTTAGTGTTTGTTATGTTGGATTATAAGCTAGACTTATCTTAGATCATGTTCCTAGGTTTGCAACTCATCCAGATCATTTTTGCATGAGTTATGATTTGTTCTCTCTTAGATAGCGTGTTCTTACCTGTTCTAGGACTTGGTGAATTCCAATCTCGTGATGGAAATCTATGGCTTACGAAGCTCGGTAGCGGATACATCCATGTTCTTGGAACATGTGTGGACCTGAATCTCGATTCATTGGCTCTTACTTGACTTATGTGGTTTGTTCATTATAATTTGGGACCAGACCTATTTGTTGTTATACGTTTCCTACTCTTGAGAAATGTAATCCGTCTTGGGCCAACCTGCATGTCACAATGCCTATATATTATAATGTAATGTATCTCTTAAGGGGATGAGGAGATAGGGAATATTGAGGATAGATATCATTAGAATTGGATCTAAGGTCTCTGATCGAAGCTTGTAATCAAGAAGGCCTGTTATAGCTTGACATATATGAAGGCATGTATGTTGCCAATTGATTGTAATTTAATTTCTTCTTGAATGAAAGCAGATCTGACATTGTTCTTTCAATCTCTTGTTGGTTTCTATTTTGTTTACTATTTTTGCATACTTGGATAAATCTCTTTGAGGTCCCTCCATTTGTGACAACACCAAGTGGTATCAGGGCATAGTTGTGTTCCATGTAGAGTTGATTATTGAACTTTTTATTGCGAAGCCCTAAGTTGATTTGGTTGTGGGGTGGTAGAGTTGAGATTTGGCCTACAATTGTAGAGGGTTGACAAAATGGTTTGGGGATAAGTAGATCTAGGTGTGACGGGCACATTCAAACATATAACAACTACATTGGAAGTTGTGGAGATTGCCAAAGAAGAGGTAGACCAATTGAAGATGTAAGTGATGATGAAGTTGAAGAAGTAGTTGCAAGAAATGAAGAACCTGTACTTGGACAAGGAGATAAAATATTCTTGAGAGCCTAAACTAGGTTCAATGCAAAACCACATTTTAGTTTACCTGATTTTGATGGTGAGCTAGATTCAAGTGAATTACTTGATTGGATTATTGAGATGGACAAGTATTTCGAATAGGAGATTGCCATGTAGATAAGAAGGTGATATAGCTAGCACTAAGTTTAAAGGACATGCATCTTTATGGTGGGAACACTTGCAGTTGAGTAGGGAAAAGAGACAAAAGGACAAAATCAAATTTCGGGATAAGATGGTGTATAAATTGAAGGGAAAATCATTACCTGGTGATTATCATGTAAGCTTTTTGAGGAAAATGTAGAACCTAAAGCAAAGAAAGTCTATTGTGAAGGAATACACTGAAGAATTTTATAGGTTGGATATTAGATCTAGACATATGGATGATGAGCTTGAAAGAATTGCAAGGTATGCGAATGGTTTGAGGACTTTTATTCAGGATGAAATTAGTTTGGTCAAGATGGATAGCAATTATGAAGCATATCAATTTTCTTTGAAGGCAGAAGAAAAGTTGAACAAAAGGCATGAACAAAGCTAGAGAAGAAGAGGTGATAGATTTCAAAGAGGTAGAAGCAAATAATTTGCAGAAAGAGGTAGATCTTACTTTGATGTGAACAAATGCAAGTCAAAATGGAAAGAAGAGATTTCATACTGAGGAAGAGGAGGTGGATGCCCTAGAGGTAATGGTTACAAAAGAGAGGATAGAAATTGGTTTAAAGGAACTTGTTTCAAATGTGGAGAAGATCATAGTGCGTTTGAGTGCATTCATTGGAATTCAAGCAAGAAATGGGTAACAGTAGCGAAAATTCATTTGTGAAAGAGGAGTCACCTAATCGTTGAATAAACTAAAAGATGAAGAAGCCCTAATGGTAAGGAGAGCCCTATGTAATAAGGAGCTTGATCAAGAACCAGTGATGAGAAAGAGTTTGTTCAAATCCAAATGTAAAGTTGCAAGTAAGTATTGCAAAGTAATCATTGATAATGGGACTTCAAATAATTTAGCATCAGAGGAGTTGGTTACCAAGTTGCAATTCCCAAGAATAAAGCACCCAAAGCCATATTAGATTGCATGGATCAAAGATGATCATAAGGTTTTGGTAAGTGAACAATGTCTTGTGAAATTGAAGATGGGGTCATATTTGTGATATTGTGTCGATGGATTGTTGCCATATCTTGTTGGGTAGTCTATGGCAATATGATAGACAAGTAGTGCATGATGGTAGATTGAATAGGTATATTATTGTGGCTAATGGGATGAAGTAAGTATTGTTAACTTTGGTAGAAGATTCTAAGAATGTGAATTGTACTATAGTAAGATTTTGTTTAGTTGAAGGAAGAACATTTCTTGATGGCTTGAAGAAAGAGAGTGTGTTTTGTTTTGACTCTATAGAAACCTAATTTGGAATAGTGGATGAGCAACCGTTGGAAGTAAATAAATTATTGATAGAGCTTGAGGACATCATTTTGTATAATGTATGTGATGGATTACCTCATGTTAGGAGTATCAGTGATTGTATGGATCTAATTCCAGAAGCAAGTTTACTAAATGAGGCATTGCATAGGATAACACTTGCAGAGAATGAGGAGTTGAACAAGCCAGTGCAAGAATTGTTGCGTAAGGGATCGATTAGAGAAAGTTTGATTACTTGTGCAGTACCTGTTGTATTGTTCTCTAAGAAGAATTAATGAATGAATGAACGATTTTAATAACATCCGCGAGGCAAAAGCATCCTATGGGACCCACAAGATAAAAGACAAGCACCCCCCCATGATTAAAAACATTAGGCCTTTTGGAGTTGCTTTTCTAAGTCTGCCCTTCGACAATTAATATTGACTAGTAAATTTTTGGTCTTGTCCAACTCCTCTTCCTCAAAGAGTATCTAACTTGCCATTTGCTAGAATATCTTGATAGCTAGAGCGGATGTCATTGTATGCTGGACATTCCATGAGAAAGTGTCACTCGGTTTCAACCACTTTTGTGTTGCAAAATATACATATTCTCTCCTCCCATTCTTCCTTGGGTATCGTCCATCTGTCCGTTTCGCATCTCAAATGATGAGAGCCTGTCCTAAGTTGCGCAATGAGCATCTTAGCTCTCCATTTGATATTTGCTCCTATGTATGTTTTCTCTTCATGGGCCCTTGGTGGGTTAAATTCTTTAATATAATAGGTTTTTTATGCCCATTTTGTTTTGACCATATGCAGCTCTTGAATATTTCCTTCACAAACTTCTTTATCTCAGCATTGTTATTCGGACATTCATGTATACTGATATTCCATTTTTCCATCCATTTAACATTTTGTTTCATCCACATGTTCTTTCTTCTATCCAACCTCTCTTCCATGATCAACTTAGGCCAACGATGGCTTTCCATACTTTGGGCTTCCTGTAAATAGCATAATAACCGAATCACTGCTCATGCCTCTAATGGGAAGATGCTCGTTTCTGCCAATAGGATCTCATAGGGAACTGTGGTTTCAATTTTGAGACGGCTGATGATTAAATGCTTTTGGATTCTTTCTACCTGTCTCCATTTCAGATCCGACATGCTGCTGCCCCAAACCTCACATTCATAGAGGATCACCGGGGTAACTGACAAGCAAAAGAACATTTTTTTGATTTTCTAATCCCATAATTCCACATTCCTGCATATATTCTCTAATGGGCAGCTATTGAAAAGAGAAGTGTTTTGCTGCCTCTTGTTTCTTTTTAAAGAGAAAATCATCTCCGTGGTTTTGCTAGTGTTCACTTGCATCCCGACCACTTGACAGAAGGCCTCAAGTGCCTTCAAGTGTCCCTCACACCACCCTAAAGAATGTTTACTGATTCCAAAGCTATAAACAAAAGCATAGAGAAGTATAGACTTCCTTTACCTAGGATGGACAACATAATGGATTATTTGAGTGGAGAGAGGTATTTTACCAAAATTGATTTGAAAAGTTTTACCAGCAGATCAGAATCAGACAAGGAGATGAATGGAAGTCCGCTTTCAAGACTAATGAGGGTTTGTATGATTAGTTGGTTATGCCTTTTGGTTTGACCAATGCACCTAGTATTTTTATGAGGCTAATGAATGAGGTTTTGAAGAAATTCTTGGGTAAATTTGTGATTGTATATTTGGATGATATTCTGATTTTCAATACGGGCAAGGAGGAGCATTTGATACATTTGAGACAAGTATTGTAGAGATTGTAGTAAAGAAATGTACTATTATGAAGGAGTTAGTGTATCTTGGATTTGTGATTTCAAATAAAGGTTTGAACATAGAGCCTAAGAAGGTTAAAACAGTTGTTGAATGACCCACACTGGAAAGTGTTGGAGAAGTTAGATCATTTTATGGATTGGTTAGTTTTTACCGGAAGATTTTTAAGGAATTTTAGTTCAAATTGCAATCCTATGACATAGACTATGAGAGGTGATCATAAAGATTACAAGTGGACACAAGGAGCAGACAAGAGTTTTGAACTACTCAAACATAAAGTTATTGTACAACTAGTGTTGGATTTACCTGATTTCACTAAGGTATTTCAAGTGGCCTATGATGTAAGTGAAAATGCAATTGTAGCATATTGAGTCAAGGAGGTAGACTTGTTGCTTTTTACAGCAAGAAGTTGAATGATCTCAAGAGGAGATACTCAGTTTAGACCAAGAATTTTATGCCATTGTTCAAGCTTTGAAGAAATGAAGACATTACTTGTTACCGAATGGTAAGTTTAATCAAAGACATATGAGATAGGTTGAGTTCTTCTAGAGTTATACTTTTGTTTTGAAACACAGGAGCGGGCAGTTAAACAAGGTAGCTGATGTATTGAGTAGGAGAAGAAATTTGTTGACAGAGATGAGAGTGAAAGTGCATGGGTTTGATGAATTGAATACTTTATATGAGGATTCTTTGGATTTTGGAGAATCGTGGAAAGCTTGTAAGGAAGTTGTTGTAGTTGAATGAAGTAAGAGGTTGGATTATTTCATTCATGATGATATGTTGTTCAAGGGAGTTCGTTAGTGCATACCTAGAGGATCAATGAGGGATAATTTGGTTAAGGAGAAATATAGTGGACTTGGACATTTTGCTATTGATAAGATAGTGAGTTTAGTAAGACAAATATTATTGGTCGCAAATTTATAAGGATGTTTAGAGATATGTGCAAGGTTGCAGAATTTGTCAAGTTACTAAAGGTAGTAGTCAGAATGTGGGATTGTATACACCATTGCCTGTACCTAGTAAACGATAGGAGGATATTAGCATGGATTTTATTTTAGGATTGCCTAAAACACAAAGGGGTAATGATTTTATATTTGTGGTGGTAGACAAATTTTCTAAGATGTCACATTTCATTCCTTGTAAGAAGACTTCAGATGCAGTGCATGTGGCAGACTATTCTTTTGGTAGATTATGAGATTGCATGGATTACTAAGGAGTATAGTTTTAGATAGGATAGCAAGTTTGTGGGATATTTCTGGAGGACACTTTGGAGGAAGATGAGCACTGAGTTCAAGTTTAGTTCTACTATTCATCCACAAACCCTAAGTTACCGGTTCGAGTTCGAAGAGCCGGTTTGCTAGTAGTGCAAGATTTTGGAAAGGGGTTTGGGTTCGTTTGTATAAAAATATGTAAAAATTATGTATATACATATTTATGAAGCCTAGAAGCATAAGTTAAAACTAGAATGTCACATAGCATCATAAAATCATAAGATTTATACAACGAAAACATCGTAAACTTTAAACTTGTAATCATAGCATCACGAATCATGATTATACCATCATATATTTCAAGTTCAACATCAAAGATTCAGACATTAAAATTAAATCATGATTCATAACATTAAGTCCAAGAATTATTGTTTCAAGTTCAACTAATGGATTAAAACTTTAGCAATATTCATCTTGTTCATCTTCATCTTCTTCTTCATCATTATCATCTTCTTTTTCTCCTCGTAGTTCTTTGGCATTAGTTGACTCAGCAATAGAGCTAAGACCAATGGGATCAACAACATCAATAATAGTATTGGTGTCAAAATCTTCAAAATCTTCAATTCAAAGCCGAGAGTAGAAGCATCCAAGTCTGCCAGCTTTGCATTTACATTTCACCTCTTTGTCTCCCCTTCTTCGTATTCTTTAGTCTTGTGTGAGAGGAGACACAAGTTGTAATGCATGAATACCAAGTTCTTTGCTCTTTTTGATTGCAACTTATTGCGCTTCATTGAGTGGATGAAAGAATATGTTCTCCAATTTCTTTCCGATGCAGATGAATTAGCAACCAATGAAGACATGACAAAGTAAACAATTAAAATAAAATTTAAATTATTAATCTTGAATCTTATAATTTCTAGCAATTTATGAAGACAAAGTGAACTGATAGTAATTTAAAAAAAAATAAACTTACTTGTGATATAACTTTGATTGCAAGGGGCTGCAACGTTTGGAATCTTGGGCCATGGAGGTACCACCAACTATGAGCATCCTTCCTAAACCAATGACGAAGAGCATCATTACTTAGAGATTTTGCATCCACAAACTGTATGATGACATCCATAATCAAATCTCGCATATCATCATTAGGATAGAGTCTTTGAAATGCTGCCTTGTATCCATCAGACACTTCTAAATATCTATAGGGTGGTAGCCTTCCTAGTAGATTAGTAGATTGGGTGCTATAGTATTGGGGCATCAATGCATAGGCAAACAAATGTGGAGGAATGGTCATTTTGTTCCATTGTTCTACAATAGTTGCTTGCAATTGTTTGTAGAAGGTCTCTTCAAGATCTTTCTCTTTTTCATTTACAATTTGCTTGATCTTCCCAAGCATTGAGTCTATGCCATCATAGTTCTCTCCAAAGAAAGGCATATCCATGTCAGCATACCTAAGTATGATTATAATGGATTCGGGAGCTTAATGAGATATTCCACATGTTCCCACTGTAAGTCATCCAATATCCTAAGCTTTATTTTGGATGCCCTCCTACTGTTGCTTTGCCTCCATACAACACAATTGTTGCTGATTATCATATTGGAAAGTGCCTCTTTCACTTGCATAAGTCATCTCAAGTGATTACATTTGATATAAAATGTGTCTCAACAACTTGTAAAATAAAATAGAACAAAAAAATTATAACTATTAGATACATAAGAAAAGAGTACACATTACACGATAAAAAAATCAGAAATTGTAAGATAGTATCTTTTTAATAATTATATTACTAACTTGAGTTCAAGTTCACTTACCTTCAGTAACTCCAAATGTGAGAATGTTTTGAATATCCTTTGAGTCATGTGGTGGTTTGTGATGAACATTTGGATGTCCACAACTTCTGCATACACCTTGATCCACTCAATACTCTTCCCAATCTTTTGTAACGTAAGATTGAGTGAATGAACCTCACAAGGTGTCCAAAAACTATGATGATATCTCTCGTCAACCAACAAACCAACAACTCTAAAATTCTTTGCGTTGTCCATTACAACTAGGACAACGTTTGTAGAACCCACTTTTTCAATGACATAGATGAGAATATTAGCAATAAATGAGCCATCTTTTACTTGCCCCTCACAATCCACTGCTTTCAAAAACATTGCCCCTTATAGTGGACACTGCCACAACATTGATCAATGGACAGTTTCTAGCATCTTTCCACTTGTCGGAAACAATTGTTACCCCTGTCTCAATCCATGAATCCTTTATTGGCTTTAATTGCTCATCAATCAACTTGACCTCTTGATCCAACAAGGTGGTTCATACTCTCTCAAAACCAGGACCTGAACACCCTACAAGAGCTTGATTAGCACATCTCAACATCCTCTTGAAATATGGAGAGCGAACAAGATAAAAAGACAATGCATTTGCATACAAGCATCATGCCACATCAATGTCGGCAATTTCCCTGCTCTGATTTTGAAATGCAGTTTCTAGTAGTTCCCTTCTTTTGTGTGTAAGGGCTGCTTTATTTTGAGAATTAGGGGCAGTTGAGTTAGTATAGAAGGGGTGATCTTCTATCACAACATCTATGGTGGATTTTATTCCCTTTGCTTTTTAAAATTTTATTGCTACTGTCATCAATGGTATTTTGCCTATGTTCTCTCTTATATGCTTCCTCATGCTATTGAATATATTTTAATACTGTTGAATTTGGCACAAGTACATTTTTTTCCTGGACATTTCTTGACTCCTCTTCCTGGGTATCCACACAAATGACCCACCACATGAAAATAGGAACTATTCCTTTCTACATCACAACCTCGACAATTCTAATGGAAAGCACCACCTCCTAGAAGAGGATTACAATATCCACATACTTCCACAAAGGAGAATCAGAATGAGGTTCTATTCTTTGTTGGGTATTGCCTATTGAGGGAGAGGTAGATCCCATTGTAGTTCCTTTTCCTATGGCAAGAAATTGTATACATATTGAGAATGAAATTTTAGGGAAAACAATGGGCAAATCTTATTAGCAATGAAAGATTAAAAAAAAGCTTAAACAAAACAAAAAGAAATTAGAACAAGGACTTACCTCTTCCACTCATTGTAAGCTTGCAAAGGTGTAGGAATGAGACACAAGCACTTCAATATAGCTCATAAATCAATCTTCCAACTCCTCCTTGCACAAACAAACTCTTGCTCAACGGCTTATTTTCTCTTGCTCAAGACAAAATAACCTACTTGTACACCACAAATGAGAGTTAGAAGCCAACATAAGCCTTTCACTTACACATTTTAGGGTTAAGAAAGTCAAAACATTATAAAATATGCAGAAAAAAGCATTTTTCCACCATCCGCAAGACCTAGTTTGACCAAGTTCAAACGTAGTTCGATTTGGGCAAGAGAAATTCGCCCAAGTTTGATTTCCAGAGGCACTGGTTCGAACTACTCTGATTTTCAAACCCTAATTGGACCACTTAGTGAATTGTAATCGGACCAGGTGCCAATTTGAACCTAGGCTTGGTCTGTAGGGTGTATAGCCAAACTGGGCCAACTAAGCACAAACCGTTGGGCAAACAGAGGTTTGTGAATAGGAGTTTGGGTAATTTATTGAGATGTTTGGTTGCAGATAAACATGGTAATCAGGATTTAGTAGTGGTGCAAGCAAAGTTTTCATTTAACAATTTGGTAAATAGGAATACTAGTATGACACCATTTGAGATTGTTATATGTATGAATCCTAAGGAAATTGCAAAATTAAGGGATCTTAATCATGAGAAGAAACGGAGTGCTAAAGTAGAAGGATATGCAGATCTTATGAAGCCATTGCACAAGGAGATTAAACATTGTTTGGAGCATAGAAATTAGAGGTACAAGGAGAAGGCTGATAGATCTAGGATATATAAGGATTTTTCAGTAGGAGATGAGGATATAGTTCATTTGAAGAAAGGGAGATTTCCAATTGGAATTTATAGAAAGTTGTAGATGAGGAGGTTTGGATCTTGTAGAATCTTGAGGAAGTTTAATTTCAGAAATGCTTCTGAAGTTGAATTACCCAAGGATATGGATATATCATCCATATTCAATGTTGCATATTTATATGAGTATCGTGAGACTGATTTGAGTTGAGACGATGATTCAGATATAATAGTATCTTAAGAAGTAGATTGATGAGATAGAGAGATTCTTGGATAATAGAGTTGGAAGGAGTACAAGAAGTAAGGAGTATATAGAGTGGTTAGTGAAGTGGAAGGACATACCAGTTGAGGATTCTTCATGAATTTCTCAAGCTGAGTGGGATCAATTTGATTCTTTCCAAATTGAAAAGTGAGAGACTCACTTTCTTAATAACCCTAGTTGTTTGATGTAGGAGCATCTTGGGTTCTTTGCAATCTTGCATCAACCAAAAATATTTTGTTTCCAATTTGTTCAATTTGCTAGCTTGTACAGTTTGTGTGATCAATTCCACAATTATTCATTTCTTCAAGTTAGGGTTTGTGATGATTGGATTATAATTAGGATCTATCTTAGATCATGTTCTTAGGTTTGCAGCTTATTTGGATCAGTGTTGCTCGAGTCATGATTTGTTCTCTCTTGGGTAGCATGTTCTTACCTATTCTAGGACTTGTTGCGGAATTCAGATCTTGCGATGGAAATCTACGGCTTGTGAAGCTCAGTGGCACATTCATCTATGTTCTTGGAACATGTGTGGACCTAAATTTCGGTTCATTGACTCTTACCCGACTTATGTATAAATTGGGACCTAGCCTATTTGTTGTAATATGTTTCTAGTTCTTGAGAAATGTAATCTTTCTTGGGCCGGCCTGCATGTTGCGATACCTAAATATTGTAATGTAATGTATCTCTAAAGAGGATGAGGAGTTAGAGAATATTAAGAATATATATTATTAGAATTGGATCTAATGACTTTCCTGTCACAGCTTGGCATGTATGTTGCCAACTGATTGTAATTTGATTTCCAATTGAATGAAAGCGGATCTGGCATTTCTCTCTCAATTTCTTATTGTTTTTGGTTGTGTTTACTTTTGCTGCACTCTTGGATAGATCTCTTTGAGGTCCCTCCATTCATGACTGCACCAATATGGATATCAAGAAGTATCATTCGAAGCCAAACCGCCTCACAACCTGCTTTGAGTGTTCCTCAATATTTAGCTTCTATCGAGGAAAGAGATACGACCCACTGCTCCGAGTGATAGCTCCTGTGCCCAAACTGAAGACATACTTGGAAGTGGAATCGTCATCAATAGAGCTTCCCCAATCCGAATATGTATAACCAATGAGGTAGGGATCTCCAGTGCGTCCATATAGGATACAAAAGTCTAGAGTGCCCTTGACATACGTAGGATGCGCTTTATTGCAGTCCAATGATCTGAAATAGAAGATTTCATAAAGCGAGAAATGTAGCTCACTATAAAGCTGAGATCAAGTCTAATGGCGGTGAGATAGATCAAATTGCCAACTAGTTGCTCGAATGCGGATTCATCTCAATAGGAGAATTAGATATGGCTGACAACTTAAGTCTGAACTCCATAGGTATAGAAGCAGATTTGCAATCCTGCATTTTGAATTTGTCAAGCAGAGCTTGTACATACTTAGACTGAGAGATGAAGGTGCCATGTGATTGATGCCAAATCTTGACACCTAGGCAGTAGTGCAAAAGATGAAGGTCGTTCATGTCAAAAGACTGACATAAATTTTGTTTGATTTCTTGAGTCAAATATGCCAAACTGCCAGTGACGATCAGATCATTGACACAAATAACCAGAAGACTGATGTCACTGCCAGTAATCTTGACATACAAATTTGAGTCAGAAGGACTCTGCTAGAAACTCTGATTGATGAGTTACTTATCAATTTTCATGTACCATGTCCGAGGAGTCTGCTTGAGGCCATAGAGTGCTTTCACTAGTTTGAGTACTTTGTTCTCTTTCTGAGCAACCTTGAATCTAGGAGGTTGTGTCATGTAAACCTCTTCGTGCAAGTCTCCATTTAGGAAGGCACTCATGACAACAATTTGACGAACCTTCCAACCACACTGAGCTGCCATGGTTAGGACTAATCAGATGGTGCTTATCTTGGGTGTTGTAGCAAAGGTCTCCTCATAATCAATTGCTTCATATTGAGAGAAGCCTTTGGCAATGCGACAAGCCTTGTACTCATCTAAAGTACCATCAGCCCTGTATTTGACTTTGTAGGCCCAGGAAGGTCTGATAGGACCCAAGTGTTATTTTTCAACAAACTAATCATAAATGCTTATTTCAGTGAACAACATAATTATCATTTGTTATGAATGGAGATGTCTGTTCCACCTTTGTCTTCTCATGGATTGATGCAGATATAAATACAAGTCAATCGACTCACAAAGAAGGCAGATTAGATTATATATTTGATAAACAGTTTTATATGCCTTTGTGTAGCGCTGGATAAGAGCATACAAGGTTGCCATAAGCAACTGCAGGTGCAAGCAATTCATATTTACATCAGAGATTTTATCCCTTAAGAAGCATAATCAATTATTGTTATATCAGACACAGCTTCACTAATGAGAGAATCAGAACACAATCATTTCAAGAACATCAAATATAGCCTATATGGCTGCCGGTAAGATTATACATTGACCTGTACATGTAGTGTGGACAACACAGTAAAGGTCAAAGACAACCATTCATGTTATAGAGCATATTTCACATTGTTATAGCAGATACAGCCTTTCCATTATTTGTATACAACCTTCTTGAAAAGTAGACATTTGAATCTATACACAATTTCCATCACAGTCAGCATTTTCATTTGGAATTACCAGTAATCTGCATTTGATACTATCATTCATTGGAATTGTAGTTTGTGTATGCATTTGTATGATCATACAATTGAATCAGTTGCATTATTTACTTCACTATAAGTCATAGTTTGGATCAATAGATCAATGGTTCCAACAGAAATTATACAAATTCTGTATTGTCTCATATATAGCAAAAAGTGGAAATTACAATTGGTACCAGAGCCTATTGTCCTACCTAAAGGTCAATGAGCAAATCACTAATAACTTACACCCGGTGGAAGACAGGAGAAAAAGGACACATGGGCGAAAAGGGAAATATGGGGAGCAAGGTAGATCAGGTTCTAAGAGAACAGAGAGAATTGCAAAACAAATTAACTCAATTAATTGACATCTTAACTTGGTCCACACTGAGCCATACCCATGAAACCCCAAAAAACTTAAAATGGGCATGAAGAATAATCACCAGCCGACAGTCCAAAAAGACAAAGCTTGAGGCCAGGATTACCAAGATTTTCACTGCCAGATGGAGAAATAGGGAAAGAACCCAAGAACCCTCCTTTCTTCAAATTTAGGAGCAAACCAAACAAGATTTGGAAGTAGGGAATCTACAAAACGAAACGCCCTTCAAAGAATATCTTGATTTAAGAATGAAGTATGTGCCTTGAAGATGGAACAGAGAGGGATGCTCTGATTGAAAAGGCAGGTAGGAAAGTTAAGCATTCTATATTTTGAGGGAACAACAAACATGTTTGCTAGAGCCTGGGTATAAAAACTCGGCACTTACTTTCAACTAAACCCTATGACTGAAGAGGAAGCCATAAAATCTGCACCTAGATGGAATAGCTCATGAATGGTGGCATAATGGGGTGTTAACCATGGGACATTCCAAAATTACCTCCTATCTATAGTTCATCAAAAGGGTGATAGAGAGGTATGACAACAAAGATCCCAAGTTGCATTTCAAGGAACTAACCCAAGTCGAGCACTGTTAAGAAAAGATAGCGTCAGTCAGATCAAAAGAGATAATATATGTATATATGTGTGCATGTATACCAGTTAACTATGTGAACTGATACACACACACATACACATGAACATAATCTACTCTGTCATTATACAGATCCTCCTTGAATAAATCTGATCAAACAAGTGTGAATATCTGATTATGTTTCTCTCAGATCAGGTTGCATACCCTGACGATATTGTATAAACCTCTATGGATCAGGTGTATGATACAATATATTTATTGGATGTTATGAAAAGGATTACTGTAAATGCATAACACTTGCCCGATAGTCATAGGGCACATTTACTTAGTTACTAATCATACCTGATCCTGATCGGGTCTCTTGGATTAATTAAATAAAGTGTTCATACCTTTCCAAGTGTGACTTATCACCAACGGTCATGACCATCCTTATTATGCCTCTTGGTGGATATACTGATATTGACTGATCATGAGAGGATACACTTCGAAATCAATAAATGTTCTCTTCACTCCTGATTTGCAGTCGCAGAAATATTCATTACAACTTTGGTAATCATATTCAATTTACAGTATTGTAATACTGCTTCAAGGACCTGTAATAATTTGCAAAACAATTAAATAGAAGTCAGTATTCTGTTCATCAGATTTGTCATATACATATCAGTTATACAGTCTGAACATAAGTTTAATTACATTAACATGGTATCAGAGCCTGGTCAGTAAGATTAAAGTTAAACTTGAGAAATCAGATCACCTACCTTGATAAAGAGATTCACTCTTCCATCCCTCAAAATGACAAACACAATAAGATTGGAGGATCGCCTTGAAGGGGCCAATAACTTCACAACATGGGAGCTAAGGACCATGATGATATTAGAAGAGTGTAAGTTAGACTTATATATAAAAGACAAAAGGATAGAACCTGAGGATGAAACAGAAAAATCTCAATGGATTAAAAATAATAAGAAAGCTATGGAAATGATAGTGGATTATGTAAGGGACCACATAGTACCTACTAGCCAAACAAACAACTGCATACCTTATGTCAAATCTCTAGAGAACTCATCTGAGATATCCCATAATTTAAAACAATAAAGAAACAAAATGTTAATATGAGCAAAGAAAGAAACACACCTTGTCTTTGTATATATCTGCATTTCCTGCATTTTCATAGTAGTTTAGAATTGTTCTAGTAATAGATGGATCTTGGCACTTACCAAGGCATTCATCCACCATGTAGACACTTAACCTTGATAATATGTGTTGAGTAACATGGATCTTTTCTGCAAATGTACTAACATGGCCATTGTGATTGATGTGTTCGAAATGCAGATTTGGATCTCATATAAATATGAGAGGAGACATGTCTCTATGGTGTAATCATCACTTAATAATATTATATTAACATAACTAGTAATATGTATAACAATATATATATACTATACTATACTATACTATACTATACTATACTATATATATTATATACAATAATATATATATGTATTATATACATACTATACTATAATATATATATGTATTATATACAATAATATATATTATTTGACATGGATAAGTATATATATGAAATGATGATTCAACCGAATCAATCCAACTGAAGCTACAACTTCAACACTCCCTCTTGGCTAGGGAGGATTTGTAGAACACACACACACATATATATATATATATTATATTATAGCATATATATTATATATTATATATTATAGTATATATATAATATAATATATAATATATAATATATATACACTATAATACAATATATATATTATATACAATAATATATATATGTATTATATGCAATAATATATATTATTTGACATGGATAAGTATATATAGGAAATGATGATTTACCAATAATAATGTATATCAGATCGAATCAATCCAACTGAAGCTATATCTTTAACACTCCCTCTTAGTTAGGAAGGATTTGTAGAACGCATTATGCTCTCAAGAATATGAAGAGATATCATCTCAGTATGATATTCAATTTACTATGAGGCTAAATTTATCACCTTTCATAACACACAATTGAAACAATTTCCATAAGTTTAATATAAATTTAAACACCACCTTAAGTGTGGTCTATAATATTAACTCTGTCATGGCGTCCGGTAAGATCCGACCCAAAGAACCATAACAAGTTGGTTATCATGGTGTTTGGCAAAATACGGTGCAAAGAACTATGATGAGTTGGTTATCATGGTGTCCGGCAAAATCCGGCCCAAAGAACCATGATAACACTTGCTCCTAGACATCCAACACATTTAGGTGCTACAAGTTAATGTAGCGTATCTAGGAGATAGGTCAAACTATTGATAAGGTTGTCACCTTACAATGGTTACGTTTTGGTTGATACGTTCATTATCATGGTTACCTTAATTTTCTCTCACAGAAATGCATTACAAGGAGTTTCACTTAGAACTTCTCCTCATAGAGAAGATATCATTCACAAATGATTGCGCCTCAAAAATTCTCCCTCTGAACAATGATCCTGGGAAGTCAAGTCTAGCAGTTACTCCCTTAGAGACTCTCTTACCCAAGGATTCTTGTCAGACTCACTTTGAATCTGATATCTAATTTTCTGGTGATAAGTCATCACTTCCTCATGATATACATAGGAGTAGGGCCATCAAAATCATGTAGTCACACATGTATTTCTAGACTCCGTCTAAGCATCAATCTTCTAAGCTCCTGCGTTGCCTTAGAAGAAGTGTCATACTCCTTAATGTAGAAGAATCTCATAATCTCAATCATGAAAGATGTTTGCTTCAAGAGCCTCACTTTATCCATCTTTATCATCAGGCTCTTTGGAGCTATTATTATTAGATTGAGTCCACACAATATTTGGTAGCATATGTAAAGTACTGACCTTCTTTTCCTGGCATGAGGGCCCCTATCTAGCTATAGAACTCTTACTATACTATAAAGGGGGGGCCCCACTACACTATAGTTCCCCTACTCTATAATGGCAGGGGGGTGGCGATTAAAAAAAATAGAGGAAGGGGGGTAGATGGCGGTACTCTCCCACCCCTCTCCCGACGTAATAACTTAGAGTAGAGTATCTCGAAGTAACTCAGAGTCTCCCGCCCGGAGAGGCCCTCCCCCCATTATAGAGTAGGGGGGCTCGAAGAATATGTTCAAACATAAGGAAAAGATCAAGGCAAATAACCCTTATAGTATGTATAGAATTACAAATAAGAGAGCGACTGCAAGGAGTAGATAAATCTAAAAGATAAGAATACTTATCTACACATGAAGATTCATAAATTGGCTTTTTAGATTATTTGAGAATGGAACATCTCCCCTCTAAATAAGGTTCAAGTGGGAATGGAACATTGACTATTATTCCCCCCACAATGTAAAATCTCCACTCATTCTTATTGTTGAACAATTTTGTATCAAATATGACAACTCCTTTCTAAGTTCCAACTTGTTCTTTTCGTCCATTGAAGGTCCAAACATTCATTTAGCTTAACAATAGAAGCGAACACGTCCTTCCATTTTCTCAAACTCGTCCACAATATTGCCAATATCTTGATTGAGTATGATTGTGCCACATGTATGATTCTACAACTCATACGTTGAGTTTCGTTCATCAAAGAGAGACTCGTTAGATGGTTCAAATGAATTCTTAAAAGCTTCATTAACGTCTCACAACAACTCAAATTTCCTTTGTTCATGCAAAGGTATTTTTTTGATCTTTTGATTAAACCTATATTACGCACATCTTGCAATCTGTGTATTTCAAATTTATATCATTAGTGAATCCATCACAATGTGGTTTACTCCCTCTGAATTAATATGATCAAGATCACCAAAGGTTGATTGAATCATATCCTCTATATGCTCCCTCTCTTTTAAGGTTGCCTCAAATGTCAGCCTCGCTCTGAATCTCAATCTTTCTTTTCCTGTAATAACATTCTCAAAGGAAAAGATCAAGGCACAACTTTTATACAAATGTAAAAATAACAATTTATTAAATTAAGAATACAATACTTGGAAATTATACTCAAAAATAAAAATTTATCTCACGTAGTCAAGGATAATGCCCTTCAGATGACTTCCTTATTCATTACTAATGCTTCTCCTTGTTTATAAATAAATTTCATATCTTATTATTTTCAATAACAATATTGGTATTTCAGAATAATACAAAAAAGTTATATTACTATCTTGATATGTACCCACTACATGCTTTATGATTAATAATATTAGATTATCAAATATCATTATTGAAGGTTATTATCCTTACAACAATTTTACATTATACATTATTAAAAAAGTCATTCATTTACTTTTCTATCTCTATATGTTCTAGTGTATTTATTAACATATTGATAGTGTAAGGAATAATACATTTCATAATAGTATGAAAAATTAAATAATGAATCACCTATACTTGCCTCAAACTCTATTAGTGCTTTAATTTCTTAGCTCTTCCCAATAAGTCTTTAAAGGTATATGATAGCTCTATTTGGTATTGGTTACATTCCCTCTTGGTAATGTCCAATGTCCAATCTATGTGGCAGCTCATCCAGTAATTCCCTTGCACCAGGAAAGATAATTCTTATCGACCTTTTCTTCTTGACATAGGCGTTCCCTTTCAATGTTGCTCCACATCACAGTCCCTGTTGATGCTGATCAGATGTAATTGTTTCCTTTCTATGCACCTTAGTGGAAGGGTCTTTATTTTATTGTTGGTATTTTCCCATTTGAACTCTATGGAGGATATATGTTCAAATACCTGACTGTTATTATACGTATGCAATTCTATTCTTTTGGTATGCAGAAGTCCTATAAGTCTATTCTCTTACAGTAGAGGCCTCCAATATGTATGTCAATATCTCTTTCTACATAATGTGTTTGTGCTCGATGCTGAATTGGATTGAATAAATAATGGATAGCGATGAAGACTATGGAGGGATGGATATGAGTACCGCCATATGATTTGTAACACTATATTCTTGTGACAAGTTTGTGTGGGCAATATATGAATATTGCCCTTAAATGGGAGTTGCTCATCTATATTCGGAATAACCAAAGGGGCCACCTTTGATATATGGTGATCATTGTATTTTCATTTTGTAGGCCGTACTTAAATCAAATTTGGTTCCTGTTCCTTCGTGGCTAAAACTCTCCCCTTACAATCGTAGATGTATTCTAAAAAATGTGCCCTCAGTGGAAGAGTTGCATTAACATTCTTGTAAAAATAGTTGTCTGTGATTGATCTTCATTATATACTTTGCTAAAGTTTTCTTGTCCTCTCTATTCCTTTGTCTGCTACTCCTTATGGTATTGTGTCAAATGTTTCTGCCATTGCTCCCGCAGGTGTAAGGCTGGTACAGTTTATTTGAGTGTCATTAATCATTTATTCTCTTGTCTCATGTTCTTCTTGTATTACTATCTGTACGGTCGACGCCCTCTTTTACATCTTTCCCCATTGTAGATTCGCACTTTCAGGCCTGTGCTAATACCACTGGTGGAATCTGAAATATGATCTCCACGTAATTTGCAGTCGATGATGTCAATGAATATGTACTCCTTTACCTTATAAGTTTGGGGGGCCATTAGGGGTTGCAAAGGTCTCGAACTATTGCATAGTTGACATGGTGTAATCTACACAGGAAATCCCCTTACACATCAAACCCCTTTATAACTGGTTTGTAACTGTATACAAAATTCGCTTCATATATGCTTATTCCTTTGCTTCTTATGCGATAAATATGAGAGGAGGAGACATGTCTCTATGGTGTAATCATCACTTAATAATATTATATTAGCTACAACTTTAACAATATGTATAAGTGAACTCAGGGTGACCACTTGTATATACCATCACTGCTAGTGAGCTGCATGATGGATCAATGGCTTGATGATTGGTTTTGCAGCCATCATCATGTGATCACCATCATGGTGTGCACTATATTTCATATGCCATGCCATCAACATAAATGCATCCATCCATGATATGCCATCACGTATAAATGCTTAACATATCAGTCATGCATATATACATGAAATCCTCATCATACATTGATACATTCATGCTGACTTAATTGTATAATCTTCATTCATATTATATAATACATTATCCACATAACACTATCATAGGATCAACTTCACATATAATCATTATTGTAGGATTTGCAATAAGTATCATATTCTGCATCATATTTGCATTCGCACATCTCTGCAATGTTGCTAGCTGATACATATCATTGGGCTTGATAGAGTAATTATCATGCACCATGAGACTCAATTGATACATACATCGGGCATCATATATTTTACCATTGTGCTATGATATGAGTTGATTAATATAATTGAGCAGAACAAGTTAAGTTGTTAACGATAACTATTAAATTAAGTATATAGAAGGTTTCCATAAGCAACCGCAGGTGGAAGCAATTCATATTTATATCAGAGATGACACCCCTCAAAAGACATAATCATTTATTATTACATCAAAGATGGCTCCGCTAATCAGAGAATCAAAGCATAATCAAATCAAGAACATCAGATACAACCTATATCTCTGCCAGGGTGATTATACACCAACTTGTACATGCAGCATGGACAAAATAGTAAAGATCAAATACAACTTTTCAGGTTATAGTGCATATTTCACATTGTTATAGATAATTTCCATCACTCTCAGCATTTGCATTTGGAATCACTACTAATCTGCATTTGATAATGTTGGGTGGATATTTTGTAAATGACAATTTTGTATAAATTCTGTTGCAAAATAGGAGTATCAGCCACAGTTTGTGTGACAGAGTCTCTCCAACCTTGAAGGGAAGGCTCTCCCCTTCTCACTATTCCTTGGATCAACTCAAGGTAAGCAACAAATCTAGAGATACTTTTAAAGGGTGTTACTGATATTCTTTCCTTTTGTTTTAGGGAATAATCCACTTGGTCGCGGAGCGGGTAATGGGCAAGATGGATATCTGAACTACACTTCTATCTTAAAATTGGAAACAGGGATACCGATAAATTCACACCAATTCACAGGCTGATTCAAAGCATACCGGCTTAGATCTATGTCTAGTTTTTCTACACTATGAAAGAAAATCACTACTATTGGGACACACAGACTTCCAAAAGTTGATGATTTTGAAACTCATTCTAGTTCACAAACATGAACATAACTTAATTCTAATAACATGCATGAACATGAGATATCAATACAAACTATAGTCACAACTTCTAATTTGTATCATAACAATTACTTCCTGTCACAACTTCAAAACAAATTGCTTCTCGTACTCACTTTGCTCCAAATACACACAAGATTAACATGAATTGAAGATAGCAACACAAATTGCAGTCACAACTTCCAATTTGAGCTATCACAATTGCTTCCAGACACAACTTCGAAACAAATTGCTCTTTCTATTCACTTTTCTTTCAAACTTGTACAACAAATCAGAATTATGTTTGCACAAAAATGGTAGAGCTCTCGGCATATAAAAAAGATGATTATTTACAGTGAAGGGAACTCCTTTATATAGGCAAAGGAGTGAGAGAAAAAAAGAGAAAGTTGGGAGAAACTCAACTACCTTGACTAAGTCAAAGTAAGAAAGAAAATTTATTGGATTACACGACTAAAGATATATGTAATCAGGTTACATGCAAATGGATTACACGCAACCTATCTTTTGAAACTACAAAGTTGAAATCACTTAAAAAAACTTGAAGAAAAAGTTGAAATTGTTGAATCAATCTTCAAGATTGTTAGTGAAAGCCTTGTACTTTGTAATGCAATCACAAAGCATTGAAGGATCTGGAATTCCCATGCTTTGTGCAATAGAATTCACCTTGATTGCTGGGGCGTTACACTTCTTGATGATCTGGTAGTTCTCTTCAATAAACTGCCATAGGTGTTTTGCTAAAAACTTGTAGGTTGAGAACCTGTTCACTCCAAAATCATCCGCTTCAAATTCAGCATTGATCCTATTGGTGAATTCTGAAGTGATGTCTTCCTCTACCAACAAACTATTGTCTTCAGTGAACACCTTGTACCTCATCTGCTCTAGATCATCCATGATGTCAATTCCACAGCATTGCACCTTCTAAGGGCTTCTTGTGCCTCTGTTACCAACCTTTCTATCACTCGCGCCTTATGAACAATGAGCCCTTTGTATTCATGGAAAATCTCCGAAGATGGGATGATCTCATATGTGACCAAGACATCCAAGTCAGTTTTTGGCATTTTGTCCCAAATGCTCAAATCTTCATCCAAGGTTTTTAGTTCTTGGTTGAAGGAAGAATGCATATCCTTGAGCCTTTCTACAATACCCCTGAGATGTCCAAGAACTTTATGTGCGTCCCTTATGGCCTGAACTCGCTCTGTGATGATTCAAACCAAGCTTTTGCTGCTTCAACTCTCTGATTCACTTGTTCTGAATGTAGTTTGGTGACAACGGATTGTGAAGATTGTTGGCGAATGATCTCACGTAGGCGAGTATTGTCCAACTTGAGATGGTTCTTTCTTCTCCCGGAGTTCATCATTACTCCGAGATAGGGTAGAAACTGCACCCTATGCATCCTACTCACAATTGTCTTCCAAGTTCAATTTTTATTAACTTGTAATCTAAGCGATGAAGCTCTTCAAGTGGCGTGTCCACTAAAAGTTCTGCAATTTCAGCATACTTGGTTTTCTTAGAATCAACTAGGATTCGTGAGACAACCTTTACATTATGTATTGGAACTTGGAAGTTCTGATTTGTTCTTGGGAAAAAGATCATCAGGTGGTAACTTGATCTACCTCCTCTTCACAACAATATTGCTCAACCATGTTGGTAAGCTGAAATCTTCTTCAGTTGAGACTGAAATGGTGGGTAAGCTAGACATTGGTCTTGATTGTATCTTTTTTGTCATAGTGCTTGCATCTATTTGCACAATTGGGATCATGCGCGCTCTTTGCAATGATTTTGACTTAAACACTTAAAACCCATTGGCGGAGGTATCAAGTTGGGAAACTTTTCCCTCAGTGAGAGTCAGAAAAGTAGGGGTCTCAAACACATTCTCCAGACTTCCATACTGTTCTGCTGTGAGAGAAGGAGCCACGAAAGAGATAGGCTATGCTAAAGTGTTCACTTCTGAAATAGGAATGGTGGGTACAAACACTGTAGAGAAAGAATCCACATCAATATCCAATGCAGACAAGAATTTCTCACCTGGAATGGATGGTTCTTTGTTGGTCAACTCTTGTGGAGGAGAAAGAACAACCACTTGTTCTTCCTCACTTGATTCCTGTGCTTTGAGAGAAGGTGGAGAAGAGTCTTCCTCATTTGATTCATGTGCTTTGAGAAAAGGTGGAGAAGAATGTGATGTTGGAATGATGGCCTTTCCTTCCTTGGGTTTCAGTTTGAAACCCTTTTTTGGCATTGAAGTGGATGAACCGTCTTTCTTCTTACCCTCAACTTGAGATTTCCTGCCTATTGGACCGAAATGGTTGCAATCTACCTCGACTTTTAATTTAATTCTCTTTAGACCTCTTCCTTTCAGCCATGTGTTTGTGTTCATCAAGATGGCTTGAAATCGGTCAAATATTGAAGTTCATTCCTTCTGCTGCCATAGCATGAGGGTAAGAAGAAGCCTCTAAATTTGACTGTTGCAATATGTTGGGTCTAAGATCATATTATCATCCTCAACCTTTAGGAATACAGACTAAGTTGAGATCAATGATCTGCTGTAATGTGAGCTGGCAATAGTCCATTCTGGTCACACTTGTTTCACTTCGAAGATCTATCCGACCATCCTTAATGCGGTGAACATGACTGAATGTTTTGTTTATCTTAGAGTTCACCCCCTTGCAGTCAAAGTCTGATCTGGATTTGAATTTCTTCAATGTGATTAATTGAAGCTCAAATTTCATACACTTGGCCTTGTGCACTGTGATCAATGTATATTTGCCAACTTGTAGAGGATACTGTGAAGAGATCCCGAATCCTAACTTGTGTTGAGTGATTTGATATGCCTGTACCACATGAGCTGCCTTGCCAATTCCATGAGGATAATCCTGGCAGTAGGATACCTTGGTAAAGTGTAAGATTCTCCTTTGAAGCAAACAACTCTCATGTATATGAAAGTTGGAAACTGAAGGAACAACTACAAGCACCCGTATTGACTCACTTTTTTCCATGCCTCAGACACCCTCTTCGTTGTTAAATCTTTATCAAAACAACACTTGAATGCCCATAAAAGGCATCTTGTGCCCTTCTATAGTGGTACTTACTTTGTGTAAGATCAAGTTGCTCGCAATAGCTCCAAATTGGAACTAGGGCACTGTCTCCCTTGGTAGAGTCCCAAGACTGTACCCATAGTTGCAGCAATATAAACTAGATAATAATTCATGTGGAATGAGAGAGAGCTTTTCACATGAACCAATTGTTTACATATTGCTGTACTTATGATGTCTCCCCAATAGACGTGCTCTCTCCTTTCAAGAATTTGGAAGACGAACTTATATATCCATGGCTCAAAGTGATTAGATTCTTTCAGGCCACAAACTCATCTGAGAAGAGTAATCAAGTCATTGACTTCTTGGGAGAAATTAGTCTCGTGCATTACATTAGGCCATCTAGAGAAGTTTTCTTTCTTGTTGATCAACCTCTTATCTTTAGAGTACTTGATATAATCATGCTTGTTCTCATTCCATAGCTGCAAAGATTTCTCTTTGGTCAGATCCACACACTCCGAATTCACAGAAACTTCAATAACGTTTTCTATCACGTCCGGATGTAGGCTTAGGACAACCTTTCCATCTGCATCTTTGACTGACCTTGTTTTGGGATCAAAATGTTTTGCACATTCCCATACAAATTTAGGCTAAAGGGCTGCTATGGGAAAGGTAGAGACCAAGTGAATGTTACTTCCCTTGATCCACAATATGTTATGCTAGGAGGATGTCCCAATTCTTTGTAAGAAATCTGCCATGTCAACATGACCAATTTCCGTGTCTGTGATTGTTGATGTCAGTTTTTTTTCCACTACATAACATATTAGCAATTGAATACTTGATACAGAGTATCAAACACACAATTCCTCTCTTGAAAAGTTAATACTTATGAAGACATAAGCAATAACTCCAATGTTTCTTACACCTGTGGATACTAACTCAGTATATCGATGTGATTTGCTGGTAATCACGTAGGTAGGCTTACGTTATTCATTTGAAGATAACTTGGTCCTTGGTGGAATGATGGTGATGGAGGGTGAATGTTCTTACGGCTTACGCCTTTCCAACTTTCCTCTTCAAAACTCCAACTCCTAACTACTTGCTATTCTACTCCTACTCCTATGAATGGAAAGATTAGCAAATGGACGGGGATCAAATCTAATGAAAGTTAACTAGTGGCTCCACCTCCATAGATGCAATGATTCAAAGGAAAATGAATTATTTTACCACACAAGGCTTCCCAACAAGCCCCTAGGATGCTAGTGGCCTAGTATTGATCCCTATCAAACATCAACTAATGCTATCATGCAACTATCCATCTACTCATAATCTTACTTAGCAACTTGAAATGAAATCCATTTTAGCAACTTTAAAATAAAAATCTTATTCTAACTAGTGGAAGTAGAAACCATGCAACAACACCAAAAGCTCTTAATCACCATGCGAGTCACAACGATGAGAAAGAAAAACGATTTTTTGGCATTATCTTTGCAACAATTTTCTTTGACCATTACAAGTGAAAGCAAATGGCCTTATATAGAGCCCAAAATGTACAACCGACGGTAGAGATAAAGAGGCAAAACCGATGATCTAGATTGAATCCTAAAAACCCTAATTAGGGTTGCCACTCCATCGGCCAATGAGAAGAGGCCATCTCACTAATGGATCAATGAAAAAAGTGGAAAAGTAGCAACCAATGAGAAGGCACCAAAATGGTGGCCAATCAGAATTAGACGCTTGTCCTACCCTGGAAGAAAGAGAAATTGCCACTTGGGCTTACATCAAACAATCTTCTAATATAAATCTCCCTTTTTCTTTCATTCTTTTAGCTAAGGCAATGAACCTAGCTACCCTTTTGTTGACTTCTTCCATGGGAGGGCAAGGTATATGCTTTATCTTGAGCTCAGCCAATTTCGTCATATTGCTTGCTACCTGTAATGTCTTCTCATGGTCCTTCTCATACTCTTTTGCAAAACTGATAAAGGCATTGAGGGAGGAAAGGGTGCCCAAATGTTTCTTCTTGATAGCAACCTTTCCTAGCTCATCCAATCTTGATCCAAGTCTTGTCTCATCAATGTTCTCTTCTCTGATGTCTTCAAAATCAAGTGCCACCCCAACATCGCTCATCATGGTTGAAATGGAGGTGTTGACATTTGGGCTGTGATGTGCAACTGCTTTCTGTATCTCCTCGAGTGCTCTCAATCTGGTAGTCAAGGCAACAAACCAAGACTCAACTGCACTTAATCCTCTTTCATCAACCAACTTGGCCCTTTCCAAATATGTCTCCGGTAGCCCAATGAATGCATGTAGCCTAGGAATAGCTAAATCCTTGATCGGAAGGAAATCCTTCCACTCCTCTTCAAATACTCTGAACTTGTTTCTAACAGTCACTAATGACCAGAATGTCGAGATAAAGGAAGGCAAGAAATTTTGCCTGTCTTGGATTGTATCATGGATCCAATCCTTGACTTCATGCAGCTGAGCCGATATCTTTTCTAGGTTGCTCCCGCTGTCTTGAGGAAGGGCTGCTTGGTGCAGCTGTTGGATGGGCTGGCAATCTCTCCAATATTTGTTCTCGGCCTCCAACTTTATGATCCTTTCATTTGCCTTCCTCAATCTTTCTCTGATCGAAGCTATACCCTCCTGGATCTCCTCACACTCCATGTCATTTGTGTTTCTTCCCAAATTATGCTCCACTATCTCGTATTCTTGGGCCGCAATCTCATCCAATGCCTTGTTGACTGTTGGTATAGCAATCTGAACCTTTCGGTGACCATCATTGTCGCTCCTGATTACCTTTGCCACCGTTTTTGCCATTTGTTTTTGATTCTCGCTATCACCCTTTTCTATTAGTCCTTGGATGTCTTCAATTGTTCAAGTAGTTACTACCTCGCCTCTTGGCATAAGCATTTGCCTTAACCACAGTGGTGCGGTGCATCTCCCCAAATCTGGATTCGGTTCGACTAACAGAGCATCACCAACGGCCTTAGGTGCTTGACTTATTGCCTCAATATCAATCGGCCCATCTTCTTCCCCACTAGTAATTGCCATGTCATCTCCTTGTTGGTTTTCTGAGAGAGGAGAGTACTCGGTGCTTTCACTGTAACTACTTGATTCAGAATCAGAGCTCACCTCTACTGTGGTCCTTTGTTCACTTTTGTTATCTTCTTGGCCTCTAGCCTCAATTATACTTTCCCCTGACGGTGCTGCATGCTATCTCTTTGTTGGAGGTTCCCGATGTTCTTTGCTCTTTTCAACCTCCAAAACTCTCTTCTTGCTTCTAACTGTTTCTTGTTGCCAGCTACTTCCTTTACCCTTCTGTCTGACTGATTCCACTAGACCTTCTTTTGGCTTCATTTTCTCATAAGTAAGGGGAATCCTTTGACTTTGTAGCTTCCTTAATTTTTCATTGTACCATGATTCGATATGCAAATCAACTACTCTTGTAACTGCTTACAAGGAAGGATCCTGATGATTATCCCAATCTACTGGATTCTGTTCCTTCTACTGTATCATAATCTTCTCTCAACACATTTCCATCATTTTCCAGTTGATCGGGAATATCAAGGCCTCTCCATTTGATATCTCTCATCATGTTCACCGACAATCTTGAGAAAGCTAGCTTTCTCACATGAAAGTCATCCTTGGCACTGGCCCAAAAGTCATCTATAGTGGGAACATGTTTAAACACATTTCCATGAGATACCTTGATAAGACCATTAGGATTGAATCCTTGCCTTGCCCTGAACCATCCTAGATGATACCATTCCAATTCCTTCTCTGCATTTGCAAAAGCGACACGGTTGGGGCCACTATCATTGCCAATCCCAAATGAGAAGGTAATCCTTGTCTTACCCTCGAGTTTCATTATTCTATCATAATGCTCAAGTTGCCTAGCCAATTCCATCAAAACTACATTGTCGGGTGGGTATCTTGGAAGCCT
This sequence comes from Cupressus sempervirens, assembly GCA_028749045.1. Taxonomy (NCBI): domain Eukaryota; kingdom Viridiplantae; phylum Streptophyta; class Pinopsida; order Cupressales; family Cupressaceae; genus Cupressus; species Cupressus sempervirens. The sequence continues at coordinate 195,576,094 of CM053788.1, forward strand.
CTTGGGACAAACTGTACTTCCTACTACTCTAATGTAAGTGAATTGCGGAAATTGGATAAACCAACTCCCATACTTCTTTATCTTTGTTTCTGCTTCCGGTGAGAGTCTCTTAGCAGGTGTCCCTTGTAATACCCTTACTGTCTTCATGGAAAAGGCGTCACAAAACATTTTGTAATCTTTGTTGTTGTGCAAATGAAGCTAAGGATAGCATTCATGCACCAAATATTGCCCTGGCCCATTGCCAATTTCTCCTAAGGCCTTAAGTCCCGAATTTTTATACAATCTAGCAATTAGGTAAAACAGATAGGATCCCATGTAGAATTGCTTTTGGTTTTGTATGGTTCTAAGTTGCAACTCTAAATTCTCGCTTATGATCCTAGCACAATCAAATCTTCTTTTCTCTTTTTCAATTTCACCAACAAAGAAGTACATCCAATTTTCTAATTGCATACCTTGAGCTAGGCCCATGATCTGGCTGAGGAGCACAATGAGATCGCCATATTCTGATTTGAAATTTGCCACTGTGAGCCTCGATGATCTGGTTACGCCTTTTTTTCCCTCGTGTAGCCAATCCTGTTTTAGATGTGTGAAGTAAGCTTCCTGGTTATCCTGAAATGAATTGGCTGCTTGATCCATCATCACTACTGTCATGCTCTTGTACTGAGGAATGTTAAATGCTTCTTCGATTGCTTGTTTGCTGATGTTGGCCAACACCCTCTTCCCTTCATCAAAAATGATGGATTTACTGATCAGATCAAACCTGGATGCGCACTCCACAACCAATTTTGGACAAGGCAAGGTAGGAGGAAAAGCTGCTGCGTGTACAATTCCACTTCTGTATATCTTCTTTGCCATGGGGGATTGTCCTTCCTTTAGTTTTTCTTTTACCTGTATCATGTTTACAGCACCGACATTGGTATCGATTATTCACCTTATTTTCGAGAAAAAAGTTGTTTTGGGCATCATATCCTCTTTGTCTTTCTTAGTATTTGTTCTCTTAGGGTTTTTGTTTGCACTAACATCTACCATCCTAAACACTTATTTCTGCCCCTTCGTTTTAAGTGATATGGACTACCCTTATCGATCTCCAACTTTCTTTCTATCAATGTATTCTACACTTATTTTTGCCTCGACAAGTCCTATCACTACACTTATCAATCTCCAATCTTCAACTTAGGGTGGGACTAACACTTATTTCTGCCTCGCCGTTACATTAGGATGGACTACATTTATATCTCCCAACTTCAACCTAGGGTGGTCTAGCTTATTTCTGCCTCTTCAAATGTCCTATCATGGATTCTACACTTATCAATCTCCAATTTTCAACCTCGGGTGGGATGATGAAGTGGTGGATGATGAATGCAAGAAGAACCAAGGGAAACAAAACTAGACAAGAGCAAAAGAGCGAAATCTGCTTAAGGACCCCTTTCAACTTTAAATGAATTGAACTTACCTTTACCAATGGCCAGGTCCTCTTTTGGAATTTAGGATCAGACCTAAGAATTTCAAATCCCTTGCAAATCTTGATGCTCTAGTTGGAGAAATCATAATTCGATCGACTTGAAATTGCCCATGCATGTGCCAAAAAATCAGACTTTCACTTGTTTTCTTCACCAACAAAATCGTCCAATCTCTAGGAGAAAAATCGCAGCCCCTCTTGAAAATCAGAATTTTGTGTTCCACAAATTTCGGCTCCCACAAAATTCGGCTTAGGGCAAGAAATTCTGATTTGCCACAAGAAGTTGCCTAGTGCAGGAATGCAACCTTCATGGAAAGAAATATAGATTGCCAACAATGAAAATTCACCTTTGCAAGAATGCCAAAATTTGAAAAAACTCGCCTTAAGAAAAATCACTGCCTTCCTCAGAATTCGCCTAAGCATGGAAGAGGAGGATGGAATGAATGAGGAGGTAAGGGGAAGGAGATCCCTCTTATACCCATTTCACTTGCTCTCCTCTAGTTGGCCGACTTGCACCTAGGAGGAAAAAAAAACATTAATTAATGCACAATTGTGGCTCGGATTAAATGATAAACTAAAAATTAATTTTGCCACAATGAAATTTGCATTTTTAAATTGCCAGTTAGACAAAAATTGCAAATATAAAATAAATAAAGTCTTGGAGATGCTAAACATTTTCATTTAATGACGATTTAGTAATTAATATATCATTAAAAATCAGATTTGACAAGCCAAAATTGATTTTTTCAATTTTAAATTACTAATTTCTTTAAATATTTTAAAATCTTCAAGGTAGATTTATTCCATTTAATGCCAATCTTTGCAATTTAATCTAAATCGATTTTGCTATGCAATTTTAATTTTTTAATAGAAATAAATAATTTCTCTAGAATCCAAAATCGATTTTGCAATTTGATTTCATCATCACAAAATTAATTTTTTCATCGAAAAAAATTCAAGATTTTCCAAAAAACTTAAATCTAACAAAATTTCATTTTTAAAAAATTATTCAAATTTATACAATTATATCCAAATTTTCAAAAAAATCGTCTAAGTAGAAAATTTACAATTTTATCCTGCCAAGTGTTGTTCTTTGAAATTTGTTCAGCCTAAGGATGTAATTGGTCGTTTTGGAAAATCAAGTTGAAACCGGGTGAAAATAAATCTAACCGTCTCCCCTCTAGCCCGAAGGCATCCAAGAAGTAAAATTTTCTAAGATTGGAAATTTTTGGACAACTTCAAAAAGTATTTGCCAAGCCGATAAAAAAAAAGGGGGGTCCCCAAAAATTTTGGGGTGATGGTGTGAAAACCTCACAACAGTGATCCCATCAAAAAAGGATGAAGCCTGAGATGGGGCACTATGTGATAGTTCCTTATCATACTGGTATTTGGTCTTGCCTTTTCCTTTTGAATGTGCAGATTCATTGGACATATCTTGAGCTGCAATGTGAAAGTTCCAGATGGTGAAAACATCATCTAATAGGACTGGAGCCATGAAAGCCTTTGGGATTTGAGTCACATTGATGGATCCATAAGGGATAAGTATTCAAACTATGATTTGGATACTTATTGAACACTTTAGAATGCTGAAAATGGTTGAAGCAGCTTCTTTCTTGGGCAATAATGGCCAAAATCAGGTTTTAGGAAGTGGATTACACGTAGTCCAAATTGTGGCTTAGCTTTGAATGGATAAGAATGCAAGTTGGGAGAATATGGATGTATGTGGATGGGAGTTTTGTGTTTTTAAAAACATGAGCTTTTCCCAAAATCAGGTTTTTGAGATGCATTTACTTATGGTGAAAACTCACTATTTTTATCTTGCGTAAGATGCAATCAGGCTTTAGAAGTCCGATCACACATTTGGGAAATGTGGAGTTTGGACAAATTTGGAGATGGATTGGATATGGAAGATGGGAATATGAAAGATACTTGCACTCGTTGGAAGAAAATTCCAACTTTTCTTCTCAAACAAACTAAAACATGAAATCAACAAACACACAAAGTATATAGAAAAACAAAGAAATGACAAATGAAGAACAAATCTTTTGCTTTGACTCAACTTGATAAATTTCAGCACTTCACTCTTGTATGCAAATTCGTTTTTGGGTGAAGAACCTTTGCAATTACAAAGAATGAGAGTTTTGAACTTGGTTATTAACTTGGAACAAAAATCTAGGGATGCAGCTAAACAAATGGAAAGAAAAGAGCAAAATAATGCATTAAATAAGCAAAAATGATCAAGAAATGCAAAAAAAACCCAAATCTTACACTCACTTGCAGAGAAAAGAGCAAAACTTGGAGCAAGAAAAAGTTGGAATGGAACTCTCTTCTCCAAAATCAGGTTTTAGATGTGTTTGAATGTGTATAGATCAAATGCCTTTGAAATCTTCTCTAATATCATGTTTTAGAAATGTGTTTGCATGTTTAGATCAAATGCCTTTGAGAAATTCTAACTCCAGCCCTAAATTGCACATTTCATGTGCAAATACATATGGGAAATGATGCAAATGTTCCTTCAATGTGCCAATCACACTTTTCCAAGTGCTTTACATGTTGGAAATGCCTTCTCAAATACAGATCACGGTTTTTAGAGGCATCTACATATTTTGAAAATGTAGTAAATGCAAATACTAAAGCATTCAACTCCAAACGCCCAAGAAAAACACACTTTTCCAAGTGCTTCGTATGTCTAAAATGGGTAATCTTATGCAAATCAGGCTTGTCGGGTGGATATTTTGCAACCGATAGTTTTGGGTAAAAATCCTGTCGCAAAATAGGATGACCAGCCACAGCGTGTGAGACAGTCTCTCCTACCTTAAAAGGAAGGCTCCTCCTTCTCACCTTTCCTTGGATTAACTCAAGGTAGGCAAAAAGTTTAGAGATTTTATAAAATGGGTGTTACCAATATCCTTTCTTCTTATCTCTCAAGAAAGACTTACTATTGGAGCGAGTAATGGGCAGGGTGAATCTCTAACTACACTTCTATCAAGAGCTGGAAATAGTGATACTGATAAACCTTTAGTAACTCAAAGACTAGCTGAAAATGTACCGGTTTGGCTCTAGGTCCGGTCGTATTTCTATATGGAAAAACTTTACAATTAGGGCACAAAGACTCCTAAAAGTAACAATAACTTAACTATTTTGTGAATTAAGAAAGAATTATAAGCTACAGACAAAGCTTCTAGCTATATATTTCCACAACCGCTCCTAGTCAAAGCTTTGGCTTCGATTGCTTCTTAAATCACTATGCTCTTTTATTGAACACACAATAATAACATGAATTAAGAAAATAGGCACAAATTATAGTCAAAGCTTCTAATTTGCTCTATCACAATTGCTTTCAGTCAAAGCTTCGAATTCATTTGCTTCTTTTGTTCACTTTTCTCCCAAATTCGTACTACACAATCAAAGTTATTTTTGCACAAATGTGGCAGAGTTTTCTTGCATACAACAAAAGATGATTTTTACAATGAGGGGGCACTCCTTTATATAGGCACAAGAGTTGAGAAAAAGGTGGAGGAAAAAGTGAGAGCAACTCAACCAACTTTGACCTAGTCCAACTAAATGAGAAAATATAGGGTTACATGCAACTGCATGTGCAACTCGCATTACATCTTTTCAAGTACATGTAACTCGCATTACATGTAATTACATGTGTAAGTCTTATTACATGTAATTACACATTTTCATATAATACATTCTCTTCAATTACAAACATGAAAGAAGAAGAAGAAGAAAGACGGAAAATAATTGAAACAATCCTAAGGATTTTATTGAAAGGCCTTGTACTTGGTGATGCTATCCCGAATGATCACAAGATTGGGAGTTCCTATACTTTGTGCCACTGCATTCGCCTTGATAATCATAGTGTTGCGTCTTCGACTTTGATGAATTGTTCATTGTTATTTGAAATCTTGATGTGATCAAGCTTTTCTCGTTCGAGTTGTTGTGAATTCTCCTTTGTAGATTGACACATTTTGGATTTTATGACACTTTGAAAACCTTGACGATGTCCGGATGTAAACTCGGAATAACTTTCCATCAACACCTTTAACTCTTTTAAAAAAAAAGAAAAAAAAGTAAAGTGCTTGGCACATGGGAATGTGTGCAATGAGAACTCTTGACTTTTAAAAAGTGACTTGGGCTTCCAAGATGTCATTGCACGAAAATGGATTACATGTAAATGCAACATGTAACAAGGAATGAATGATGAGATAGAATGCAAAGGCGGATGGTGGACAAGCTTTTACATGTAAGTGTGAATGGAAGATGAGGTGCAAAGCATGGAAAGATGCAAAAAATGGAAAAGCACGTATTTGCTTATGAAGGCGCAAATGCATATGGAGAGGCGAGAATGAAATGAAGTTTGAGGGAAAATGAACTTTATAGTCGTCTTTGGTGAAAAGGTGAAGTCAAAGTGCATGGGAAAACATGCATATGACATTTTTGACTTTTCAAATAGTGACCTTAAGTCAAAATCAGACATTTTGGATGCTATTACATGTAAGGCTTTTCATGTAATCGTGTCATGCGAGTGGATACGGAAAGTGAGATGAGTGTGAATGGAAGCGAAAAATAGGATTACATACATGTACAAATGATGAATGAGATGGAAAACATGTAATAACATTTGTCGGATGAGATGCAAAGTGTTGTGACATGGAAAATGAAAGTGGAATGTGGTGATGCTTTCGCATGAAGTGAAGCAGCAACAAGTTCTTGGGTAAGAACTTGTAACTTCTCCAAAGTGGAGAAAACTGGCAAGCAAGCACAAAACACTAAAACTCAAAAGAAAAACATACATTTGGAAAGTGACTCAAACATGTCAAGAAGCAAAGCACCTTAACATACAATTTCGAATTTGGAGTTTGGGGAAAAACCAAAAACATGAAAATGAACCATTTCTTCATTTTTAAAGGAAAAATGCACTATTCATGGCACATATTTGGACAAATGTGCAATAACAAGCCATAATATGCGTGAAAATAATAAGATAAGCATGAATTGATGAGCAAGTTTGAACATGTCCACTTACTTGGAGGTTAAAGAGCCAAAATAGCAAATTTCATAGAGTTTGAAGACCAATTCTTCTCAAATTTCGGATTCTCAAACAATAATTTGACTTTTTCCGTACTTACATTTAACAAATATTAACAAGCAATGAAGGGTCGAATTTGACATGAAAATGCCAAATACATGGTCTCCAAAGACAATAGCATGCATTAAAATTAAAAATGACCCTTTTTGATCCAAATGTATGGGCTGAAAAGTCATTTAAAAAAGTTTTTTGAACAAAAACGTGACTTTTTAATGCAAAAATCTGGGCCGTTTTTGCAAAAACGTGGCAAAAAAATGCATGTTTTTGAGTCATTTTTTACTTGTGAATGCAAAAACAACTTCCCCAAATGCATACACATGGATCAAAATGCAAAAACGTGACTCCAAAATGCAAAAAAGTGTATAAAAACCCCAATTTTCTGGACGTTTTTAGCAAAAACGTGATTCATAAAAAGCATGAAATGAATTCGTTTTTGGCTTCTAAGTGCAAAAATGCGAGTCAAGATGTATTGCAAATGATTGAAGATGCCAAAATGCCTCTTTCCTTTGCATAAATGTGATTTAGATCACTCTAAATGGATTTATTTCAAGATTTTTCCAAAAATGTGCCCTTGGAAGGAGTTTGAAAAAATATTTTTTTGCAAGATAAATCCATTTTCAATGTTGGAAAATCCATTGCCAAGCAAAAATGACTCTATTGGAAAAGATCTCATACAAATCCACCAAGTGAATCTCTCACAATGAGCAAAATCGGGTTCTTGGAGATTAAATGCATTTGTTTGTTAGAAACAATAGTTCATGAAGATAACTGAGAGGAGGGGATGGGGCGGGGGTGAATTAGTTATCCAATAATTAAAACATTTATCAACCTTAAATAATCTTAACCATTCAATCAAAGTAAACAACCATAATACGATGCTCATGTACAATTACACCTGATATGTTAACTAGGGAAACCCTTGATTAAAGGCAAAACCATGGTGGGAATGATGCCCACAAGATGATGTACTATTATAAATATTCCTTGTTAGAGGATGGACCTTGTTAGGAGTCTATTACAACATTTAGTACATATGAGTCCTTGTTAGGAGACTTTGAATCTTTGTTAAGAGATTCCAACCCTGTTAGGAGTTGTGAAAGATAGGAGTACCCACTGTCCAAACAACTTCTGGGTCAAGACCACTAGACTCACTGTCCAACTGATCTCTCAACTATTCCTTGCAGAATAATTGTCTGTACTGTACTTTAACTTCTTTCCTCTGTCCTGTCAACTGGACCAATCACTGTTAGACCTTGTAGATCAGGTCACGAACTTCATATCCAAATATCAAACTTTGGATCCCACGATAAAACCTCAGAAAAGAAGTTTCCTTCACCTTCGCTCTGCTCTACTTCTCTTTGCATTCCACTTTTCATGCTTCTTGCAATCATTAATCCATTTCATACTTGATAAAGGAAAATGTCCTTCCTTTATACCGAATCCATAAAACAATTCCATGAGTCAGCTATTACACCTTCTCAATTAATTGTTATAGGATCTCATTAAGAACACGTTACATTTAGCGATAACATTAATCTTTCGCCTTGTAACTTGAATAACTTTCCGTATGTGTAACATTATGATGAGTGAGCTGGGTTACGTCATCTCTAGAATGTCTTCTTCACATCTTTAACTTCAACTTCTTAGAATAACAACTCTGCTAAGAGATATAACAAGTTTATCAGAACATGCTTCTATAAACTCTATCTAAGAATAGTCTTCACCAATACTTGCATAACTTCTTCCAGAATTAATATCTTATGCTTCCGAGGTTAACTGCATATACTGGACACTTAGTAGTATCTCCCTTTAACCTCGCTTAGTGATAATGCTCAACAGTCTATTTGTACCAACTTGCTCTTCAGATACCACAAAAAACTGTTATGTTGACATCAATGACAAACACAATCATGAATGTAACATATTATGATAATGATTTAATCACGTTTCTACAATATTCTCTCATAGAAGTATCATCAACATTCATGCTTCCAATAGTGTTCTTCCAAAATCGGACCTTTTGGAGTGATATGCATATTTTAAAAACTTTCAACAAAGAAAATCAGACCTTTTGGAGTGTATAACACATTTTAAAATATGCATATGGTCAAAATCTAACCTTTTGGAGTGCAATGCATATTTTAAGTTGTATCTCACTTTTTTGATGCAATGACATAAAAACTCACCTTTTGATGTAATGACATCAAAAGGTCCACTTTTGATAGCCTTTTGATGTAATGATACAAAAATTTACCTTTTGATGTAATGACATCAAAAAAGTTCACTTATGTTTTCAAGTTGAATTTTATATGCAATGACATGTAAAATGTCCACTTTTGATGGATTTTACATGTAATGGCATATAAAATGTTCACTTTTGATGACTTAAATATGCAAAGACATGTAAAAGGTCTACTTTTGATGGATTAATGTTTCCAAGTTGAACTTTATATGTAATGACATGTAAAAGATTCACTTTTGATGGATTTTACATGTAATGAGACATAAAATGTCCACTTTTGATGACTTTAAGTGATTTAATAAGCACATGTCAATTTAAATTCATTAAAATATTACTTAAGTGGAACATAAATTATATTTACATATCATATTAACAATATAACATGTAAATATCATTTAAAAAGTAATATTTACTAGAGCATTTGATTTAAATGCTAAAAATCGAATTGAACTATATAGTTAATATAGTCACTTAAGTGAAAAATCAAAAAGTAACTCAATTTAAAAATATAAAATAAAGTGTACTATAGTTATTTTAAGTGAAAATCTAATTGATAAAGTAACTTAAAAATATAACATAAAGTGAATTTAAATTATACTTTTCAAAAAGTGAATGTCAAATTAAAAATATAACATGATATTTTTAATTCGTGCTGTTGCACCAAAAAGGTCCACTTTTGAGGCACTAAAATGGGCATATCTTTTGATTGACAACTCCAATTGAGCTCTAGGTTAGACCAAATCGAAGGGAAAAGCGAAAGACATGACATGAGCAAAACCAAAGGACTAAAAACCAACAAACGCGAACTCAAAAGCAAAGAAAAGGACGATGAAGGCCTCAAAAATCACGCATAGGCTCGACAAACAGAAAAACGAAAAAGACTTGACAAAAGCCTTCAGTAAAAGAATTTGATAAAAAAATTGAAGTTGATTGATCAATCTACATGAAGCAATTGAATATCAAATTCAACTCAGAGAGACGCAAAACTAGCTTGAAAATGTTTCATGATATTATTAACATTTTGTGGTGATAAAATGCAGGACAACAAGGCTTTTCTAGCCAAAATGCATATCACAAATTTTCCTTCAATCACCCAAAATTGGGTTTCAGATGAGCATTTACGTATGTTAAATGCTATGTTAAGAGCATGAAGTTGAAACACAGACAAATTGGGGTTTGCAAGCCACAATGCATATTTAAAATAGAGTTTATATGCAATGAGAAAGCACATACAAACTCAAACGCCCATATGGGGTGATGAAATCATGTTGAAATGCATGTACTTGGTGAAAATCGGGCTTTTCCAGCCCATTTACATATTTAAAATGACTCCTTTGATGCAAATCAGGCTTTCCAAAACACATTGCACATTGCATATTTTGACTTCCTGTGCAAATTGCACTTTTTATGGTCACTTACATGTTTCTTTCTTGCATAATAACCCAATCTTAGAGCTGGTCTCAGTTTTCTGGGTGGATTACATATTACATTGTACATGTAAAAGAGAAAATCGGGGTTTGCACAATGAAATGCATATTTTATATGCATGTAAAACCACCCAGCCAAGTTATTTTGCTGAGAAACAAGTGGTTTTGCAAGCCAAATCGTGGTTTCTAGTAGCAAATACACATTGCATATTCAAAAATAGGTTATATGCAATATGCAATTGACTCAAAAAAGGTGTGATTTGCCTCTTGGAGTGAGGAAATACAAAGCAAAATCACACTCTTGAGGTGCAATTACATGTGTAAATGACTTGCACTACTTATTGTTTCTATTTAGCAAATGTTTAATTGATTCACTTAAGTGAATCTCACTTTTTGGGGTCTATTACATATTTATACATATCATTTATGTGTAAATGGGTTGAAAAGTGAGATTTTCACTTAAGTGATTTAAGTTAAAACAATGAATTGCAACATAACATCAAATTAGATTTAAATGTGCACTTTATAACTTAAACGAATTAAGTTATAACTTAAATATCAAAAAGTTGAACTATATAACTAAAAAAGTTAAAAACATATTATAAAGTGATTTTAAGTCATATATTTGAAAAAGTGCAACATAACATCAAATTATTAGGTCTAATATTTAAAATATGCAATCAGGGTTCTAAAACCCAATTACACATGCGCTTAAACCTTAATAACCTTTGATTAACAACTTTGATCAAGTCCCAAGATAGCTCAAAACGAGGGTGTGATCGAAAGCAAGAGATTTAAGGAAACAAAAAGATGAAAGCAATCCAAATAAACTTCCTAAAATGCGAAAAAGGACTTTGAAGACCTCAAAAATCAAGTATAGGTTACCAAACTAAAAAATAAAAAAGACTTGACAAGATCCTTCACTAAAAGGACTCGTTATATAGATTTGGGAAGATTTTTTGATCAATTTCTACCAATTGTATAGTGAGTTATCTTAGAGAAAAATGAAACTTAATTGGAAACGTGTCATAGTGTTGCCTCCATTTAGTGATGACAAAAGGAAGGACAACAAATAATATCATTCGTTTGGAATTGTAGTTTGTGTATGCATTTGTATAATCATACATTATTTACTTCATTGTAAGTTGCAGTTTGGATCAATAGATCATTTTTTCAAATAGAAATTGTATAAATTTTGTAGTGTCTCATATATGGCAAAACAGGGACATTACAATTGGTAGCAAAGCCTATTGGCCTACCCAAAGGTGAATGAGAAAACCATAAATAACACTTGGAGGAAGATAGGACAAAAAAATTACACATGGGAAAAGGAAATATGGAGAGCAAGGTAGATCAGGATCTTAACTCAATCCACACTCAACCATACTCCAAAAACCTATAAAAACTTAAATGGGCAAGAATGACAATCACAAATTAGTAGCTAGGAAAGACAAGGCTCGAGACTAGGATTATCAAGCTTTTTGCCTCTTGGGGGACAAATAAGGGAAGAACCCTCCTTTTTTTCAAATTTAGGAGCAAATCAAACAAGATTGGGAAGTAGGTGACCTACAGAAGGATATTTCCTTCAAAGAATGTCTTGATTTAAGAATGAAGTATATGCTTCGAAGAGGGAACATAGAAGGATTCTCCAAATTGAAGAGCAAGGTAGGAAAGCTAAGCATTCCATATTTTGAGGGAACAGCAAAAATGTCTAGTAGAGCCTGGGTACAAAACCTCGACTCAAGAGGAAGCCATAAAATATGCAGATCTCCAACTAGACAGAATAACACATGAATAGTGGCATCATGAGATGGTAACCATGGGACATTCCAAGATTACCTCCTATCTAGAGTTCACCGAAATGCTGACAGAGAAGTTTGACAGCAAAGGTCCCAAGTTGCATTTCAAGGAATTAAGAGAGGTTTGACGACAAAGATCCCAAGTTGTATTTCAAGTAATTAACCCAAGTCAAGCATCAAGGATCCATAGAAGAATACATCACTGAATTCCAAGAATTTCAGTGCCTGTAACAGATCAATCCGAAAGAAGACTAATTGTGCTCTTTATTGCTGTGCTGCAAGATCCCTTGAGAGGATGGGTAAAGGTACTTAATCCTCTTTCCCTACAAAAAGCCATCAAGAAAGAAAGGGATATGGATTTTGGATCAACTAAGTGTAAACCCTTCAATAAAGAACATCCTTTTTTAAAGGATGTTCCTACACCCTTTAACAAGGAGCCCCTCACAAGACCCAAATTGGATTTTGAAACATGACAAGAACTCAAAAGGCAGAAATTATGCTTCACTTGCAAATAACCATAGGTTCCAAGTCACTGCTGTAAAAGAAAGGGAGAAACTCACTATATTGAAGTGAGACCTAATAGTGGAAGCTCTCATGGATACGTGGGAAAGGAAGCTAAGGAATAGGTTCATTAGTGAGTATTTGATGAGGTGGAAGGATCTGCCAATTGAAATGCTAAATGAGAAGAAATCAACTTTATGAAGCATCCAAATTTGGATTGTTCAAGGGCAACTGATCTCAGAAGGAATGACTGTCATGTCTCCTTTCCGCCTAAGCTTCCAAATCAACCTGTAAGCCCATCTTTCATTTCTTGTGGGCTTCAGGAAAGTAACAAAGGGAACTTAAGTATTTGAATTGTGTGTCCATATATGGTGCCACGAGTGCTATGTAACAAAATGATTATTTGAAGAAATACTAGAGTCGACCAAGGATTGTGTGTGGGTGTATTTTGGAGGGAAAGAGAAGAACAATACTGTCACTCCATATTTAATCAAGATAGGGATTGAGAGAAGATATGCTTGTCTATTCATTAATTTTCCTAAAATATATTGGACTCTGTGTTTGTCTATCCCTAGAGATTGGAGGACAGGAACTCCTTGATTTCCAGAGCTGGTTAGTGGACACAAAACGCCTTGAACTCGTTGTGAGCGATTCCACACAGGCATTGTAATTGAGCTTTACAGATTTGCTATTTAGGTGGCTCTGACAACACCTGTTTGTTTGAGTTTAAGGAAGCTCTCTTAAGCACCTCAGGTTTGTAATTCTGAGATGGCACATATGGCATCACATTTCTTGATAATAATATGGCTTCTATTGTTTTTGAAGTCTAGTAAACTGAATTGACTGTAAGTGCAGTTTCTGTTGTAATAAGAGGAGTAATCAGTAATTTTGAGTAGTTGTGTATTTTGTGTTGACTGTTTATTTTGCAAGAGTTTATAATTCATATCTGCATATATTGTAAAGTGTATTAGTTTTATTAGATCTGATTAGAATTAAGATTCAGTAATTTATGTCAAGTATAGTACCTGTTGTATTAGATGCGAGTGGAAATTGAGATTCGTTGGCTGAGTATATTGCCTGTTCTATTCGATGAATGGAAGTAAAATTTAGTCAATTGTTGTCTGCATAGCAACATCCTATTTGCCTCATTATGAATTATAAATTCCACGGACAAAAAATTATGGATCTATATACTTGCTCCTAGAAATGAAATTTTTAAAATGTGGGGAACTTGATGAGGTTGATTAAATGTAGGGATGAATAGTCTCCTAAGGATTCCTGGTTACTACATATGAGTCTTAAGAATGGTCATTTATGCTATAAAATGAGTTTTGGGTGGATCATTCAAAGCTCATTAGAGATGATTACTAAAAGATATTCAGTAATGATCCTGCTGGTCCCAAAATAGTATTCAATAATTATGGACTGCAAAAATGTAAAAAGCTTAAAATGCCAGTTTTTTTAAAAAATTGTTTAATACTAGTATGTCCTGCTGTATTATAGTGTTATGCATGGCTTTGCTCACATGCTTTTACTATATCTTCATAACAATAAATGATCGAGTCAAACACATTATTTTTATTTTTACATGTAATGGATGCACACAACCTCTCCAAAATGATAAATTCTAGGCTTTCCTGTTGCTGGATGCATTCTGTTACATCATAGGTCCTATTTGTACATGGCAGATTGTGACATTTTTTCTTCAGAGTAACATTTAGCATAGGTGAATGACTTGGGTAATCTACCTTGTCTCCATGACAACCACAGACACGTCTGATCACTTGAGTCTGGATGATTGCTTTTGTCTGTAGATATTATCTAATCCATATGTTCATTGTAATAGTTTTGATTTTGTTAGGATTTATATCTTATAATAGTAAGTCACTGCCTATTTTTTTTGCATCATTCTTTTTTCTTCTGGCAATATTATGCATTGCAGGTGAAGAGCCACCAGAGTCATTATTTATGAAAGAGCTGAAGCGGCGTGGAATGACTCCAGCGTCATTACTTGAAGAAGATGATAAAATTCCATATGGGCTAGGTAACAAAGAGACAAAGACAAGAGAAGAGGGAAGTGATACTTTTGAAAACAGAAAAGACAGAGGATCTTTTACAGGAAGTAGTGATTGGGGCCAATTTAACCAGAGAGCACGTTCAATGGCCCTCAACAGTGAAGGTCTTGAAGTAAGTTCCATACTGCTGTTGTTCTTTAGCCAAACATTTTTTTTTGTGATAGGAAGAAACCATGTAGTTAAGTTTGGTTTTGTTACTTTAATTTCGGGGTTCTTGAACTTCAAAATTCAAGGAGCGATCACATATGTGACATACTGATTCATATGTTATTCTATAATCTTTTGGCTGCTCATTTTCATTCAAAATAGACTTAATATTGATAAACAATCAGAGCTAGTCCTAGATTGCTTCATTTGAGAAAGATAGCAAAAGCAAATCGAGCATTGATTGCACATCATAAAGGTTATGCCTGGACAATGTATTTCATCTGGCAATTCACATGCCTACATTGTTGTTTCTGCACTTTGCAATCATGCCCATTCAGGCATTTGAAATAGGATAGTTTGAAATTAATCTGCATTCAATTGTTCAGTTGAATTTTAATGCAGGGTGGAGGGTGCCATCCAAGGTTGATGATAAGCCAGGTTCACACCGATGATTGCATATGCTTCACAGTATTCTAGCTTTCTGGCAAGCCATCCTGTGCATATATTGAAATCAGTCCATGATGCCATATTTTAGTTAGCCACTCCATGAAAAAGACACAAAGCCTCTTCAAGGAGACCACTTTGTTCATAACTTGTAATCATCACGGTCCATGAGACCTCACGTAATTGAGACATTATAACAAACACTGCCTTTTGTAAACTTCCCATTTGTGACATCCATATCTTTGACAGCAGCCACATTTCCAAAACGTGGCAGACATCTGCTTCCTATTTATAAGCTTTTACATCTGCTTCCTATTCATAAGCTTTTGGACTGCTGCCACTTTGTCTTACATGTTTTATTTAGGCAAAATATGCATGTTATTATTTTTGATTGTGAGGATGATGAAGGGGCTGGGGAAATAGTCTGCTGACCTAATACCAAGTGGCAGGTTGGGATAAAGGTGGGAATTGTTTATGTTATGCTAGCTGCAGGAGATATTTTCTGTACCTGTAAGTGTTTTAGTTTCCTGTTCTCATCGTGAATTCCAGCAGAACTTTTCTTTTATTGATGGAGCCTTTAGTTGTGTTTGTGTTCTCTCTGCATTATCCATTCTTCATATTCCTTTCCACCACTGGCAACACGTTGACTTGGCATTGCAGATTTATGTGTTTGCAATTTTATTACCTTGTGTACTGAGCATCGTGTTCATGCTTCATATTCATGAATTTAAGTGTTGCATCACCATCATGGACATATAACTTGGTCAGTGCTTGTAACAGTGGCTTTTGGGTATTCCATGCAAGCCTCTACAACTTCCGTATGGGCTCTATTGGTATTCACAAGAAATCAAAACCGTTTCAGCTAATTCAATATCAGAAAAACAAATATTAAAGGGACAAGTCTTTTTAGGCTTGAAACCTTTTGTTTCAAATGGAGAACAGAGCTGAAAGTGTCAAGTGCAGCAAAGAACAATACAAGTGTGCTAAAACAGGAAAAGCATACAACCAGTATGATAATGAAACATTATTTTCAGAAATCCACAATGATATACTACTTGTATCAGCAAGTCAGAAAACTGAAAAGTGAAGCTACAGGAGGAATTAGGAATGAACTTATGATTGCTACAGCCAGATGCATATTATTTAGAGTGCAACAGCAGAGAGAAAAATCAGGAATAACAGAATGAGCTGAAAAGAAATACACACAGGAGGCATCAAATGGCAAGAAGTGACAATAACATGCTGTAGGTGTATCAAACACATATGTAACAGCAGCAAAGAATAAAAGAGATTTCAAAGGCCTAGAGAGTAGAATGACGAAAACAGAAGAGAGCCTCAAACAAGGGGAAGCAAATGCATCTTGCCCAGCCAAGGAAAGCCGCAAAGTATCAAGATGAAGAAGATGCACAGGCTGGGAAGAAAAAAAGATACAACTCTTTCTAAAAAATGCAGATGCAGATTGCTATTTACTTAGTTGAGATATTAGTAGGGGATTGGAGAAAAAGAAAATATCATGTGTGAACAAATGTGATGACATTTTTTAGATGATTTTTTATACATTACAAAGTCTTTAATTACTGCTGACGCTGATGTCAAGCAGACCTTAAGCAGAATAGAAGATATGCATTGCTCTTGCTCTGGTAACCATCTACCATCAAGAATGCCTTGTAAATGTATTTATGGTACAAGAGGTGAATATGGTTATAACAGGGATGGTCTTCTTATTCCACAGATTGGCTACTAATTTTGTTTTGAAGATGGTAAAATCACTAAGGCGAGGGACTTTATTACTGAATACATTCCTATCTGTCCTTGTGATATGCAATGTGGCAACTGTATTGTGCAAAAGGGTTTGAAATATGGATTGCATGCCTTTATGAAAAAAGAAGGAAAGGGCTGGGGGGTTTGTACATTGGAGAGATTATGATAAACATGGAGCAATACTACTGTAATGAGGAGTTCAAAGATAAAAACATCCACACCTATCAAATGCTACTTGATGTAGATCATGACATGAAGATAAAATACTTCAAGGATGGTTTAAATGATAATGAAGCTCTTGCATTGGATGCTACCCGCTATGGAAACATTTTCAAGATTTGTTAATCACAGACAGAGAAATAATATGCAAGGGAACCCATTTCGGCTTTTAACACAAGTAGTGAAAACTTAAAATTTTAAAACAAACTCAAGAACACTTACAGTAGAACAACTCTAGACTGGGCGTCACACTCTACAACATCAAAAGAATGGTGTTGAGACCAGTCACAACACCATAGATGGCTCACGGCTATAGCTGGAACCCAACGCCATAAGCAATTAAACACACCTATAAGGAGATAATCAAGAAAAATCCTGTACCGACTTCAACATCTTCAGAAAACCATGAAAAAGAGCCACAGAAACTCTAGTTTCTCGTCCATAGCGGCTAGAACAACAACAAATATGAAGTCGCAACAGGAGAGCATAGAGTAATGACAGAAAAAAAACCAGAAAACCATGAAATAGAACCACTTGACTCATGTAAAACCCAGATTTGGCATGATAGCCAGAGCGAATATGTAGAGAAGAGAGAGAAGAATGCGGCTTATGAACTCCAAGCCACCCAGTGACAGCCATGAAACAAATCAAAGCCGCCAAAACAACTCCAGAATGAACAAGAAGCAATACAACATCCCTCAAGATGTGGCTAGTTCAGCCGTAAAACTCCAGAAACAGTGGCTAGGGTTTCAAACCCTTTTAATCAAGCTGATCTCCAAAACTCACAAATAACAAAAGACTTTGTTTTTCCTCATCTTTATTCCATCTGTTGTTATATTTCATAAGATGTCGGGTCTGCAACTCTTGCTTTACGGTAGGAGATGTATATCATTAATTAAATAACAATGTGAGACTTGAACTTTAAGTCTATATTGTTATTCTAATTAAATTATTACTGTTTGTTGCATTTAAAAACAAAATTGTAATTATTATTATATTAGTTGATATTTTATAAATCAGCTGATTAAAATTAAATATCAAAGTGCAACAAGTAATGGTAAAGGGAAGTTCATATAAATAAAAAATAAGAAAGGATAAATTATTTGTTTGATTAAATGTTGCAAGGAAAAGGTGAAGTTCTTAAATGCCTAAATTCAAGGGAGGTGTCTCAGTTATTATTTCTAGGCTTGGAGTCAATTATGGAGTCTTCTTTGACTTGTCAACATGTGTATATGATCAAGGTACAGTTTGGAGCGCATGTGGCATGATTTGGGAGTTTTTAGACTCTTTTTTGTAAACAGTTCTTTGATTTGCAACCCTCACTTCCTAATTTGGTGGGAAGATGATTGAGTTTCATTATTGTTATATACTTCTCTTTTTGATAGAGAAGGGGTTCAGATTTTCAGATTTTGAGAGGAGAGAGGTGCATATGTGATTTTTTGTCCTTGGCATCTTTTTCTTAAATTTTTTGAGCTATTCACGCAGATGTATTGTTCTTTGGGCTTTTGATCGTAATACAGTTTTCATTGGACTCAGCTTTTTGGAGTAAAGATCTGGTTGTATGTTTTTGGCAATTGATGTTATTTAATTGTGTTTTATTCAGAAACCTTTTGGGTAACTTCTCGTTTTACATCTTCCATGTCTGATATCTGTTATTCATAGGTTTTGAGCTGTGTTTCCCTGGTGATATATTTGATTGTGATTTATTTCCTTTTGTATATTCATCTTTTAGCCTTCTCTTAAAATATTTATGTGAATTAACAATTCCTTCAAAGTGTGTTTTGTGGTTATCTATTGAAAGCTTTCATTGTGCTACATAATATAACAATAAATTGCATTATTATTCTAGTGTATCACCTTAGTTTTCATGATTTAGGTTTTCCATTTACAAGCCTACCTCTTTACCCCTTTTCCATACAAATTTCACATCTTTTATTAGTATAGGTGAGTTTATCAGATATATCAGATAGGAACCGGCCTAGAATCTAGAGGTTCAATTAGGTCATAGGTTACCCACAACCTCTGATTGATCCAATCTTGCTCCAAAATTGTTGAAGGTTTCAGGAATTAAGCATTAGGGTGCAAATTTTTGAGATAACAGTATTACTACAACAAATCCTCAAAATGCCATGCATACATCCGATCAACACTTGTATCCTAAACCATCCTATCAATATGATACTGGGAGGAGTAATGGATCTCTAACAACCTATCATCCTGGACCAACCAACTGAACAAATTGATCACACAACCAAAACTGCGAATATTCAAGAAGTTCGACTCATAAGTCCAACATGTATTGCTGTCATAAACTGGACCAGTGGTACATAAGGTGACACTGCTATCACTGTGCTCCTGTACTGGAAGGGTAACCATCTCGTAAGGTGCGAGTCTCAAGATGAAAAATCTCCACCAAAGAATCTACAACTTGCTAACCTCAAGAGGCTTGACCAAATCTGAATATATAATAAAAAACCCAATATAATAACCACTTATAGCTGGAGTATGCATAAAGATAAAATCAGTAGCTAACAAATAAATAGCAGCCATCTCATGAAGACTTGGTGATATGTCTCTCAATAAACGATAGGAACTATCAGTATACATTAAGGACAATTCTAAATGTTCAACATCTCCATGAGTACCATCATTCAAATCAACACCTCCATCAATGAAATATTCGCCATCAAGTGAAGTCTCTGAATCATTTTCAGTTGTTTCATCTCCATCCACGTGACATTGTGTAGATATATAACTGCTGTCATACAAATCGGAGTTCTTATTGTTCATTTTATGCTGGTTCTTAAGGTCTTCCTCAACATATTGAGCTTCATATAGATAGGGTGAAGTGAGAATACTAAGTTCACCTTCATTCTCACCAAGGTAATTATCCCTTCTACAATGTGTATGAGATCCGTGGTTCTATGATCCCGTCCATCATCAATGCGAATGACTGTTGTAGAATTCTGATTTTCAGCCTAATGTAATGAGTATTGTGTCATACTTAGTTGGAGACATAACTCATCTATCTCTCTCTTTTAATCTTTAGCATGTTTGATAGCCATATCTCTATCATTGAGCAACTTTAAGTAATCTGATTTCATTCTTTCCATTGCTCTCTTAAGAGTGTAAAGACTTGGACTATTAGTTCCCCTCATTATTCCCATCTCCTTTTCAGTACTTTTAACTTCCCACATTATTTCCTCAATGTTTTTATGGGTTTTGTTTGTTGGTTTTCCGAGGACCGCTGCAAATGTACTAGGCACTGCCATGTATGTGGTATGTATGTTTCAAATGGCAGCGACGTCTTATTTATAATGAGAAAGGATAAGAAGAGACATGTCCCTTCATGGGACATGTTTATTGATTAATTTGATAATTAATTTTAATAACAAATATAATCATAGTTATACATATCATATATACCATTATTTTATTAATTTCTCTCACATAATAAACTTATATCTCTAATGTAATTATATCTCATATATACTTATATATGGCCATAGTTTTATCCGACTGAAGCTACCAAACATCAACACTCCCTCTTAGCTAGGGAGGATAAACACAAGATATTACACCACTGGCAATCTTTAGGTATGGCACATTAAAGAAATATTTGATAAGAAGATTTATACTATTTTGATATCACATTTGATATCATGAGTACTGGCCTTCAGAATATCAAAATATGATATTCACCAAATACTCTAAGTAATGGTCTCTAGAATATCAACACTTGATATTCACCATGTACTCAATAAGGTAATGGTCTACGATAACATCAACATATGATATTCACCATTTTGATATCACAATTGAGTATTGGTCTCCAGAATATCAACATATGATCTTCACCAAATAATCTTTGAGTAATGGCCTCCAGAATGAGATGCATGATATTCACCAAGTACTGTGAGTAATGGCCTTCAAAACATCAAGTCGTATGATATTCATCACTTACTCTGTGTAATGGCCTCTAGAACAACAATTTGCATAACATTCACCATATACTCAAAAAATGTTTATAAGGTATGTGCACACACATTCTCATAATGCTTACCATATAAACATCCACCATGCATGGTATAATCTATCATGATCTGCATAGACATCGTAAGATATCCATCATAATAGAAAATTAAGTTATTGTAAGATCATCACCTTTCAATAACTTTTGCAAATACAAGTGAAATCATTTGGAAGCTTCCTCATTATGTACACAGAGGGTAGGCCCATTGAAATCACAATCACGAGGTATATTCATCAATCACAATCCTCTTGACCACTACAATTTATTGATCACTAGAGAATCCATCTCAACATGGTTTACTCTCTTTGAATCAATATAACCGAGATCACCGTAGGTTGACTGAATCATATCCTCTATTTGCTCCCTCTCTTTCAAGGTTGCCTTCTAATGAAATTTCAAGCTCCCTTTGAATGTCAATCTCCCTCCTGTTCCTATAAGAACATTCTCGGGAAAAATAGCTCCTATATTACATATTAACATAATAAGAGACTAATAGACTATTAAAATAATATAAAGACCATTCCAATAAAATATAGATAAAAAATCTAATTTAAATATATACTTTGAACATATATGCATATATATTTCTTCAATCTTCCAAGTATATATCTATATTTAAACACATTATTTTCTATGGTGACTGATTTCCCAATCTATAATCACTTATATTCATAAGAAATTGTTTAGAAAATATATTTACTTTATATACATATGTAATTCACCACACACACACACACACACACATATATATTAACATTTACATCTCTATATATAAATGAATAAATTATATTTATATATGTAAAAGTCTCTATAACATAAATTGATATAAAAAGAAATAAATTCATAAACTTACCTCTTATATCCTTCCATGTGATTTTTACCATAAATTCATAAAAATGAAATAAATTCTTAACCTTACCTCTTATATCATGCTAGGTGAACTTTGCCTTTATTCCTTCTATTTGATATCAATAGTGGGTCCTCGCCTTTGGACTTCTCCAACATCGATATCTTCGTGGTTATTTAGACTCCTTATGAAGCTTCAAATTTGTTTTGTCCGTTGTATGAAATATTCAATAATGATGCCCCCACTCTAATATTGATTTAATGTTTCCATATATACTTTCGAAGTGTCCTTTGATTGGTCTTTGTTAGTCGATGCAGATAACATATCACTCTTACTATGAAGCCCAACTCATTGCTGACGAAGGAGAGCCCTTTAAACATTTATTTGACTTCGATTCTTGGTAGGTCCTCCTTCCTACGTGGAAAATGAGCTTTAGTAACTTACATCACAATACAAATGCATTTATAAAGTCAATGTTGTTGGGGTGGCGGGTTTGCAAAGATTGAGGTCCGGTCATACGTCCACTTGGTGATATCCAGATGCACCTCCTAATTGTAAATACAAAATTTATGCCTGGTTTTCCGCCCTCGATGGTAACGTAAATATATCCTCCTATGCCTGCAATAAAGGGTCGAACCAATTTGGTATCACCATTTGTATATGCTCTAATCATCCGACGCCATGTCCATGCATTTTATAGTCGATATTTAATGCCAAGTCTGCAATTGACATTCAATGCCCTATATTCCCATTGTCTACCTCATTTAAAGGTATTCCTTATTCTATATGAAATCTCCCATTCGATTCCTAAGTCTTTCCTATGATGTGGGTGCCCATTGTTTATAAAATGCCCTCCATATTTTATTTTCTACATTTATTTCAGTTTGCAATAAGTCTTTCCCTACGTATTTGTCCTCTTCAATCACTTGTGGTTTGATGGCCAAAGTACGAAGAGATTGGTGGGGTCTAAAGTCTTGTCCCATGGTATGAATTAACACCTCTACTAGCGCTCACTACTTCTCTAAGAACACATATGTAATCGTTCTAATGCTGACGGGGCCTTCTTAATATCTATTTTGTTATCCCCTGGTCCATTTTGTGGGGCTCGTAGTTTTTAGAGCATTTGTGTTCCAATGTTTGTCTGGTTATATCAGAGACAAATACAAACAACTATTGGTACGACAAATCCCTTCAAGCCTGTTGGTGGTAGGCTCATCAAATTTTCACAATATCTTTTAGATTCTATAGAATCGGTCTTGGCTTCTTAACTGTTATTATCTTTACTCTTCTTCGGTGAATAATATTTCAATGCTTTTTTGCAGAGGATATTATATGTCCTCTTTTGTGTCATTGTTGAATTAAACTTCTGTTCTCAGGTATCTCTTCATGCATTTGGAACCCATCTATTGTATAGGTACACAATCTTTCTTTCATGTCTTTGATGGCTTTTCTTACATTTGCAACCTTGTTCTGATACTATGTTGGTTTTCCGAGAATCGTTGCAAATGTACTAAGCACCGCCATGTATGTGGTATGTGTGTTCCAAATGCCTGCAATGTAATGTCCCATTTATTTTTGGAGGAATTAATTATGAAGTTATCAATTAAAATATATATATTACAATGTAACTTTATAAAAAAAAAAAAAAAAAGAAGCTTCTAGAGGTTGCTGGAAGAAGCGGAGAAAAATTAAAAAGGGAGGCCGACCTATCAAGGAAAAAAGAATAAATAGGCATTGAGGGCTCATTGTCTATCATCGAGATTTATTATTGATTTTTGCTTATGTGTGTTGTGGAGCCTAGGGTTTTTGCAAATAGTCACAATTGGCCATTGAGAACGAAAACTCTTAAATGGTACATAATTTTGAGGGTGTGAGAGATCACTTGAATTATTGCAGCTGTGGGAAGGATATTTCAGTCCTTTCATTTGTGCTTAATTGCTGATTTGGAGTTTCCAGTGGAGTTGCACTTTCACTATATCATCTACAGCATTCAGTCTCCACCATTTGATCAATCCAGGTTCTTTATATTAATCTGTAGTTGCAACAAGTTCTCAATTGTATATAGCCAGTTAGGGTTTCTTTGTAATGTGCTATGTCATAATGTTTTGGTGCTGAAATTTGCCATATCATTTATAAAAACATTTGATTTTCATTGAATGAATACATTGGCACTGCTATTTCTTTTATTTCAGCAATATATTTTAGTAGTGTATTAAATTTAGGGTTTGTTTAGTGGCCTACTGGTACGGGTCATTACAGTGGTATCAGAGCGGTTTCCTGCCAGCTTGATAGGGTTACCTAGCCACCATTTAATTTAGTTTACAAAAGAACCAGCATAACTAAGAATATGGCTGAGAGACATTCTCAAAGTCCATCCAGAAGTGTGCGAAATGATGAGACTTTACAGCAACAGGAGAGGCTTCTACAGTCAATAGAGGCAAGTACACAGGCAATGATGGTTATGATGCAACATTTGATTGGGGAAAATAGGAGAAATAATCATGATTAGGATGATAGAAGCATAGCAGGATCACAACATAGGACACGGTCTGGAACAGCTGATAGACCCACACGTCCTACATTTAGAGAAGAAACTCCAGCACGCACACCTGATGCTATGGTAACAAATATTGTAGATGAACTCTGACAAGCGAGGAATGAGTGGGATTCATTACCAGAATATGTACAAGATGGATGGACATTTGACAGGTACCTGAACTATAGAGCTGCCAGGCAGAAGCAAGTAGATAAACATAGTGAGTTGCAACAGGTCACCAACAAGTTGGTATTACCCACATTTGATGGCAGTGGAAAAATGACTGCTCGTGCTTGGATTCATAAGGTGGATACTTTCCTATCTCTGAAGACTATGACGGAAATTGAAGCACTCAAGTATGCCACTTTACACTTAGATGGGGCAGCACATGATTGGTGGACACATGGCATGATCACATTGCAACACAATCAGGTAACCACTTATTAGGAGTTTGTGGATAGATTGATAGAAAGGTTTGATAAAAAAAATCTTGAAGTTTATTTCCGGGAGTTAGCCCAGTTGAGACAGTCAGGAGGCTTAGAACAATTTATCAATGACTTCCAGAAGCTTGCAGTGATGGTGCTTGACATTTCAGAAAGGAGGCTAGTCATTTTATTCACAGGGGGATTAACTGAACCACTCAAGGGGTGGGTAAAGGCCTTTGATCCTCCTACATTACAGGAAGCCATGAAGAAAGCCCGCAGTATGGAACTTGCAGCTCCAGCAAACCGGTTTAGTTCAAAAGGTTCTTCATCATTTAGAGATAACAAAGGGGAATTCAGCAAGGGTAAAGAGAAGGTTAGTGACTCAAAAGACAAGCTAGCTGCACCTTGGGATAAGGAAACACTTAATGACTTGCGTAGGAAGAAGCTATGCTTCTTTTGCAAAGGTCCCTATGAGTTTGGTCATGATTGTCCTATGAAGCCTAAGGGGAAGGCTAACCGGGTGATGTGGGCTTATTATGAAGGTTCAGATTCAGACATCTTAGAGCACCATGATGAGGATCCTGATGAGGTAGAGGGTGAACAAGAGGTAGATAGTGTTGAGAAAAAAGAGGCTCCAGAGATACATTTACAGGAGGCACGTCTGTCTAGTATTCAAAGAGAGGGATCTTTCAGATTTTGAGGAGTCTTGGCAGGACAAAAGATTATTACTCTGTTGAATACAGGTGCCACGCATAATTTCATTGATGCACGATTTGTGGAGAGGCGTGGACTCATTACTGAGGAGTTTGAGGGACTAAGAGTTAAGGTAGCTGATGGATATACTCTTCGTTGTGATAGGATGGTGCGAGATCTACCTTTGCGCCTAAACAACTATGAGTTTAAGGCGGACTATCATGTGGTCAACATGGGTGACATGGACATAGTACTTGGGATGCAATGGCTACATTCTTTGAAGGAGGTTACCCTAATATTGGAGGATATGGAGATACGATTCGTGGTGGATGGTAGGACTCATGTGTTGAAGGCTATCCGTAATGGTGATGTTAGGACTATCTCATTTAGGCAGTTGGAGAGATTAGCTAGGCATAATAATATAGAGTGGGCAGCAATATGTGCCTTGATGCCTACCCAAGGGGAGCAACATAAGAGTGAATATCATCCAAATATTCAAAAATTGAGAATCAAGTATGGGAAGGTATTCAGTGAGATTCCACTAGGCAGGCCACCAGACAGAGGTATTGAGCACATTATCGAGTTGGAGGAAGGTGCTCAGCCTGTCATGATCACACCATACCGGCACCCAAAACGACTCAAAGATGAGATCGAGAGGACCATCAACGAGTTGCTAGCAATGGGACACATCAGACCAAGTAAGTTACCTTTTGCATCTTCTGTTGTTTTGGTAAAAAAGAAGGATGGAACTCTACGAATGTGTATTGATTATAGGGTGTTGAATAAGAGAACTATAAAGAACAAGTATCCCATACCACACATTGATGAGCTAATAGACGAATTGCATGGGGCTTGTTATTTCACAAAAATTGATTTGAGATCAGGTTATCACCAGATCAGAGTTCGAGAGCAGGATATTGAAAAAACTGCTTTTAGATGTCATTACGGTCATTTTGAGTTTGTAGTCATGCCTTTTGATTTGACTAATGCACCTGCCACTTTTCAGTCCACTATGAACAAGGTCTTCCACCATTAGTTGAGGAAATTTGTGCTAGTGTTCTTTGATGATATTTTGATCTATAGCAGGACATGGCAGGAACATTTAGAGCACTTGGAGACAGTATTAAGCATTTTACAAAGCGAGTCCTTGTATGCCAAGGAGTCCAAATGTGATTTGGGGATGACAGAATTGTTGTATCTTGGACACATCATTAGTGCGGAAGGAGTGCGAATGGATCCTGAAAAGATCCGTGCTATTGTTGATTGGCCACCACCAGAGAACCTTACACAGTTAAGAGGGTTTCTTGGTCTATGTGGATTCTATCGCAGGTTTGTTAGTGGCTACTCACGACATGTAGTGCCCATGACAGATTTGCTGAAAAAAGGGGCATTTGTGTGGACTCGGGAGGCACAGGAGTGTTTTATGCGGTTCAAGGAAATAATGACTACATGCCCAGTATTAGCATTGCCTGATTTCACGAAGCCATTTGAGCTTCAATATGATGCTTGTGGAGAGGGAGTTGGTGCTGTACTCATGCAGGACAAGCATCCTATAGCTTATGAGAGTAGGAAACTCAGAGGGGCTGAGAGATCATTCAGCATATATGATAAGGAGATGTTGGCCATCATGCATGCCTTGGCCAAATTCAAACAGTATCTTGTGGGCAGCAAATTTTGTATTAAAACTGATCATAATAGTTTGAGGCACTTTTTGGGACAGCGGGACCTAAATGATCGTCAGTAGAAGTGGGTGAGTAAGTTACAGGCATATGATTTTGATATCACATATGTTAAGGGGACACAAAATATTGTTGCAGATGCTTTATCCCGTAGGCCACACCTCACTTCTATGATTCGGATATCAGAAGATTGGCGACACTTGATTGTAGCAGAATATGCCAAAGACACGTGGGCCTCTGCTATAATGGAGGGAACAACAATCGACACCAGATACACTCTCATAGATGATTTGATCATTTACAAGAACATAATTTACTTAGTCCCAGGATCGAAAGTGAAGCAGTTGATTTTGAGAGCATTCCATAATTCACTTACAGCAGGCCATCCTGGGTATTTCAAGACTTACAGGTTAGTACGGGAATGATTCACTTGGAAGGCACTTAAGGCTGATGTTTTGTAGTATGTGCGTGAGTGTCATGTTTGCCAGCAGAACAAACAAGAGCACACTTATCCAACAGGGCTCCTACAACCACTTCCTATTCTTGACAGGAAGTGGGAGTGCATCTCTATGGATTTTATTACGAGCTTGCCTAGGGCCCTGGGGTGTGATTGTATCTATGTGGTGGTGGATAGGCTGACAAAATATGCTCACTTCTTCCCTATCGCTACTACATACTCAGCAACTCAGGTGGTAGAGGTCTTCTTTAGGGAGATTTTTAGATTACACGACTTACCTCGGAGCATTGTGAGTGACAGGGACAGCCGCTTCATGAGTCACTTTTGGCAGGAGATATTTCGGTTGTCTGGCACTGAGCTTACACCTAGTACCAGTTATCACCCACAGACTGATGGTCAAACAGAGATTGTAAACAAATGGGTGGAAGGGTATTTGAGGAATTATGTGGCAGATCAACAGCGAGCTTGGGTCAGATGGATATATCTCTGTGAGTATTGTTACAATACTACATATCATATGACTATACAAATGACACCCTTCATGGCACTTTACGGTTATGAGGCACCTAGTTTCTTAGATTTGTTGTTGGGAGACAGTTGAGTACCCTGTGCAGGTGAACTATTACAGGAAAGTAAGGATATAGTTGCTACTCTCAGAGACAACATTGCTAGAGCTCAGAACCAGGAAAAACAATATGCAGACAAGAAGAGGATTGAGCGTAGTTTTGAGGTAAATGATATGGTTTACCTCATGTTGCAACCATATAAGCAGTCCACTCTCAAGAAGAGGGGTATAGAGAAACTCAAGCCAAGCTATTATGGACCATTCAAGATCATCAAACGAGTTGGTGAGGTGGCTTATGAGTTGGAGCTTCCCACAGATAGTCGAGTGCACAATGTGTTTTATGTATTACGCATCAAAAAGGCGTTGCGTCAGAATGTGATGCCTTCTGCAGTATTACCTCCCTTGGATGGTGAGGGGAAATTGATCTTAGTGCCAGAATTTATTCTGGATAGTAAAGAGAAGCAGCTTCGCAGGAGAGTAATTAGAGAGTATCTAGTTAAGTGGAAAGATTTACCTATTGAAGATGCTACTTGGGAGGGAGAAGTGATTTTGCAGCATCCAGCATTAAGATTGCTTGAGGCCAAGCAATTTTAGGAGGGGCGGACTTGTAATGTCCCATTTATTTTTTGAGGAATTAATTATAAAGTTATCAATTAAAAAATATATATTACAAGGTAACTTTATAAATTAAATAATAATAAAAAAAAGCTTCTAGAGGTTGCTGGAAGAAGTGGAGAAAAATTAAAAAGGGAGGCCGACCTATCAAGGAAAAAAGAATAAATAGGCATTGAGGGCTCATTGTCTATCATCGAGATTTATTATTGATTTTTGCTTATGTGCATTGTGGAGCCTAGGGTTTCTGCAAATAGTCACAATTGGCCATTGAGAATGAAAACTCTCAATTGGTACGCAATTTTGAGGGTGTGAGAGATCACCTGAATTATTGCAGCTGTGGGAAGGATATTTCAGTCCTTTCATTTGTGCTTAATTGCTGATTTGGAGTTTCTAGTGGAGTTGCACTTTCACCTTATCATCTACAGCATTCAGTCTCCACCATTTGATCAATCCAGGTTCTTTATTTCAATCTGTAGTTGCAACAAGTTCTCAATTGTATACAGCCAGTTAGGGTTTCTTTGTAATGTGCTATGTCATAATGTTTTGGTGCTGAAATTATCATTTGTAAAAACATTTGATTTTCATTGAATGAATACATTGGCACTGCTATTTCTTTTATTTCAGCAATATATTTTAGTAGTGTATTAAATTTAGGGTTTGTTTAGTGGCCTACTGGTACGGGTCATTACATGCGATCTCTTATTTATAATGAGAAAAGGCTAAGAAGAGACATGTCCCATGAAGGGACATGTCTATTCATTAATTTGATAATTAATATAATAACAAATATATATATATATATATATATATATATATATATATATATATATATATATATATATATATATATATATATATATATATATATATATATATATATCATTATTATATTAATTTCTTTCACATAATAAACTTATATCTCATATGTAATTATATCTCATATATAATTATATATAGCCATAGTTTTATCCCATTGAAGCTACCAAACATCAGCATTGTCAAAATGCACTAAGGCTGCAATGACCATATCATTTGATACTTTCAGCTTATCCTCCAAATTATATGCTCCAAAATCATCAACCTGAAATGGAATCTCTGATTGGTCCTTCAAATAAGCCCCTATAGTAACATCATCTTTCTCTAGATTTTGAACACTAGATTCATTTTCAGTTGCACCATTTTCAGAATTTCCTTCTATCTTCATTGTATTGTCTCTTTAACTATTATGCCATTGTTTTCAAATAGTCCATCCTCACAGAGAGATACTTTTTCATTTTTAGATACATCATGTAGATAGACATTTTTATGAAAATGCTTGTCAATAACCACGTCCAATTCACCAAATAAGATGCTAGAACAATACTTACCATCCTCCATAGTGAAGTCCCTCTCATGATCTTCATCATGTTGAAGTTGGACTAATGAGTCCTCAACTTCGTCAATGCTGATTTGTACTTATTGAGCTGACTCTTCTTCCTTGTTTTCCTCACAAGCGTGATCAAGTGATCAGATATGCTTGCAAGTAAAGCAAATCTGCTGTTTCTTCATTTGGTTCTTGCTCATTTTCTGAGATTCTGCAACCTGTAATTCCCTTGCTCTTAGTTCTTCTTTAACCCGTTGTTGTTTATACTTCTCAAATTTTGGCTCACATTGTTTGAGCACCTTGTTAACCAACTTGCGAGCGGCTTTGGAAACTCTTTGTTCCCTGTTTGGAATTGCTAACAACATTTGTAGAAGTGGCTGGAAAGGAGCACCACTCTCATTAACTGTCATAAACAGAATGTTTTTTATGGCTGCAATATTATTTGCATTGTGTTCTTCCTTGATTGTGCCTAATAGATTTTGAAACATGGTATGTTTTAAATCATACAATCCCATGTCAAGCATAAGATTGCATAATCCGATTTCTGCAAATGCTTTTAGTATGACACCCTTCTTGAGAAATGACAAGTGCTGATGTCCCAAGGTTTTGAAAACTATCAATGATTAACTCAAGTACCTCCTTCATCGTGTCTTCTTTGTAAGGTTCTTGAGGTGCTGAAATTCTTGTAATCTCCATCAAACAAGAAGTAACGAACAGTTTAATCTCGCCATCTGAATGCTTCAGCCACATGAGTCATTTCAACTCAGTCACTGTAGGGACAAGAGCAGTCTGCAATAATTTTGCGAGCGATTTCTCAACAATCGTCAAACATCCTTCCAGTTGAAACAGGGTGATGAGATCCTTTTCCCTTGTTTGTGATACCAGAACTAGCTTGTTACCTACCTCAAAAAGCACTTTGGCCAAATTATTTACTGATGTCATTTTTAAAATTTGCAAATCTGATGCCACTAAAGTTTGCACCCTTGACTACTGCCTTTTCTCATAGGAAATTCATTGAACAGTTCACAATTTATATATTAGAGGGGTATTGTCTTGGTAAAGCAATGCAATAGCTTATATTGAGAGAAACACATCTTACAAGATTTATTGTATTGTTGGATACCACAATATTTGCTCAAATATGAACGCTTAGTACCCAATCTTCCAAAACTTGCAGATCTGTTTCAGAATGTTATTTGAGTACACATAAGGGAAAATACGTGTTTGCAGACCCAGTATGATTGGATGCACACAAATTTACAGAATCAAGAACAGTTCAGCTTACTGATCAGAAAATAATCCCTCAGGAGGTCTTACATTAATCACTGACTGGTCCTTGGCAGATGCAAACAGTAAAGTAAACAAACCACACTCTCACCAAACGCAGTGTTCATACTTTCTATCTAGGAAACTCCAATATTAGAACCTTTGACAGTTGAAGCTCAAACTCATATTCTCAGCGGTCTAAATAATGCGGCATGTAAGTTGATAATTGGAAAAGGTTTTTATGAAAGGGTCCAGCCTGCAAGAGCAAAGGTTCTCCTAAAAATTCCCAAGAGTAGACGACACATTGTGATACATAGCTTAATGTTTACCACCTCCAATAGAAATCAGGCCTCAACTTAAATACATTTGGCAAATGGGAACAAAAATCAAATCACACCTGTAATGCCTTCTGCATTCTAACAACCTCCAAATTCCTCTCAAAAATTTCCCCAGCACACAAATGTAGTTGATAGAAGACTTAAACTCCACATGTGGCAATAATAGAAACCATTTCAATTGTTAGATTCTGTTTGTGGATTCTTCTGCCTTCAATATACGTACGTTATATGAATTAAGGGACAAATTAAGAACTCCGAAATTGTGCTTAGCGTCTTTAATGAGATCCATGCCAGAGTTCTTGACCTACCTAGTGTAATAGTTCAGTTCCCAGAAATAGCCATGTTGTAATGCCAATGAGAAAGCCCAAATTTATAAATATTCTCTCCTGAAGAATTACACAAAGCCTGTGACCCTGTATTGCAGAAACACATAATTTCCGAAACATTTGCCTTTTAAATGTTCAAATAAAATATATGGCCAATGTTCCTGAATATTAAATATCTGGACATTCAAATAATAGCATTGCCTGATAAAATATATGATAAAGAAATATTTAAATCACCAAACGTTATGTTCAAAATTAACGTTTTGCCACCTAATTTGTTATTGGTGTCTGCCAATGAATTGCCACTAGAATATGAAGTTGTGCTCTGGTAATGCTGCAATATTAATCTGCCTCCATCAGTATTTCATGATATAGAATCTTTCTCAAATATGAAGCGCCCAACTTATATAACAGACGTTATTAATTACACCACTCAAGCCGCAGATAACTCCTGCAATTTCTCCTGTCTCATCCTCTGTGTTTGACAGTTTCCTATGTATGTTCTTCAAAACTTGACTGGATGACTTTTGTTACGACAGTGACTATGTAGAGAAAACGTTATTCTCTTCGTATACCCTTCAGGGAATGATTAAGAATAGTTAGCAGTATTCTGTTCTTCTGCCTAGTACTTTTGCACATGCATCACAAAATGATTCCAATTTGTCTCCTGAACAGGAAACGGTTCATAACTTTTATAACATTTAAATCTATACCCTCGGACGCTCATTCTCTTGATTGCATTGAATCTTAATTTGAGTTATATTCGCATTGCTACATGGCATGCAAATGAACACCATTGCCTGTTTTAGATATTTCCTAAATTTAGTAGACTGAAATTCTTGTTTGTGGCAATGGAAAAAGAACAATACTCAGCCAAATACGATTACACTGTTGGCACACGGCTCTATTAGTAGTATTCATTCACAAAGAAAAATTAATTGCCCAAGCGCTCGAGACCATATATTATAGTTCAAAAAATGAAGGCCCGATATCCATCAAAAGTGGACTATAACTCCAACTGCGATTTGATATTAGGAAAATATTTAACTTCCAAACTTTAAAGAAGCCCCAAAATTTAATCACAACAATCTTATGGGTCCACCAAAATTAATCAAAGGAACCTATGAAAAGCAAATTTCAAAATCTTTCAACTCAGTTAGTGCCGAGTCTCTAAGGAAAGCTGACCAATCAGAAAATTGTATTAATAATGGAGACTTTTATAAACCACAAACTTTACCAATACTGTGGAGGATTTCGATATTCAATGACAATATGTCCCCCGACTATACTCAGATGCCACAAGACAGCGAACAGGACCCACAAATCGATATTCATTAGCTGAGCAGAAAAATATTTAAGGTCTCCAAATCACAATATATCACATTCAAAAAATGAAGGTCTGACTAAATAATCAATCAAAGTCTCAAACAGATTATATACTTCTGTCCCAGTTTGGCAAAACATTCAAAGCCTTCAAAATATTGCCCCATCCATTATCTTTTCATGACCAAGGAAATCAACATGCACTGTCAACTATTTTCCCTGATTCTCTAATGTTTTCTACTGGTTCTATGTCCATATTTACTCCAATGCATATTAAGAAAATTCTGTCATTTTCATCCAATCTTGAACAAGCTACAAATTTGTCTTTGCAGGTCTAGCTGTTCAGAAAATTAATATCTTATCAAACTAGATAAAATATTTCTATTTCTTGACCTCACAGGCTGGCAGGATACACCGCTCTGATATCACTGTAATATCCCAGATTGATATTTCCCAAACTTATCTCAAAAATATGATTTAGAATACAATCAGATCACTTATGCAATAAACTTTCAAACGTGAGTAGCAATTAAACAACAAATGTATGTCGAAAACCTCAGAAGTTTCTATTGTCTTATGATATTCAATAATTATAATGGCATGAGCAAAAAAACTCATATAAACTCTTTAGAAAACTTTATTGCATTATACATCAGCAATACAATAACCAACTATCAAAAATTCCAATCTTAAACACAGATTTACAGTCAAATTGGAAAACTGAGAAAGATTCTGTAAGCACACGTGAGAGACCTGGTGGTGATGTTTCCACAGACAATGGGGTTGCGTTCACTGTCTACTGGCACAAGGGTTGCCGTCCTCAGGCTGGATGAAAGCTGAAGCTTTTAAATAGCTCTGCAAGAGAGAAACTAAAACTGGAATCATAAAGCTTGTCCAAATTAATGCAGCCTCCCTTCTTTTAATGCTCAAAGCTGTGACCCTTCAACTACTCCCTGCTGTCTTTTTGTCTTGTTCCGCTTTTTCTGTGTCACCTTTCAGCTCACTTTAATATATTAAATTGACCTCTTTTAAAAATTAACATTAAGCTCTCAAAAGCCAATTTTAATATTTTAGTGATTTAACTTTGGAGTTCCTAATGTCCCAAAAGGGGACATTACATTTCCTGTGGATAGGATTTGCATAACCAAAGAAAACTTGTAATAGGACCGACAACCATATGGCTGCATCCCAATTTCAATGTGCCTGTGCTGATATAACTATCTGCATTGTGCTTGGAATTGGACATCACTAGAACACTGATGCACAACTCATAAATATTCTGACTAATGCATAAGACAAGGTGCTCTTTAATTTTATTTTAACATATCCATTCTTGTACCTACTAGAAAACAATAAGAATAAATATCAGATTTTCACTTTTATTGTTTTTAACACATGTAA
This sequence comes from Cupressus sempervirens, assembly GCA_028749045.1. Taxonomy (NCBI): domain Eukaryota; kingdom Viridiplantae; phylum Streptophyta; class Pinopsida; order Cupressales; family Cupressaceae; genus Cupressus; species Cupressus sempervirens. Next base: position 195,611,133 of record CM053788.1, read on the forward strand.
TTTATAAATAAAATATTTTCAGTAGTTTCTTATAATGTATGTTTCTTTTCATGTTGAGCACAATGCACACATTAACATTCTTTGCCATTCCTACAACTTTACATTCACAGGACTCAGCATACATATTTTGTCAGATGAGTGTATATTAGTCAATGCACACATGTTGCATTTTATAAATGCAACACTTAAATCTTTTCAATCAGGACAATGCCAGATGTGCATTCTGCATTCCACAATACACAACTTATTTACAGAATTCTTAATAACATATGCGCTGCATCGACAATTGTGCATACATAAAAAATACACAGACTTAATCTCATTCCCAGCATAAATTAGATTAATGACTGATGCATCTAATGAATTTCCCTTCGCATTATTTTCTCATATATAACATGTAATCATGGCAAGCACAACATAATCTCAATATTGTCCTCAAGTCATAGCTCACATCCACATAAAAGTCTCTGGGTACTTGCCTTATTCAAGGACCACAATACTTGCTAAATACCCTAAATGGTCCTGGCACAGTCATCTGTGCAGGATATAAACATTTCCCTTTGTTCAGTCCAATAAGTAAACATTTCAAGCTTTATGCTTGGTGTGTCGAGGATATTAGACTGGATTAGTATGGCATCACAAGCACCAAAGGTTCCTGTCTGATACATTAGCCAATTCTTGAGCCATGGGTATAATTCATGTACATATATAGATCACACAAGCATCATAGGGATTGTTCACAACATATATTGTACAAATAACTTGCATCTAAAATACATCGGACATATCTCTCCAAGGATAAACATATAACACAATTTATTATCCTCTAACGAGGTTCTATGTTGAGGGAGATAATGAGATGGTATTTCTTGTGGCACTTCTTTAATCATTATTGGGGCCCTTAGGGATGCACCTCAATCCTTTCATCCTAAAAAACCCTCAGATTCATAGCTTCATGCACAAGGCACTTACAATACTGCATTGGTTCCTTTCGACTGCTTCTTTTCATCTGCACATAGGCAATTAGGATGTTATTTCCTTTAACTTATGCATTCAACCATATTTCCGACCACTTTCACCTGGGTCTATGAACTGCGGTTCCTATTTGCTTTTACTTACACAAGGCTAGGCACTCAGAACGATAGGTGACATGAAGATCCCTCAGTTCTTTACACAAAGATCCCTCAGTACTTTCAACTCTTTAGGGCACTAGCCCTAGTTTCCTTTCCCTTGTGCAAGGGTCTCAAAACAACTTTATTATTTTTGTTCACTTGTGTAAGGCACTTAGAGCCTCTAGATCCTTTTGCTAGCAATCACTAGGATGATTAGGTGGGCAATCTGCGTTCATAACCACTTACATATCTGTAATGTCCTCCCTTTGTTAATTTAGGACTTAAGACAATTACTTGAATTCCATTGGCTTACTCCCCTTAATAAGAAGTAGGATAATATTGTGTTTGATGGATAAATAAACGATATGCAAGTAATTGGATCATGTTGCCAAATCAATCTATATAATACTTAAGATTGTTTCATGTATAATTCTCCCAATGTTAACAATCTCTGTTGTAAAGAATTACATATATTAATCTGTAGATGTAATGTTCAATTCTTCTCTAATAAATCAATATGCTGGTTGGTATAATAACTTGTTTTCTTTCCCCCTGATGCTACTCCGTTCTTTGTATTTGTTGGTGATACCCACATGCTAAAAAACAGGTCCTCTCCTTATTCCCTTTTCCCAGATTCCTTCTAAAACAGTTCAAAGTTCTGATAACTCCTCTAGTTTTAAACACTTATTATCATGGTTTTCTTGATGTTATTTGATATTTATACCTTCCTTTCACCACTTGTTTGAATCTAAACTGAGGACATGTCGTGTAACCCTGGTTAGCTGTAGATGCCACTTTGGTTTCTAATTCTTGGTTGCAGACGTAATTTCCTTGATTCCGTAACCCATGGTTGACCAGCTCTAGTCTTTATCCTCTTGGTTGTCATGCTGGCATATTTTACTTGTTTCTAAATTGCTGTCTAATCATTTTGTCTTTTACTAATATATGGTTTGAATATTTATGTCTTCAGTTTGAATCTTTCTACTATATTATTAATTGTTTGTATAAATACAAAGATTAATATTTAATTATAGGTTGGATTAATTACTAATATGTAATATTAGTAATACTGTTGGATTTTTAATGAAATACTATTGATTTGATTAATATTAATATTATTACTCTTGACATAATTTAAGGAATTAACAATACTTAAATAAATTATATATGTATAAAGAAAAATATTTGTATTGTAGATATGTTAATTAGGGATCATGACAATATCTCTCCAATAGCTACATAAGATCTACACATCTCTCCAGCGGCAGATGGTTGTCATAAGTATGAGAACTTTAGATAAAATTCCTTTCTTAACCCATTTGTGTACAATATAAGTGCCTTTCCCCCTTAGATGGCACAACAAGTGGGAAAGTACATGCACATAGAAGCACAAAATGACAAGACACACTTCACATTACAAGTTAAGAAACCTCGTAATGGAATACTGATTTGAAATGATATTAGGTTCAGATGTTATTTAAAATATTGCTTTTTAGATTATTTATTAGGGCTACAAGTCTCTCTACAAATGCTTCGACATTCTGTATGGATAGATATATGATGTTCATTACTTTTATGCCTTGTTATTGAACTGCTTCATAATTCCTCCATGCTCTACAACGTTGTAACATTCTTCTTTCATGCTGCTTTTATAGCTCACCACCACACTCCTAGATTTAGCACTTGTGTTGGCGCACTCCTACAATTATTTCCTTTGATTAGCTATCTTATTTCTTGCCTCTCTTTGTAACTTCTCGCTAACATTGCATCCCTGAAACTTTCTCATTTTCAAGCCTAAAGAGGCAAAGTTCAAACTTATTGTATCTAAATGGCCATCTTGTTTGTATGTAATTGTTCCTATGCTTGAATGTGATCTTCATTTATTTTTTATTAGTATCCCAAATATTGTCTGTCTTCCAAATTTGACATGTGTTGACATTTACCAGTCCTTCAAATCTATGAGATTTACTAAATACCTTGAAAGTTGGCACTTTTCTCCTTCATCCCTTGTTGGCTGTTTGTTATTTTAAATGTTTAGTTAGGGTAATAAACAGTTGACTATCTACTATAATCATTAATGCGGCATTCATACACACATGTATGATTTGATATTGATCCTTTAAGCCACCATACAAGATACTAGATAATTATTTACCTTGACATGAAAGCTCTTAGACATAAAATTTTACCGTTTACACATCAACTGATAAGATTCTAACCTATATAATCCTACAGGTCTGACAGTACAGACCGTACCTCTCTTAGTGTTGATATATCTTAAGATTGGCATCTAATATTTATACTTGCTTATCCTATAGGTGCCAGCTACTTTCTTAGGGATGTCTTGGTTTGTGTTTGGCTAAACTAATGTTCAGTTAGTTAAATCCTAAACTAAGTCCCTTGAAATCGCTGACTTAGGAAGAGGTATAAGTAAATGTCATGTGAAGGGTTATGTGCCTTAAGGAACACACCCTCTAGCAAGGTATATATTCGGTTGTGGATGCAGATTAGAGGACACACTATTCACAACAGTCTGCTCCTATAAGCATCTCACTTCCAGCAATCAATGAGTCTGCAATATTATATATTATCAGTTTGGAAATAGAACATTGAATCTACATTCAAGAGAAACCTTCAACAACACCTAATATTGATAATATTAAGAAGATCATTCTCAGCCAAACTCAGAACTGAATTATAAGTCTGATTCAAGACTCAGATTTTGCAGAACGTTACATCAACTTTAATGCAAATCAGTTGACTATGAGCTATTGAAGATGATATCCTAGCCATTCAGAGACTAGGTTCTAGAGGCGATTTATCTGTACATTTAAAAACACATTAAAAACATCCATGGTAAGACATTGCCAAAGCATAATACAATGTCATCTCATCAAATACATGATGAAGGCAGTTCCTTTTCCCAATACTTTTTCTTGGGACAAGCATATCATCTCTGGATGTCGTTGCCATTGCATATAATAGCAGAAGAGGTGAAAAGTAGTTCACTCTCTTGGACCATGAGATGAAACCAATGGAAAAGTTATATTGTAGATAGTGTTTACAGAAGTTAGATTACAGTATTTTGTGTCAAAATTCATGATTAGACTGTCTCTAGTCTGATGATTAATGTCGCTGGAAAATAGTAGACATTTCACATACACACATATGTATATGTATTATGTATGTAAACATATATACGCTCACTTACATAAACCCGCACATGCACACATCCACACACATCCATTCATCCATACGCATATGCATACGAATATGCATGAGTCATACGCATACACATATGTATACAAACAGACATGCTTTCAGTCACACACTTACACATGCTTGAACTTTCCATTTGTAAGTTTGCACAAATTATGCTTTTTAAAGTCTTCATGTCACGCTTTAAGAAAACATTTGTATTTAAACTAGAAATTTGAACAAGCATTTGTTTGTCTGCATAAATGCAACATTTAAAAAAGATATAAGCATTCATTACACGAAAATTCTTTATATCCTATTGTTACAGGGATTGATCCCACGAGCTAAGGTACTTTTGACACTTGGTGCGACATTCTTCTTCTTTTTCTGGCCACTTATTCTAACAACAGTGGCATTCTTTTCAGCAGTATACATAGTAAGTTTTCTAAATGCCAGTTTTTTTTTTGAAAATATTAGAAGCCTATATTTATTTAAATGTTTCAACTTCTGGGAATCAGAATGTAAATTTTGCCTCCTTAATGTTTATCTTAGTATTGAAAGAGGATTTTTTATTATGAATTTATCCATAGGAAGTACTACTTAAGCGTACGACTACTGATTGCACAATTTGAGAAAATCTTTTCATTTTCCTAAATATTTCTTTATGGTGTCTACTGTTAAACATTATGATCAATGAAATCCCTCAATAGGGATAATATTTTTTACAATTAAGTCAAAATTTTTCTTAATCTTTAGTTTGAATATATCTTACGTTCTATTTTATGCATATTATGCATATCACTATCAAGGGAAGGTACCTTAAAAGTATTTATTCAATTAGGTTAATTCATTGGAAAGGCAGAATGATTGGACTGTTAATCCAGTCTTATTTCGGCAAAAAATATTCAATAAGATAATGCGTAGTATTTCATCATCTAGAATTAAATATTCCATATTATTGCATCATTAAAAAACACATAAATAATAGAAGATTTAATTTTTGTTTATAAAAAATAAGGTCTTCAGTTTGTGATTGTGAAGCTATGCATTGGAGCATTATCAGAGTCTTTCATATACATATTGTTGACATAAATAATCTCATTTCAAATAAATTTAAGAAAATTATAGTTAGAAGATCTGAAAGAACCAGAGGTTAGAATGCAAGACTTTGAATAGAAATCAACTAAATATGGCAGGAAAAAGAGAATACAATTAAATAATCTGTCATAAAACAGACTTTAGGACTGCATGTTAATGCAATAACATTGAGGATAACTGTCAAGTGTTTTTAGTCACCACAAACATCCCCGATGATGTGGAAATGCTAGGGATATCTCCCCTTGCCACCTCTCCACCACTGCCACCAATATAGGGAAAATAGTCCCTACTGGAGATGGCTGGGGATGTTGGGGAAATTAGGGCATTGACAAACATTTAAATATCAAAAAATGATTTTTTTGTTTGTTAATGGCAGTGAGCTTAACATCCATGAAGTAGGTTGTCAAGTTTTTGTGATTTGAGGGAATTTTTCTGTATTTTCTGATGACTATGCATTTACCTTTCTTTGTTTATGGTGATCTGGTTTGGCCTGGCAATGTGTTGAGTCTTGGAGCATCGTTAATTTTATCTACCGAGGTTAAAATGTTATTCCCAATTGCCAATAGATTATTCCCAACAATCATTCGTATTGCATCAGTTGCATGTGATCCAATGCAAAAAAACCACCTCAATTTTTTTGATACGAATAATTCACTGCAGTCATAGTTTCCTACCTGGAGATATTTTGGGATGCATTTTCAGTGTCACGTGTAATCTACTACTAGTTATTTCTCTCCTTCCTTAGATTTCTGAAAAGTTTGTTTCCAATGTTACACTACTTGGTCCTTCCTGTACTTTAGGTAGTGTTTCTGATTATTAGTATAGACTGTTTTTGTAACAAGTATTTGAATTGTGTCAGTCTCTCAGCCATTATGAATTTTTCAGTCTGTTCAATGGCACGTTTTTTCAGCTGTCCATAATTTTATTAGCTGCCCTAATTTAGTGCTAGACTGAATAATTGTCCATCTCTCCAAAACTGTCCATATTTGTCAACTGCTAATATACTTTTGAGTTTCCAATTAGGGATATTTCTCTTTAGCAGCACATTGATTGGTGATCAGTGAATAACTCTCTATTTGAGTATCAGTCATGTTTACATTTTTAATCCTTCTTTGATGAAGCCTGAAATTCAACTTGCTATAGTCTTTAGATTCTGCATAAATAAAATTACCATGCTCTGAAAGACCCCCAACTGTCTAACCACAGATTCCGATTTTTGCTTGGTTTCTGATTTTTTTTTGTAATTTTTAAGATCGGAGATGCAGTATATAAACACTAAAAAGGAATTTAACGCTTTTTATGTGAATAGACACTTACAAATGGCAACTAGGATGGCAATCAGATGATGAAATTGTGGCATGATTATTTCACCCCTTTGGCATTATATTACCACTCCCAAAATTTTCAATAACTAGTCATTACTTATGAAATCACATACTTCATCGAACAAGCTGAAAGATGGCATTTGAGAATGCTCAACCAGCAGTAAGGTGGAACATACAAACAGAAAATCATGCATTTAAAGTGGCATATTCGGTTAAAATGGTGACTACAGTGGCAAAAAATTCCTAAAGTTGCAAAGGGCTATGGCATGTTTCTGACATGCATGACCAGTTGAACAATGAGAAATGAGGTGAGCACATTATAAAACTGTGTCCAACATCCAAATCACTATTTTAGATGGCAGATACATCGCAAACTTCTTTAATTTTTAAAAGATACTTGTCCAACTAGAACTAGGGTAACCAAAAATAATCATCATGCCTAATCAAAGCTTTTTGCAAGCAAAAAGCGATGAGTTTTAGTCTTTGCTTGATATAGGGAAGCAGCTTTGAGGAGAAAACAAAGGTTCAAGGAAAAAAGAGACCTATTTTGGGCTAATTTTAGGGTTTTGGGTGGATGAGGATACCATTGCTTTAAAGTGCAGCTGAGCCCAAGAAGCTACTGCTGGAAGCCATTAATGTGTGTGAGGAACATATAAATGGAGGATAGTGGAGGGCAGACTTTTGCTGCAAAAATCATCATATGGATTTAAGTCAGGACTTTATGATTTGTGTAGTGAATAAACGTATGTGAGTTGCTGTAAAGCCTATGCCACGGAATCTTATTAGGAAATTATTCACCTCGTGTTGGTAATTCTGTCAAGTCAGTTTGATTTGAGTAGCTTTACCAGCCTTTGTGATGATGCTACTTGTTCATTGAAGAAACAAGTTTATGTGTCCCTTTAGCAATTGATTTCATGGAATCATGTGATGCCTATTTCATTTCTTGTGTTCATGTTAATTCCTTGATCTTTGATTTATGTAATGAGCTCAAGTTGGCTCTACTGGCTATGCTGATAAAAGTAGAGATGTTCTTTTTTATATTTTATGTTTCACTTGTTTGTTTGGTCTTTGCAATAGACTCTTCTGAATTTTCAAACAACATATCGAATGCTAAAATAAATCATGCAAACTCACAATATGGAAAGGCAATATATTGAAGCCTTGAATAAACTAACATTTTTAATGATATTCAAATGACAGCTTCAGCTTAACTGGTAATTACAATCCATAAATTTAAAGAACCTGGTGATTCTCAGCCTAGAATGATTTGCAGCAGTTTTAATGGCCTGTGGTGTTGCGAGTATGCAAGAAACTCCACATCCAAACTCGCTGGCAAACAGAGAATAAAAAGACCTGATAATGGCATTCACTTACAGCAGCAAAGTGGGTCCATTTTCTGGGCAGTGATTGCAAGGGTTAGATGCCAACTTTCCACACCTTATCAAAACCAAATTGCAGGTCCACACAGCTAATCCAATCGCTGTTAAATGCAGTCCAATTTGGGTTGGAAAATCTTCCCAAATTACCTCAATTACACAATGCCAGAAAACAGAAACCTGGACATTGGAAAACCAAATAATTATTCACCAAACTCACAGGCAGAAATTTGTACCAATAAGCTGAAATATTATGCGTTCAATGATATAAGTGCTAGCTGTTGGGTGGATATTTTGCAACCGATAGTTTTGGGTAAAAATCCAGTCGCAAAATAGGATGACCAGCCACAGCATGTGAGACAGAGTCTCTCCTATCTTAAAGGGGAGGCTTCCCCTTCTCACCATTCCTTGGATCAACTCAAGGTAAGCAAGAAGTCGAGAGATATTATAAAATGGGTGTTACCAATAGCCTTTCTTCTTATCTTTCAAGAAAGAATCCACTTACTCGTGGAGTTAGTAATGAGCAGGGTGAATCTCTAACTACACTTCTATCAAGAGCTGGAAATAGTGTTACCGATAAATCTTTACTAACTCAAAGGCTAGTTAAAAATGTACCAGTTTGGCTCTAAGTCCAGTCATATTTCTATATGAAAAAAATTTACAATTAGGGCACAAAGACTCCTAAAAGTAAGAATACTTAGCTATTTTGCGAATTAAGAAGAAAATATAAGCTACAGGAAAAGCTTCTAGCTATACGCTTTCACAATTGCTCCTGGTCAAAGCTCTGGCTTCAATTGCTTCTTAACTCTTTTCTATTCAATTCACGAGATACAATTACAAATAACACAAGATAACATGAATCAAAAAAAACTTGGATGAATTATAGACAAAGTTTACAATTCACACAAATAACAATCTCACTTAATCAAAGTTAAGTCTCAAATGCTCTTTTGTATTCACTTTATCTCAAAATAGTGCTTACACAAACAAAGTTCTGCGGGCACAATTTCTCCAGAGCTCTCTTGCATAAAGATAATGATGATTTTACAATGAGGGGGCACTCTTTTATAGAGGCATGGGAGTTGAGAAAAAGGTGGAGAAAAAAGTGGGAGCAACTCAACCAACTTTGACCTAGTCTAACTACAAAAAAAAATAAAGGGTTACATGCAATTCGCATTACATCCTTTTACATGCATGTAACTCGCATTACATGTAATTATGCTTTTTCTTGTAATGCGTTCTTTACAACTACTAAAATAAAAACAAAACAACAATCTTAGAGATTGTTTCTCAGTGTCTTGAATTTGACAATGATGTTACGCATTGTGGGAAGATCAACAATTTCCATAGTCTTCAATATGGCTTCAACTCTCATTGCATTTTCATATGTTGATTGCACAACTTTGGAACTTGTTGCCGTAGTATCTAACAAGTGTTTTGTCAAGGATTTATACAAAACAAACTTGTTCATCGTATGTGAACCAAAATCTTTAGAATCTACATCAGCATTGATCCTGTTGGTATATTCTGAATTTACTATATCTGCTGCCATAAGATTAGCAGATTCATTAGTAACATGACATCCCATCTATTCCAAATCACAAGTAACACTTGTTTCAATTGTTTGACAATCTCCAAAAGCCGCTTGCAACTTTGTGATCAACTTCCTTAATGTCTCCTCCTTGTAACCAATGAGCCCTTGAAATCTGAAGAACATTTCACATGACAGGAGAATGTCACATGAAACCAAGGTATCCAAATCGAATTTCACCATTTCATCTCAATCATCAAGGATTTCCTTAAAGTTATCTGCTTCTTGAGTCAAAGAAGAAATTAAATTTTGCTCCATTTCATTCATCTCTTTGACACGCCTAAGAACTGCAAATGTCTTTGTGATGGTTTGAATTCCTTTAGAAATGATTTCCCTGTATCCAAGACTTGGTAGCTTCAATCAGTCTTCTCCCTTTAGATGTTTGAGACATAACAACAACAATCTGAGAAGATTGTTTCTGGATAGCTTCATTCAAACGAGAGATCTCCTGTTTCAACCGATTCTTCTTTTCCTAAAGCTCATGATTGCTTTTTGATACATTAGCCAATGCATCTTAAGCATCTTGCAAACAACCAAAATGTGATTGCTTTCCAACTTCAACCTTAGTAAACTTGTAGTCAGAATGAGTAAGTTCCTCAACAGGTTTATCTACCAAGGGTTCAACAATCTCAACAAATTTGGTTCTATCAGAATCAACCAAAATTCTGGAAACAATATTATCTTTCAAAGATTTGGATTTAGTCTTCTTAATAAGAAGATTGTTAGTGAGGAACAACCACTTTCCTTCTCTTTGTTGTTATTTTACTCAACCATGCAGGCAGGCTGAAAGTTTCATCTGCAGAAGCAGGCACAGTGGAGACCATTGGCATTGATCTAGATTGTATATCTGTAGTGACTGAGCAAGATTCAGTCTGTACCGCTTGTTGGCTCCTGATTTAACAGTTTTGAAAATGACCAAGAAACCAAACGAATGCATCTAAGGCTAGCCAATTCCTATGATGAATGCACCTGATTGCAGTCCTGGGCCAACTTTAAGGCATAACTCCTTCACTTCAGGCTCTGCTAAACCTTCAGGTTCTGAGATATGGTACCAATGCATTTAAAACATAAATCTGAACCTAATTATTGCAGATGTAAACCCCTTATATCTCCTAATAACTCATGAAATGACACAGATCTACAGTAGCTGAATGCAAATCTATGAATCTCATAAGTTGAGTGAGGGTTAATCCTTTTTCAGCCCACTACAAAACATGAAAAAACTGAACTGATTTGATTAAAAGATTTTGAATTCAACAAAACCCCTAATATGCAGCAGCATGAACAAGTGATCTTGTAAACGATCAATGCCTTATCTATTGGGCAATTCTATGAATTAATCACACACATATAGATATCTGAGACATATTTCTATCTTCAGATATACAATCTATCCATTCACCTTGTAAATGGACATCCATGTTCAATTTGAATCTCATTCTTACATGATATCCTTCTCAATAAACTTGCAACCCTGTTGATTCCCTGAAGCATTTACATAACTCCTTGAGTAATAAGCAACAATAAAACAACATACAGCCTTAAGGGACTGCAACTATGACCTAAGCTCTTTGTTCAAAGATTATAAAACATTGAAAATTCATTGAGACTGGAGACGAGAATCAGAATGAAACTAATGAAATTTTTCCTCCTTTGTATTCATTTCCTTGAAACAATACAATCAAATGCATGCAATCAAAACATGAAAACACCTAACACATCAGAACTTCTTGTATTATCCTTCCTACTACTGTTCATACAAGAGAGATTTGCTAAAAAAAATGGTTTCACAGTAAAAATCTAGAACCCTGCTGGTATTACCCAGAGAAAATTGCCAACCCTTACAAATGAAAGAGAGAAAGAATGATATAGGAAGAAGATGAATTCCCGGATTTGATCTATGCCTGACATGTGTCCACTTGGAATTCAATCTTTTGCAACTGAACAACCTCTCTCTTCCTTCTCCCATTTTGATCTGATTTTGTTTTCATCATTACTTTGTTACTGATTTGCAAAATATCTCTTGTTGAATGATGAAATCATATGTTTGCCAAAATATCTGATATGCATCAAGAATGCTGATAAAACTCCATTTAACTGACTTAGAGATGACCCCAATTGCATTTTCACTGTCTCTTACCCATATTCAGGTCATTAACATGTCAAAAATCAGTTTTGAACTTTGATACCTGAATACGATTGCAAATTGGAAACCTGATAGTAAACCCCTTATAGCTCAAATAGACTGCTTCTTGTGTGAAAACTAACCCTAGAATCGGAAAGTTCGTTTGCTCCCGATTCCGGCGATATATAATACTGCTATGTTCGCCTACCGGGAACCTCCAAAATCTCTGTTTGAAAAACACTCCTCTGGTATGAAAACTCAGATCTGCATCCTTGATTTAAAAAAATTAAAAACACTTTAATGTTTGAACTTTAGAAAATGCCTTTTTGCAATTTAAAAATCCTGTACGCATCTCTTTTTGAAAAACATTGTAAAATGACATTTTAAAAAAATATTTCAATTTTTGGTCCATTGAGGTGCCTGACATGTGCCACATGGCACCATATTATTGGCCGCCCAACTGCTCCGTCACCATCTGCCTGCTTCGACTGAATTGCCACCTCACCATGCGTCCCGGGCCCACCTACCACGTGGCGCCCGGGCGCATTCCCACATTGCTTAACGGTCGAGCACTTCCATGAAGCGGGGAAGCGCCAACCGCTTGATCTGCCATGTGGCAACATCTCGGCGCATCTCCTCCACATCATTGCACGTGTACTTTGGTTCAAAATTAATCTACAGCTACCTCCAGCTGTTGTCCACACCCGGCTGGCCATGGGCCCTACACAACACAACTTTGCCTTTACAAAAGGCGCAAGTCTTAAGACATGATATTGGGTGAGTGGAGTAGTATTTAAACTCTTAAGTAACCCTACTCCCAGCGAATGTGGGATAATGGAAGATGCCAGACATGGGTTTTCTTGCAATGATAGTCGTAGATTTTGATTGCCACGGCTCCCTCCTTTGCATACTACAACTATTGATGTTGACACTGCCCTCCTCTTTCTTATTTGGCGTAAGATTAATATTACTTGGCAACTTTCTTTCCACATGCCACATTTGTTATGCGTAGAAGGCTCCCTTGATTCGCTGCATGGTATTCCTTTGATGAGCTGCCCGTGTTCTTACTTCTATCTTTAGGGAATTCTCCTTATGCGTTTCCCTCTTTAAAGAGGCAGCCTTCTAATCTGCATACGCTGACTGTTTCATAATTCCATTTCAAACTTCCCTATTCAGCGTGGATTGCATTGGCATTGACTTGTGTGGAGTGTTTCGTTCAATGCTGCATGGGCTTCTTTCATGCCCTGTCTTTAACATTGCTGCCTCATCCAAACGGCTCCCGTGTCCTCTTCATGCGTATTCCTGCCTGATTTGGCGTCTTTTTCTTTGTTTTGCTGGAAGTTCTCCTTTTCTGCTACAGATTTCACATATGCATGGGTTTTTGTTGTTAGGCGGCTTCCATTCTTGCCGCGGACTGCCTCTTTTCTCTGTGTATGGGCGTCTTCTTGTGCCCTGTGGCTTGACGTTGGTTTTGTTTTTGACTGGCGTCTGCTGCTTGGATTTTCTTTCATTCAATGCATGCTGGTCTTTTCAAGACGCCCCTTGCAAAAAGAAACCGTTGCTTCCTCCTTCAAACATCTCCTTCCCTTGCGGCTTTGACTTCATGGTTGTGGCTGTCCCGTTCGATCAAACTTATTATAAAAATGCTTTCTTTGATTTAAAACTCAGCTTCCTCATTTGCTGACGCCTTGCTCTGCTCGTGGGTGTTCTTTTACTTGCATTATTTATTATTGAGCATACTCGGGCTGCATACGTAAGTGAATTATGGGTCTCATCCAAATTAGACTCTTTTGGAGATATGTTTACAAACATCAAGGTCTTTGCATTCCCACCAAGTGAGTCACTCATGAGCATGGTCGGCTTGTGATTCCTGTATGGTATATGTTGCCCTTCAGAAGCCAATGCACTAATCACATCACCCAGAGCTGAAAGAGATTTGTTTATATTTTGAGCCTATTTCAATTGATTCCCTGTTAATCCTGATTTCTTTACCCTCTCAGATCCAACAAGATCAACAAAACTTAGCTTTCCTTTAACTTGGACCTGAGTTTGAAAATTTGTGCTCTCCATTATAATAGAAAGTATTAAGTGTGATCTTGAACTTTCGATATTCATCTATGTTCCAGAAGTATGTCACCTTTCTATCCCTTTAGATACAATAGCTTCAAGCTCTTCATATGTAGATATAGGTACAACAGTAATATTCTCCACCATTACCATCCGATTTTGCATAACAATATGCATACATCAGAAACTTTATAAAGTCAATGTCAATATAATCAATCCTTTTAAAATAACACTAATCCTTTCAAGTGTCATGAATTTGATGAAAATTAGTCGGGCCCCAAAGTGGGTCCGGCTAAATTTTTTTTCGTTTTCAAACAACTGAAATTGCAAAGTGACCTACTGAATCATCCGACATTAATTGGATTCAAAATCAATCACTGCTCTTGCCATTAAAACTCATTTTACTATTAATCTTTAACTTGTCGACTTTGTACCAGTAGGTCCTTTGATTGGCCTTAAAAACTGATCAGAACATCTCATCGGGCTCTGAAAATTGGTACACTGATTCTGTATTCCATACACTTTTACCCTGTCGAATCTTGTCTGATGACGAATTCGGGGTCAAAAGATATTCACTGTCAAAGTTGACCTCTCAGAACTGCTTGCAAGCGAACACGTTAAAAAAGCAATAAACTGGGTTTGGATTTGGCTTTGAAAACCAAGCAAATGGACACTTGGGAAAATGAAAATTGGAGCATTGATTCTCTGTCACGAGGAGAGTATAAATCTGTGACTTGGGCTCGTGACGAATAACAGGACGCAAATGGCGAGAGGTCAAAGTAGGCTACTCAGATTTGCTGACTGGAAACAATGGCAAGAAATCGATTTTTGCAAATGGAATGGACTTGGAAAAGTGTGCAAACGGATTCGTCATGACTTGCAAACTGACATACTTAAAGTATTTTTAGAGGACAACACAGTGGTACATTCCATTCAATCTTACTAATCACGGATTTTGAGTTATGACATCTCGAATAGGGGTACCAAACAATATACATTTTATGACACCAGTAAAATTTTAGAAATTGCGTTTGGAATCGCGTTTGAAAACTGATCAAACGGATTCGTCATGAGCTGAAACTTGAAACATAACAAGTCTTTGACGTTTGCAATGCAACGCAAAAGGAATTTCAACATTTGGGTCAACTGGTCAAAAGTTATAACTCGTCAAACAGGGCTTCCCAGAATTTTGAACAATTTGCAAATGCATGACATTGATAAACAACCAACTTTGAGGGATTCGAAACCTAGTCAAACAGACTCGAAACAACTCGAAATCTGAAACATAGGTTCACAGGTATGGACACTAGACATTCCCAAAGTGGTGAGTCATGAAACATTTCTGGGTGTGAGATATTCAATTGCAAACATAGCCTCTTGTCACTGTTTGACATAGGTGAATGCAGAAATGACACTGGCTCAAAACAGGACTTTACCAAATGACTCGGAATGTCAATTTAACTTCATGGAACGCTTAGACAGGCTGCATGGAAGGTGCTAGAAGCATTGAACACCTCTTAGGCCTCAAAGGTACAACTAGGTACACATGCATTTATGGGCATTTAAAGGGCTTGAATTGACTCAAAATTTGAAATAGATGCTCAAAATGGGAATGCAATTTTGAGTGCCAACACGGCTGAAGGCATAGGAACATGTTGAGAAGACTCTATCATGAAAAGTTCAAATCCTGTCAAAGATGTATCAAGTTGGGAAACTTGACCATTAGTGAGAGTTGGAAAATCTTCAAACACATCTGCTAAGTGATCATATTGTTCATGTGCAGGGACGCGAGGAGCAACAAAAGAAATAGGAAGAGCCATGATATTAACCTCCGAGATTGGAATGGAAGGAGTGAAAATAGTGGAAAATGAATCCACATCATCATCAACCTCATGCAAAAAGGGCTCTTCATTTATAAAAGACGTACAGGCTTGTGCAGGCTTTAGAGGTGATTTGATCATGATTTCCCCTTCTTCATCTGAATCTCCTTTATCGGATCCTGTTTCCAATTCTTCTTCTGATTCTGCTATTGATTATTGAATTGGCTCAGGAACTTGAGATGATTTTGTTCCTTTTCTGCCCTTCAATTTGAATTTGAGAGAACCCTTGGCATTAGAAGACGAGGCACCATCTTTCCTTGTAATCTCTAGTTGTGATTTCCTGCCAGGAGGACCAAAACTTCCACAATCCAAGCCCATCTTAGGATTTACTCTTTTAAGGCCTTTACTTTTCAACCATTTGTTGGTGTTTACTAGGATGGATTGAAATCTATCCATGATAGATGTACCTTCCTTTTGTTGCCATTGCATAGGAAAAGGGCATTTCTTATCAAAGCCGGCTTGATAAAACTCCGGATCAAGAATGTTGCCATCATCTTCAACTTGGAAATCTAAAGGGATTTGCAACATGTTAAGATCAATTATTTGCTACAAGGTTAATCTGCAATAATCCATCTTCATGATGTCAAGTTCTGTCCTCATATCTATCCAGATGTCTTCGATGCGATGAACATGAGTGTAGGCTCTTTTCGTTTGAGAATTCATCTCTTGGTAGTCAAAATCAAATTTGGCCTTGAACTTCTTCAAGGTAATTAACTGCAACTCTGCTTCCATATTCTTTGCTTTAGGCACAAAAATGATTGAATAATTGCCAATAGCCAAAGGCTTATCTGAGGTAATGCCAAAACCAGGCCTATGCAAAGTATGCTGATCACACTGCACGTCCATGAGTTGTCTAGGGAGCTCCATCAGGATGATTCAATCTGTAGCGTACCTAGGTAAGGTATGCCGCTCACCTTTGAAATATCCAACCTTCAAGTATGTGAAAGTGGGAAACTGACGAAAAATACAGCCGTATTGGTTCAGTTTCTCCCATGTTGCATAAGATACTCTTTTGATAGACAACTGCTTATCGAACAAGCACCAAAAATGTCTAAAGAAGGCATCTTGGACTCTTCTATAGTGGAATTTACTATTTGCCAAAGTGATTTGGTATAGTAATCCCAAATAGAAACTTAAAGACGATCTCCTTTGGTAGAAAGACTAGAGAAAGATCCCACGGCAGTAGCAATGTAAACTAGATAAGAATTCATGTAGAAGGGTATTGATGTTTTCACATTGCATATTTGCTGGCAATGCATAGTAACTAATGAGTTCTCCCCAAAAGATGTGTTCTTTATCCTCCATAATTTGAAACATGAACTTATACATCCATGACTCAAAATCAGTAGAATCTTTAAGGCCACAAATCCAATTGAGAAGGATGATGAGATCCTTGTACTCTTGTTTGAAATTTGACCGATGAACAATCTTTGGCCATTTGGAGAAATTGCTTCTTTTATTGTCTAACCAATAAAAATTGACATACTTTTGAGAATTACCTTTTTGCTCATTCCAACTGGTCAATGATGATCCTTTAGTCAAAACAACACATACTGATTTATGCGGAACCTTGAAGATTTGTTCTATAACCTCAAAATCTAGGCTAATGATAACATTGCCATCAACATCTTTGATAGTTTTCGTCTTAGGAGTAAACCGTCGTGCACATCCATAAATGAAGTCAGGTTCTATAGCCACCGTAGGAAACGTAGATACCAAGTGAATGTTGCTTCTCCTAATGCGCTTCATTTCATTACTAGCCGGAGCTTCAACTCTTTGTAGAAAATCAGCCACGTCCACATGACCAATCTTTGTGTCCTACATGTTATCCAAAATAGATATGATTGAAAGAGTTGCATGAGCCAATTCTTTATCATAGTGATATTTCATTTTGCCTTTGGATTTGGATGGCGAGGACACGTCTTGTGCTTGTGTTGCAACACAAAAATCCCAAAATACAAATACATCATCAGAGGGAATCTCCATACAAGTGAATTCCAGATCAGCAGTGAAGATTCGAAAATGGATTGGAGACTTCACAAATCTGACAAAGTGACTTAAAAGAGAAAGTATATGCATATGCAATGGAACAGAAAACGGAATGGAATGAGAATGCGTGAAGGTGAAATGCATGGGAATGCGTGCAAATGAAAATGGCTGATTTCAAAAGTGACTTAGCGTTTTCAAGGCATTACTACGTGAAAAATGAGTACATGTAAATGCAACATGTAATGGGAGGTGGAGGGTGAAATGAGATGTGAATGCGGGTGAAGAATACACTTAACATGTATGTGTGAATGAAGGTCAAGATGGAAAGCATGGAAAGATGCGGAAACATGTATTTGCTCACGAAAGCGCAAATGCATATGAAGGGATGGAAATGGAAAATGGAAGTAAGATAATGAATTTTATAGTCACTTTAGGTAAAAAGGAGAAGTCAAAGTACATGGGAGGTGAAAATGACATCTTTTTGACTTTTCAAAATGTGACTTTTAATCAAAATTGGACCTTTTGGATGCAATTATACGTAAGACATTTCGTGTAATCGTGTCATGCGAATTGAAGCGAAAAAGTGAGATGGGTGAAAATGGAAGTGGAAAATGAGATTGCATGCATATGCGGATGGCGAATGGGATGAAAAACATGTAATTGCATTTCATTGAGTGAGAGATGAAGTGTTGTGACATGGAAATGGAAAGTGGAATATAACAATGCCTTTGCATGTAATGAAGTAAAAACAAGTTCTTGGGAAAGATCTTGTAATTTCTCCAAGTGGAGAAAAACCGACAAGCAAGCACAAAACACAAAACACAAAAGAAACAACATACCTTCGGAAAATAACTCAAATATGCCAAGATGCAATGCACTTCAAAACTCAAATTTGAAATTGGGACTTAGGAAAGAACCAAAAACATGAAAATGAAAAAAATCATATTTAAAGGAAAAATGTTCTTTTCATGGCAAAGATTTTCACAAATGGCAACCATCAAGTAATTTCATGCATAAAATCAGCAAGATAAGCATGAATTTAAAGCAAGAAAGAAAGAGTCTACTTACATGTGCAAAAAATGAAGGGAAAAGATGCTCCAATGTTTGAAAAATTCTTCCCAAACGCTTAGACTTTTTCCAACTCAACAAATTCAAATGGGAGAGGGTAGCAAATAAGGATAAGTTGTTAGGAGATGCCAAAACGTGTCCTATTCATGCTTCATATTCCAATGGTTTTTAATGTTCATGCTTGCAAGACGTTTTTAGCAAAAACGTTTTTTTATGTTGCAAGATCAAAACGTTTTAATCATTAAACACCAAAATGTGAACTACAATGCAATCTAATCCCCAAAATATGCCAAATCGATTTGGTTGGGAGGAAAAATATACATTAAAAATGGATTTTTTTGCAAATTTCTCCAAAAATGTGATCCATTATGAAGCTTTCAAAAACATTTTTGAGGTAAATGAATCCATTTTAGAAGCAAGAGAAATCATTGCCATCCAAAAATGTCTCCAATGGAACAAAACCCATGCAAATCCATTAAGAAATTCTCAAGTTTTGACCAAAATCGGGTTTTTGGAGGGCAAAAGAAAGTTTTCTTCAAAAATGAACCTTTGGAAGCTCAATGCATATGTTAAAAACATGTTTTCCTCTGAAATCGGACCTTTTTGGGTCACATACACATTTTAAAATATGCATCTGAAATGACCCTAACTATTAAAGTCACTAAAGAACCAATGCTTAAACTGAGACAATTCGTAAAACACTTGTTTTGAAATCTGAAACTGTACTATAAAGATAATGTTCTACAATATTTGCCAAACTTCAACTATTAAATGGTTAAGGAAATGATGTCTCAATCAATTCACCAAATGTGCTGGCAGTAACAATGTAATGGTAATACAAACAGTATTCAGCTTAATTCTGTTACCAATCTTACAGTATTGTAATAATCGCATAACAATGTCTGGATGTTCTTAATTTTCAAATAATAGAAACAACATCAAGAACTTGAGATTTCTTGCTTCCATGTATTCGGCTTGACTGTAACGTTGCTAATGGATGCGGGTCTGCCCTTTGCGATTTGGAGATTCTTGCCACACGAGTCTTTACTCCAATTAGAATGACGTTTGTCTCGAGTTTACCATTGCATTGCAATAAGATCCCACGAATCAGGGTTGATCTGATCACCTACTGCGAATTATCAATTATATTTCATAACCTTCTTATCGAGTGCCCAGACTGATGAAAACGATATTGTTACTGCTGTCGAATTTGAATCTTGACAGTGTGTGAAATCGCTGACGAATTTACCAATACTGGATGCGGGTAGCCGAACTATGAATAAGCAGTATGCCGCCCGAGTGAAAAACCTGACTGGAAGTACTTGTGGTTAGTGCGTCTCTACCCGCTATCTGCCCTTGGTTATCTGCTGAAGAATGAGTTCCCAGACTGAGTCGAGAATGGGGTCCTGAAGTAGCTGCCAGCTCATTCAAGAAATCACTCAATCACGTGTGGCAGACCATCTTAGCCCTGATCCGAATTTCGCCAGTTCTTCAATAATTGGGTGGTTGGCAATTAACTCGTCTCAGACAATCAAAAATGCAAGAGTTCCCAATTTGGCCTTAGGCCACAGATTTTCGCCCTGATGAGATGACTGTAATGTCACCTCCAGTTTTGCAATAATTCGAGTGATATCTCACACCCTCAAAATTGCTTATCAATGGGAGTTTTCGTTCCCAAAGATAACTTGAGAATTTGCAGACCAAATGACTACAAATTACTCCAACTGAAATAGAAGTCGAATCCACAAAACCCCCTTGTGCCAATGGGTGCCTCTTGTCCTCTATTTATTCACTTTTTGAGAAGTCACTGGAAGCTTCCAGAATTGTCTTTTATAATATCTTATTATAATGCACTTTTATAACTTTATTAAATTAAAAGTGCAATCTTAATTCAACATTAGAACATGTAGTCCCCAATTACTGGATGTAGCAAAATGCAATCTTCTGGCAACGAGATGACTCTCTCTCCAAAATCATTTGCTTACGAGAGTCGATGATAGGCAAATCTACTGTAGGAATTGTGTTGCTAAAAAGGGGACATGACAGTCCGCTCTTCCTGAAATTGCTTGCCCTCAAGCAATCTCAAAACTGGATGCTGCAAAATTGTTTCATTTTCCCAAGTGGCATCTTCAACTGGTAGATCTCTCCATTTAACCAAATATTCTCTGATCATCCTTTTGCGGAGCTGCTTTTCCCTAGTTTCCAAAATGAATTCCGGCACTAAGATCAATTTCCCTTCATCATCCAAGGGAGGTAACACTGTGGAAGGTACCACATTCTGTCCCAACGCCTTTTTGAGACGCGACACATGGAACACATTGTACACTTTGCTATCCGCGGGAAGCTCAAGCTCATAAGCCAATTCCCCTATTCGCTTGGTGATCCTGAAGGGCGCATAATACCTAGGCTTAAGCTTTTCTGACTCACCCTTTTTGAGAGTAGATTGCCGAAAAGGCTGAAGCATGAGGTAAACCATGTCACCAACCTCAAAGCTTCTCTCAGTTCTCTTCTGATCTGCATACTGCTTATACTGATTCTGTGCTCGAGCTATGTTATCCCGGAGAGCATTAATAATGTCCTTACTCTCTTGAATCAGACCCTCGGATCGTGGAACCCGAACATCACCCATCAGCAAGTCAATAAAGCTCGGTGCATCATACCCATATAACGCTCGGAAAGGTGTCATCTGAATAGACGTGAAAAGTGGTATTGTAACAATATTCACACAAGTAAATCCATCTTACCTATGCCTTCTGTTGATCAGCCACGTAATTTCTCAAGTAGCCTTCCACCCACTTGTTCACTATTTCCATCTATCCATCAGTTTGCGAGTGATAACTGGTACTAGGTGTGAGCTCAGTGCCACATAATCAGAACAACTCCTGCCAAAAATGACTCAAGAATCTACTATCCCTGTCACTGACAACACTGCGGGGTATCCCATGTAACCTGAAAACCTCTCTGAAGAATACCTCAGCTACCTGTACTGCTGTATAAGTAGTGGTGATGGGAAAGAAGTGAGCATATTTCGTTAGTTTATCCACCACCACATAAATGCAATTGCGTCCTTGAGCCTTGGGCAACCCTGTAATGAAATCCATGGATATGCATTCCCACTTTTGATTTGGAATGGGAAGTGGCTGTAGGAGTCCTACTGGGAAGGTGTGCTCTTGTTTATTCTGCTGACAAACAGGACACTCACGAACATACTGCAATACATCCGTCCTGAGTCCTTTCCATGTAAACCGTTCTCGCACCTGTCTATATGTTTTAAAGTACCTAGGGTGACCAGCTATGGGTGAATCATGAAGAGCCCGCATAATAGACCGCTTCACCTTCGATCCTGGGACTAAAAAGATCCTGCTCTTGTAAATGATCAAGTCATCCATAAGTGAATACTTGGTATCAACAATTGTCCCATCAACTATCCCAGATGCCCAAGAGTCTCTAGCATACTCTGCAACAATCAAATGCTTCCAATCCTTAGAGATCTCAACCATCGCACTAAGATGTGGCCTCTGTGACAAGGCGTCTGCTACAACATTCTAAGTTCCCTTAACATATGATATATCAAAGTCGTATGCCTGCAGCTTACTCACCCATTTCTGCTGTCTATCATTGAGATCTCTTTGTCCAAGGAAATGTCTCAAACTGTTGTGGTCAGTTTTTATACAAAATTTACCACCTATTAGATACTGCCTGAATTTAGCTAATGCGTGCATGATAGCTAACATCTCCTTATCGTAAATGCTGAATGATCTTTCTGGCCCACGGAGTTTCTTGCTTTCATATGCAATAGGGTGTTTGTCCTGCATCAGAACAGCCCCAATACCATCTCCTGAGGCACCACACTGAAGTTCAAATGGCTTTGAGAAATCGGGCAATGCTAGTACCGGGCATGAGGTCATGATCTCCTTAAATCTGTCAAAACAAGCCTGTGCCTTTGCTGTCCAAACAAAAGCTCCCTTTTTTAGCAAATCTGTCATAGGAGCCGCATGTCGGGAATATCCACAAACAAATCTGCGATAGAAACCACATAAACCAAGGAATCCTCTCAGCTGGGTCAGGTTCTCAGGAATAGGCCACTCCACAATAGCACGAATCTTATCAGGATCCATCCGTACTCCTTCTCTACTGATAATATGACCTAAGTACAATAACTCGGTCATGCCTAAATCACATTTGGACTCTTTGGCATACAAGGACTCTGCCTGCAAGGTATTCAGTACTGTCTCTAAATGCTCCATATGCTCACGCCATGTCCGACTGTATACCAAGATATCATCAAAGAAAACCAACACAAACTTCCTCAGCTGATGATGGAAGACCTTATTCATGGTGGACTGGAAAGTAGCTGGTGCATTGGTCAACCCGAATGGCATCACTACAAACTCAAAGTGCCCACAATGACATCTAAAAGCAATCTTCTTTATGTCCTGTTCTCTGACTCTAATCTGGTGGTAACCAGATCTCAAGTCTATCTTACTAAAGTAGCATGCCCCATGTAGTTCATCTATCAGCTCATCAATCCGCGGAATGGGATATCTATTCTTAATGGTTTTCTTATTCAGCATTCTATAATCTATGCACATCCGTAATGAACCATCTTTCTTTTTAACCAAAACTACTAAAGAAGCAAAAGGAGACTTACTGGGTCTGATATGTCCCATAGCAAGAAGTTCCTTAATGGTCTTTTCTATTTCATCTTTAAGCCTTTTTGGATGCCTGTATGGAGTAATCATCACTGGTGTAGCACCTTCTTCTAATTCGATGATATGCTCAATCCCTCTATTAGGTGGTGTACCAGGTGGAATATCACTGAATACCTTACTATACTTTTCCCTCAATATCTAGATGTCTGGATGATATTCTGTCCTTTGCTGTTCCTCCTTGGTAGGCATAAGAGTACACATGGCTGCCCATTCAATATCGTTATGCCTCACCAATCTTTCCAATCGTTTGAGAGAAATAGTTCGGATGTCACTATTCCTGATAGCTCTCAACACATGTTATTTCCCATCTACTTCAAACTTGATCTCCATATCCTTGAGTCGAAAAGTGACCTCACCCAATAAACGTAACCATGTCATACCCAAAACGATATCCAAGTCGCCCATATTGACCACATGATAATCTGCTTTAAACTCATAATTATTCAGACATAAAGGCATGTCTCTAACCATTCTATTACATTTAAGAGTGTATCCATCGGCAACCTGTACTCGGAGACCCCCAAACTCCTCTGTCTTAATTCCATGACGCTCGACCAGACGTGCATCAATGAAGTTGTGTGTAGCACCTGTATCAACCAATGTGATCACCTTCTGTCCTGCTAGAACACCACGTAACCTAAAAGATCCCTCCTGCTGAATACTAGACAAATGCCCCAGCTATAAATGTAACTCAATTTCTTCCTTTTGCTCTGAATTTCCTGTTTCTTCTTCAGGTTCTGAACTACTGTGATCATCCTTATTTGCCGTACTATCAGAATCTGATCCTTCATAATATGCCCACATAACTCTATTGGCCTTTCCCTTAGGTCTCAAAGGACAATCATGGTCCTTGTCATATGGGCCTTTGCAATAAAAACATAGTTTCTTCCTGCGCAAGTCGTTTAATGCTTCTACATCTAGGGGTGTAGTAGATTTTCTTTTGGTTTCAATACTCTTCCCTTTATTCTTATCAAACTTCTTATTGTCTCTGAAAGAAGTAGTACTCTTGGAAGTGAACCTGCTAGAAGGTGCTGTAAGCTCCATACTCTGTGCTTTCCTCATGGCCTCTTGAAGTGTTGGTGGATCAAATGCCTTAATCCACCCCTTAAGGGGTTCGGACAATCCTTCTGTGAATAAGATAACCAACCGTCTCTCAGACACATCCTGTACCATAACTGACAACCTCTGAAATTCACTAATATAAACCTCCAAATTGCCTGACTGTCTTAATTGTGCGAGGTTGCGAAAATAAATCTCCGGATCCTTTTTATCAAAACGCTCAACCAATCTATCCACAAAGTCCTGGTAAGATGTTACCTGATTGTGCTGCAAAGTAACCATCCCATGCGACCACCAATCATGAGCTGCGCCTTCCAAATGCAAAGTGGCGTACCTGATGGCATCTATCTCAGACATAGGCCTTAAGGCTAGGAAGGTGTCCAACTTATGAATCCATGCCTGTGCTGTCATCTGACCACTTCCATCGAAAGATGGTAAAGTGAGTTTGCTAGCAGCTCGCTGCAACTCACTATCATGACCTCCTCTAGACCGTCTATTCTGACGGCTACTCCTCATATGCTCTCTCCTTTGGTTTAGATAGCGATCAAAGTTCAATAGTTCACGCACATGTGGTGGTAATGCCTGCCATTCTGCAGTAGCAGCTCTGGGATCATCCTGAAAATCATTTGGCAAATCGTCTTCTCCTATTTCCTGAGCCTCCTCCCTTAGGAAGGTGGGACGGGTAGGCCTATTTTCTATCCATGATCTGCGCCTAGGAGCACCTTGTGAGCCTGCCACACTTCTATTATCATGATCAGGTGTACCTCTACCTTGTTCCTGAACCCTGGGCTGAACAACTCTCTCCATTATGGTAGTCAAAGCTTGTAGTGACTGAGCTATTTCTTGCTGTCCAGTAGTCATGATTCTGTAAAACTCTCTGGTCTCATCGTCATCAACTCTGGGAAATCTTGGTGGACTCTGTGACTGTCTCTCACCCATATCTCTGAATTTCTATTCGCCCTTAAGTGTTGCTCTTCTGCGAATATAATATCTGGAATATGGTTGCATAAGATGTTCTACCCAACAGGATGGCAGGAACACTGCTCTGATACCACTGAAATGACCCTAACTATTAAAGTCACTAAAGAACCAATGCTTAAACTGAGACAATTCGTAAAACACTTGTTTTGAAATCTGAAACTGTACTATAAAGATAATGTTCTACAATATTTGCCAAACTTCAACTATTAAATGGTTAAGGAAATGATGTCTCAATCGATTCACCAAATGTGCTGGCAGTAACAATGTAATGGTAATACAAACAGTATTCAGCTTAATTCTGTTACCAATCTTACAGTATTGTAATAATCGCATAACAATGTCTGGATGTTCTTAATTTTCAAATAATAGAAACAACATCAAGAACCTGAGATTTCTTGCTTCCATGTATTCGGCCTGACTGTAACGTTGCTAATGGATGCGGGTTTGCCCTTTGCGATCTGGAGATTCTTGCCACACGGGTCTTTACTCCAATTAGAATGACGTCTGTCCCGAGTTTACCGTTGCATTGCAATAAGAGCCCACGAATCAGGGTTGACCTGATCACCTACTGCGAATTATCAATTATATTTCATAACCTTCTTATCGAGCGCCCAGACTGATGAAAACGATATTGTTACTGTTGCCGAATTTGAATCTTGACAGTGTGTGAAATTGCTGACGAATTTACCAATACTGGATGCGGGTAGCCGAACTATGAATAAGCAGTATGCCGCCCGAGTGAAAAACCTGACTGGAAGCACTTGTGGTTAGTGCGTCTCTACCCACTATCTGCCCTTGGTTATCTGTTGAAGAATGAGTTCCCAGACTGAGTCGAGAATGGGGTCCTGAAGTAGTTGCCGACTCATTCAAGAAATCACTCAATCACGTGTGGCAGGCCATCCTAGCCCTGATCCGAATTTCGCCAGTTCTTCAATAATTCGGTGGTTGGCAATTAACTCGTCTCAGACAATCAAAAATGCAAGAGTTCCCAATTTGGCCTTAGGCCACAGATTTCTGCCCTGATGAGATGACTGTAACGTCACCTCCAGTTTTGCAATAATTCGGGTGATATCTCACACCCTCAAAATTGCTTATCAATGGGAGTTTTCGTTCCCAAAGATAACTTGAGAATTTGCAGACTAAATGACTACAAATTGCTCCAACTGAAATAGAAGTCGAATCCACAAAACCCCCTTGTGCCAATGGGTGCCTCTTGTCCTCTATTTATTCACTTTTTGAGAAGTCACTGGAAGCTTCCAGAATTGTCTTTTATAATATCTTATTATAATGCACTTTTATAACTTTATTAAATTAAAAATGCAATCTTAATTCAACATTAGAACATGTGGGCCCCAATTACTGGATGTAGCAAAATGCAATCTTCTGGCGACGAGATGACTCTCTCTCCAAAATCATTTGCCTACGAGAGTCGATGATAGGCAAATCTACTGTAGGAATTGTGTCGCTAAAAAGGAGACATGACAACATCCCTTCAAAAACACACTTTTTGGGTGCCATTGCATATTTTAAAACATGCTTATAGGTAAAATTGGACCTTTTGGAGGAGGATGCATATTTTAAAATGTAACTCATCTTTTAGATGTTTAAACATAAAAACTTCACTTTTCATGTCATAGCATCAAAAAGGTCCACTTATGATGAACTTTTGATGTAATGACATCAAAAAGTCCATCGAAGTAAACTTTATATGTAGTGACATGTAAAAAGTCCACTTTTGATGGATTTTACACGTTATTGCATATAAAATGTCCACTTATGAAGACTTTAAGTCATTTAATTCACTTAAAATTATAAAAATGTTACGAAATGGGTCATAAACAATATTTACTTATCATATTATGAAATCTAATATATAAACATCATTTTAAAGTAACATTTAAATAAACATTTGATTTTTTAAAACCAAAAATTAAACTGAAACTATATAGTTATATAGTTACTTTAAGTGAAAAATTAAAAAGTAACTCAACTTAAAATTATAACATAAAGTGCACTCTAGTAACTAAAGTGCACTATAGTCACTTCAAGTTATAAATTTAAAGTTAAAGTAACTTAAAAACATAACAAAATTGAATATAAGTTATATTTTTCAAAAAGTGAATGTCAATTTGAAAATATAACATCATATTTTTAATTCGTGCTGTTGCACCTAAAATGTCCACTTTTGAGGCACTAAAACAGGCATAACTGTTGACTGGCAATTCCGATTGACCTCTAGGTTAGACCGAATCAACAGGAAAAACGAAAGGCATGACATGAGCAAAACCAAAGGGCTAAAAACAAGCAAACACAAACTCAAAAGCAAAGAATGGACGATGGAGGCTTCAAAAATCAAGCAAAGGCTCGACAGAAAGCAAAACGAAAAGGACTTGATGAAGGTCTTCAGTAAAACAATTTGATATTTGAATTGAAATGGATCAATCGATCGACATTAAACAATTAAATATCAAATTAAAACTTAGAGAAACGTGAAACTAGCTTGAAAAAGTTTTGTGCTGTTACCAACATTTTGTGGTGACAAAATGTAGGACAACACTAGCCACCCAAATTACAAATTAAACAAACACCAAATAGCATTAATACTAATGTCCAACGGGAGATTAAAAGGGCACATTGCCTCATACACCAATACTTCCACCTACTGAAATTCTTCAGCACAATCTCTTCCCAGCCATAGTAAACACAGTAAAGGAAGATGTTGAAATAATTTTCAGAATTCAACTACTTTACCTCAACAAACAATTCACTTCTTGGCCACACAAACACCAAATAGCATTAATAGTAATGTCCAACAGGAGAATAAAAGGGCACATTGCCTCATACACTAGTACTTCCACCGACCAAAATTCTTCAGCACATAATCTTTTCTCGGCCACAGTTTACACAGTGAAGGAAGATGTCGAAATAATTTCTAGAATTCAACTATTTCACCTCAACAAATAGTTCACTTCTTGGCCACAGTAGCATCAGTATAAGAAGGCACTAAGAAACTCAGTCCAAATCCATTATACTTTAGCAATGGATTGAAATTCAAAAGCTTCAGAAACCTTCCCCATTGCCACTTGTTTACTCTCTCCAACATTTATGAGGCTGTCAGATCTTTGAGATGTAGCATAGCGGCTAATGGGCAAGGTTTCTAGGTGGAGCTTCTCAAGCTTGGTATTTCAGTTCAGGGCTTCTACCTTCTCGTACTCTTTAATAGAGTGGTGTGCACTAGTTTTTTGACTCTTGGTCGAGACACGTGATTTATCTAATTCATAAATCCGGGTTGGATTCGAACCTCGGTAACTATAGGACCTTCATGATTGGGCATACCTTTACCAAACTCTATGCCACTACACTTAGCGCCATTCTTACCGGTGTACTTGACAGGGGACATTGTAGGGCGAGATGTCAAGTGGGTTTTCGAATAGACTTTCAAACCATGGACCATATCGTAATGTTGTAGACTATCATTGAGGAGGCTCATCATCGTTCGACGAGAGTCTACTGCTGTTTTGTTGTCTTTTGCAAGGCATATGATTGTCCCCAAGGTGGTACTTTTTAAGAGACTTAGGGACATTGAGGTTTCAGAGACTCTACTGACGGTGATCATGAGGCTCTATGGGATTATTGCGGCCAAATTCAAGACTTCCAAGGGCTTTTTAGACTCGATTTGGAGCACAATTGGGGTGAAATAGGGCTGCCCTCTCTCCCCCACTTTGTTTGGCATTTATATTGATGAGCTTGAGGCTTACCTCCAGGGTTCCTTGCTCCCCGATGACGGTTGCTACTTACACAAAGTCATGATCTCTATTCTCCTCTTTGCCAATAATGTGAGACTACTAGCATCTTCCCCTGAGGGGCTTCAGAGGCTTCTTGATAGGCTGGCCTCTTTTTGCGACCAATGTTAGTGCGTTGTGAACCTGAGTAAGACTCGGGTCAATGTTTTCAACTGTCTGAAGACTTCACACCTCCATTTTTGGTTATAGGGCCAAGAGATAAAGATCGTTTCTTCGTACACTTACCTCGGGGCGAAGTTCTCTAGCCCCCGATTCAGCCCGAGACCTGTTGTTTGGGCTAGGATTAATAAAGAGCTGGGCTCCCTTGCCATGTTAGAGAGACAGTGCTTTAGACACTATTTTCAAGACACTTTCTGTAAATTGTCCTCTTGGACTCTTTGGTTAGACCCACACTCTTATATGGCTCAATGGTTTGGGGCCCCTCCCTCTTGGATTGTGACTGGTCCTTGGTTTGGGGCCCCTCCCTCCTGGGCTGGTCCTTGGTTGAGTGGGTTCAGATGCTTTTCCTTAAGTGTATCATTAGATGTTACCGTTCCACTCTCCGTATTGTTATTTTGGCAGAGTTTAGAGCTCACCCCTTTAGACTTTTGGTCATCTTCGATCTGGTTTGGTTTCTTCACCGTCTCCAGAGCTTTGCCGATTCAACTGGCGACCGACATAGATATTTCTACTTGGCTTATTGTTCTTCGATCATCATTGCTGGTTCTGATCCGTCTACTAGGGCCCGTTGCTGGGACGCTCGGGCTACTACTCTATTGGGTTCGATATAGATTGAGATTGATTGTCTCCCTCCCTATTAGTTGTCTCTAGATACTCCCGCTCACCTCCTCCCCTTTTGTTAGGAGCTGAACGGGTATGTGAGACTTGATATTTATAAACAATACATTAGGTTGACTTGGATCAACCCTTTGAGAGGCTGTGTCCATGGATGACCTTTATGTCGAGCACTTCTTAGATGTCTGTGATGGGATTATTGTGTGTCTTGCATATTTGACCCGACATTGGTGTCATGCCCTTTGTATCTCTCTTGGTTCCTTTAGAGTTTGATCCCACCGGCTTAGATACCACACTGACCATCACATCTTTTCTGTTTATGTACCTTGGTGGAGACGGAAATAATTCACTTCATCTTTTGTTGTCCCATCTGCTATGAGATCAGAGGGAGGTTTTACTGTCTTTTCCAAGATTGCAAGTCCTTATTGCTTTTTTTTAGTTACATTGACCAGCATTGCCTGGTGCTCTATCTTCCGGAGGCCATTCAGCTTCGAGACCATACTTTGTAGATGCTTTTTTCTCAGCACCAGGCTTCGGATCAACGTATCACTGACTTTTATGCACCCGTGTCTTGCACCAGGGGCATGAAGCGACAATTCTGCACTCCTGCTTCCAACCACATCAGATCAGTGAGACCTTGTTTTGGACTCACTAGACAATGACACTTCTCATCCGACAGTATTAGAGATGTTATGGGACCCTTCCTTATCCTTCTATGATGAACTTCTTCTGGCCAAGGAAGGACTCCTAGTCCTTTTCCTGGGCATCTTTCCTTTGCTTCTTTATTGCTTTGTTGCTTTGTTGTTTCGTGGACATTGTTTGGTGTTATTGCTCTGAGTGGTTTCCATTGTTTGTAAAATTTCAGCTCCTTAGACCCTTGTTGGGCTCTTGTTGGACATTAGTAAATTTATCTTATCTCCTTTTTAGTGTATATACATTCTAAATTGTTCCTCGTTTTGTGTAAACAAAATGAATGAAAGTGACCCAAAATTTGGGATATAAACCTAGAGCATACTCATTTTGGATGCTTCTGCTTCATGACATGCTAAATTTAAGGAGCCAAATAGTGATCATTTTTTTGTGCAAGTATTAGATGCATTGTTCAAAATCTTGTTCTCTGTCACTTATTGGTGAAGCAAAAAATAAAGTTCTCGGGAAATATCAAAGATAAATCGGCAACTTCTCGAGAAAATACTAGGGATTTTAAAAATGATTTAAATATAATTAGAAATACATTTTTTTTGCAAAATTCCATAGAGATAATGAGTCAATAAATGAGATTTAGGCAAGAGCTTACAACACAACAGTAACTTGTGAGCCTCTCATAGGGGAGGTCTTGGGTTTGAATCTACTTAACTAATGATAATAATAATTAACTTCAACAAATAATAAAAATTAATCTAGGCTTCGGCCCATTACCTATCACAAAAAAAAAGTCTGTAAATGAGTTAACAAACCAAACAAGCTGATCTAGATATATATAAATGCAATATGTAACAAAATTGCATCTTTATTTGGAATGTTGATGGTTGGCAGCCATATCCGGAGACTTTGAACTCTAAAGAAAACTAGAAATAGAAATTTGTCTTTGGAGAAAGATAAGCAAATACAAATGTCAGGTAAAATATGAAACTAATCTACAGCTTCCTCTTCCGCTTCCCACTAAATAGAAGTTTAGAAAACTGACTTGTGAATCCAGATTTGCTTGAAAAATCTGCGTCGAATCCACTTCAAATCCACTTGTGATCGATCTACAAGGCTTTTAAAAATTATTTCTCTCTGCCAAAACCCTTCTCCTCTCCTCCAAAAAATTGCAAAATAAACAATGAATGGGCAAGTTGTTGTGTGCCCTAGTAATACTAGTGCCACCCAAGAGAAGTAGTTAAGTTACTGTGAGAAGTTTGTGATTTATCACACAGAAGTGGCCAACTTATCAGCAAGAATTTAAGGTCTTCTCAGCTAGAATTTCTCACAAGAAAACCTCAAGTTTTCTTGTTTTGTAAAAGTTCTCATGAGAAGTAGAGATTTCTGCCACTTCTTGGAGAGAATTTAATCTATGATTAGATGCATTGCTTCGGGGAAGTGCCAATGTCACAGTTTTTCATTCATTCAATCTACCCACATCATCTAATGAGAATGATCTTTTTGAAGACCCATATTATGCTGATCGTTGACTTTAATATTTAATATTGAACAATGAATATTTATTATGACATTCGAGCCAACCAATAATTTTGTATAATGCATTTTTATAGAGAAACATCCTACAGCCGTCAAATAAAACTGGCTTTAATAGCAGTCCTTTAATATTAGTACCTAAAGATAATGTAATGAATGATGATCATTCTCTATGTAGAAGAAAAAAATCATAACAAGCAATACACCCCATATAAATCAGGAAAAAGACCTATTACAAATCAAGATATTATGCAGAGAAGCTGAAAAGAAACAAAACTAGTAGCCAAACAAGCTAAATCCTGAGGTATAACAAATTACAGACAAGGTGTGATGCTGACCACAAGATGGCATTTTATATACTCTCAACTGTTGTTATTGTTGCCTCAGATGCTTTACCATGGTATTGTGATGATTATATAGCTTCTTGTTACATTAAAAGAATATTATATCTCAATACTCTGTTTTAGAATTGCGTTCTTTTCAATTTAAAGTCGCTGAACTGTTGGTAAAGCCGATTTTGGAAGGCAAAACTTGTAGAATGCATGGATCGTAGCTCATGCCATTGATTATTTGATAATGATAAATTTCAGCCATTAAAGCCAAGTATTCCATCTTCAATGAGTATTCATTTATTGTGTGAGCATTATGATGACTGGAATATGGCATTATATATACTCTCAACTGTTGTAATTGTAGCTTCAGATGCTTTACCATGGTATTTTGATGATTATATAGCTTCTTGTAAGTTAGCTTCATCCTGTTACATTAAAAGAATATTATATCCCAAGACTCTGTTTTAAGACTCTGTTCTTTTCCATTTATAGTTGCTGCACTGTTGGTAAGACAATATTGAAAGTCAAAATGTGTAGAATGCATGGATCCTAGCACATGCCATTGATTATTAGATAATGATTTACTTCAGCTATTAAAGCCACATTTTCTATCTTCAATGACCATTCATTTATTAGCAGAAGCAACTAGTGTTTAAGAAAAGGTTTCCGGTTTTAAGAATTTATTTTCTATTTAAATTTATTGAGAGGACAAGCATGGTTATTTTTTTCCACTATGTATTTCGAATAGTTCCTTTTTCAAATTTAATTAACTCTTTTTAGCAATTTCATGTCTAGTCCTATTTAAATTCTTGGCAAGTTCAATTTCATTATCCATTTGTGAATGGAACTATGCTGAACATGCTCTTGATGCAGTATTTTGGACCAACCTTCATACATGCTGGCAACAAACAAGTGGCAGCTCCTACCTACATTGACCCATATAAACTTTTGGAAGATGAAGAGAGATTAACTCAATCTGTTTTACCACGTGCTCCATTCACTTCATCTCAATAATTGATGATGGTCTTCCTCAATGGTATCATTTCTTGTTACATTCTCTAATTCTTTTGACTTGTGCTGTACATTTCATCTCAATAGTTGTATATCTCTTTCCCGTACAATGCTCCTTGTGAGGCTGCAGTGGCTGAAAGTTTCTATTTTCATATTTACTTTTACCTAAGCAGAAGTGACCTAATCAACCTATATATTTCTAATCATGGGAATACCTAGATTCCACTGTGTATCAAGAATATTTTGTATTCCAATATCATTAGAGATGTTGATATACAAGATTCCTCCTTTCTGTATTTTAGCAATTCATCCTTGCGGATGGTAATTTACCTTTCAAACTTTGGCTACATGCCATTATAATAATTCATATATTTTGTCTGGAAAAGATGAAAGCGATAAAAATGCTGTCAGAAATCAAGCACAATCCTGGGTTTGCATTATTGATTGTAATGTGAGGTACCTCAAAATAGTTCGTTGGAGATACCTTCAAGTTGCTGTATGAGATTTCATTTCTCATGCCTATTGAAATCCAGAAATTTTGGAATTTTAATAATTGAAACAGGAGTAATTACATTGTCTCCGTCCAAAGTATTGAGCATAAGGAGTTAAACTGTAAACATGTGATTGAATATTTGTACATTAAACAAAATAAATTAATTTCCAGGACTTTCAAATTCATCTAAAGACTTTCCAGCACTTTCAAATTCATCTAAAGAAGGACTGTATGAGGCTACAGGACATGTGACATATTATACTCTTTTTATTAGTGACCTCAATTTTAAATTCTAGTTACAATTAAATTTATTTTGGAATTGCTATGTTTACAGCCATCTTTTTCCAGCAAAATATAGTTGCATCCAAATATTTTTATAAATCTTGATATTGTGGCTAACTGCAATAAGTATATATTTGCTTGTGTGTTCAGATTTTCATTGCAGGTCATTATCCCTTGCATTGGAGCTTAGATTTTAGAGATATGTCAATTTCATGAACTGTTTCTTTGCTACTTAAAAGGAGATATGCTAATGTTGAGATCAGCATACTCATACCAATTCCCATTTAGTTTTAGGGCCATTTTGATGTAATGACTTAATAGAATTACATATTGACAACTGATACAATCTTGTGCAAATACGGCTCACAACTTGATACTTTTCCCTATCAGCTCTATTTTTATTGCAACTATTTGTATGCATTCAACCTTATCTCATCCTGATTTACTCATTCCAACAAATTGACCATTTATGCAATTTATATTGACCTACATTTGACACCTATATTGACACATTTGATCCCTACCTTGAAACCAACACTTTTCTATCTAGATTAATCTCAAGTTCCTTGAGATTGATCCTGATTGGGGTGGGATCGGGACCCAAATTAAATATTTTATAATTCAAGCCTTAACTTCTCGGTCCATTTCTGCTCACTCTCTTGAGCCAACGTGGAACGTATTTGTGTGACTTATTGTTATATCTTGGTATTAAATGACGTTCAACATGTAACTAAATTCATAAATTGAATAACATAACATATAGAGAAAAAATAGTGTTCTTTTAAGGAACATTTTGATTTGGAGATAAAAATAAATCATTTTTTGCATCAAAATTAGATAGGCCATTTACAATGTATGCATATCGTCTTCTAGCCATTTACTTAAAGCCATAAAGTTGGATCTGAAAAGGGGGTGACCTAGGTGAAAGTGACCATTATGAGCATAACATAACTTGCCATTTTAAAACAATTATGCCCAGCTTGAGGATACCAAATTTAGAATTAGCAATTATTTATTCGAAGGAAAATGTTATTTGGACTTCTAGATAAATATTAAAGAAAATTCTTGTCTAGATAAATAATTAAAAATAATAATCAACTCTCGAAAAATGTGAGCAATTGTCTTTAAAACTATTGGAGAATGAGCAAAAAATACTTCTAGCTTAAACTTTCTAATATAGGATGACCAAGATAATGATATGACGAGGCATGAGAGGTGGTGCGACATTTTCATTGAGGATCATGACAAGAAACTATTATATCTTTTGGCTTCAGGTTTCTTCTATGCATAAGGACAATATGTCTATTAGGAAGAGTTTGTAGAATAAGGAAAGAGGTAGAGGTGGCAGTTTTAAACGCTTATGAGGTTCTTAGGGTTGCATTGACGTGAAGGAGTTTTTAGGGGATGGACCCTAGCTTGCTAACTAGCCTCTCTTTAGCTTTCCAAGATCATTTTTGGATGTTTTGGATGACCCTTATATGCCACAAAAAAAATCAATTTTGGCATGTAGGGATTATAACTTGGCCTTCTATGATCTAACAAGCTTGCTAATGGTTCTAATAAACAACTTGAGCATCATGTTGGGACCCTACATGTGTTGATGGTATTTCTAAGGTTGTGTTTGTCATCTATGCGTAGTTGTGTATGAATGGGAACAATGTCCTTTATATACCTCAAATGCCTAAAGATGTTTTTGTTGAGCATTTGCATATCACATGCTAAGTATGTTTTATTTGAGCAAGATATGTCATTATTTTGGCTCAAATGATAAGTTGTGGGAAGTTGATGATAAGAAAGTCCTTAGCATGCCTTTTTCTTATGGTTTGGCATGGGGATTAACAAATTTGGGTCTACCATTTATGGTGGAGGACAACTGTAGGAGTTGATAAAAAGTAAATGTTTTAACTTGTCTTCGTCTTGCATTCATAGTTCTTGTTTTTATAGCTAGGAAATTGGTCTTAGGGTAAACTATTATTTAACCAAAAGATCCTTCATAAGATCATGTTATTTTCTTGTTGGGAATTTTCAAGGATCTAGAGAAATTGTAGACGTTGGTAGAAGACGGGCTTAGGAAAAACAAAAATCACTTTGTTAAGTCAAGATCTCTACTATGGCTAATTTCTTTTATTCTTGTTTTCTTTTTCATATCATGAGGATTATGTCGAGCCCCTTTTTGGAGGTCCTTGGTTTTTGGGTAATGCGGAGATCTTCCTAATAGAATGAAAATTGGTTTTCATCTTGAGAACATTACATGGTCCTTGGTTGGGTTAGGCATCTCAGTTTGCTAATGTAGACAAAGATTTGGAAGGAGGTGAATTGGGTCTTTGTTCTTTGTAAAGTTATGTAGTGTAGGTTGTCTCCTCTCCCATTACTATTCCTATGTGAGAACAGTGATAATCTCCAAAAAATTATTTGATTTAGGGGTAAAAGGTAAGGAAGGGGAGATATATTAGGAAGGAAGCCCATTGCAAACTATGATTTATTGAGGGGAACGACAATACATTAGAGCGTTGTGACTTCAAATAACCTGTTAAGAAGTGCACATGAAGGTTTTGTGGTTTTCCAAGGGTTGTTTGTTCTACTCGTGGATATTAGCCTCAACAACGTTCTAGTTTTGAAGTGCAATTCCATGCCTCACTATTTTTATTGTTGTTTTTTATTAAGTGAAAATACGTTTTAAAGGGGCCCTAAAACCTTTTACAAAGAAGGTTTTAGGAGGGACTTGAAACCCGCAACAAAAGAGAAACAATAAGATTAACAAAGACAAACAAAGTAAAGACAAAATGAGATATAGGCAAGGAAAGGGGAACAATAAAAAGAACTCTCCCCCCAAAAAAACAAAGAACAAGAGTCTAGAAGTGATAGATAACCAAACAATTGATTTGTCAAACTATGAACAACTAACCCAAATTAGGATTTCCCTTAGCATCATTTTTTATGAGATCTAAGGGTCATATCAAAAAGAGAAGAATTCTAATAATATTTTCCTTTGACCATAATCTAGCCTTCTTCAACCTTAGTAGCCTCACATAACCAACACAATTATCAATAGTAGGGACAACAAAATCTTTAGGGGTAGGTGCTAAAGAAGAGTCAACGATGACAAAACCATCATAATCAATAGTAGCAGGGATAACGAGCTCTCTAGGAACTCAAGTAGAGACAACAATTACTAATGAACTAATAGGGTTACTATTAGCAGGGACATTTCCCGTTGAAGGAATCCTCTTAGAACCAATAATCATCATTGACTAACAAAAGTAGGAGCACCCTCTGAAATAACATTGATAGGGACAACACTGTCACCAACATTTGTAGAAGATGAATCGAAAGATTTACTGGAACCTAGGGGAGTAGCACAATCCAGGGCTAGCTTTGATTCCTTGGAATGATCCTACCCATCCAATTGAGAGGATCTTAAGAACAATGTTATGTTGAGAGAGACACCCTTCCACCATGAAGAAGACTTCTTCAATTTAACTTTCTCTAACCCACATTTTGCTACAAGATGTCCAATCTTTTAACACCTTCTATATAGGAAAGGAATTCCTTTATAGTCCAAAGGTTGAATCCAGGGACCTTTTGGAGACTTGAGCTTAGTCTCCATAGGTAACCCCTTGGAACCATCAATATCAACCAAAATACGTGCATAGTAAAAGTGGAGGATATTAGAAGACTTTGTATCCACCATAATAAAATCTCCTAGAGTGTCACCCACTTCCTTAAGGAGTAGATCCACCAAAAGGTGAAGAGGTAGGTAGGGAAGTCTGACCCCAATTGACATCTTGGAGAAGGATTCAAAACAAGGGTTGAAGTCCTTGTGCTAGGGTTTCATCATCAAGGGTAAACAATTTTCCCAAGTGAAAAAAATGCTTGCAATGTCTATTCACCACATTTTCAATCTTGGCAATAAAAAATCCCCTAGCCAAAGGGAAAATTTGGACAAAATAAGTACAAATGGTCTCCTAGCTTAGATATCCACTCATGGAGCCCTATAAGACAAGGCCAAAAACCCTTAAATTTGCAAATAATCACAAGGGACGAATGATCAAAAGCCACTCGATTAATTTCAACAATTGTCTCCCTAGCGTAATAGTTATGAGCCAACAAACTGGGAAAGGCACGGCCTCAACATCTTTACCCTCACCAATAGCAACTCCTTGACCCTGAATGTGAGGTAATAAAGTATGCGAGTCTAACATGAGGTACAATAGACCTTGTTGATCATATTTCTATGTTCTCAGATGATTGTATGTTTATTTGGGAGATCTTTGTGTATTTGAGTATGTTATGTTAAAGTATCAACTTTTTGCACTATGTGACCTAACCCATTTATGATAGAAGAGGTACAAGATTTAGTGGGGAAATTTAGTTGTTTCCTCACCATTCGAGTAGCTAGAGTGTATAAAGAGCTTAAAGGATGAGGAAAACAAGATAGAGCAAAGATTTCAAGGTGATTTGTGCAAACCCTACATCTTTGTCAAAAAGATATTTGCATGAATTGCAAGCTTTAATTTGAAGTATTTACTAGTTCATTTTGAGCTTAGAGAATATGGAGAAACTACAAATTTATATTGTGAAAGAGAGACCTAGGTATCAATTTAAGAAACACCGCTTAAGTCCATGAAGATGATCTTGAGGGAACGTTCTTGCAAACCCCTAATGGAGTATTACTTGTGGAAGACATTAGGGCATACATTCACTGCAAGCTTGAATCAATTGGAATGATGATATTTGGGAGAAACTGAGCAAGATCTACAATGATGACAAAACCCTTAAAGATGAATTCAAATATGTGCAAAACCTAAACACCTTGCAATACATTGATTATAAGAGTTTGATGAACCATAGTTGATAAGGATACTCCTTAGTAGGATTCATGATAGATTTTTTTGGATTTGAGGTGAGCTTGTGATGATTACAAAGGGACTGGTTTACTTAGTAATAGGTTTGGACAATGCTGCCATTATATCAATTGCAATCAAGATGGTCAAGAAGGAAGTTGAGAAAAATATTGGAACAAAGTGGGATAAATGAGAAATGACTCTTTCTGACATAAGGCAAACAAACGTAAGGATTATTGCAAAGATCTCAAGGTATAAAATACATTATAACAGTAGGTGCAATTCAGTTTCAACAGAAGTTATATTGACAACATAGAAGATGATGGTTGAAAGGGTACACTTTGATATTTTTGAGATTCTTAGGCAACAAGTATTGGAGAATTTAAGAGAGATAAAACATGACAAGACACTGCCATTTAGATTTGTCACTAATACTTAGTATATTCTTTCATATAATTTATAAATTTCCCAACATGCTGTAATGACCCCTCTTGATCTCCTATATTACAGGATAATTTTTTCATAGACAACACTTGCAAGGGGCTTATCCTATTAAGAGTCTCTAATAATGTTAAGATGGCTAATGATTGAAGTTACTTAGTTGCAACAGTAAAAGTCTATGATGCCCCATTTTAAATGATATTATACAATTGATATGATTTATTATATAATTTTATAAGATATTTCAAAATGACAGTTACTGTTGTCTTTGATATAGTGATTTTTGTGTATAACCTCTAATCTAAATAATCCATTGCCCCTTTACTAATTATTTTGTGATTCTGCAGTTGCAGTTGTGCAAATTGATCCTTTCACCCATCTATCTCTTTCACTTATAGTGATGAGATGATACATTGCACCATATGTATCTTTATGAGAATGCGAATATGTATGGTTTCTCGTATAGTGTTAGTGCCTTTACTTTTATCCACCTTTAGAAGCTTGGGACAACAGTAATTTCTGGAAATTAGTACTCTAGATATTTATGATTCGTTTTGTCAATGGTTATTCTATCAAGGATGTCAGTTCTTCTCTCCCCATAATAAACTATAAGTTGTCCTCTTTATATCTTACGATGGGATGCATCTAAGAGATATGTCCATTGTCTTTCGTGATAGCTAGTGTGTTATACAATGAATATTGTTAATCACACTTTATTAACTATTTAATTCTTCACAACTTCATCAACATAATAGCTTCCTTACCATCTCATAATTAGAGACTTCTTGTTGGCATTTGTTCTTGCAATATAATGGGTTTTTCACCTTTATCTCCTCAACATCTTCATTCCTTTTGGCTTTATGTTTGATGCAGGAGCATTCTGGGTTGCCTTGTTATCCTACTCATTTTTGTTCATTCTGCATGCTGGTGCTGAGTTACTGTATGTGCCGAGTGTCAGCATTTGGACGTGATTT
Source organism: Cupressus sempervirens (assembly GCA_028749045.1). Classification (NCBI taxonomy): domain Eukaryota; kingdom Viridiplantae; phylum Streptophyta; class Pinopsida; order Cupressales; family Cupressaceae; genus Cupressus; species Cupressus sempervirens. The sequence goes on from CM053788.1 coordinate 195,651,846, forward strand.
CTGCGAGCCAACTTGCGGGATTTATTTCGATCACGATATTTATGTTAAGATCTTTTCTTAGGATGTGTCCAGATTGTTGTTGGGTCGACCTTCCTCTTATGTAATGTTCTGGAATGATCTGTAAGCCGTTTTGGCAAGTATATATAGAGTGTTTAGGCTTAGAGTTAGGCAACTTTTGGAAGAGGATTGGATAGCAGAATTGGAAAGTGTGAATTTGCTGTTGGATCTTTGAATGTGAATGTATTTGTATTTGGCTGTAACCCAGAAGGCCTTACAACTAGGCATGTATGAAGATATTTTGATGAATCAATAAAAGTACTTCACTCTTCTTCCTCCTTTGGTTGTTGTTTTTTGTGTTTGCTTCCATTGTGTGAGCTCTTGCAGGGTAGTTTGGATAGCTGGGTGAGCCTTTGGCCCTAGTTTTTCATCCATTCCCTACGTCAGGTGGTATCAGAGCTTGAGGTTCATTCTTGTGGATATTGGATCGTGTAGAACCTTGATTCAGATTTGGTTGTAGGGTGGCAAATTTGCAAAGTTGACCTATAACTTGCAGAGGGTTATGATCTTGTAGGAACCTAATTTGTAAAGATGGTTCGTGGTAGAGGAAATGCTGATAATGCCATATTGGATTAGTTGAGACAAATTGCAGCCAAATTAGATGCTGTAGAGACAACCCAGAGGAGAGGAGCACATCTTGATGATGTAAGTGATGATGAAGCAACAACACCAAACCATAATCTAGAACCTGAAGAAGATCAATACGAGGAAAGATTGTTGTGAGTGTTGTCTATGGAAAATTCAAAGCATGCTGTAGAAGTTGTTCCTTATGATGAAGAATTGGATACCAATGTTGTGTTCGATTGGATCTTAGATATGGAGAAGTGCTTTGAGTATGAAAACACTCCTGATAATAGAAAGGTGAAGATTGCAGTCATTAGGTTGAAAGGTCATGCATCACTATGGTGGGAACATTTGCAAACTGATAGACAAAGGGGAGGAAAGGAGAAGATCAAAACTTGGCCAAAGATGGTCAACAAGGCAAAAAACAAATTCCTTCCTGCTGATTACTAAGTTAGCTTGTTGAGAAAGATGCAAAATTTGAAACAAAAGGACATGACTGTGAAAGAGTATATTGAGGAATTCTATAGATTGGACATCAGATCTAGACATGTGGATGATAATGTTGAGAAAATTGCAAGGTACATAAATGGATTGAGATCTAGAATTCAAGATGAAATAAGTTTTGTGAAGTTGGAAAGTGTTAAAGAAGCATATCAATATGCCTTGAAAGTTGAGGAGATCTTAGCAAAGAAGCATGAACAAAGACAGAGAGGTAGAGGTGGTAGATTCCAGAGGTGAAAGTAGCAGATCTGAACGCTTTGTGCAGGATAAAGGCAAATATGAATGAAAGAATGATGACAAAGGCAAGACCGAATGGAAAAGTGGTAATTCTTACCGAGGAGGTACTAATTCTTACGGAGGAAGAGGTAATTCTTATTCTAGAGGTGGATTTTATGGTAATTGTTTCAGATGTGGTAAATAGGGACATATATCTTTTGAATGTAGATCCTTTGAAAGTGGGCAAGGTAACAAAAATGCTGTGATTCAAGGAGATGATGAGGGTTCACCAAGTGGACCTGAGGCTGGAGAAAATTTGATGGTGAGAAGAACTTTATGTAATAAGGGAAGTGATGAGGAACCTGTTTTAAGGAGAAGTCTTTTCAAGACAAGATGTAAGATGGCTAGAAAATGTTGCAAAGTGATCATTGACAGTGGAAGTTCTACAAATTTGACATTAGAAGAGCTAGTTACAAAGTTACAATTGTAGAGGCTAAAGCATCCTAAACCCTATCATGTTTCATGGATCAAAGATGAGCATAAGATATTGGTAAGTGAGCAATGCCTAGTGAAGTTTAAGATTAGACATTAATTTGATGAAGTTTTGTGTGATATTATGCCTATGGATTGTTGTCATATTCTGTTGAGTAGATCTTGGCAATATGATAGATATGCTATGCATGATGGAAGATTGAATCAATATACTCTTTGGGTGAATGGGAAGAAACAAATATTGTTGTCTTTAATTAAAAGTTCAGATGAGGTTAATTGTATTGTTGTAAAAATTTGCATGGTTAATGGGAAACAATTTGAAAAGGAAGTGACGAAAAATCAAGTCTATTTTGCCATAGTTCCTAGTGGATCGAGTGTTGGTAGTAATGATCGAGCAACGGAAGTTGGTAATGATCGAGTGACAGTAGATAGTGATAGTTGAGTACCAATAGAAATTACAGAGTTGCTGAATGAGTATAAGGATATTGTTGTCGAGGATATTCTTGATGGTTTACCATCAGTAAGAAACATAAGTCATTGTATGGATTTGATTCCTAGAGCTAGTTTGTCGAACAAAGCACCATATAGATTGACACTTATAGAGAATGAAGAACTTAATAGGCAAGTGCATGAGTTGTTGTAGAAAGGTTTGGTCAGAGAAAGCTTGAGTCCATGTGATGTACTTGTTGTATTAGCACCTAAAAAGAATGGAGAATGGAGGATGTGTATTGATTTCTGAGCTATTAACAATATAATAGTGAAATATAGGTTTCCTATGCCGAGGATGGATGACATAATGGATTGTTTGAGTGGAGCGAAGTATTTTACCAAGATTGATTTGAAGAGTGGCTATCATTAGATCAAAATTAGAGAAGGTGATGAATGGAAGACTACTTTCAAGACAAACGATGGTTTGTATGAATGGTTGGTTATGCCTTTTGGTTTGATTAATGCACCTAGTACTTTCATGAGGTTGATGAATGAAGTTCTGAATTATTTTTTAGGTAAATTGGTGATTGTTTATTTGGATGATATTCTGATATTCAGTAAGACTAAGGAAGAACATCTTGAGTATACTAGTTAAGTATTGCAGAGGTTGAAAGAGGAAACGTTGTTGATTAATTTGAAAAGTGTTCTTTTATGCAAGAGGAGATTGTGTATTTGGGATTTGTGATTTCAGTTGATGGATTGAAGATAGATCTTGAGAAGGTTAAAGCAATTTTGGAATGGCCTACACCTGAGAATGTGGGCGAGGTAAGATCATTTCATGGTTTGGCTAGTTTTTATAGAAAGTTTATAAAAAATTTCAATGCTGTTTGTAATGCTATGACCGAAACAATGAGGGGAGATAAAAAAGAATTCAAGTGGACACATGGAGCTAATAAGAGTTTTGAGACTTTGAAACAAAAGGTTGCTGAATTACCTATATTGGCTTTACCTGATTTCAACAAAGTATTTCAAGTTGAATGTGATGCAAGTGGTAATGCAATAGGAGCTGTATTAAGTCAAGAAGGTAAACCTATCGCTTTCTTTAGTGAAAAGTTGAATGATGCCAAAATGAAGTATTCTGTGTATGATCAAGAATTTTATTCTATTATTCAAGTATTGAAGAATTGGAGACTTCATTTGATTCCTAAGGAGTTTGTGTTGTATATTGATTACAAAGCTTTACAATATTTGGGAACTCAACATAAATTAGATCAGAGACATATGAAGTGGGTTGAGTACCTGTAGAGTTTTACATTTGTTATTAAGCATAAGAGTGGAGTTACTAACAGAGTTGCTGATGCATTGAGTAGAAGACGTTCTTTGTTGACTGAAATGAAGGTTGAAGTTCTTGGTTTTGATGAAATGAAAGAGTTGTACGATGCTGATACTGATTTTTTTGAGGTGTGAAGAGAGTGCAGAGCACCAGATCTGACAGATCACATAAGTGAGTATAATGAGTATTTCATTCAAGAAGGTATGTTGTTCAAAGACATTCAGTTGTGTATTCCTAGAAGTTCTATGTTGTTGAATCTGATTAAGAGAAAGCATAGTGGTGGATTGACTGGACATTTTGAAATTGATAAGACATGGAGTTTGCTAAAAGATAAGTATTATTAGCCACAAATGTAGAAGGATGTTAAAAAATTTGTAAAGAGTTGTGGAGTTTGTCAAATTGCAAAAGGAGTAAGTCAAAATACTGGTTTGTATACACCTATTACTATTCATGAGAAACCTTGGAGTGACATTAGTATGGATTTTGTTTTTGGATTACCTAAGACAATGAAGGGGTATGATTCCATATTTGTTGTAGTGGACAAATTTTCTAAGAAGACTCATTTCATACCATGTAAGAAGACATCAGATGTAGAGCATGTTGCTGAACTTTTCTTTAAAGAGATTGTGAGATTGCATGGATTACCAAGAAGTATTATTTTTGATAGAGATAGTAAGTTTGTTGGTTATTTTTGAAAGACTTTGTGGAAGAAGATGAGTACTTAGTTGAAGTTTAGTTCTACATTCCATCCATAATAGATGGATAGACAGAGGTTGTGAATAGAAGCTTGGGTAATTTGCTGAGATGTTTAGTTGGAGATAAGCCAAGTAATTGGGAAATAGTGTTAACACAAGATGAGTTTGCATATAACAATTCTGTGAATAAAAGTACAGGGAAATCACCTTTTGAGATTGTTACTGGAATGCAACCTAGAGGTATATCAGATTTGAGAGATGTTGCTAGTGAAAAAAAGAGAAGCGCTGCAGGAGAAGAATTTGCTGATTTTATGGAGTCTTTTGCATAAGGAAGTGAAGTTGAGGTTGGAAAAAAGTAATCAGAAGTATAAGGAGAATGCTGATAAGTCTAGAAGACATAATGATTTTGAAGTTGGTGATGAGGTGATGGTTCATTTAAAGAAAGGAAGATTTCCAATTGGAACATATAGTAAGTTGAAGATGAAGAAATTTGGACTTTGTAAGATTTTGAAGAAGTTTGACAGTGGTAATGCTTATGAAGTTGAGTTACCTAATGACATGGATATATCTCCTATATTCAATATTGCTAATTTGTATAAGTATCATGAATTAGATGATGAAGTTGTTGTATTAGAAGATTATCCTAAGAAGTAGATTGAAGAAGTTGAACATATATTAGATTAGAGAGTTGGCAAGAGCACAAGAGGAAAAGATCAGTATGAATATTTGGTGAAGTGGAAGAACAGACCTATTGAAGATGCTTAATGGATTTCTCAATTTGAGTTGGATTCAACTCGGATTATGACATGTCAATGATTCAGGAGAATCATTTCTTTCAACGCCGGTTGTCTGATGCAGGAGCATCCTGGGTTGCCTTGTTATCGTACTCATTTTTGTTCATTTTGCATGTTGATGCTGAGTTACTATAGCTCTAGTTGGTGCCGAGTTACTATAGCACTTAGTTGGTGCCGAGTTACTAGCACTTAGTTGGTGCCGGGTTATTGTAGCACTTAGTAGGTGCTGAGTTACTGTATGTGTCGAGTGTCAGCATTTGGACGTGATTTCTGCGAGCTGACATGCGAGATTTATTTCAATTGCGATATTTATGTTAAGATCTTTTCTTGGGATGTGTCCAGGCCGTTGTTGGGTCGGCCTTCCTCTTATGTAATGTTCTAGAATGATCTATAAGTCGTTTTGGCAAGTATATATAGAGTGTTTAGGCTTAGAGTTAGGCAGTTTTTGGAAGAGGAGTGGAGAGTAAAATTGGAAAGTGCGAATTTGCTGTTGGATCTTTGAATATGAATGTATTTGTATTTGACCGTAACCCAAAAGGCCTTACAACTGGGCATATATAGATATTTTGATGAATCAATAAAAGTATTTCATTCTTCTTCCTCCTTTGGTTGCTTTTCTTTGTGTTAACTCTTGCAGGGTGGTTTGGATAGCTGGGTGAGCCTTTGGCCCTAGTTATTCATCCCTTCCCTATGACAATGTTGGAGTTAGACCTCCTTCTGCCATGCTGTTATCTTATAAATACATGTCGCATAACTACATCATCTTACAAATGCATCCTCATGCATGGACAAATGATGCACCCATAGTTGCATTAATTACATAACATTACCACATGCAATATTGAGGCAACATAATTAGTTAGAATTCCAAAACAAGTTGTTCCTAGTATGCAAATATAGTATTCTTCATGGTTGAGACATTTACATGCGTGGAAGCAGTTGAACCAAGAAAAATTTGGATAGACCCATTGGGTTATGAGGTCAGTCATGAAATGCTTGAGCAATATGTTGAAGTTATGTTAGCTTCATCAAAAGACACTAGTATAGAGAGATGGAGTGCATATAAAGAGAAATTTAGCCAAGTGAGAGTAGAACTTCATAAAGGTTCTAGGAAAAGAAAGGTAGAAAAGTTTGTGGAAAAGATAGCGGAAAAGGAAGGAATTACTAAATAATAGTGGACAACACTAAAGGAAGGCAATGAAGTTACTCCCAAGACACAAACTAGTAGTACAAGTGCAAAAGCCATGAATGATAGTGTTGTAGAGGGCATGGAAGTTCATGAGGTGCAAGATAGACCTATTATTGCAATCGCTGAGACAGAGGTTGCGCCACAATCTTGCCAAGCTACAAGGAAGTCCATAAGGACAACCTTTCTAGTTAAGACCGAGAAACTAGTAAAATCCACACCTACAAGGACAACTAGACAGCAAGCAAAAGCACAAGGATCTTGTCTTAAGAAAGCTAAGGTCACCAAGTCTTAAACTGTAGATAAGACCAAGGAAACAAGGAAAATAAAGAATAAAGCAACAATTGCAGAGAAGGATAAATATGAGGTTGTAGAGGCAAATCTAGAAGATGAGAGAAAGAAATGGAAACCAAACATGAAAAAGATCAAAACAAGGATAGAGGAAGAAGGTAAAATTGACTAGCTTGAAAAAGATTATGCAAGGTATGAGGACAATGATCAAGTCTTACTTGAGAATTTTATTGTTGGATATCTTTTGAACTTCAAAATGAATTTGTTAGAAATCAAGGGTAGCATACTAGATGTGATATATGAAAAGCTAGATGTTAGAAGACATTTAGATTTGGAAGTGGACCAGAGGATAAGAGAGAACTCTTTGTGACATATGCACTCTAGTTATTGTAGATGAAATGAAGGACATATTAGGTAAAATAAGACTTAAAACGATGACTAAAATTAGAATTGTCAAGATAATGGTAGGGCTGTATGAAGAAATTGAATAAGAAACTGAAATATCCATAGCAAAAGTATTGAATGAAATTGATTACAAAAGAACATCTACATCTAGACCAGTTGGAGTGATAATAAAAGAGCAAACAATGAATCCTCTTGATGAATCAAAGGATGCAATCAAATTCTTTAATATAGTCTAATAACCAGATTTCTAGTAGTAATTGAAGTATAGGTAAGACAAATGATAAATGAAGGTAAATCTTCATTCATCATAATTGATAATGTTGATCAAGTGTACACTCCATCTGTCACACCATCAAACCTGACTATAATTGATCCTATTACCAAGGATAACATCATAGCTAGTGTAGAAGTGGAAGTAAAGAAGATGGAAAGCTTAACTGAGACCCCAAATTCATTAAGTATTGAAACATTGTTGGGAAGTGACTTAAGTAGAGCCATTGCTAGTATAGATAGGGGTAAAAATCTGGAGTCATATGATAATGATGCTTTAATGGAGATTTCACTAATAGCTTTTGCTAAAGCCAAGGAGCATCAGAGAAAAAGTAAAAAAGACATGCACAGATTCTAGGAAAAATATTGGATAGATTGCAGAACGCATTACACATGCAAAAATGTTCCAAGGTAATATAGAAAATGATGTGAAGGTAATTGATGAGTATCAAAGGTGTTGAAAGAATGAGTTGAGGAAGGAAAACAATTATATATTACTTGTGCAAATTCAATTAAGTTTGTAAGAGATATCGATAAGGCAACAAGGGAAGAAGCGAAGTAGGAAAAGACTATGAAATTAAGTTAGAATGTTGTAAAACTTGATAGGATTGTGAGCAAGTCATTTGATCTAATTACTGTACTGCAAAGGGAGAGACACGATGATACACCAATTTTTACTATTGTAAAGTTTGCTTACACCTAACCTTGAGATCATGTAGAAGGAATTGGAGCTATTGGAAGCATCCAAGAAATCTTATGAAACATTCATACCCACATATCTTCAAGAAGTGATAGAAACTTATGCTATTTGTGAACAAATATAATTAGTGAAAAATTTGAAGAAGGCATGGGACACATTTTTGCAGTGCTAAAAGGTAATTTTATAGATATACTTAGATTTGTGTAAGCTTTTGGCCACACAATTTTGCTATGTACATAATATTTTTGTGAAATCTTGCCTTTGCCATTGATGTCAAAGGGGGAGTATTATGGTAGGCAGTGAAAATGGGAATAAAGTATAGTGCGAGCTATAAAAAGGAGAGTATGGTGCAACTATTGGAATATATACAATCATAGCATGTACATATTAAGTATTGATAAATTTTGGCATTGGCACAGAGTCACTTTTCACTAAGTGTTGTCATCAAGGCCAAAGGGGGAGATTGTTGGCAAGTGATTAGAACTAAGAGCACAAATGTTTTCATTGGTGGAAACCAAGATAGGTTCTATGATCACCTGACACCATATTCAATTTTGAGTAAGCTTTGAGTATAAAATTTGCATAAGTATAATACATAAAACAATGAATAGGTGCATTATTCTTACCAGTGAGCTTAGTAAAGTAAATATTATTGGCCACAATTTTGGATATAGATAATACAAAGTCAAAATATGATAGAGATATGCTCACTTATGTTAAGATATTGGTTGACAAATATTTTGGATAAAGAATTAGATGATATTGCCACATACAAAGATAGTGGCTGTAATTAGGAAGATTGGTCTAAGGAATTGAATTGCCTTGTCAATTCAATTACTTGGCAATGTATGGATGATATCCTAGACGTTAGTCCTTAGAAAATTCAAATATTTAGTTTTTGTTGATGTGCCACATGTTTTGTGAAAAATAGTTTTGAAGGCCGACTAAGAATATAAGTTGGAGAGGTATATAAAGGGATTAATATTTGTATGTGAGGTATGGACATTATATGCAAACTTTATGTAAGATGTTATGATGCTACATTGGCAATTAGATGAGAGATTTGATGTATGGACGAAATCATATGTGAGCTATACAAATCTAATCATATGTTGAGATATTAGTAGTCATTTTTGGTATTGTATTATTACCTATTGTATTGGTTATCAATCATTATTGAGCAACGAGCTCCCATTGTAAAACAAACCCTATTAGGGTTGAGACCTCTAACAAGGACTTGTGAACAAAATGTATGTAATGAATCCTAATAGGGTCAAAACTTCTAACTTAGAAATTTAAAATTAGTACATAATTGTGGGTATCATCCCCATCAAGCTTTTCTTCGGGCCAGGGTTTCCTTGAAAACAAATCATGGTGTTATGAATTTCTCATTGTTATATGGTTTACTTTTGAGTATATTTATTTGTGGATTCATATGGTTAAGTTTTGAAATACATAATTAGTGCAAAAGTGTTGTAATACTGATTCACCCCCTTTTCAATATTGCTTAATACTAACAAAGCTAACAACAAGGTGGTTTTGGGTTGTAGAAAATTGTTTCTTCAAAGTTGGTTGGTTGTAGGAACATCACTTCAAAGGCCAAAGAGTCAGTTTGGTCAAGTGAGCCATCGAAACCACTAAACACTAGTGAAGCCCACAAGTGCACATAAGGTGTATAAGCATTAAAGTCTTTTATTAGGAAAGTAGTCCAATGAGGGAACATATAGGAGCCATGGAGTCTAAAAGAGGGGTCCTATAGAGGATAGTGACTTGGGATTGTATTGGGGTCCAAAGTTTGAGAATCCACTCAAGAGCTTGGGTGTATCTAGCTTGTCACTTTCTCCCTAGCCTCCTCATCATATTGCTATTAGAGTAGAGGAAATGGATAACTTAGGTGGTGTGATCTTGGTATATGTCGACAAAAGAAGGATTGGAAGAGGCTACCATAATGCCTATAAAGAGTATTTCATAAGATGCCATCGAGAAGCAAATAGAGGAGACCATAGTAGCCAGATTGGAAGAGTTGCAGTAGGATAAGGGAAAATAGAAAGAAGGAGAATGTGGTTCTGAAGGAGAGGAGAATGGAGAGGAAGAAACTCTTAGGTAGGTAGTAAAGTTTCCTGCAAAGTAGAAAGCCTTTGTAGAAGACCTCAAATCAGTGGGTAGAGATGCAACATATGGTTTACCCATGTTTGGTTTGTTGTGATGTGGAGCCTAATCAAACTTAGAGATTATTTTTTCCCACTTTTTTTGATGTCATTTCTCCCTAGATTATTTGTAGGGGGCCAGTGCCCCTTTTAGGGTCCTAGAGCAAAGCCCCAGGTGTGCTCCCTATCATAATACAGGTGAGGTCGAGGGGAAATGCCCTTGCGAGGGTTTTCAAGAGCAGTTCCCTAGAAAGATATACTGACTTTATTATTGTAAAAGACGTTGGCTTCTATTTTTCTATTGGAGGACTTATTCTAGCCCTAATTTTTTAAGAGGCAAAAAGCTTGTATAAAATAACTTAGGGTTAGGGTTTTCATAATGTATGATGAGATTGGAGCTTCTTGTGGCAGTATTGAGCTATAAGGGATTATAGATTGTAACTAAGTTGTAATTAGGATAATAAGAATATTGGACTCATTGTTTGGTGGACGTAGCGTAGGGATTGGGTGAACCATGTTAAATCTTTGTGTCTTGTGTTCTCTTTTGTATGATTGGTTAATTTTTGATATTGGTTCTAATTGCATGTAATTTTTATTTTTGTCTCGTTAATTCTAATTAGTGGTATCAAGGTAAGGTTATTTGCTGTTATCCTCTTCAGGAAGGTCTCACGGTTGAGTGGGAGTCTCACAATTGAGTGGGAGCGATGTAAGATGAGGGTAAGCTAAATGTTGACAATTTTAATAGGAAAAACTTTTAGTTATGGAAAATGCAAATTGAGGACTATCTTTATCAGAAGGATTCATGGTGGCCATTGCAAGGAAAATCCAAGAAATCGACCGCTATGACAGATGAGGATTGAGATATTTTAGATTGAAATGAACTTGGAAGTATTTGTTTGTGCTTGGCGCAATATGTGGCTTTTAACATTATGAAAGTTAAGACGACATAAGAGTTGATGGAAACCCTAGCAAAGCTATATGAAAAGCCCTTCGCTTCAAACAAGGTATTTCTCATGAAGTGTTTATTTAAGATGAAGATGGCACAAGGTGGAATCGTTGCAGATTAGAAATAAGTTTAATATGGTTACCGATCAATTATAATCTTCAGCGAATGTTAATTTTGATGAAGAAATTAGGGCTCTCTTCATTTTGTGTTCTTTTTCTGAAAGTTGGAATGGCTTGATAATTAATGGTTGAGTAATTCTATTTCTAGATCTAATACCCTAAAATCTGATGATGTGGTTGGTGTTAATATGGGTGAAGAAACTTGTAGGAAAATTTCTGGTGGATCTACATAAGAAAGTGTTTTGAATGCGCAAAGAAGAGACATAACGAATGAGAGAGGAAATGATTCTGAAAATTGTGGGAAATCAAAGAGAAAGAGGTCTCAATTGGGAGAACCAAGAAATTGCTGGTAGTGTGGTAAACTAGGGCATAAGAAGAAATATTGGTAGACTCAAAACAACAATGAAGGAGACAAACAATAAGGGAATAAGGAGGCAAATGTGGTAAGTAATAAATCCTAAGAGGATGCTTTGCTTCTTTCTTTTGAAAATGTTGATGATTCATGGGTTTTATATTTAGGGGTTTCATTTCATGCTACTCCCTGTAGAGGTTATTTTCTTGATTATGTCCAAAGAGATTTTGGGCCTTGCTTATTTGGGGGATAATGAACCTTGTCAGATTGTTAGAAAAGGAAAAATTAAGATTTAAGTTGTAGAATGTGAATCATTGGCTACTACAAGAGGTAGGACATGTTCAAAGGTTGAGTAGGAATTTAATTTCAACAAGACAACTGAGTGATGATGGTTGGACAATTAATTTTAATGATAAAGATCAAAAGGTTTCAAAAGGTTCCCTTGTAGTAGAAAAATGTGTGAAAGTAGGCACCTTATATCTTTGTACAAGTCATATTGTTCATTCTACTTCAATTATTTTAGAGAAAAATGAATGTTCAGGAACAATTGCTACAATTGAGCAGGGAGAAGAAACAATTGTTATAGATTTTTAAACAACACTATGACACATTAGACTTGGGCACGAGTGAGAAATGTGTGAAATTACTTCATTCAAAGAAAGTTTACCTTGTTTAAAATGTGTCAATATGATGTAGGAGCATCCTGGGTGTAAGGGAAATCTTGCATCACCAAAAAATATTTTGTTTTCAGCCTTTTCTATTTTAATTAGGACTCGTAGATAGGGTGGTTATTATTTATGGCAACTTGCTATTTTTAGTAAGTTTGTCATACGAGCTCAGAATGTTCTCATTTTCTACAGGAAGGTTCATTTTAGAGATATAAGCCTACCATAAAAATCTCATTGCTCCAACTTAAGTATCAGAGAAGTTATTGTGGACTTTTAGTGGAAAAATTTGAAAAAACTTTCTTCAGGCTCACCGTTGGAGGCCTTAGCGTGCTTGGATGAGGTTTGAAAACTTAATGGAAGGGTGTTAGCACAGTTCTGAGTCTGTAGATCAGAAGCTGGCATTTTCAAAAAATGGTTATAATAGCCAATTGGAGCAACGGTTCGTGAGTTATGGCCTTCAGAAGTTGGGCTACTGAAGTTTCTAAAATAATTTGTCAAAGATGTATTTGGTGAACTCTATGTGAATTTTTAGGGTCTATTAGCCCTAGGTATTAAGTTTGAGCATATAAAACCTTCCTGGGCGACATAAAACTGCCTATTTAAAAAAGGCCTGAACATTGTCTAGGACAACTCTGGGTGATAGTTCGTAACATTGTCTTGCAGATTACTATAATGAAGGCACCCATTTGGGTTAGCATATTGTAATTGAGAATTGTGTAATTTCGCATTTGCGGTGATAATAAGAAGTCCATATTTTGTTTCTCGCATTCGCTATTGTTTATTTGTTTTGTGTTATGAGTTTATGGTATTAAGGGGAGTCCCCTGCATCAAGTGGTATCAGAGCTAGAGTTCTTGAGTGTGTGGACAGATTGCTGATTGTGAGAGAGTTTGCACCAGGACTGTCGTTTGGGTTAAGCATGTAGACAGATTGTCGATTGTGAGGTAGTTTGCACTAGGGTTTCAACAGGAGTGCGAAAATGCCTCCATAAAGAGAGCATGGTGGAAGAGCTATAGGTGTTACACCTGAGGGTTAATGAGCCCTCCAAAGGCAAATGCAAGCGTTGGAAGAAAAAATGCGAAGAGGAATAAATCTTCTTGTAAGAGATGAAAGTGAGGATGAGGATGAAGTAGGAGAAAATGCCGAAGCAGAGACAATTCTAAATCTAGAGGAAGAGAGGTTTTTTAGGGCCATCTCCAAGATTGGAAAAATACCTAAGTTTGAGGTTCCCACATTTTTAGGAAATCTTAACCTAGAAGAGCTGATAGATTGGATCAATGAACTAGAGGAGTACTTTGAATATGAAGATATTGAGGATCCGGATAGGATCAAGTTTGTGAAGGCAAAACTGAAGGGACATGCAAAGATCTGGTGGCAAGAGGTTCAGTTGGAACAAAATAGAAAGGGAAAGGACAAAATTAGTAGATGGGATCAGATGATAGCTAAAATGAAGCGACAATTCATTCCTATGGATTATGATCTCGATCTATTAAAGAAGATGCAAGGAATGAAGCAAGCAGAAAAATCTGTTCAAGAGTATATCGAAGAGTTCTACCGAGTTCTCATTAGAATTGGCCATGCAAAAGCTGACAAGGAGAAAGTTGTCCATTATCTTAATGGGTTAAGGCCAAACATTCAAGCTGAGCTAAGTTTGGTTTGAATGAACTATATTGAGGAGGCATACCAGTTTGCCTTAAGAGTTGAGGAGAAACTGAGCAAGAAGTTTGACAATAAGAATAGTGGAAGAGGTCATGGTGGAAGATCTGACGGACGATCTTAAGGAGGCCGTAATGATGATCAAAAGAACAAGGACAAGGCTGGAAGTAGAAACCAAAACCAAAGGGTAAATAATTCCAATCATTTCCATGATTAGAACAATAGAGATCAGAGAGGAAGAGGTAGAGGACAAGGATTTGGAAGAGGAGGCTTCTATGGAAAATGTTTTCATTGCAGAGAAGAAGGGCATAGAGCATTTGAATATACCCAGCACCAAGGAAGGACAGATTGAAGAACAAAAGGTCAGGCGAGAGTTGCACATGTTGATGAAGATGCCAGATCACATTTTGAAGATGCTAAAAGAGAAGTCTTAGTTAACAGAAGAGTCCTGCTAAGTGGTGAGAATGAACCTGATCAAAGAAGGAGTTTGTTTCAAACAAGGTGCAGATGTGAAGATAAGTGTTGTGATGTGATCATTGATGGTGGAAGTACTAACAATCTGGTGTCCGAAGTGATGGTCACTAAGTTGAAGCTAAAGAGACAGAAACACCTGCGTCCATACCGTATTGCTTGGGTGCAAGATGACCACAAGGTTATGGTCAATGAGCAGTGCTTAGTGAAGTTCAAGATTGGGAGCTACCAGGATGAGGTACTATGTGATATCATACCTATGGACATATGCCATATGTTATTGGGTAGGACATGGCAGTTTGACAGGCATGCCATACATGATGGGTGAGAAAATACCTACATTCTAACTGAGGATGGAGTGAAACATAAGTTGAAGCCGTTGAAGGATAAAGAAGAAAAGATATGTAGTGCTACCAGAATATGTTTTGTTGATAGAAAAGAGTTTCTTAAAGGTATGAAACATGATCATATGTGTTTTTCTATAATTCCTAAAGATAGTAAAGAAGAGGTAGAGGAGGTACCTGTAGAAGTTGCAGATATGTTGGAAGAGTTTTCTGATATTGTATCAGATAATGTACCTGATGGATTGCCCCCAATGAGGAAGATCAGTCACCAGATAGATTTGGTTCCAGGAGCCAGTTTGCCAAACAAGGCATCGTATAGAATGACACTAGCAAAAAGTGAAGAGTTGAACATGCAAGTTCATGAGTTGTTGCAGAAGGGGTTGATTCGCGAGAGTCTGAGTCCATGTGCTATACTAGTAGTGTTAGCACCAAAGAAGAATGGAGAATGGAGGATGTGCACAGATTCTCGTGCTGTCAACAAGATCATAATAAAGTATAGATTTTCTTTGTTAAGGATGGATGATATTATGGACTATTTGAGCGGATCTTAGTATTTCACAAAGATAGATCTGAAGAGTGGGTACCATTAGATTCGTATCAGAGAAGGTGATGAGTGGAAGACTGCTTTCAAGACAAGGGAAGGACTGTATGAGTGGTTAGTCATGCCTTTTGGGCTAACCAATGCACCAAGCAATTTCATGAGGCTCATGAATGAGGTACTGAAGGAGTTTCTAGGTAAGTTTTTCATTGTTTACCTAGATGATATATTGATATTTAGTAAGACATTGGAGGAGCATTTGATTCATATTCGCAAGGTGTTTGAAAAGTTGAGGGAAGAAAAGTTGTTGATAAACTTGAAGAAGTGTAGTTTTGTAAAGAAGCAGTTGGTGTACCTAGGATTTGTAGTCTCAGGAGAAGGTCTGAAAATGGACCAAGAGAAAGTGAAGGCTATCCTTGAATGGCCTACTCGAAGGAGTGTGACAGAGGTGAGATCTTTTCATGGACTAGCTACATTTTATAGAAAGTTCATAAGAAGTTTTAGCAGTATTTGTGAACCCTTGATTGAAACAATGAGAGGAGATAGGAAAGAGTTTAAGTGGATTGTAGGAGTAGATAAGAGTTTCAATTTGTTGAAATAGAAAGTTACTGAGCAACCTGTTTTAGCACTTACTGATTTTAACAAGGTGTTTCAAGTAGACTGTGATGCTAGTGATACTGCAATAGGAGCTGTTTTGAGCCAAGAAGGTAGACCTGTTGCTTATTTCAGTGAGAAGTTGAATGACACAAAAATAAAATATTCTGTTTATGATCAAGAATTTTATTCTATAGTTCAAGCATTGAAGAAGTGAAGACACTATCTTCTTCCCAAGGAGTTTGTTTTGTATACTGATCATTAAACTTTGCAATATTTGAATAGTCAAGGAAAATTGAACCAAAAACATTTAAAGTGGGTTGAGTTTTTGCAAAGTTATACATTTTTTTTGAAACATAGAAGTGGGAACTCTAACAAAATTGTAGATTCTTTTAGTAGAAGACAACTTTTGTTGACAAAAATGCAGATAGAGGTGGTTGGGTTCAAGGAACTTAGTACATTGTATCTAGATGATCCTGATTTTGGTGAAGTGTTGAAGGCTTGTATAAAAACTATTACACTTAATAGGACAAAGTGGTTTGAGTTTATGATCCAAGCTAATATGTTGTTCAAAAGAAGCCAGTTCTGCATTCCAAGAAGTTCAATGAAAGAGAACCTCATCAAGGAGAAGCATAGTGGAGGATTGGGTGGACATTTTGGTAGACATAAAAATATAGCTTTGGTTGCTGAAAATTATTACTGGCCACAGTTACAACAAGATGTGCCGAGTATGTTAGATGGTGAAAGGAGTGAAGCAGAATACAGGGTTGTATCAACCATTACCTGTACCGGAGAAATTGTGGGAGAATGTCAGTATGGATTTTGTTCTTGGATTACCAAGGACACAACGCATGCATGATTCTATTTTTGTGGTGGTTGACAGGTTTTCAAAGATGACACATTTTATTCCTTGCAAGAAGACTAGTGATGTTGTTCATGTAGTAGAGTTGTTTTTTAGAGAAGTGGTGAGATTGCATGGTCTGCCAAAGAGCATAGTTTTAGATCGAGATACCAAATTTGTTGGGTATCTTTGGCATACATTGTGGAAGAAGTTGAAGACAAATTCGAAGTTCAGTTTATCACATCATCCACAGATTGATGGAGAGACAGAAGCTGTGAATCGCAGTTTGGAAAACTTACTGAGATGCTTGGTTGGAGATAAACCAAAAGGATGGGATATGATTTTACCACAGGTGGATTTTTCATATAATAATTCTGTCAATAGGAGTACTGGTTAATCACCATTCTAGATTGTATATGGGAGTAGTCCTAGAAATTTTTTTGAATTGAGGAAGTTGGATAAGGGAGAGATAAGTAGTGCTGAAGTAGAAGATTTTGCTGAACATTTGAAGAACATCCATGAGGAGGTGATAAAGCACATCATAAAGATGAATACACAGTATAAGGCTAAGGCAGATGTGAAAAGGAGATATAAGAAATTTCAGATTGGAGATGAAGTCATGGTTTATTTGAGAAAGGAGTGTTTTCCAGTAGGTACATATAATAAGTTGAAGATGAAGAAGTTTGGACCATGCAAGATAGTGAAGAGACATGATTTTGGAAATGCATATGAAATGGAGTTGCCTACTAAATTGAATATTTCACCAGTATTTAATATTTCAGATTTGATAGAGTATTATGAATGAGGTGATGGAGATGAAGTTGCAGAAGCACAATGGAGCATTCTAGTAGCTAGTTCAGCTACCAAGGAGATTGAGGAGATACTCAATAGTCGTATTAGAAAAAGTACCAGAAATAGAACTTATAAGGAATATCTGATCAAATGGAATGAGAGACCAGTTAAGGATTCATCATGGCTAGCAAAGGAGGAGATCAACCGTCTTGGTTTTCCTTTGAACACTTGAAACATGATGGGGTCACTTCTCAAATTACTTTGGGTGTTTGACGCAAGAGCATCTTGTGTGTAAGGGCAATCTTGCATCACCCAAAAATATTTTATTTTCAGCATTTTCTATTTTAATAAGGACTAGTAGACGGGGTGGTTACTATTTATGGGAATTTGCTATTTTTAGGAAGTTTGTCATATGAGCTTGGAATGTTCTCATTTTCTACAGGAAGGCTCATTTTAGAGATATAAGCCTACCATAAAAATTTCATTGCTCCAGCTTAAGTATCAGAGAAGTTATTGTAGATTTTTGGGGGAAAAATTTGTAGAAGAATCTTTAGGCTCACCATTGGAGGCCTTAGCATGCTCAGATGAGATCTGAAAACTTGATGGAGGGGCGCTAACGCGGTTTTCAGCCTATAGATCATGAGCTGGCATTTTCAAAAAGTGGTTATAATAGCCAATCAGAGAAATGATTTCTGAGTTATGGTCTTCAGAAGTTGGGCTGCCAAAATTTCTACAATAATTTGTCAAAGATGTATTTGGTAGACTCTATGTGAATTGTTAGGGTCTGTCGGCCCTAGGTATTAAGTTTGAGCATCTAGAACCTTCCTGGGTGGCATAAAATTGCCTATTTAAGAAAGTCCCAAACATTTGTCTAGGGTAGCTCTGGGTGATAGTTCACAACATTGTCTTGCAGAGTATTGTAATGAAGGCACCCATTTGAGTTAGCATATTGTAATTGAGAATTTTGTAATTTCGCATTTACGGTGATAATAAGAAGTCCATATTTTGTTTCTCGCATTTTCTGTTGTTTCTTTGTTTTGTGTTATGAGTTTATGGTATTAAGGGGAGTCCCTTGCATCACAATATGGATTTTTGTGAAAGTTGAGTGCATAGAAACAAAAGCGAGTTAGTTTTTTGAAGAGTGGGAAGGAAAAATATATGAGAAATTAGAGTTTGCACATATAGATGTATGGAGACCAACTCGGGTAACTTCCCTTGGTGGCTCTCATTATTATGTTACATTCATTGATGGTGCAACTAGAAAAGTGTGGGTTTATTTCCTTAGACATGAATTTGATGTATTTCAAAATTTTAAAAAATTGAGATGTCTGGTTGAAAATGAGATCGGTAAAAGATTAAAATGTCTCAAATTTGATAATGATGGTGAGTATTGCATTAATGAGTTTGAAGATTATTTTTCCACTAATATTATTAGTATACAAAAAACTATTCCAAGGACTCCACAAGAAAAGGGAGTGGCTGAACATATGAACATGATAATAATGGAGTGTGCAAGGAGCATAATTACATGTTGGGATGCCCTTAAACATGTAGGTAGAAGCTATCAATACTGGCGTATATTTAATCTATAGAGGTTCATCTACTCCTTTGGGTTGTGGTATTCCAGAGGAAGCATGGATTGGTAAAAAGGTGAGTTATTCTTTTCTTTGAACCTTTGGTTGTGAAGCATTTGCACATAGAGATTTTGAAAATAGAACCAAGTTGGAAGGTAAATCAAAGAAATGCGTATTTTTTGGATATGACATTGATGAATTTGGCACAAGCTTTGAGATTTAAAAAATTATTAAATTGCAAGAAGCGTGGATGTCATATTCAATGAGAAAGTGTTGTATAAAGATCTGTTGTAGTAACATGAGAAGAAAGAAAATGATCATGTAATGCTGGATGATACTCTGAAAGATGATGTTTCAGTAGTCCCTCATGCCCTGTAACAACCACAACAACACATATCACACACCCCATTGAATGTTAGATGGTCAACGAAGATAAGTAGACCTTTAGAAAGATTTTCTCCCTCTTTTTATTCTATTTTATTAAAAGATGTTGGCGAGCCTAAATATTATGATGAAACTGTGCATGTGGATACAAAGACTCAGTGAGAGTCTACAATGACAAAAGGAATTGACTCCTTGTTGAAAAACAAGACTTAAGATTTATCTAAGTTACATGTAGTTAAAAGAGCTTTATAGAATAAATGGGTTTACAGATTGAAAGAAGAGGATGGAGGCAAGAAAATATTTAAAGCTAGGTTAGCTTTAAAATGATTTGCACAGAAAAGGACATTGATTTTGATGAGATATTTTTTTCTGTTATTAAAATGACTTCTATTTGCACTGTTTTAAATAGTATGACTACTGAAGATTTGCATTTTGAGGAATTTGATTTTAAATGACTTTTCTTCATGGAGATTTAGATGAAGAGATATATATATATATATATATGACACAACCATAGGGATTTGAGGTCAAAGATGGGTCTAACATGGATCACATTAAGGCATTAAAACAACAGTCAGCACATTCATTTCTTATGAAGGATTTGAAGGCAACAAAAAAAAATCATTGGTATGAAAATTTAGAGAGATAGGAAAAACAAAAAATTGACATTATCTTAGCTGATCATATTGAGAAGGTGTTGCAATATTTCTCAATGGAGAATGCCAAAGCTGTCAACACCACCTTTGCATGATCATTTAAAATTGACTAAGGAGATGTGTTTAAAGACACAAGAAGAGGACGATAAGATGTCCAAGGTACCTTATGCTTCAAATGTCAGAAGTTGAATGCATGCCATGGTACGTACTAGGCCAAATATTGCACATGCAGTGAGAGTTGTTAGCATGTATATGAGTCATCCTCAGATTGAGCATTGGAATGCAGTAAAATGGATTCTCAATTATTTGAGAGGAACATCCAATAAGTGTTTACATTTTGGGGGCACTACTACTGATTTACTAGGCTATGTTGACTTAGATTTGGAATAGGATCTTGATACTAGACATAGTACTGCATGTTATATATTTAATATTGGTGGCACAACAACGAGTTGGATTTTTCGGTTGTAGAAGGTAATTGCTTTATCCACTACAGAGGCAAAGTATGTTGTTGTTACAAAGGTAGCCAATGAGATCCCATGGCTTCAGTTCTTCATGGAAGAGTTAGGGCATCCTTAGATGGACCATTATTTGTTTAGAGATAGTTAGAGTGCCATTCATCTTGTGAAGATTTTGCTCTACATTCAAAGACAAAAAAACATATAGCTGTGGTATTATTTCATTCAGTCAATTTTGGATGATGGACAGTTAAAGATGGAAAATATACATATAAATAATAATTCAACAGATATGTTTACAAAGGTAGTGAAAAGGGAGAAGTTGAACTCCTCTTTAGCTTCGGTTGGTCTTCTAGACTAAATTGAATAAAGGAAAAACAAAGTCTAGGGTGGTTTTACATTCTAGTGGGAGCTACAGGTTTAGTGGTGCTATGGCAAGTCTTTGAGTGGGAAGTTATTATTATAGAGTTTGACTAGTCTTCAAATGCGAGATTGTTGTGGTGTGGAGCCTAACCAGACTCGAAGGTTAATTTTCCCACTTTATTCGGTGCAGTTTCCCTCTAGATTATTTGTACAAGGGTTTGGGGGCAACGCCCCCAAGACATGGTCAAGGGGGGACGTCAATTGCTATTTTTATATTGGATGACTTATTCTAGCCTTAATTTTATAAGTGTTAGATTGTTGTGACTAATTAGAAAAGTACTGTACATACATCATAAATTCGTTGCAAAATTTTTTTGGGCCCTATTTTATTGAGATTTTGGCCAACATGTAATTATTAATTATAACCCTAAAGCGGTAAAAATACTTGTATAAAAGGGCTTATGGTTAGGGATTGTTTCATTGTGGTGATGCAAAAATTGGTTCTTACGACAATATTGAGCTGTAAGGGATTATAGATTGTAATAAGGTTGTAATCACTAGAGCGTAATAATATTGGACTTTCTCTTTGGTGGACGTAGCCCAAAGATTGGGTGAACCACATTAAATTTGGTGTCTTATGTTCTTTTCTATGTGATCTATTATTTTCTGATATTGTTTATATTTGCATTATATTGTTATTTCTGTCCTGTTGAAATTATAGAAGGAGTAATTGAGAAAGGGGGTGAATCAGTTACCACAAAAACAAATCCACAGATCCCTTAGATGTCTTAAATAACTAGTTACTGTTGATACTCGATAAACACCATAAAAATGCTGTAACTAAGTAGATTAACTGATTATTGATCATCTAGCATTCATAATTATTAGTATGCATGCAAAGGTTAAATGAACACAAGAGACACCAGATTTAACGTGAAAACCCAATATGAGAAAAACCACCAAGTAACTAGCTACCAATTTTTCACTCTTCTGAAGCGAGCCCTGTTAGGAGCCAACCTTGTTAAAAGCTACAATACACACTATTAGGTGTGACCCTGTTAGAGGATTTAATAATCCTATTAGGAGTGGCCTTGTTAGAGGTTTTTAGAAAAATTCAACTGAACTGTCACCTTGTTAGAGGATTTACAAAATGGCTATTAAACCAACTCTGTTAAGAGATTTGAGATCACTGCTAGAATGGTTAGAAAGTAACAATGAATTGACCTGAATAAGATGCAACTAAATTTGCTGATAACAGATCTCCCTTCTGCACTATTAGAGCCTCCACGATCAAATATAGCTTTGCTGCTCCTTAATGATCTCTGGTCATTCTTCAAAATTCGTTCTTAGTCCTTCTTCTCATTCACATCTATCACACACACTTAGAATTCGCAACTTGACTTCTTGTATATACCATTTAGATTATCAAATCGACTCATTCACAAGTTACATTTACCAATAAACCATATATTAGTTGACTACAAATATTACATTAAACAAATAAATTTTATTTCACAAAATAATGGAATCCTTCACTGGCCGACCCGTCTTGGTAAATACTGCATCCATAAATAATTTCGTGAGTTAACTGTCTTAACTCGGTTAACACTGCAAAATTTGCAAAATCCTTTGGCTGCCAAGTTAATTCGGTAAGAACTAGATTTCCTTCACTTTCCATGAGAGCTCGGTTATAACTATTTTCTGCACTATTTTCTCTTGATGACCAAGTGAGCTCGGTAACAACTGAATTTCCTTTGCTAAACCTTTAAAGCTTGATAGCAACTGTTTCTTCCACTATTTTCTCTTAATGACTGAGTGAGCTCGGTAACAACTGAATTTCCTTCACTGTCCATGAAAGCTCGATTAGAACTATAAACCTTCTTGCTAACCTTCTGAACTCGGTAACCTTTGTCTTTTACCTTGCTGACCATCTGAGCTCGATAGACTCTGACTGATAACTAATATGACATTTGTGTAACATCAAAGACAACACACAATTGAACAATTGTATCCAACAATCTCTCTCTTTGGCATTGATGGCAACACAACATGTCATAGAAAAATGAAATTTGAAGACAAGTCTTTTCTGACAAAATACTTCTTCCTCTTATACCAAACTTCTCAAATACAGTAATCTCCTTCTTTCATAATAATCTCTCTCTCTTACACAAACTCTCTTTTTCTTGCAAATTTTAGAAAGATATGATAGTATACTCTCCCTCTTTGACAACACATGCCAAAGACAACACAAATCAAATGAATAGCATTGTACCTGATGTACTGATTCATATGCAATGTCTTCATTACTTTGCTGCATCAACTGATAGATCTTAAATTCTGTTCCTATTGATGCATCACTAAAACTGTATTTTAGTGGGCTTTAGATAGGGGAATGACCCCTAACTTACCTCTTAGATACAAGAATGCATCCTTAGGTAGAGGCTTTGTGAATATGTTAGCAATTTTGTTTCTTTGTATGGACATATTCCAATC
This sequence comes from Cupressus sempervirens, assembly GCA_028749045.1. Lineage (NCBI taxonomy): Eukaryota > Viridiplantae > Streptophyta > Pinopsida > Cupressales > Cupressaceae > Cupressus > Cupressus sempervirens. Next base: position 195,675,173 of record CM053788.1, read on the forward strand.
TGATTTTCTTTTCTTGCACCAATTCTCTAACAAAGTGATACTTTATAGCAATATGCTTGATTTTTGAATGCATCACTGGATTCTTGGATATGTTGATTGCACTTGTGTTGTCACAAAACATAATAATAGGTTCTTTGATTTCTTGCTTCATACCTTCCAATAATTGTTTGAACCATACAATGTTTGAGCAGTTTACTACTGCTGCAACATATTCAACCTGTACTGTGGACTGAGATGTACAGTTCTACTTTTTACTTGTCCAAGAAACCAACCTCTTTCTAAAAAACAAAGCTCCTCCACTTGTACTCTTTCTGTCATCAACATTCCCTGCCCAATTTGTATCAGTGAACACTTTTAAATCCAGATTTCTTTCAAGTTTATACCATAATTCATAATCTTCAGTTCCTTTCAAATATCTTATGATCTTTTTGATTGCCATCATGTGATTTGCTTTTGGTTTTGCTAAAAATTTTGCCACAATTCCTACTGCAAGATCAATGTCTGGTCTTATATGCACTACATACTGCAACTTTCCAATCATAGATCTATACAATGTATGATCCACTTCCTTTGATTCATCATCTTTGGTAAGTTTCAATCCAGTACACATAGGAGTCCCAACTAGTTTACAGTCTTCCATACCAAACTTTTTTAGTATCTCCTTGATGTATTTAGATTGAGTGATGTAGATGCCATTCTTACTCTGTTGAATTTGAAGACCAACAAAGAATTTGATTTCACCAAACATTGACATTTCAAATTCCTTGTTTATTTGTTCTGAAAATTCTTTGCAAAGATCATCATTTCCTATGACCAAAGTATCATCTACAAATATCTCTGCTAAGACAATCTTATTATCTAGTCCTTCCTTTATGTACAAACTACTGTTATCATTAGTTCTTTGAAAACCAATCTGAATAAGATAGTTATGCAATCTTTCATACCATGCTTTAGGGGCTTGTTGCAGACCATATAATGCTTTATGCAATTTGCAGACCATGTCCTTCTTGTTTGGATCAACAAAACCTTCAGACTGTTCAATGTAAATCTCTTCATCCAATATGCCATTGAGAAATGCCAACTTGACATTCATCTGATAAACTTTGAATCCTTTGTATGTAGCATATGCAAGTAAGGTTCTGACACCTTCCAATCTTGCAACAGGAAGAAAAGTCTCACCATAGTCTACACCTTCTTCTTGAGAGTTTCCTTTGCATACCAATCTTGCTTTGTTCCTTGACACCTTACCATCTTCATTTAACTTGTTTTTGAATACCCACTTAGTTCCAATTACATTTTTGTCTTTAGGTCTAGGTACAAGAGTCCATGTTTTATTTTTTTCTATTTGATGTATCTCTTCATTCATAGCTTCAACCCAACTTTCATTTTCTAATGCATCTTTGACATTTCTTGGTTCAAAATCAGCAAGTAAATAAGTGCCTTTCAACTTACTTCTTGTCATTCTTCCTTCTGATTTATCTCTAATGATCTGATCTGGTGCATGATGCTTCCTGACATGCTTGGATAACACAGGCTCCTTACCTTTTGAATGACTTGCATTGTTATCCTTCTGTGTCTCAACTTTTGGTTCTGGTTCTAGTTGCTCGGGCTCGATAGATGTTGATTCGGTAACTTCTGTTTGCAACTCGGGTTCTTGCAACTCGGTAGGCATTAGCTCAGTTTGAACTTTTTGCGACTTGGTTACTGAAGACTCTGGAGTTGAAGATTCCTGATTAATAGGTATATTTGACATTGTATCAGGTTCAATGTAAACAAATCTCCTGTAATCTTTAGGTTCCCTTTTGCTTTCTTCTTCAGTTCTTTCTGCAAACTTATCAACTTTTACATGTGCACTTTCTATGACTTTGTGAGTAGACAGATTCAAACATCTATATGCTTTACTTTTTCAAGAATATCCCAAAAATATTCCTTCATCACCTTTTACATCAAATTTACCTTTTCTAGATTCTTTCAAAATGTAACATTTGCTTCCAAATACTTATAGGTAACTTACATTAGGTTTGTAGCCATACCACAACTCATAGGGGGTCTTGAATGAGTCATTTTTCAGCTGTACTCGGTTCAAGGTATGAACTGTAGTGCTGATAGCTTCCTTCCAGTATTTGATAGCAATGCTTTTCTCAATCATTAAGGTTTTTGCACACTCCATGATAGATTTGTTCCTTCTTTCCGCTATTCCATTTTGTTCAGGAGTTCCTGGTGCTTAAACTTGTCTTTTGATTCCCCTTTCAATGCAAAAGTTATTGAATTCATATGAAATAAATTCACCACCTCTGTCAGACCTTAAACATTTCAATCTTTTGCCTGTTTCCTTTTCCACTCTGGCCAAATACCATTTGAACTTTTGAAATGCTTATGATTTTTCTCTTAGGTACATGACAGTCATCATTCTTGAACAATCATCAACAAAAAGAATGAAGAATTTTTCACCAGTATAACTTTCAATTCCAATAGGTCCACATAAATTAGTATGCACAATTTCTAAATTTTTTTCAGACTGATAGTTCTTGCTTTTAAAACTAGTTTTTCCTATTTTACCAATTTAACAATTCTTGCATAGACCAACCTCAGGTTTCTTGATGTTAGGAATGCTTCTTACTTTCTTGAATTTACTTATCTTTACCAAGTTGTCAAAGTTTACATGACATAACCTCTTATTCCATAACCAACTTTCTTCAACTTGAACAATAAAACATGAACATTCACCAAGTTCAAGACAAAACAAGTTACCTTTTGTTTGAGTGCCTGATCCAATCAGCTTTCCTTTGCCATCCAACAGTCTTGCTTTTCCATGCATAAATTTCACTTTGAATCCATTATTGAGTAGCTATGCCACACTCAGTAGATTATTCTTTAGTCCTTCTACCCAATATGCATTATTACATACAAGTTCCTTGGTTAGTGAGATTCTTCCTTTTCCTCTTATACAACAAAGTTCATTGTTACCAAATCTTACACTACCACCATCATAGTGTTCAAAGTGTTCAAAATTAATTTTATCACCAGTCATGTGATGAGAACAACCACTATCTATAATCCATGTATCATTTTCACTCACATGAGAAATGAGTGCCATTTCTTCATCATTATCAGATTCATCCTTTACAACTATCTAAACAATTTCATCTTCTTCTTCATCATCAGAATCATTAGAATTTTTAGCCATGAAACATGTTTTCTTACCTTTATCCTTGAATGATTTGAAGTCTTTCTTGCCATTGCACTTATAACTTTTCTTCTCATCCTTGTTTTGCTTATTTGGGCACCTAGCAGTAATATGTCCAATTTCTTCACAAGAAAAATAGATTAGAGGAACCTTACCTTTGTATTTTCCTTTTCCTTTTGAATATTTCCTTGCTAGCAAAGCTTCAACCACCTCAAGATCACTGTCTGAACTCTGTTTTGATTCTTCATCACTATCTGATTGAGGATCCTTTAACCTTTTGCCTTTTTCTTTGAGTGAAAGCTTGGCTTCAAATGCTGATTCAATGTTTTGGGCAGCTGGAACATAATTATCATAGTTGTCTAGCTTAAATGCAGTCAGTCTTCCAACTATGGCCTATAAATTTATCTTATGATTTGCTTCACATCTTCTTTCTTGAACTGTAGAGACTCTGATTACATAAATAAGAAGTAGAGTTCTAAGAACTTTACTTATAACTGTCTCCTCCTTGATATCTCCTCCAGATGCTTTGATTGCACTAACACATGCTTTAACTCTTTCAACATATTTTGCAATGTTTTCATCCTCTCTCATCCTCATGTGATCAAATTGTCCTCTTAAAATTTTTGCTTTGGCTCTTCTCACATTATCATCTTCTCCATAGATTTCTTTCAGCTTGTTCCACATTTCAAAGGCAGTTTTGCAATCCTTGATGTCATCAAATTCTTCATAACTCAGAGAAGATGCTATATCTATCATCATGTTGTTGTGGGTCTTCTTTTCAGCAATATCATTGACAAATAATTTACCAGCAGGTTTCGCATATTTTTCGTCAAGGTACTTAAATCCTGTATCGCCAATAGAAGCTAGATGAAGTCTCATCAACCCCTGCCATGCTGAGAAATTGTCCTTGTTAAGTTTTGGAATTTCTCTCTTATAAGACATCCTGACCTTTGGCTTAGATTCTTGAAATCTTTTCCTACAAGTACCAAAAGCTCTGATACAAATTGTTGAAATTATAGATGGAGTAACTGAGAGGGGGGGTGAATCAGTTATCACAAAAAAAAAATCCATAGATCCCTTAGATGTCTTAAATAACTAGTTACTGTTGATACTTGGTAAACACCATAAAAATGCTGTAACTCGGTAGATTAACTGATTACTGATCATCTAGCATTCATAATTATTAATATGCATACAAATGTTAAATGAACACAAGAGACACCAAATCTTCTGAAGTGAGCCTTGTTAGGAGCCAACCTTGTTAAAGGTTACAATACACACTATTAGGTGTGACCCTGTTAGAGGATTTAATCACATTATTAGGAGTGGCCTTGTTAGAGGTCTTTAGAACAATTCAACTGAACTGTCACCTTGTTAGAGGATTTACAAAATGGCTGTTAAACCAACTCTGTTAAGAGATTTGAAATCACTACTACAATGGTTAGAAAGTAACAATGAATTTACCTGAATAAGATGCAACTAAATTTGCTGATAACAGATCTCCATTCTGCACTATTAGATCCTCCACGATCAAATATAGCTTTGTTGCTCCTTAATGATCTCTGGTCATCCTTCAAAATTTTCTGTTAGTCCTTCTCATTCACATCTATCACACACACTTCGAATTCGCAACTTGACCTCATGTATATACCATTTAGATTATCAAGTCGACTCATTCACAAGTTACATTTACCAATAAACCATATATCAGTCGGCTACAAATATTACATTAAAAAAAAAAACTTTATTTCACCAAATAATGGAATCCTTCACTGGCCCACCTTGCTAGGTAAATACTGCATCCAAAAATAATTTCCTAAGTTAACCATCTTAACTCAGTTAACACTGCAAAAGCTGCAAAATCCTTTGGCTATCGAGTTAACTCGGTAAGAACTAGATTTCCTTCACTGTCCATGAAAGCTCGGTTAGAACTATTTTCTGCATTATTTTCTCTCGATGACTGAGTGAGCTCGATAACAACTTAATTTTCTTTGCTAAACCTTGAAAGCTCGGTAGCAACTTTTTCCTGTACTATTTTCTCTTGATGACCGAGTGAGCTCGGTAACAATTGAATTTACTATAAACCTTCTTGCTAACCTTCTGAACTCGGTAACCTTTGTCTTTTGCTTTACTAACCATCTGAGCTCGGTATACTCTGACTGATAACTGATATGACATTTGTGTAACATCAAAGGAAACACACAATTGAACAATTGTATCCAATATGTCTGTGGTTTAATCCTAACAATAAGTGGCAAAACAATTGTATAAAATGGCTTAAGGTCAGGGATTTCATAATGTATGATGAGATTTTAGCTTCTTTGATCAGTATTGAGTTGTAAGGGATTACAAATTGTAATCAAGTTATAATCACTGGATAATAAGAATATTGGTCTCACTGTTTGGTGGACATAGTTTAGGGATTGGATGAGCCACGTTAAATCTTTGTGGCTTGTGTTTTGTTGTGCGTGATTTATTAATTTTAGATGTTTTTGGTTATAATTGCATGTGATTGTTATTATAGTCTTGTTAATTCTAACATGGCTGCAGACTAGATGTAAAGGAGGTATTTGATTGGATGTAAGCATTGAATAAATACTTTGAGTAAGAAGAGGTCTTTGAAGACAAAAGGGTCAAGTTGGCTAAAGAAAGTGTTAAAGGATCCACCCTCACATGGTGGAATTATCTACAAAAAGAGAGAGTAAAAGAGTCAAAGAATATGATTACCTACTAGGAAAGAGTGAAGGAAAGGATAAGGAGTCAATTAGTGCCAACTGACTATGAAGTACAAGTGAATAGGAGGTTGCAAAATTATAGACAAAGAGATTTGAATGTGAACTCTTATACAAAAGAGTTTCATGAATTGAGACTCAAATAAAAGTGATAAGATAAAGAATTAGATAAGGTGACAAGGTACCTAAATGGGTTGAGGATGAATATACATGATGAAGTAAGCATGTTGGCACTAGAGATAGTGAATAAGTGTTCTCAGTTAGCCTTAAGGAAAGAGAAGTTCAATGGGAAAAGTTAATATAATAATAAAGGTAAAGGAGAAAGAAGTTTCAAAAGAAGAGGTAACCTTAGATGTAGAGGTCCAAGCTAGAGGTCTCATGGAGAGTCTAGCCAAGTAGATCAAGCTGGGGACTCAAGTAGGAGAGGAGGGTACATAGGGATATCTACTGGGAGAGGAAGGTTTGATGGATTACAAAGAGGATCCAATATCTCTATAATGAGATGCTACAATTATCTTTAGATAGGGCATGTAACCTATAGGTGTCTTGAAAAGGATTCAACTTCTCAAGGTGGTGAAAGAAGAACCACATTGATTTAGAATGATGCAAGGACTTGAAGCTCACTCAATGTGTAGTTGTCTTTAGAAGAAGGAGAGAACTTGATTATGGAGAACTCTACTCATGAAAATATTCATGGCTGATCTAACACAAAGGTCATTTTTGACACAAAAAGCTTGCACCCTAGCCTGAGGGAATACTTCTCAGGTAGCCTTGTGTAATGTGGAAACAATCTCAAAAGTGTGGGACTTTGCATTAGGGATTCCATCTTTGGAGAAGGTTGACTTCCTCACAATATGGATGCATCTAACTAAGACTTGGAAGGAAAAGGGAGAAGGAAACATAAATTTAGAATGTTGAAGGGAAAAATGGTGATTCACCAAATAGATTGTTGATCTACTTCTATCCAGAACTGCACTAAAATCCAACAGATTTCACACTGATTTATACCATTATCTGTATTCTTTCAATCTTAAGACCATAGAAAAGCCAAGAAATAAAATAACCATGCAAGGAATACACAGATTCACTTAACAGGTCAGTTAATTATAATGAACATATACATAAGGTGCTACAATCGTTAAAATGCATCTAGGAAAATGAGGCATAATAGGTTACACAAATTTAGTTGGCTGAGAATGGATGATGTAGTAGCAACTTCTATTGAATAAGACGCAAAATCTTTTGTAGAGGATGAATCTACAAAATATTAAAAAAAGAGAGATCTTGAGAACAACAACAAAACTTTCCTTTATAGGGTGCAGGCATAACCTAGATACAACCTTGAGTTCAAACTCCAACAACAGTAGAGCTGAGGTTATAGAGTACAATAAATGAATATAAGAGTGAAATCTAACCTTGAAATCAACTTGCTGTAGTGAAGTAATAGGAAGGGCCAAAGAAAGAATTTGGTGGCTGAAAAGATCATCATTATTGCAAAACCATTAAATAGGCATAGAGGTTAATCATTATTGGTGTTACAAAGCCCAAAGAGCCACTTTGCATTAAATGAATAGTCCTAGAAATGTACCATGGCCGCAACAAATCCATTCGTGTTGCTATCAAAAATGCGGGATGGGATAATATGCAATGTTAACACGCCATGAAAATCATAGAGTTGACCCATGTAGGATAAATTAGATGTGCCCAAAAAATGATGACCTTAGGTGTAGATCTCATTATTTGAATTGGATGGCTCAGATGTGGCAAGGAAGTCCCCAATGCATGATTAAAACACAACCATTGATCAAGATTTTCTTTATATCAAATGGACAACTAGGATGAAGCAAGGAATCTCCCAAAGATGCATCTAAATCTAACGGCCATCGCATCTTCATAAAAGGCCCAAGAAATGGTGCAAAAATATGAGCACCATCAGATCAAAAAAATCCTAGCAAGACAAAGATCCACTACTTGGCACTAATTCATTTGTTGGAACATTTCCCAATACACAGTTGAAGAGGTAGCATGCAATTTCATGATTTCATAGAGGCAAGAAAAGTCACTTCTCGAAATAATGAAAATGGTTAACACAAGATGTTAACCCTTGTGAATACGTGTGTTAACCTGCAACTTGACACATGAAGAAATTGAGCTTACTCAGCCAAAGAACAAACTGAACTAGCTTGGCCAATAAAGGAACCGAGCCAACTCGGCTTATGAAGAGACTGGGTTAATGCAAAAGTGAACACCAACCAAATCGCATGTTAACCCACATCAAAGAAACTAGCCCATTGAAGATCTCTTAGATTGGTTATCAATGATGGATTGAATGGGGGGCAAAAATAGCCAACATTTTTGGCGACTCAATGAGATGATTGCCTGCTAAGCATAGACCAGTGGCCTTAAGAAATCCATTGGGTACAAAGTCATTAGCAAGAAATGGCATGTTATCCCACCTGCAACTCCACAAAAATCTATAACCAGCAAAAAACAAAAAATCTGAGGAACTTTGAAAAGCTTAGAACAAATCCAAGCAAGAAAATTGTGCTCATGCACTTATTGGAAAGCAAGAAAACTATTCTAATATGTACAAAAAGCCTTTAACCTCCTCTAAAAGAAAGGTTTAAGGTGAATCCCATTGACTGGGGTTGGGAGAACTTCACCATCAAGCCTAAATAGCTGAAAAGCGTTGGTCGCTTTGTAGTTGGTGATAATATATGGGCCACTCCACATAGCATCCAATTTGGAGTGCCTACCTGGCTTGGCTCTATCTGCATCCCACTTGAGGACAAGTTCTCCTTCGTTGAAGATTCTAGCCATAGCCTTCTTGTCGAAGCTTCTTTTGACCTGCTATTGATGTACCTCAAGTGTATCCATAACTTGTTGTCTTTTTTCCTCTAGTTCCATTATTTTAGCCAACCTGATTGTCATAGCATCATCCTCAACTAGCTCCAATTGATGAGCTAGTTCAAGAGAGGGAAACTCAAGTGAAATAGGAAGCCTTGCTTCCCTTTCATATACTAGCATGAAAGGTGAGTTTCCAATTTCTCTCGAGTGTGATTCTGTTAGTCCAAAGGCTAGTCTTCAACTTAGCATGCCAACACCTCTAATTGTCTTCAATTGTCCTCTTCATTATTCTAATGAGGTTCTTATTAGAGGATTCTACCAAGCCATTCCCTTGGGGATAATAATTTGAGGAAGTGCTCAAATATATTCCATGTTCTAGAGCCCAAGAGCATATATGATTTCCAACAAAAGATTTGGCATTATCTGATATGATAGTTGAAGGAACACCAAATCTAGTTACTATCCCATCAAGGAACTCAACCATTGAAGCCTTTGTTGCATTTATCAAAGCCACTGCCTCTGTCCACCTTGTGAAATAATCTATGGCTGCCAAGATCCATTTGTAAGCAACACTAGAGGGTGGGTTTATTGGACCAATAGAATCCAAACCCCATTGAGCAAAGGGTTGGTCAACTTGGATGGGATGGAGAGGAAGGGCAACCAATCTTTTCTTTCTTAAGAACAAAGAACATTTCTCACATTTCCTCACCCACTTATGGCAGTCATTGAAAAGAGTTGGCCAATAATAAGCAACCCTCATTATCTTCATTGTTGTAACCCTAGTTGAGAAATGACCACCACCAGGCCAATCATGGAACTCTTTTAATAGCTTGTTGATCTGATCCGTTTTGATACACCTCACTAGGACTCCATTAGAGTATTTCTTGAATAGTATTCCATCCAACAAGACATAAGGGATAGACTGCAATTTGAACTATCTTCTATTAGCTCTATTCAGGCCTTGTAGATACCTTCCCTCTACCAAGAAGGTAGTCATGTCGTGGAATCAATTATTCTAATTTTCATTCTCTATTGGTTGCTCTATATTAAGAGGGTAGCCTCCTTAGGTGTCTCAAAAGAGGAGACCATTTTCTCACTGAGTCCTTTTGTCCCTCATGAGCTTGGTGGTCTTAATATCAATGTCATACTCCATGACTTTTGTGATCCATCCAACTTTTTTTTCATTGACATCTTTGTTCAACAGGAACTCCTTTACACTTGCATGTGGGACCAAAAGATGAACATTGTTATGAGACAAAAGATGTCTAAATTTTTTGAGAGCCCTTACAATAGTGAGGACTTGTTTCTCTACATAGCTGTATCTTCCTTCATAATCCTTAAGCCCCTCACTAAAGAAAGCAATGGGCTACTCTAAATTCTCATCATTCAACTGTGTTAGAATAGTTGATATACTTGATCCTCCTCCAAGGGAGTAAAGGATGAAGTCTTTGTCAAACTTGGGTTTGATAAGAGTGGGACCTGATGTAATTGATTTCTCAATCTCTTCAAAACTAGCCTTCCCTTCTTTGGTCCAAGTGAACATGAGGTTCTTCTTCAACATAGTTGTGATAGGCTTCACCATGGAGGCAAGATCAGGGATGAACCTTCTTACGAAGTTGATCCTACCAAGGAAGCTCTACAATTTTTCTTATGAATGGGAAATGGGAGAGAGAGAATTTCTTCTACTCTCTCTAGATCTATTGTTAGCCCATTTCTTGACATAGTATGTCCTAGGAGCTTTTCTAGGTTAGTGGAAAACACACACTTCTTGGGATTTAGGGACACACCATACTCTCCGCATCTTTCAAATACCTACCTCAAATGATCAAAATGATTTGCTACATGTTTTGAGAAGATAGTTATATCATCAAGATAGACTAGCAAAAATTTTTCCAGCACACCCTTGAAGGCCATCTCCATTGCCTTCTGAAATGTGGCACCTACATTGGTTAGTCTAAATGGCATCTTACAATAAGCATAGGTACCCCATTTGGTAGTGAATGTTGTCTTATATCTATCTGACTCTTGGACTAGCACCTGATTATAGCCTGAAAAATCATCTAAGAAAAGAAAACCTTTTCGAGCCACTAACTTTGGACAAAATTTGTTCCATAGAAGGAAGAGGATGGTGATCTTTAAGAGAAGCCTTATTAAGGTCCCTAAAATCTACACACAGTCTAATTTCTCTATTCTTCTTTCTAATAGGAACAAGATTGGCTACCCATGAAGAGTGCTTAATAGGAAAAATGATATTGGCTTCTATAAGTTTGGATAGCTCTTTTCTCATTAAGGGTTCAATCTTTGGGTTGACTGGCCTTTGCTTTTGTGTAATAGGCTTTGCCTCATGGTTTAAATCTATGGTATGTTGAAATAAACTTGGGTCAAAACCCTTTAAGTCTTCATATGTCCAAGCAATAACATCATTGAAATCTTGATATAAATTAATGAAAACTTCTTGTTCAACATCAGTGCATACCTTTTCCAAGTTAAGAGTTTTTCCATCAGCAACAATGACAGGTGTGTATTCATCCCTCTTTGCGGTCAAGTTTGAACCTTTGCCTCTTTCTTGATCATCTAAGTTGAAAATGCCCTCTAAGGTGACTAGACCTTTAGGCAATTTGTTGGTGTTCAGGTTCATAATTTGATCCCCATACCGACTTTGCAGCTTGGACTGATTTCTAGTAGAGAACTCTGCTTCATTTTGCAAGAAATTAACAATTTGTAAATTAGAATCAAATAATTACCAATTTGTGCAATTTTTTGGGACAACAGGCCTTACAAAAATTCTAATTTGCTACTTCTTTTCATCAGCAACATGCTCTGGTATATCATAATGAGTACCAATGGTTGCAAGCCTATCAACATGTTTGTTTTTATTTCTTGGGACACTCTGAATATTGATAGCCTAAAAGTCTTCAAGTAGATCCCAAACTCAATGTTTGTATGATTTGAGAAGGTTGTTCTTCGTGACATTCTGATTTCTAATTTGATTAACAACCAACTCATTGTCCCCAAATACCTTTAAAAGCTTGATGCCTCTCCTTTGTGTCAGCTGAAGACCTTGGATTAGAGCTTCATATTTTTCCATATTATTAGTGTAGATAAATTGGAGTCTATGAAAACTAATATTTCTCCAAATTAAGTGAAATTGAAATTACACCAACACTTGAACCATTTTTGTTTCTTAAGCCATGAAAGAACATACTCCATAATCCATTCATACCTTCTTCTATTTTTATGAGATTGGGAATAGGAGCATTCTCCTCAAATATGCAATATGTTCCAAGACCTGTCTCCATAGCCTCCTGCATCGGGTCAAATTGATAAGCAGTAGCCCGCTCATCCAAAGGGTAATCAGGCACCTCTGCTAAGGAAGTATCATGTTCATGAGTTATGCATTCCTAATCTTCCTCTTGGATTGTGCAATTCATGTTTATGGGGCTGGGAGTATAAACTTATATATGATTAAGGGCTAAAGGCTTTGCTTTTAGGGAGGCTTTTGTCCCATATCTTGTTCTGAAGAACATATAGGACCAATCCAAGGCAATATAATGACCTATCTGTGTAGTGAAGTCCCTAGAAAGGTAGATGGAAAAATATGGATCAACTTCAGCTACTAATATGTCTAGTGTGATGGTACAACCAGGGCATGCATATAATGCCATTTCTACATGTTTTAGGATTCCTATTGTCTTAATAGAGCTACCATCCAATTGAAGTACATCCCTAACCATTGGCTCATACTCAATTTCAAGAAGGTCAACTATACATTTAGGCATCACAAAACTACTAGCTCCCAAATCAATCATGCAATTATGAACTAGTTTGTCCCCTATAATAAAAAAGAAACAAAAGGGAGGAGGTTTATTTTTCTTACTTGTATCTCCTTCCATTGTTGGTTGCACCAAACTTACTGCATTATTCAAGGTGGCAAACTGATTTTCCACCCCTAAGCTCTCTAAATCTTACTACAACAGTCTCCTTTGTGGTGGCATGGTGGCAACTGCATCGTATATAAAGATATTAATAAAATTTCTTTTCATTTGATCCACCACATTGAAGGGGGTACTAACTAATTTGACAGGGGCCTTGGGAGTAATATGAACTAATGACTAAAACTGAGCAATTTGATGTTCAATAGACTTCTTGTTGCCTATGTTCTGCTTCTATTGGGGGGTTATGTCTGACTATGCAATTATAACTGGGTCATGAGGAGCAACACCCAACGTAGAGCCCTGATTTTGCAATGGAGCAGTAACATTGTGTTGTACATTTGCAATTATGGCATGTGGGATAGCCCTTGCAACCTGATTCAATGAAGAAGATGGAGCCTCATCTATAGCTCTCCTTTTTCTTCTGGTATTATGAGCTATGGCATCATATCTATCATGGTTGGCATGACAATGTTCCTTTGGCTGATGGTTCATGAAAGAACAATCACCATACTACTGTAGATGAGAAGCATTAGTAGATTGACCAACACTATATTGCTGTCCTCTTGTTTGATCCTATGTAGTTGCTGCTAGGAAAGATTCTGGTTTCTAGCACATATAGGAACCATATGAATAATTACATGAAGGACAAAAGTTGTGATCTTGAGCCAAATTGTTTTGAGCGACTAAAGCCCAGTTGAGGTCTATATTTGCATTTGTAGATGAGATGTTACCAATAGGCCTATTCTGATTATAGGGAGCATAAACCTGACTTTGATATGGAGGCCTATATGTAGGGTTTTGATAATTAGGTTGAGGAGGTCTACTACCCTGACCTTGTTATCTCTCCAAAGTCACCAATTTGTTGTTCATTTTTTGCACCATTGTAGTATGATCATCAAAAATTTTATCTATATTTTAAATCATATCCAACATCATGGCCTTAATTTTGTTGATTCCATTCGAAGATGTGGAAGTCAGAGGAGCAACAAAAAGAGGCTAACATATAGTCGCAGTTGGGATGGGAGCCATTACATGCTAATGTGTAGGCGTGCTAAGAAATAGTGGCATCAAAGGCCTTGGAGATAGCTCCTCACTTTGGATCAAGTTATTTTCTACTTTTATGGAAAATTCATATGCATTTGGTAGAGTATGTCCTCCCAAGGTTGCGATGTGGTAGCAATTCTGTGATTGAAAGCTCTAAGATAATGCAAGAAAGCATTACTATGAAGAGGTTTAGTTGTAGCAGGAATTCTATCCCATGTTTTTAAAAATCTATTGTTAAAATTAGTCATGCACTCATGGGGTGCTCTTTTATTTGTAGTTAGTTGCTCCAAAAGTGATAGATGACCACTCTTATCTTCAAAATGCTTACATGATCTTTCTCCTAGCTCATCCCAATTATTAATGGAGTTATGTGGCAACCCTCTATACCACTGTAATGGTTTTCCTTTCAATGATGAGGCTAAGAGCCTAACAACAACGTCATCCTCAATGATGCCATGAATCCTACAAACATTGGAAATTTCTTGAATGTGCTCTAAGGGGGAAATGGAAGTTTCACTACTAAACTCAGGCAGACTTTTAAGAGTGGATAATGGAATATCATGCCTTTGAGTTAGAACAAGGGGACTCCCACCATTGAAGGTAGAAAAAGCATGTACTTTAGGTTGGGCCATGTGAAAAATTGATCTATTCAAATGAATAGATGATACCCTAGGCTGTGATCTATCAACAGGAGGAGTAGAAAGAGATTTGGTAGGCATATGTGTTGTTGCTCGACTCCTAATTGGTGATAGAGAGAGTCTATTCCTTTGTCTTCTAAGATTTGAAAATGAAAGCTCAATATATTGAAATGTACCTCTAGAAGATGCCCTTGTGTGAGCTTTGGGCATGAATATCAGCAAGAAATCGATATGTAGAGATGGAGTCGCCAAGTGCTTGAATGTGAGCCTCTTGAAGGTTGAAATGCTAAGAGCAACACTATTTTCTCAACATAGAAGTTGAAATCCTTATTTTGACACCAACAAACTAGTTGACTTCATAGTAAGCTTGAATGTAGTCCCACCACGTGTGCCAAAAAATATTGACACAAAAGCTTACACCCTAGCCCAAGGGAATACTTCTCAGGCAGCCTTGTGTAACATGGAAACAATCTCAAAAGTGTGGGACTTTGCAATTAGAGATTGAATCTCTAGAGAAGGCTGAATTCCTCACAATCTAGGTGCATCTAACTAAGACTTAGAATGAAAAGGGAGAAAGAAACATAAATTTAAAATGTTGAAGGGAAAAGCGATGATGCACCAAATAGATTGTTGATCTACTTCTTTCTAGAACTACATTAAAATCCAATATACTTCACAAGAGATACCATTATCTATATTCTTTCAATCTCAACACCATAGAAAAGCCAAGAAATAAAATAACCATGCAAGGAATACATAGATTCACTTAACAGGCTAGTTAATTATAATGAACATATACATAAGGTGCTACAATCATTAAAATACATCTAGGAAAATGAGGCATAATAGGTTGCACAAGTTTAGCTGGCTGAGAATGGATGAGATAGTAGCAACTTCTATTGAATAAGAGGCAAAATCTTTTATAGAGGATGAATCTCCAAAGATTAAAAAAAGAGAGATCCTAAGAACAACAATAAAACTTGCCTTTATAGGGTGCAGGCATAACCTAGATACAACCTTGAGTTCAAACTCCAATGACAATAGAGCTGAGGTTACAGAGTACAATAAATGAATATCAGAGTGAAATCTAACCTTGAAATTGACTTGTTGTAGTGAAGTGACAGGAAGGACCAAAGAAAGAATTTGGCAGTTGAAAAGATCATCATTATTGAAAAACCATTAAAAAGGCATGGAGGAGAGTCATTATTAGTGCTACAAAGCCCAAAAGAGCCACTTTGCATTAAATGAATAGTCCTGGTAATGTACCATGGCTACAAAAAATCCATTTGTTCTATCGTCAAAAACACGGGATGGGATAACACACAATGTTAACCTGTCATGAAAATCACTGAGTTGACCCATGCGGGATAAATCAGATCTGCCCAAAAAATGATAATCGTAGATGTAGATCTCATTGTTTGAATTGGATTCCTCATATATGGCAAGGAAGTCCCCAATGCATGATTAAAACACAACCATTGATCAAGATTTTCTTTATATCAAATGGATGACTGAAATAAAGCAAGAAATCTCCCAAAGATGCATCTAAATCTGACAGCCATCACATCTTCGTAAAAGGCCCAAGAAATGGTGAGAAAATACGAGCGCCATTAGATCAAAAGCATCCCAGCAAGACAAAGACCCACCATTTGGCACTAATTCATTTGTTGGCACATTTCTCAATACGTGGTCGAAGAGGTAGTATGCAATTTCACGATTTTATGGAAGCAAGAAAAGTCACTTCTCAAAATAGTGAAAATGGATAACACGAGATGTTAACCCTTGCTTATATGTATGTTAACCTACAACTTAACACATGAAGAAACCTAGCTCACTCGGCCAAAGAACAAGCTGAACTAGCTCGACCAATGAAGGAACCGAGCCAACTATGCGCGAAAAACTCATCAAGTTTGATACAATGTTCCTTACGCACCTATTTGTTCAAATGACCCAAAAAGTGTGTTCCTAGTTCCAAAAAATCAACAAGGATCCTACTAACTTTCCCTCACTCATTCCAACATAATCAAACCACTTTCAAAGTTCTAAGTGCTCATCATATCAATAACCCCAACTTGTTGTCCTATTAGGCCTAAATGCCTATTAGGTCTCAATTGAGATATTGTAATTCTTTTCTCCCAAATGTTCCAAAGTACCCTCAAATTAAATTAGGGATCATGATACCCATTTGGCCCTATTTTAACATATCTCAAATCTAGATCTTGATATTTTGAACCAGACCATTCAAATGTTGTTTCTACTGAAATGACAAATAATTAGCTAATAATTGTTAGAGTAAAAGGTTAATTTAATTTAATTTATTAAACTACGTTACTCCTTTCTTCAGATTTCTCTTTATGCACTTGCATTTCCATTTAATAATTAATTAGTAATTTTTAAATGCCACTTACCTCTTAGGGTTTCCCTTTTAGGTTTTTCGATCACCTTCTATAAGGATTGATCATTTTTAAATATCTCTCATCTTTTCAATCTGATAATATAATTTTCCATATTTTTAGAGCAAAACCCTTGCCTTTTCTTTGCCTTTTCTTCTTTGTGACAGGTTCTTTCATACATGTGTTCTTTGGGTTTTGTGGATTTGTTTTGCTCAAATCCTTCATTGTATCAGAGCTTGACCTACTATAGGTTGTTCTTATTTGGAGAAAAAGAGAAACGAGGGTTTGACATAACACATCTGATTTTTTTCTGCTATTTTTTGTGTGAAAATATAAGGGCCTTTAATTTTCAGAGCACTTTGAGGTCAAACAGTCCTCACAATTGGCTTCAAAAGACATCAAAACCCCTCTTTCCATATAAAATGTGTCTATTTTGGCCAACATTACATTTTAAGGCAGTTTTTTTGACTACCAGCATCGTATGACTCTTGGCACACAAATCGAGGTCATTTTTTGGTGAAAATTGCAAAAAATAAAATAAAATAAAATATATAAAAATTAATTTAACGTGGTTAGTTAATCAAATGCCACTCCACCTCCATGCCACCATTGCACCACCGTAACCAGAGTCTTCCGGTCGTGAGCCACTGCACCCACCCATTGCTCACGCTCCATTCGTGCTCCACTCATACACTGCCCTAGTCGGCTGCCCCGCTCGAGTGTCGCTCCTAGTCTGCCAGTCCTCTTATGCTCACATGGGGGGCCCAAGGGTTTACGTTTAAGCCCCAAAAGATTTTTTTTGCAATTTTGATTTGCAAATTGACGGTAGCTATTGGTTTTTTGGTGATATCTTGAGCATACAAAGGCATTTTTTGGATCCAAAAGAAGTGCTAGAAAGATAATTTAGAGACGAATAAGATGGTGAAGATTTTTTTTGGATTTTTTTTCTAGTTTGGTACCTATTTTTTTGTTTAATGCTAGATGATGCCTTCTATCTTCTAGGAAGCGTAACTTGCTCATTTTAGCTCATTTTTTTCGATTTGAAAGTAGCGCTAGAAAGTTCTTCTCAAGCACTATCTAGATTCTTTTTTATTTTCATCAATATTTCTGAAAGGTACATGTGATTCTGAAACTTAATATTTTTTTTCTCTCCCTTCTTATTTACACATTGCTTCTAGCAGCTGTAGTTAAGCTTTTTGCATTGTGGGGAGCATTTTGTATTACTATTTCTATTATTTACATCAGTAAACTATAACATATTCAAAAAACAATCCAACACCTTCTAAAACAATGGCCAAGACCTCTTCTTGTCTAAAATTTTTGACCCCTCATAAATATCACACATGGAAGTCTCTGATGACATGACTTGTTTGATCAAAAGGGTTGTGGTCTTGTTTAGATGTAGTGCAACCAGTTTTATAGAGGCCTTTTGAGGTCATGGAACACATGAACAAGATGGATGAGGCAATGTTGTTGGTTATTTTATAGGTATTTGATAGTCTATAGTTTCATCTTGATTGATGCAATACCCCTGTAGCTATGTGGACCAAACTTGATGGATTGTTTGGTATAGTGAATGAGTTCAGGGCACTTCAGATTGAGGCAACACTTACCTCTCTTGTACCAGATTATTTTTCTTTTGTTGAGGACTTCTTGATGAAGTTCAAATAAAAAATATCTTTATTACAGGGTTGTGGGAAAACAAGACTGATACTGAGTGCATTTACCTAATTCTTTCTAAGCATTGTGAAAACTTTCAAATTTTTGCTTCTACCTTCTATTCCACAAAGGATGCTTTGGGTACTAGATATACCATTCCATCCTTTGAGGCCTTTTGTGATAATTTTACTCAAGAGGAAGCTATGATCTCTGAGTTTGATTCTCTCATAGGCTCATAGACTTATGCATTGGTAGCTCAACCATCTTCTAGGATGAAGGAGAAGAAATAGAAGTCGCATTCTACAGAGTCTCAGATTGATTCTATCCCTCACATCACATTACACCCACCTCCTCCTAAGGGAGATAAACCAAAGTTAAAAATAGTAAAGGCTACTTATTGTAATAATCCCAATCATGATGAGTCACATTGCTATGAGAAGAAGTTAGATGGGTATGTTAAACAAGTTTAAGATTTTATAGCTCTCCTTTAGAAGAGCAACATTGATATTCCTTCTACTTCTCACAAACCTTCTTTATCATCACATTTTAGTCAGATGATAAAGATATAGCAAAGGGTCATGCACTATGTGTGACTACTACTCCACTCTTCTAGATGGTTACTAGATTCAGGTGCTTCACAGCATATGGCATCTTCTCAGGATTTGTTCTCTTCTTTTGAGGCTTCTCCTACTCCACACATTTTGATGGGAAACAACACTATTATGACTGTATGTGGGAAATGTTCTATCAACATTGATGATAGTACATTTCATGATGTACTTTGTGCTCCATATTTTTCCTCTAACCTTCTCTCTATTAGATCAAACACAGTGGGATAGGGAAGACAATTGAGTTTGCACAAGATTTAGTGTTCATCAGAGACAATGAGACATGTAATATTGTTGCTATAGTGACTATTGATCATTCTTACCACCTATACTCTCTGTCATTTTGGTCCACCATCTCCACTATCAAAGACTCTCTCCTTCTTCATGAGAGACTATTGAGGTGAAGTTAGGTCACTTGAACTTATGTGTTGTTCTTGAGACCAATGTTGTGACTTCTACACCTCTGCCTCCTATTTAGATTCCATCTATTGCACAAGATTACTCTTCAACATTTCCTACCATTGTATCTCTAGTCATCGAGCCACCTACTAAATTTTTTGAGGATATATCAAAGAACACATACATCATCTTAGATGATAGATTCATTGGAGATTCCATTTCAGGATTCTCATGCCTTCTCCTTTGAGCATCAACTAGGACTTCTAGCTTCACCTTACATTCAAGGGTTTTACCCTCCTTGTCCACTGATTTTGTTTCTTTCAGATTGGAGCCATATTGGTATGTTCATCAACACATGACTTCTTCCATTCTAGGGGGGCTATGGAGCCTCAAACATCTATCATGGGGGGGTTTCCTTGTACTTATGGTCTTGAGAGAATCTCTTGAGATATTTCATTTGTGCATATTTTTCTCTCTCTTTTTGGAGTAGGGTTTTTCCCACTGGATTTTCTCTATTTCTCTATTTCATAGAGATTTGGTTGTGATTGGGTACCTCATCAGGCCTTGTTGTTGGGACCCATGTTTTCTTTCAGCATTGTAGTTTCCTTACTTTTTCATGCATTTTTTGTAGCTGCATTGTTGCTCATCTTAAGGGGGGTGTTAGAGTAAAATGTTAATTTAATTTAATTTATTAAATCACCCTTACTCCCTTCTTGAGATTTCCCTTTATGCACATGCATTCCCATTTAATAATTAATTAGTAATTATTAAATGTCATTTATCTCTTAGGGTTTCCCTTTTAGGTTTCTTGATCTCCTTCTATAAAAATTGATCATTTGTAAATATCTCTCATCTTTTCAGGCTGATAATATAATTTTTCATATTTTCAGACCAAAACCTTTGCCTCTTCATTGTCTTTTCCTCTCTGTGATAGGTTCTTGCATGCATGTGTTTTTCGGAATTTGTGGATTTGTTTTTCTCAAATCCTTCAATAATTACAAAACATCTACCTTTCATTCTTATTCCCTACCAACCAAACTTTGTATAGAGTCTTAAATTTTTCCAAACCACACATTATGACATTTATTTGACTAGTCATCACTTCTATATACTCATTCTATCAAACCCTCATGAAAATGTCCTAAAATCTAGGGCTTCCTAGTTGAGCACCTCCCAAACACTTCTAGGAACTATTCTTTCACTTTTCACAAATAACTCAACACATTATAACACTTTCAATCTTTAAACATGCCCCTTATGTGGACATATCTCCTATTGCAATACCTTACCCACTTTATTCATGCCATTTTCTTTAATACCTTACCCTTGTATCATTCCTTTTCCTACATGAACTTGTTAGCAACATGTCATATATGTTACAAAGGATTGATTTCATGGGAATCAGGGTTGGTTACCCATGAAATAAATTAGACTTGCATTGAAAATCCTTCAAAATTAGTGAATTCAGTGATATTTCCTCTTAACCAATTAGGACAATCAATGTAGAATGAATGAATGAGATTAAGAATGCATGAATGAATTCTAAGGTTCTTAAGTACAATATCTAAAATATCAAAAGAGATTCTAAACTTGATAAGAATTAGAAGAACCACAAAATTTGTAAGAAAACTTGATTTTTTATTGACTTCTATTGTTCAACTTTACACCAGATTTGTAGAGTACATCACACATTCTTCTAATTCCTTTCATAAGTTTTATAATCTCAGTAACTAACCTCTCCAATTGATCATAACCCAATTTGATTCAGTATTATTTTTAAATCGGATAAAGACCTCTTTCCTACCCAAATGTAACAAACTGTTATAATAAGAATATTTGAATTTTTAAACTTGTATTTTATTGAATGTTTTTAACTTCTAGTCTATCAAACTCCTCCATTGGGTACTAGTATATCCCATATGTTACAAAATTACTCCTAAGGTTCTTATCAAGACCCTTAAGATAGTTAAACTTTACATATATATCTTTATCTCCATGATCCATTTTTTATTTTAATATACTCCAATTTATTGGTTTAAATCTATCTATGCCTCCATAAATCTTCAATGTTTTATTGTCCTTAATAGGTGGCTTGGGTGCTCTTGGCCTGTACTCTCCACCTTGGAGAAAACTCTTGTCCCAAGAGTCAATAGTCTTATTCCCATCTTCATGTTGTCTCGTAGTGATTAGGTAGGTCCTTCTACCTTGATTTGTAACTGCATCCACCACAAAATTAGGAACAAAAATCTTGTGCCTGTGTTCCTTTCTAGGTTTAGTAACATGCCTTATTGTTGCAACTTGACTTCTATACTATCCTTAATGATGATTGTTTTCCCTTGTTGTTGTATCTTCATTCCTTGATGTATAGGCCCTTGCTCCATGATAGGACATTGAATTTCTCCTACAATGACAGTTTTGAAATCCCAAACAACCCTTTGTTTATGATTGTTTTCAAATTTGATTGATTAATTTCGGCTAGTATCTTTGATCCTATTATTTTGCTCTTGCACCTACAAGTTCTGCCCAAAACACATTACTCTATTCTCCATTACATCACCAACTAGTGGCTTCATCTTATATGTGGCATTTCCTTTATGAACCAGATAGGAGTTTGTGAAACCATCATGTATGGTCCTTCTTGCATATTTCCAAGGCTTTCTCAATTTTAAATGCCCACAAGATGTGCTCATAATGTCACATAAAACTATTAGAATGTAAAGTCCACCAATATAACTGAGAGGGGAGGGAGGGAGGAGGGGAGGGAGGGAGGGTCTGCCTTAAATAAAATATTTCAACTTTAACAATTTTGAAACATATAACCAAAAGATACAATAACCACAAGATGATAAACATGCTAGGTGGCACAAGATATGTTAATTAGGGAAACCCTTGATCAGAGGGAAAAACTCAATGAGAATGATGCCCAAAAGAAAATGTATTAATATAGAAAGTTTCTCGTGAAAGGATGTGACCCAGTTAGGATCCAAATGAATACAACTAGTACACGCAACCCTATCAGGAGATTCCAACCCTATTAAGAGTTGTTTCAACCTTGTTAAGAGCTAATAAAAAGACAACTGAACCCACCATCCAAATTGCTTCGAAATTATTCTCACTAAACAATTCAAGATAACCTATCTAAGAAAATGAACCAATTGAAACAACAAATTATGTTGCCAATAGAGTTTCTTTGAAGTTCACAACTTTTCCTCAGCATCAACCATTGCTCTAACCTTCACAAATTTGTATCCAAAGCTCACATAACATTACATTGGATAAGATATAATGATATATGACACTTTATAATGAATGAAACATCTTTCCTTTATATCAAGTCCTAATAACTAATTGTATTGGCCTTAAAGCTTTTCCAATGTACAATGAATAATATAGGAGCATCATAAGATATTACAATTAGGTTCCATATGATACATTACAAATTACATCAATTACACAATGCAATCAACCTCAAAATAGTAATATGCACATTAACCTTCACAAGTCTTCACAAAATGAAACCAATTTTTTCAATCTCAAACATAGCTTCATCAACATTTCTCTGACCTAAATCCAAGTATATCGAACAAGCTTCAACCTTGCCAAAAAAATATAACAAGAACATTAGCATACAGTTTCTTGCAAAGTGTCTTGCAACTAGTCATATGCAAATCTTATGTAGTTCACACTTAACTCCATAATTCTTTCTCCAAATATAGTCATAATATCTATAAAAATCCAAGAATGTACTACTAACCTTGCTAAAAGCATAGCAACAACCTCTAACCTCGTCAAATAAAATAGTCTCTGCTAGTTTGCTAGATCTATCCAGAAAGTTGATATGTTGACATCAATGAAAAACCAAATCATGAATGGACAACAAAAGCACTCAATAAACTCTGTTGGTATTTTAAAATACCAAGTAGCAAAATACCTGACACCAAGATGGTGAAGATAAATTTAGTCTAAGGATTAGCTATTTCCTATGCTCAACTAAGAGGTCTTCAGATCTAGACCCAACTTCAACAAAATCATATGCTCAACTAAGGGGTCTTCAGATCTAGACCCAACTTCAACAAAATCATAAAGATTTTATACTTTTTAGGCTCTGCAAAACCAAGGCGGGTGCAGCTGAGGGATAAAAAGATTCAAAACTTGATACTATCTTCACATTTCATTCATTCAATAACATCCTATTACAATACTTATCCCCTATAGTAGATGTTTGGTCATAATTCTTCTTAGATTTACAAGTAATTATGGGTAACAACAACTAACTAAAACACATAGATTATATGCAAACAAGTATTGACCAGCTATGATACTCTTCATACATCTAAAGTAAAATTGATCTTGATTTTAATATTTTTCTTGATGCTTATCCATGATCTCTTCATATGCAAACTGAAATAATTGATCAATGCCTCATCCATTGGGATTCAGAGTCTACCCAACTATTTTGACCCAATTGATTGCATTACAATCAATATTATCAATAATTTTCCCTAAAACTCATTCTTATGCATATCCTTCTTACTGCCTAGAAAACCTATCATATTCACTAAAGCATTTACTTAATTCATTGAATTAAAGAAATAGTGAATTGGCATACAACCTATCCTAGTTGCATTAAATTGAACAAGCTTTGCCCATATAACCTCAAGATAATCAGTCAAAAAGAAAGAAGACAAGACTTAGAGAAAACATATATGATGGTGATTCATCTTTGTATTAATTCTCTTTGAAAATTATGTAACATTGGAATAATACTCAAAAGAACTCAAGACCAAACAATCTAATCCTTCAAAGTTAATGTATCTTCAAATTTGTAGAGAAAATACATCACAAAATTTTGACATCAAGGAAACTGGATTGAATGTAAACTTAGCAAAAACTAAAAAATACATAATAGTTTAGACCCCTTCTCTAGCCTTGGAATCTCATTTATATAGTATGAGATGCAACAAGCTTTAGGCCTAGAGAGTACTGACAACTATTCTTAAGACAAAAAGATATTTACAAAAGTTATTGTCATAAAAGACAAAAATTGGTGCAATAGAATGATTTGTATCATGAACATTCCTTTTGTGGGGACCACATCTGATGCATTTCTTTGTTGCTAAGGAGCTTATGATTGGCTTTGTGATAGTTATCATTCCTCGGAGTGTGTGACCAATGGACTTACTTGTGATGAACTTAGTTTTGATATTTTAAAGATAAGTTTCACTTGTGGTTCTCCATCTAGGTCATCTTGTACCAATAAATTGACAATTATACTTGAATCTCCTTTTGCCAAGTCATCAGTTTGAACCTCTGTTCTTGCTACTACAATTGATTGTTTAGCTTTTTCTTCTTCTACCTTATCCGATGTATCAGTTGTTTGCAACTCATCTTGTTCCATTTCATCTTCATTGGTTTTACCAAGTTCTAACTGCTTTGCATGTAAAAAATCTACCATCCACTTGTCAAAAAGTGTATCATCTGGCCAATTAAAGCTTAGAATCTCATGCTATTTTTTAAAAACATATTCTCCTAGTTTATCTATTTCAATAAACTCTCTTAAAGAATCATAAAATATTTTAACTTTAGCATTTTCTTTAGTTGTATTTACCAACGATGCATGTCCCTTTTCATTTATGACCCTATTCAGCCTAAGGCATATCAGATCATCCAATTCCTTGGCCCATTCCTCTTTATCTTTCATTTTTTCCATTTTATTCAGTACATGAGGAAAAGTTCAAAGTTTTTGCTCATATATTTTGAAAGATAATTTATAATTCTCTTTTGCAATGCAATTCTTTTATTATCAAAATCAGAGAGATCATTAGTCAAGTCAAAAGTCTTTTTAACTTGTTCATAAGATAGACTGATGATTGAGAAAAATAGAAGAGTGACATCCTTGTCCCTATTATTCCATTTATTTACAACTGGCTTCAAAGCATCCTCATTTATTTTTAGCTCATTCCATATGTTCATTACTTTTGCCAATTGTTCATAAAAAGCAGGCTAACCAATTTTATCTACCAAATATATAATTGTTGTCCTCAACTTGTTGGACTAGCCGCTAGCCTTCCCCTTC
This sequence comes from Cupressus sempervirens, assembly GCA_028749045.1. Lineage (NCBI taxonomy): Eukaryota > Viridiplantae > Streptophyta > Pinopsida > Cupressales > Cupressaceae > Cupressus > Cupressus sempervirens. The sequence goes on from CM053788.1 coordinate 195,700,691, forward strand.
AAGATTCATGACATGGCTTAATCACCTCCTGTGTGTTGTATAAATCTAGTGGGTTGTATCGGGCATTAAAATGTCAAACTTTTGGTGCAACGAAAACTCTAGCTTGTAACAAGTGGTATTAGAGTTTGGTCACAAGTTCAAATCCCCTTGGGTAACACTGAGGGGGGAATTGTTGGACTAACTATTAGCCTTCTCCTTTGGGATTCGTGACAAGGCTTAACCACCTCCTGTGTGTTGTATAAGTCTAGTGGGTTGTATCGGGCATTAACAGGTCGATCTTTTGGTGCAATGACAACTCTAGCTTGTAACACAACTTTTTCTCATACTGGATATCTAGTTCCACATGTAATGCCCAAAGTTTTCTCTTTTCTTCTTCAAAATCCTTTGCTTTATAATATTGAGGTCTCTGTGGGGTATCTGGAATTTTTATAAGAGGAGTTGATTTAAAAGGCTCAACTAGAGGACATGGATAATTAATTCTAGGTCTGCTAGACTATCCTCGGTGCCTTATCACCTTATTCTCAAGCTCTATTCTCTTTTTTACTTCTTTATTATAAGCTTCTAGAACCTGCTCATATTTTTATTGCAATTCTAATTTCTCTTTTCTCCCTCCTGCTTATGACTAGGGTGAGGTTGAATATTCCAACATTTAGCTCTGTAGACTCCTCATTTGGAGTATACTCTACCCTTTTTAGAATCAAGTTTCCTGTCATGTCAGTATCATTAGGTTGAGAGGAACTAGCTCTGGATCCTCTTCTCATAGATCAAATCACTAAGGAAACACGATCTTCACTGAACTTAGCACATCTTAGCTCCTTTTTTCACCTTTTCATCTACACTTAACTGCTTGGTAATAGTGTTAAAGACCATGGCATTTTCAAGGTCCCAAATTGGTAAAAGCAAAACCCTAGATGATTTTATCATTCCTCTTCCTTCTTCAGGGGTCAAATTTTAAACTCTTACATCATCTCATCCTTTATTTGATCTTGTATGGATGCCTCTTCCATTTCAAGATGCTTTGCCTTCATCTTATTACACCTTTCTTCAAATTGTTCAATATTTGTTCTCCATGCAAACTGATAAAAGGCTCTTGATTTAACAAAATTGTTATCAGAAAGAAATTGATGACTAGCTTGTGCTACCATAGGGTCTACTTCCCTTCCTTTGTAATCAACAATAGTTAGCTCAAGGCTAGGTATGAGAGGCTCTTGAGGATTTCATTCTTCTAATTTTGTAATAGTAATTAAAACTCCCCCTTGGGATCCTAATTGCTCCATTTTCTCCTTAGTGAACTGTTCATCTCCTACATGCAATGGGGATTGAGTGGGTGAGTATTCTTTTGTTTAGGATAATTATTTTTCTTCTATCTTTTTCCTCTTGGGCTTTGGCTCTTTAGGCCTCTCTTCCAAAACAATAATACTTAATCCAACTATTTGTTTACCCTTGTCAACTGTAGGCTCTTTATTCTTAATGATATTATAGCTAGACCTTCTCTAAATAACCAATTGTCCTAATCCTACTGTAGTGGTAAAATATATATTTTTCATTATTTCTCAGGCCTTGTCAGGATAAGAATTGATAAAAAATGTCTTCTTTTCATTCATAGCTTCCATAATCTTTGGAAAAGTGATCATTAACTTATTCAACTTATCTACTTCTATCTTTACATCTTTTAAAGGCTTATAATCCTTGTAAAAACAATTAATAAACTCTAAAACCCTGCAACAAACTCTTCACTTCTCCTTTTTGATCTCTTGTTCCTAGAGAGAGAATTCATTTCTTATCACACCTTCAGGGAAGTAGGGTTAATGTTTTTTAGTGCCAGTCTTAGCCCTTTGTCTAAAGATTTCAAAAAATCCTTCACTATCATTGAAACAATCATGAGAGGCAACCATTTTGTATGGGTCTAAGAATTTGTATAGAAACAACTAACCACCTCTTGTGATTATGAATAGATGATCAACTATACAAGATGGGAAAATAGAGCCCCTAGACTGACTAGTTAGTTGTGCTTCCTCCAATCCACCTATCTGCCATAACATTTCAACTATTCCCACCTTAAGAGGTACTTGGTAGGGAAGTACATGTGGGGTTCCTTGGAATACATATACTCTGAATACTGTTTACATAGGGTATGGTATGATATCTTCACAATTATGGGAAACTTTTAGACCAATAGGGTTATCCATAGGTCTGATGAAATCAAGCAATGCCTTAGATATCCTAGGGGTGTCCTTTAATAACAGGCTCCTGAACCTAGATGTGAAGTATCTATCGAATCTCACAAAATTGGCCTCCTCTGCATCTCAGGTCATATCTACACTCCACAATTAAACCAGCAGAGATTCTCCCTCATATTCTCTATTCAACATCATTTCCTTTTAGAAGAAAGTAACTCCCTTATAAAAAAACATATGCATCAATAAAGAATAATAGCAAAATATTTTCTGAAGTTTTCCCTTTGCAATTCCAATTAGACCTATGTGAATTTCTTCTGCTAGATAGGATGCAAAATCTAAAATAATATCCACACCAAAGGAAGAGATCTGTATCATCATATATATGAACTTTATTGGCATAATCTCTTGTTCATCTTCACCAAAGACCTTGCAAAAAGTCATGTAGATGTCTATGGCCCTAGAATTGAAAAATTGCTTCTTGAAAGGCTCTTTAGTTAATGCTGTAAAAAAAGTCAAATTATCAATTGTGGCCAAGTGTCCTCTCAATGTCCCTTGCCTAACTTGATCTTTACTAGATAAGTATTCTTTCTCCAATCCCTAAAAATCAATGACCTCATGATATTTTGTGGTTGGATCCATTCCAAAAATTTTTTGAATTTCTTCTATAGTGATTTTCATTAAACATTCCCCATCTATTCTCCTCACTATCCTAGATAATGGGTCATAGTTTTGGGCTATAGTTGTGAGTAAGTATGAATCCATAAAAACCCCAAGGAATACTAACTTACCCAAGTTTAAATTCCATATATTTCCATGGGGTGCAAAACAATTTTTTCTCTGAAAATCACTTTTTAAACAATTGGATCCCTATTTTAGAAGTTATGGCATCCCTAGTCCAATTTCCCTTGTCAAAAAAACCATCTGTAATTCAGAGTCTAGGGTTTATAGGAACTAGTTTCTTTATTTGGGCTGATTCATATAGATTCACTCAATTGTTCTAGAAAATCATTATGGATATTTCTACTAGCATATTCTACCTTCCTAGAGAAACCCTTTTTTGGAGGCATATTGGACAATAATGAAGAGAAACCAAAAATCTTTGAATTATATGTGGATTGAGATACTTACTTGGTTTTCTTGTTTCTTCTATGAATGTTGCAATGAATCGTTGATATAGAAAGTTTTTACAATTCAACATGGTGGGAAAATAGGCTCTTCAATAGGTTCTGGCTCAAAAAAATCAAAAATACATTTGCATGAAGAAATAATTTGGTTGTCTACACTATATTACTTGTTTTATTTCATACGAGGAGCTTTAATTCTCATAAATGGATCGTATAGGAACAGAGTAGCATTACCCTTCAAATTTGAAAATAGGCTATCTATTTTTGAAAAATCTGATGATTAAGGAATAAAAAATTTTGTGACTCAACTTCAACCTTCCTAGTTGGTAGTCAATCCAATTGAATCCTTCCATGTGAGATTTTTCTTTCTTGGTTGGAAACTTACAATAGGACACATTTACACCTCTGGGCACATGTCATCATGCCACTATATCACTAAGGATAAAGATCTTGCAACTTCACTTGGTGACAAAGCAAAAATCATTGATCATGAGAAGATCTGACGGTACATACCAATATCTCCTTTCCATGCAAGTAAATCCCTCATGGCAGCTGAAAATTTGACATCCAGACAATCTTTTAATGACATGAAACCTGACACTTTCCTCAAGGGTTGGTCCTGTCACATATCCATGTGGTAGGTTGTCGCTATGTCGCCATGAATAAAAACCACACAATTTCCTTTGGTGACAAAGCAACCACCGTTGATTGTGAGAAGATCTGATGGTGTAGACCATATTCTTGAAAAATCTCTCCTTGACTGGGTCTTACAGACAGGTGGAAGGCTATTGCTATGTCTCCAAAAGTAAAAGCCTCACAACTTTTGTTTGTGACATAGCAACAACCCTTGATCTTAAAGGAGATCAAGGGTTATCATTACTTAATGATTTTTCAAACAAAAGTACAAACCTGCAGAATATTAAAATGAAAACTTGGGTTAAAATTATTTCAGAGACTTTGGAAAATGTTAAATAATGCAAATAACTTTTTGAAAAGTACCCAAGAAGAAATAAAAGCGGTATTTAAATGATTTTTCCTGCACATTTTTTTTTTGAAACGACATGCTATGAAAATGTAATCCAAAGGCTTTCTAGGGAAAAACTCAGTGATTAAACAAAAATTAGGGTTCTTCTAGGGTTAGCAAATTAAAAACACAAAACTCTAATTTTCACAAAGGGAACTTGCTACATTCACTTAGAAATGCATTAGGATAAATTTCAAGTGAAAACTAGACCAACAAGCTCCAAAACACTTCTTAAAAATTTCCCTAGGGCATTCATGCCAACAATCTCCCCCTTTGGCATTGATGGCAATAAATGATGAAAAATACCAAAGTACCATAAATATCAAATATTTTTCTTCATCATCTGCCTTTGCTCCCCCATTCATGGTACTCTAATGGGTATATCTCTCCTCATAAGAATAACTTTCCCATTTAGATATAATCATGTTGTAAAGAGTTTTTCATGTTCTAGTCTCCCTTATTGTTCAACAAAACAATGTTTTTCATGTATATCTCTCCCCAATTGATGCCAATGACAATGGTGCCATTATGCCAACTCAATCATTCCCAAAACAATATGAAAAAGATCACCAAGTATCAAAAGACACTACATCGCTTAAAGAGTTCTGAGTAGTTCTACCCAAAAGTTAATACTCCCTCAAGGAAGAATCACCAACATACAATCCAAATGTAAGAATAAGTTATGAATGTATCCTTAGCCAAAAATTTTGTGAAATTTTTTTCTATATGCTCCTTTGTGCTAGCACACTCGAATCTAATTTCCATTTCTACTACCTTTTTTCTCAAGAAATGATACTTAATTGTAATGTGCTTAGTTCTCAAATGTAACACCGAACTCTTTGACATATTAACTGTTAGAGTAAATAATTAATTAATTATTAATTATTTATTCTATAACTTAAGCTTACTTAGGTAAATGCATTTATTTAATATTTAGTATTTAATGCATGCAGTGGTTAGTTGTTGACAACACGAAAGTTTGTTCCCTTCTAGCATGTTCCACCTTTTGTGGATATGTGCTAAGTTGTCATTCTTATCTTCTACCACCTTCTAGCTTGTTCTACAAGCTTCCATGAGCTCTTTATAAGCAGGCTCTCTCATTGTATTATCATAAGGCATTGTGCATATTGTAAATACATTTTCTTCTTGTGTTTACACATATTGTCTCTCATGTCCGTTTAGAGTTTTTTCCTTGCTCCATGCTCTTCCTCTCCTTGGCTTCTCTTTGATAGGTTTTCACATGTAGGTGATCTTGGGCATCTTCAAAGTTGGCTTTCATCAACTCCAACATGGTATCAGAGCCTTCCTATTGCTGCTTGGCTGAAGAATTTTGAAGCCGTGATTTGAAGTCACAAACCCTAGTTTGTTTGTGCATTTTTCTTCAAATTAGGGGATCAAAAATTTTTCAAAGCACATTGGGGCCAAATGGACGTCACCATTGGATCCAGAAGGCCATTTGTAGTCAGAATTCATATAAAACTTTTTGATTTTGGAGACAGAGCTCTGGGAGGCAAATTTTTTTAGCCCTATAGGCTACCGTACGGACTGTATGGTCATTTTCAGTAATTTTTTTTTAAAAAAAAAATATAATTTACGTGCGCCTCTAGCGCGCCATTGGGTGGCCACCCGCGCACCCTTGCCAGCCACCGCAACTAGCTGAGCAGCCGCTGGGCAGCCTCGACCTAGCTGCCCACCCTGCTGCCACCTCCTCCCTAGTGGCGACACCCTTTTTCATCGCCCAACTGATGGTTCCACCGTCAGTCTCCGCCTCCTGCACTATCTCCAATTAGCATGCTCTATAAGCATTTTTTGCTGCATCACCAGCTACAACAGTGCATATTCAGTAGGTCTACCACATCTGCTTATTTGCCCAGTCAACAACCAATTGCCGCATGACATGTGGCAAGGCTGCAATGTGGCGCTTTGCCACGTGGCCCCTACCACCTCAACTTTTTTCCATGTGGCTACCATGTGGCTTTATTTTTTCTGTGACAGTTGATGTGGCCGTCAATTTTTTTCCAGCAATTTGCTGACATCAGCATGACATCACTGCATCAACCAACCTTGCACATCTCCAGGGTCACTTTTGGACCTACTTTTGGTTTTTTGGCCATAACTTGAGCATAAAGAGGTATTTTTTCGATCCAAAAGAAGTGTCAAAAATATGGTTCCGAGACAGAGACTTTGTTGCAAGTATTTTTAGGTTTTGATGTTTTTTTAGTTGAAGTTTGAAGTTTTTTTGACTCCGACAAGCATATCTTTTGTGTCCCATGCCCATTTTTTGAAAACTTTATATTTTTGGAAAGCTGGTTCTATCACCTTTTCAGAAATGTGGTTCTTTTTCTTAGTTTTTGGCCCATGCTCTTTCTATCATAGTTTTGACATTTTTGCTATATGGTGGATATCTTGAGTGTTTTAGGCCCAAAGATCGTTTTCTTGGCATGGTTTCTCTTGTTTTTAGCTATACTTTGTTTTGTTGCAGCTTTTTTTTAATTTTGATCATTATAGCTATCATTTTGGAGCACTTTTATGTATCGCACTGAGATAAAGTGCCACTTTTGCATTCCGAGGATCATGAACGTTGTTTTTGAGTTAGTTGTACATGCACTATTTTTCATAAAGCACCATGGGGGGATAGTTGTTTGTTGTTTTAGGCATTCTCCCTTTGTCAAGTGAGTGTCCCTTCCACAACATTAGCCCATGTAAAGTCAGTTTGACCGTGTCTTTATAGGTGTCTGTACCTCTTTTCCTTTCTCGTTGTTCTTGGTTTGTCTATAGGAGACTTTGGCCCATCTTCTCAGTTGCTTGTCATCACACCCCATCTACATTAAGGGGGGGTTATGCTATTGTTCTAATGCATCCTTGGTTCGATGGTTCGATAGTGTGAACTATGTATTTAGTGGTTGATCCTATATACAAGGCGATTGTAGTGGCTGGCTACCTATGCATTTCAGTGAGATGGATCATCTACCATATAGACATGCTCGGTTCATGCCTTCTTCTTCCATGGAGGTTCTTCAGATCAGCAGTTTGGCAGATTTGTGGCTTCTTCATGCTTCAGTGATGCTTCTTCATGATCACTCCTTGTTCTTGTTTTAGGGGACATTTCCCTAGTTGGGGGCTTCTTCAGTTCTTCACTAAATTTTTACCTCTTTTTGGGGGAGGGTTTTTCCCACGTGGTTTTCTCTCTTTCCCCGCTTTCAAAGGTTGCATTTTTCTTGCATTGTTCATGGGTACCTAACATGGCCTTGTTGCTGGGACCCATTATGCATTCATCTTAGTTTTGTGAGCTTAAGGCATTTTCTTAAGTTGCACTTAAGGGGGGGTGTTAGAGTAAATAATTAATTAATTATTAATTATTTATTCTATTACTTAAGCTTACTTAGGTAAATGCATTTATTTAATATTTAGTATTTAATGCATGTAATGGTTAGTTGTTGACAACACGGGAGTTTGTTCCCTTCTAGCATGTTCCACCTTTTGTGGATATGTGCTGAGTTGTCATTCTTATTTTCTACCACTTTCCAGCTTGTTCTACAAGCTTCCATGAGCTCTTTATAAGAGGGCTCTCTCATTGTATTATCATAAGGCATTGTGCATATTGTAAATACATTTTATTTTTGTGTTTGCACATATTGTCTCTCATGTTCGTTTAGGGTTTTTCCCTTGCTCCATGCTCTTCCTCTCCTTGGCTTCTCTTTGACAAGTTTTTGCATGCAGGTGATCTTGGGCATCTTCGAAGTTGGCTTTCATCAACTCCAACATTAACTATACTTGTGTTATCACAATTTATGACAATAGGTTTGATGTAGGAGCATCCTAGGGAAGTCAATGATCCTATTTGTAGGGGCTTCATGCTCAAATTTGTGTAGTTATGATTTGTGTGATTGGGGATGTATTCAAGATATATTGGGAAATCTTGTCCTAAGTGCACGTAGAGTTTGCATAAATAGTCTTGGAAGTAAGGATTTCAGAGAAGGTTAGATGAGATTTCAGATCTGAGATGGAGTTGATGAAGAATGAGATCATGAGGGCTATAGCTAGTGTACCTCATAATGTGGGTACTGAAGATGGTTATGAGGAAGCTCCTGCAGAAGGTTATGATGAAGCTCCTAAAGAATTTGAAGTTGCTAGATCTAGTGACAAAGGTAGAACTGATCACACGGAGAGACCTATGGAAGATAGGGTGGGTTAGTTGGGTAGATCTAGAACTCAGTTGAGGCTGAAGTATAAGATGGATGTTTCTAATTTCTCAATTATTTTGAATCTTGAAGACTTGATTGATTGGATTGGTGAATTGGAAGACAACTTTGAGCTATAGGATATTGGAGATCTTCTTAGAGTGAGTTTAGCACAAACTAAGATGAAAGAACATGCTACTTTATGGTGGAAAGAATTGCATAGAGATAGAGAAAATAAGGGTGAAATAAAGATCACTAGATGGAGATTGATGGCTACAAAGTTGAAGGATAATTTCATCCCTCCTGATTATGAACTTGAATATTTTAAGTGATAATGGGATTTTAAATAGAAGGACTTGTTGGTGAAGGATTATACCGAGGAGTTATATAAGCTAATTATTGGGTCTAGTCATAGAGAGTTGTCTAAATAAAAGGTGGCACTATATATTAATATTTTGAGATTGAACATTTAGGATGATATTGGTATGTTGAATATTGCTTCTATTGAGGATTCTTATTAGTGTGCTCTGAGGATAGAAGAGAATACATCAAGGTGATTCTAGAGGAAAGGATAAGAACGAATATCCTAATAAGATTAAATATATTGTTGAAGATGAACCAAAACCTATTGAGTAGAGGAAGAGAATAGAAAGAGGTAAATTTATGGGTACTTGCTACATATGTGGTGAAGGACATAGATCTTTTGAATGTCCTAAGGCTGGTGACAAAAGAAATTTTGTGGTGCAAGAGGTTAAAGACTTGGTGAATGAAATCAAGCATGATGGGGAGGATTTTTTAATCCAAAGAGTGTTGCTTTGAAAGAGGACACTGGAACCTTGTCAAAGGAGGAATTTGTTCAGGATGAATTGTAAGTTTGAAGGTAAAATTTGCAATGTGATTGTGGATGTGGTAGTACTAATAACCTAGTTGTTGAGGAGATGGTTTGAAAACTTTGTTTCAAGAGAATGAGACATCCTTGTCCTTATAATATTAGTTTGTTACAAGATGAGCATTCTTATGAGGTGAGGGAGAAATGTCTTGTTGATTTTCAGATTGGACAATATGTTGATCAAGTGTTGTGTGATATTGTGGACATGAGTTCTTGTCACATATTACTTGGTAGACCTTGGCAGTATGATTGTAGAGCTATGTGTCAAGAACATGTTTACTTTTGAGAAGGGTGACAAGAAGCATTCTTTGATTCCTTTGCAAGATGCATAAATTGGTAGAAGGAGCTTGAGTTTTGGTCACTGAGTTGAATTAAGGGATTTTGAAGGGGTTAGAGATTAGAATGGAAAGAATACTTGTTGTACACTGAAGACTATTGTAGGAAAGGATTCACAGAAGTAGAACAGAGGCAAGAGTGTAAAATTTTGTGTGGTGGAGGACATGTATGTGAAGAAATAGTTTGAGGTCTTTGTGTTGAACCCTGAAAGATGTTCTTCTAGCTATTAAGAACATCTTTTCTTCACACCTGGGGTTTTTGATGTAGGAGCATCCTAAGGAAGTCATCAATCCTATATGTAGGGGCTTCATACTCAAATTTTTGTAGTTATAATTTGCATGATTGGGGATGTATTTGATATATATTGGGAAACCTTTTCCTACGTGCACATAGAGTTTGGAGTAATCATCTTGGAGTTAGAGCTATTTTGGTGACTATTGGTTGTAGGTTCTTAATTTACTAGTGAACTTTGGAGATTGTATTCATGAGCTTCGATCTAAGGGAATTGGCGTGTTTTCTCTTGAATCTAAATCATCGGATGACACAAAGACCTATGTCTAAATGTGTGTATTCTTATTTAGTCTCTTGAGCTAGTTATGCATTGTGAACTTGGGGCTTGTCCTAAGTATTTAATTTATGTTATGTCTTTAATTTTTGTAGTCAAGCTAACTTGTGGCTTGTTTTAGTATAAGTAGAGGGTCTTGTGGAGTAAGTCATTATTATTCATCTAGCATGGAGGAAGTAAGAAGTAGTTGAGAGAGCGAAGTTTGTTAGTAAAGCTAGTAGTTGCGACTTGGGAAAAAAGAAGGTTTCTTGGTGGCTTGCGAGCAAAATTTTATATTCTTCTTAGAGTTCTCTACCAGATTGTAGATCTGAACTAGCTAGGGTTTGGATCTTACAAGATCTTGCAAAGACGTTGTTGTATTATTTTATGTATTTGGCCATAACCTAGAAGGCCTTACAACCAAGCATGTTGGATGAAAATCTTATGATTATATTATGAATATTGATGTTATTTTGGATCTAAATCTCTATGTTATTGTGTATATTTTGTTGTGTGGTTATTTTTTGGGGGCTAAGACATCTCCTTTGGGGATTCTCCTACCTTGCACTACGTCAAGGTTCAAAAATGAATTCAAATGCTGAATTTTTAGGTCTTGTAGTAGCCGAAAGGGCCAATTTCCCTTTAGGCTTTAGGTTTACATCTACATTTTTAAAATGAGGTAATTGTATTGTAGTATAGATGTTGTCTGTCCTCTGGGCCCATTTCACCTCAAGATGACATAGAAAGCTTATCCCAACACTCAATAAACTTTTCAATGCAAAGAGGTTTTGTAAATGCATATCAATGTAATCTTATAGCTACATATGACTTATAAAAGTAAATTTATGTGTATTTATTACCATTATATTAGTTTAGCTGTCCTTACACATCTCATTTAGACATAAATGAAAACATAAACTTTTTTAATAAAATTTTCAAAACAAAGGTTTTTTAAATGTATCCACTTCTTGCTCTTGAATTGGCCAATATGTCATCTTAATGAAACCATTCTGCATTATTAATTTGTTGTAGGAGCGAACAAACATTACTTCAACTCCATCAATATTGTACTACATTCTATCCATCAATTGCATACTTATAGTGGTCAAGTTGAAAGCAAGGTATAGTCTTAAGAGAACTTATCATTTTTCCACTAGGATACTCACATATAGATTCACTTTCTATCCTTTTTGTGTGGCAATGCATTAATTCAAGCATGAATTATGTTACAAACCAAAACAAAAGAATCATTCCATTGATGACAAAGTACCTACTAGAATGGCTTATTTATAAAAATATCATGATTAGTAATGAATATATAGATTGCTTGTGGTATACTTCTCATGGAGTACATCCTAGATTTTGGTTTGAAATGAAATTCTCAAAATGTATCCCAATGCTAATGAGATGCTTTTAAGATTATAACTTGGGTTCATATCTATCACTACAATTGTTGCCATTATAGTAGGACAACCTATAAGATCATATAAGATATATGATAGAATGTCATGTGATTGTAGTGTTGTGTATTGAAATGATATTCTCAAAACTAAACAAAAGTTTAATCTCACACTGAATATAAGCAATGTCTAATAACTCCTATAACAAACTGATCATGCACTACATGACCCATGTTTAAAAACATAGAAAAGAAGAAGAAAAGCTCCACTAAAGATGGTTTACTTTCTTATCAATGTGATATGAGATAGTATAAAGCAATATTGTAAGGGAAATTTTTTAGTAATGATCATGATGCTTGCGTATTTGAAATTCATATCATGATACTTATTTGGTATTTATAATTTCTGATATAAACATTAGCCAATAAAAATAGAACATAAGAATTTATGTTCTAAATTCCATTAGAAATAGGTTTGGAATCATCTTGAGCTTATTTTTCATCTCCACTAAAAACTAGGTGGTTGTTATCATTGGTAGCTTCATTGAAAAGTTGTACATTGTTGGTTATCATCGTGGGCAAAAGAAATTGCCTCCCCACATTATCAAGGTAATTTCTTTGAACTATATGAATAAATAACCATCAAGCTATTTTCATATATACATTGTCAATTTTATACAAAAAATGGAGCCTTTTAACTATTAGACATTGAGAAAGGGATTAAAATGATCTCTATTGTAGTATATTGTTATTTTTTTCAAGACTGGACTCTAGATATCCAGATCAAATTGCTGAGTTGTTAACCATGCGAATTCTAGCCTATATTACTCAATCAAAGATAAAGCTGCAAAAAACAAAGAAAGAAAAGAAGACATAAGGTCATGATTTGTTCATTTTGTTTATAGGATGCGTATGTTGTAGTAGTATATACTATGATGTGTTAACTCATGGGTAGGATAGTACATATTAGACAATAGAGACATTACACCTCTAATTTGTTCATTTTGTTTGGGGGTAACATTTTTATTTATTTATAGTTATGTAAAATTTTTTCCATATTTTTGGATGGATTCTGGGTGGTAAACTGTATTTTGAGTTCCATTAGGACTCCTTGATCTGACATATCTGACAAGATGTAATATTTTCGGAATCAACAGAACAGGTGTTGTACCTTGGAATATTAATATATATAGAAGGAGACCTACTCTAGATTCCAAGGTAACGAGACCACACTAAAATTTATGGACTATCTATGAACTTACTACACTAAGGACCCATATCCTGATACCACAATTTTAGGGCTCATATAATTTTTTTTTCATTTGGACTTGATGCATAGGGATCCTATTCAACTATATATTTTGCTGATAATAAATGTTTTTTCTTCACACAAAAATGAAAATATTTAGTGTCCCCATGATCAAGAGCAAAATAAAAAAAATAAATGTAAGCATTTAATACCCATATACCCATAATTTTTTAAGGATAAAAATCTAGTGCATCAACAACAAAGTACTCATTTACTCATGCCAATGACAAGTGAGTTATTTTTATGTCCTAAACTAGACAAGAAAGCCCATTAAGTTGCACAAATAAGACCCCTACAATTGTTACACACTTCTTGGTTGGTTACCATTCACAACCTCCAAAAGAAAATCCAAAAGACTCCTTATTATGAATTTGCTAGAAAGAGTTTAAATCAAGGGTTTTTTCTAAAAGTTTTTCCTAAAATTTACCTCTAGCAACCTCCTAGATTTTTCTTGGTTCAAGTGACCTACCAAATATTTTTCCTATAGGCTCTAGTGATTTAATGGGTTTGAATAAGATTTCTTATTTTGCAGTCGACTGTTATGAAAATAATTTGGATTTTTCTTTTCTTTTTTAATGTATTGTCTGATACCACTAGAATTGCGACAAGTATTTAAAGTAATTTGAGACTATCAATAGTTTCATGGCCTCAAGAAAATAAAGTTAGAATTCTGATGAAATCATGGACAATCTCAAAAAAAAATCAATTTCATGATAGTTTTGGGTAATCCAAGATACAATGCTTGATACGTTTCCTCACCCATTGGTCACATAGTAGATCGATTCATCATGGGGAATTAATTAGATCTATGAGGAGGTCAATAGTCATGGATTGGCATAAAAAGGATTCTATGGACATAAGAAGGACATGACTCAAGATGTAGGGATGAAATGCAATTATGGATAGTGGTAGGATGGACACTAGCTAGTTAGATTAATAGTCCTTGAATGAGTTCAGTCACATGAGAAATTGGTAGTAGATGAGGATGGTATAGGGAGAGATGGAAATAAGGTTGATGGGGATACATATAAAGGAGGATATTGGGGATATGACAGTTGTCAAGGTGGTACAATCCCAATAGGGGTTTTAGAATATAGGAGGGTCCCCACCTAGAGCCAAAGAGGAGTGGTGCAAGTGCTAGTAGGGGCACCACCAATGGTACTTGCATACGCATAGGAAAAAGTTCCTCGTATACTAGAATAGAATACCCTAGATTAGATGACACAACCACCAAAGGAACATCCAAAAGTATAAGGATAATTGATTATTTTTGTAGCACATAAGATACATGAAATAGTCATGGCCAAGAAAGTAAGTGAACAAACAAAGGTGGCTTAGTTACAAGGGTTAGTAATAGTAGAGTGGGTCTAGGAAGATAGTTCCCAATCATCCTTGGATATCCTCCAATGTCACATAGACATTAGAGAGATTATAGTCATTGGGAATCACATAGGGTTGGTGCATATGCAACAAGAAGAAGACTATTTGACCTAAGAGGTAAGAGAACTTACTAAATATGTATAGGGGTTGAGAGAAGACTAGGAATCATAGTAGAGGAGGCTTGGGAATTAGAAGGAGCAATGTGAGATCTCTTTACATCAATTCGCAGATCCAAGGACCGTGTAGGTTTTTCAGGATGCATTTACACCACAACAGAGAGGCATGAGCTATAAGGGGGATTGAGTATTATATACATATCTACTATGGGGTATGTATAGATCAAAGAGCTCTAATATATTTTGAGAGGATAGTGACCTACATTATAGGTGGCTAGGGGTCCTCATAGTGTTTACTAGGTATTAGAGCACTATGAGATAGAGGGAGAGACAGAGAAGGAGGCACACTAACATCCTCCATCCATTTTCATATATAAGATCCTTTTAGCCATTTTGATACACTTTTAGTGATGTATGAGACTATATGTATAGATCCACTTAGGCATATGATGCGTGATGAGATGTAAATTTTTGCAATGTCCTCAATGGAATCTCAATGTACTTTTACTCTTTTATGAATGCATTGAATGTAATATGGCCTTTCGACTCTTGAATCTAAACTTAATTCTTTCATGATGATATGATCATAAGATTATGGAGGGTCGTATATGATGTTTATTAAATGTCATGTGTGTGTTATTTGATTTATGCATGTATGTCACTATATGGATTATGAACATGGTTGTACTACTGATATTTGTGATGCAAGATGTAATGCCCCATCCAGAGATCCTTGGAACAAGGATAAATATAAGCCAAGATAATTATTTTTTCAAAACAAGTATGGATGCACATGACATACAACATACAAGGATCACAAAGATCGCAATGAAAGAATAAACAAACACTCAAACACCAATGGATCTCCAAATGCCACTATTGACCAAAAATGAAGAACCACAAAAGAACATAATCGAATTCAGATATGAAACATTCTAAATACAGAATCCAATCCCAAGGGGTTCAAGAACACCGAAGAGGGTAGCTAAAACACCCCTCAAAAACTTTTGGTCAAACTAAAAAGTGCCCATTATCTACCTAGATAGGTTTTTCCAAGACCTAGGTGATACTTTAATTTAGTACTGTGCAATATTTTCCAATATCATACAAAATTTCTAAAGGAGTGTGATACCTTCAGGGTCTAGGTGACACTTCTCCTAAAGCTATGTGATACTTCATAAGTATCATACAAACTTTCTCCGATAGGCGTGCAATGCTTGAAAGTATCGCATGATAGATTTTCTATAGGAATGCGATACTTTCTAGTATCACACAATTCTTCTTCTTTGGGCATGCGATACTTTAAAGTATTGCCCAATGATAATGCATACTTGCCCAGGAAAAGCAAGAAATGCTCCAAGGAAAATAATGGGAAAAAGAGAAGTCATAACCTACACACTGAGGAGTATCGGATCCATAGTCAAGGCATAGACACTCAAAATAATAACTACAAGACAAAAAATGCATCTAACCATCTAACATAACAATGAGTGGAGATAACTAAAAGCAACATCACAATGTACTGAAATAACAAGCTAAATGCACAGTTCCTCCCAACCATAATAACATCATGAGACCTCAAAGGCCTTAGCCATCCCTTGCACGTAACATGCGAAACTACCAACTAGATAGTTAGAGCTTTCTTATAAGGACGTCACTACTAAAGCATAATAACATCATAAGAAAGAGAAATCTAACATGATAAACCAAAAGAAATAGATACTCCAACTAAGTGGATAAAATCATCAAATCATATGTTAAACATCACAATAAGGAAATGTGTCAATACTAACATCATCTAAACATGATATACGAGCATTCCAATGAAAGCATAAATCACAAGAAATCATACTCTGAAACTCGAAGTACCAAGTGAAAACATCCAACAATGGTCGCACTAGGATAATAGACTACTTATGTACATCATTCCCCAACAATGGTATGGGTAGCTATGCCTCCCAACCACATGAAACCTGTAGGACCAATCTTTCCATGTTGATGGAGATAATGATCCAACCACAAACACACATAAAGAAAAATATCCATGGCTAACACTCATGCTAGACAGTAATGATGACTGAAACCAAGAACATGAGACAATGCAAGAACTATAGGTCTTGGTGAGATACTCAATGGGTTACTATGTAGGGGTTGCCATCATGGAGAGTTTTCTTGGCATTGTAGGCCCAAGCTTAGATTGTGGGACTCAACTCCCCAATAGAAGGTTCTTGCACTAAATGTTTTATCATCTTGTTTTATTACCACCTAGTATTTTATTTAGTTATCACTTACTTAAAAATTCCTTTGCCAACCCACTAGGCAATGGTCACTAGGTTGTAAGATAGAAGCCCCCTCCATATGCTACCCTACCCTACCCATGCTCATCCAGCAGTGAGTACCCGTAGGCATGCACATTCTCAACCCAATTTTAAATGATCATAACTCCCATAAGTACCACCGAAGATTAGGCCTCACAAGTCACTTGACAAATGGACGTGTATGCACTTGTGTGTGGTGCACCACCATCATGAAGATCATTATGCAAGGACTTGATCTGAACACAAGAAAAATATCACTCAACCATAAAAAAGCTTGGGAGGATGGATGCATAACACATCCCAATGTAATATAAAAGTGCAACAATGGTTTGACTGACATCCAAATGGATGATCTAGGTCCACAACCAACATCATGCCAAGAAAACCTAAGAAAGCAAGGCAACACACAAAATGAAGTAAAAACCTCAAAATTGGAAAACTTTGAAATAAAAAACCATTTGGTCTTAGGGAAGAAAAGCCACAAAGATCTAATAAAATTTGGGTTTAGACACCGTATGCAAAAATGGCCAGCATAACAGTGTGAAACCTCAAACCCTCATCCCAAAAATTGGGAAAACATTTGTACCCAACCAATCGGGCATAACCAACAAACATAAATGGAGGGGAACACTAGTTCTTAGCCTCCAAACAAATAACTACTAGAAACAAGACTAGAAATGGAGTTGAAACATGAAAATGAGAGAGCCCTACTTGACAACCAAAAGGGCTAAAATGGAAAACAACTAGGTAAAATAAATAATCCACAGATATAGCCAAAAATGATGGTAAAGCAAGGTCTTCCCAAGCTGGATCCAACAAGTCCATCCTCGTGAAGATCCCACACCTATAGCTCTCACAACGAACATAAAATCAATCCTTTGTAAAATGATTTCAGAAAAAAGCTTTGAACTTTCCAAATTGCAAAAGTGAAAAGTGAGGAATTGAATTCCTCTTTCAATAATTATTCACATTTCGAGTGAATAATTGATTAGGGCAAATATCTAGTCAGACTAGCTAGACTCTAAATTGACTAAAATGAAAATAGGTTATTCCAAGTAATTGGAATTGATCTATGGTAAAGTTGGCAAAAATTAAAAATCAATTAAATAAAGCCCAAAATCCATGAAACTAAAATCACAGAAGGCCTTAAAAATTTTGAAACAATGTGAAACTCTAAGTGCACAAACACACTTACTGGTCTAACCACATAATGGAAATGAGTTAGGATTTAAAAAATTACCAAAAAGTTTAATTAAAAATTTAAATAAGATACGTCAACCATATAGGGGCGACATTGGTTAAATGAACAATTGAATCACTAATTCCATATGCTAGTGCTAGGTATATAAATCCCACACACTAAAACACATGATCAAGTGCAATTTCATATAATATCATAGCTAAAGCAATAGATACATTAAATACCTTATTTAACCATTTATTCAATTATAATGAAATAATCCATCTACATCACTCACATTCACATAAAGCATAATGAAACAAGAATGAAGTAAATATCCATAGCATAAAATCCATCACCTAATAGAATTAGAGATATGTCCAAATATGAGATAACTAGTTATCATCATAGACCTACTGTCATCTCAAAATGGCATCAACATGCAAATATAATAAACTAAAAAACATAGAAGTGAAACATCTATGATACTGAAATCAAGGTATAAAATCCAACCCTCAGGTCATCTCAAAAGTAACATAACATGAGTATCAAGTATCTCACAGATTAAAATATGACAAGGTTCAGACTACAAACATGAGAGGCACTACAGAGGATGTGTGTGATTTGATATTTTATATAGTTCTCTATGATGATCCTAACAATTTTTAAATGTTGTACTACATGGATTGTGTACATATGCGTTTGATGTGATGTATGATTTGTAATAAGATTATTAGGGATGCATGAGATTATCTATGATGTCTATGTGATGAATGCTTTTTTTTATGTTTACACATGTTTAAGTAAATACAAGATGGATGATTTTATATGTATGATATTTATATGGATGCATGCACATAATTTATGATGTATGTTTTCAATACTTCTCTTATGCATACTCATCATTATATTGATTAATGTTAATGGTGGATAAATAGATAATGTATGGGATATGGATGGTGTATAATGAATAGTGACATGGAGAAAAATAGACTTCATAAATAGATATGATTAATGTTCATGATGGATAATACATAATAGATGCAATATGGATGGTGTATAATGAATAATGACATGGTGAAAAATGGACTTAATAAATAGATAATAAATAATAACTAAATAAACCTTAGCAAATAGGTAAAATTGTTGGATAAAATGAATATAAGATATTCAATGGAATGGATCAAATGAAATGTAGTGAAATTAGTATTAAATTTATGTAATGAGATGAGTTGAACCTAAAATGAATAGATCTAATACTAAAGTGATTTAATGCAACATAATGAAATTTAATAATATAATTAGCAATGCATTGAATGTACTAAAGGAAGTTAATAAACCATGTAACTAAATTCAATAAACGAAATACCTTAAATGCAATTGATCAAATGTGACTAAATATAATTTAAAAATGTAATGAAAATACAATTAACTAAAGAGCGACTCATAAATGAGATAATGTTTTAATATGTATCAACATGATTTTCAGTATCATTTATCTTACTAGGAGAGAGGTGAATAAAAAATATCCTTTCTGATGCAAGGATGGTATGAAAAAAAGTAGAATAAACTTAACTTAAACCTTCTAACACCTTGCAAGAGTCACACATGAAATCTTACACATGATTGTAGTAGAGAGACCATATAACTCATAGGTTTACTGATTTTTTACATAATATACCAACAACCAAATGCCCGCCTATGTCACCTTCTAGGTTGTGGCCTTAGAATAGGAACTACAACATCAAAGTCCAATCTCATGATCTTTATCTACCTTCTGAATTTTAAGTACTAATCATTGTATCTATCTTAATACTTTGCTACATCAAATGCAAGTTCTTATATAGCCACCTAAACCACAAGTCATCTAGTTAGGCATATAATTACAATAAAGGTCCTTTCTTGGAGGTGTAAGTCATAACCTATGTAATGGGAATCATTTATTCACACACTCTTGAAGGTAGGTCTAAACACAATCTAGGAGTCAACTCCCAATTACAAAAGATCCCATGCCATCATAGGAAACTATGCAAAATCAAATACCATGCTCCATATGATGAAACCTATAGGACTAGAGATTGGAAAAAATGACACAAAAATCAAAGGATATGACACATCCAATTTTGTGCTCTTAGGGTAGTGACTAAAAATAGGTCATCAACAAGAGGCTACCTGCACACAGCACAAACCTCAAGGAAGAAACAATTACTTCACAAACAAAAAACTACTACAGAAAACAAGATTCTTTTTTGAGTGATGTAATATTTCTCATTGACCCAAAATGCTCTCGCATCAGACACCCAAGGTAAGTTCACAATTGATGTCCACATTAGGAAACCCTGATGCTCTAGCCTAAATCATAAATATCCAACTCAACTTGTGTTATCCATAAAATATCTTCATTTGGTTTATCTTTCCACTGGACAAGGTATTCCATGTAGTCTTTTCCTCTAGTGCTCTTACTTATTTTTCTATCCAAAATCTTTTCAATTATGTCACCCTCCTTCTTAGAATAATCAAGGTTATTTTTAAATTCCTCATCCACTTCAAAGTACTGAAAGATGTCCACAGTATTGAATACAGGTGAAATGTCCATGTCTCTAGGGAATTCAACTTCAAAAGAAATTCCACTATCAAACTTCCTTAGGATCTTACAAGGACCAAATTTTTTCCTCTTTGGCTTACTATAAGTACCAACTAGAAATCTGTTCTTCTTCAAATGAACCATCACTTTATCTCCAACCTCAAAAGATTTGACTTCTCCCTATATTTTCTCTTTTTTTATAGGCCAAGTTACTATCCTCTAGATTCCTCTTTACTTCCTCACGAAAAGTCAAGTTATGAAATATGAAAATTTCTCTTCTTCAACACTTCTCTTCATATCAATATCCAAATCTCTTAGTTCAATACTTCCTTTAGGATTCAAGCCATTCACAATCTTAAAAGGCATCTTCTTGGTACTCTTATTTACATAATTATTATATGCAAACTTTGATCATACTAAAATTAAATATCAATTAGCAAGATTTTTCCAATCAAACATATTAGTAAGTTACCGAAGATTCTATTCACTACCGCTGTTTGTCCATCTATCTATAGATGAAATGTATAACTAAAATTCAACTTAGTATCCATTTTCCTCCAAAGTGTTATCTAAAAATGATTAGTAAACTTGGTATCCCTATCTAAAAATATTATTCTAGGAAATCCATGCAATCTTACTATCTCCTTAAAGAATAATTTAGTCACATGTATTGTATCAAATGCCTTCTTACAAGGTATGAAATGAGCCATTTTAAAAAATATGTCAACAAATACCATAATAGAATCATTACCTCTCTTAGTTATAGGTAAACCAAGAACAAAGTCCATACTAATATCTTCCCAAAGTTTATTAGGTATAGGAAATGGTGAATAAAATCCCAAATTCTGAATAGTTCCTTTTTTTGTTTGAAAAATTCTACAACTTTGAACTATCTTCTGTACATCCTTATAAATTTATGGTCAAAAGTACCTATTAGAAATGAGCCTCACTATTTTATCAATTCCAAAATATCCAACAAGTCCTCTGCTATATTTCTCCCTCATGATATTATCCCTCATGGATTCTATAGGTATGGACAACTGAGTTCCTTTGAACAACATGTCTTCCTAAATGAAATAACCAGTCCATGTATTTTTCTCACTCATTAATTGATTCTTACAAGCCTTCCAATGTTTTCCAAAATTAGGATCAGTTCCATACAAACATTTCAAATTTTCAAAACCAAGTACCTTAACTCTCATTTTTGTTAGCAAATTCCTTCTTCTTCTCAAAGCATCAACAAACCTATTGAACTATCCACCTTTTTGTTTCAAAATAAAAGAGAAATTTTAGAAATACTCAACCCACTTCATGTGTCTTTGATTCAATTTATTTTTACTTCCCAAATATTGTAAATGTTTATGGTCAGTGTGCAACACAACATCTTTAGGCATAAGTAATGTATCCACTTCTTCAAAACTTGAACAATAGCATAGAATTCTTGATCATAAACTGAATATATTGTATTAGCACCATTCAAATTCTCACAATAGAAGGCTACACATCTTCCTTCTTGACTCAAAACAACTCCAATGACACTTCCACTAGCATTATAGTTAACTTGAAAAACCTTACTGAAATTAGGAAAAGAAAGTGTAGGTAATTATGCTACCCTTTGTTTCAATGTTTGAAAACTCTTATGCACTCCATGTGTCCACTTGCAATCCCTTTTTTGACTTCATATTTTTTGTCATAGCATTACATACTGAATTTAAATTCTTTATAAACTTCTTGTAGGAGCTTTCCAATCCATGAGATGATCCAACTTTGCCAACATTCTCTAGTGTAGGCTAGTCAAGAATAATTATTTTCTTTGTACGATCCATCCTTAAAGTATCATCTAAAATTACAAAGCCAAGATACATAATCTCCTCCATGAAATAACATCTCTTCAAGTTAATCAACAAATTCTCTTCCTTCAATCTATGCAATACATGTTTGATATGATCAAGGTATTATACTTTAGTCTTCTTGAATATTAGAATGCCATCAAGATAAACAATCACAAACTTACCCAAGAATTTAGTCAAAACCTCATTTATCAATCTCATTAAAGTTCTAGGTGTATTAGTTAAACCAAAAGGCATAACCAACCTCTCATACAAACCTTGATTTGTCTTAACAACAGTTTTCTATGCATTCCCTTCTCTAATTATGATATGATGACAACCACTTTTCAAATCAATGTTTGTCAAATATTTTTCTCCTTTCAAACAACCCATTATGTCAACCATCCTAGGAAAGGAAGCCTATACTTCACTATGATCTTATTAATATCTTTAGAATTAGTGCACATTCCACATTCTATATTTTTCATAGGTGCCAATACAATAGGCACATCAAACTGATTTAAACTTTCTCCAGTCAAACCATTTTCAAGAAATTCTTTCACTTGTCAAATCAGTTCATCATTTTTAGTAGGTGTCAATCTATGTGGTCCTTTCTAGGAAAAATAGCTCCAAGTATCAGATCCATATAGTGACTAATACTTCTCATATGAGGTAAACCATTAGGTACATTATTAGAAATAATGTCTTAAGATTACAGTAGCAAAGATTCAATCTTAGGTGCATGCTCAAGTTCATCTCGTTTCTCAGTCTTTCTAGGAGTCTAAAAAAGAAAACATTTTGCTCCTTTACATCTTTAGCAAATTGATTTCTTCCAACCAAACATATTCTAAATATGGTACAATGGTTCCAATTAGGCCTTTCTGCCAAAGGTAACAAAATTTTCTTCTTCCCATCAACCCAAATTTATATTGATTCAATCAACCATCATGCAAAACTTGTTTAACATATTGCCAACGTCTACCCAAAATAATATGACAACAATTCATAGACATATTATCACACAAGACTTCATCATGATAATTCCCAATTTTGAACTTAACAAGACATTACTCACTTAAAATTAATTTATGATCCTTCTAGATCCAACACACATGATAAGGTTTAGAATGTCTCAATATCTAAAACTGTAACTTGTTAACCAGCTCCTCAGATGCCAAATTATCAGAACTTCCGCCACCATTGAATACCTTGTAACAATTTCCAGTGATCTTACACTTAGTCTTGAACAAAATTCTTCTCAAAATAGATTTTTCATCAATCTCCTCATTCCATAAAAATCTTCTTATCATAAATTTCTCACCATTCTTTGGTTCATTAGGTGTTTGAGCAACTTCTTCACAAGAAAAAGTATTATTGTCAACCTTCTTACTAGAATTATTGCATTCAAAGGATCTATGTCCTTCTTCCCACACTTGAAACAACTTCCTTTAAAACAAGATCTCTCTTCTCTCTTACCACCATTATTGTTCCTAGATTAACTAGTTTAGTTACTTTTATTATTATTACCCCTCTTTCCAACAAGTCCTTCTTTCCATTCTACCATTCCTTTATCTTGCATTGTGTAGTTAGATCTACTACTTTCTCTATATATTCTGCCTCTTCTTCTTTGAAATTTGTCACCTCTTCTTTGTCTTTGATCACATTTCTTCACCAACCTTTCTTCAGCTTTCAAGGTGTACTAATATGCTTCTTCCACACTATCCAATGTTACATAACTAATTTTATCTTGATTAGATGTCCTCAAACTATTTAGGTATCTTTCTACCTTTTCAAAATCATCATTCACATGCCTAGATCTGATATCCAATTTGTAGAATTCTTTAATATATTCCTTCACACTCATATCTTTTTGTCTTATATTTTGCATTATTCTCAACGAGTTAACTTGGTAATCTGCAGGAAGGAGCTTCTTCTTTATTTTTCAAATCATCTTTTCCCATGTCTTGATCTTTTCTTTTTCCCTTTTATTTCTTTCAGTCTGCAAGTGATCCCACCAAAGTGAAGCATGCCCCTTCAACTTTTTGAATTCTATCTTCACCTTTTGGTTATTAGGATTGATTTCATATTCAAAATATGTATCCATCTTAGAGATCCAATCCAATATAGCATTGGTCTCAAATATTTCATCATAGTAGGCAACTTCAACAAGGGTTGTAGAGTTGGCCCTAGAAAAAACTCTAAGAAGCCTTTTCTTATCTTGTTCCACTTCAAGTCCAGGGTTACAATCAAGTGTTACTTCTTCATCATCACTAACATCTTGAAGATGTACACCTCTTCTCTCAAATGTATCTACAACTTCAAGTCTTGCTACAATCTGCCTCAACATGTCCACTATAACATTGTCTACATTCTCTCTACCCTAAACCATCTTGACAATAGTTCTCACAAGGTCATAAGCTTCTAGAAGTCATAGGTTAGAGTTTAGATTTTCCACCCTACAATCAATCCAATTATGGTTCTCCACAATATAACTCACAAGAAATAACTCAAGCTTTGATACAATTTAACACAAGGATTTTAGGAGGAATAAGAAAAAATAAATTCAACTTAAACCTTCTAACACAATGCCAAGAGTCACACATGGAAGCTTACACATGATTGTAGTAGAGAGACCATACAACTCATAGATTTAGTAATTTTTTATGCAAGATAACAATAAACAACATACCTAACTATATGGCCTTTCAGGTTGTGGCCTTAGAATAGGAAATACAACATCATATTCCAAACTTTTGATCTTTATCTTCCTTCCTATTTCTAACTACTGATCATGCTATCTATCTTGCCACTTTCCTACATCGAATACAAGTTCTTATATAGCTAGCTAGACCACAAGTCATCCAGTTAGGTATTTAATTACAATATAGGTCCTACCTTGGAGATGTAATCCATAACCCAAGTAATGGGTATCTATTTTTTATGCACTCTTGAAGGTAGGTCCAAACCTAATCTATGAGTCAATTTCCAACTGCACAAGATGCCACATCATCATAGGAAACTATGCCAAATGAAATACCATGTTCTATTGGATGAAAACTATAGGAACAAAGACCATATAGAATGGAACAAATGTTGAAGGATATGATACATCCTCTTTTTCGTTCTTAGGGTAAGGATTGAAAATAGGTCCTTAATAAGATTGTAACTATGCATATCACAAGCCTCAAGGAAGAAGCAACTACTTCATGAACAAAACAAATAGTACAAAATAAGAAACAATTTTTTTAGTGATGTAAGATTTCTCATTGACCCAAGATGCTCTTGTATCACTTTTTATCTAGCATTATGCAATATGTATAATGAAACTAACTAAATACACCTAAACTAAATGATTATGGAATTCTTTTTTTTTTTTTTTAATGTCAAAGAGCACACACTAGTTTGATATTAGAAAATTAGTATGCACCATTCATTAAAAAAACACATATGACATTGTTCCTTTGTGTGGACTAGACTCTTAAATAAAATAGATAAATTTAGGAATATAGATGTAGATAATATTGGACCAATGAAGTGACACTCATAGACAAGTTTATCATAACCAAGTATTCTTAGGGATTTGGTGGTATGTCAACAAAACCCTACCCTTGGTGAATCATGTATCATCATATCTATAGATTTGATAAAATGTGCTAAAAGTATCACAAAAAATTCATACCACAAATTAAACATGTATCAATAAAACAAGATGTTGAAGATTAGGAAAATTGTGAGTAGGTTCTATCGACACAAAGAGATAAGATCGAAAAAAAGGTATCATCACATAGGAAGGGTACATCTTGAAGGGAAACTATTGATTGATTGATTAATTAGATGAACATTTTTTGTTAATAGATTACTAAGTGAATGATAGCTCAAAAACTTTATCTTCAAACTAGTTTTTAGTAAGAATTTTTTTGTGGTCCCTGTGTGTGGGAAAAGGTCAATTTTATGGGGTTATACTTAGTGTTTTAGGACATTAATTGTGATTCATTATTATGGTCATGGATATTGCCTCACTAGGATGGTGGAGAGGGGGGTGGTGTTGATGAAATGCAAGAAACTATGGGGTAGTGGAAAGTAAACAAAAGTATCTAGGGTTCTCGCATAAATATGGGACTAAATTAGAGTAATTTGTGAAAAGAAAGTGATTGTGATAGATGGAATATCCAAAAAAATATGGATGACATGTAAAAATATTTTTCATAGTGGTACTTATGAAGAGTACTTGATTACCAAGTTTTCATTATTGGATGATTCTTTTGTTTTTTGGTATCACCAAGGTTCCTACTTATCAGGCTTTCTCTAGGATGATAATTCTTTAAAGAATTTTTTTTCTTTTAGATATTGAGAATCTTTTTTTTCTCATTTTCTAATTTTTTAATTTTTTCTTGTTGATTAACTAATGTACATGAAATTTGACAATGAACTAAACATAAAAGAGCTTCAAATGGTAATTGTTTTTAGAAATCTAGGAATGGCTACCCCTGGTGTTTCTTTATAATAGGCTCTATAGATAAATTTAGCTTTGACCATGTATGGTCTCAAATAATTAGGATTGAGTTTTATTTCTTGCAACAAATTATTGAGATTCTTCATGTTGTGTTGGAGGGTCATGTTATTGATGTCAAACTCACATGGTTTGACCTTCTTGTGGGACTACATGTGAAATATATGTTGATATGTATGGAGGTGGTTTAAGGCATTAAGGCACCTTTCACTAAGGAGTTATGGCTCTCTAAAATAAGAAAATTAGTATTCATTGTTAGACATTAGATTCTTCACAGATATTTTGAGGGAAGGGAACCCAATTTTGGTGGGAAGGAAAACCCCATTATTATAAAAAGGGAAAAAAAGAGTGGCTTTCTTAGGGGTGCAGATGGAAGTATGTTAGGCCCATATAGCTAGGTTCATTTGAAATTTCTAATCATGAACAACATGATTGACTATTTTCTTGAGGAATTTTTAAGATGTTTTTATTCATAGCCTCAACTTAACTATTTCCTTTTAGGACATACTTGCAAGAACAATGGTGGGTGATGCCAAATTTCTCAAACAATTTTGTGACATCATTTTTCTTGAAGGGAGACCCATTATCCATTAGGATGTCATGGTGGACTTGAAAGAGAGATAATATAGTTCAAGATAAACTTCAAAATCTAGTTTCTAGTTGCATAAGTGAGGGGTGTAGGTTTGACCCTCTTATTAAAGAACTTAGTCGTCAAAATGATGTATTTTGTGGTTTTTGGATGAATAAGAAAAAATCTAAATAGCAAGGTCAAATCCACAACATGAGAAAGGCCCAAGTGTAATGGTGGATTGGAGACCTTGGGATGGTGTGTGCATCAAATTTCCAGATTATTGATAAGGAATGAATTTCTTCACAAAATAGTAGGTAATCCTAATTCATGGCTGACTGATAGGATCTAGTACACATTAGATTATTTTCCATGGTGAGTACACTAGATTGGGCCCCACAAATTCCTTAATGAACCCCTTCTAAGGTTATTTTTTGTTTCCTTTGAATTTAGATGCCTAAGGAGGGTTCCATTGAAGTATTTATGGGAAAGGGTGTCATGAAGGATACTATACTGAGATGTTTGGAGGATGAAGGTCTTACATTGGTTAGGTGTGAGGGTAAGTGGAATGGTCCCATATTTAAGGTAGTAATAAATTTCTTAGTGCCAACGAGATTTAGGAGCAACAATTTCAACACTATCTCAGAATTTGACTACTCATAAGCAAGGATCATGAGGTTCTCAACAAGAATTTTTCATTATAGACTATGCTCAGGCATAGGTATCAAACACCCAATGTGGACATGGTGTTATTTTCCTTATTGTTTGTTTATAGATTCTATTGAAAGATAATCTTTCTGAAATGTTATTTCTTATAATCAACCATTTAGCAGTGATAACTTTAAGAAACCCCTCCCGAAAAAAATTCCTAAAATGCTGGCAAATCCAACATTTTCTGGGAAGGAAAATTTTAATGTCGAGGGCAATTTTTTTGTTCCATATAGGGAAATAAACTATTATATGTTGGAAATTTTTTTCTTGCCCTACCAAAAATCATTTTAAATGTGGCGAATTAATGTTTTTTCTTGCTGACATATAAATAAATGATGGCTATATTTTCCCTTGCCAAAAATGAATTAATAATGTTAGAGGTGAATTACTTGTTTTGTAGGAAAATGAATAATAATGGTCTTGGCTAATCTTTATGGTAAATTGAAAAATTGTTTAATTTGAAAGTGAATTTGAACATGTATTGGCTAGTGACTGAATAGTCATTTCAAGTTTCAACTTGTGTACTATCTTAGGTCTATTACTAATAATGTTGTAACATAATTATGTTAGTGTCACTATTACCAAGTTGGCTACTGTCACTTTCACATTATTAATAGTAAATAAAATAGTTTTATTGATCGTTGATTAATTAGAGATCAACGAAAGAAGATGCATTTCGGAGCTAGTCGCTTGAAAAGACTTGGAGTCACATGAAATTATTGAGAATGGAGACATGTGGAAAGTTTTGCACGAAAAACATTAACTAGAATTTACTCAATGTCAGGCACTTTTGACTATTCGACATTAATGCTAGTATATTTTGACATTTCGCACACTTAAGAATTTATAAGAATAAAAAAAAATTAGATATGAAAGATCATGAACACCAAAGAATTTAATGCAACTGCCATTAAATAGCCTCTTCAATTCCTCTTTCATTATCATTTCTCAAATTCTTCAATCTAAATTTGGTTTGCAGAGTTTCTTGAATATTAGTCATGGATACGCCAATTTTCCTAAAATGCACTACAATGGCTCTGCAAAAGTCTTTTTTGAGTAGGATTCCTGACGATGTCCTTGCCATGGTTTGCAAGTCAGATGCCCAAAGTCCTTTTATCCATCATGCTATATTCATTTTCCTCGTCCATGAATTCTTAAGAAATGATAAGAGGTACCATGTGTCCACGGATATTACCTCCCGCTTCCTCATATCTCTTCTCAACCTTGGAGGCAGTGAAATAGACATTCTGATGCTTTTGCATAACATTTTTAAGGAAATATTTTTCGAAGATGATGTCAAAATTCTTGTATTGGCCAAGCAGGTACTAGAGCCAGGCATTGGCATGCCTTTTAGAAATGTAGCAGACAAGTGCTGGGAGTAAGGCATAGGGAGCATTATACAAAAGCATCCTTTCCTACTCAACATGAATGAATGACAATTGACTCACCATCAGAAGTGGACACAACTCAGAAGGGATTTTCTACAGAAGTGGTTGTTGCTAGATGAGATTAGCAAGATCGACTTCACATGACTAGACAAGTTCAATGACATCATCTTCTCCAACAAATTTCTTGTGAAGGGACTTGAAGACCTTTCTGATTGAAGGCTTCAAGCCCTCAGCCCCTCAGCCTGCTGATGCTTCTAGCCTCCCTTTTCCCTATTTCCTGAAACTTGTTTCCTTAACCATTTCCATTTGGGGAATTTTTTTTTTAAGATATCTATTTTTTCCTTGGATTGGGCCTTGCCCTTTAATGTAGATTATGAAATAGTAAAACCAAGCTGATTTAATCAACTATTTTGAATATTTATGCTTTGTACATTCTAAAATATTATATATGAAAACAATAGTTTTTGGCTTCTCAAATTGTTGTTCCAACTTCCTGCTAGTCTACTACTTTGTTTTTGGCATCTCGATTCTCAATGCACTGTTGAAATGTTAGTTTGCGACTTTGTTTAAAATAATTAACTATCAATAGTTATAAAGTTAGAACTAAAAAAAAAAAAGGGTTTCAACAATTCCTTTATGGTTTCATATAATATATTTGATTAATGATTTATAGTAAAATATTATTCAATTGAAAATTATCCAATTAAAAGTTTTTTAATTTCTAAAACTATTTTTCTTTAATCTGATTGGTTAAAACAAATGGAGCGATAAGAGCAGATTGCAAGGAAAACTAAAGATTATAACCTTAACAAAGTTAAATAAAATTTTGATAATTTATGTGTTAATTTTTTATTTCATACCTATCTTGTCACCTCACTGTTTTTCATTATGAAATATTTTAAATGATGAAGAATAGTTTATAAACAATTATCACAATTTTCAATATATGTTAATAATTTCTAGATAATTAAACTATATCACACAATAATTTTTGAAACTAAATAATAAATATGAATAAAAAAATAGAATTTGTAATTATATTTTTAAATTTTAATTATTTTATTTACATTAAGCTATTATCATTATTATTTCATATTTTCCACCAATTTATTTTATAAAATTTAATATATCTTCATTGAATTTTTCATATCATCTTTACAATAAAAAGTTTATGATAGAAAATAAAATCCTTTATTTATATTATATTATAACTATTATAATAATTATTATAAATTATTTATATATATAATATTATATATATATATTATTTTATGTAAATAATTAAATTAACATCATGATTATTGTTGGAAATATTCAAGACTAAGCTAAGTTATTGAGAGGGGAGGGGTGAATCAGTAACTTCTAAAACTTCAACAATTTCAACTCTTAATCCAACAATCCAATTTGCATTTAATCCATCACATATACTCTGATCTAACTACATGCATAAGAAACTTAAAATATGAAAGCATTCATAACATTGTGACATAAAGATTTGGTGACCCAAAAACATTCCAAATAGAAAGTAAAATTGGGGTGGGGATGATACCCACAAACTTTAGTACTGCAATATAAAGTTAGCTTGTTAAAGCTTAAATTGATCACTTCTGATGATCTACCTTGTTAGGAACAATAAGTACTACTAGGTCCACCTTGTGAAAGGATTTACAAACATACAATTAAGTATGCACTCAATAAAAAGATTTATAAAAGACTGCTAGGTCTACCTTATGAAAGGATTTGACTGATGCACCTATTAGGATGAAATAATAGATGATCTGTGATCTGCAACTTGGTTTGCTGAATGAGATTTCTTTAAGTACTAATCACCTTGCTATGATATGTATGACTTTTCTGCTCCTTATACTATTGTAGCCTTTGTAATTCACTCTTTTTGATATTCTCTAATTAATTCCTTACATACATACATACTTGGATATGAAATAATGAATTACATATATATCAATCCAATTATACAAATTACAAAGTCGACCACAATACAAGTTAACACAAATATTACAAAGTCAGCCCACATGAAGACACTCATGTTCTGAAGACTGACTCGGTGAGGTTCTGATACTTGGAATCCACTATCAATGCTCAGCATTGTCATGCACTTGGTAGGCATAAAAGCTTGGTCCATACTAATCACTTCCAAGTAGTCTTGAACTCGATTTGCACTGGTGACTTGGTAGATACTATGAATCTCGTCATATAAAATGAATTACTTGTTTACCATGACATGACTTAGTAAACATTTTCACCTCAAGCTTGGTATAAAATAAGTCACTTGGTTAACACTGAGTAGCTTGGTTAACACTAGACTCACATCACATACACTATGAACTCGATGAACACTGCATAGCTCGACTTGCATTGGTAAATTTGGCATACACTAAGATGCATGATTTACACTACTGATCTTCACTATAACTGTGACTACTTAGTAACCATTGAGATTTGTCCAAAGAGCTTGGTTGCAATTGTAGAACTCGGTGACAACTAAAATACATGGCAAACATTGTGAACTGTACAATGAGCTTAGTAGCTATATACAATCTAAATAAGTGCATGTCACTAATTATAAACTTGATTGATATGTCAATAGATTTTGACATGGTAAACTTAAAAAGTATAATAATAATAATTAATAACAATTTCTTTAAAAATATTTATGTCAATATTTTTCTCTATATTAATTAACATGCTATTTAAATTCTTTTTGATGATTGTGGCTCTATTTCGAGCCAAATTTTAAATAATTGAAGTTAAATTCTATTTCTACCCAAAATTAGGACATGTGTACTAAAAGATTCTACCTGAAATCTCAACTGTTCACTAAAAGAAAGATCCATGACACAAGATGAATTTCGGGCTGATTTGGGGAATGTTTTCCCATGTGCCTAGATTCATCCAGAATCATGACATGTGTTCGATCATTGCAAAGCTCAATTAAGTGTCAGGACTCGATTAATATTATTAGTAATTATGTTTAGTCTTTTAAGAAAACTATTACTTATTCTTAACTCGGTGATGCCACGATTATTAAGTAAAAGGTAGATCAACTCCAACAACAATGGCCCAAGATAAAATTTGGGCAAAATTTGGGTCTTCCATCACTGTTGTCATGAAACATCCAGAATTGTGACACGTGTCCTTGAAAAGTGTCACGATTCTGCATGAATCTTAACAACAGCAATAGCATTGCACAAGTTGACCCAAAATTCATATCGATAATTAAGTTCAATTTTAATTAATTAATTAATTAATTTAAAATGAATATTGAACAAATTTTAAAATTCATATGTATATTAATGTAATAATTTTTTACTTTTTATTATTATAGTTATGTACATAACTACATTATTAAGTCTTTATGTCATTTACATGTACATTGTAAATACTATTAGTAAACTACCTAAAACCATTAATTACTTAATACTTTCATTTTAACTTTTAAATATTAACCTTCTATGTTTTAGAGTATGAAATTGAAAGTTCTGCAAGTCGAGAGTCTGATAGGATAGGGTTTTCAAATTTTAACTTTTCAAAGACTGATAGAATTCCATTTTGTGTTCTGAAGATTGAATTTTGAAAGTGTGAAACTTGAGTATCAGAGGACAACACCAATTATCAAATATCAATTCTGAGTATTTAAATTTTTAAATTTTTTTCATTGCAATTTGCAACAATAAAAATCTTAATTTTAATTGTTTTAGGTTTACACTTTACAATTTTTTTAAATAGGGCTTGAAGAAGAATTTTGTGTAATAACCAGTAGCAGGCATGGGCAAAACAAATTCAAAAACCTCCTTTATGAGTGCAAGCATAAAGGAAAATAAAGACATTAAAGAACTTAGGCAAGTGCTACAAACCCCAAGTTTCACTGATGAATGTCATGATATTTTTGATCATGTTATCTATGGAGATTTTGGAATCATGGAAATTAGAATTAATTGTATAATAAGTGGAAAGATCCATAGAAGGGGAGAATTTATTGCAAATATAACAACAATATTCATGCACATAAAAATAAATAAGCTACTTTGGTTACTGGATTAGCAAACCTCACTATACCCAAAGGATTCCTTTGCCCTGAAATTGTAATACTATGCACTTAGAATTATGATGAAAATAAAAAGGCAATTATAAATCAAAACACTCATGAAGAAATTTTATCCATAACTAAGAGTAAATTTTTTACTCTGTTAGACCTAGGGCTAGGGTTTAAACTAGAAAGCTTTAATGAGTGCATTGACTTGGATAAGCTAGTATAGGCTTACGAAAAATTGAAAAGAGTTTTTCAAGATTCATATATTAAGGGTTTAATAAAATCAGAGTCCTCTATTAGTGTTACACGGGACATATACCATAAGCCTCCTTATCAGTATGATATTTTTGTGCCATGGGTTTAGAATACTATTTCTTTGTTATCATTTTGTCTAGGATTGGACAGTAACAGGGTAGTGGGGGCCATTGTTCTTCAAATGATTTATAATATCCATTGTTGAGGTCAATTAGTTGAGAAGGTAGATGCAAGATATAATTTTGTTCAACACATAATAAAATCTATACAACAACAATTACTAATGATTAAACAACTACAGACAAGACAAAGACATTTAGGTTCACAAGCTACTTGTGCTACCTTCTTTTAGCAAAGCATCATCCAATATTTGAGACAACGAACAACAAGCTTGATATTGAGGTCTATAAGTTTGATGAGAAAACCCAGAAGAAATCAGAGACTCTAAGTCCAATATATGAGTGGACACATAAGATGAGGATGACTACTAACAATAAAAACTACAACCATTTTGTAGACTTCTTTTTGGCACTTATATACCAAAAAGTCATAGGCACTACTTAGATTGCCTATTTCTTGTAAAGATTGCATTCAATTGGGAAGTTAGATTCAATTGGTTGATTGGTTCTTCATGGAAGAGTACATTGTCTTAAGATTTTATGGTTCAACAATTGAACCCTGCAAACTTCCAATGCATGTTATAGAAAGGGTTTTTGCACTAGAATATGTACAACAGATGGAGAGCGCATATGAAATTTTTACTGGACAATAAAAGAAAATAATATTTCCTTCCTTGCATTTCATAATTGGAGGCCTTATATTTGAGAGAAAGGCTTTCAAAGTGGCAAATGAATTGGTAATTTTTTTTGTCTTTGATTTTGTCAGTCACTAGAATTATGATCCACTAAACATAATAAAAATAAGACTTATTGCTAATGGGAACTCTGCAAGAAAATATCAACACTAGGAGATGTCATTGATAGGAAAGTTAAAAAATAAGGATTCATGGGATGAAGTTAAGAAAGAGATGGAGAAACATGCAATAGAGAATAACATTTCAATGCAAGAATTGTCATCCCAAATTACGACATTGCACATATCAAAGTCACACAAATCAGAGCCTCTGACATACTTAAATTTCTATATGAAAGCATCTCAACCTTCTAAGAGTTTTATGCTGAAAGAAATTAAAGAGGCATGCACAAGTGAATTGTGGTGTGAAACCAAGATGACTAATTTTTGAAAAATGAGGCAAAATTTGGGTGAACCAATGACATCAATAGGTTTTGAGAAAATAGAGGAGGATGAAATTTTGAATGATTATTGGAATAAAGAGCATCCAATTGTACTATATGATTTTGGTAGTTGTAGTGACAGTGATATTCAAAGATAGAAGGACCTTGAGTCTGATGCTGACATTCAAGGTATTCAAGATTCTAGGTCAACTAGGGGAAGGCATATTGTTAATCTTCAAATGAGTGATTCTACTAAACAAATGTATTGTAAAGGGGCAACTATGATACAAAAATGGGTTATGTAGGTATAGGGCCCATTGGTGCAAGTGGTGAAGGGATTTGGAATCTAGTTCCAGTACAAGACCCACCCAAAAGAGGAAGTAAACTAATCATTGGACTCCCCAATAAGATTGAAGATAATTCATCTAGAAAGGGAAAAAAAATAATACTTCTTCTAAAGGCCATCTTGATCTCAAAACATTATTTGTTAAACCTTCAAATCTAGTTGTAGTTGATCCCACTGGCATTGGCACTGGCACTAGCATGGATGAACCTTGTGCAAAAAAGAAAAAAGTTATGACAATTAAACTAAAAGAAATTTTAGCAGTTACTTCACCAATGTATGCACCAATAGCTTCTGTACAAAACCTTGAAAATAGTCTTAAAATGCTAGGATTTAGAATGGGCCATCTTTAGTATGTTGGCAATCCTCAAAATACAATTTTAGGTAGAGTAAGTTTAACTAGAGTTGGAGGATCATACAACAATACAACTAATAATTCACCTTTCAAACACTCAATTGTGTCGACAAACTCAGATTTTAGTTTGAACGAGTTTGCATCAAAGTTTGAATAGACAAGTGAAAGAAATAGGAAAATTATGAAGACTTTGAAAAGTGATGTAGTTACTGAATGTTAGGGATCTACTAACAAAATATTTCCAACATATGATCCAAACAATGAAATGATGAACTTCATGGCTGTTATGCCCCTAGGTAGAGATAATAATCCATCAAAAAATGTAATAAATCGTAATGATGTACAAGTTACTAGTCTTCAAATGGATTTGTCAAAAGTGAAAAATATTGACAAAATCAATATATCAAAAGAGAGCAACAAAATGGTCTATGCTACACTTTTGAAAGTGGAGCGAAAAAACAAAAGGCTTACAAAGAAAATAGAAAAGTTATAGGCAGACCTTGATAATGTGAAGGCCAAGGAGAAAGCAACATACAATATGTTCAAAGAATTGCAAAACAGGATAAATAATTCTTCTCCTATAGAGGCAATTGTCCAACAAGAAAAAATGAATGAACAAGTGCAAAAATTGACTAAAGAATTGGATGAGTGCCAAAAAAGAGTTCAACATGAAAAAGCCTCTACTACATAGTTGTTCAAGTTTGTAGAGAGTAGTGTACGGGTCAACAATAAATTAAAAACTGACCTACACTCTATTCTCAAGGAAAAAAATAATTTGAAGATTGAATTGGAGAATGAAAAGAAAAAAGAGGAGTCTAAGGCAAGGATAATTTATAATTTGCAGAAGGAATTGTGGAATGAGAAGAAAAAAGAGGAGTCTAGTGCAAAAAAAATCCATAATTTGAAGAAGCAATTGGAGAATATGAAAAAAAAGAGAGGAGTCAACTACAAAAACAATCCTTGATTTGAAGAAGGAATTAGAGAATGCAAAGAAAATAGAGTTTAGTGCTACTGCAAGCAGTAACACAATCCACCGTTTGAGGAGGGAATTGGAGAATGCAAAGAAAATAGAGGAGTCAGCTACAAAGAAAATCCTAGATTTGAAGAAGGAATTGGAGAACCCAAAGAAAGAGGAGTCTACTCAAACATTCCATGATTAGAAGAAGGAATAAGACAATGTGAAGAAAAAGGAGGAGTCCTCTACAAAGACAATCTATGATTTGAAAAGAGAACTTGAGGATGAGAACATAAAAGAGGTAACTACTACAAATACAATCTAAGATTTAGAGAAGAAATTGGAGGATGAGAGGAAGAGAGAAACTAATTGGCAAGGGAAACTAGAGGAAATATAGAAAAAGAGTGAAAAAGAGATGTTTGAAATGAAGAAAAAGATGGAGAATGTAATTGCACAAAAAAGAATGACATCTTCCAAAGACTGCCATGGATACTATAATAAACATGGTTAAGCTTATCAAATAAGAAAATTAGGCCAAAATAATGAAGAACAATGATAGTTTGTTTGAATGGCTTGATTTAAATAGAAATCTTAGACATCTCTTTGAAAATGTAAAAAAAGATTTTAAAGCTAAATGAGGAATCTTCAACAATTCCTCAAAAAATCATGCTAATTTTTTTTTGAATAAAGTACAGAGATCCAGTGATAGGGATTTGGAAAACCATGGAATAAACAACTGCTTGGATGCCTTTGTAATGTCCTTTGCTATCTGTCACAATTGTGAACAAGTAAGGGAAATAGATGAAACTCTCAAATCTACTTCCAAATACTTGATGAAGATGAATCACAACAAATTGAGTTTGCTAAATGTTGGATTACCAAATCTAGCTAACTCAGAGGGTAGATTCATTGGAAAAGAAGATTACATGAAAAAGTTGTAGAACACCATGAATTCTGATTTAGGCAACTTGCTTGAGGAAACCACTCTAGAAAGAATTACAAGTTGCATCAAACCACTATCAACAATGAATGCAGTTATAGATAAATTCCTCAATTCATGTAAAACTATCTCTGTGAAGTATTCATTGTTGATAGGGTTACAACTATTTAGCTACAACCTCAAAGAAATGGAGCTTCCAAATGATGCAAAATGGAGCATCCTAAAGAACTGCATTGGAGTTGGGTCATCTTCTTAAACTATTTCTATTGTTGTAAGTTGTAGTAATAGCTGATGCATTGAGAAGTAAAAACTTAGTAAGTGATAGTACTAATTTTTTTTTGTTACTTGTTCCTCTTTAATTTCAAATTTCAAATTTAATTTCAACTTTTTTTAATGTTAATTGTTATAGGAATCAAGAGCCAACATATCAGGATAGTTGGACAGGCAGGCACTGGCATACTATTACTACACAAAGCAGATGGAATTTTTTTTCCTACTCCTACTTGGAAAAAATGTACAATTGGCAATGTGATTGTACACACATATAATAATTTGATTATATATACAATTACAAACTGACCTATAGCTATTGTTTCTCCCTTGTATCTACAAAAGGGAATTCAGGGTCATTTCAATTTGACATTGAGTCATTTGCAAAGGGTTATAATTATTTGTAATTATTAAATGTATTATGTTACAGGAACATGTTTACAACATAGGAATCTTCTACACACATATGACACTTAGTCATTCTTATCCATTCATCTAGAATGTTGGATGAGGTACTTAGTTGTCTTATCTTCTGGTTGTTTCTAGAGACATTCACGGTGCTTCCTCAGAGGCCTTTATATACAGGCACTCCTAGAGTGTTGAACATCACATTCTAAACAAAGCAATGTATTTGAACATACTTTCATTAATTGATCATATCCATTTTTGGTCTACTGTGTGCTTGTGTTTGAGTTCTTAGTTCCTGGGTGAATTTTGCCCTTAGGCAAATTCTTACAAAAAGTAAAAATGTCTAATAACTAGAATGAATGAAAATCTCAAGTTCAACATGTAATATTGTATTAAAATTAGAATTAATGAAAATCTCAACATGTTTGAAAAATACAATCAATGAAAATCTCAACATGTGTAGACTCTAAAAGTAATAACTAGTTTCAATGAACATCTCAACTTGTAAGTTTGTAACATCAACATGTTCAAAACAAAATTTAAACATCTATAAAAAGATAGGGAATGAAGGCTATAAATTAACTTTTACAAACATAATTAACTAGTAGATAGAGTCTTATATTAGAGCTATAGTACTAGCCTACTACTTGACTCAAACAAAAGTTAGAACTTGAAGTTGAGAAGCTGCTATAGTTGCTAGTCTGCCTGGACTAGCTCAACATCACTATCCTTAGAATCCTCATCATTTATTGCATATAATATTTTATTGTTCATTGTGTTTTCTTTAGATTCACTATTAGTGTCAGTATGCATGCCAATGTCAACATCATCTTCATTGCTTCCAATATTAGGACATGAACCACTACCACCACCATTGCCACTGCCACCACCACTGCCACTACCACCACCACTACCACCGCCACTACCACTTCCACTTGGGTTTGAAATGTTGGCAATCCCTCTTCTTTGACATTGGTTTCTCCAAATAATGAGAGCCATGTCATAAGGGAAACTATCTACTTCATACCTAGAATTATAGAGCCTCAAACAATTACCCAAATTTTTGTCTAATTTGTTTCTAACCTTTGACTTTAGGAAGCCAAAAGTATTGAAAAATCTCTCATCCTCCATTGAACCCAATATCATTATGAAACAAAAATTGATAAGCTTGAAATATTCTAGTATTGACTCTCTCAACTGATTGCTCTCACCAAGGTTTTTCCAAAGCTTTGTTACCTCTCCCTCTTCATTTGGGTTCTCCATAAGATCATATTGTTCCCTCATTATGTTTGCAAAAGAATATGATTGATCTTTTAGTCAAGATTCATCGAAAATTACATTTATAGTTACTTCATTGATTACTTTAGGTTTGTAAAAATGTTGAATCAAAGTTGTCATCCTTCTTCAAAAATCAGTCAGACAGTTTAGAGACCAATATTGTGGAAAAAAAATTGACATTTCTTCGAGTAGTTCCTTTGGAGGGAATTTGAACCTAATTTTTGATGAAAGATTGTAGCAAATTCACTTGACATAGTCAAGCACAAAGTCTTTGATCTTCTTGAAGTCTTCACTTGTAACACATGAAAGTACCTTCTCTAGTTCTTATTCAACTTCACTTCCTACTTCGTTGGGGTTGGAGTCAGGGTTGATGTGGGCATAATACTACATTGGTATGTCAACTCCATGTACCTTGGCATATAACTCATCATTTGCACCAATATGTAAAAATTTCCCAAGATTATTCAAATATGTGATTTCTATCCACTTTCCAAACTTTGATTCATCTAATGGTAGTAATCGATACAGAGTATCCAAGACATTACATGTCATTTTACGTAGCTTATTATATTTTTCAATGCACATAGCTCTTTGTTGAACCTTTTTTTATAATATTTCTCATGTTATTTAGCATGTGGGTAATAGCTACTAAAGTTAAGAGTATCTTAAATTAGTTAGACTTAAATATAGCCAAGGGAATCTATCTTGCACATAGTGGATTAGTCCAAGTAATGACAGATATTCAAAGATTACTTGATGCACTAGTCCATCCAAAGAGATCCATCTGGTATCATTTTCTTTAAGAATCTTGTGTTAAGAGAAAGGTATGCTAACCAATCTAAGGATGCTTGTGTTTTGACACGTTATGAAAATTCATGTGGTGAAGTCATTTCCCCTAAATTTGATGCTGAAGAAGATACAGTTTTAGAATATGCTCTGTCAAGTTTGGGAGGTGTATGTGGTGGTAGTTTGTATATCAATACACATGAAGACTTCTATGTTGAGAATGAAGATGGAGGGATAAGGTCTATTGCTGGTTCATTGTCTTTTTTTTTTCATGAGGCCAAGATAAATTTAGATAGCTCATGTGTTGAGAAAAGTAATACTAATGAAATGGTTTATCCTAGTGAGTTATTTGAGGGAAAATCCAATACGGATCAGCATATGGTGAATGTGCAATTTCATGATAATTCTTATGATTTGGGGTCTAATCATTTGTTGGAATGTGAAAAAAATGTAATGTATGTTCAATCTAATTTATGGAGTACTGATATTGCAAATGAGGAGAAATCAGATTCTACATACTCTTCACACTCGGAGGCACAAGGTGAGTTACAAATTGATTCATGTAACTCATTGAATGAAATAGAGTACCAAGCTTTTGTGTTTCTAGTTGAAGGAATCCATGATTTAGATAGTAGTGATCAGTTTCAGTTTGTTGTCAGTTGCTATGATCATGCTGATTCATATTTTTATAGTGAGCAAGATGAAGAAAGTATGCCTGATTTTTATATGCACTATGAAGATGATGATAGTTTCATTTTGCCTAATGAGCTGATTGCAAATGTTGATATGCTGGGTGAAACAAATGGAAATGAGAATACTAGTTTACCTTAGGAGAATGTAAATGAAAATCAAGTGCATGACAGAGGTAAGGAGTTCTGAAACTTTTTGGTGGCCCGGGCCCATTGCTTGTACATAGTAGTGCTAGTTGTTTGCTTTCAATAAAGCTGTTCGAGAGAGTTTTTGCCGTCAGGAGTGTGATATACTTCCCCTAGAGATTTGAAATCTTGCCATGCCCACAAGGGACATGCATCCCTAGATAGAGCCACTGTTGGTGCTCAAAATTGTAGCCATTTTCTCTATAATACAGTCCCCAGTAGAGTTTCCATTTA
Source organism: Cupressus sempervirens (assembly GCA_028749045.1). Taxonomy (NCBI): domain Eukaryota; kingdom Viridiplantae; phylum Streptophyta; class Pinopsida; order Cupressales; family Cupressaceae; genus Cupressus; species Cupressus sempervirens. The sequence continues at coordinate 195,742,246 of CM053788.1, forward strand.
GTTGGCTCTTGATTTAATAGTTTTACAAATAATCAAGAAACCAAATAAATGCATCTAAGGCTAGAAATTCCCTATGATTGATATACTTGACTGTAATCTTGGGCCAACTATAAGGCTTGACCTTTCTTCTACTTCAGGCTCTGCAAGACCTAGGCGGGTGGACCTTAGATTCAATTGATATCATACCAGTGCAAAAACATATCTCTAAATCTATTAAGCAGATGAAAACCCCTTATATCTCTTGATAACTCATGAAATGACACAGATCTACAGTAGCTGAATGAAAATCTATGAAATTCACAAGTTGAGTAAGGGTTAATCCCTTTTAGCCCACTACAAAACAATGAAATACTGAACTGATTTTGATTAATAAGATTGAATTGAATAGAACCTTAGATATGTAGCAGTAAGACTTTAATGATCCTATAGTTGACCAGTGCCGAATCCATTGGGAAAATCCATGAATCAAATGCATACATATAGATATCTGATACTTATTTATATATTCAAATATATGATCTATCTATTCAACTTGTAAATAGACATCAATGCTCAATCTGAATCTCATTCTTACATGATATCTCCATCAACAAACTTGCAACCCTGTTGATTTCTCTAAAGCATTTACATAACCTCTTGGGTTACAGGCAACAATGAAATAACATACAACCTTAAGGGACTACAACTACAACCTAAGCTCTATGTCAAAGATCATAAAACATTGAAGCTCACTGATAAAGGAGACAAGATTCAAGATGAAACTCAACCTGCTATTCTTTGTATTAATTTCATTGAAAAAATACATTCATATGCATGAAATGAAAAACATGAAAACACCTAATAGATCTAAACTATCTGTATATTCTTTCCTAATGCTATTCATACAAGAGAATTCTCCTTACCTTTGACCCTTCCTTTTATAAAGTCACATAAACGTACACTTACCACCATAATCATCTCGCAAGGATTCAAATAACATTGCCTCTCATCTTGATAGATCTGCCCTATGCAATAAACATAATCTTCCCCCACAACAATACCCTTCCTCTTGTCAAGTCACATTATTTATAACCCATATCTTCCTTTTATTCCAAAAAGAAGAACGTAGCTAATTTTCAACCAATACAAATATAGTAACTTTGAATGCAAATTTCAATGCCCAAACACTTAACAATTTGACAGGAGTCAGTCGGGCCCCAAAGTGGGTTCGGCTAATTTTTGTTTTGTTTTTGGACAACTGACATTGCAAATTGATTCAATAAGCATCTTTCACTAATTAAAATTAATTTTAACCCTTACTACATCACTGAAAAATCAATTGAACTCATTTTACCACTTATCTACAAACTGTCACTTTTGCGCCAAGAGGTCTATTGACTAGCCTTCAAAACTGACTAGAACACCTGATCGGGCTTTGAAAACTGGCACATTGATTCTCTATCTTGCACTCTTGCACACTGTCGAATCTCGTCTCATGAAAAATTTGGGGTCAAATGATATTCACTATCAAAGTTGACCTCTCAGAACTGCCTGCAAGAAAACATGTCAAAAAACAACAAATTGGGTTTGGAATTGGCTTCAAAAACTAGGTAAACTGACACTTGGGAAGAGGAAACCTGGGGCATCGATTCTTTGTCATGAGGAGGGTATAAATCTGTAATTTGGGCTCATGAAGAATAATAGGATGCGAATTGCAAGTGGTCAAAGTAGGCTACTCAAAAATTTGCAGATTGAAACAATGGTAGAAAAGGTGATTTTTTCAAATGGAATTGACTTGGAAAAGTGTGCAAATGGATTCGTCATGACTTGCAAACTAGCATACTTAGAGTATTTTTGGAGTAAAATGTAGGGGAATAAACCATTCGATCTCACCTATCACGAATCTCAAGTTATAATGTCCCGAACAGGGGTCCCAAAAAATCTGCAAATGCTGAGACTAGTAAAAAGATAGAAATTTCATTTGGAATCATGTCTAAAAACTGATCAAACGGATTCATCATAAGCTGAAACTTGAAACATAACAAGTCTCTGACGTTTGCAATGCAACTCAAAAAGAATTTTAACATTTTGATCAACTGGTCAAAAGTTACAACACATCAAACAGGGCCTCCCAAAATTCTGAACATTTCATATTAGCATGACACTGATAACTGACCAACTTTGAGGGATTCAAAACCTAGTCAAATGGACTCGAAATAACTTGAAATCTAAAACATAGGTTCTCTTGTATGGAAACTAGACACTCCCAAAGTTGTGAATCATAAAAAAATTTTGGGTGTAAGATATTCAGTTGCAAACAGAGCCTCTTGTCATAAACTGACACTTAGGGGAAAATGCAAATTTGACAACTACTCAAAACAAGACTTCACAAAATGGCTCAGAATGGAATTTTATCATCATGGAACAAGTGGACAAGCTGAATGGAAGGTGTTAGAAATATTAAACACTTCTTAGGCCTCAAACTGATAGCCGAGTACACATGCACTTAAAAGCGTTTATAGGGCTTACTTTTCTCAAAAGTGCTCAAAATTTGGGCTACAATTTTGAGTGCCAACAAGACCTTTTAGTGTAGAATGCTTCTCATGTAATTGCTAGTGTAACTCATATATTTCAACATTTCTAATATGTAGACAACTATCCTTTGTTTGCCAAGTTACCACAGATTTTTCAAATCCATCTATAGTTTCCTTTTTGTAAACTTTATCGACATGCTTTTCTATGCTATCAAGTTTAAGCTACAACCTCTTCTCCTTATTTGTTATCTCTATGCAAATCTTACATCTACATTCTATAGGAGGCTCACCATCAATTGGATTGGCTACTGGTTCAATGAACTATTACTTTTCCACCCATTCTAACTAAAAATTCCTTTTGGATAGATCCTGACGAGATCAATCTTTCTTTGATTTCAATTTTCTTTTTGCCTTTTTTGCATGAACATGATTTACTGAATCACTTTTGGTTTTCTCACCCAACTAGTCTGGGATTGACTCCAACTCTATAATATCAGTTTGTGACTCCCTGCTTAGGGGAAGTGCCTCCAAATAATGTTCAAGTTTATCCTCAACTAAGATATCAGGTTCACCAACTTGAACTTCTTCAATGTGGTCTAAGTCTCCAACTTGTCATGAATCTGCTTTTTCAATAAGCATTGGAGATATAAGTTGTGAATCTTGTAGGTTGCCAACATTTCCACCACCAGAATATGCCCTTATGGTTCTAGATTTTGGTAATGGTGGCCTCTCTTGGCTTTCAGGGACCCCACTAGAACCCTTGTTACCCCTTTTGTTTAACATTGCAAACCAATAAATGCTGCAAAAAATAAATCAACTTAGTTGTTGAACAAAAGACTCAAATAGTGATGACTCAAAGACTATGAATAGTGGCAGTGGACTAATTAGACTACATATAATACAATTATTATGATTCATTCTCCAAAAAAGGGTACTATAGTCTATAGTACTACCCAATATAATTCACAAAACTATAGGCTATCTTAGCATGTGAGATGTCTAGTCACTGGTGGACGCTAGACAGTAAAACTAAAAAATAACTAGTACCACTGTACTAGTATGATAGTACTACCATCGACATAAAAAAAAAATCACTTTCCTTTTATGAAAACCAGGGTCCATGAGTCAATGGGCAATGCACTTAGCACTCTGAAACTTTGACAATAATAAGAAATGCTAGTCTCTAGACCAGAAAAGAGTGAATTGTGTAGAATAATACTATCTAATAGTCCAATCTAATTTGGTGAATTACTCAAGATTAACAAGTAGGAATTCCAAATGCAATGCGAAACACACCTTCCTATGTAAACCTATAGTAGGAAATAGTTGACTAAATGGGGCTAGTGGTTGACACACATCGAGAAAATGGTAGGTGATGCCAAACCCAAGGGAAAATTATTTGGTTGTACTAATGGCAAAAGAATATGGGCTAATAAGAAACCACAGGAAAAGAATGACAAAATGTTTAAAATAAATGTATCCAAAATGTATATTGCATTGGTTAGTGGACCAATATTTTTGATCAATCATGTGATAACTAATGGGTGACTACCATAAGCGTTGGACCCAAATCTGATAAATATCCAATGACCTGGTTGACCTATGTTTCATGCACTATTCACCAAATGATGATTGACCCATGAGTCAAGATCACCAAATGGCAAAGATTTTTTGCTAAAGTAATCTCTTTCATTTAGTGATAAGGATTATTTATTATCCTTTATTTGATATTCATCATTAACTTACTTGATAACTAACTAAGAATCACCAATGAAAACTACTTGAGAGATTTTCTATTTGATTTCTTAATGATGTCTTATTACCAACACTTAATATCCAACAATGTTATTTTTACATGTGAATTTAAACTTAAAGGATTTTGGGATGAGATTCCCTTTCTTGTTATGAACAATATGTTTGTCATCGATATTTTTTGTATGTAGGATCCATCAAAATAGAGTTTTCATTGCATGGTGGGGGTGGTAGTTATAACTGCTTCATCAAGAAAATATACAAGGATAGGATAATCTTCTTGAACATGAGCTTCAACTAGTTAATCTACAATGACTTATTCCTTAATGGATTTTAAATCTAGAAACACAATATAATATTCATTGAGAATCATCACCTATTTTGTTACATCCCAATTTTTGGCTTGATTATAAATTTTTTTTATAACCATTGAAGCTTCATGCAAAGTTGATAGATTGGTTAAATTAGTTATTTATAATGGTTTCATGTGAAAATGAAGTGTTGTACATTCATTATGATTTCATGGGAAAATATAATATTGGTCAATTGTTATGATGATATATGAATTGGAAATGTATGGCTAATATGATCATATGCTATGATAATTTTGACTTTGTAAAATGATAAGAAATATGTTGTTACCATGATAAATTTTTACCTACATGAATGGGGTGAAGGGGAGGAAAGATTGCTAGAGAAGGAATTGGGCACATGGCCCCCATTTATCATTGAGAAAATAGGTACAAGTCCTAAACCACCTTGGATAAAGGTAAAAACTTAGGAAAGAAAGAGTATACCTTGGACAACCATGATCTATCTAGATCAATATTTGTATATCATTAAAATAATAAAAGTATACACTTGAGGATGAAATAGACTAAGAATAATTGTAATATAAGTAAATATATTAGGGGTGTCATAATAAAAAAATATAAAGAGTAAAATTGTTATCTTTTTCATCCTTATGCCAATGTCTTGTGAGAAATTATTATAATTATTGATCCTTGGAAATAGTTTTATTATTTAATCATGAGTAGCCATACTCCTATATTCTTTCATCGGGCTCTTATATTGTTTAGTGGTCATTTTAATAATATTACCACATACATTTCCAATGGATTTTTGGTTTTAACTCCTTTCCACCATCACACTTTCTTTCTCATAATTGGGCATTCAACCAAGTAAGGAAAACAACTTGTTTTGTGTGATGGTTCATATTTAGTTGCATTCAAAACATCATTGACTGAGTTATCACAACTTCATACTGCTTGCATTGTATTTTTGTTTTTGTTTTCACAATCTCAATTTTCCTATGAATCCTTCATACTACCTTGTAGTCACATACAATTTCTATTTTCATTTTCTTTGGATCATTCATTTTCCTTAGATATTGAATCAAACATCACCATGGTGTGAACAATCTACTAAGGAATCTTGTGCAAATATCTTGCCATACCATGTCAAGATTTTTGTTGGAAGATACAATCATGGAAGTGTCATGACATGCATCAAAATTCATTTTCAATACTTCCCACCTTTACATTTGTAACCTTTGTCTTGGTTCCACCAGTAACCTCTTGAGACAAATTGTGCATTCAAGGAAGAGATATTATAGTTAGGTCATGCAAAACTTCTTATTTTTTTCTTTACAATTTATATAAGAGGTTCGTATATTTTAGCCTATAATTAAGAAGGTAATTTTATCATAGATAGAACCTTGATATGAAATGAAATATTTTTTCTCACTTGTATAAGATTTAAAAATATGCTTGAGATCGAGAAAACTATGGCAACCATTAATAACACCTTCTTTTAGAAGGAGTAAGATCTAATAGTGCAAGCTTATACATATGTATCTATTATATACCCTATGAGATAAGAGACAACACTCTTACAAAAAGTCAAGAATAAATGAAAAGTATCACAAATATTTTGTTAAGACATAATTTTAGATTGAGCAGAATGTAATTGGATGTGATTATACAATGCTTAGACAATCACCCTAGGAATTCATCAAGGAAGACTAACAATGTCAAGATGAAGAGTGTGTACTAATTACTATTGAAGCATGAATTTTCCCTGCATGTTAAGATAAAGAAAATAGTAACTAATAAAAAAAATTAAATTCAAGTAACCTAACAATTCAATTTAGCTTATGGTAGTCTAAGTGTATGATTCTTGTTGTCAAGCTAGTTGTGGAATGACACTGTAATACTTGGATTCTTCATGTTAGAATAAGGGTTTCTTATGCCTAATCCTAGGTGGGGAGGCCTTTTCTTAGTTGAAAATGTGAGGGGATACTTAAGGGTCTATGATTTGGAGGTTAATCCCCTGACAATGTTTCTCTTTCCTACCAGATAAAAATACTTGCACAAGACAGAGATATGATCTGCATTCAAATTATCTACTTTTAATGAGTATTTTATTTTTATGTTTTTCAAGTTTAGTTAAACATAAAATTATCTTGTGATGGTTACAACTATTTTCTCTAGTATTAATTAGTTGATCTTAGTAGAAAAAAATATATCTTTCCATTAAGCAATAGTTAGTTACGATAGCAATTATATTCATCATATTTTTTGATTGAATATTTCTTCAATTGTTTGTTAAGATATTTAGTTAAACTAATTTTAACCATTAAATCACTTCCACACGAAGATGTAAAATATCTATTATTACTACCTTCTCATGCTCATGAATATGGAAAAGTAAATGTGTTTAATGATATGACAGTTGCTAGTTAAGGCTAAAAAAATAGGATATTACAAATTTAGTTTTTCATCTAGTACAAGTGACTTTGGATAACAACTACAAGAAGGGGTCAACCCTGACAACCAATCAGATCTTATGATTAAGCATGTAGTGGTAAATTTTATTAATACAAAAAATAATAACCGAATAAGACCTCTATATATTCATTTATTTCAATTCATAGACCACTAATATTCCATTGAGAAAATATATTGCTTACTCTTCCATTGTCATTTAGTTGTGCAAGAATACCCAATATAATTATGGGGGAAGAAATGTAAAAAATTAAAGTTCAACATGGAATAGGAATAACCAACACTAGTGGATTCACTAGACATGACTTTATTTATTTAGATTCCTTCTAACATAGGCAATCCCATTGTAACTTGACATCTTTCCATAATAGGTGTAAGAAAGGATGTACTTTATCGACTAACTCTGATATAAATGACTAGAGTTTTCCTTGTAGGCTACATAACTACTTCAATGTTTTAGTGGATGGAATCTCTAAGATGTATTTCACTTTCTTTGGATCTACTTATATGCCTTTTTGGGATATATTGTAATCTAAAAATTTCCCTTATTGAATGCAAAAGGAACATTTTTGGGGGTTAAGTTGAATCTTATACTTCTCCATTCTCTCAAAGATTGTGTTAAGGATGGAAATGTGAGATTCTCATGTCTTACTTTCCTAGAATATCATCCAAAAATCTTCCATGATGACATGGATAAGGTCATGTTATGCAAGGTAGGAGGGTAATGGGGAAAAAACCTCCTAGCTACCCTCACTTAGAGTTATACATCAAAGTCACCAAATAGGAGAAACCACTAGATATAATAGAGGAATCAATGTAGCAATGACATATAATCTTTATAAAATGTGCTAGACATAAGGTCTACCTAGTTACAACCATATAAATTCAAATTATAATCACTAAGCTTAAGATCTCAAGCTTATAGAGCCAATCTCTTTTATTTTCCATCTATCTAACTTTATTGTCTTTTCTAATTATCTTAGATCAGTACTCTTATATCCAAAAAGACCACAAGATAGTCTGTTAGACAATTTATTACAAAATATAGGTTCTACCTCAAAGGAGAATTCAATGACCTTTCAAAAAGAAAATTAACTTCTATGTGGATAAGTATAGGTCCACACATGATCCAAGAAGAGATTCCCAAGTGTAGGAGATGCCATGATGTCACACCAAACCTCACTGAAGCCAAGCTTTCATACTATTCAAGCTACTGATAAATCAACATGCCACAAAAAAATAAAAGGATAACTCCTACAAATGATAGAATTAAGATCTGTTCTCTTAGAAAAAGGATCCATGAGAGTTCCATATTAAGAAGTTGACTATGTAGAAAGAGAAACTACGAATACCAATGATCATTCTTTAAACAAAAAAACATGAATAAAGAAAGAGAATATTTGTGGACAATGTAAGATGCCAAAGCACCCAAGATGATCCTACATCACACACCTGGGGTAGAAAAAGGCATGATGTCTACACTAAGAAGCCCTGATGCTCTAAGAAGTATTTGTTGGTAGTGGGCCAAGGTCCCTCATAGGATTTGTAACATGGCTTAACCACCTCCTATGTTTCTATATGACTATTGGTTGTATCGAGAATTGGCATGTTGATCTTTTGGTGGAACAAACACCTTGGCCTTTTTAACAATTGGTATCAGATCTTGGTCATAGGTTTGAATCTCACAAGCCATGCTGAGTGACACTAGGAGGGGGATTGTTGTAGTGGGACAATGTTTTTCATAGGATTTGTGACATAGTTTAATTGCCTCTAATGGTTCTATAAGACTATTGGTTGTATTAGACATTGACAAGTTGATATTTTGGTGCAACGATAAACCTAACCTTTCTAATAGTATCATAAAGATCCAACTCATCCTTTTTGACCCAAAAACTATCTTTAATAGGCTTGATGTTTCCACTGAACCACATATTCTTTGTAATCTTTACCTTTAGTGATTTTACTAATTCTAGGATCCAAGATCTTTTGAATCCCTTTTGTCTTGTTCTTAGGATCCAACTCATCCTTTTTGACCCAAAAACTATCTTTAATTGGCTTGATGTTTCCACTGAACCACATATTCTTTGTAATCTTTACCTTTAGTGATTTTACTAATTCTAGGATCCAAGATATTTTGAATCCCTTTTGTCTTGTTCTTAGGATAATTAGGTTTATCATCTTTTTCTACATCTAATTCATGATACCCAAAGATATCTAAAATGTTAGACACATGCAAAATACACATATCTTCAGGCAATTCAACTTCAAAAGCATTGTCATTATCATGTTTCTTCAATATTTTGCAATGAGAAAATGTTTTCATCCTCATCTTGCTATATGTACCAACTAGAAATATGTTCTTATTTAAATGTACTATTACCTCATATCTAACCTTAAAATTCTTATGTCTTCTCTTATTAACTTGTCTATCTTTATATCCTTGATACTTATTCATGCAAATTATTCAAGAAGTCCACAAGTTCTTTAGCTTCAATACTATTCTTTACTTTAGCATCCAATTTCCTTGTTACAATAGTTCCCTTAGGACTAGTGTCTTTTACAATCTCAAAAGGAGATTTCTTAGTAATTCTATTTACATAATCGTTATATGAAAACTCAACTTGTGCCAAAATCAAATCCTAATTAGTAGTTCTATCTCCAATCAAACATCTCAAAAGGCTACCTAAACTTCTATTCAAAACTTTAGTTTGTCCATCAGTTTATGGATGAAATGTAGAACTAAACTTAAGATTAGTATTCAACTTCCTCCAAAACTAAATATATTATGTGTCATGCATCTAATGTCTTCTTACAAGTTATGAAATGTGCCATTTTAGAAAAAAATTCAACCACTATAAAGATAGAGCCATTGTCTCTTTGAGTTCTAAGAAATCCCAAAACAAAATCCCTATTGATATCTTCCCAAGGTCTACAAGGAATAGGAAAAGGTGTATACAAACCAATATTTTGACTACTTCCCTTAGCAACTTGACATATTTTGAAACTCCTCACCATATTCTAAACATCCTTATATATCTATGGCCAAAAGTATCTTTCAAAAATCATCTTCACTATCTTATAATTCCCAAAATGTTCTACAAGTCCATCACTATGTTTCTCTTTAATGATATTCTCTCTCATAGATCCTCTAGGTATACACAACTAAAGTTTTTAAACAACATGTCTTCTTGAATGAAATAATGAAACCAATTATCATGTTTATCAATCACAAGGTTCTTACAAGATTTCTAAGGTTATGCAAAATTAGGGTATGTCGAGTATACTACCCTAAACTAGGGTTGACCCTTATTCTAGCATGATTTTTGTGTTAGTTGACATGGACAATCAGTCCATCTTGAGAAATATCTTGGTGTCCCTACAATTCTATTGGGCCTTAGTGTTCACCCATGTTACATATATAGTCTTCCATCTGACCTTCCTTCTGCCATAGAATGGTAGGGGGCAGGTGCATTCAAAAACCCAACTTCTCTTTGGGCCCCTTCATGTAGGGAGGCTACCCTAATTGGGTAAGGGTAAGGGTAAGGGCTTGCATATCCCACCACATCTACATGAATGTCTCACCAACCTACCATAGTATAGTAGGGGCTCACCCACTAATGTGATGAGCATTAATTAATACATCTTTTATTTTTTTCTTTTAAATGATCCTAAAGACATATTTTGAATGTTAATATCTATGATTTATAGGACCTATTTACATTTATACTTGGAATATTGAAATTTCAAGTTGATTTTGAACTAATGCATTAATGTTGATATTTGAATGGTAATGCATGTTTTTGCTTATCTATTAATGAATCAATCTTGTGAATCTATGCCATTATTGTGCATATTTTATGTTTCATTATTTATGAGGTGATTACAGATTCAAAGGAAGTTATTTTTGAAATGCCAAACTTTGTGGAAATGAAGTTCACTTAATTGAAGAATGAATTTCAAAACTCAAGGAAGTGGTTGGATCAACTCAAGAAGAATACACATATTTCAGGTGTTGTTCATACACATCTTCAAGTGTTTTTAACATTTGATCCACCTATTTCTTCTATTTCACTTTTGTAATGACAAGACTTCTAGTTCTATCCCTTTTTCTAGTCTTCGGTCCTAAACATTCATATCATAGATTTTGAATTTCAAATAAGGAATATTCTCTATAAATATTCTATCATTACTCTATTTTAGGGGGTCATAGTAGTAACTTTTTTCAGCAATAGGAAGCTAGTTTAGAAATGTTAGTCTAGAAGTTAGTTTATAATCTCTGTTATTTCTTTTATAGTCAGCAAATTATGATTTTGACTTCAAGATTGAAGCCTGGATAATTGAAGAAGCTATTTGAATCTTGTTCATGTGTTTTGAACTCATTTTGCAATTGGAAATATCATGCAAATATTTGGATCTAGATGTTGAGCTAGTTTATATGGTTTTATTCCTTGAAATTTATCATACTCATTTTAATATCATAGAAATCATTCCAATTCTTGTTAATTGTAATTTGAGTTAAAGTATGGATAATGCTTGTTTGTACAATTTATAGAATGAGAACTATAGTTAACAATTGAATATCAAGTCTTAGGTGGGTTAATCAAATTAAATTATCATTTTAAATTTGTTGAGCATTAGAAGTATATTTCTTTGTTGACATGATAAATTAGAAAGTTTTCAATCAAGTATTGTTTCAAATATATTAATTTTAGATAGTTTGAGGGATTTTTAGTATTAGTCTTAAATTATTGAAACTGAAGGGAAATATTCACAAATATATTATAGAGTCAAAATTTAGAATAAGTACAATCTTTAGAGTTTTAGGTAGAGTTAGACTAGAACATGAGAGATCTAGATTGCTCTAGATAGATCCAAAACATCAAGTCAATCACTATTCTTAGCGAAAAAACCTGCCAATCATTGAGTCTCCCCAAATTTTCCTTATAGAAGATAGCCTTGTATACATCCTAGTCGATATTATAATGTAAACTAAATGATGCAATTGACAAAGAAACGATATTGCGCATCATTTTTTCCATTGTTGTTGGGGACACATATAGTTTGAGGAACTTGTTTCATAAAAGTTGTATGTGTTTATAAGGATCTTGTGTTTGAAGAAGTTTGATGAGATGAAATACATGGCCTAGAGATCAATTTTGAAAATATTTTCCCCTTAGACACAATCCTGGGGAAGAAAATGACCAAACCCTAAACAAAGAACATCAAGAGGAGAATATCTGCAATAACCATATTAAAGAGGAGACTTATGATGAAATCAAAGAAAAATTTGAAGATAATAATGAAGGAACATGGATGATTAAAATAGAAATGATCAACCACTTGACATAACATTTCTATATATATATAAAGAGAGAATAATGTACCCACTATGAAAAATCTTTCCCCAGCTAATTTGCCAAATTTTTGAGGATCTTGATCAATTCCTCTTTGAATTTAAAGTCCTATATCAAACTTATGACTACACCAATAATAATAAGAAGTTTAATTTTTTTCCTTCAACTTTGAAGGAATCTTCTCTAAGATGGATTATGGGCCTTCATCCTAAATCTATCACAACTTGGGATGAAATAAAAATTGTAGTTAACCTTAATAAATATCAAGATTACTATCAAGTCAGAGATTAAAAAAGAGAAATTGTTTAGAATGCACTAGATAGAAGATGAAGTTTGGAATATTATTCTAATAGGTTCTGATTTGTTCATAGGAGATGTGGAAATAGGTTAACGGAGGATATTACAAAGACCATTTTTTGAAAGGTATAGATGAGGATTCAAGGGATTCATCGAATCTTTTGGGAAAAGGAGATATCAATAAGTTAAATTTAGAAGAGATTATTGATATCTATCAAAATTATTCTCATACTAGGAATGGTATAAGAGGTTCTCGAAGAAAGGGGGCCCAAACTGATTTAACCCAGGCAATGGAGAAAATTGCAAATCTCAAAACATATATTCTTATACATTTGAATAGTCAAGTAGACAAGAAATACTGAATCATTGGCCATCTATTGTTCAAAATGTAGAGGGAAACATCTTTTGAGAGAATGTCCATTGAATACCATTGATATTTGTGTTATATGTAATGATTCACATGATTTGAAAAATTGTAAAATTTTGTCCAACATAAAAGGATAGTTAAACAAAATGATGGAAATAGAACAAGATTTAAATTATGTTGGAAAAAGGGGCCAAAACCAAGGACAATATGAAGGAAGAAACAATTGAAATAACAAAAATCCATGGAATAATCAAAATTTATGGAATAGTCCCAATTTAAATAATCAAAATAAACCACCTACTAATATGCCTTGGGGACCCCCTCCATGGAAACAAAATCAATGGCAACATAACCTATTGAAAAAGATGATTGTTGAAGTATAGAAACCTCTCATAGGAACAATCATTATTTTTTCATTGATGTCAAACCTGCTACTTGTTGGTAAGACAATTTCTAAATTTGGTTAGAATGCTATCATTTGATTGATTGAGGAAGATAATTTGAAAACAAAGGATAACAAGAGTACTTAGAGAAAGGTTGAGTTATATGGTGTATAAAAGGAGCACTAAGACCAAGTAAGAATTTGATGACATAGTGTATTATTTATCTACTTAAGGCTATAACGAAAGGATGCTAAAGTAAAGACAAGAAGAAGACTATACAAAAACTATGTGTTTTCCAAGCCTGACTAAACAAACAATGAAAGATGAGCATTTAGTTTAGGTCGAGAAAAATTCAGCATTTGTTGAGCAAAGCAAAATTCATTATATGCCAAGAAAAGAAAAATTCAGTATGTGCTATGTTAGAAAATGGCAATATTGACCAAGCAAGATTTAGTTTATGTCAAGAAACCTAGTGTTGACTGAGCATCAGAAGTCAATTATTTCCAAGTGATAACATAAAGAGTTTGAATGAAGATTTGATGAATTTGAGCCAACATAAGTTGATTTCTTGAATTATGTGAATCATGTTGATGGTAAGATTGATGAGTTGGTGACATAGAATTCAAGATAAACCATTTGAAGTTGAATTTGATGAGGATTGTAAGAGAAGTTGCTAGAGGGAACATAATGGAAAGAAGGGAGGATTTGATAAATCTAACCTAACCCTAAGATGGATGATTATGATTAAGAGACAAAAGATCAAAATTCTCTATTTAAGGGGATACAAGGCTAGAAGCAAAGTGCAAGCGAGAAAGAGAAGGAGTCTGAAGGTGTTGCTTCATATGGTGGCCAAAGGAATGAACCTGTAGTTGGCATGCTAAGAAAGAAGGCTTAAGGAGGTGAAGGCTTGAAGGGTGAATAAGAAATCAAAGACAAAGGGAAATGAATGCCAAACAAAATGGAGAGCTGAATGAGAGATTTGAAATTTGAAAGTGAGTTGTTTTGTTATTAGATCAAGTCCAACTGTTACTTTCTAACAATTGTATCAATCTAGAAAAATCTTTTGGATTAAGGTTGACCTAACAATCATGAGTAAATCCTTTAACTAGGTGAAATTCTAATGGAATGTTCTAAAGTCCTCTAATAAGGCTCACTTTTAATAGGGTGATTGAAATCCTTTAATCAAGGTCACATTTAATAGTGTACATTGTAATCTTTAACAAAGTTGGCTCCTCAAAGAGCTTACTTTAGAAAAGTAAAAATTGGTAGCATGTTACTGGTGGTTTTTCCCAAATTGGGTTTCCATGTTAAATCCTTATCTCTGAATTGTTTGATTGAATTTTTGATAACTTATGTTTACATTTCTGCAAAGTTCATTTGATCTAGAACAATAATATACAAAGGTTTGAGATATTGGATGATCTAATCAATGCATGGACATATATTTGTTGAGTATTGGAAATTTTTATCTGTACATTTGGACCTTGCATAACTAATTCACCCCCATCTTAGTTATTCTAAATTATTCCAACAATTGATATAAGAGCTCTTGGTACTTGTCAGGAAATAGTTTGAAGGTACTTGAAGCTAAAGATCAAGATATATAGAAAGGAGGTGCCCAAGCTAAACAAGAAAAAATTTCCTACATGGAAAAGTTTGATGAAGCTGCATCTAGGTTGACTTAAAGATTTTACACAATCAACTATGACCACTAAATATGTGGAAGTTGCTGGATCCCTTACTGCATAACAACTAAAAGAAAAGAAAGAACACAATCATGAATGCTGGAGATTACATCTACTCTAATATATTTAGAGTTTGATGACATCAAGAATGTACTAATGCTAAAGAAATGTGGGATGCTCTACAGAAAATCTATGGAGGAGACAAGAATGTACTAAGATCCAAGACATAAAGTCTAAGAGGAAAATTTGATGATAATAAAATGCAAGAAGGTGAAACTATAGTTTAGTATTGTGGAAGAATGAAAGATGTTATAAATGCAATTAGAGGATCAAATGGAAATTGAAGATGAAACTATGATCAACAAAGTATTAAGAACCCTACTGCCTATCTATGCTATTAGAGTCTCTTCTATACAATAATATACTCCTAGTAGTGATCTTGTTGGAAATTTGTTCAGCACTCTCCTCAGGATTCATGACAAGGGCTTAACAGCCTCCTGTGTACCATAAGTTGAGTGGTTATATCAGGCATTGACATATTGGTCTTTTGGTTCAACAACAACCCCACTCTGACAAGTGGTATGAGAGCTTGGTCACAGGTTCAAATCCTTAGACCCTTAGGTAACACTAAGGGGGAGATTGTTGGAAATTTGTTTATCGTTGCCCTCGAGATTTGTAACAAGGGCTTAACAACCTCCTATGTACTATAAGTTGAGTGGTTGTATTGGGCATTGACATATTGGTCTTTTGGTTCAACAACAACCCCACTCTAACAAGTGGTATTAGAGCTTGGTCATAGGTTTGAGTCTCCTCGAGTAATGCTAAGGGGGGATTATTGGACTAACCACCAACATTCCCCTTTGAGATTCTATCATGCCCAAAATACATGGGCACAAAACACACGTAATTTTTTTTTTGAAAGATAATAAATTAACATACTCTAAGTTTGATATATTTGTGTGCAAAGTTAAAGTATAAGTTCTCTACATAACATCTTAAGTTTATAGTCTTGAGGAGGAATTGAATCGTTAAATTTATACTCTCGTTATAAAATTGATATCAACATTAGTTACATTATTACATCTCTAGAACAATAGAAAGACCATAATTTACCATAATTTTAGTCCGATTAACTTTGATAATTTATTAATCTATTTAGACAATATTAATCAATAATAAAAACTCACTTATTCAAAAAAAACAATTTAAAAATACAAGTCTAATCATTCAATGATGAACTTGATAATGAGATAACGTCTATCACAAAATTTAAACAAACTTTATTTAAAACCTTATTCTAATATCAATTTGCTTGAATTTAGGATCTATTCTAAAGTAATAATAATAATAATAGTAATATATTTAAAATACACTAAAATCTAAACTAAATTAACATGAATAAAACTTAACTAGCTTAAATCAAAACTAGAAGAAAGTAAACTAAAACTAAATTAATAACAACTAACACACATAACTAAAACTAATCTAAACTTTAATAACATTTACTAACTAAAATAATAAACACATATACTAAACTAACCTATCCCAAAACCCTAACACAACTCACCTACTCACCCATCAAATCCTACCTTACCCCTCCCCCCCCCCCCACCCACAAACACACATCACCCTCAAATCTCATGCACTTTCCAAGTGCTCCCTAAGCGCTTCCCCAAAGGCACTTTGCCCCACAACATGCACTAACCAATATGGAAAGGTGGCGATCCAAGGAAAAGGATAGGAATTGATCAAGAGACAAGGAACGATAAAGGTTTGGGCATTAATTCCACTTCAAACTTGCCCCCTTCATTTCCACACAGGCCAAAGTATGATTTGACCCCACTGCTAAGGACAAAGGTGCAGGTTGGGAAGACTTTCAATGCAATTTTTAAACAAAAAAAAAGTAAACCCCAGTGCATCTCCCATGATTTACTACTGCACAAAGGATAGGGTGAAGTATAGGGGTGATGTCACCCTAGCATGATTAAGTTTGACTTTGTTTAAAATCTTTTCATGCTCATTCCAAGAGCTGGCGCCAAGAAGGGGAGGAGTTAAATGCATAAAGTAAAGTTGGTAAGTATAGATATTGGTTTGTGTTTTTATATATAGATTTATTTGTTTATTTGATATTGAAATTAGGTTTATTTATTTTAAGGGTAATAAAGATTCTTTTCAGATTCTCTGTCACAAGGGGGAGAATTTAATTTATTCCCCATACAAAAACCAGAGAGTTTTTGCTCTCTTGGGCAAATTTTTTTTTTAAGTCTATTTTTCGAAGTGTTGAAATTTTAAGAACAAAAGGCATAAAGATAAATTTTTTGTCTAAGTATAAATACCAATTTTATCCATTATTCAAAGGAGGGTATATATATATACATATTTTAATGCTATTGAATTTTGCTAAAACATAGTTAAGACAAGAATTGAATAACTTCTTTAAACAACATTGCAAGATTGATTTTTGATTTCAATAATCACGAAAAATGAATCTACGTTCACCACATAATTTTCGTCTCAACATATATGAAAATTGAATTTTTCCTAATTGAAGATCATCATTTCATCTTATTTTTGATGTGCATCCATATAATCAAAAATTACAAAAAAAACTCATGAGAAGCAATAATACTCAATCACTATTTTATTGGCAACCCGATTCAAAGGCTCAGCCAGGAAAGAACCAGGAAGAAAACTCGGCATCATTTCCGTTACAAATTTTTTTTTAAATACAATTTACATAGGATTCCAATCCCAAAATTACAACAATCCAATTAAATTTCCTTCATGACCCTTATCAAGGGGTGCATATCATTTTTTGCAATACATTGCTAAGATCATGGAGGGAATATAATCTGACCAGGTGACAAACAAGCATAACAATAGACAAAATCAAACATTCATATCAATACTAAATTTTCACAACAAGATTCAACATTGAATCAAAACTAGGCAAAGGTGGATTTTTCCAACAGGAGATGTTAGACACAACACAAAAATAGATGCCCAATCGAGGCTATAATCCAAGAACATTCGGTCTTCCATTCTTACATGCCAAAACTCATATGAGGTTTGTGCTGACAGGTAGGGGCCCATAACACCCTACCCTCTCTCCCTCTTCTCATCCTGAGAAGAGACTCTACACTATTTGAGTCCAACTAAATACCTTTCCCAAAATTGGCCACTTCTGCCCTATCCAAGGGTGAGTAATGCCAAAACACCCATACAAGAAAACTTCAACATTCAAGCGAAACATGAAAGAAAAGAATTCAAGAAAACATGGTTTCAATCCTTCCCAAACATACCCAACATACATACAACATACCAATAAACAACAAAAATAGCATAAGCATGAACCAAGCATGAAACATCATGAGAAATATGAACAACATGGACAAGGAGATGAAGAGCTCCTACCTTCACAAAGAGGTTATGGTAAAATGAACAATTTTGAGAAGAGCTTTTCCTTTCTTGCCTTCAATCTTCCAAGACTCCTCTCTAAAAGTAGAGATTGGGTAACAACCAAAACTACTCCAAAAAGGGCCTCTAAATAAGATCCAAACTCAACCACCAAAAAGGGCAATAACTTCCCCCACTCACCTAAAAATCTAGAAGTTTCTAACTCAACCAAACCTTATGTTAACCTCTAAGTGGAGTTGACGTTATGCAACTCATGGTAACCACTTTCAATTTTCGCACAAAGGCAAAAATAGACTTTTTGAGTGACCTCAAAAGTAAAAAAAAGGGGCTTAGGGGGTGGAAAATGCCCCCAACCCATACCCATACCCCTTGGGTATAAAGATTTTATGTTTTAAGGCCTTAGGAATTAATTTGGGACCAAAAAAATGCTAGGAATAATTAGGACCATCTAACAACTCCAAAAAGAAAATTAAGCACTAATCTGGATTAGGGGTAACTAAACTAGATTAAAAAAAAATTAGCGAGAAGGTCACTACTGAGTTTGACTTAGGTACAAAGATTACATAGTTAACCCTAACTAGCCTAGTGGAATGTGTATGCAAATTCACAAGTGTCAAGAGACACTATAAGAACACAATTAGGAAACATTAACATTTACTGATCATGGAAAAATACATTCATACATCTCACAATAAAATTAAGTTATGAACAACAAGGTTTCCAAAAATGGCACATAGGGATCAGTTCCATTCCTCCGTCGAGTTTCTTGGCTAAAATATTCTGCACACTCATTGCACACATCAGTAGTCCCATAAAATCACATGCACATATTTATATACATATCAAGGAATCACATAAATTAAAACATACATTTTTCAAACAATTAGAGTTTCTCTCATCCTACCCATAATCTTAATCATTATAATTTTGAAATCAAAGTGTTAAATCCTGCATTTACTTCACCAACATACATGTTCTTAAAGCATTAAATGACGAACTCAAATACCTGAAAGTAAACATCACACAACATAAGATAATATAATATGTTCAAGTATCCGATAATGTCTCAACATCTCGAGTCGTGAGTATCAAAATAATAATAATGTATCACTATGCTATGATGGGTCGGGGTGAGGCCTGACAGATTCATGACATGGTTTAAGCACCTCCTATGTTCTATAAGTCTAGTGGTTGTATTATGCATTAACAAGTCAATCTTTTGGTGCAACGACAACCCTAGCTTGTAACAAATCTGACCCTTGAAGGATTGGTTGGTAGACTCACCACTTTTGAAGTTTCAAATTTTGATAATTTCAAATATGAGAATATTGACTCTACTTTCAAAGATAAACTAATACTCAAAAAACCTAAAGATACGAGAAAGAAAAAGGTCAAACATGTTTCTAGTGATAGTGAAATAGATGATGAAGATCTAAAAGAACTAGAAACACTATTGGCTAGGAGATTTCACAGAGATAAAGAAAAATAAAAAGGTAAGCTAGCTATCATATGTTTTAATTATAATGAATTTGGTCATATTGCAATAAGATGTCTTGAGAAGACAAATAATACAAATGAAGACAAATACATAAGTAGAAAAGATGAGAGTGACAAAGGCTATAAAGACAACGTAATAAATCTTGCTACATTGCTGAAGAAGAATCTAATGATGAATCAGATGATCATGATAAAGAAGTTGTATATGTTTCTATGAAAGATGATTCAGATGAAGATGAGGCAATTACATTGGTATCTTATGTGACCAAAAGTGACTAATGGACCATTGACATTGGATGTTCTCATCACATGACTAGTGACAAAAGTATGTTCATAACCCTTGAGCATTATAATAGAAATAGTGTTAGATTTGGTAGCGATGCACCCTATCTAGTGAAAGGTAAGGGATCAATAAGATTGATAAAAAAGATCATGTATGAAAATTCTTACTATGTGGGAGGACTTAATGCTAAGATCAAGAATATTTTGGCTGGAAGACTTTTACCACACAAATATAGTGATCTTGGGAGACCCGTGATTACTTTAAAGATTGGAAAAGTGTAAATTTCTAATGTATTAATTGAATTAGGAGAAGCAATAAAAAATATAACATCTAATACAACAAAAGCCTTAGGCTTTATAAAAATTACAACCAACATCTATCGTGTTAATGTTGTTTCATAATTCAACCACTCAACCAAAAGGAAGTCTAGAAGATGTAACTATTTCCATTAAGACTTGGGATTACCCTATTGAAGATTTTGTTTTAATGGCTAGAAAAAGAGATTTGGGATATCCCATTATCTTGGGATGACCCTAGCTTGCAACTATAGAAACTTTGATTGATTGTCGATCAGGTAGCATAAAACTATCAAATGGATTGAAACAAAAGGAATTGTTACTATTTCCATTAGCAAAGCCTACATTAATAGAAAATTCATCTTTTTGGGTGGATAATGAAATGGATATTGAGGGAGATATATTTTTTAATTTATAAATTATCACATTGAAGGAATATTTCAATAAATTTCAATAATTTGTTTAGAATAATTTGAGGAAGGAAGAAGAAAAGGGTGATAAACAAAAATGTAAAGACCAAGAGTTTAAACAAAAGAACACTTTTTTGCATCAATCCCATAATGACATATTCCCTTTGAACTAATTAATTAAGGAGGTTCAAGATGATAACAAAGGAACAGAGAAAATTTTTATACAAAGGACAAACCTCTTATTGTAAATTCACAGTTGACATGGACTCAAGATAGAAAACTTAAGAAAGTCTTGACAAAGAATACTCAAGCATTTTCTTGGGAATATTAGGATATGCATGGCATACATCCTCATGTTTGTATGCATCATATTTACACTAAGGATGTTAAACCTATTAGACAAGGATAGCAAAGGATAAATCGTGCCTTGAGGGAATTTGTTAAGCAAGAAATTTAAAAGATACTAAAATTAGGATTTATTTATCCAATATCTGATAGCTAATGGGTTACCCCAATGGTTATTGTTCCTAAAAATAATGGGAAATGGAGATTATTTTTTATTATAGAGAACTTAATAAAGCTACTAAAAATGATTTCTTGACATTACCTTTCATTAACCAAGTTTTGGATAATCTTGCTACTAGTAATTACTTTGTAGTTTTGGATGGTTTAGTGGCTACAATCAAATACATATAGCTTTGAAAGATCAAGAGAAAAATACATTTACATGTCCTTGGGATATGTATGCTTACAAAATTTTACCATTTGGGTTATGCAATGCCCCAACTACATTTAAAAGGGAAGGCTCTTGCAATTTTTAGAGAACTAACACCTTCTTGTGTATAAGTTTATATCAATGATTTCACAATCCATGGTAAGAATTTTGAGGAAGCTTCATGAAGTTTGGGGAAATTATTACAAATATGTGAGGATCATAGATTATCTCTTAACCATTAGAACTTCTCTTTGATGATGCAGGAAGGTATTGTCTAGGACATCACATTTTTAAAGAAGGAATAAAAGGTAACCTTGGTAAGATAGAAATAATCCAAAAAATTGTCACACCTACTAATCAGACTAATGTTAGATGTTTCTTAGGACACACAAAATATAATAGAGGGTTTATAGAAGGATTTAGTAAACAGGTTGGTCCTTTATTTAATTTGTTAAAGAAAGATTCAATTTTTGAATTGATAAAGGCCTGTCAAAATGCTTTTGAAAAAGTTAAAGAATCTTTAACAACAACCCCAGTTATTATATGACCAAATTAGAACGAACCATTTCATATCCATACAAATGCATCAAATTATGCAATTGGAGTTGTTTTGGGACAAAAGGATGAAGAAGGTAATATGCATGTGATATATTACATTAGTAAAAACTTATGTTCTATCGAGAAGGATCACACCATAACTGAAAAATAATTTCTTCTTGTAGTATATGTTATAAATAAGTTTGGAAATAATATAACAAGATAAAAAGTGTTTATTCACACTGACCATTCTACTATAAGATATCTGATGAACAAGACACTTGTGTGAGGTAGGATTATTAGATGGCTTTTGTTATTGTAGGAATTTGATATAACCATCATTGACAAATAAGGAAATGATAATGTTGTTGTAGATTTCCTATTATGAATGGTTTTGTAGGGAAAGCATGAACCAATCAATGATGCATTTCTAGATGATCATTTTTTCACCATTTCCATGCATTCAACATGGTTTATGGATCTTGCAAACTATTTAGCAATAGGGAGATGTAAAACTCATTTTGCACTATTATAGAAAAAGAAGTTAATTTGAGAAAGCTCCATGTATGTATGGGTGGATAGAATTTTATTTAGACACTACCCTTATCACGTGCTTCATCAATGTGTCTCAAAAAATAAATGCTAAAATATTATTTATGCTTGTCACAATACTCCATAGATAGGCCACTATTTAGTTGTCAGAGCAGCTCAAAAGATTTTAGGATTGTGATATTTCTAACCTACTTTGACCAAAGATGTCTCTTCCTATGAGAAGAATTGTGATAAATTTCAATGGATGGAGAGACCTACTCCAATAATGGATATATTGTTGCAGCCTTAGATGGCTTTGGATCCATTTGATAAATGGGATATTGACCTCATTGGACCAATAGATCAACCTTCTAGTGGATATCATCATATTTTGGTAATCATAGACTATGTAACCAAGTGGGAAAAAGTGAAGGCACTTACAATAGCTTGAGAGGATAAAGTTTCAGATTCTATTTATAAAAATATATTCAAAAGGATTTTAACAACAAGAGTTATTGTTTCTAAACAAGGTCCTCAATTTGTATCAAATATGATTGGTCTATTTATGAAGATATATAAAATAACACACATGAAATCATCTCCCTACCATCCTCAAGCCAATAATCAGGTAGAGGTGATGAACCAAGAAGTTATAATTTTTTGACCAAATCGGTTTCATCAAATAAGTAAGATTGGTTAGACTAGTTAGATGAAGCAATATGGGCCTATAACAGAACGTGGAAAACAACTACCATATTTTCTCCATATGAACTAGTTTATGGTAAAACACCAGTCATGTCCATTGAGTTTCAATATTAGAATTTGAGGATGGAAAAGGACATTGGAATTCAAATGAATAAAGTAGATGAAGAGAGAATTGAACAATTGAATAGGTTAGATGAAATCATATCAAAAGAATTCCTCCATATAGAAATAATTCAGCAATAAGGATAAAAATGGCATGATAAGGACATCGAAACAAGGAATTTCCAACAAGGAGATTGGGCATTATTATATGACTTAAACTTACAAGAATTTAAATTAAAATTCCATACAAGTTGGTTAGGACATTATCAAGTTGAAAAAACATATTCTAATGGAGTAGTACAACTAACTCTCATAGATGGTGAAAAGAAGACTATGCTGGTAAAAGGCCACCGATTGAAACTTTATCACAAACTAGGAATAAAAGAAGGATTTTTGATAGAATTGTAGTCTTATGTATTTTTCACTATTGTTTCTTTCATAGCGATAAATTTAGAATAACACTAAAGGAGAGAAAATAAAGAGAGCGGGTTGGGAACTAGAAATGACAGCCTATTTTCTAGAAGAAAAAAAATGGGGTGAATTGAAAACTAGAAATGGCTATTAACCCACAAGATATTGAAAACCAGCAATGGAAAATTCTTGTTAGAACTAGATCGCTCCTAATGGAACACATGTAAAGAAAAAGCCAAAAAATAATGAAAGGTTTGAAAAGGTATGCATTTATTATATCTAAATACTCATTGATCATTAGTTGTTAATAACTTATATGTCATTTATCTAGGGCATGTGAATATTAGTACAATTAGCTATACAAAATTAATTATTCATAAATATGTTTTAGGAAAATAAAATAAAAATAAAGTATCATTAATACTCAAAGCATTGTGAAAAGACATTGGGAAAGACAAATGTCACATCAACAAAGGATTGCATCTTTTTAAAAATGTTGCCAACTCCAAGAAGAAAATTTGATGGAGAGTTGTCAAGATTTGTTTCATATGAATCAAAAAAATAAAAATCTCTAATTAATTAAGGTTTTCATTATGACAAGTATTAGGCATTAAATTAAAAACTACAAGCAACCCTCAAGTCTGCTAAAATTCCATTTTGAACTTTTGTTGTAATTGGGTGCTTTTACTAAAATTTATGAGATTGCTTATTGTAAGAACTAATCAATGGGGAAAAAGAGGAAATTAGAGTTGGAGAGGTTGGAACAGAATTGGGAGTCAGAGTAGTGGTTGTAGCGAGCTGGGTGGCTAGATTTTCTTAGAATGTATGAGGGTTTTGACAAAGAATTTCTAGATGAATTTGTTCAAAACTTTCATTTGAATATCATGAGAGTTCAAGGGAGGATTATTCATGTAACCACATAAATAGTAGGAAAAGTCTAAGGTATCCTAGATGAAGGAGAGATATTTACCAAGAAAACACCTAATTTGGAGTAATTGATTGAGCAATTTTATAATGCTCAAGAAGATGATAAACGACTAGAACTAGTTAAAAGCAATGGCAACACCAGAGGGATCAACTTGGTTTCACTATCTGAGCAATGAAAAGCCTTGGTAATGGTGCTAATGAAATATTTTACATGTGATGGACAATATGTAATGGTACTTGGGCCTAGTTTAAAGATGTGATGTCATCTTCATTACAGAGAGAAGCAACCCAAGATCAGGGTAAATCTTATAGAATTTATTTTCCATAAACTATCAACAATAATCCATAATGTCAGAAAAAAAAAGAGGTAAGATATTAGTCTCTTATGCATTTAATATAAAAGCATCATTTCATGAAAAATGCAACCAAAGAAGAATCTTTGTATAACTTCTTAATTAGAGAAGGGAGTAGTAGTAATCGTAAAGTTAAGAGGGTAAAAAAAGAACCTAAATCTTAGGTGACATAGAAGCCTAAAGAAAGGGAAAAACATAAACCTAGGGCTAAAGAAATGCAAAAACCTAAAAAATTAGGAAAAATAAAAAAATAGGCCTGAAAAATATAGGAGCCTAAGACTAAAGGGAAGCCAAAATAGAGAATAGATGGAGAAATACCCATTGTTTCTCAATGTTCCCCTAGGTTTCTATCAACTAAATTGAAGCCTAAAGGGTTAGCTTCTCCAATGAAGTAAAAACATTTTACTAGGTTGGAAAAGGAAACTATGCATGTTGAGAAAATAATTGAGGATAATCCTATTTAGGGAAAAACATGACAAGCACAAGAGGAAATATTAGTTCATGAACAACATAATTTGACCACTTAGAAATTCAATGATATGATATGAGTGACACAAGAATATCCTATTGAATAAAATATTCTTGAGAAAGAACATTATATAGAAGAAACACAAGAACTTGCTCAAGAATCTCTAAATGTAGATAGAAATCCTTAGACAAATCCACAAGAATTGTCTTAGGACAAATAAAATGTAGTTCATGACTCGGAAATTGATCAAGTAGATGAAAATATTCATCATGATCAACAACATTTTGAATCCATCCATGTTTCCCCTATTCAATAGGATTCAAACAAAATTGAGGTACACAATAATGATAGTTCCAGTTCTAGAGAAGTGGAGAAAGAGGAGCAATTTGAGGCAAAAATTTCTTTAGAGAAAAAAATGATGAAAGTACAAGATGAATAATTTTTTTAGAGGAGAGAGGGGAAATACATTTTGGAAGAAGAATAGGTTGCAGAGATGCCAGTAAAAATACTATTCACTGAAGAAGAGATGCAATTGAGGGAAGATCTTTTTCTCTCTTGGAAGGAACATGAGCTTGAAGAAGAGAAACAAATAAGAGAATAATTGTATGCTCAAATGAATGATAGAGAGAATCAACTTCAGAAACAATTGGTCAACTTAGAAGCTAAAAATAAAAGAAAACAAGAAGAAATGAACATGATGCAATATGATATAACCCAAATTAAACAAGGACTCGCTGAAGTAAAAGTAAGATATGAAGATCAGATAGAAAGTTTACAAAAACAACTATATGATGTTAGGATACAGATTGATCAACAACCATCCACTTTCACAACCCCACCTAGATATATTTCTCTTGTAGAGGAAATATATAAGCAACAAATGGTAGAATTACAAAAACAACAACTAGAGAAGGTAATTAAAGAAAGAGATGAAGCTGAAAGTAGGGTAGAATATGTAGTACAAATTGCTTTGCATTTAAATTGTTTAAAAAAACCTTCATGAATATATGTTCTTTCCTTTAGGGAGCAATTTTTACTATGGAAAATTAATCAGATTAGTTTAAAAAGGAAACTAGATTATGAAGATGATTTTGAGTTCATGGTTGACTACACTACTAGCATTCCTATGGTTCACAATTCTATGTGTAAATTTTATTTGCATGAGTTCTTGTTGGTTCATCATGTTCGGTCTTTTTTCAATCTATATGTTGGAGAGTGAAATTGAGAGCATTTAAAACATTTATGCAAAATAAAAAAGAGTGGGATAATAGGAAGGATAGGTTCTTAGAAATGCAAGTGAGGATAGGTCTTCCTATGAGAAATGAATATCCAAAAACCACTACTTTTAGAGAAGAATTCAATGAAATTACATAGATTGGTGATACTATGGAGATATATAGATAAAATCTACAACAATTTTTTAGGGAATACAAAGATGTTGTTAAGTGCCTAAAATTCCAAGCTTGTAGTGGTATCAGGGAGACATATGAATCTATTCCCCTCAAAATTAGGCAAAGAGAGCTTATGCCACCTCAAAATTTCATTTGGTCACAAACAAGAGAAATCAAGATCTGAAATATTATTGAATTACAAGGAGCTAGGTGGATTGTAATGTGATTTAGACCTCCCTTAATTATTCATCTTGTTCCTCAGTTTAATTCACCAAATAGGTTTGATGGTGATAGACTTAGAGATTACATAGTTGATGTTGTTTTAACTAATGGGTATCAATATGCCAGAGCTTATGTTAGATATAATTTAAGAGAAATGTGTTTGAGCATCATTATGGAAGAGGAGAACATAAACTTACTAGATCTGCCATGATGAGGACATCATCTAGTTTAGGAAGGGGAGAAATTGTGAGCATTAATTAATACATTTTTATTTTTCCTTTTAAATGATCCAAGAGACATCTTTTGAATGCTAATATCTATAATTGATAGGACTTACATGCATTTATACTTATAGTATTGACATTTTAAGTTGATTTTGAACTAATGCATTAATGTTGATATTTGAATGGTAATTTGTGTCTTTTCCTTATCTATTATTGAATGAATCTTGTGAATCTATGTCATTATTGTGCATATTTTTGTTGATATCTCTACCTATTATTTTCTATTAGTGTCAAACACTTAGTCATATACTAGGTAGAATTAGAAGGTCATCACTGTGATTGAACTACTCTATATTGGTCGAGTTATGAGATAGACTTGTATATAAACATGTATATATTGAGCTCTATAGGAGCCAAGTAAGTATTTGGTCACTAAGTATTTTCAATGTAAGATGCATCTAATGTTTATTAAGAAGTTAGGGCATATTGAAGATGAGTTACATAGAAGGTGTTGAGCATAGTTAAGACAAATTGTCAACAACATATATAGTGAATTTTGAGTATCGAAGATAATTAGTGCTGACAAATGCAAAATTGGCATTCAAGTCAAGAATGATACAAAATTTGAAGTAAACCATTTCTAGGCAACATGGGAAAGGTGTTTAATAATTTTAGAGGTTGTTACATAATTTTTTATGCATTTTATGACATGGATTGTAGATCCCTATGTTCTATGAAGAACCAATCAGATAAAGAGGCAAAACAAGGAAGAATCTAGAAAACTCTTTACAATATCTTTATATAGAGAAGATCTTAACCTATTTCAAATACATAAAATAGAGAGAGGATTTTATGGTGATGAGAGGGAGAAAACAAGCTATTAGTATGATCAGATAGTAGATTAAGTGTGACAGTGAAAGCATTGCAGAAGAGGCAAAGAGTTCCATTATTGTAGAACAGAGAAAGTGACCTTATCTAAGAAGTGAAGAACAATAAAAATAAATCAAATTAGAGATCAGATCAGATTGAAGAGAGGAGAGGAGGTCCAAAAAATCTTATTAGAGAAAACTGAGGATTAGGTAATGAATCATTTTTAATAGATTGAGTCAGGGATAATATCTTAACATAGTGGTCCTATTAGATCTTTGTAAATCTCCTAACATAGTCCTTACTTTTTTTTAAGTGTAAAATAATATAACAAGGTGAGATCAAATAGTCTTAAATAGTTTTAATAGGGAAGACCTCACAAGGAAGATCATTGGATATGGTCAAACATTGTAACCCTAATAGGTTAAGTTTATTACTGTAGTAGTGAAGATTTGTGGGTGTCATCTCCACCCTATTTTTATCTTCACCTTGGAGGGTTTTTTGGGTAACCAAATCTTTATGTTGTGTATTTAAATTTCATACATGTGATTGATAAACTAGATCTATATGTTATTATAGTTTGATTTTATAAATTATGCATGCATAAGACATTGGACATGAGATGGTGAATGTGGTGAATGAAAGAAATAATTGTTAAAAATGATAAAGTATTATAGATCCTATTTCACCCCCCCTTTCAGCATCTTGGTTTCCAACTAAGACTTCCAAGAATTGGTATCAGAGAAATGGTTCTTTTCAAATGTTTAACAACTTGGAGTTTAGATCTTGGAGATGGAGGCTTATAAATTGGACAAGGTTATTGTTAGGATAAACCATGGACAGAAATAAAAACTACATGCAAATATAACCAATAATAGAAAATAATAGATCACACAGAAATGAACACAAGGCACCAAGATTTAACATGGTTCACCCAATCCCTGGGCTACGTCCACGAAATAGCAAGTTTGATCTTATTACAATCTAGTGATTACAACCTGATTACAATCCGTAATCCCTTACAACTCAATATCGCTGTAAGAACCAATTTTGCATCACAACATAATGAAAAATACCCAACCCTAAACCCTTTTATACAAGTATTAAACCACTTTAGGGTTATAACATGTTGGCCATAATTAGCCATAACTTTAGTGGTGAATCTACGAATGGCGAATAGTACCAAAATGATTGGCGAATAGTACCAATTTTTTTTTTTTTGGGGTGATGCCTTGAACCCCACTAATTATGAAGTATGTACAGTACTTTCCTGATCAGTCACCACAATCTAACAATCTCCCACTTGGAGACTGATCATGTAGCAATACCACTACCACATGGGGCTCCCATTGGATCAAACCACCCTAGACTCTACTATTCTTTTATGCATGTTCAGTCTAAAAGACCAACCAAAGCTGAAGAGGAGTTCAACTTCTCCCTTATTACAACCTTTGTCAACATATCTGCTAGATTGTCATTGGTATGTATCTTCTCTAGCTTTAACTGTCCATCCTCCAAAACTGACCGAATGAAATGGTACTGCAACTGTATGTGTTTGGTCTTAGAATGCAGAGCTAAATTCTTAGCAAGATGAATGGCACTCTGACTATCTGTGAACAAATAATTATCCTTCTGAGGATGTCCCAATTCTTCCAAGAGGAATTGAAGCCATATCATCTCCTTGGATGCCTCTGTAGTAGCAACATACTCTGCCTCTATAGTGGATAGAGCATTAATCTTTTGTACCCTAGAAACCCAGCTCACAACTGCCCTACCAATAGTAAAGACATAACCTATAGTGCTCCACCTGGTATCAATATCCGCTGCCAAATCTAAGTCAACATAGCCCTGTAAATCAGTAGTAGAGCCCACAAAGTGTAAACACTTATTGGATGTTCCTCTCAAATATCAGAGAATCCACCTGACAACATTCCAATGCTCAAATCCTAGATGACTCATATACCTGCTAACGACTCTCACTGCATGTGCAATATTTGGCCTAATGAATACCATAGCATACATAAAGCTTCCTACAGTTGAAGCATAGGGTACCTTGGACATCTTATCCTCCTCTTCCTGTGTCTTGGGACACATCTCCTTAGTCAATTTCAAATGACTAGGTAAAGGTGTGCTAACAGCTTTAGCATTTTCCATAGAGAAACGTTGCAACACCTTCTCAACATAATCAACTTGAGATAGCATCAATGTTCTGTTCTTCCTATCTCTGTAAATATTCATACCAAGGATTTGTTTTTCTGCCCCCAAATCCTTCATAGCAAATGCATGTGCTAACTGGCATTTTAGCTCCTTAATATGATCCATGTTAGACCCAGCTACAAGCATATCATCAACATATAGACATAAAATAATGTAGCTATCATCATCCAACCTCTTAAAATAAACACAATAATCTGAATGACACCTGTAATAGCCATGCTCATGCATAAACCTGTCAAATTTTAGATACCATTTTCGAGGTGCTTTCTTCAAGCCATATAAACTTTTCTTCAATTTGCACACTAAGTTCTCCTTACCTTTGACCTCAAATACTTGTGGCTGGGCCATATATATTTCTTCATCCAAATCACCATGAAGAAAGGCTATTTTAACATCCAACTGCTCTAAATGCAAATCTTCAGTAGCCACAAGACTTAAAACAATACAGATAGAAGTCATTTTAACAACAAGAGAAAATATCTCATCAAAATCAATTCCTTTTTTCTATGCAAATCCTTTTACAACTAACCTAGCCTTAAATCTTTTCTTACCTCCTTCCTCTTCTTTCAGCCTGTAAACCCACTTATTCAGTAAAGCCTTTTTACCTGCAGGCAACTTGCATAGATCCCATGTCTTATTTTGTAGCAAAGAGTCTATTTCATCTTTCATTGCAAACTCTCACTAAATCTTAGTATCCACCTGCATAGCTTCATCATAACTTTCAGGTTCACCAGCATCAGTAAGTAAAATAGAATACAAAGAGGGAGAAAATCTTTATGGAGGTCTAATTTGCCTCGTTGATCGTCTAACATTCACTAGTGTGTGTGGTATTTGTTGTTGCAGTTGTTGCACATCATGATGAATGGCTGGAACATCAGCTTTTGGAGTATCATCCAACACTACATAATCATCTTCTTTCTTCTCATGTTGCTGCAACAGATCTTTGTACAACACTTTCTCATTGAATATGACATCTCGACTTCTAACAATTTTAAGATTTTCAAAATCCCAAAGCCTATAACCAAAGTCATTAATGCTATATCCAACAAAGACACATTTCTTTGATTTAGCTTCTAGCTTGGTTCTATTTTCAGAGTTTATATGAGCAAAAGCTTCACAACTGAAGGTCTTGAGAAAAGAATAACTCACCTTCTTACCACTCCATGCTTCCTCTAGAATACCATAGCCCAAAGGAGTAGAGGGACCTCTATTAATAAAATATACTACAGTATTGATAACCTCTGCCCACATGTGTAAGGGCAACCTAGCATGCAACATCATGCTCCTTGCGCGCTCCATTATAGTCCTATTTATGCGTTCAGCCACTCCATTTTCCTGTGGAGTCCTTGGAATAGTTTTCTATCTACGAATACCATTAGTGGAGCAATAATCTTCAAATTCATGACTGCAATACTCACCACCATTATCATATTTGAGATATTTTAATTTCTTACCAGTCCCATTTTCAACCAAGCATTTCCATTTCTTAAAAGTTTGAAATACATTTGATTTTTGTCTAAGGAAATAAACCCATACTTTTTTAGTTGCGTCATCAATAAATGTAACATAATAATGAGAGCCACCAAGGGAAGATACCTAAGCTGGTCCCCATACATCTGTATGCACAAGCTCTAATTTCTTCTTTTTGTTTTCCTTCCCAGTCTTTACAAAACTCACTCTCTTTTATTTTCCATACACACAACTTTCATAGAAATCCATATTAACACATTTTAGACCTGGTAAAACTTTCTTTGAATGAAGTACTTTCATACCTTTCTCACTCATGTGCCCAAGTCTATTGTGCCATAGTGCTATATCAAAATCTACAACAACTATTTGTTCTCCCTGCTCAACTGCAGCAATTGTTCCTGAACATTCATTTTTCTTTGAAACAATCAAAGTAGTAGGAACAATATGACCTGTACAAAGATATAAGGTGCCTACTTTCACACCTTTTGCTACTACAAGGGAACCTTTTGAAACCTTCCAATTTTTATCATTAAAAGTAACTACACAACCCTCATCACCGAGTTGCCCGGCTGAAATTAAATTTCTACTCAGCCTTGGAACATGTCTTACCTCATGTAGTAGCCAATGATTCCCATTCTGCAACTTAATCTTAATTTTTCCCTTTCCAACAATCTGACAGGGTTCATTATCCCCCAAATAAACAAGCCCAAAATCCCCTTGGACATAATCAATGAAATAACCTCTATGAGGTGTAGCATGAAATGAAGCACCATAATCTAAAACCCATGAATCATCAACACTCTCTAAAGATAGAAGCAAAGCATCCTCTTTGGATTTGTTACTTACCACATTTGCCTCCTTGTCTCCATCTGATTTATCTCCTTCATTTTTCTTTTGATTCCAACAATCTTTCTTTTTGTGCCTTGGTTTCCCACAGTACCAGCAATCATTTGGTCCTCTTGATTGAGACCTCATCCCCTTTGATTTTCCTCTTGATTTCCCACGATTTCTAGAGTTACTTCCTCTTTCAGTCGTTCTACCCCTACTTTGTGCATTCAAAGCACTTCCTGATGTAGATCCACCTAAGGATTTCCTATGAGTTTCCTCACTCAAAACAACACCGATCACATCATCATATTTTAGGGCACTAGATCCAAGAATAGAATTACTCACTGCCATTACCAAGCCATTCCAACTTTCAGGAAAAGAACACAAAATGAAGAGAGCCCTAATTTCTTCATCAAAATTGATAACCACAGAAGATAACTGACTAGTAATAGTATTAAACTCATTTAAATGATCTACAACAGATTCACCTTCTGCCATTTTCATATTAAATAAATGCTTCATGAGAAATACCTTGTTTGAAGTGGAGGGCTTTTCATACAGTGTCGCTAGGGTTTTCATCAAATCTTCTGTCATCTTTGCTTTTGTAATATTAAATGCCACCGATGGTGCCAAGCATAACCAAATGCTTTTGAGTGCTTTTCTATCCAAAAGATCCCATTCAGCCTCTAACATAGTTCCCTGATTCTTGGCTTTGCCTTCCAACGACTTCCATAAATCCTTCTGATATAGATAGTCTTCCATTTGCATCTTCCATAACTAGAAGCTCTGCCCATTAAACCTATCAACCCTCAACTTACCCTCATCTGCCATCGCTCCCACTCAACCATGAGACTCCCACTTAACTGTGAGACTTTCCTGTAGAGGATAATTGAAAGACAACCTCACTCTAATACCACTTGTTAGGATAAACCATGGACAAAAATAAAAACTACATGCAAATATAACCAATAACATAAAATAATAGATCACACAAAAATGAACACAAGGCACCAAGATTTAACGTGGTTCACCCAATCCTTGGGCTACATCCACCAAATAGCAAGTCTGATCTTATTACAATCCAGTGATTACAACCTAATTACAATCTGTAATCCCTTACAGTTCAATACTGCCACAAGAACCAATTTTGCATCACAATATAATGAAAAATACCCAACCCTAAACCCTTTTATACAAGTATTAAACCACTTTAGGGTTATAACATGTTGGCCATAATTAGCCATAACTTTAGTGGCAAATCTATGAATGGCGAATAGTACCAAAATGATTGGCAAATAGTACCATTTTTTTTTTGAAGTATGTACAGTACTTTCCTGATCAGTCACCACAATCTAACAGTTATTGACAATTAGGTGACATCCAAATCATACTGTAGCAACTTGAAACAACAAGATAGGAATTGAGGAAATCCCTAAAAAGGAGAAAGGAATAGGTTATTCAAATAAATGAGTTTCATTATGAAGAATTTTAAACTAAAGGACTGTGTGGAACTGATGAAGGGTGCTTCCCTTAATACCATAAATACATAAGAAAAGCAAAGAAATAATAACAGTTTTCAAGAACAAAATATGGGCTTCTTATTATCACTGCAAATGTGGAACTATAGAATTCAAGATTACAATATGATAACCTACATGGGCACCTTCATTATAGTAATCTACAAGAAAAAGCTATGAGCTATCACCCAGAGTTGCCCTAGACAATGTTCTGGCATTTTTTAAACAAGCAATTTTATGCCATCCAAGAAGGTTCTAGATACTCAAAATTAATACCTAGGGCCAATTGACCCTAAAAATACTTATAGAGTCAGCCAAATACACTTTTGACATTTATTTTGGAAGTTGTGGTAGGCCCAACTTCAGAAGGCCATAACTCTTGAACCATTTCTTTGATTGGTTGTTATAACCACTTTTCGAAAACCTCAACTTTTGATCTATAGGCTTAGATTTGTAGAAGAACCTATCCGTCAAGTTTTTGAGCTTCATATGGGCACTTCTAGGCCTTCAACATTGAGCCTAAAATTTATATACCAAAATTACAAACCAAAAATCTTTAATAAATCCATGAATACACATGATATGACACTGAGCCTCAACTGGTAGGTTGATATATCCAAGATGAATATCCACCTTTGAAATTAGGGCATTCTGAGATCGTATGACTAATTATTAAGTAGAAAGCCTTGATAGACAATGACTCTACATTAATACAACCCTTATTCAAATAACTAAAATGAAATATTTTTTGTTAATGCAAGATTTCTCTTACACCTAGGATGATCCTGCATTAGACACTCAGGGTAATTTGAGAAGTGACCCCATCATGTCTCAGGTGTTCAAAGGAAAACCTAGATGGTTAACCTCCTCCCTTGCTAGACATTATGAACCTTCTATTGACCTCCCTTTCCATTTGACTAAATATTATTCATAAGTTTTGTTCCTTGTACTTTTTCCAAAATGATTGTCTACTATCTCCTTAATCTCCTTTGAAGTCGAAGTAGCTACTAGAATACTCAACTATGCTTCTGAAATCTTCATTTCCTTCTTCATAATACTCTATCAAATATTAAATGTTAAATATTGGTGAAATATTCAATTTAGTAGGAAACTCCACTTCATAGGCATTTCCAAAATCATGCCTTTTCACTATCTTGCATAGTCCAAACTTCTTCATCTTTAGCTTATTGTATGTACCAAATGGAAAATGCTCCTTTCTCAAATGAATCATGACTTACTCTCAAATCTAAAATTCCTTATACCTCCTTTTCACATCTTCCTTATCTTTTTACTGTGTATTCATCTTTGTAATGTTCTTCCTCACCTCCTCATGAATATTATTCAAATGTTTAGCAAATTCTTCTGCTTCAACACTACTTATCTCTCCTTTATCCAACCGCTACAATTCATAAGAATTTTTGGGACTTCTCCTATATACAATCTGGATTGGTGATTTACCACTATGCCTATTGACAAAATTATTATATACAAATTTTTCTTGTGGTAAAATTAGATCCCATCCTTTTGGTTTATCTCCAACCAAGCATCTCAACAAGTTTCCTGAACCATGATTCACAACTTATGTTTTCCCATTAGTCTATGGATGATGTGATGATCTAAACTTCAAACCTATCTTTAATTTCTTCCATAATTTATGCCAAAAATACCCAATAAACTTGGTATCTCGATCTAAAACTATACTCTTTGGTAGACCATGTAGTCTCACCACTTCTTTTTAAAACAACTTTGCTGCATGAACAACATCACTAATCTTCTTGTAGGGAATGAAATGAGCCATCTTTGAAAACTTGTCAACCACCACAAGAATATAAGCATGCCCTTGCTGAGTCCTTGGTAATCCAAGAATGAAGTCCATTCTAACATCCTCCCATGGCTTCTCTAGTATAAGTAATGGTTGATACAATCTTGTACTCTACTTCACTCCTTTTTCCATCTGACATACTCTACAACTCTCCACAAAATTCTTCAAATCTTGCTAAAACTATGGCCAGTAATAATTCTCAACAACCAAAGAAATGGTCTTATCTCTCCCAAAGTGTCCAACCAATCCTCCAATATGCTTCTCCTTGGAATGCACTAGAATGCCCTACCTAGAGATCCTTGGAACAAGGATTCAATGCAAGCCAAGATATATATTTTTTTAAAGTATGAATGCACATGACAACATCATACATGGATCACAAAGATCACAATGGAAGACTTTACCAACAAACCTAGCCACCAATGGATCTCCAAATGCCACTGCCTAACTAACACACACAAACTAAGAAATGAAACCAAAGATGACCATGGAACAAAGAATATTAGATCTATCAAAGCATGGGAAATTAAGTAAACCCAAAGGGTACTCAAAACACCAAATTTCATTCCTTGAAAACTAGTGGAGATGCCCCCTATTTTTCATGTGAGGAAACACAACTGATATATTTTTGTGCAAGGATATACTCCTTTGCAAGAGGATGTACAACAAGCCATGCAAGGATTTTCCCAATTGCACCAGAACTTGCTTGGCCCAATAGCCAAAAAACCCCAAATTGGTGTTGGGTTTTGTACGAGGAAGCATTAAGAGCTGCATGAGAAAACCCAACACACCATGCACACTTTTTCACTCTTATGTAAGAAAGTAAAATCTTGCATGAGGATCCACAACAAA
The DNA here is from genome assembly GCA_028749045.1 of Cupressus sempervirens. Taxonomy (NCBI): domain Eukaryota; kingdom Viridiplantae; phylum Streptophyta; class Pinopsida; order Cupressales; family Cupressaceae; genus Cupressus; species Cupressus sempervirens. The sequence goes on from CM053788.1 coordinate 195,779,446, forward strand.
AAACTAGAAAAAAGATGAAATAAAAAGATAGAATGAAGATTTCCTCCACATTGGGGAGTACCAAATCCAAGTAGATCAAGGAATGAATACTCAAGAGCATAATTGAAAAGATGCCATGAAACAAGAAAGAGGAACATCTATCCATTTAAACCATAGCAACATATGAAAGAACATGTGTGTTGGCGCTCAAAATTGCAGCCCAGATTTTGAGCACTGTTGAGACTATAAGCCCCTATGAATGCTTTTCATGCTTGTGTACCCGGAATGGTGTTTTATGTTTCTAACACCCTTCATTCAGCCTACACATATGTTTCATAATGTTAAATTGATATCCCAAGCCATTCAACAAAGTTCCTTTTTGAGTGGTTCTCAGTTCTGCATTTCCTGCCTGAGTGTTAAATAGCGACATAGAGCCATGTTTGCATTTAAATATCTTTTACCCAGTTATGTTTCATGATTCGCCGCTTTGAAGATATTTAGTATGCATATCAGAGAACCTATGTTTCAAGTTTCAAGATATTTTGAATCCATTTGACTAGGTTTCGAACCCCTCAAAGTTGGTCAGTTATCTCTGCTATAAATTTGCATTCTGTTCATATTTCTAGGTAGCCCTGTTTGACAGAATATAATTTTTGACCAGTTCACCCAAGTGAGAAAATTCCTTTTGCATCATATTATAGGGGTAAAATAATTTACATGTTCAAGTTTGGAGCTTATGATGAATCCGGTTGATCAGCTTTCAAACGCGATTCCATTTGCAATTTTTAAAGTTTCACTAGTAGTCGGAAGTACAGATTGATTAGGGGCCCTATTTGAGATGTTGTATCTTTGTGCCCGTGATTGATAGGACCAAATGGTTTGTTCCCTTATACTCTACTCTAAAAATACTACAAGTGTGCCATTTTTTAGAACTTGACGAATCCGTCTTCACACTTTCCAGCATCATTCCATGTGCAAAAAACATTACCTTACTGATGTTCACTGTCCTGCAATTCCAAGTAGCTAACTTTAGAGCTTCGCCAAATGCACCCCGTGATTCGTCATGAGCCCAACTCATAGAAGTACATTCCCCTCATAAAAAAGTATCAATGCCCCAGTTTTTAGAATCTCAAGTGCCCGTTTGCCTAGTTTTCAAGGCTCAAACCAAACGCAATTTCCATCTTTTTGACATATTATTCTGCAGGTAGTTTTAAGTTGGCAACTTCGGAGGTCGATATCTTTTGACTCTGATGTCATCATGAGATGAGATTTGGCAAGCTTGCTGAACGTGTTGGAGAGATGATAGATCTTGAGTTTCGGAGCTCGGTCAAGTGATTTTGACAGTTTTTAAAGCTAGGCAACAGGCCTCCTGACAGTGATTTCATAGTGGTGCGAAGATGATCAAAGTAAGTTTTCAATGATGATCCAGCGTTCAAATGGGTTTCCAGTCAGTTTGAGGAGGTTGATGGATCAATTTGCCATGTTAGTTGTTTAGCAACGAATATTTTTTAGTTGGACCCACTTTGGGGCCCGACTGATTCCATCAAATTAATAATGACCATAAAAGCTCTAAAGTGATTGAGTGGATGAATATGCCTTTTGTATATTGAGCACATCATGGAGTTCATAAAAATCTCAAAGTCTTGCTTTGAACTTTCATGATCATACCTCGAAGGTCAAGAGATAATGGCAAACTTTGTCATAATGACTTCCCATTGACGGCAGCATCCCTTGGTGCTAAGGATAAATTTATGTATTTAACATTGAGTGATGATAAAAAACAATATTTTAAAATTGGGCAAATGATTAGTGCATTGAGAGGAAGCTCCATGCAAGTAGATAAAATTCCTAAACATCCCACGAAAAGGGAGAGGAGGCTGAGAGCTCCAATGAAGTGACTTTCCATGGAGAGAAGCTCCAAGCGTAAGTAAGAATGAAGCCGCAATAGTCTAGAGAAGCTCACGTCCAAAGATGGTGCAAGGATTTGCATGTTAGAGACCCACATGGGCAGAGATGCGGGGTAGGGGTATGTAAGAAGAAATCCGCAGACCAGTAAAAACAAAAGCAAAACATCACTTGAATGGAGAGTAAGCCGCCTGTTAACGAGAAAAGCGCATGGAAAAGCATTTAGAGGCCATTATCCCACATCGTCCGTGGGAGGTCTTTTTCATTTGTTTAAATGCAACTTTACATTTATAGTGTGATGTCTAAAAGATAGTGGCCCTTTTGAAGATAGCGCTTAGGCCCGTGGGGCCCATGGTTGGGATGAAGACTTGGTCAAATTTTGACTCGCCACATGTATGAGCGTCAGACCAAGATTGCGTGAGAGCGTAAAATGATTTGAAAGACTCTTCGGTCTTACGCTCGCGTGTGAACGGGAGCAAATCTCGAAGGAGTTCCGATTATACGCTAAGGAGATTCACGTATAGGCGTGAACCAAGTTTTCAAGCTCTCTGATGGTATGTGAGTTGAAGACCCCGTAGGCCCGAGAGATGAATTCTAAGTATCACCGGTAGTATGCGCTTGTGAAGGCGTAAAGGGATGAATTTCGTATGAGCGGAAGTCAATTTTTCATGTCTCACGGTGCTACAGGATTCACCATGAGAACGTAAAAGCAGATGAACGTAAGGAAAAAATTGGAAGCTCATGGTGCTACAGGAGATGGAGATGAAAGAATTAAGGAAGTTAATTAATATTAAAATATTAATTAATTAAAAACATCTAAATCTTGCACAGTCAGTCAAATTTTGACATATGGTATCATAGGAATGGAGGGTTGAGAAGATTTTGAAAATAAAGTAAAAGTTCAGAAAAGTTCCAACCCATGAAATGAAAAATTTAAATGAATTTGAATTTTTATATAGTTTAGACTATATACCTTTTTAAATTTTTCATTTTTAAGTGCAAAGCCATAGTCTAGGACCAAATTTTCAAATGGTCATAACAGGGGCAATTTTTGTCCAAATCAGGCATTTCAATATACCGTCAAAATTGGGAAGAGCTGAATTTTTTGATTCTGGAGTCAGATTTTGCATAGGTAGCAATGTGTTCGAGCTATACCAGGTTTTCTCCCAAGTTTCCAGATTGTAACTATATTTAGGTAATCAAAGATCATAACTAATTTATAACATAGTAATGACCTGAATATGGTTAAAGGGCAGAAGAAATACAGTTTGGGTTGAAATTTGAACACATTCATTTAGTAAAATTTGAGTTTTACCATGCATTTTAGTGAAAATCAGATATGTTGGTGACTCAAAGGATTCCATCATTCAGTAGGAGATATTTTGCAAGTTTGTTATAGGCAATGATTGAATCAAATCAGATCAAGATGGAGAAGGAAGGACAAAGTTTTTAGTTGCTAGAAGATTGAATTTCAAGTGGACACTTGTCAAGTAAAGATTAGGTCCAGGAATTCTTTTTCTTCTATATTTTTCTTTCTTTCTGTCATGTTTTTGGTTCCAGTTCCTTGGAAAAAATCTTCTCATGACTGTGATACCAGATTTTGGATCCAGTTCTTGATGCATTTCCAATACTGAGACACCATTTTCTTTCAGCAACTTCTTCTCATGTGAACAGTAGTAGTGCAGATAATATAGATAGTTCTGAGATATTAGGTTGTTTCATGTTTTAATTTTATGCATATGAATGTATAGTTTCAAGGAAATGAATACATATGAACAACAATTTCACTAGTTTTGTTCTGGTTCCTGTCTCCTATCTCAGCAATCTGTAAGTCTTATGTGGTTTTGGAACAAAGATTTGAGACCCATTTGCATCCCTTTTAGGTTGTATGTTTGATGTATTTTGCTGTTGGACCAAAGGGCCAAGTAAATGCTTGATATGTTTAAACAAGGTTACTGGTTGTTTGAGAAGGATATTTTATGAGAATGAGACTTGAATGAACACTGATGTCTGAATCACAAGGTGGTTGGATAGATCTGATGTCTGGGTATATGAGATACGTCCTGATGTCACAGATGTATTTTTTGAATTCATGGAATTGCCCAATGGATTAGGCACTGATTAGTTATAGGATCACTGGTTATATTATTGCATTTTTGAGGTTTTGTTGAATCAACATCTTTAATCAAATGAATTTCCCTTTCATGTTGAAGAACTATAAACAGAATGCCCTCACTCAACTTATGAATTTCATTATTTTGCATCTAGCTACTGCAGATATATGTTATTTCATAAATTATCAGGAGAAATAAGGATTTTATCTGCTTCATATTAGATTCAGTGTATGCTTTGACAACTGGTACCATATAAAGAATCTACAGGTCTACCCGCCTAGGTTTTGCAAAGCCTGAAGTAGAAGAAGGGTCATGCCTTATAGTTGGCCTGGTGTCTAAATGGATGTGTTGATAATGGGAGTTAGCTGCCCCTAGATGTGTCATATTCTCATCAGGGTAATTGGAAATGGGTAACGTTTTCAAACACCAACAATGTGGAAAGAAACATCACAATGTAAATACATGGTTCATAAACCAAACACCATATGAAGTAAACATGAACATATAAGCACCAACACAACTAAAACTTGTGACCAGTTTCTACCAACCATAATAGCATCATGAGACCTCAAAGGTCCTAGCCATCCCTCACGCGTAACATCCAAAACTATCAACTAGATAGTTAGAGCTATCTTATGAGGATGTCACTACTAAAGTGTAATAACATCATAAGAAAAAGAAATCTAACATACTAATCTAAGAAGAAATAGATAATCCAACTAAGAAGATCACATCATCTAATCATATGCTAAACATTATAATAAGGGAATGTGTTAAATAAATTAACATCATCTAAACATGATATCTAAACATTCTGATGAAAGCATAAATTGCAAGAAAGCATATTTCAAAACTCGAAGTACCAAGTGAAAACATCCAAAAATAGTTGCACTAGGACAATAGACCTTCTCTATACACCAGTCCCCAGTAGTGGTTTGGGTAGCTACACCTCCAAACCATGTGAAACCTATAGGTCCACTCTTGCCATGCTGATGGAGATAATGATACAACCACAAACACACAAAAAGCACAATTTCCATGGCTAACACTCATGCCGGATAGTAATGATGACTAAAACTAAGATCATAAAATAATGTAAGAACAATAGGTCCTGGTCAGACACTCAACATCCTACTATGTAGGGCCTAACATCATGGAGAGTCTCTTGATATCAATAAGCCCAAGCTAGTATTGGCAATTGAACTCCTCAATGGAAGACACACACTCCAAGTGACAACTCTTCCCAATAGAAGGTGCACAATCCCAAATTTTTAATTATCTTAAATTTATTACCACCCAATCTTTTATTTAGTTATCACTTACTTAAAGGTCCTTTGCCAAACTCAGGAGTGATCACCGAGTTGCAAGATAGAAGTCCCTCCATATACTACCCTACACTACCCATGCTCATCTAATGATGAGTGCCCATAGGCATGCATATTCCCAACCCAACCCCAAATGATCATAACTCCTAAAAGTACCATGGAAAATTAGGCCTTGCAAGTCACTCAAAAATTGAACGTGCATGTTCTTGTGTGTGACACACCACCATCACGAAGATCATAACACAAGGATTGGATGAGAACATAAGAAAAATATCACTCAACCAAAAAAAAACTCAGGAGGATAGATTCTACATGAATTCCAATAAATAATAAAACCATACATCATGAACTCACTCAACCGGCCTCAATCTGAGAGGATGGATTCTATATGAATCCCAATTATGCAACAAGACCACACATCGTGAACTCACTCAACCAAACACAAAATTAGGAGTATAGATGTGATACACATCCCAATGGAACATAAAGGTACAATAATGATCTAACTAGCATCCTAATAGATGATCCAAGTTCATGACAAACATCACACCAAGAAAACTTGATAAAATAGGGAGACACACAAAATGAGGTAGAAACCCAAAAACTCAAAAACTTCAAAAATAAAAACCATTTGGTCTTAGGGCACAAAAGCCATGAAATTCCAATAAAATTTGGATTTGGAGTCCATATGCAAAAATGGCTAGCATAATGGTGCAAAACCCCAAACCCTCATCCTAAAAAATAGGAAAATTCCCATACTGTCCAACTGAGTAGAGTTAGCATATAGAAACAGAGGGGAACACTAGTTTTCAGCCTCCTAACAAATGGCTACCAAAAACAGAAGTAGAAACAAAGCTGAAATAATAAAATAGGAGAGCACTACCTGGTACCCAAAAGGGAAAAATGGGAATCTGAACCATACAATAAAAATCTTGTAGAAGTAGCTGAAAATTGTGGCAATCCAAGGTCTCCTTGAGCTAGATCCAATGAGACTAATCTCACGACGATCCCACACCCAAAGCTCCCACAATGAACAAAATAGTAAATCCTCATGATGGGGATTTTGGGTTTTACTCTCAAACTTTCTAATTCAAAAGTGAGAAGTAAGGAATTAAATTCCTTTTTGGATACTTATTTCCTTTTCGAGTGAATAATGGATTAGGGCAAATAACTAGGAGGACTAGTTAAATCTTCAATCAAACCAAACGAAAATAGGCTATTCCAAATAATTAGAATTCATCTATGGAAAAGCTACTAGAAATTAAAAACAGTTAAAATAAAGCCTAGAAACCCTTAAATCAAAAATCACAGAAAGCCTTAACAACTTTGTGACAATGCAAAACTCTAAATGCATAGACACATTCATTGGTCAAATCACATAATGCAAATGAGTCTAGATTTATTAAATCAATGAAAGGTTTAATTAAATAATTAAATAAGATACATTAGCCATACATGAATGACATTGGTAAAATAGAAACAACTGAATCACTAACTCCATGTGCTACTACCAAGGATATAAATTTTGCACACTAAAATACATGATCAAGTGCAATTGCATATAATAACCTAGCCAAAGAAATAAATGCATTAAATCACCTAATTTAACCATTTATTCAATTATACTAAAATAATTTATTTACATCACTCATGTTCACATATAGCATAATGAAACAAGAATGAAGTAAATAACCATAGCATTAAATCCATCACATAACATAATTAAAGATATGTCCAACTACTAGATAACTGTTGGGAATTCATTTTGCACGAGGTTAATGGTAGGAATCCATTGTGTAATTCCTCTCTTGAAAAGAAAATCTTTTTAAGGATCCACTCCAAGGTTCAATATTTGTCTTGTGACATACCAAAATCTGCTCAGTAGAAAATAAATGTGAGTGTTCACAAGGATGCCTTTGCTGGTTCTAAAAAATCTTTTATCTTAGAATTGTTTTCTCTCTCAAAATATCACACCAAAAGAACAATATTTTTATATTTTCTATTTTTCAATGCATGCAACTACCAATGCAACTAAAATGCATTCCTATCCTAAAAAGGGGTTAGCAAAGAAAATAATGAAACTAAAAGAAAATAACATGAAATCAAATGACTTGAAATTGAAATTCCTAAATGGACAAGCTACAGAACACAACACGTTACGAGTTAAACCTTTGAAGAAATTGGTAAGAAACCAATGAAAATAGGAGCAGTGCTTCCTAGAATCCACTGATGCAATCTTCAGAGATAATCTTTAACAAGTCGAATGATGTTTCACTCTTCATCGAATCACAAGGCCACAAAAAGTGTGCTCATGAGAGACAAAAAGCTATGTAGACACAAATCAAGTGATCTCTTCTCAAGCTTGTTACATTAGCAGAATTCATATATTTGTAGCAAACACCAGAACTAAAAGATCACACAACCAAAAATAACACAATAAACCTTTGGCTCAATCAAAATCTCATGAATAAAATCCACAAAAAAATGACACATTCAGGCAAGAAAAACTACACTCCGAATGCTAGCACCAAAAGCATAATTTTATTGCATAATAACGACGAACTTTCTTACATTTTACAATGGGGTATTTATAAGAAATCATCTCTTCAATTTGTGTTGAGAGTGAGAGATATCCTCATGCAATAAAATGCTTTTAAAATATTAAAACAAACTAAATATATACAAACTAACAATCTAATTAGTGCTTAGAGGGACTCCATCCATATTTTATTCATTAATTGGATGCATGAGCCCTTTACATGTTAAAAACAAACAAATCATGAGAGAGAAAGTAGGAGGAAGCTATCAGTCAAGGTGGAAGTGCATGGAGACACCAAAAATAGAAGTTGCCCCTTCACTAGGTGTGTGTCAGAGTTAACTTGCTATTAGAATGCATTCCCATTGCATGGAAAGCTTTATTTTTGAAACTGATAGTTAACTATCGGTGCACCTCTAAATTGAAAAGCTACAAACCTATGGAGCTATAGAGCTGTGGACCTCAACTGGGTCAAAATCTCAAAATTTTACTAAGTGTCAAAATTGAAATTCTGGCATCTAGGTTTTGCCCATCTTTATCCTAAAGCTATGTTTGGATGTTTTCCCTTGAATTTCTCTATCATCTCAGTAATCTTAGTAGCATCTGGAAGATCCAAAGCCTCATACTTGTCCTTGACCTTCTATCTATAGTTGTCCACCTAAATTCGAGTCTCTACAAAATCTTTGAGTTTGGTGTCCAACTCTAACAGTGCTTCCTCTCTCCTAAAGGCTTATTTGATGTCTTCATCACTGGATGCTTCCTCCAAAGTCTTCTTGAAATTTTCCACAACTACCTCAACTGGCAATAACTTCTCTCATTCTTCATCTTCAAAAATGTCCAAGCATGCATCACTGTACAACTTTTCTGCTTCCAAAATTTGCTCTTAGGCTTGGTCCTTGAGCCTATGTATCTCATCATCCAATGTTTTTGTCACTTTATTTCCATTTGCAATCTTTTCTATCCAATCATCTATCATTTCTAACTCCTCTCTAGTATATACATCAGTCAAAATGTGGTACCTTTTCCCTTTTATGGCTTGTAGAGTTTGTAAATCCTTACTCCATGCCTGTACCTCATCCATGATACTGAAGTCCTTCCTCAAAATTTCCATGATCTTATCAACATTCTCTTGCGTAGCATGCAACAAATTCAAACTTCTTGTGATTATAGTGACACCCTTATCCTCAAGGCTATCTTGCCAATCTTGACAAGCTCTCAAAAATGGACTGAGCCATACACCTTCCCCTTCTCTAAGAATGGTATTCAAAGTCTTCTTAGGGAATTCAAAATGAAGAGGACCAATAACTTCAGCTATATATCCCTTTAGGATCTCAACTTACCTTCAAAGTGTTATGATTTCAATCTCATCCTGTTCCATATGGCTGAGAACCTAATTGACTCCCATAGTCATCATCTATTGGGATGTATCCCATGTAGGCTTTCCTAACATAATATCTTTCACTTCATAGTCCTTAAGACTAACAATTTCTGCATCTGTACCTTTCAAAGGGTGAGCCATTTGTGCAAATAAGTCCTAGTTCCACATAGTAGTAATGAATGCAAATCGCATTGCATCATGTAATGGAGACTCAAGCTTGTGCAAAATCTCTACAATGTCATAAATATCATCCTCTGAAGCACATAATTGATGCTTGGAACTTCTCATTATTTCTTTATGAAACCATCTTGGATATGTCTTTCTATAGCCTTGGCTCTAGATGATGAAGGGATGTGTTCAACGACCTCCTTCCCTTTATCACTCTTGCTTGGAGTCTCCTATTGTGAGGACTCTTCTTCTATAGTCTCAGTGTTTGTAGATCCTGTAGTTTGATCCTCAACTTCCTAAGAAGGTTGTTGTACACATTTCACTATCTTTGCCTCTTTTGATGGCTCATCAGTAACCCTTGGTTCTAGTTTCCCTTGTAATGATGGTTCCTTTTGAACATGTTCTTCTTTTAAACTTGGAGGTGGAGGTGTTACTGAACCCTTATCTACCATCATGACCTGAGGTGGAGATGGAGGAGTGAGATGAGGACCTTGTGTCTTGGGTGGCATCTGCGTCCAATCTTGTTGTTGAAGTTCGCCTATAGGGGTATCTTTGATCTTATCTCCAAATAACTCCATACCCATAGGCATGAAATCAAAATTTGAGATGGAGTAAACATCATTACCTTGCTCCCTTTTCTCATTTACCCATCATTGTACTTCATCTTCTAAAGAAGAGAGTTCTACCATTTTTGCTTGGGTTGGTGGAAGGGTATTTTTGGCACTCTTCCTTCTTTCCAATTCTATGGCTTTTGCCAACCAAGTTATGCTTTGTAGAGGCACTTGCTCCTCCTCCTCATCTGATTCTATTTCCCCCTCATTTGATTCTTCCTCTGGAATGGTCTGAGGAATAGATGGATTAGACACTAATCTTTTACGAACTCTTTACCTCTTGTTCATTCTAACCTTGATCCTCTTTTATTTTTGTGGAACCATAGGAGAAGTGGGCTCTTCATGTTCCAGAGGAATTGATGTCTCTAGAATTTCTCCCTCTTCTTTTTGACTTGACAAAATAGGAGGCAATGGAAATTCAACTTGGATATGAGAAGCTCCACCATCCTAGGGCTCTTGGGGACTTGATTCCTATTGCTGGGAAGGGGCTTGTTCTTCAACATGCTCTACCTAAAACCTCTGAGGAGAGGTTCTCTTCCTCTTTCCCTTCCTCTCTGAAGGGTGGTAGTATCCCACTGGATGATCAATCTGGTAGACTGTTTCAGGCCTGATAGGAGACTGGAGCACAAAGATAGGAACTATGACTTTCCTTCCCTTACCCCTTTCTAGGTGAGCATGTGCATGGAAGATCACTGTATCTAGAATTGGATCAAGTGGAAAGGGTTTCTTGATCCAACTCTTTTTCATTTGAATGACATGTCTTGCTCAATGATTAATATCATCTCCTTCCTCTCTATCAACTTCTGCATTCAAAATGGGTCTCTCACCAACTTTATCTATATTGAATAGAGGATCCAATAGTTCTTTTGAGTCCTATAGCCTTATCTCATCAGGGATGGTCAAATGGAGAGCCTTCTCTACTAGATACAAAGTCATCCTACAATAGTCTCTGATGTGGACATCATAATCATTTATGGCATTCATCCAATGATCTTCAATGGCATCCTCGTGATAGAACTCCTTTCCTTCCAAGTTTTCCACTTTACCAACATTTTCGAAGAATGGCCGAGGAGAGTTATACTCTTCAAGAGGATAATTCTCCCATTCCCACTTGAAAGTTGGGATATCCTTCTTTCTCTTTACCTAATTACAAAAGGCCAATCCCAACAAGGCCTCCATTGTCTATTGATCCTCTCATAAGCTGACTCAATCTACCGGATATTTCCATTAGGACCAACTTGTCACTTGGGTACCTTGGGAGTTTCTTTAGATTGATGGATGAACCACCTACTCAAATGTATGTGAATGTTCATAATTTGATGAAATATGCACCGAGAGCTATGATCTACACCTTGTCTTCATTGGACAATCTCTTCCCATAATCCCCTTTGATGAATTGAATGATGGCAAAGATGAAGGCATCATTTAGAATTTTGTACTCCTTGCTCTACGATGAGAGCTTCTTCTTCACCAACTAAGGATAAACTATATACGACCATGCATTAGGGTCCTGCATACTACCATTTTTGTACAACTTGTGATAGTTGGTTACCCTTTTTGCAAGTAGATACACCACATAAGAAGTCATGTAGAACTTCTTCTTGTCCTTTACCATCCACAACTAATCACACAAGTTCTTGCTAAGTGTGGTGGCCCAATCTAGTGGCATCTTTGTATGTTTGATGGTCTCAATGAAGTTGACCATGAATGCAGCGAGATGACCTACTGTAGGCAAACCCATGACTCTACTCAGGAGAATGATTGAATATCTGATGTCATCCTTCATGTATCCTCGAGTCATATCCACTTTACTGATTATCTTTTCCTGAGGTGGCTTCTCAATAAAGTATAAAGAGTGTATTATGTCGATGGCCTCCTGGTGGTGATCTTTATACCATCTCTTAGCTATTTCATATGAGAGTCTGATGAACTAATTGACTCTAGGCAGATGGAAAAATCTCTCGATGTTATTAGGTCATAGATCTAAGACCACTTCTCCAGTAATGCTCTTTATTACCCTTTCATCAGAAACAAAATGTTAGGATAAGGTCATGATCAACTCGACTGATTGTAAAGTCCTTAGATGTGATGCTACATTCACTAATCCAAAATGGATTAATGCAGACCTCAAGGTTGACCTTTCTGTCAGACTATTGCAAATTCTTAGGAATTCTCCCAAGTCTGTGTGCCCGAGGTTTGTGTCTTTAATCTCAACATACTCATCCTGTAACCATGATTTTGGGGTCATGCCTTAAAATTTTTAAACAACTGGTTTCACTACTGATCCAGATGTAGATGCCATCTAATTGTATTACCTATGCATCATGAGAAAGAAAACATGATCAGTCACCAGATAGTGAAAAATATAAGCGAGGGAAAAAAAAGGTCCCCCTTTCAAGACATTCATTTTATTTGAAAAAAATTCCCCTTTATTTATTTATTTTTATTTTTTCAAAACTATTAAAACAAACAAAAAAGAAGAAGAAGTTAGAATTAACGTAGGTGGGAAGTGCGCAACCGTGGGGTCGACACTAGCCTAGTGCATGGTGTTGGCCGTGAGGCTAGCACGCAGGCATGCAACCCGCACAACTTGCACAGCTAGTGCTACATGCGACCAAGTGGCGAGCGTGCCACATGTGACTGAGTGGCTAGGCAACCAACGCACAAGCATGTGGCCTGTGCAACCAGCACCATGCGCGGGTGCATGGACAGCGCGTAGGGCATAGCTTACGCCACATGTAGACATGCAATCAATGCATAGGGTGTAGCTAGCATGGCCAATGCTACACATTAAAATGGAGGAGGGGGCGGGGGTTTACCTCTCTCCCTCTTTGATCACTTAGAGAAAAAAAAAGAGTGAGGGAGAAGGAAGGGAGGAAGGGTTTTAGCACCTTCCTCCCTTTGTGTGAAAAATGCGCTACGCCTTGATGCACACATGCATATGGGGAGTGGACAGATATTTTTAAAAAACCTAATTTTTATTTATTTATTTATTTTTAATTTTAATCTTTTTATTAGGTTTTTTCAATTTCTAACTCTAAAACTAACTTTCAAATGGATTTTTTCTTCTCCTGACTCTCAAATTGTGAGTCTGGGAGTCAAAAAAATTAGGGGGTCCCCATTCCTAGCAAGGAATGGGGCATGTGTTGGGAATACCACAACAATAACTAGATATCATAATACATACTATCATCTCAAAATGACATCATCATGCAAATATGATCAACTGAACAACATAGTAGTTTGACATTTATGCCACTAAAATAAAAGTATAACATCTAACCCTTAGGTCATCTCAAATGTAAAACATAACATGAGTAAAAAGTATCTCTGGGATCAAAATATAACAAGGTAAATATCTGCAACACATAACCAATGAATCCAACATGGACAATCCATTTCTAATTATTTAAGCATTTAATAATGGTTGTTTAAACAACATGAAAAGGTACTTAAAACGCATAAGAGAACACAATCATAAACATGACTAACCATTGCTACAGGAACCTAGTCCAGTGTAGTAGAGTAATAGTACATAGTGCAATATTTGTACACATCTTAGGGTAATCATGGAACGACATCACGATACCACATCAATCCTAGTAACCACTAACACAAACCTCAGCAAACCATCTACCAAATCATAATCCCATAAATCAGCCATAAGAATAATCAAAGCATCTAATATAGTAACATAAATCCAATCACCTCAAGGGTGTAGACCACTCATGGTCCCAATCACGATCTCTTTACAGTGAAAGATCAACAAGGTTGCATCCATCAAGATGACTTACAAAAATCAAATGGGAGAGGCACTACATGCACAACTAACTCCCTTTGAATAACATACCATCTTAGATTATGAAATCCAATCACTTTGTCCTATAAAGAGCAATGGGTCTTATACAAGCTTTCCATGCTTCACCAAAATCAAGATCCTCTGGATATAAATTATTGAGTTCCTTGAACCTAACCAGCTCAATCTATAATTCTATCAACCAAAGATATGCTCTACTGAGAGCATCTACAACTTTTCTAGACTTTCCACTCTCATATTTCAAAAAAATTGTATAACTTTGCAAAAACTCAACCCACTTCAAATGCATTTGGTTCAATTTTCCTTCACTATTCAAAAATTGTAAAGCTTGATGACTAGTATACAAAACAATATCCTTAGGAAGAAGATAGCATCTCCACTTGTTCAATATGTAAACTATAGCATAAAATTCCTGATCATAAAGACAATATTTTCTTTTGGCATCATTCAACTTCTCACTCAAATAAGAAACATGTCTACCTTCATGTTTCTAAAAAATTCCTATTGTAGTACCACTAGCATCACAGTCTATTTGAAATACCTTATTAAATTATGGAAGTGCTAAAATAGGATGATATATAACCTTTTGTTTCAATAGATTAAAACTCTTATCTACTCCTACAATCCACTTAAATTATTTTCTATCCCCTCTCATTATTTTAGTCAAGGGTCCACATATACTGCTAAAACCTCTTATGAACTTTCTATAAAACTAGCTAGTCCATGAAAATATCTTACCTCCATAATATTCTTTGGAGTAGGCCATTCAAGGATAGCCTTCAATTTCTCTAGGTCTATTTTCAAACCTTCTACTGAGACTAAAAATTCCAGGTATGCCAACTCCTTCACAAAATTGCACTTCTTCAGGTTTATCAACAAATTTTCTTCCCTCAACTTATCAAACACCTTTTGAATATGCATAAAATGATCCTCCAATATCTTACTAAAGATCAAAATATCATCTAGGTAAACAATGAAAAAATTACCTAGAAACTCCTTTAGTACTTCATTTATGAGCCGCATGAAAGTGCTTGGTGCATTTGTTAGCCCAAAAGGCATGACTAACCATTTGCACAATCCTTCCTTTATCTTGAATGAAATCTTCCACTCATCACCTTCTCTGATGTGAATCTAATGATATCCACTCTTCAGATCTATTTTTGTGAAATACTCAACTCTACTCAAACATTCCATAATATCATCCATCCTTGGAAATAGAGATCTATACTTGATTGTGATCTTTTTGATAGTGCAAGAATCTATGCACATCCTCCATTTTCCATTCTTCTTTGGTGCAAATATTATAGGTACAATACATGGACTCAAACTCTCTTGAATCAACCCCTTCTAAAACAACTCATGCACTTGTCTATTCAACTAATCACTTTCTACTAGTTTCAATTTGTGCACTACTTTATTTAGAAAATTGGCTCCAGGAATCAAATCTATATGGTGACCAATCTTCCTCACTAGGGGTAATTAATCACATACATTATCTGACACAATATCATGAAACTATCCCAAGAAATCTGCAACTTGTGTAGGCACATTCATTGCTTCTTCTTTAGCATCTTTTGGGATTACAAAAAAACACATATTCTCATGCTTCATACCTTGGAGAAACTCCTTTCCATCAACAAAACATATTCTGGCAGCACTACATACCTTACCTTCTTTCTCCTTTAATGGATTCAACTTATGTTTTACTCCATCCTTGATTAGAGTGTAGGTATTTTCTCACTGATCATGTACAACATGCTTGTCAAAATGTCATGGCCTACCCAACATCATATGAAATATGTCCATATGTATGATATCACACAACGCCTCATCCTAGTAGCTTCAAATCTTGGACTTCACTGAGCATTTCTCATTGACCATGATCTATGGTCATCTTGCACCCAAACAACACAGTATGGACATGTGTTTCTACCTCTTTAGCTTGAACTTTGTGACCATTTTTTCTAACACCATATTGTTAGTGCTTCCACTATCAATGATCACATCACAATATTTATCTTCACATTTTCACCTAGTTCAAAAAAAACTCCTCCTTTAAGCAGGCTCATTCTCTCCACTTAGCAAGACTCTCCTATTAAGTAGGACTTCTCCTCTTTCAACATCTTTGAAATGGGATGATTTGGCATCTTCATCAACATACACAACTTTGGCCTAGCCTTTTATTCTTTGATCTATCCTTCCTTGGTGTTGGGAACATTCAAATTCTCTCTGCCCTTTTCTTCATAGTGAAAACATTTTCCATGAAAACCTCCTCTTCTAGATACTTGTCCTCTTCCTATTCCTCTCTATTCTCTATTATTCTAATCATGGAAATGGAAATGGTGGGAATTATTTCTTCTCTATTTTTGAATACTACTTCCAACCTCATCCATGTTCTTCTAATCACCATTTCAGCCTCCATAAGACCATTCACTAGATCTTCCACTGTGACCTCTACCACTCTTTTTGTTATCAAATTTTTTTCTCAACTTCTCCTCTACTCTTAGGGAAAACTAGTATGCCTCCTTAATACTAATAATTTGATCCAAACTCAACTTCTCTTGAATTATTTTCCTTAACTCACTAAGATAACAAACACCTTTATCCTTGTGAGCTTTTGCATGGCCAATCCTAATGAGAACTCAGTAGAACTCTTTGGTATACTCTTGAATAGATATTCCTACTTGCTTCAACCCTTGCATTTTTTTCAACAGATCAAGATCATCATCCAAGGGAACGAACTATCACTTTATTTTAGCTATCATTTGACCCCATCTAGTGATTTTATCCTTCCCACTTCTATTTCACTCGAACTAGATCTCCTACCACTAGATCTTTGCATGACCCTTCAGTTTAGCCTTTGTAAAATTGACCCTATCTAGATCTTCAATATCTTCATATTCAAAGTACTCCTCCAATTAATTGATCTAATCGATTAGATCTTCTAGGTTAATATTTCCCAAAAATATGGGAACATCAAACTTAGGTCTTTTTGTAATCTTGGAGATGGCCTTGAAAAACCTCTCTTCCTTTGGGTTTAGAACTGCCTCTACTTCAACATTTTCTTTTTCTTTGTCCTTATCCTCACTTTCATCTCTTATGAAAAGGTTTATTCCTTTTCACATTTGTTCTTCCAATTCCTATATATGTTTTTAGAGGGCTCTAAAACCCTCAGGTGTAACACCTATAACTCTCCCACAATGCTCTCTGTAGAGGTATCTTTGCACTTTTATGGAAACCCTAGTGCAAACTTCCTCACAATCAACAATCTATCTACATGCTTAGCCCAAACTACAGTCCTAGTGTGAACTACCTTATAGTTGGTGATCTATCCGCACACTTAGGAACTCTAGCTTCAAAACCACTTGATGAAGGGTGCTCCCCTTAATACCATAAACACATAACAAAACAAAGAAATAACAATAATTTTCAAGAACAAAATATTGGATTCTTATTATCACCACAAATGTGGAATTATAGAATTCAAGATCACAGTATGCTGACCCACATGGGAACGTTCATTACATTAATCTACAAGACAAAGTTGTGAACTATCACCCAGAATTGTCCTAGACAATTTTCAGACAATTCTTAAATAGGCAATTTTATGCTGATTGAGAGGTTCTAGATACTCAAACTTAATACCTAGGGTTGACATGCCCTAAAAATACATATAGAGTTAGCCACACACACTTTTGACATTTATTTTGGAAGTTTTGGTAGGTCAACTTTGAAAGGCCATAACTTTTGAACCACTGCTTTGTTTGGCTATTATAACCACTTTTTAAAAACCTGAGCCTTTGATCTATAGGCTCAAATCTATGCAAGGACTCACCCGTCGAGTTTTCAGGCCTCATCCAAGAATTTTTAGGCTTTCAATGGCGAGCCTTAAGTTTATATAACACAATTGCAAACCAAAAATCCACAATAAATCCATTAATACACATGATATGACACTTAGCCTCAACTAGTAGGTTGATATATCCAAGATGAATATCCACCTTTGAAATTAGGACATTTTGATCTTGTATGATTAAATTACTAAGTAGTAAGCCTCTACAGACAATAACTTTGCATTAAGAAAAGCCTTATTCAAACAACTAAAATAAAATATTTTTAATTGATGCAAGATTTCTCTTACACCTAGGATGCTCTTACATTAGGAACTGGAAGTTTAGGTGAGAATGATGAAGGGTACTCCCCTTAATACCATAAACACATAACATAAACAAAGAAATAAGAACCAATTGTGAGAATAATATATGGGCTTCTTATTATCAAAACAAATGTGAAATTATAGAATTCACAATTACAATATAATAACCCACATGAGCACCTTCATTATAGTAATCTATGAGACAAAGCTATGAACTATCACCCAGAGCTACCCTAGATAATGTTTGAGCATTTCTTAAATAGGCAATTTTATGCTACCCAAGAAGGTTCTAGACACTCAAACTTAATACTTAGGGTTGAAAAACCCTAACAATACATATAAAGTTGGCCAAATACATGTTTGACATTTATTTTGGACATTTACTTTGGCCCAACTTTAGAAGACCATAACTCTCAAATTTTTGCTTTGATTGGCTATTATAACCACTTTTAGAAACCTTAACTCCTGATCTATAGACTTAGATTGGTGCAAGTGCCCATCTGTCAAGTTTTTAGGTCTCATTTGAGCACTTTTAGGCCTCTAATGGTGAACATAAAATTTATATACCAAAAGTGCAAACCAAAAATCCACAATAAATCCATGAATACACATGATATGACACTGAGCCTCAACTGGTAAGCTAATATATCTAAGATGAATATCCACCTCTGAAATAAGGACATTTTTAGCTTATATGTCTGACTTACTAAGTAGAAGACCTCCATAGACAACAACTTTACATTAAGACAACCCTTATTGATATAACTAAAATGAAATATTTTTGGTTGATGCAAGATTGCTCTTACACCTAGGATGCTCTTCCATTAGACACTCAGGGTAATTTGAGAAATGACCCTATCATGTTTCAAGTATTAAGAGGAAAACTAAGATGGTTAACCTCCTCCTTTGCTAGCCATGATGAATCTTCTATTTTCCTCCCTTTCCATTTGACTAGGTATTCTTCATAAGTTTTGTTCCTTGTACTTTTGTCCACATGACTATCTAGTATCTCCTTAATCTCCCTTGTTGCTAAACTAGTTGCTGGAATACTCCATTGTGCTTCTATAAATTCATCTCCATAATCTCCTTCATAATACTCTATCAAATTTTAAATGTTAAACACTGGTGAAATATTCAACTTAATAGGAAACTCCACTTCATAGGCATTTCTACAATCATGCCTTTTCACTATCTTGTATAGTCCAAACTTCTTCATTTTCAACTTATTCTATGTACCCACTAGAAAATGCTCCTTTCACAAATGAACCATGACTTCATCTCCAATATGAAAATCCTTCTACCTCCTTTTCACATCTACCTTAGCCTTGTAAATGTTCATCAAATTCTTTCGCTTCAGTAGTACTACTTATCTCTCCTTTATCTAACTACCTCAATTTAAAATAATTTCTAGTACTACTCTCATATACGATCTGGAATGGTGATTTACGAGTACACCAATTGAGAGAATTATTATATGCAAATTCTACGTGTGGTAAAATCATATCCCATCCTTTTGGCTTGTTTCTAACCAAACATCGCAAAATTTTTCCCAAACTATGATTCACAACTTCTATTTTTCCATCAATCTATGGATGATGTGATGAACTAAACTTCAACTCTGTCTTTAATTTCTTCCACAATTTACACCAAAAATACCCAAAAATTTTGGTATCTCAATTTGAAAAGACTATGTAGTCTCACCACTTCTTGACAAACAAATTTTCCAAATGAACATCATCACTAGTCTTCTTGCAAGGAATGAAATGTGCTATCTTAGAAAACCTGTCAAACACCACAAAAATAGAATCATGCCCTTAGTGAGTCCTTGGTAATCCAAAAACAAAATCCATGCTGACATCCTCCCACAATTTCTCTGGTATAGGTAATGGTTGATGCAACCCTATATTTTGCTTCACTCCTTTAGCCATCTGACATACTCTATAACTCTGTACAAACTTTTTCACATCTTGCTACAACTATGGCCAATAATATTTCTTAGCAACCAAAGTAATAGTTTTATCTCTACCAAAATGTCTAGCCAATCCTCCACTATCCTTCTCCTTGATGAGATTCTCTCTCATTGAACTTTTCTGAATTCATAATTGACTTCCTTTGAAAACCATACCATCTTGGATTATGAAATCCAACCACTTTCATCTATGTACAAGCCTTCCATGCTTCACCAAAATCAAGATCCCCTGGATACAAATTACTAATTTCCTTGACCCTAACAACCTTAATCTACATTTTTGTTAGTAAAACATGTCTTCTACTAAGAGCATTTGTGACTCTATTAGACTTCCCACTCCTATGTTTCAATAAAATATGTATAACTCTACAAAACCTCAACCCACTTCAAATTCCTTTAGTTAAATTTTCCTTGACTAATCAAATATTGCAAAGCTTGATGGTTAGTATACAAAACAAACTCCTTGGGAAGAAGATAGTATCTCCACTTCTTCAAAGCCTGAACTATAGCATAAAATTCTTGATCACAAAAAAAATTATTTTCTTCTGGCATCATTCAACTTCTCACTAAAATAAGCAATATGTCTAACTTCTTGACTCAAAATAGCTCCTATTGTAGTACCACTAGCATCACAATCTACTTAGAACACCTTGTTAAAATCTGGAAGTGCTAAAACAAGCTACTATGTAACTTTCTATTTCAATAGATTAAACATTTTATTTTTTTCTATAATCAACTTAAATTATTTCCTATCCCCTCTCATTGTTTCTATCAAGAGTCCACAAATAGTGCTAAAACCCCTTATGAACTTTCTATAAAAACTAGCCAGTCCATGAAAAGATCTTACCTTTGTACCACTCTTTGGAGTAGGCCATTCAAGGATAACTATCACTTTATCCAGGTCCATTTTAAGACCTTCTACTGAGACTAAAACTCCCAAGTACACCAACTCCTTCTTCACAAAACTGCACTTCATCAAATTTATCAACAACTTTTCTTCTCTCAACTTATCAAACACCTTTTGGATATGCATCAAATGTTCCTCCAATGTCTTACTAAAGATCAAAATATCATCTAGGTAAACAATGAAAAACTTACCTAGAAACTACATTAGTACCTCATTCATGAGCCTCATGAAAGTGCTTAGTGCATTGGTTAGCCCAAAAGGCATGAATAACCACTCATACAGTCCTTCCCTTCTCTTGAAAGTAGTCTTCCACTTATCACCTTCTCTAATACGAATCTAATGGTACTCACTCTTCAAATCTATCTTTGTGAAATAATTTTCCCCACTCAAATAGTCCATAATATCAACCATCCTTGGTAATGAAAATCTATACTTGATTGTGATCTTGTTGATAGTGAGAGAATCTATGTACATCCTCCATTCTTATTTGGTGCTAATACTAATGGTACACCATATGGACTAAAACTCTCTTGAATCAACCCCTTCTACAATAACTCATGAACTTGTCTATTCAACTCTTCACTTTTTGTTGGTGTCATTCTATGCACTCCCTTGTTTGGAAAACTAGCTCCTAGAATCAAATCCATCTAGTGATTGATCTTTCTTACTAGGGGCAATCCATCAAGTACATTATCTGAAACAATATTAGAAAACCCTCCCAACATATTTGCAATCTATAGGTGCTTCCTCAACTTCTTTACCATCTTTTTTGAATTACAACAAACACATATGCTCACACTTAATACCTTGAAGAAGCTCCTTTCCAATAACAAAACATATTTTGACAACACTACATACCTTTTCTTCTTTTTCCTTCAAAAGATTCAACTTATGTTTCACTCTATCCTTGGTTAGAGTGTAGGTATTTTCTTGCCCATCATGTATACCATGCCTATCAAACTACCATGGCCTACCCAACAACATATGACATATGTCCATAGGTATGATATCACAAAGTAAATCATCTTGGTAGTTTCTAATCTTGAACTTCACTAAGCATTGCTCACTGACCATGACCTTGTGGTAATCTTTCACCCAAGCAATATGGTATGTGTGTGGATGTTTCTGTCTCTTCAGCTTCAACTTTTTGACCATCATTTCTAACACCAGATTGTTAGTACTTCCACCAGCAATAATCACATCACAATACTTATCTTAACATCTACACCTTATGTGAAACAAGCTCCTCCTTTGATTAGATTCATTCTCACCACTCAGTAGGACTCTTCTGTTAACTAGGACTTCTCCTCTTTCAACATCTTCAGAATGTAATGATGCACCATCTTCATCAACATGTGTAACTCTAGCCTAGCCTTTTGTTCTTTGATTTTTCCTTCCTTTGCACTAGGAAAATTCAAATGCTCTATGCCTTTCTTCTTCATGGTGAAAACATTTCCCATGGAAGCTTCCTCTTCTAGATCCTTGCCCTCTGCCCCTTCCTCTTTGATATCTATTATTTTGATCATGGAAATTATTGGAATTGTTCCCCCTCTAGTTTTAACTACTACTTTTAGCCTCATCCTTATTCTTCTAATCATCATTTTAGCCTCCATAAGATTGTCCTCCATATCTTCCACCATGACCTCTTCCACTATTCTTGTTGTGATACTTTTTGCTCATTTTCTCCTCAACTCTTAGGGAAAATGGGTATGCCTTCTCAACACTGGTCATTCAAATTAGACTTAGCTCATCCTGAATACTTGGCCTTAACCCATTAAGATAATAGATGACTTTCTCCTTATCAACTTCTGCATGGCTGATTCTAATGAGAACTCGGTAGAACTCTTCAATATACTCTTGAACAAATTTTTCCACTTGCTTCAACCCTTTCATTTTCTTTAATAGATCAAGCTCATAATCCATAGGAATAAATTGCCACTTCATTTTAGGTATCATCTAATCCCATCTAGTGATTTTTTCCTTTTCTCTTTTATTTTGATCCAACTAGATCTCCTGCCACTAGATCTTTGCATGACCCTTTAGTTTGGCCTTCAAAAACTTGACCCTATCTAGATCTTCAATATCTTCATATTCGAAGTACTCTTCGAATTCATTGATCTCATTGATCAATTCCTCTGGGTTGAGATTTCCCAAAAATGTGGGAACATCAAACTTAAGTCTTATTCTAATACTAGAAATGGCCTTAAACAACTTCGCCTCCTCTAGGTCAAGAGCATTCTCTACTCCATCTTGGTCCACATTTCCTTCTTCTCTTTCATCCTCACTTTCATCATCTCCTATGATAATATCCATTCCTCTATGCATATGTTCTTGCATTGCATGCATTTTCTTCTGAAGGGTTTTAAAATTCTTGGTGTAACACCTTCAACTCTTCCAATACACTCTCTTCATGGAGACATTTTTTCATTATTACTAAAAATATAGTGCAAACTACCTCATAATCGATGATTTGTCTACACACTTTGCCCAAACCATGGGCCTAGTGTGAACTACCTCACAGTTGGTAATTTTTCCATACACTCAAGAACTCTAGCTTTGATACCACTTGATGAAGGGTGCTTCCCTTAATACCATAAACACATAATAAATGAATAAACAACAATTGTGGGAAAAAAATATGGGTTTCTTATTATCCCCACAAATGCAAAATTACAAAATTCATAATTAAAATATGCTAACCCACATGGTCACCTTCATTATAGTAGTTTGCAAGACAAAGATGCAAACTATCACCTAGAGGTGTCCTAGACAATGTTTGAGCATTTATTGAATAAGCAATTTTATGCCACCCAAGAAGGTTCTAGACACTCAAACTTAATACCTAGGGTTGACAGACCCTAACAATACATATTAAGTCATCCAAATACATTTTTGAGATTTATTTTGGATTATTTTAGTTGCCCCAACTTTGGAAGATCATAACTCTTGAACTATTGCTCTGATTGGCTAATGTAACCACTTTTCAGAAATGTTAGCTCCTAATCTACAGAATTGGATTGGTGCAAGTGCCCATCCATCAAGCTTTTGGGCCTCATCTGGGCACTTTTAGGTTCTAATGGTGAGCTTGAAGTTCATATACAACAATAGCAAACCAAAAATCCACAATAAATCCATGAATACACATGATATGATATTGAGCCTCAACTAGTAGGATGATATATCTAAGATGAATATCCACCTCTGAAATTATAAGATTCTGAGCTCATATGTGTAACTTACTAAGTAGAAAGCCTCCAGAGACAACAACTCTACATTAAGATAACCCTTATTGAAACAACTAAAATGAGATATTTTTGGTTGATGCAAGATTTCTTTTACACCTAGGATGCTCTTGCATTAGAGAACAACACAAAATCTATAGATCTGCTAGAAAATAATAGAATCCTAAATGAAGAAGTCAGAGGACTAAAAAGGGAACTTGAGATTTAATTAGTAAGGATATGTGAAGTGACTAAGAAAAAGAAGAAAGCTAGAGAAGACATGGTTGTCACTAAGGAAGAAAAATAGAAAATGGAAAATAAACTTGAAGAAAGGATACCTAATTTACAAAATCTTACCAACACTCAACTTGACATGATCAATCAACTAATTCTTGTGAATTAGAAGTTGAATATAAAGGATGTGGAAATAGTATATTTGAGATCACAAAAGGACCTATTGAATAATGAACTAAAAACTGAGAAAGAACTTGTGGAAAGATTCAACAAGCCTAATGAAGTAGTGAAATAGTTTGAAGAGTTTATGAGGTCATCTAACAACACTTTTGGATCAAGACATTCATCTACCAAGAAAGGAGAATCATCCATGAGTGGAGAATTGAGAAGTTCTAAATCAAAGGAAAAACTAAGATGTTATCATTGTGGAAAACCTAGTTATACTGCAAACATCTATAGAAGAAAAAATGGTATGAAAAACCCTAGACCTAAGTTTATTGGTTATTGTTTTTACTACAAGAAACAAGGATATCAATTATATGAGTGTAAATAAAGAATGAAGAATGCATCTACTACACCTAGATTTTAAGGCTATTGTTACAACTATCAAAAGTATGGACATATAGCACCAAGGGTAAAGGAAAAATGGATGTTGATCAAACAAAGATAGTTATGAAACATATATGGAATAAAAGGATAGAAGATGGAAACAATGGAACAAATGGAGTTGAAATCATCCAATGCAATAGAGAAGGTGATCATATCATTTCAAATAAGCAAGAAAGGTATGTATGGAACTGCACATTTAAAGGTACTTAAGAAACAAGAGTAATACCCTGCATCAACTAAGTTGAATGGAATACTTTACAACTTGATGCAATTAATCTTACTTTAGGAACTGCTTGAAGTAAGGAAGGAGCTAAAACACAAGATTTATAGTCACATGCAAGGTGACAGAGGGAGAACTTAAATTGTTGATATATACATGAGAAGATGACAAGTCTTTGGCATTATTATCAAAGAGGTAAGTTTACTACAAGTAAAAGGGAGAGCTAGTACCAAAAAAGAGAGAGATCAAAAAGAGGGAGAAAGATGTGAAAGAGAAAGAGGAAGAGTTACACTGAATATCTAAAGAAGAAGAGAGATTGTACCCTATATAGAAGAAGGATAGATACTAATAGAGGGAGAGATTACAATACAAGGTATTCAATTTCTTTTTGGTATTGTTGTTGGTATTGGTTTGTCATCAATGCTAAAGAGGGATATTATTGAAGAAGATTGCTGAAGTATAAAAATGAAGGAGATTGATGAAACCTATCATAGAACAATCACTATTTTGTCATGGATGTCAAACATGCTACTTACTAGTGAGATAATTGAAAATTTGGTCTAAATTTTATCATTTGATTGATTGATGAAGAGGATTTGAAAAGAAAGGATAACAAGAGTACCTAGAGAAAGGTTGAGTTATATGGTGTATAAAAGGAGCACTAAGACCAAGTAAGACTTTGATGATATAGTGTATTGTTTATCTACTTAAGGCTACAGTGAAAGGATACTTAAGCAAAGATAAGAAGAAGGCTAAGAAAAGAAATATGTCTGCTAAGCTTGACTGAGAAAATAGTGGAAGTTGAGCAAGTCAATGTAGGCTAAGCAGAAAGTTATTTGAAGCCAAGTGAAGGAAATTCAATATGTGTTGAGCAAAGGAAATTTAGTATGACCTGAGAAAAGGAAGTTTAGTATGTACCAAACACTAGTTAAACTTACTATATGCTGAGAAACATAGTGTTGACCAAGAATCAAAAAATAGTTATTACTGAGCAAACAACATGTTATTGCCGAGTGCTAGTAAAATGAGTTTGATCAAATATTTGACAAATCTGAGCTGGTAAAGTTGATTTCTTGAATTATGTGAAGCCTATGGAAGATAAGTATGATGAGCTGGTGGCACAAAATTCAAGATAATCCATTTTGAGATGAATTTGAAGAAAATTGTAATAGAATTTTCTAGAGGGAACAAAATAGAAAAGAGGGTAGATTTGATGAATTTGACCTCACCCTAAAATAGATGATTGTGGTTAAGAAAAAAAAGATCAAAATTATCTATATAAGGAGGTAATAGGCTAGGAAAAAAGTTTCATAGTGCAAACTAGAGATAGACAAGGAATCTTGAGGTGTTTCTTCATTTGGTGGTTGAAGGAATGAGCCTGCAGCTAGTATACTAAGGAAAAAGGCTAAGGAGGTGAAGGCTTGAAAGGTGAACAAGAAGTTAGAGACAAAGGGGATTGAATGCCCAGAAGAATGGAGGATAGAATAAGATATCTATAATTTTTAAGTGAGTTGTTTTGTTATAAGTCCTAATGTTACTTTCTAACAACTGTATCAGTCTGGATAAATCCTTTTGGTTAAGGTTGATGTAATAGTCATGAGTAAATCCTTTAATAGGGTGACATTATAATAAAATTTTCTAAATTCCTTTAACAAGACTCACTCCTAATACGGTGATTGAAATTCTTTAATCAAGGTCACATTTAATAGTGTGCATTGTAACCTTTAATAGGGTTGGATCCTCACAGAGCTCACTTCAGAAGAGTGAAAATTGGTAGCATGTTACTAATGATTTTTACCAAATTGGGTTTCCACATAAAATCTTTGTGTCACA
This sequence comes from Cupressus sempervirens, assembly GCA_028749045.1. Lineage (NCBI taxonomy): Eukaryota > Viridiplantae > Streptophyta > Pinopsida > Cupressales > Cupressaceae > Cupressus > Cupressus sempervirens. Next base: position 195,806,428 of record CM053788.1, read on the forward strand.
TTGTGTGAATGATTTTGTGGCATTCCATGTTTACATTTTTTCCAATTTCATTTGACCTAGGATAGTAATATACTATGGTTTGAGATATTGGATGATCAATGCATGCACATGTATTTGCTAACTATTGAGAAGTTTTATTTTTCATTTGGACCTTGATAACTGATTCACACCCCCCCTCCCCCATTTTTGATAATTGGTATCATAGCACTAACTGCTTGTGAAGGAAAAATTTCTAAGGTACTTGAAGATAAAGACCAAAATGTATAGAAAGGAGGTGCCCAAGTTAAACAAGGAAAAATTTCTTGCATGGAAAAGTTTGTTGAAGTTGCATCTAGGAGGACTTGAAGATTATGCCTATACAACTATCACCACTAAACATTTGAAGTAGTTGGATCCCTAACTATTGAACAACTAAAACAAAAGAAAGAACACAATCAGGCAATATTGGAGATTGTATATGCCTTAAGCCATTTACAGTTTGAAGATATCAAAACATGTACCACTTCCAAAGGAATGTGGGATGCCCTATAGAAGATCTTTGTAGGAGATAAAAATGTGCTGAGAGCCAAAGCAGAAAGTCTAAAAGGAAAATTTGTTGAAATGAGAATGCAAGAAGGTGAGACTGTAGTCAAGTATTATGAAAGAATCAAAAATATTGTAAATGCAATCAAAGGAGCAAATGTAATTATTGAAGATGAGAGTATGATAAAAAAAGTATTAAGAACCCTACTGCCTATCTATGTTATTAGAGTCTTTGCTATACAAGAACTAAGGTGTACTCTTGGTAGTGATCTAACCCTTGAAGGTCTAGTTGGTAGACTCATTTCTTTTGAACTTTCAAATTTTGATAATTTCAAATATGAGAATATTGATTCTACTTTCAAAGCTAAGTTGACACTCAAAGTACCTAAAGGAAAGAAAAAATTCAAGCATGTTGCTAGTGATAGTGACACATATAATGAAGATCTAGAAGAACTGGAAGCACTATTAGCTAGGAGATTTCATAGAGGCAAAGGAAAATATAAAGGGAAGTTACCCAACATATGTTTTAATTGCATTGAAGTTGGTCATATTGCAACAAGGTGTCCTGAGAGGAAAAGCAACATAAATGAAGAAAAATTTAGAGGTAGTAAATATGATAGTAAAAAAGGCCATAAGGATAAGGGAAAGAAATATTGTTACATTGTTGAAGAAAAATCTAATGATGAATCAAATGATCATGATGATGAAGTTGTGTATGTTGCTATGAAAGATGATTCATATGAAGATGAGGCAACTACATTAGTAAGTTCATTACCCTTGAGTATTATAGTGGAAATAGTGTTAGATTTTGTAATGATGCACCCTACCCAGTGAAAGGTAAAGTATTAATAAGATTGAAAAAGAAGATCATGTGTGACAATGTGTATTATGTGGAAGGACTTAACTCTAATATGTTGAGTGTGTCACAATTGAATAGTTTAGGATAAAAAGCTCAATTTGAACACAAGAAAGCTAAGATCTATGATGCTGATGGAGAACTTATTGGGAGCAAAGATTAGACTAGAGGTAATTTGTTTTATCTTGACATGAATAAAGCTACTTGTCTTGTTGTACAATTTGATGATGTGTGGCTATAGCACAAAATATTATGTCATGTAAATTTTGACAACCTAGTTAGTATCATTAAGATGAAAAGTGTAAGAGCTTTTCTAAAACTGAAGAAACTTGATAACGTGATTTGCAAACAATGCTAGTTAGGCAAGATGACAAAGTCTAGTTTTAAGAGTAAGATTCATACTTCAAAAGAAATTTTTGAATTAGTTCATACTAATATATGTGGACCAATTAATGTGCAAAGCTAAAAAGGTGACAAGAATTTTATTTTATTTATTGATGATTACTCAAGAATGATGACAGTCATTTTTTTGAGAGAAAAATCTGATGCTTTTCAAATGTTTAAGTGGTATTTGGAAAAAGTTAAAAAGGAAATTGGTAAAATCTTGAAATGTATGAGATTTGACAAAGGTGAAGAGATTACATTGAATGAATTCAATAAATTCTACAATGAAAGAGTAATTGAGAGACAAACTTCTACACCTAGGGCCCCTCCACAAGATGGGATGGATGAAAGGAGTAACAAATCTATGATGGGTTGTGCAAGAACACTAATGATGGAGAAGAATGTTGCTTTAAAATATTGGAGAGAAGCTATCAATACAATTGTGTATACCTTGAACTAAGTACAAGTCAAGAAAGTTAAAAATTTCACATCTTATGAATTTTGGTATGGACACTCACCCAATGTCAAATATTTTAAGGTATTTGGAAGCAAGTGTTATATTCTCAAGGATAACATAAATGGTAAACTTGATGCAAAAAGTGAATAAGGTATATTCCTAGGTTATTCCACAATAAACAAAGCTTATTAGTGTTTACATATGAACACTGACAAAGTTATGGAGAGTGAAAATGTAAAATTTTATGAATATATAGAAATACATGAAGATGAACAAAAGAAGGAACCTAAGAATTACAAAATCTTTTATGTACTACTATGACAAAATGCATGTTAATTCTAATGATACCATAGCTATTAATCAACAAGAATTAATGGCTATCAAGTCACATACAATGGATGTCAAGTTGCATTTAGGAGTCGAGTTACAATCAGAAGCTAAGGTGCATTTTTATTGAGGTACAACAAGAAAGGAATACCGAGTTACCTGATAGAGAAGTACATAGTTAACATGAGATTGAACTTCATTAATGACCTATTATTGAAGAAAGAAGAACACAACCAAGATTATCAAAATATGTCAGAAGACATCATCCTATTGAACAAATCACTGGAGAAAAAGAGGTTGGATCAATGGCAAGGAATAGATTAATGAATGAGACATGTTTGTTAACAATACATGAACCTATATCAATGAAGGATGCATTAGAGAATGAAGACTAGAGTCAAGCCATGAAAGAATAAATTGATTAGATTGAGAAAAACAAAACATGGACACTAATACCAAGACTAGAGGACAAGAATGTTATTGGAACCAAGTGGGCATACAAAAAAAAATTGGATGAGAATAGTGACGTAATAAGGAATAAGGAAAGGTTAGTCTGCAAAGGATATGCACAAGAAGAGGGAATTGACTATGGAGAGCCATTTGCACTAGTTGCAAGATTGGAAGGATTAAGAACTCTTCTTGCTTATTTTGCCTATAAATGATTCAAAGTTTATCAAATGGATGTTTAGTAAATATTTATGAATGGTATACTAGAATAGGAGATTTACATTGAACAACCTGAAGGATTTATTGATCCAAACAATAAGAACATGGCATGTAGACTACACAAAGATTTATGGTTTAAAGAAAGCTCTAAAAGCATGGTATGAAAGACTACACAACTATCTTGTGAAGATTGGTTTTGAGAAGATTGATGACAACAACAATCTAGACTTGAAGACAAAAGGAGGTAAAGGAATTTTACTAGTTGAAATATTTGCTGATGATATCATATTTGGAGACAAAATGCATTGTGTAAGATATTTGCAAATGAAATGATGAAATAATTTGAGATGTCTATGTTTGGAGAAATAAATTTATTTTTTGGATTACAAGTTTATTAGATTAAATATGGTATTTACATTACTCAATCCAAGTATGTAAAAGAAATCTTGAAGACTTTGGTATGGAGGATACAAGACCAGTTAGTACCCCCATGGTGACAAGGCATAAACTATCCAAAATTGATGATTATGCTGAAGTAAATAAAAAATTGTATAGATCTATGGTTGAAAAATTGTAATATGTAGTTTATAATAGATCCAACATTGCTCTAGCTATTGGGACTGTTGCAATTTTTTGTAAATCCCAAGGAGAATCACTAAATGGCTATTAAAAGGATTATGAGATAATTAAAAGGTACATAAGATTATGGTCTATATTACAAGAAAAATAACAAGTTTGAATTGAGAGCCTATACAGATGTTGATTAGGCTGAAACATTGATGATAGGAAAAGTACAAGTGGTGGAGAATTTTTATTAGAAAAAATACTGGTTACCTAGACCAACAAGAAATAAAACTATATTTCATGATCTACTATTGAAGTTGAATATGTGGCTACTATAGTGAATTGTACAAATGTGGTGTGGATTAAAAAGTTATTCAAAGGAATGAAGGAAGAAATCATTGAACATGTGGTAACCTACTGTGACAATACAAGTGTCATAAATGTTGGTCTCAGATTGGTTTTGACAATTGAGTGTCAACACACTTAAGAAATTTCCAAGTTGATGCTAAGTATTATATAGATGCCAAGCTATAGTATGTGTCAAGCTAGAAATTCAATAGGTGTCGAGTTATTCAAGTGTCGAGTGATAATTGATGCTAAGAAAAGTATAGGAGCTGAGCAAGACAAAATTTCTATATGAGCCAAGCATTAGCAATCAGTAAGTGTCGAGTAACATAAAATCAACACAAGAGTTTGTGCCCTCACAAACTCAAATGTAAACCATTTTTTTGCTGACTCATGATGAATCTCAAAGGATCTAAAAGATAAGATTGAATCTATTACATTACCTATGTAATCAGCATGAAACCAATTAGAAAAATGAAGAGAGCATGCAACCAATTAGGAAATGTGGAAAGAATTGAGAGGGAAAAGATGGATGAATCTTGATTGTAGGTTTATACCTAACCCTAAGTCTCAAAACCTTTATAAGGAGGTTGAAACCCCATAATTTAGTGTAGAGTGGAAGAGTAAGAGGTTGTGTGGGAATGTATGAGTGAATGCTAGCAAAGTTTTGGAAGGGGTGAGAAGACTTAGAGGAAGAACAATATTGCAAAATTAGTTTGTTAAGAATAGAGTATCAACACTTTGAACAGAGATATTTCAGATCAAGAAGGATTAGATTAGATTGAATAGAAAAAGGATCTAGAATCAACAATTAAATATTGTAAGTCATCACGTCAACACATTCTACTATACTTTCTAACAATTGTATTAGGAGAATGAAAATCCTATGAAGATAGGTTGGCTTTAAAACTATTTTGTAGAACCTTTAACAAGGTGATAAATCCTTTAACAAGGTGACATTCCAAGTGAATATTTGTAAATCCTTTAAATAGGTCACTTTTAATAGGGTCTAAAGCCTTTGATAGGGTAGGCCTTTCGTAGGGTAGACCATTGTTGATGGTCAAACTCTATAACCTTAACTAGTTACATATTGCTGCAGTGATAAGTTGTGGGTGTCATCACCACCCTAGTTTTACCTTCTCATTTTGGAGGGTTTCTGGGTGACCAAATCTTGTGTTATCAATTTTCATGCATGTCTTTACTTTCATGTTAATTAGATGTGCTAGATGGATGTGAATAATCTTAGTTAGAAGCTTTAGAGGGAAAAGTTTGTTACTTCTGATTCACCCACCCCACCCCCCAGCTCCACTCACAAAAGAAAATCTTCCCACTTGTAAATTCCAACATTTGGTATTAGAGCCAAGTTCTCATAAGGAGAAGCCTTACAATTTGGAGAAAAAGATCTGGAAATGGAAGTCTGTACAAACTTGGGAAGATCATAGAGAACTAGGAAATTGAGATACAAATCATTCTACATTCTTTGGAAGAAGCCAAGGAAGAACTAAGGAAATTCCTAAAGAGAAGAAGAGATATTACCATAGTTGAGAATGATACACAGTGCAAGGAGATTGACACCTCAAAAGTGGTTGTAAATGGAGTTTCCAAGGAGTTTGATGCAGGAATAGTAGACCTGATGGAGAAGAATAGAGCTCAAGCAGAAGAAATCAAAACTCTCAAGATTGAACAAGAATCTCAAGTCATGATGCTTTGTGAAGTGATTAAACAAAAGAAAAGAGCCATTAAAGATAAGGCTATGATAGAAGATGACAAGAGAAATCTTTCTAACAAATTGGAGGAAAAGTCAATTGAGCTTGCAAGAATTTCCAACATGTAGTTAGACACCCTATGCTAGATGATGAATGCACATCATGAATTGAATATTAAAGACAATGAGATCTCTACACTAAAGATGCAAAATGAACAACTGCAAAATGACTTGAGAAGAGAAAAGGAAATTGCAAAAAGCTTCAACAAACCTAATGAAGCCATCAAGTATTTTCAATAATTACTAAAATCACCAAGATCTAGCAATGACATTATAGGACTAGGATACACCAGCACTGAAAAAGGAGATTCATCCAAGACTATAGAAGAAAGAAGTGACAAAGGTAAGAACACTAAACCTACTTGTCATTTTTGTGGTAAAAAGGGACATACCTCTAATGTGTGTAGGAGCAAGAATGCTAATCAACATGACAAACCTAAGAATATGGGTCACTGTCACAAGTGCAACACACAAGGACATCAAGCACATGACTGCAGGACTAAAATCATCAGAACACCAAGATTTGAAGGTCACTGCTACAATTGCAAGAAGTATGGACATAGAGCTTTTGAGTGTAGATCAAAGCCTATGTGGACACCTAATCAACTAGCAAGTGCAAATAATTATGGACATCACTACATTTGGGACTACAACACTAGGCAAGGCTGTCACTACTATCAAGAATATAGACACATCCCACAAAACTTCATAAGAACACATTTTAGTGGAAACTACAGTAGATGGTTGAGCCAAATGACATGTTTCAGTTGTTTGAAGATTGGTCACATTAACAAGAATTGTCCAAAAAGGTCAAAGGCACCTAACCTAGAGTTCAACAAAGGAAAAGGGAAGGTAGATGTTGAACACATTAGAGGAGAGATGAATAAAACTTGGAAGAAGAAATATTAAGGCTGGGCATCCAATGGAGAGATCAATTCACCTAAAGGATCAAGTGGTCACACTTCATCCAACTAAGAAAAAAGAAGGTATGTGGAATTGACACTTAATGCTTTATCATATATCAGTTCCAATACTAAGTTAGAACTAAAAAGGAAAGATCAGCATGAATAGAGATGCAAGTTAAAACTTCAAATTTTCATGAGTATTGCCAAGTGAGAAAAGTTGCCTTCAGATGTTGAGTAAAATCCTAGTATATGTTGAGTTGTCTATCAAAATCAGTAGAAGCCAAGTGATTAGTTACAATCGAGTTAGTAGTGGATGCCGAGCAAAGGGAATTTGTATCGAAGCTAAGTAAGTGAAACTCTAGTATATTCTGAGTGTTGGAAAGACAATGGAAGCTGAGTAAAGAAGAAATGCTTAAGGAGCCGAGTGGACAGCTGTAAATGCATTAAGCATTAAATGCTATGAAACAAGGGTATATGATCGCATTTTGAATCATTTTTCACCATTGTGAGAAAGAGAAAAAGACAAGAAGAGCATAGAATGATTTCCAAGTGAATAATCAAGCATTTGAGTAGACTTCTACATAGATTTAGCATAGTTTCTTCAATTCAAGGTATTTATACTTGTGTCGAGCAACATAGTTTTAAAATTTCTTCATGTTTAAACCCTAGTTTGAAGAAATGGCCTTCAGTTCTAGAAAACCTCAGGACAAAGAGCCGTTTGAAGTTTAGTTAGTGTCAAATGAAGTTAAGAAACCCAATTTTTGACCTATCCCTAAAGTTGCATACAAGAATGACCTAGCCAAAGCCCTATCTATAATTCCTCCTAAGGTAATAATGGTTCAAGATGTTAGGAGATTCTATAACTACAAAATTGGTGCTATAGGAGACATAGAAATCAGGAAGGCATATGATAGACTATGTGAAAATGGAGTCTTGAAGGAAGAGTTTCAAATTATTGAGAAGAAGTGCTTAACCCGTGCCCTAGATTTCCCTACTATTTTTAAGACCGAATGGATTAGAATTGTACTTTGTAGGATACATGATGGTAGCTTATGGTTAGAAGATGGGCTAGTCAAAATATCAAAAAGGATTATTCATAAGGTAATAGGGTATCCAACCCTAGATCAGCCTAAAAACCTAAGGGGTGACTCCAAAGAAGCTATTGAGAAGAATATTGGAGCCAAGTGGAACAAGAGAGGTATGACCATTGATACTATTAAGGATCCTCTTGTTGATTTTGATGTTAGAGTCATTTCACATAAAGTCTACCAATCTAGTAGACTCAATAGTGTTCCCTATATTACAATGGATGTTGGTTACAAACTTGTTAAAAAGAATCATACCTATGATCAAGCAGAACTACAACTACAATAGATCAATGAAAATCTGAGAGCTATAAGAAGAACAAAGGGAGCCCAATGCAAATTTGGAGAAATTTTGATATGTATATTCTTCTATGTATAGAATGAATTCCCTTATTTTGGAAAAGTTAGCTTGAAAACAAATAGGTCCATAGTATCCAAAGTGAATGAATATATTGAACAAATGGGAGCAAATTTTGAGACACTCATGACCAAAAAGTTTGAAGATTTTAAGAAATCAATGAAGCAGAGACTTAGGATTCCAGTCTCACTTCTGGAGAAGCACATAAATGAGATCTATTTTCTTGTTGATAATGATTATGGTTACATTCAAGCAGCCATACCAAGGGTAAGATGGCTTAGACCACTTGGGTATGAAATAAATATTGATGAAGCATCTGCAAAAATTACAATATTGTTAGTTGAGGAAGTAGATAAGATTGCCCCACATTGTGGCACATATGATGTAGTGAGATCTAAAGTAGATATGGAGTTAAAGACTACTTCTACACTTAAGAAAAAGGACAAAGTAGTGAAGAAGCTTAAGGAAAATTTTGGAGAAGGCATAGTAGAGGCAGAGGAAGAAGAAGATGAAGAGGAATAGGGGCAAGAACCACTAGCATTAACCCAAGGCATGGGTGAAAATGTCGAGGAACCAGAAGGTACCAAGGAAAAAGAGGAAGCACCTAAGGTGGAGCCCAAGAAGAGGAAACCACAAAAGTAGCCTGCAACATAGCCTAAAGGCAAGAAAAAAACCAAGCCAAGCCCAACAAAACCTACCACAAGGGTAGATAAAGGAGCTACAGAATAGGTAGCCAAAGAATAAGAAAAGAAGAAAGCTACAAAATAGGGAGGACCAGAAGAGAAAAAGAGAAGAAAATATGTGGCACCTCCAAAATTAGATTAGGAGAGGACTAAATCAGAGGACGCTAGTCAGTTTAGAGTCGTAAGTCACACCAAAAAATCAAATTTGGAAAATATTTGTGATAATATAAAAGACAATGCAGAGTTGTCAAGACTTAAAGGCATTGATTTTAATAAGCTAACAAGAGAAGAGAAAAACATAGTGGAAGAGTCAATTTACACTATGATGGCCAAGTTCAAGAATACTCCACTTGAATTGGATAATACTATGCCTAAGGAACTATATTCAATTGTAGAGAATAAATGGTATTATTGCCTAAACATGAAGAAATAAATAAGAGAGTCAACATTGGCTCATGTGATGCCTGAACTCACAAAAGGTCAAATAAGTAAGGCAAGTAAGAAACATGGGAGCAAATTTGCACCCAAATATAGAGCCTTCAACATTTTGCAAAATAAAATTGAAGATGTTGTGAAGAAGTCCACTTTCATGTGGAAAGTAATTTATGGCCTTCAAATAGTTAAGGAACGATAAGAAGATCCCTTTGAGGGAAGAAATGAAGAAGATAATGAAGAAAAAAATGACAAGGAAGAAGAAGGAGAAAATGAAAAGGAAGAAGTTATAGTGGAGAGGGAAACACAAAAGGGTGATATGGCAATAGGTAAGGAGTAGCAACAGGAACAGAGTGTGAAAGACACACAAATGCTACCACCTAGTCCTCCACATGTAACACCCACACCTACAAAGATAGTAATTTTGAAGGATGTTCTTGACACCTCTGGTCAGAACATCAACCCACTAACTATAGAGGATCTTAGAAAGATCCTTCACCAAACTACTCTATAATCACAACTATGTACCAATCCAGTTTTGGTGAGTGTGGAGGAACTTCAAAAGGTAGTAGTTGAGATAACAAAGGATAAGGTGAATCCATAAGAACCACCTTCACAAACTCCAACAGATACAAGTGGACAATCACAAGAGAAAGCAACACAAGATGCATCTACTAAGGTTGATTCCATAGTTACAATGACTTCAACTGCTAAGGAGCAAGCAAAGGAGCAAATAAGACAAAAGGATACCTCTATTCCTATAGCACAAAGTAAAGGTGCACCTCCTTAGATCACTATAATTGATCAAGGTAGAGCTAAAAATGGCAAAGAGGAGAGCCCTAAGAAGAAGGAACAAGAGGCAATCCAACCATTGGTCAACTTGCCTACTATAGGGACTCCTACTGGAACAACACAATAGTCAAGCACTGATGCAGTACCTCTACAAATATCAGCACCAAGCTTGAGCTCTACCAAGGTACCAAGGGTACTTCACTATGGAGACCCTACACTTGATGAGGAGATAGTCATACCAAGCTATGACTATAAAAAAATGAACATAGAGAAGATTAATAAAGTCCAAGAGGCATTGGAGAAGAAGAAGAAGCAAGAAATACTCAGGAATGAGTATAGGGAAAGGCAAGCACTGATTGAAATCAGGGACATCTTTTTAGATGCTTTCAGCTTGCAAGTACTTGATGAGACAAAGCCCATAATGGAGTAATTATCCAACATAGTGGACTAGGTATAGAATGAAAACCTAGACACCAATGTCAAATTACTTGAATGGTCTAAAAAGAAATTCTAGATGAAGGTAAATGAGAAAATATCTGGTGAGATAGCACTATCATAGGTGGAGCTAGCAAAGAAGGTAGAAAAGGTGAAAGCAATACTTGAGAATATATTCTCACTATACTCCAAACTGTGTGATTCCTCATACTTCACACAAGAGACAAGCCAAAGGATATTGAGCTTGGAGAGAAACCTCAAAGTATCTAGCATGTAGTTACCAAAGGATCTAGCTCAAAGTGAGAAACATTTTGCTACAACACTTCACACACAAAGGCAATTAGTTGTACTCAAAGCAGATGAGACAAACACCAAGGCCAAGTTAATACAAATCCAATCTATCATAACCCCTCACATGGAAGTTTTTCAAAAAGAAATGACCTATGTAGAGAATGTCTTGAAGAAAGATCTCAATCTTTGTATATTGGAAGGCCTAGTACACCTTGTAGTAGAGACAACCATCTAGGTTAAAGCATTGGAAATTGCATTATACAATTGGGATGCTTCTCTAAAGATCATAATGGAGGCAAATAAATCTTTTTTGGCTAAGTATTCAATTCATTCATAGAACCCTTTGAAATAAGTGTCAAAAAGGGGGAGATAATACATTATGAAGATATGGGGGAGATAATATATTATGGAGATAATAAATGATACCCAAAGGGGGAGATAATAAAATTTTGAGTTTTGAGGAGAGATAAGGAGATAAAGCCAAAAGGATACAAATAACTGCAAGAGAAGATGTGGGAAAGGGGGAGTAAAAACAAAGCAGACAAAAATAGAGTAGACAAGGGAAGGAATGACAAGGTAGAGATAAAGAGTATTAGAATAATCAGCATGAGACAAATTCAGCATAAGGAGTTTTGGATATAGGAATGACACATCAGCACAGGGGGAGTTACAAGTTTTAAGGTATATAGTCTTCTACAAAATTTTGAACAAGTTTTTGTACATATGCCGAACAAGATGTATATTGTGCTCATAGAGAATAGATTCATAATGCTTAGTTAAGTGTTTTTGACACTCATGTCAAAGGGAGAGATTGTTGGTCTCAGATTGGTTTTGACAATTGAGTGTCAACACACTTAAGAAATTTCTAAGTTGATGTCGATTATTATATAGATGCCAAGCTACAGTATGTGCCGAGCCAAAAATTCAATAGGTGCTAAGTTATTCAAGTGCCAAGTGACAATTTATGCCGAGCAAAGTATAGGAGCTGAGCAAGACAAAATTTCTATATGAGTCAAGCGTCAACAATTAGTAAGTGCCAAGTAACACATAATCAACATAAGAGTTTGTCCCCTCACAAACTTAGATGTAAACCATTTTTTTGCCGACTCAAGATGAATCTTGAAGGATCTAAAAGATAAGATTAAATCTATTACATTTCCTATGTAATCAGCATGCAACCAATTAAAAAAATGGAGAGAGCATGCAACCAATCAAGAAATATAGAAAGAATTGAGCAAGAAAAGATGGATGAATCTTGAACGTAGATTCATACCTAATCCTATGTCTCAAAACCTTTATAAGGAGGTCAAAGCCCCATAATTTAGTGCTGAGTGGAAGAGTAAGAGGTCATGTGGGAATGTATGAGTGAATACTAGTGAAGTTTTGGAAGGGGTGAGAAGACTTAGAGGAAGAACAACATTGTAGAATCAGTTTGTTAAGAATAAAGTATCAGAACTTCAAACAGAGATATATCTGATCAGGAAGGATCATATTAGATTAAACATAACAAGGGTCTAGAATCAACAATTGAAGATTGTAAGTCATCAGGTCAACACATTCTACTATACTTTCTAACCATTGTATTAGGAGAATGAAAATCCTATGAAGATAGGTTGGCTTAATAGCTATTTGTAGAACCTTTAACAAGGTGATAAATCCTTTAATAGGGTGACATGCCAAGTGAATGTTTGTAAATCCTTTAGACAGGTCACTTTCAACATGGTGTAAAGCCTTTGACAAGACAGGCCTTTCACAGGGTAGATCATTGTTGATGGTCAAAATTTGTAACCTTAACTAGTTACATATTGCTACAGTGACAAGTTGTGGGTGTCATCCCCACCCCAGGTTTACCTTCTCATTTTGGAGGGTTTCTAGGTGACCAAATCTTATGTTATTAATTTTCATGCATGTCTTTACTTTCATGTTAATTAGACGTACAAGATGCATGTGAATAATCTTAGTTAAAAGCTTTAGAGGGTAACGTTTGCTACTTCTGATTCACACCCCCCCCCCTCAAAAGAAATTTTTCCACTTGCAAATTCCAATAATAAACATATTTAAGAACCCTGTAATGCATACAAAGACAAAGCACATTGCAATCAAGTATCATTACTTGAGAGAGCTGGTTCAAGACAAAGAAGTGAGAATGAAATATATGAATAGAAAGGAACATATAGCTGATATATTCACAAAGGCTTTACCTAAGAATGCACATGAATATCTTAGACGTAAGCTAGGGGTGATACCCCTATCCAAAGCTTCTTAAGAAGCAAGAGTAGTGCCTTGCATCAACTAAGTTAAATGGTATAGTTTATAACTTGATGCAGTGGATCTTACTTTAGGAAAGCCTGAAGTAAGGAAGGAGCTAAAACAAAAGATTTACAGTTGCATGTAAGGTGATAGAGGGAGAACCTAAACTGATGATATCTACATGAGAAGATGACAATTCTTTGGCATTATTGTCAAAGAGGGAGAGTTTACTACAAGTTAGTGCAAATACTACAAGTAAGAGGAAGAGTTAGTACTAGAAAAGAGAAATATTAGAAAGAGGGAGAAAGATGCGAAAGAGAAAGAGGAAAAGTTACACTAAATATCTGAAGAAGAAGAGAGATTATAGCCTACACAAAAGGAGAGATACTGATACAGGGAGATATTTCAATACAAGGTATTAAGTTTCATTGTTAAATTTTTTAATAATAATAATTATCAATTATTACCATAACAATTTTAAATTTATTAAACTTTGGAAAAACTTTCCCAAAAAGGAAACTTGCTAAAAATAGAGACTTTCTCGAAATGGAAACTTGTTAAAAATAATTTTTTCCTTAAAATAGAAACCTATTAAAAATAGAGACTTTCTTGAAATGGAAACCTACTAAAAAATAGAAACTTTTCTGAAATAGAAACCTGCTAAAAATAGAAACTTTCACAAAATAGAAATATGCAAAAAATAGACTTTCTTGAAATGAAAACTTGCCAAAATAAATTTTTTTGCAAAATGGAAACTTGCTAAAAATAAAAACTTTCTTGAAATGGAAACTTACTATATGGAAACTTTCCAAAAATGGAAACTTACTAAAAATGGAAACTTTTCAAAAATAGAAACTCACTAAAAATAGATTTAAAAAAAAAGAAACTTATTAAAATGGAAACTTTCCAAACATAGAAACTTACTAAAATGGAAACTTTCCAAACATAGAAACTTACTAAAAATAGAAACTTTCCAAAAATGAAAAAATTACTAAAAATAGAAACTTTCCAAAAATAAAAAGTTATTAAAAATGGAAACTTACTAAGAACATAAACTTTCTAAAATGAAAAAATATGGTTATCAATCGAATATTGCGTTTTTTTAATTTCAATTTATTTTCCAAACCCTCATCCCAATTTTAACAATTTCAATACAAATCACCCAATTCATCAAACAAGGGTTTCAATTCTAAATCAACAAAAAATGATTTCAAAAGAATGACATTCATTCACAGATGTCGTCGAAAATGAAGAACAATATATATGCAACTAAGGGTTTCAACCCATAAGAATTCTGAAAATAAAAACACAAAAGATATGGAGAAGATAGACATTTGAAGGATAGAAAATCATTGTACAATAAACCACGAGATCCTACTTGCATCTGATGCTAAAACGACAATCACATGAAGCATGCAAAACAATCCCCTTTCTCTGAAATCTTCCTTTTTCGAAATTGCTCCTCCAAAACCTGTGTAATTGCATAATGAGCTCTAGATCTCTAATAAAGAGTTCTCCCCTAAATTTGAGGCTCTGATTGTGCAATTACGAGAGAGAACTTGTTGATCAATTACTATTATTACTTTATTACCTTTTACCTTTTCATGCACCAACTTTTAGAGATTTAATTACAAAATATCTTAATTAAATAATTCCTTTCTCTCCTTAATTAATTTATTATATTTTAATTTCATGCATAAGCTTTATATAATTTAATTAAAATAAACTTTATGAAATTATGTTTTTCTCTCTTATTAAATCATGAGACACTTTAATAATATATTTACTAATTCAACTGATAATATTATTTAGAATTCATTATTAAAAAAAACTCTTAAATAAATTGTTATTAAATTAAATAAATATAAATACGCCAAAATAGAACTTTAATAAAATCTTTAAATTTAATTCATTTTTTATTTAATTAATTTCTTAATTAATTAAATATAATTAAATATTGAATTTTCTTAATAAATTTTCCATCAAATTAAATCATTAATTATCCCTTTAAATTGATTTAATATAATAGAAAATTACAACATACCCACAAAACCAAATAGGACAACTCAATTGAAGAAAAAACAAAATCAAACTCCAGGGTCAAAATCATTAATTCATGTCACTTGACAAATTCATACGGTAAACTAACTCACATACTTATCCTACTTTCTAGGACAATTGGCTTAGGGATTAGGATTTGGACTCAAGAGTTATCTCTCCACTTATACAATTGAAATATTGCGATAGGTTACACTCATCCTGGCAATTCAAAGAAGTTGGTACCCAATACTTACAATCTACATAAAAACCATGCATGTACAAACACAATATTCTAAACTAAATAGGCAATGGTAGGAAGTGGTACATTGTGTAGATCCTGACTAGCTGGTGACTACGACTTCTTTCCTTAACCACATCAAAAATGTCAAACATAAAGAAAAAATACACACACACACACACACACACACACAAGTATGGGGTAAGTATCCATAGAAACCACATAAAAATCATTCATCTAACTAATATCATTAAATAATTGAAATTCACTACATGAACATATATATATCATCCTTAAACAATCATGAGATAACTAAAATAACTAAGTAATTCATCACATATATCAATTGAGTATAAAATAACATTTAATCTAATCTGGTAACCAAGTACCAATAACAAAGATGATTTAAAAAAGAAAGGATAAAAAGAGTACCTAGAGAAAGGTTGAGTTATATGGTGTATAAATGGAGCACTAAGACCAACTAAGACTTTGATGATATAGTGTATTTTTTATCTACTTAAGGCTACAATGAAAGGATACTTAAGCAAAGACAAGAAGAAGGCTAAGAAAAGAAAAATGTCTACCAAGCCTAACTAAGAAAATAATAGAATCTGAGCAAGTCATCTCAGGCTAAGCAAAAAGTTAGTTGAAGTTGAGAAAAGGAAATTTTGTATGTCTTGAGTGAAGGAAATTTAGTATGAGTCGAGTGAAATAAGTTTAGTGTGTTTAGAGCACTAGTTAAACTTAGTGTATGTCAAGCAACCTAGTGCTAACCGAGCATTAGAAGATAGTTAATGCCAAGCAAACAACATGTTATTTTTGAGTGCCAGTAAAATGAGTTTGATCAAAGATTTCACAAATCTGTGTTGACAAAATTAATTTATTGAATTATGTGAAGTATGTGGAAGATAAGTATGATGAGACAGTGGCACAAAATTTAAGATAAACCATTTTTAGATGAATTTGAAGAGAATTGTAAGAGAAGTTTCTAGAGGGAACAAAATGGAAAAGAGGGTAGATTTGATGAATTTGACCTAACCCTAAAATGGAGGGTTGTGGTTAAGTGTGAAACGATTGAAATTATCTATATAAGGAGATAATATAATAGAAGAAAAGTGTTATAGTGCAAACTAGAGATAGACAAGGATTCTTTAGGGGTTTCTTCATTTGGTGGCTGAAGGAATGAACCTACAGTTGGCATACTAAGCAAGAAGGCTTGAGGAGGTGAAGGCTTGAAGGGTGAACAAGAAGGAAAAGATGAAGGGGATTGAATGCCAAGAAAAATGGAGGGGACTGAATAAGAGATCTATAATATGTAAGTGATTTTTTTTGTTATTAGATCAAGTTCTACTATTACTTTCTAACAACTATATTAGTTTGGATAAATCCATTGGATTAAGGTTGACCTACTAGTCATGAATAAATCCTTTAATAGGGTGAAATTCTAATGGAATGTTCTAAAGTCCTCTAATAAGGATCACTTCTAATAGGGTGATTGAAATCCTTTAATCAAGGTCACATTTAATAGTGTACATTGTAACCTTTAACATGGTTGGTTCCTTATGGAGCTCACTTCAGAAGAGTGAAAATTGGTAGCATGTTACTGATGTTTTTTTCCAAATCGGGTTTCTACATAAAATTCTTATGTCAAACTATGTGAATGATTTTGTGGTATTCCATGAATGATTTTGTGGTATTCCATGTTTACATTTTTGCAAAGTTCATTTGACCTAGGACAATTATATACTATGGTTTGAGTTATTGAATGATCAATGCATGCACATGTATTTATTAAGTACTGAAAAAGTTTTATCTATACATTTGGACCTTGGATAACTGATTCACCCCCCCACCCCCCCTCTTTAGTTATTCTAAAGTATTCTAATAGCTTCCACCTACTTGAGTACACAACATTAATGGAGACCATAAATTGAGAAGAAGTATATATCAAGATTTAAAGACATTATTTCATACCTTTCATACAAAGTTTGAGAGCCCAAGAGAAATTTGAGTGAAAAAGAGATCCTAAGGTGATTTAAGAGAAAATATGAGACAAAATCTTGATCAAGTAAATATTTAAGTGGTTTCAAGTTATCTAGAAAGAAGAAGTTTTAAACCCTAATATAGAAGACATGGAAGCTTCATCATCCATACAAAAGAGTCAAGGAATAGAGGTTAGTAACATTCAATTGGTCAGGAGTGATTCTTGTCCTTCAGTTAAATTTTGTGCTATTTTTAAAATTGCAATGAAAGCTGATTTAATGGGTGTGTTATCATCGACACAACCTAAAATAATTATGATACATGATGTGCAAAGTTTCTACATGTGCAAGATTGGAGAAGTAGGTCACTATGAGATTTGAGAAGTGTATGAGAAATTATGTAACAAAGGAGTTTTGAAGGAGGAATTAAAAATTGTTGAGAGAAAATGGTTGACTCATGCCCTAGAATTTCAAAGGAATTCAAAGATTGAATAGATCAAGATTGTACTAAACAAGATCAATGATATGAAGTTTTGGCTACACAATGGACTAGTAGAGATAACCAAGAAGATGATTCACAAGGTTACTAGTTAACCCACTCTAGATAAGAAGAAGACTATGCAATGTCTAAGTAAAGAGGAAGTTGAGGCCAACACTAGGGCCAAGTAGAATGGACAAGGGTTTTCCATCAATAATATTTCTAATCTGTTGATGGAATTGGTAGTGAGGGTAATTGTTCACCAATTCTGTCAATCAAGAATATTGAACAATGTGTCACGTATGGTAGTAGATCAAGAATGAAAGATAGTCATGAAAGACCATGAATATGACCTTTTCAAATTACAAAAACTACAACTAGTAGAAAAATTGATATCCATTAGGAAGGAAAAGAACTTGTTGGAGTTTTAAAACTACCAAGCAACAAAATACCTAATATTAGGGTTCAAAAGATTGAAATACTCTAAGTACTAGCTACTTTCCTATATTCAATGGAAACTTATTAAGATCTAGACCAACATTAACAAAATCTCATGGATTTTCTACACTTCAGGCTCTGTAAGGCCTAGGCAGGTGCACCTCAGGGATGAAATGATTGGACACTTGATATTTTCTTTACACTAAACTTTACAAATATTCTTTACTTCAAATATATCCCCTATAGCAGAAATGCTCATAATTGTTCTTAGATTTTCAAATGGTTGTTGATTATAGAAGCTAACTATAACACATAGTTATTGCAAATAAGTATTGAACAACAATTGTTTCTTCATTACAAAAAAGTAAAAGTTGATTTGATTTATGTTTGTGCTTTATGCAACTACATGATTTCTTTGTTGGAAATAATCAAGACTAGCTAGGTTATTAAGAGGGGAGGGGTGAATCAGTAACCTCAAAAAATTTAAATCAATTCAATACTTAACAATATAAATCATTCACCATTCATTCATCTATTCTACTACATGCATGAGAAAAGATAAACATTCATAACACATGAATATAGTATTTTGGTGACCCAAAAACCTTCCAAATAGAAAGTAAAACTAGGGTGGGGACGATACCCACAAAACTTCACTACTGCATTATAAAGTTGGCCTATTAGGGCTTATATTGACCACTTCTAATGATCTACCCTATTAAGAGCAATTTGGATTGCTAGATCCACCTTGTTAGAGGTTTTGCAAACATACAATGAAGTATGCACTCTGTTAGGAGATTTATACAAAGACTGTTAAGTCTACCCTATTAAAGGATTTGGAAAAATGATGCACCTATCAAGATGAAATAGTAGATCTGACTTACAACTTGACTACTGAATAGATCTTTGAAGTATAGATCACCTCTTGTGACTGATATATCTTTACTGCTCCTTGTAGACCTTGCTGAATACTCCTCTCTGCTATTGATTCACATTCACTCTTCTCAAAAAATTACATGTCCATTCCATTGAAATACTCATACATATTACAAATGATACAATACATTACATATATAGCATTCCAATATTTACAATTACAAGGTCGGCTAAAACACAAGTAAACAAATATTATTGAGTTAGCTAAATAGTAGAAACTCGAGTTCTGAAAGCTAACTTGGTGAACTTATGATACTTAGTGTCCATTGTATTACTTAGCATTGTCATGCACTTGGTAGAAGTAGAAGCTCTATCCATACTAATCACACAATGTAGCTTCAAACTCGGTAACCATTGGAGATTCGATAGATATTGAATCCTCCATTTACCTTGCATTCACTTGGTAAACACTACACATCCATCACTTAGTAGACATTGGCTTCACATCGAACAAACTAATAACTTGGTAGACTCTATGAAGCTCAGTGACCACTACCTGCTCAGTGAACACTATAAGCTCGGTAAACATTGTTGGACTGCACACTCACTTGGTAGCTTCAAGAATGCTCAATGTCAACTGCTTAAGTGATGAACTTACTTGGAAACCACTAAATGCTTGGCATAAACTATAGACTGAGTGATGAGCTTAGTAACCATTCAAAATTAAATAAGTGTTGTCACTAATGACAAATACAACATAATACCAACAATCTCCCTTTTTGGCATTAGTGACAAAAACACTTACGAGCCAAAACTTGTGTACATTGACATACTAATTTTTTGATTTTTCAAAATTGATCTTTGTAAAGTTGCTATAAATACATATCTCACATATCTCCCCTATACATATGGCATAATACATACACAGACTTTCTTTGTACATATACTATTTTCTCTGTTATTATCTCCACAAGTCTCTTATCACTCTCTCCCCCTTTTTGACAATAATGCCAATGAGATATGCAAAATATTCAAATAGAGACACCAAAATGTGAGAGAAATTTGAAGTGTACCTGGAGAATAAGAGCCAATGTCTTATCCCAATTGTCTTGCAAAATTTTATAGGTAGAGAGTGCCACTTGAACTTCTATAAAAAGTTCAATCATATGATCTACTATGGAAAAATTGTTATCCTGGACCAGTGTTTTTGAATATGCAACATGTTTCTACATTGAGTCCATAACTAGAAGGATCATGTTTTATATATCAATCAGTGTGGACCTGATCTTGGCTTCCTCTATTAGCAATACTACCTGCATTTTTGACAAAAATCTCACCTTCATGTGATGTGTTGAGCTTGAACTGGGGTCAAGCTGTAGCTTTTGGGCACTAGCCTTCATATCCACATCAATCTTATTGAGTTTCTCCTTTATTTCCTTAGTAAACTTGGTAACATCACATAAATTAGCAAAAAGTGATGTCACATTTGAAAAAGAGTGTTCAAGATTGCTCAAAATTGAAGATAATTCTACCTAATTAATGGCAATGTGTTGAGAAATGTGCTCAACAACCTTATTATCAAACTTTTTCTTTGCCTTCTTAATTAGATTTTCTTGGCTAGAAGTGTCCTCATTGAGCTTATTTACAACTTCTTCAAATTGTAAAAAAATGTGTTGTGATGAATCCACATCAACAACTATAGCCTCTATTATTATGTTCTTGGCATTTTCAATTATTTTAACTCTTTATCTCTTTCAACTCTTAATTGTTTGTGCCTTGCCTTTTGCTCCAAAAGCTGACTAACTAGTATCATTTCATTAGTTGTGGCAGTATCCAAATCTAATTTAGGAATAAAAATCTATTTGTCCAAATCGATGTCTTCATCAATTTCTTTACCAGTAAGTAGAAGTTTTAAAGGAGTCCTTGTTTTTACTTCCGAGCTTACTTCCTTGGACTTAGAAATGGAAACAATAGTAGAAATAGATGGACTTACAGTAAAAACTTGAATGGGTCCAACCAAAGAAAAATTGAAAAAGTGCAAACTAAATCCAAAATTGATGTGCTACTCAAAAATGAAGTAACAATAGGTGGAGAAAAAACTAAAGTACTTACAACTGAAGAACTAATTGGAACAAAAGTTGATGCAATCAAAGCTATAGTGGACAAAACTATAGAACTTACTGTACATTCTACTGTAGAAGTTGACAAAATTGTAGAACTGGTTGCTAAACACATTGCTAATGATGTTGACTCAGGAGCTAATCAAGAGGGCTAAAACTTGGTAGATGAAGTGGTAGACACTTCCATTGCAGATACCTAGAGCTATGAGGTAGCGAATAATTATTGTGCAGATGATATATTTGAGGTAGTTGCAATCATACTTGCTGAAACTGACTCCAACCTAGATGATGTAGCTATCTTACATGGAGAATGAGGAAGGGAGGCTATGACTTGTGCTGCTATTTTCATTGGATCATCTTCATTATCTCCTTCCTCTTTAGCTTCTTCCTCTTTCTCTTCATCATCCTTAATCAATTCTTGACATTCCTTAGCATCAATGGTAACACATGGTGTGTTATCTTCTTCTTCATCATCACTATCATCATCATCATCCTTAATCTCTATTGAATCATCACTAGGTTTATGTAGATGATAAATGTTCTTCCACATGTTTGTTCCATCTATAACCACATCCTCAACATCTTTAATCAAAATCAAACATGTATGGAATCTTATCATCATTTTACCTTCATTCTTTTTCATTTCTACCTTGACTTCTGCATCTGTAAAATTTGGTAGTAGTTGCCTCAATGATTGCTCATAGATGTCTTTTTCTATCTGTAGAACTGATTCCCACCTTGGCTGCAATCTTGCCAACAATTCTTTTGAAATCTATGGAGCAATCTAATGTGGGGAATATTTCCATTTTCTCATTTTTTTGAGTACCAATTCCTTAATCTGCATCTTTTCAGCATCACTTCTTGTCTCAAACTTTAATGCTTTGAAGTTTATGATGCCTGCTTCTTCTTCCATCTATTTCAACCTTTCCTAGAAGGTAAGTGGGGGCTTGCTAAGCACAACTTTAGTCTCACCTTTCTACTTTGATCTCCTTGTAAATATAGTTGTGGAGGCCTTGGGTGGCTTGGTATACCCTTCTTCTTTGCTGGCTCTACCTCCTTCTTAGATTCCTGTTCTTCTCCTTCTTCTTCTTCATCATCCTCATCTATTCCATTGGTAACCATAAGAGGGCTACTTGTAGTTTTCATCTTGGCTATCTTCCTATCTTCCTCTTTCCTTTTCTTATTTCCTGGGGTAGCTTGATTTCAAGCTCAATTCTAGCTTTTGCATCATCATATGTTCCAAAAATTGGTAGCTTAGGATCTACTAGCTCATTCACCAGTGCTTCAATAATATCTTTGGTTTCATCAATGTTAACCTCATAAGGAAGAGGTTTTACCCATGTAATTCTAGGCCTAACTACTTGAATATAAACTCTATCACAATCACCCATAAAACATACATCATCTTTGCAATCCTCAACAAGTTTGGGAGGAATCCTAAACCGGTTGTTCATCTTTTCCTTGAAATCTTCAAAGTAGTTATCCATAATGCTTTCAAAATTTATACCCATTTCTACAATGAACTCATTTATCTAATACAAAATAGGAACATCTTTTCTCCATACTACAGAACCTTTTGATGGAAAAAAATTTTGAACATAGAAGAAAAGACATGCTAATAATGAACCAAATTTATAGGGGTTATTCTTTGATATCTTGATACTGTTCATGTTTTTGTTCAACTACTTCAATAGTAATTCTGATAGATCAAATTCCATATTTTTCTTCACAACTTTATATGCTAAATCCATTGCCTCACATGGCACACTGTTCAAATGATTAGAGTTGTAAATCTTGTGTGCAATTATGTGAATTCCAAACCTTAATTCTGCATTAGAAACAATGCTAATCTTTAAACCTCACCATCCCATTCAGCTAGGGTTTTCTTCTAAAGTTCATCTCGACCTAGGGTTTTGGTAGATTTGGCTTTGCTTAACATGGGAAGACCTGTAATCTTGTGAATAATTTTCTTTGTGATCAATACAAGCTATTCTAACCATAATTGTCCATTATGCACATGACTAAGAATGTATCTAATCCATTTAATCTGAAAGCTCCTTGGCATATGTGGGATATGGGTTAACCCTTTGGTTTCTAAGTGCTTATGCTTGGGTTTTAGTGAACCATCAAAACACATTTCTCCTAAAGCACTATCCATCCCTAGGGTTCCAATCTCTTGAACAGAACACTTAAAATGAGTGTGTATATCATTAATTAGGAGTACCTTTGGAGGAACTTGAGATTGGGCTCCATTAGGGTCCAGTGGCTCCGTAACTACTAGTACTAGCTTGAAGTTTGGTGCTTTCCACTCCACACCTTTTACCAACATTTCTAAACCTCTTTTCACCTTGCTATAGCTGCTACTTCTGGATACCATTGCTACTCAGTAAATGAGAAATTTTTTTGAACAAATTCTTTGTTGGAAATTCACTTGAAATTGTTTGTATGCACCTAGAAATTGCTCTACTCTGTGAATTTTGAAGTTGTGGTGAAAAATGAAGTTGAATTCTACCCCTTTTGATGAAAATTCACCATTAATGCTAGGTACCATAATGATGTAGTGCATGAAAGACTATCATCTACTCACTAGCTCGCTAGAAGGTTGTGACTTGGTGATCAAACAAACCTTCATTAGTCTCGACCTTGCTCAGTTGAGTCCACGACTAACCTTGCTTGGTATGAATAGATTTCATGTGATCCCTTTGTATCCAAAATACTAATTTGGATCTTCTACTTTCTTTCATTTGGAACTACTCGAGATATGACTTGAATATACAGTTCCAGTTTCTCCTTTATGAATTTAATTGGAAATGGTGGAGTCACCCACATCTTGAGTGACATGGCCATTATTTGAACTATTTTTCTTAGTAGATTTGGGAATCCACTTTTGTTTCATTTGCTTCTTAATATTATTAGCTTTAGCTTTCTTTTCATCTTCAACTCTTCCTATATTCATGCAATTTTTAGCTATATGACCAAGTTCAATGCATGTATAACATCATATCCCTCTTTCTCAAGTGATTACTTGTACAATCTATGCCAATGCATCCATATTCTCCACAATAGTGACATCTACACCAAGTATCATACTCCCAACCAAATATTGTTTTGACAATTTGTTCAGCTAGATTGAATGATTTGGATTTGCATTCAGATGCCTTGTGACCTTGTTTCTTGCATTTGTGACATTTACCTTCAAATTTTGGTTTCTCCTTGCATTCATTAGCTTTATGACCATGTTGACTACAATTGTAGCATTTTCCATTGAATTTTTCCTTTCCATTGTTCCAACATTTGTTTGATGTATGACCTAAATTACCATAGTGATTGCAAGTAGGTCATTGATTCCTTTGGGCAACTTGCTTGGAAGATTCACCTTCTTCTTTGTATCCAAATATTGCTTTACCATTTTGCCTATGGAGATTCTGCTCACTTTTCTGATTCAATTGATTCATGTTTGCTTGAGATTTCATCATCCTTTCATTGAGTTTCTTTTTAGAAATTAGATCAGCTTTCAATCTTTCATTGATTTATCTTTCAATGATTAAATCATTCCTTAGACTTTAATTTTTAGATCTTAGATTATGATTTCCTCATTTGCATTAGAGAGCTGATTGATAATACTTTCTTGCTAAAGGGATTGACTTTGAGTTTTATTATTTCTTGTCTCCAAGTCTTCACTTGCCTTATTCCTTTATTCCAAAATCTCACACATTCTTATTGACTAAATTTCTTGTTCTCTTTTCAATTTTCTTACCTCTTCTTGTAGGGAGCCATTCTTTTCTAGGAGTTCTTTGATTGCCTCATTTGCTTCATTTGAACTTCTTGAAGGAAAAAAGTCTTCAATTTTTTCTTCAACATATTGATGGCCATTCATTTTTTTTGCAAGTTGCTTCCTTCTTTTCATGGATAGGGAAAGATGCTCTTTTGCTTCCTTGAGTTGAGCTATGACCATTTCCAGATCTAGCTTTTCATTATCAATAGCTTTATCAAGTTTGAATATCTCCATTACCCTTGATCTTTGCTCAAGACATCAGACTTTATCCTAAGAACCACAAAGCTTTAATACAAATTGTTGGAAATAATCAAGACTAGCTAGGTTATTGAGAGGGGAGGGGTGAATCAGTAACCTCAAAAACTTTAAATCAATTTAGTACTTAACAATATAAATCATTCACCATTCATTCATCTATTCTACTGCATGTATGAGAAAAGATAAACATTCATAACACATGAACACAATATTTTGGTGACCTAGAAACCTTCCAAATAGAAAGTAAAATTGGGGTGGGGATGATACCCACAAAAATTCACTACTATATTATAAAGTTGGTCTAATAGGGCTTACATTGACCACTTCTGATGATCTGCCCTATTAAGAGCAATTTGGACTGCTAGATCCACCTTGTTAGAGGTTTTACAAACATACAATGAAGTATGCACTCTGTTAGGAGATTTATATAAAGACTATTAAGTCTACCCTATTAAAGGATTTGGAAAAATAATTCACCTATCAAGATGAAATAGTAGATCTAACTTACAACTTGATTTTTGAATAGATCTTTGAAGTACAGATCACTCTTGTGACTGATATATCTTTACTACTCCTTGTAGACCTTGCTAAATACTCTACTCTACTGCTGATTTGCATTCACTCTTCTCAAACCATTACATGTCCATTCCATTAACATACTCATACATATTGAAAATGATACAATACATTACATATATACCATTCCAATATTTACAATTACAAGGTCAACTAAAACACAAGTAAACAAAATATTATTGAGTTGGCCAAACAATAGAAACTTGGGTTCTAAAAGCTAACTTGGTGAACTTCTGATACTCAGCATCCACTATATTACTCGAAATTGTCATGCACTCAGTAGAAGTAAAATCTTGGTCTATACTAATCACACAATATAGCTTTGAATTGGGTAACCATTGGAGACTTGGTAGATATAGTGTCACTCGGTAGATATTACCTTGCATTCACTCGGTAAACACTACACATCCATCACTCGATAGACACTAGCTTCACATCACACAAAATAATGACTCAATAGACACTATGAAGCTTGGTGACCACTACCTTCTTGGTGAACATTGTAAGCTTGGTAAACATTATTGTACTACACACTCACTCGGTAGCTTTAGGAATGCTCGATGTAAACTGCTTAAGTGATGAACTTACTTGGCAACCACTGAATGCTCAGTATAAATTGTAGACTAAGTGATGATCTTGGTAACCATTTAGAATTGAATAAGTGTTGTCACTAATGACAAATACAACATAATTCCAACATATCTTTAGTACGCATCTGAATAGATGATCAATGCCCTATCCATTGGTATACAGAGTCTAACCAGTAAAAACTTGACCTATTTAATTGCCTTACAATCAAATTATTAGCAGTAAACCCTAAACCCCATTCTTATCAATATCCTTCTTATATGACTAGAAATCATATCAATTTTTTGAAGCACTTACTTAATTCCTTGAATTAAAAGAAAAAATAATTTGATATACAACCTATCCTAGTTGCATTAAATTGTATGAACCTTCGTCATTTGAACAATCTTAACATAACCAACATATAAGATTAGAGATAGAATTTAGAGTAAATAGATATTGTAGAAAATTACTTTTTGTATTAACTCTCCTTGAAAATCATATAATACTATTATAAACTCCATAACACTTTAGGACATGACAAATTATCATTTAGGATTCAATTGTATTCTCAGTATGCAAAATTGAGACAATACATAGAACTTGACATAAAGACTGACTGGACTGATGCAAAATAACATAACACTAAAAATTACATGAATTTTAGACCATCCTCTAGCCTTGGAAACTCACTTATATAATGTGATATGCAACAAGCTTCAAGCTTAGAGGGAAAATGACAGCTATCCTTAGCACAAAAAGATTTACAAAGGGGACAAAGATGTCACTATCAAAAAAGGATAAAACCTTGGCATTTCCTTGTTTATTTACAACAAAATGTCTTTATCGTTCATCTTCTCATGGTGGGACCAATTTTTTTGCCACAATTGTTTGTTGATCTTCTGCATTTGATGAATAGTTCACTTGCACTTGTTGTTCTTCTAGTTGTGGGGCTGCTTGATTTGCACTTCATGTGTTAGGTTCTTTGATCTAGATGTTTATTACAATTTTTTGATCTTTTTCCATGCCATTAGTTTTGGCTACCATGTCCACATTTGCAATTAGTTGTTCTTCATTCATTATTTCTCTTTTAACTAACACATCAACCAATTGCATTTTCTCTGTAGCTACTGCTCTGTCTACAATTTCTTCTTCAACAACTTCTTGCAATAGTTGTATTGCTAGTGAGTAGTTAGTTACCCACTTGTCAAATAATATATCATCAGGCCAATCAAAATTTAAAATTTCTTGCTGCCTTCTTTAGATACTTCTTCCATTCTTTCTTATTTCTTGAATATCTCATTTAAAAGAATAAAAAAATAGTTGTACTTGTATGATCTCCTTTGTGGTTCTGGAAAACCAAATATACTTTTCATCATTCATAGCTATGTTAAGCTTGATGCTTATTAATTCATTTAATTCTTTTATGCATTCCTCTTTTTCCCTTATCTTGCCTATAGTTTTGATCACATGTAGAAAAAGATCAAAATTCTTGCCCAAATGCTTGATGAAACAATTATTTATTTGTCTTTGCAATAAGTTTATTTTGTGATCAAATTCAAAAAGATCATTAACTTGATCAAAATTCATTAATACCCATCCATTAGAAAAATCTATAACATGAAAGCAAAGGGTTGTAATGATATCTCCCCTGCTAATCCATTTGTCCACAATTGGCCTTAAGGTTTCCTCATTGTTCATCAACTCATTACACATTTCTACCAATTTTAATAATTCCAAGTGAAAGGAAGGAAAATCAACTCTTTCTACAAGATACAAGATTGTATCTACAATTATGTCTTCATGCTTGATGCACAATTCCACATGCATTGCATATAATTTTGTCTTTTCATCTTCTAACTCCTCAACTATGTAGAGTTGAGGTTCTTGTGGGGTATCTGGATATTCTATAATTGGGATGGTGTTAAAGGTTGGTACTAGAGGATGAGGAGGATAGGAAATCCTAAGCTAACTAGGCTATGTACTAACCTTTATTTTCCCCAATTATCTTTCCATTAAAAAAATTGTACCTTCTAGTTGATTTATCTTCCTTCCTCTTTGTTCATATGCCTCCAAAACCCTCTCAAATTTATTATTCAATTCCAAGAATTTATTCTTGTCCTTGGAAAAAACCATGAGACTATCTATGTGCTTACAATCTAAGACCTCTTGAATTCTAGCTTTGTCTCGTTTCTAGAAAGACCATATTACGAAGGCTTGATGATCATCACTATACTTAAAATCTTTATGGGATTGCAAGACTTCCTCCTCATTTTCAAATTGAATATCCTTTTCCTTTTTCACTGTATAAAAAATCATTGCATTAGCAATGTCCCATTATGATAGTATCAAAACCCTTGAGTCTTTTAACAAATGCCTTCCCCCTTCTAAGGTTATTTTTGAAAACTCTTCTCGGAGGTTAGCTTTGACCTCTTCTTCAATTTTAGTGTCCTTCCTATTAGGTTGCTCTATTTTTATCCTTTTGAATATTGCCTCAAAATTGCTAATATTTCTCCTCCAAAAAAATTGGGTAAATGCTCTAGGTTTGATAAATCTTTCATCATCTAAAAACTTCTAATATTCCTACTCTATTATAGGATCAATTTCCCTACCCTAATAATCTCCCACAGTGAGCACTAATGATGGCATAGGAGACTCTTTAGGCACTGGTTCTTCTATTTCTATAGTAGTTATAACAATATTTCTCTCACCTCCTACCTATTTCAATTTCTTCCTTAAGGATTCCTCATCATCTATTCAAATAGGGGTCTGAGAGGGAGAATACTCTTCCACCCTAGAAGAAGAACCTTTTTCTAGTTTTTGTTTCTTGGCAATAGGTTTAGCAGTTGGGATTTCTGAAATTTGTCTTTCAGAAAGAGGCATAGGTTGTACACTCTTTGCTACCACATACCTAGGTCTCTTTTGTAGTGTATGTTGGCCCGAGTTTATGATTTCTCTACTAGCCAACCTATTCTCCACCTCAATAGCCTTATTTGGATAAGTTTGAGTCAAGATTTCTTTCTTCTCATTTAGAGTTTGCATAAAATCAACAAAGTTGTTCATTAGCATATCCATTTAGTACCCCAATATTTCTTATCAGTAAGGGGATTATACTTTAGTCCAAAAGCATTGACAAATTCAAGCACCTTACTATACACTTTCCACTTTTCTTTTTTGACCTCTTTTTCTTGTAGTGAAAAATGATTTCTAATTACATTTTTGGGGAAATAAACAATATGTTTGTGAGATTTAGCTCTTGTTATCTCTTTGAAAAAATCATAAAAGCTCTCAGGATCTATGAATTGAGAATGGGACTGGGCCATTTGATACTTGTCTAGAATTATTTCTAAATGCCTCTAGCATTTTTTGTCAAAAAAAGAATTGTGAACAATAGTAATCTAAGGGAAAAAGGTACCTTTGGACCTACCAATCAACTCCTTTTCTTCTAACACTCCTATCTTCCATAAGAGATCGACAATCCCTACCATCAAAGGCACTTGATATGGTAGTACATTTGGTTTTCCAAGGAAGTCATACACTCTGAACAAATAGAGATTGTATATGGGATAAATTCTCCCCAATTATGGCTCACCTTCATTCCTTTAGCATGATTCTTTGGTCTAATTAATTCCAACAAGGACTAAGGTATCCTAGGGTTATCTCAAGTCAATAGAATTCTGAGTTTGGAAGAAAAATATCTATCAAATCTGACAAAGCTAACATCAGTGACCTACCATGTCATTTCTTCACTCCACAACTGAACATGGAGCTTTTCTCCATCTTTCTCTAGCTCTAGCTTCATTTCCTTGGAGAAAAAGGGGACACCCTTGTGTAGACACATGTACATCAACATAAAGTACTGGAAAAAAGGTTTTTCTACTTTTCCTTACTAATACCCATCAATCCACTATGAATTTTTTCCTCTTCTAAATATGTGTCAAAATAAGAAAATTAAGCTCATGCCATATTGTAATGTCTGAGCAATGATAAAAATAATAGATCCTTGGATGTGATCCTATTCATCCATTTCAAATATCTTGCAAAGAGAAAAATAGAGTGCTTAAGCCTTGTGATTAAATACTTTCTTAACAATGGCTCTAGAGCATTCACTATTACTAATGGAAACTAACCTATCTTAACAAAATGTTCTTGCAATGGCCTACCTCTTAGGTATACTTTCTAAGTATCATACCTAGCTTGCAAATCTTCCAAGCCAATCTTCTCATGAACTGCATGGTTAGGGTTCAAACTGAAGACTTCCCTAATTACCTTATATGATTTTTTACTATCCTTGAAATAGGATCATACCTCTGTGCTAGCATGACCAATAGATCATCATCAAAGAAAACCCTTGGGACAACAAACTTGCTAATATCAAAATCCCACATATCTCTTATAGTAGTGTTATGATTTCTTTCAGAGAACCACTTGCAAAAGATCTGTAAACTGCCAACAAATGTCTCAACATCCCTTAACCAATTTTCCTTGTTGTAGAAACCCTCATTGACCAATAACCTAGGTTTTTTTGGAATCATTCTTTTCCTTTAGAGAACTCATTAATAGATTATGGAAATTGTTCTAAAAAATCATCATGCACAATCCTTATCTAGTAATCTACCTTTTCTAAAAAATTCCATCATGGAGGCATCATATCTATATTATCTCAATACATCTGCAAATGCTCACTTAATCAGAGGTTTTTGGTACTTACTTGAACAAATTTGTTTACTTTACTAAGGACTTTGTCTACAATAATTCGTGGCTTTGAGAAAATGTATTTTGACCTCTAAAACAATTTGTACTTTGAGAATTCTATAACTTGGTACTCAATAGTGAGAAAAGTCACAAATTTTATGGCAATTAGCTCCACGCAAATTCACATTGATTAGAGTTAATTTACTAACGACAATATTTCAAACTGCATTACAAAATTTGAACCCTAGCTATCGATTTACACAAAATTAGATGATTAAGCTTTAAAAAATAAAAGTTGCATTACCTTTTTGCAAATAGGACACATGTCAAAACCTTGCTTCCCCACTTTGGTTAAAAATTGATCACCTTCATAATACAGGGAAGTGATGATCATTGATATTAATCTTGATCAATGATCCTGAGTGATTCTTCTTAATACTACATTAGCTCTATAATTTTGGGCCCATTGATCCAACTCAGCATCCACCTTCACTTACATGTTGTACTTGTAATAATTCAGGATAAAACATTTGGCATATTTTCAAACTTAGCATTACCTAGTAATCCATGAAGTGACTGAGCTCGCCATGTCCACTTGTCACAACCTCACTTCCTTGCATTCGTTGAACTTCATATACTTTCGTAATGTAGGGATGTGAGAAGTGTCAATCCCTTTCTAATCAATGGCTCAATAAATTTTACCTTCGTCTATCCTTGTCATTATTTTAAACCAATTGGAGCAAACCAATTTCTCATCTGATATGATAATTTCTTTTGTGGCCACCAACTAAAAACTAGTCCCACTTTATCCATGTGTCACAATGTCACTTCCCTGCTTTGGTTAGAACTTGAGCACATTCAAAATGTGGGGAAGCGATGATCATCAATCTTAATCTTGATTGAAAGTTATACAAGATTGACCCTTCTTTGGTCTAGTTAACAAGCTTACCCAATGAGGTAATGCCAATCTATCAATTTTTTTTAAAATGTCTCCTTTTGTAGCCCACTAACAAGAATAGACCCACCAATTCCATGTGACACAACCACACTTTCCTGCTTTGCTAAAGTTGTGGCATTTTTAGGATGTAGGGATATGCCCATCATTAATTTTCTTTTGATTGACAATCAATAAACTAAACTCAACAAAGGTTAAGACTTCTAGAATAACACTACACAAATTGATTTAAGGTAAACCCTTGGTTAAGAAGGAGATACGCGATAGGGAAAAAGGAATTTTTGTAAAAAATCAAAAGATTGTACAAAAATCATATAATAAAAGGCTTACAAAAGATTTCTCTCACATTTTTTTGAAAATAAGAACAAATGCAACCTTTTTTATGAGACTAAGGGCATTAGGGAAAACAATTTAGTAATTTTTAACTAGGGAAAACATCAATTTGGAAACACAAAATCCCTAATTTTAATAAGTAACTAGATTTTTCACTATGATTTTGCAAAAAATCTAAAATGTTAAAAACTAGGCCAATAGAACTCAATGTGTAAGTTTGGACCAGCTATTATGTATATGTTCTTTTACATTCAGAAGTATTTCCTTGGTATTGGTAATATTTTTTGGGAATAGGGAAAACTAGTGATAAGGAAAATCAAAGAATACATTGCTAAACTAGGAGAGAGTTTTGAAAATATCATGGATACATATTTTGAAGATTTAAAACAAAGAATGAAGATGAGGATGAAAATATTAGAAGGGGTAGTAATGAAACATTATAATGATGTATGATTTTTAGTGAACATAGATAACCCATTTTTGTAGGTGTTAAAGCTGAGGAAGGAATGGCTAACAACATTTCATTATGAGCTTGATAATGATACTGTAAATGAAAATATTATTGAATTATTAAAGGAAGAAATTTATACTAAAGCATGAACTTTTGGAAAATATGAAGAAGCTAAGGAAAGAATCACTATAGATATCAAGATACATTTTAACAAGAAGAAAAGAAATAAAATGATTGAAGACCTAGAGGCAAAGCTAGGTACCCAAGGAAAGGACAAGGAACCTCTAAAAATTATAGAAGGTCTGGAAAGAGATGAAGAAAAAGGTAGTTGTGATAAGGAAGAGGAATTAGAAGAAGGAGGAGGAGGAGGAGGAGTCAAGGGTAAAGCCCTAGTTGTTGTCACACCACCTAGGAAGAAGGCTAAAGGAACTGCAAAGAATCCACTAGTGACACCCCTGTCTCCTCCACCACCAACCAAACCAAGGACTTGAGTAGCAATAGCAAGCGTAGAGAAATCTAAAAAGGAAGAAAAAGTGGAGACTACTAATTCAATTAGATTAAGAACAAAGAGGGAAATATCTCAATCTTATGCTAGGAAAACAAAGAGAATAAGATTGATTAAGGGACTAGCCAAAAGAAGAACAAAAACTATTGATGAGGTATGTATTGACATACAAGGCTATGTTAGTTTATACAGTTTTGAATATGCAAGATATGATATACTAGAGGATGAGGAAAAATCTAAAATTAAAGAAGTCATGGTGGACATGATGGAAAGTCAAAAGTTGGCCACTTCTAAATTGGAAAACAAAATTCCATTTGATTTGTATAACAAACTTGATAGAAGATGGCAGTAGGTAGTTGAAGAAGAGTAAAACTTTGGATGTGGTAGATTAGCCAAAGCTATGTAGATTAGCCAAAGTTATGCCTAATCCATCACAAGAACATAAAGTTTTTTTTTGGAGAAATACAGAAACCAATTTGTTCCTAGTTCAGAATCTTTATGATTTTGCAAAATAAGATTGAAGCTATAATTTAGCAAAATGAGATACTTTGGATAAGTATTTTTGGTCTCACAACTAAAGAAGTAACACAAGAGAAGAATAGTGATATAATAACTATTCAAGATGATGAAAGTGAGTTTAGGTGTACTAAGTCCACAAGGACACTTTTCACTAGTTCATGCTGACACACCTAACACTCTAGTTACTAAACAAGAAAAGATCTCAGATGCAGATAACGAGGAGCAAGAGGTAGAAGAAACTAATAAGGACACAAGTGTAGACATTTTTACTAAAGGTTAAGAAGGAACAAGAATATTAGAACCTTAAAATGAGGAGAATAAGGAGGAGAATAGAACTATGCTGAGTGCTACTATTATTGTTTCTAGCACTAATGTACAAGAAAGACCAAGTAGTGACACCCCCTCACCATCTCCTAAAGTAGTGTTGAGTAGTAGCACTTCATGCCTTAGTATGATGTAGGAGAATCTTGATGAGGCTAATCATTACCTCTATTTTATGATAATTTTAAAATACTCTATTTTATCATTGCCAAGATATTTGTGAACTTATGTTTAGTTGAACCTATGATTAAGTCCGGATAGAACCATTAACCTATGGGTAGATAGTAAGTCATATTTTGCCAATATTATACATATAGTGTAGTATTTCATATAACCATCAGAATGCATGTTCTAATATTTGGATTTGATTTGATTATGCTTATTTTCAAATATTCCTACATCATAACTAACTTGATAGGGAAGAGGTTGGAGATGGTTGATAGCATTCAAGGAGGAACATTAAAGTCTAGTCATGATGGAAGAACCATAACGGTATCAAGAGACATAGCTGCTACAAAGCTGGAGCCCTCATTCCATGAATGTAGGGATGAAAAGTTGCTATATTTCCTCTACATTTACTATTGTGTTGATTTGGTTATCTAGACTTTATTGTTTGTACCATGAACTAGTTTATTTCCTCTTTTTCTCTAGCAAATTTGTATTTAGTTTTCTTTCTTTCCTATTTTAGAATAAGTGTCAATCCTCTCTTTATAGGGATTGGATTCATATTTTTAGGATGTTGAAAGAAAGTTTATGAAAAGAAACTGTTGACTCTTGTAGTGAATTGTTTTGTAGTTTTATGTATTGTTCTCATGTAAGGAATTTCATAATATAATGAGATAATTCTTGGTTTACATTCTATATTAGTATATTAGTAGAAGCTAACCAAGGGGGCCCACTTGGGAGGTGGATTAGACTAGAGTAGTGTAGATTTACTTCCAATATTTCTAGTATTTCAAGTAGAAGTTGTAAGTTTCCTCCTACAGTATCATACTTTGTGAGTGTTCCTACAACACCTGGGAGAATAGTTATAGTAAATGGTTTGAGTTGGAATATATGTTAGCATTTAATTACATTTCTAGCATTCAATAGAGTGAAGAGTTAAATGTGTTAGTTTCCTGTAGCACTAGTGTAGGTTCTTTCCTTGCATTTTACTTTCTTCCAATAAAAGCGTAATGAATGTTTAAGAAACCTAGTGCACATATTGTGCCAACCATTTCAAGTATACGTCCTTGGGTTGATAAATTTAATGCACCTTAGGGTAGGGAGAATAATCCTTAGATTGAATATACTATTCCTAGGTAAGGCCTTGGGCATGATTATCATACACCTATTATGAGGTAGACTATTTTTGGTGCCATTTTCGAGGATGGTGTCAAGCTAGGAACATTTTTGGGTCATAGTCTTTTTAGTTAAGTTTTTTTTAGAGATTTGTAGTCCTAAAAGTTTCTTTACAAGTGTAAAGAATTCAATTGCATGCATCAAAGAGGAAGACAACGAGATGAATATGGTAGATTTCTTCCAAGGGAGTTTGTTAATTTGAACAAAGAAATTAAAGAAGTTGAGTTGCCTTTTGAGGATGCAAGCCCTATTTTTCCTACAAAATCTTCCTCTAGAGCACAACCCTTGGACACTAGTGGTCTTCAACCTTTTGCTGAAATTTTGGCTAGCTTTCTTGGTAGTTCTACTCCAAATCCACCTATTATTAATAATCCAGTAACAAATGTTCCTTTTCAGTAGCAACCCCATTATAAAATACCTCTAATAATGGCACAACCTACTTTTCCATTTCCTCTCCCAAGCCTCATAACCAATACTAATCTCAGAAATATACCTACAATTGCTCTTCCAAAATTCTATGGCCTTGCAACTGAAGATCTTGATACTTTCTTGTTTGTGTTTGACATACTCTATTGTAGCTTTGATTATAACACTGATGCCCATAAGCTCAAGTTATTTCTAGCAACATTGAAAGAATCAACTTTATGATGGTTCATGGGTTTAGGAGCCAATGCAACAGGTACCTAGGATGAAATGCAAACTCTATTTTTGGATAAATATAAAGACTATTGCAAGGAAAATTATTTAAGAGGAGATGATATCTTTAGAATATCATAAAAGGAGGATGAAACATTGGAAGACTATGTTTCATAGTTATTGTATACACTACAAAAGAACCCTCAGGATGTATTGGTGGAGGATTCAAAAAAACTATTCTTCTTGAGAGGGGTGAATGATAATTGTTTGGAAGCACTAGAACTAATGGCTGGTGGTGATGTATATCAATCTTCTTGGGATGACCTCAAGAAAATCTGTCTTAACTACTCAAGGTCAACTATGAAGAAAGGAAGAGGAAACCAGACTACAACCACCAAAATAATTTGTCAGGGTATTTCAAAGCTCAAGATATCTAATCTACTCTCAAATTTTAAGTAGGACATAATAAATGATGTCACTACACATCTCAACATAATGACTGCAAAGAAGAAGCATGTAGAAGTTGAGGTACTACTAGCTAAGTACTGTCCACATTGGTGGAAGTAGAAGAAAGATTGCCAATGCAAATTGGTTGCTAGCGTGGAGAACCAACATCTTCCAACTGAGTACATCAAGATAGATGTAGAGGATGAGCAAGTATTCTTCATTGAGCAATGTTGGCCATGGGCCCAACATCAAGGTATTCCTCATGATCATTTACAAAATTTAAAACTATATGGTAATCAATGGAAAAATTGTAGTACCCAAGGTCCTCCACAATATAGTCAACCCAATTGGAATAATGCTTGGAAAAATAATCCACAACATCCTTAATGGCCTCAGAATTCCCAACCTTCCCAGCCAAACTAGCAAAATAATCAATGATAGAATCAACAAAATCAATGGCAACCACCCCAAGGGAATTGGTAGTCTACAACCAATGGAGAGGACCTCAGTAATGGCCTAACATAAATACTGGTAATCCACAATTACCACCTCTAGTCCAACAACTTGTACTAATGCCACCACCTACAAGTTTTGGACCTCAATAGAAAACTCATTTTCCTACACAACCTCAGCCAAATCCAAATAACTAGTAGCCACAACAACCCATGTATTTTGTTGATGCTCAACAATACCCTACTTATGCTCTAAATGTTGTAGATATACATTTGAGATCTAGTACAACCCTACCAGCACCTAAACCACCTCTCATAATTGAAATACTAGATACTCCTGTAGCATCAAAACCCACAAGTTCTCAGCCACAAGTGGTTGACCCAACCAATATAACTAGCTCAGCTCAAACCCAAATAGTAGTTGAACCTCTTTTTCTAGAGAAGCTCATACCACTCAAACCTACACAAATAGTGGAAAAATCCTTTTATATCATTGATTAGCTAAAGAACATGCATGTCCAAATTCCTTTATTCTAAGCTATTAAAGATGTTCCTATTTATGGAAAAGTCATTAGAGAAGCCTATTTAAAAAAGCCTGGGAGAAAGAAAAAGGACCCAACCACAGTCCATGTTGTAGGAAAATTGGCTGATATTATGTTAGGATAATTGGTTATTTCTAAATGTCCTAATCCACAAAATCCAATTGTGAATGTGATTATAAATGGTCAGTCTATTAAGAATTCTTTGATTGATCTTGGTGTTGCTATAAATAGTATGACTAAAGATACTATGAAAAAGATGAATATAGAAGGGTTAAGAGCTACCCCAACAATTTTGTGGCTTGCAGATAGTTCTACTATCACTCCTAATCAGATGATAGAAGACATAGTAGTAATCCTAGACTCTCTAGAGTACC
This sequence comes from Cupressus sempervirens, assembly GCA_028749045.1. Lineage (NCBI taxonomy): Eukaryota > Viridiplantae > Streptophyta > Pinopsida > Cupressales > Cupressaceae > Cupressus > Cupressus sempervirens. The sequence goes on from CM053788.1 coordinate 195,844,464, forward strand.
CTATAGATTCATGATTCTATCCCCAAAAGTCAATTTATTTGGTTACCTTGTCATCTTAGGATGACCATAATTAGCTACAACTAATGCAAATATAAGTTTTAGGTCGGGGAGTATGACCATATCAGATGGACAAGCAATAAAGAAATTTGATCTGTATCCTCTAGCACAACCAAAACCAAATTTAATACATCTATATGGTCAGATTTAGGGGATGGAGAAGAAGAGTTAAACTCTATAGTGTAGCTTATGATGTTACATAGACAATTTTTTTGAAGCTGCAGGAAGAGGATTTAGTAATTTAGAGTATTCTTAATAATACTTGTGTGGTAGAAAAAGATGTATCTAATAGTTTTGCATTAGAATTAACTACATATGAGGAATGTAATGAGAATTTTTTTCTACCCAAGGAGCTAGACATAATCCATCAACTTTTACCATGTGAACTAGTCACAAGTCCAATCTCAGAAGTTGCTATAATTGATCTCACAACTACTACTAATTTTTTAGAGGGTCATAACCTCCATGTCAATCCCAAATTTCCTTCCACACAGATGTAATAGTTAACATAGCTTCTTCAAAAACATGAAAAGGCTTTTGCATTAGACTATGAGGATATGAAAGGGTTGAGTCCTACATTATGCACCCATATAATATATATCAATGAAGGGTACCTGCTACTTTGTTAACCCTAGAGAAGGATTAATCTAGCCCTAAGAGAAATAGTTAAAACTGAACTGTAAAAGTTGCTTGATGTTGGTTTTATATACCCTATATCTAATAGTAGATGGGTCTCACCTCTAGTCAGAGTGTCTAAAATGGAGGGAAATGGTAGATTTGTGTAGATTATAGAGAATTGAATAAGGCAACTAAGAAGGATCACTTTCCTTTACCCTTCATTGATCAAGTTCTGGACACTCTGGTTGGTAAGAATTTTTTTTTCCTAGATGGGTACAATGGTTATAATCAAATAAGTATAGCTCCCGAAGATCAAGATAAAACCACATTTACATGCCCATAGGGTACTTTTTCATATTCTATCATGCCATTTGGCATGTGTAATGCCCCTATAACATTTCAAAGAGTTGTCATTAGCATTTTTTTTGTATATCACATGATTGCATGGAAATATACATCGATGATTTCACAACATTTGGAGTCACCTTTGAAGAAGCCATGATGAATCTTGAAAAGGTTCTTGTCTGATACAAATAACATAATCTATCACTCAATAGTGAGAAATGTTTCATGCTCATGCTGGAAGGAGTGGTGTTTGGTCATTTCATATTAGCTATAGCAATACAAGTGGATCCAGCTAAGATAGAGGTAATTCTAACATTGCCCATACCTAAAAAATCAAAGGATGTAAGATCTTTTTTAGGTCATGCTAGCTATTATAGGCATTTTATAAAAGATTTTAGTGAAATAGCTAGTCCTTTGTATATACTTTTGACTAAGGAAGCTAAATTCATTTAGACACTTGAATGTAATGAAGCCTTCCTATAGCTTAAGAAACTCCTCACTACAACACTGGTTTTAAAGGGACCTAATCGGTCAATTCCATTTTGTATTCATACTGATGCATCGAACTATGTTGTAGGTGTTGTATTAGGATAAAAGCCTACTAATCTTGAAAATGGCATCTACTATATTAGTAAAAGATCTTCATGGGCCTGAACTAAATTACACAGTAACTGAAAAAGAAATTTTAGTTGTAGTCTATGCATTGAAAAAATTCAAACATTATGTAACTAGATATCCCATTTTTGTTCATAATGACCACTTATCTATAAGGTACTTAATAAACAAATCTACTATAACTGGTAGATTGGCAAGATGGCTAGTGTTGTTATAGGAGTTTGATATTACCATTATTGATAAGTAAGGCAAGTCCAGCATAGTTGCTGATTATTTGTCTAGACTTCATATTGCTGATGAAGATTCAACCCCCATTGAAGATACCTTTCTAGATGAAAACTTGTTTTGCATAAAAACTCATACACCATGGTATGTAGACATAGAAAACTATCTAGCTGCAAGTAGAATGCCCCACACTTCTCTCACAAGGATAAAAGAAAGTTAGCACAGAAGAGTTTTCATTATTCATGGATAGATAACAATCTCTTCTATACTAGACCATATCAGATCATGAGGAGATGTGACAAAGAGGATAAAATATATGACATACTACATGCTTGTCATGATGAACCATGTGGAGGCCATTTTGTGGAAAGAGAACAACACAAAAGGTACTTAATACTAGGTATTATTGGCCAACATTACATAAAGATGCAGTAACTTATACAACAAAATATGACAAATGCCAGAGGATGGGTCACCCAACCAAAACTGATGAGATGCCACTCAATCCATAGATTGTAGTAACACCTTTTGACAAGTGGGGTATGTACTTCATAGGTCCAATTGACCCACCATCAAGTGGAAAATCCTACATCTTAGTATGCACAGATTATGTAAGAAAATGGGTGGAAGTTAGGGTAATGAAAAATGTAAGAGATGAGAAAGAAGCTAAATTCTTATATGAAGAAATATTCAACTGCTATGGAGTTCCTAGAGAACTTGTCACAGATCAAGGCGCCCAATTTACATCAAACTTGATCACTAAGGTTATGAAAGAATACAACATAAGGAACCAGAAATCCAATCCCTATCACCCTCAAGAAAATAGACAAGTAGAGGTTACCAATAGAGAAATTAAAGCCTTACTGACTAAGATAGTGTACATACACAAGAAGGATTGGAACAACACATTAACTAAAGTTGTATGGGCATACCAAACTACATGGAAAATAACCACTGCTTTACTCCATTTGAGCTTGTGTATGGAAAAGTAGCAATGTTGCCTATTTAATTTGAACATAAAACCCTGCACACTACTTTGGAATTTAATATCAATCTTCTTGCAGCACAACAAGAGAGACTTATCCACTTGAACTCCCTAGATGAAATGGAAAAGAAAAATTTAGGAAGAATGGAGATCATTCAAAAATAGTGAAAGAAGTGGCATGATGCACATATTAGTAATAAAAAATTCCAAGTGGGAGATTGGGTCTTTCTATACAATTCTTGTTTCAAAGAGAATCTAAGGAAGTTGCAGACTCGATGGCTAGGGCCTTATGAAATTTAGTATGTCTTTGACAATGGAGTAGTCCATTTGATAACTATTGATCCTGTCCACTTTAAATTGCTTGTAAATAGCTATAGGTTGTGCCTCTATCATAAACCATAGACCAAAGAGGAGTTTCTCCAACAGTTCCAACTACACAATTTCCTAGCTAACACACTTCTTGCAACAAAAGGTGCCAACCTCCTACCTGCAACTCTTGAATAAAAATACCTTCAAGCATGCCCATAATAAACATTTTATGGCCACATAAAGTTCAAATTATTCATTCACCTTCTAATTTATTTATTTTCAATCCATCTCATTTCTTTCTTCCATCCATCCATCTTCCATGTCATCATTTTGTAATGTTTTCAATAACACGCTGAGTTTGTTGATGTATGTTGTCACTGCTAACCTTCAACTCTTGCCACCTTTTGGAATGTGTAATGATCAATTAGTAGGTATAAGCTTTTCAAAATTTTATTCATTTATAGAACATAGATTTCATTGGTTATATCTATTATTGCATTACATATATTATTGTAGCATTATGCCAGTTCCATACCCTATGCCAATTATGACAAGTGATGAAGGGAAGAGAAGGTTACTAATTCCCAATGACATATTTATTTATTTATTAAATATCTTCAAATCTATACATTCTCTTTAAAACCCAGTTGCCATAGTCTACAAGTGTCATGTGTCGTACTCTTATTCCCAAATAATTCCTCATTGTCAGGCTATGAAATGACCCAAATTCAATTTTGATGTGACTCAAATTCAATTTTGGGAAGATTTTTGCATATCTATGATTTATTTTCATTAAAACAACATTATTATTACTCATGACATATTGTTCATGATGGAAATTAGTAGAAAAGAATGTGAAATGTGAAAAGGTCTGTGATTTTAAAAAACAAAAGAAAACCTAAATTTATAGAAGGGAAGAAGGTAATAATGCAAGTAGAGCAGAGTTTGAAATTGATAAGGAAAAATGGGAGGAAAATTGTAGCAATGAGAACCAATGGAGCATAGTGTTTTACTTTCAGATGTAGAGGTAGTGAGAAGATTTAATGCATGTCACTAGTTAGGGTATTTTTAAAAACTAACAGAGTTTGATGATGAAGCATCCATTGAATTTATATGTACAATTGAGGAAGAAGAACCAACGGTATGGGGATTGATAGTTGTTGCCATGGAAGAGTAGATATCAGAAGTAACTAGGTTACTAGAAGTGGGAGAACACTCCCCTAATGTACATGATGTAAGGTCAGCTAGGGCCTAGTTTTTCATACCAATTGACCCTTCATTGGATATAACCAAGTGGAGTTGCAAAAGAATGTCTCTTCTACCACCATACAATGAGTTGGCCATACACATTATCAGGTATTTTACCCGTGAAGGAAGATTTTCATATTTTCATGCACATCATTTTAAGTTTCTTAGTTATATAAGGCATAATTCTCCAGTGAATGTTCCCAATTTCTTGTACAATATGTTATGTATTAGTGCTGAGGAAACCCAAAAAAGGGAAGGACAACTCTATTAATCACCATGCCCTAATCAAATTTCTTATAGAGAGATCTCTTAGGAATGCCTCTCCCATGTCATGGGTTGAATTTTTCTAGTATAAAACCCTTCAACCTCAGGCTACCCATAATGAATAGCCCAACGAAGAAAATGTAGTCCCCATTGACACAACTACTGAGCAAAGCACCAACATGCTAAAATTGAAAATGTGTCTTTACTTGCTCAAAAGAGAAATTTACCTACCTCCACCTAAGCAAAGAGGAAATAGAAAGTGCAAGAAGAAACCTTGACTCTGGTAGTAGAAAAATAAAACCCCACAATCTCAAAGCAAAAGAAAACAATGTTAGGTCCTGCAACAATCACTCTTGTAGTAGAGACACCTAAAAGAGATAGTAGGAAGAAGGCCATGGTACTTGAGGAGACTCCTATGTGAAGAAGCCCTAGAATGAAAGAAAAAACTTCTAAAGTATCAGTAGAAACTTACTCTACTTCACCCAAACCATCTAATGAAGAATCCCTAGTACAAGTTGTCCCAGATGATTCCCCTAATCAACCTAAAATAGTAGACATTCCTCAAAACCCTGAAGAGGAATGTAGGGTTGAGGTGAATGAAAGCCAAAACAATTCCCCAGTAGGCCAACAAGATAATCCAGGCTATAAAGATAAAAAAAGCCCCAATAATGCATTAGTTAACTTGTTTAAAAAATGGCCTAGTTCCCTACAAGCGAACATGGTTTAAAAATTTCTTAGAACAATCATCAAGGGAATAGAGGAAAAATAATTATGAGGAAGAAAGTGGCCCAATTAGCTTGAAAATGCTTCTTTTTTGGTTTTATAATAAACATGTGATTAGAACAACCCTGTAGAAAGAGGAGAAAAAGGAGATGAAGAAGGTTATAGCATATCAAGGTGAACAAATTATAGAATTAAGAGAGCAATTGGCAAAACAAAAACAAAATATGGATCATGCCATCAAATTATTACTTGCAGACGACCACCTAAGATCTATGCTATTTGTTAAAAAGAATAATTTATTTTATTCTAGCTTACACTAACCCTCAAAGACATAAATGTAGAATTCAAGATAGCCCAGGAATTATATGGTTTATACCAAAATCTTCCATCTTGGCAATAAAATTTACTTTGTGAATTGTATGTGTACAAATTAATTATCCTTGCAGAAACTCAATGGAATCCTTTACCTTACATATGAGATATATATTTGAGGGCCCTAATGTCTTGGATGCACAATGAAGCTAATTATGATAGAAAATTGAACAATTATAGAGATGAGTGGAGAACATAACTCCTACCATTAAGACTAGAGAGTGATAAACGAGAAGAAATCCTTAGGATTGGTTCAAATTGACCTATGGGGATAAGCATAAGGAAATAAGAAAATGAATCTTTGAGGCCAGAATAAAGGTATATGTAGAATGTGCTAACCTACCTTACTTTACCTTTCAGAGAGACATGGTTGGTGTTAAAATAAAATGGGGAAGACTACTTGAAGGGCTCAAAGTATTAAAGCCACACTGTCCTATTAAGTTAGAGGCCACCCTTCACCAAGCTCCAAAATACATATAGTTGGGAAGGCAAGCTAGACCAGAACTGTGGTGTCTACTAACAATACAACCACCAATGCTCACGTGGCCCCTATATGATATCAATTCTAAAAGAATTAATAGGTTACAAGAGGACCATAAAAGGGAAGGTTGGGAGAGAACACAAGGATTCTACTAGACCTTCTAAAGCAACAGGAGAGGGAGGACTAAAGTTCGAGATTTCTGATCAATGATTAGAAGGTGCAATGCTTGAGGACAAGCATCAAAATTATCAGGGGACAGATGATGATGTTAATTATTTCCTCTATTTTATGATAATTTTAAAATACTCATTTTTAACATTGCCAAGACATTTGTGAACTTATGTTTAGTTGAACCTATGATTAAGTCCACATAGAACCATTAACCTATGGGTAAATAATATGTCATATTTTTCCAATATTATACATATAATGCAATATTTCATATAACCATTAGAATGTGTGTTCTAATATTTGGATTTAATTTGATTATGCTTGTTTGCAAATATTTTTTCATCATAACTAACTTGATAGGGAAGAAGTTAGAGATGGTTGACAGCATTCAAGGAGGAAGATTAAAGTCCAGTCACAATGGAAGAACCATAATAGTATTAGGAGACATAGCCACTACAAAGGAGGAGCCCTTATTCCATGAATGTAGAGATGAAAATTTGCTATATTTCCTCTATGTTTACTATTGTGTTGACTTTGTTATCTAGACTTTATTGTTTGTACCGTGAACTAGTTTATTTCCTTCTTTTTCTCTGGAAAATTTGAATTTAGTTTGTTTTCTTGCCTATTTTAGAATAAGTTTTGATCCTCTATTTATAGGAATTGGATTGATAGTTTTAGGAGGTTGAAATAAATTTTATGAAAAGAAACTGTTGACTCTTGTAGTGAATTGTTTTATAGTCTTATGTATTGTTCTCATGTAAGGAATTTCAGAATATAATGAGATAATTCTTGGTTTACATTCTATGTTAGTAGATTAGTAGAAGCTAACCAAGGGGGCTGACTTGGGAGGTGGATTAGACTAGAGTAGTGTAAATTTACTTCCAACATTTCTAGTATTTCAAGTAGAAGTTGTAAGTTTCCTCCTACAACATCATACTTTATGAGTGTTCCTACAACACCTGCGAGAATAGTTATAGTGAATGGTCTAAGTTGGAATATAGGTTAGCATTTAATTACATTTCTGGAATTCATTTGAGTGAAGAGTTAAATGTGTTAGTTTCCTGCAACACTAGTGTAGGTTCTTTCCTTGCATTTTACTTTTCTACAGCATAAGCGTAATGACTCTTTAAGAAACCTAGTGCACATATTGTGCTGACCATTTCAAGTATACATCCCTAGGTTGAGAAATTAAATGCACCTCATGGTAGGGAGAATAATCCTTAGATTGAATATACTATTCCTAAGTAAGGCCTTGGGCATGATTATCACACACCTATTGTGAAGCATACCCCATCCTAGGTTGCATTTCTATCTTGCTTGTTTCTTGTTTCTTAGTTGTTGTCAAGCTCCCTGTTGCTGCCGAGCTCTTGGTTATTGTCATAGTCTTTGTTACTACCAAGTTCTCTATATGTGTTGAGTTTGTAGTTGCTGTCAAGTTCATGGTTGATACTAAGTTCTCTGTGGTTTCTCAGTTCATGGTCGATGTCAAGTGCCTATTGGTTATGAGTTTGTGTATGTACCGAGCATTTTCAAGTGCCAATATTTTTCTTGGTCCTTCTTTGGTTGAGAAATTTATGTTTGGTTCCAGTTTGGGCTGACTTTGCACATTAATTTTTTAATTTATATTTAATATTTTTTGAGAGATGACTTGTGGATTTTTGATGCATTTTATGTAAGGATTTATTTAGTTGGTAATTTGTAATAGACCAATTTTTGGTCTTGTGTGGAGTCTTTAGGCATGAGGAGGAAGGCAGTTTGATAAGGAAGAGTTAGTAGGAGTTGGAATGTGAAGATCAGCATTGAAGTCTGAATTGTAATGTTGGCCATAACCTAGAAGGCCTTATAGTTAGGCATGTATGTTGATGATTTGATAAATCAATAAAGTGTGTTGTTCTTCTATCTCCTTTGGTTTTTCTTTGTGTTGTGTTTCTATTGTGTTTAATCTTGCAGGTGACTTTAATAGTTGGGTGCGACTTTGGCCCTAGTTTCCATCATTCTCCCTATGTCAAGTGGTATCAAAGCTTTAGGTTCATCATTGTGAATATTGGATCATGTAGTTCCCTACATTGATTTGGTTGTGGGCTAGCAGATCTAAGGATTTGACCTACAACTTGTAGAGGGTTACGATCTTGCAGGAACCTAATTCTAAAGATGGTTTTAGGTAAAGGAAATGTTGTCAATGGTGTATTGGATATATTAAGACAAATTATAGGCATATTAGGTTCTATAGAGATAACCTAGAGGAGAGGAGCATAACTTGATAATGTGAGTGATGATGAAGTAGTAGCACCAAACCCTAATCTAGAACTTGGAGAAGATCAAGATGAGGAAAGATTGTTGAGAATATTGTCTAGGGAAAATTCAAAGTGTGTTGTAGAATTTGTTCCTTATGATGGAAAATTGGACACCAATGATGTGTTGGATTGGATCCCTAACATGGAGAAATTCTTTGAGTATGAAAAGACTTCTAATAATAGGAAGGTGAAAATTGCAATTACTAGGTTGAAGAGTCATGCCTCATTATGGTGGAAGCATTTTCAAATTGATAGATAAAGGAGAGGAAAGGAGAAGATCAGGACTTGGGTGAAAATGGTGAACAAGGTGAAGAACAAGTTCCTTCCTGCTGATTACCAAGTTAGCTTGTTGAGAAAGATGCAAAATTTGAAACAAAGAGACATGATTGTGAAGGAGTATACTAAAGAATTTTATAGATTGGACATCAAATCTGGACATGTGGATGATGATGTTGAGAAAATTGCAAGGCACATAAAAGGATTGAGATCTAGGATTCAAGATGAAATAAGTTTTGTGAAATTGGAAAGATTGGAAAAATTGTATCAATATGCCTTGAAAGATGAGGATATCTTGACAAAGAAGCATAAACAAAGAAAAAGACGTAGAGGTGGTAGATTCTAGAGAGGTAGAGGTAGATCTTATGGAGAAAGTTGCAATTCTGACAATTACGTGCAAGATAACAGAAAATCTAAATGGAATAATGATGGCATAGGAAAGACCAAGTGGAAAGGTGGTGATTCTTACCAAGAAGGTACTAGTTCTTATCGAGGAAGACATAATTCTTATTCTAGAGGTGGTTTTCATGGTAATTATTGTAGATGTGGTAAATAAGGGTGGTTGGTCAGTTTAATTCCTTAGTAATAAAGAATTGGACATCCTTTCACAATGATTCTATGGTCAGACAACATCATGTGTTTTACTTAAAATAGTACACTAACTTGATTTGATTTATCAATCCAGGAGTGTAAACTTGAAATGGTGATTGCAAAGTATATAATCTAATTCTTCTTTAAGTCATTACAACTAAAGAAAAAGGAAGTACTGAAGGAAACCTGTGCTAGAAATTGAAATGACAACTTAACTTAAAGCTTAAGATAATGCTGCAAATGGTAAACCTATCTATGCACCTATACTATAGGAATAATTAATTGATTGTGTTATCAATGGCTACAAGAGAAACAAAATTCTAGCTTACAAGGAAACAAATAAGGAAATGAAATCTATTATAATGGAATAGTTCACTCACTAAGAGGGCCCCCTTGAATGAGTGATCAAAAAATATAATCAAGCTAAAAGATATAAAATTTAACTATGCATTTTATTCATTCATGGTGGAAAATTACACTTGATTGAAAAATAGTAGCACACTTTGCTACTACAAAAATCAACTCACTCTATTCTTCAACTAGTTTCTAAGCTACAACAATCATTATTTTTAAAGGAAATTACAATGAATTCCTAAATCTAAGATTAGTCTATTAATGAGGATCAATTATAGACTCATAAAGTTTGAAACAAAAGCAACATTAAACATGAATAAATTTTCTAAGAATATAGCAAGTTGTGGAAGCTACATTCGTGCACTACAACAATAGAAAGAAATAAATGATTTTATCTGCTCACAAAGGTTTAGCAATCTACAATTGGCTTTGACTTCATTAGCACTGAAATGTTGATCTTTGAATACCTACAACAAACACCTACAAAAAAATCAATGTGTACATGACCTCCACATACATACATATATATTTTCATCATCAATATTAGAGAAAAGGTGTAAAGTTCTAATTACCACTCATGCAAATCCTATGGCTATAGGAGGAAAACTACCCAAAACATAGCATAGATGGGAAAACATTTATCAACGTGTAATACTACTTCATTATACAATTTATTTCCATGAATTCAAGAAAATATAACATATTTAAACTATCCATATCCCTACTTCATGTCTTCAGACATAGGCATAACATATACATAAAAACCATAAGTTCAAATGCTTGAAATCATAAAGTTATAATTATTTGCAAGATAACTATTTGAAAGTAAGACAAAAAAAAACTTAGAATGGTGGCCTTTTGGAGGCCCATAGGGCATAGAGGATTTGAGTGTAGTTCCTATGAAAATGGGCAAGGTAACATAAATTTTGTGGTTCAAGGAGACATTGAGGGTTCAACAAGTAGACCTGAGGTTGGAGCAAATCTAATGGTGAGAAGAACCTTATACAATAAGAGAAGTGACGAGGAACTTGTCCTAAGGAGAAGTCTTTTGAAGACCAAATTTAAAATGGCTGAAAAATGTTGCAAGGTGATCATTACTAGTGAAAATTCTACAAGTTTGGCATCAAAAGATCTTGTTATAAAGTTGTAGTTGCTGAGGCTGAAGCATATTAAAACCTATCATGTTTCATGGATCAAAGATGAGCATAAGATATTGGTAAGAGAACAATGTGTTGTGAAGTTCAAGATCAGACATTATGTTGATGAAGTTCTATATGATATTATGCATATGGATTGTTGTCATATTTTGTTAGTTAGACCTTGGAAATATGATAGATATGCTATACATGATGAAATATTGAATCAATATATTATTTGGGTGAATGGAAGAAAAGAAATATTGTTTCCTTTGATTGAAGTCTAGATGAGGTTAATTGTACTACTATGAGAATTTCTATGGTTAATGGAAAGAAATTTGAAAAGAAATCAAGAAGAATCACGTACATTTTTCTGCAATTCCTAGGAAGTTGAGTTGTACTAGTAGGAGCTAAGTAATAGAAAACAATTGGCCAAGAGCTAGTAATGATTGAAAAATAGAAATTAGTAAAAGTCGAGTACCCACAAAAATTGAAAAATTGTTGAATGAATATAAAGATATTGTTACATAAGATATTCATGATGGTTTACCACCCATAAGAAGTATGAGTCATTGTATGGATCTGATCACTGGAGCTAGTTTTCCAGATAAAGAACCATATAGATTGACACCTACAAAGAATGAACTTAAAAGACAAGTGCATGAGTTGTTGCTGAAAGGTTTGATTAGTGAAAGTTTGAGTACATGTGTTGTACCTATTGTATTAGCACCTAAGAAGAATAGAGAATGGAGAATGTGTACTTATTCCAGAGCTATCAACAAGATCGCAATGAAATATAGGTTTCCTATACCGAGGATGGATGACATAATGGATTGTTTGAGTGGAGAAAAGTATTTTACCAAGATTGATTTGAAGAGTGGCTATCATCAGATTAGAATTGGAGAAGGTGATGAATGAAAGACTACTTTCAAGACAAAAGATGGTTTGTATGAATGGTTGGGAATGCCTTTTGGTTTGACTAGTGCACCTAGTAGTTTCATGAGGTTGATGAATGAGGTTCTCAATATATTTTTGAGTAAGTTTGTGATTTTTTATTTGAATGATATTCTAATATTTAGTAAGACTAAGGAAGAACATCTTGAACATGTTAGACGAGTATTGTAGAGATTGAAAGAGGAGAACTTGATGATTAGCTTGAAAAAGTGTTCTTTTATGCAAGAGAAGATTGTGTATTTGGGATTTGTGATTTTAGCTCAAGGTTTGAGAATGGATCATAAGAATGTTAAAGAAATTTTGGAATGGCCTACACCTAAGAATGTGGGTGAGGTAAGATCATTTCATGGTTTGACTATTTTTAATAGGAAGTTTATAAAGAATTTTAGTTCTATTTGTAATGCTATGAATGAGACAATGAGAGGAGATAAAAAGGGTTTTAAGTGGACACATGGAGCTTATAACAATTTTGAGACTTTAAAACAAAAGCTTGTTGAGTTACCTATATTGGCTTTGCCTGATTTCAATAAAGTATTTCAGGTTGAATGTGATGCAAGTGGTTGTGTAATAGGAGCTATATTGATTCAAGAAGGTAAACTTATTGCCTTCTTTAGTAAGAAGTTGAATGATGCTAGAAGGAAGTTTTTTGTGTATGATCAATAGTTTTATGCAATTATTCAAGCCTTGAAGAAGTGGAGACATTATTTGATTCCTAAGGAGTTTGTGTTGTATATTGATCATAAAGCTTTACAGTACTTGGGAAGTCAACATAAGTTGAATAAGAGACATATGAAGTTTGTTGAGTACTTGCTAAGGTTCACATTTGTGATTATGCATAAGAGAGGAGTCATTAACTAAGTTCCTGATGCATTGAGTAGAAGACATTCTTTGTTGAGTACGATGAAGGTTGAAGTTCTTGGTTGTGATGAGATGGAGTTGCATGATATTTACCATGATTTTTATGAGGTGTGGAGAGAATTAAGAGCACTAAATCTATCAGATCACATGAGTAAGTATGATGAGTATTTCATTCAAGAAGACATGTTTCTCAAAGGAATTTAGTTTTGAATACCTAGAAATGATATGAGAATTAATATGATTAAGGAAAAGCATACTGATGGGTTGGCTAGACATTTAGGAATTGATAAGACATTAAGTTTGCTATAGGATAAGTATTAGTGGCCACAGATGTATAAGGATGTTCAAAAATTTGTCAAGAGTTGTGGAATTTTTCAAGCTGCAAAAGGAGTAAGTCAAAATACTAGTTTGTATACACCTATTTTTGTTCCTGAGAAACCTTCAAATGACATCAGTATGGATTTTGTTCTTGGATTGTACCTAAGACGACAAAGAGGTATGATTCTATATTTGTTGTTGCAGATAGATTTTCTAAGATGGCTCATTTGATACCATGTAAGAAGACATCAAATGTCGAGCATGTTGTTGAGACTTTCTTGAAAGAGATTGTTAGATTACATGGATTACCAAGAAGTATTATTTTTGAAGAGACAATAAGTTTATTGGTTACTTTTGGAAGACTTTGTGGAAGTAGGTGGATACTGAGTTGAGGTTTAGTTCTACATTCCATCCACAGATATATGGGTAGATAGAGGTTGTGAATAGCAGCTTGGATAACTTGTTGAGATGTTTAGTTGGAGATAAACCAAATAATGGGGAGTTGGTATTGACACAAGATTATTTTTCATATAATAATTATGTGAATAGGAGTATAGGGAAAACACCTTTTGAGATTGTGGTAGAAATAGATAATACTAAGAGGGGGAGGGGGGATGAATCAGTATTCTACAAACTTTTGCCCACAACTAAATATTGTTAATTACTTTATAACTTGCATATGAAAGTAAACCAATTTTACTAAATAGTAAATATAACCATGCACATAGAGAACTCATAACACCATTTTTTGTAAATAGGAAAACCTTATCCAAGGGAAACCCTTGTTGGGGATGACACCCATAATATGATTCACTAAACAAAAGGATCCTGTTAAGTATATTAACCTTGTTAGGAGTCTATGAAGTACATATAGTGTCTCAAGTCCTTTTTAGAGCACTAGGCCTTTTTAGAAGCCTCAAACCTATTAGGAGTTGGTAGATCAAATACAATGTATGCAAGAAGAATCCACCACCCTAATATGCAATTATACAAATCAGTTCTTCACAAGAATAGATATACATATTATACTTTCTCACTACTATAATTTACACTTGCTCTAATCATTCATGAGGTCTTGCATCATGTATTTCACATATAATCTCATCAACTTCACATCTATCACAAATATCACAAATATCATAGACTTATTTGTGCAAGATAAGATATCTACTTATACATTGAAAAATAGTAAATCTCTTCTCATTAGGCCTTCATGTCTTCACATGCTTGACATATTATAAAATAGCTTATGTAATAATATCCACAAAGTTAGCTCATCATGACTTAGTAATTTTTTTTTTTACCAAAATAATTCCTTGAGTCATACAACTTAATTCTCTATTGTGCTATATTATGCTCTATCAAATACTCATACTGGTATTTCAATCATAACTTGTGTTCTACTCTTTGTACACATCTATGCACTTAACCATGTTATCATGATGATTTCATAAAGCTTTCCTCAACTACACATAAGCTTATTCAAATTGTGTCATCCGTATGCATCACATTTGTCTCTTTGCTACTGCAAGCTGTCAAACACTTAGATAGTTTTCTAACTCTAAATGCATAGATGAAATGTTAAATAAATGTTGCCATAAATGAAAACTATTAAGACATCTATCTAACCATATTTCCAAAAATTTCCCCCTTTTTCATTGATGGAAAAATTTGGAAAAATTGGCTAAGTCCTGTATATGAGAAATATGTTAGCAAGTAATACTAATCTATTCGAAAAAAAAAGCATTAACTAGCATATAAACCATAACATATATGAGAGACAAAGTGAAACCCTCAAATGAGAATATGAGCCATGGAATGGCTCTCCCAATGAGGATAGTCACTTGATTTAGGGATGAGTCTAATGGATTAGTTTGGGATGTATGCTCAAGCTTCAAACTAGCTTCAATGGAGATTTTTGGGATTTTTGGTGTGGATGCATGCAAAAGTATGGATTTGGCTTCAAAATGGCATTATAACTTTACTTGATGGATTGTGATTTAAATGGCTTGGGAGGGGATTCAATTTATAGGATAAGGGCTTGAGGGATGGAGGGCTAAGATGGAAGGAAAGATGAAAGCTTATGGAGGGCTTAGATGCACTCAAAGGGGAGCACATGGATTGTGCTTGTTTAGCACCAATTAGGGAGTGACACATGTCACAAGGTGAGTGGATGGAGGAAAGGGGAAGGATGAGTCAAAAAAGGAGGCTCAAAGGATAATATCTTCATAAAGACCCTTCATTATGGCTTGTAAGAGCTTGTAAGAGCTTGTAAGAGTCTTTATGGCTTTTGTAAGAGCATTCAAAGCTTAGTGGTTGGAATATTTTGAGGGGAGTTGAGATTGTTGACTTTCCTTGGCTTAGGAAAGTCTTAAGCTTGCTTAGGGAATGTGAAAACATTAGGGGGTGGATTAGGCTTGGGTTTAGGATTAGATTAGGGATGTTAGAGATTTGCAAGTGGATGGCATTCATGAGGGTGGGTGAGTTAGTGACTAAGCTTAGTTAGTATGGGTGGATGGGGTGGATTAGGCTAAAAAGAGGGTTTAGGAATAAGTTAAGGGTTATTAGATTTGAGGGTTTTATTTATCAAATAGGTTTATTTAATAAATGGGGATTTTGGATTTAGATAGAAGAATAGGATTTAATTGATAAATGATAGGTTATTTGATTTATCAATTAGGACTATAGATGATTAATTAAATTAATCAGCTAGGGGATGGCAAAGGATTAATTAAATAGAAATTTAATCAATGATGCCTTTAGAGATAACTAAATAGGATTACCGAAGCGATGTAATCAAATTTAGGTGTCTACAAGTCCCAAAATGATGTCATACATAGAAAAAGAAAAAGAAAGTAACTATAGAAATTACCTTCAAAACATAGAAATTTTATTCATATTTTGATGGATCATTACATTCCTTATCATTCCTTACATTGATGCATAAGCATAATACCCCTTACATATATATTACACATATTATTTATCCTCTTTAGTACATATTAGTCTCGCTTTGATATGAATGGCAAAGGTGTCAAAAAATTGTATCCAAAAACTGGGTGGTCTACTGCTGATCAACTTGTTATTCTAGAAAAACAATCTGCGCAAACAATTTTTAGCCTATCTATTTCCTTCTTCTAATTCTCCTTCACTATATCAAAAATAGTGATTAGTGCACATAGTGCATAAGATGCCACTTCAACTGTGCTCAAGTCAGTATAGGAAAACTTTTCATAGGAGGTCTTTGTTGAAAGACATTCCTCTAGTTGCCTTTGCAAAATTCTAATCTTTGGATATGAGGATTCTCTAAGACTAGAGAACCTTTTTGCTACCTTATCCTTATCTAATTCCAAGCTTTTGATCATACTATGGATCTTCTCCACTTGTATTCTACATTCTTTGATACTGGTCTTAGGGAGTTGTAGTTTTGTATTGAGTGTTTAAAGTTCACTCATCTTACCCTTTATTTGACTCTCAAGGTTTGTTAGGTACTTGTATGACAAAACACACTATCTAGACAACTTCTTACCTTCATCAATGTGTTTCCATAGTTCCTTGATGCTTACATCTAGAGCCTTCAAATCATTTCTCACATTTGTGCACACTGTGTCAAATAGTGCTACATCATGCTTGGCTTGAGCTTGTGTTGACACTACCTTAGCTAGAGTTGTGAATTCATCATCAAAGGTTTTCACCATTTACTTTGACTTATATTGCAAGTCTATAATGGCTATAGTTGTGGTAACTATCTTCTACATTTTTTCCAAAACTTTAGTTAGTGTCTTCTCTAGAGACTTTACTGATTTGTTCTTTTGGAGAAATTTGCTAAAAAATCTCATTAATCTTTTTTTATCATCATCATCATTAGATGCCACTTATACTATTTCTTCTTCTTCTACTTCTACAGGAATTATAATTGGAGTGGATATAACTACAATCTTCTTTTCTTCCTCGACCTTCTCCTTTTCTTCTTCCAATTTCTTAGCTGCTTCTTTGGCTTTCCTCCTTTTCTCTTCTTCTTCTCTCTTCTTCCTTTCTTCTTGTATATTTTTCTTCTCCTCCTTCCTCTTTAATTCTTCTTCCACTTCTTTACTCTTCTTCTTAGCTTCTTCCTTCTTTTTCTCTTCTTCATCATCATTAGTGCTGGTATATGCTATGATATTGCCAACAATGGTTTGGCCAAAAGTTGCGAAAGGATTATCCTTTGCATTCACAATTATGTGAGTACTATCCACTTGCATGGATTCAGTACCCATACTAATGTGTAGTCATGAGGGTGCCTTCTATTTCTCCTTTACTTCTTCTTCATTACTGGAAGGTCTACTTGCTTCCACATAGACTAGGCTTACAGGTTTGGACTGTGCACTCACCTCTAGCACTATGGTCGTGAATTTTACAATTGCCTCCTCTATTTCCTTTCTAACATCCTCATAGTTTCCTCCCATTAGAATAATTTCTCTTCTTTTTTTCCTCAGCAAGTGCTCAATACCCTTCAAAATTTTGTCTGAGTCCTTCTTGGAGTTAGTTTTACACAAATTGTTTATCATTGCTATTCAAAAATTGTTGTCTTCTTCTAACACTCTTTTCTTTCTATTTAAAAATCTATTAAGTAGATCTTCTAGAATCTTACTTTGTGTACTATCAAACCTCTTATTCTATAGTATCATGTTCCTTACTATAGAATTTTCTAACTATCTTATGTCGATATTATTGTAAATACTATAATACTTGTTCAACTATACAAAATTGTCATCATTGATAAATTGCATGTTAAGGTTTTCTACCTTTGGTTTTCATGATATCTTTCATGTTGGAGTTATACCTTCTTGTGTAGCTTGCTCCACTAGTCTATCTTTAGCTTCATCTTTAGATTCTTCAGAATCACTAACTTGTAGTGTCTTTCTTCTCTTTCCTAGTCCACTGGTAGTCTGCTTGACCATTTTCTTGGTGGATGGTGCAAGTTCTTGCTTAACCTTCACCAATCTCTCTGATTTCCTCTGCATAATAGGTTTTTCCACCATTTACTACCTTCTAGGAAGATCACTTCTTATCTTTACTAGTTGTGCTTGCACAACTACTGCAAATGATGCAATGGGGGCCTGTGCACATGGTTGTGCAATGGTTACACTTTTTGAAGGTCCTACAACAACAATAGGATTTTCTACTATCACTTCAAACTAGCCACTATTCTTCATCTCTAATGCAACTCCTTTCACCTCATTGAACTCTTCTTGGGTCATATTTGATTCCTTAAGAATGAAATCGATTACCTTTTCTTCTTTCTTCTTGCTTTCCTTGTTGTGTAGTTCATAATGAACTATTATCATCTTCTCATCAAAGGTTACCCATCTAGGGCACTCAATTTCCTTCTTATATTGAAGTATGATCTCCACATACCCTTCTATAAGCTCTTTTCTCATCTCATATCCCATGGGTTCTATGAACTTAACCCTTGGTTCCATAGATTCCATGCATATGTTGTCTATCTTCACCATGAAACATATATCATCCTTGCACTTCTCTACCATGGAGCAAGGTATTTTGTACCTCTTTTTCATTTTAGTCTAAAAATTCTTCATTATTTTATTATTAAAATCATCTCTGACATTATCCATCTTTGATCTTTAGCATTGAATCACCAATTTCATTGCACACTCATTGCTATCCCAATTTGTCATTCCTAGGAACTTCCTTGTTGCATAAAAGAATAGATGAATTAGTAAGGACTCAAATCTGAAGACTACGCTCTTGGTCTTCTTCAATTTTGTAATGTTATCTAACAACTACAATTTGATAATCTCACAAAAATTTACTTTTCTTCCCTGAATTTCCATTACATAAATTGCATGTAAAAATCAAGTTGGTACTGAGTTAACCCTTGAGCCATGGTTAAAAATTGTACCTTAATATCTTACTCAACAATTTTACTCCTTTGTCTTGAATGGAGTCTACCATCATGTTCCTTCCATTAAATCTTGTGTTTAGGCTTGTCTCAACTAGCTTCCTTACACTCTTCTCATTTATGGGATTGCATCCCTCATTACTTAATCCTGTGACATTGTGAATTAGGTCATTTCCAATTTCAACTTGCACATCACCTAAAAAAAACATATCATCATGTATGCTACTTAGAATTATTTGGGTCCAATCATGGTTGTCAAACTCAATATAGAACATATACTTCACTAGATTCAAGCCATCTAGGTGTGCATATTCAGACTTCAAGGATAGGTCATTGTTACACATGGTCTCTAATTCCTTATGTATATCTTCATCACCTATGCTCTCAATCTTACAATGTATATAGCTTTTGATATTTTTGACATGAAGCAGATTCTCCAAAATTTGCAAAATTGCACCCAATGGGTTATCCATAAGGGAAAAAATAGATGTTTCTTGAATAGATATCTTGGTTTTCTACTCACATCATAAATAGTTTGACTAGCCATTTTAATTGTAACTGTATACACTAAAAAACTTAATTCAATCATCATAAAATACCTCAACAATCACATTTTAGGGCTTCTACAACTTTGCACTTCAAATGCCTTTCTTTGCACTTGAAATTTCTATCAAATCTCTCTTCAATTCACTCAAGACACTTCACATGAACAAATGGTACATTGTAGTGTCTCTCCCATTTGAATTTTATAAGTCATTCTGATGGATGCAACTTTGTTGATCTTTTTTTGTGATGGATCATGTTTGTGACCATGAGTGGTCTACACCCTTGAGGTGATTTGATTTATGTTTCTGTATCAATTGCTTTGATTGTGCTTTTGACTGATTTATGAGATTATGATGTGATTTATGGTTCACTAAGGTTTGTGCCAGTGGTTACCAGGATTGATGTGGTATCATGAGGTTGTTTCGTGATTACCCTGTGATGTGTGTAGAGATTGCACTATGTACTTTTTACCTGCTACCTTGGACTAGGTTCCTGTAGCAATGCTTAGTCATGTTTATGACTATGGTTGCTTATGTGTTTTAAGTGCATTTTCATGTTGTTTAAACAATCAACCTTTATTAAATGCTTATATGATTATAAATGGATTGTCCATGTTGGATTATTGAGTTATGTGTTGCAAACATTTGCCTTATTATATTTTGATATGAGAGATATTTGTTACTAATGTTATGTTTTACATTTGAGAGGTCCTAAGGCTTAAATGTTATATTTGGATTTCAGTATCATAGATTTTAGACTACTATGCTATTCATTTGATCATTTTGCATGATGATGCCATTTTGAGATGACAATGTGTTTTATGATGATATCTGGTTATCTGATATTTGAACATATCACTGATTAAGTTATGTGATGGATTTAATGCTATGGTTATTTACTTCATTCCTGCATTGTTATGCTTTATGTGAACATGAGTGATGTAAATAGATTATTTTAATATAATTAAATAAATGGTTAAATTAGGTGATTTAATGCATTATTGCTTCAACTATGTTATTATATGCAATTGCACTTGATTGTGTTGTTTAGTGTGCAGGATTTATATCCCTGGCAGTGGCACATGGAGTTAGTTATTCAACCATTCATATTTTACCAATGTCATCCCTTTATGGTTGATGTATCCTTATTTTTAATTATTTAAATTAAACCTTTCAGTGATTATTAAATCTGAACTCATTTGCATTATGTTATTAGACTAGTGAGCATGTCTGTGCATTTAGAGTTTCACATTGTCGTGAAAGTTGTTAAGGAGATTTCTATGTTTTTGGGCTTTTTATTTGATTTATTTTAATTTTTGGCAGCTTTTCCATAAATTAATTCTTATTTCTAGAAATAGCCTATTTTTGTTTGGGTCGATTCATAGTTTAACTAGGTTGGCTGGTTAAATGCCCTAATCGATTATTCACTCAAAAAGTGAATAAGTATCCAAAAAGGAATTTAATTCCTCACTTCTCAAATTAGAAAGTTGGAGAGTAAAACCCAAAAATCCTCTTCATGAGGATTTATTGTTTTGTCCATTGTGGGAGCTGTGGGCATGGGATTGTCATGAGGTTGAGTTTGTTGTATCCAACTCGGGGAGACCTTGGATTGCCACGATTTTTAGCCACTTCCATATGCTTTTTATTTTTTGGTTTAGTTTCCTATTTTTCCCTTTTGGCTGTGAGGTAAGGCTCTCCTATTTTATTGGTTTGGCTTCATTTCTACTTTTTTTTTTGGTAGTTTTTTGTTTGGAGGCTGAGAACTAGTGTTCCCCTCCATTTCTGTATGCTAGTTCTACTCGATTGGGCGGGTATGAACATTTCCTTATTTTTTGAGAGGAGGGTTTGGGA
Organism: Cupressus sempervirens; assembly: GCA_028749045.1. NCBI lineage: Eukaryota > Viridiplantae > Streptophyta > Pinopsida > Cupressales > Cupressaceae > Cupressus > Cupressus sempervirens. The sequence goes on from CM053788.1 coordinate 195,865,956, forward strand.
TTTTACACCATGATGCTGGCCATTTTTGCATTGTGTCCAAACTTTATTATTTTTGGATTTTTGGGGTTTTTGTACCCAAAGGCCAAATGGGTTTTAATTTTGAAGTTTTTCCAAAACTTGGAGTTTTTACCTCGTTTTGCATGCCACCTTGTTTTCTTGAGTTTTCTTGGCACAAGGTGGGTTGTGGACCTGGATGATCCATTTGGATATCAATCAACCCACTATTGCACTTTTATGTTGCATTGGGATGCATTTTTCACTTGTACTCCTAACTTTGTGTTCAGTTGAGTGATTTTATACCTGGTGTTATTGTTTCTTTTAGACCTTTTCTTTTGTTTCATGAATGCTAGGATTTGTGTAGAATCCATTCTCAGATTGAGGCTGGTTGAGTGAGTTCATGATATTTGATCTTATTGCATCATTAGGATTCATGTAGAATCCATACTCTTAGATTGAGGCTGATAGAGTGATTTCATGATGTATGGTTTTATTTGGCCTTGGGATTCATGTAGAATCCATCCTCTCAAGTTGCTTTCGATTGGGTGTTTTGTTTTGCATTTTTTCTTCATCCTGTCCTTGTGTTATGATCTTTGTGATGGTGGTGTGCCACACACGAGTATATGCATGTACATTTCTTGGATGACTTGTGAGGCCCAATCTTTTGTGGTACTTTCAAAAGTTATGATCATTGGAGTTGGGATGGGAGTATGCATGCCCATGGGCACTTGTTGTAGGATGAGCATGAATAGGGTAGGGTAGCATATGGAGGGGGCTCCTATCTTGTAGCCGAGCGGTCATGGTGCCATAGGTTGGCAAAGGGAGTTTTAATTAAGTGATAACTAAAGAAAATGTGTGAGTGGTAATAAAACTTAAGATAATAAAATTTGTGTGATGGTTCCAAGGGAGTATGCAAGAGTTTCCACATGTGATCCAAGCTTGGGCTTGTCAATTCCAAGTGACTCTCCATGATGTCAGCCCCTACTTAGTAGCCTATTGAGTGTCTAACCAAGACCTTTACTCCTTGCATTGTCTTAGGTTCTTGATTACAACCATCATACTGTTTAGTGTGAGTGTTAGCCATGCATGTTGTTTTTGTGTGTTTGTGGTTGGATCATTATCTCCATCAGCATGGTGGGTGTGGACCTATGGGTGCCATGTGGTTGGGAGGCATAGCTACCTTCACCACTGCTAGGGACCGATGTACAGAGATAGTCTTGTCCTAGTGTGACTATTGCTGGATGTTTTCACTTGATGCTTCAAGTTTTGGAGTATGCTTTCATTGGAATGTTTGGATATCATGTTTAGATGATGTTAGTTTATTTGACGCATTCTCATATTATGATTTTTAGCATATGCCTAGATGATGTGAATTGCTATATTAGACTATCTATTGCTTATTGGCTTAGCATTTTAGGTTTCCTTATTATGATGATTAGCATGTGATAGGTGATGTTCTCTACCTTGTAGGATTATCTTATGCTTTACTACTAGCATGTTAGATTTTCTTATGCTTATATTGTAGCATGTTTAGTAGTGACACCCCTATTATGATAGTATTGACAATCTGTGATGCCCCTATTATGATAGTACTAACAATCTGATCAGTGGCTTGGGATGTTACACATGAGGGATGGTTAGGATCCATGATGGTCTTATGATGCCATTGATGGTTGGGAGGAACCGTGTACTTAGTTTGGTTTTTTAGTTATTGTGATGTTATTTATGTACACTGCAATGTGGTTTATGTTCACTGTGATGTTGCTTTTAGTATGTTCTATTATTTCTATGATTTAGATGGATAGATGTTCAATTTCCTTATTGATTATGCACTTGAGTGTTCATTCCTCAATTTACATGGATCTGGTACTCCTTGATGTGGAGATTTTTATGTTTTTATGCTTTTTAGTCTTGTTATGTTGTCATACTAATGTGTTTTCTTGCATGGAAAGGTAGTTCCTCACACGAGAGTGCAAGTCCTTACGCAGTGTGCTACGAATCTTTGTGCAAAGCCATGCACTTTCTTGCGTGAAGTGTTGCAAGGTCTCACACAAAACTTGAGACTAGTGCACTTTCTCTCATGAGAAATAGGGGGTAGTTAGGCTTGGCTAAAGAAGTTTTGGAAGTTGGTTTTGAACACCCTTTTGGATTTTGCACCTTTCTAGTTCAAAATAGTCTTTTTAGGGGATTTAAAATATATCAAAATAGTCTTTCTAGGGGGTTTAAAATATATCGTTTAAGTTAATTCCTTATACTTAAGATATATTTTAATATATGTGACGAATCTTTTGAGATAAGTTTTAGACCTCTCCAAGATAAGATAAAGATTCTAAGAAACTTTTAGGGCTTCAAAAATCCAGACTTAGCCAATTTTTAGGGCTTTAGGATTTTAGACTTAGCAAAATTTTAGGATCTTGCATTTTACCCTAGCCTAGTGTTTTTTTGATGAGTGGTCATTCCTTTGAGCCCTCATCATGGGCATGGTCATTGTTGGCTTTGTTTGTGTGTTTTAGTTTGGTAGTGGCATTCAGAGTTTCATTGGTTGTCGGGATTGTGGTAAAGTCTTCCGTTACGATCTTTGTGATCCCTGTATGATATTGTCATGTGCATTCATACTTGTAAAAAAACATATCTTTGGCTAGTATTTCATCCTTGTTCCAAGGATCTCCGAGCGGGGCATTACATACATACAATCTTGTTCATGATCCTTAAATCATTTTAAATCACACTATGCATTAAATGTGTATCCACCACAAATTCAAATACTATCTCTGTTTACTAGCAAAGTTGTTATTGAATTCCTACTTATTTCAATCATGTCTAAGCTTGTGCACTTGACCACAGCTTCCTCTCTATGTTAGTTATCTCCTATTAACTATGCAAAGTTTCAACTCACTCTCTAACATTAGTTCTAACCAACTAATGCTCTACCTCATCTAAAACTTCTTAATTTAGGTAGGATGAGTCATAAACAATTCATGACTTCAATGTCTCATCAAGTGCATCAAAATACTATTCCTCCAAAACTATACAAGAGCTTTCTAGATCCTTAGCTTTCAAAAATGCTTCTTTGAATTCATCAACATGTTCCTTGATTGCTTCCTTTTGATTGTTATCACTATCATTTCCATTCCTTCTATCATTTCTATTACTATTCCTTCTGTAGTTAGGATTCCTATTTAAATTTCTTCTAGCCATTTTGTAATATCTTGTTGTGTCTGAAGTTATTATGTAATAGACATACATGTGCATTTCTTCTCTGATTGGTTTCATTATGACTTTTAGGCACTCTACAATTTGTTGAAATGTGTCTAGGTTTGTTACACTTGTAACACACAAACTAGTTCTTTTCTCTATTAGGTCTCTCTCCATTATTTGATCTTCTCTGTGATCTCCCTCTTTCATTACCTACAGAGTTAGTGTTCCTAAACATTCTTCTATTTTCATTATTACCATCAAACTTAGATTTCTTACACTCTACTACGTTATGTCCATAACTATGACAATTATAACAATAGAAATTAGTAATATGTTCAAAAGACTTACCTATGCAATATTTTTTCATATGAAACATCTAGCTCTAAACTGATGTCTCTCTTCCTTGGGTGGTTCATCTTACTTAGGTTTATCAACTTGCTATGTTTTCTTAGGTTCATCATGTTTTTCTAAAAAATCCACTAATTCATTTTCTTTTTATACTTCAGTAGCTGTGCTTGATTCTACCTTACTCATATCATATTCTTTAGGTGATTCAATATTTGGATCTGGTTCTCTTTCGATTTTGACTTTCTTGGTTAATTTCTCTCTAATAAGCTATCCAAGTCCTATCTTATCATAAGAAGGTCCTTGGTGAAATATTGTTCATCAATTTTCTCACTATTGGAATAAAGTTTCTCTAACTATTTCGTATCTTGTGTCGATTCTCCTTTCACAATGATATTGTACTTTTCTAATTATGTATGCTCAATCTTGATAGTATCTAATTTAAATGTTACTTGACTCAACTGGGATCTAAGGTTTGCATTTTTAGTTTTTAGTTCAGGTTCATTCTTACTACCATCTTTTTTAAGACTCAACTTAAGTTCAACAGTTTTCAATTCATGTTTCAAGATTTCATTTTATTTCTTAAGGTTTCCTACTTCATGATTTTCACAAGTTTGCTCAATTTATTCCTTGCCAGATTTTAGATCATCAATCTTGTCTTTAAGTTTGCCAATGTAGACTTTTGCATCTTCATATATATCTTTCAAGAGATTCTTCAAGGTTTCTCTTCAACTATTCCATATCTATAGGGATCTTACTCAAGTTCTTAAACTTCTTCAAAGTAATTGTGCTCTGACATCAATTGTTATAAATAGATAATACTAGGGGGGTGAATCAATATTCTATAAACTTTTGCCGATAACTTAATATTGTTAATTACTTTATAACTTGCATATGAAAGTAAACCAACAATGCTAAATAGTAAATATAACCATGCATATAGAGAACTCATAACACCATTATTTATTAACTATGGAAACCCTGGTGGGGATGATACCCAAAAGATGATTCACTAAAAAAAAGGATCATGTTAAGGATATTGACCTTGTTAGAAGTCTATGAAGTACATATAGTGTCTTGATTCTTTGTTAGAGGACTAGGCCTTGTTAGAAGCCTCAACCTTATTAGGAGTTGGTAGATCAAATACAATGTATGCAAGAAGATCCCACTACCCTAACATGGAATTATACAATTCAATTCTTCACAAGAACAAATATACATACAATACTTTCTCACTACTATAATTCACACTTTCTCTAATCATACATTAGATCTTGCATTACATAGTTCACATATCATCTCATCTACTTCACATATATCAAAAATATTACATAGCATTAGTAATTAATGTTCACAATATAACTAAGGGGGGGTGGGGGTGAATCAATTATACAATTATCAAAATCAATATCAACTTTAGTTCAACTTAATCATATGAGCAATGTAATCAGCAATCATGAAAGACAAATATACATAGTGACACTAGATATGCTGACTAGGGAAACCCTTGATCAGAGGGAAAACCCCATTGGGAATGATACCCATAGGATGATGTACTAATATAATGTTCCTTTTATATTGGGATTTTTATTAATCACATTTAGTACATAGGAGTCCTTGTTAGGAGACTTTGAATCCCTATTAGGATATTCCAACCCTATTAGGAGTTGTGGAAGGTAGCTAAACCCATTTTCCAAACGGCTTTAGGATTAGATCAACAAACCCACTATCTAATTGACCTTGGTACTATTCCTTTTAGAATAATAGATGTGAAACAAGATTTTTACTTCTTCCTCTATCCAATATGTCAAAATTCTTCACCTTTAGACCATGAAATTAGATCTAGAACTATGTACTCAATAACAATAACCCTTAAGGTCACTTGCACACATTGGTAAGTCACTCTATTTTTGTAGCACTCTGCTGCTCAATTATTTGCAAGTCTTATCTACTCTTTATATGTTAAACATGGAAAACATATTTCCTTTATACCATGCTCAATAATAAATCTTTTAGTTGGCTTCCCAATTAATTATAATATATTAATTAAATGAATACACATTTAATTAATATTGTTAGCTCACAGTTGTAAACAAACTTTCACACATGTGACTTTCGTACATGTGCACTCTTTAACATCATCACCAACTACTATACTATCTCTAGTTAACTGCATAACCTTTCACTAAATTTGAGATGAATTTCAAAAATCACACAATAGGAACTACTTTCCTAATACTTTATTTCCATATGGTTCTCTATAGATCAATCATATCTTCCATACACTATCAAATTAGGTTCTACACACTTATCCTTGTAACAAAGAAATGTTGTAGTATGCACTAGAAAATGTGGATTTAACAGATAAGTAATATATTGTTCTTAGTCCAAAAATCACAATCTACTGCTCAGTTAGTCTTTACAAACTTATTACTATGTTGTCATCAATGATAGACATAGTTATGAATACATCATATCAATGTTCTCCAATGCTTCCCCATAGAATTAGCATTCATGCTAACACATAGATCACACACTTATCTACGCAAGATAATATCTCTACTTCTACTTCACAAAATAGTAAATCTCTTCTTAGTTGGCCTTCATGTCCTCACACGCTTAACATGATATAAAATAATTATCAAATAATAGCCACAAATTTGGCTCACCATGATGTAGTAATTATTTTGTCACCAAAATAATTCCTTAAGTCGTACAACTCAATTCTTTGTTGTGCTTTGTCAAATAATTGTACTTGTATTTCAATCATAACTCATGTTGTAGTATCTATACACATTTGTGCACTTAACCACATTATCATGATGATGTGATAAAGATTTCCTCAAATTCACATAGTCTTATTCAAAGTGTGGCATCTATACACATCACATTTGTCTCTATGCTGCTGCAAACTGTCTAACACTTAGACAATTTTCTAACTCTAAATGCACAAATGAAATGTTGAATACATGTTTCCATAAATGAAAACTATCAAGACATCTATCTGACCATATTTCCAATAGATAATTACTGGAATTCAACCTAGAGGAATATCTAAATTGAGGGATGTTGCTAGTGAAGAAAAGCGAAGTGTTGCAGGGGTATAACTTGCTGATTTTATGGATTCTTTGTATAAGGAAGTTAATTTGAGGATGGAACAAAGTAATTAGAAGTACACAGAGAATGCTGATAAGTCTAGAAGACATCATGATTTTGAAACTAGTGATGAGGTGATGGTTCATTTGAAGAAATGTAAATTTCCTAGTGGAGCATACAGTAAGCTAAAGATGAAGAAGTTTGAACCTTGTAAGATCTTGAGGAAGTTTGATAGTGGTAATGCTTATCAAGTTGACTTACCTAATGAGATGGATATATCTCATATACTTAATATTTCTTATTTGTATAAATACCATGAGTTATATGATGAAGTTGTTGTACTAGATGATTATCCTAAGAACTAGATTAAAGAGGTTGAATAGATAATGAATTAGAGAGTTGGTAAAATTACAAGAGGAAAATATTACTATGAGTATTTGGTGAAGTGAAAGAATAGACGGGTTGAAGATGCTACATGGATTTATAAATTTGAGTTGGATTCATCTCAAGTTGTGACACTTGTATGATTTAGGAGAATCATTTCTTTCAATCTTGGTTGTCTAATGTAGGAGCATCCTAGGTTGCATTGCTATCCTATGTGTTACTTGTTTCTTAGTTGTTTCCGAACTCCCTATTATTGTGGATCTCTTGGTTGTTGTCGAATTCTTTGTTACTACCAAGTTCTCTATATGTGCCAAGTTTATTGTTGTTTTCAAGTTTGTGGTTGATCTTGAGTTCTTTGTGATTTTCAAGTTTGTGGTTGATGTTGAGTACCTATTGTTGTCAAGTTCATGAATGTGTTGAGTGTTGCTAAGTGCCAGTATTTTCCTTGGTCCTTCTTTGGCTGAGCTATCTATGTCTAGTCCCAGTTTGAGCCAAACTTGCATGTTAATTTTGTGATTTGTATTTAATATTTGTTGAGAGCCGATTTGTGGCTTGGTCATGCATTTAATGTAAGGGTTTATTTAGTTGGTAATTTTTAATATGCTGACTTGTGACCATGCAAGTATTTAAGGGGGTCTTAGGTAGAGTCTTTAAACATGAGGAGGAACGTAGTTTGATAAGGAAGAGTCAAAAGGAGTTGGAATGAAAAGATCATCATTGAAGTTTGAATTGTAATGCTAGTCATAACTTAGAAGGCCTTACAGCTAGGAATGTAAGTTGATGATTTGATGAATCAATAAAGTGTTTTTCTCTTCTATCTCCTTTGGTTGTTGTTCTTTATGTTGTGTTTCCACTGTGTTTACTCTTGGAGGTGACTTTGGTAGCTAGGTGTGCCTTTGGCCCTAGTTTCCATCATTCTCCCAGTGTCATAGTAAAAGGAAGGAAATAAAGGAAAACTTTCTAGATATTGAATTTAGTCTAGATGAAGCTATTGAGATGCCACAACTGGATTTGGAAAATCTCACTCTTGAGCAAACAATTCTATTACAAAAGAGTTTGGCTAAGAAGAAGAAATAATAGGAGTTAAGGAGGGAACATAAAAAAGAAGGTATTATATGATGTTAAGGACATTTTTGTAGAGGCATTTGATGTAAAAATATTTGATGGGCAATCCCCAATCCTTTCCTATATTGTAACTATTGTTGAATAAATAAATGTTGGAGATATAGAAACAAATGAGAACTTGATGGATTGGTTAGGTAAGAAATTTGAGAATAAGGTTGTAGAGAAAGTCCCAACTACCATTGCCGAGTAGAAAATGTAATTACAAGAATGTCTACATAATATAGAGGAAATTATATATAAACTACAACATTTTCAAAGCATTTTGTATGATGTGCCAAAATTTACTAATGTTCTTTAGGAAAACATCTAGTAGATTCAGGCTGATATGCAAAGAATAAGAAACATTATTTCATAGGTAGCTGAATCCAAGTGTCAACATTATAATAATTTATTGAATGCTCAAGGAAAATTGGCTAAGCTTCAGGAAACTGATAGCACCATGAGATCAATGTTGATCTCCATCCAATCCATATTGATACCTCATCTAGAGGTTATGCAATGAGAATTGAAATCAACACAAAATCTTATTAATGAAGATCATAATCTTTCAATTTTTGTAAGTTTGATTGATTTGGAAGCTAGATTGGAGTTAAAAATTCATATTTTGGAATCAACAAGAACCACTTGGGATCATGCACTTGCAATGATCAACCAAGTTCACAAACCATTTATTGAAAAATACGGTTTGATTTCACCCATTCAACCCCAACATCAAACATAAGTAACAAAAACAAGGGGGAAATAATAAAGTAAGGGGAAATGTAATATAATGATTACATATTTTGAATGGAGATGATAATAGAGGAGAAGAACTAAAGAAAGAGGGAATGTAATAGTGATCAAAAGGGAACATCAGGTCAGATGAGTCAAATACAAAAATCATAATTTAGAAGGCAAATAGGGTATGCCATTGAAAAAATTAGACTACTTAGAGTCATGTGCATATATGTATTGATACATTGTTTATTCAACATAAGTCAAAATTTTGTAGTTCTATAAGAACTAAGTCATAGGCTTAGGGGGAGTACTCATAATTGTAATGATGTAATCATGACAAAGTGTTTTGGCCACTAATGTCAAAGGGGGAGATTGTTGATATCTCTAACTATTGTTGTCTATTAGTGTCAAACACTTAGTCATATACTAGGCAGAGTTAAATGGTCATCACTGTGATTGAGCTACTCTATATAGATTGATTCATGACATAGACTTGTATATAAATATGTATATACTAAGCTCTATAAGAGCTAAGAAAGTCTTCTTTTGTCAAGTATTTTCAATGTAAGCTGAGTCTAATTTTTATCGAGAACTTTGAGCACATTAAAGATGAGTTACAAAGAAGGTGACAAGCATAGTAAAGAATGAGCACCAACAACATATACAATGAATTTGAAGTATCAAAGATAATTAGTTCCAAGTAATGTAAAATTGAGATTCAAGTCAAGAATGATACAAACTTTGAGGTAAACCATTTCAGGCTGACATGGACAAGGTATTTAATACTTGTAGAGGTTGTTACACATTTTATGATGTGGATCACATATCCCTATGTTATGTGATGAACCAATTTAATAAAGAGGTGAAATAAGGAAGAATCTAAAAAACTCTTTAAAAAATCTTTAAATAGAGAATATCTTAACCTATTTCAAATACATAACATAGAGAGAGGATTTTATGGTGATGAGAGGGAGAAAACAAGCTATTTTTATGATCACATAGTAGATTAAGTGTGATAGTGTGAGCATTGCAAAAAAGACAAAGAGTTCTATTATTGTAGAATAAAGCAATCAAATTTATCTAAGCAATGAAGGAAAAAAAAGATAAATCAGATCAAAGATCCTATCAAATTGAAGAGAGAATATCTTAAAATATCTTATTGGACCAAATTGAGGATCAGGTACTGAATCATTGTTAATAGATTGAGTCAAGGATAATCTCTTAACAGAGTGGTTTTAATAGATCTTTGTAGATATCCTAATAGAGTTCTAACTTTGTTATAAGTGTAGAATCCTCTAACAAGGTGAGAACTAACAATCTTGGATACTTTTAATAGGCTAGATCATTGGATATGGTCAAACATTGTAACCCTAATAGGTGAATTTTATTACTATAGTAGTGAAGATTTGTGGGTGTCATCCTCGCCCCAATTTTTCCTTCACCTTGGAGGGTTTCTAGGTAACCAAACCTTTGTGTTTTGTGTTTAAATTTCATGCATGTGATTGATAGACTAGATCTATATGTTATTATAGTTTGATTTTATAAGTTTTCATGCATAAGACATTGGACATGATATGGTAAATGTGGTGAATAAAAGAAAGAGTTGTTAAAAATCTTGGTTTCTAATTAAGACTTCCAAAATATTTTATGTTTCATTATTTATGAGGTGATAACAAATTCAAAGATAGATATTTTTGAAATACCAAACTTTGTGGAAATGAAGTTCACTTAACTAGAGAATGAATTTCAAAACTAAAAGAAGTTGTTGGATCAACTCAAGAAGAATCCATATATTTCATGTGGTGTTCATACACATCTTCAAGTATTGATGTAGGAGCATCTTGGGTTGCATTTTTATCCTACATGTTTTCTTGTTTCATAGTTGTTGCCGAGTTTCTTGTTGTTACCAAGCTCTTGGTTGTTTCAAAGTTCTCTATTACTATCAAGTTCTCTATTGTTATTGAGTTTTTAGTTGATGTTGAGCTTGTAGTTGATGCTAAGTTTTTGGTTGATGTCAAGTTTGTAGTTTATGTTGAGTGCTTGTTGGTGCCAAGTTCATGTGTGTCAAGTGTTGCTAAGTGTCAATGTTTGCCTTGGTCCTTCTTTGGTTGAGCTATCTGTGTTTGGTTCTAGTTTGAGTGGACCTTGTGTTTATTTAATTTTATAGTTGTATTTAATATTTGTTGATAGCAAACTTGTGTCTTGGTTATGTATTTAATGTAATAGATTATTTAGTTGGTGTTTGTAACAGGCTAACTTGTAGCCATACATGTATTAAAGGGGTCTTGGTTGATGTCAAGTTCATAGTTGATTTTGAGCTTGTAGTTGATGTCAAGTGCTTGTTGGTGCCAAGTTCGTGTATGTTTCGAGCATTGCTAAGTGTCAGTGTTTGCCTTGGTATTTCTTTGGCCAAGCTATTTGTGTTTGGTTCTAGTTTGAGTGGACCTTGTGTGTATATAATTTCATAGTTGCATTTAATATTTGTTGAGAGAAAACTTGTGTCTTGGTTATGTATTTAATGTAATGGATTATTTAGTTGGTATTTGTAACAGGCTAACTTGTAGCCATACATGTATTCAAAGGGGTCTTGGTTAGAGTCTTGGGTATCATATTAGTTTGAGGAAGAGTAGAAAGAAGGTTAGAATATAAAGTTCATCATTGAAGTTCATTGAAGTTTGAATTGTAATATTGGTCGTAACCCAAAAGTCCTCACAACTAGGCATAAATTTGGTAATTTGATGAATTAATAAAGTCTTTTTCTCTTCTATATCCTTTGGTTGTTGTTGTTTGTGTTGTGTTTCTACTATGTTTATTCTTGCAAGTGGCTTTGGTAGTTGGGTGTGCCTTTTACCCTAGTTTCCATCGTCCCTCCCTATGTCAGGTGTTATAAAAGCTTGAGGTTCATCCTTGTGGAATATTGAATCATGTACAACCCTGAGTTGATTTGGTTATGGGGTAGTAGATCTATGGATTTGACCTACAACTTGTAGAGGGTTATAATCTTCTAGGAACCTGATTGGAAATATGATTCAAGGTAGAGAAAATGCTGAAACTATTTTATTGGATACATTGAGACAAATTGTAGCCACATTAGATGTTGTAGAGACAACACAGAGGAGAGGAGCACATCTTGATGATGAAGCAGTCACACCAAACCCTAATCTAGAACCTGAAGAAGATTAAGATAAGGCAATATTGTTGAGAATATTGTCTAGGAAAAATTCAAAGTATGCTATAGAAGTTATTTCTTATGATGGAAAACTAGATACCATGTTGTGTTCGATTGGATCTCTGATATGTAGAAGTTCTTTGTGTTGGTATGTTTGTCATTGTACCAAAAGCTCAAGCTATCAATGAACATCACAAACACCAGACTTACCTAGATACATGAGAGGTGGTTAAGCCATGTCACAAACCTCAGAGGAGGTGATGATTGTAGACACCTAAAAACCTTTAGAAAATAAAGTATTTTTATTTTCTGAAAAAATCCCTGATGACATCATCATTTATTAATTAATTAATTTTTATGCCATTAAATCCCTTTATCTTAATTAAAAATATTTAATTAAGGAATCCCTCCCTAAAATGTTTAAATCTTATTTAAACATTATTTCCTTATTTATTAATTATTTAATTAATAAATTGACCAAAAATCTTAAAATAAATAAAAAATTTATTTTTTCCCCAAAACTTGGCCAATTTCCTTATGACCAATAACCTCTTCCAAAATCTTCTAATCCTTCTTTAATTTCGATTAAAGGCTAATCCCATCATTTCCTACCCCTAATCCCAACTCAAAATATTTAATTAAGATTAAATATTAATCCTCATGTTTATTAAAAAAGTTTTAATAAATATCTCCTCAACCCAAACCCTTGAAATAAATAAAACTTTATTTATTTCCTAAAAATCTAATTTATCCTCATCCTAAGAAGTTCTAGACTCTTCTAGAAAGTCTTCATCCTCATCCTAGGAAATTCTAGACTATTCTAGAAAGTCTTTATCCTCATCCAAAGTCTAGACTCTTCTAGAAGATGTCTTTAAACCTAAACCTAATCCCCTCCTAACCTTGTCACATTCCCTAAACATGGGTTAAAACTTACTAACCCAAGCCAAAGTTAACAAATATCTCCTCCTTCACCCACCCTCATTAAATGCCATCCACTTGCCTATCCCTAAGCTAATCCTAAACCATCCTAATCCATCCTCTAATAATTTGCACAAGCCTAAACAAGCTTAAAACCTTCCTAATCAAGTCCAAGTCGAAATTGCTCTCATCACCCTCAAAATATCTCAACCATAAAACTTTATGAAGTCCACTAGGTCATAAATGACTCTTACAAGCCCTTTTATTGCTCTTACAAGTCATTATGAGGGTCTTTATGAAGATTTTATCCCTTGAGCCTCTTTTGTTGACTCATCCTTCCCCTTTCCTCCATCCTCTCACCATGTGACATGTGTCACTCCTTGATTGTCTATAAGGAAGCACAATCCATGTGCTCTCCTCTCATGCAATCTAAGCCCTCCATGAGCTTTTTCCCATCCTTGCATCCTAGCCCTTGATACCTCAAGCCCTTTGCCTATTTAAGGAATCCTCTCCCAAGCCATTTTAACACAATCCATGAAGTAAAGTTATAATTCTATTTTGAGAGCCAAATCCATACTAAAGCCATCTATCCACACCAAAAATCCACAATCATCCATTGAAGCCTTTGGAAGCATATTGAGCATACATCCTATCCATTTAGATAAAGCCACTCAACAAGAGAGCTTTTCATTGAGAGAGCCCATTAATGGCTCATATTTTCAATTGAGAGCTCATCTTAGTCTATCTTGAAGTTTATGAATTTTGTTTAGTTTGTAGAAGCTTTATTTAAATTTGGTTTCTATTAGCATACTAACATTGCTCACATACATTTTGGCACGCCCGGTGGGACCCCGCATGGGTCATCTTCATTATCTTTTTTAGTCAAGTTTTGTATGTCATTTTCTGATTTTGGCTAATTTTACTTGTTTTTGTGATTGGTAGGATTGTATAAATTTGTTTTGTAGGTCCATATGAGCATGAAGAAGATAAAGGAACTCATAATCTATCTCATAGTGTTTGCAGATTTTTTAAGCTTATAGGTGGACAAAGAACTTGAAATTCTTCTTCCTCTTCTTGTCTATATTCTTCTTATTCCATCTACTTCTTCTTCTTCTTCTTTGTGTGGGAGATCTTGGCCATTTTTTTTTAAGGAAGCAAAATCATACACACTTCCTTTTAGTGCTTAAAATGAACCCCCAAATCATACTTAAATCCATTGAAAAATTAAAAATTTGCAAAAAAGAAAAAATCTTTTAACAAGTGAAACTAAACCAATCTAATCATTTTCATCCTTGCAACATCAAGGTTTTAGATGCATTCATGCAAAATTAGGAACACTTCATTTTTGAGAATTTAAAAAGAACTTCAAATTTCCATTTCAAAAGGTTCAAAATCAACACTAAGTGCACACTAAAGTTCTTTTAAAAAATCTCATGAAAACTAAGAGTCCTAAATGGTTGCCAAAAATTGTCCTAAAATCTTTGTTATTTGTTCCAAACAAATGTCTTATTGAAAAATCTTGAATGTTTCTTAGGTTTTTCATGCATCAAAACAATCTAGGAATATCATTTTTGGGCTTAAAACATGCAAACTAGAACACAAAATCTTGAATGAAAACCAAAGTCCAAAGAGTCATTTTCACTTTTGAGTCCAAAACAATCTTGAATGATCTAAGGTTAAAACAAATCACTTCAAAGTTCTTAAAACAACACACAATCTCAATCTTGAATGCTCAAAAGAAAACACTTAAATGTTTAACCACTTGTCTTTGAATGCATGTTGCTAAAATCACTCTTGAATGCCATGGATTAAAATCAAATTTTCTTTGAATGCATGATTAAAAGAAAAAATCCAATCTTGAATTCTAAGGATCAATTAACCATTGCAATATCAAACACTTCATTTGGAGCTTCTAAAAATTGAACAAAATAAATCTCTTTTCCACATGCAATCTAGGTAAAGTTTGATTTTTGGACATTTAAGAAACCTTGTTAAGTTAAAATACAAATTTGCAAAAATCAATTTGAGTAGTTCCTTGGACTCACCTCTTTTCTAATCACCCATCAAATATTAACCATTGGTTGCAATCTCAGCGCCATTTATGGGGATGGGTCTACTTGAAAAAGGTGTTAAATGTTCCACAATCTAACTCACTCACTTGGTCTATGAATGTTTGCTTTAACTTTATCAAAATTCTTAAATGATCAAAACTCTAGATTAAATCGATCACACTTCAAGTTTGGGCACTAAAATTGAACAACAACTGACGTGGAGAGCCTCCGAGCGTGCGCTTGAAATCGAATCTCACACACTTTTGTTTTGGGCTTAAAACAAACTCACACTCAATCTTGAATGCCTTAAAGAAAATTAATCGATACTTGACGTGGAGGGCCTCTGGGCGCACAATTTTGCTTTTGTTGACCCTAACTCTTCTTATTGTTTGCATTCTTCGATCGATTTACTTTTGTTGGCACTTCAAGTTGGAATTGAACATTGTCTCTTAAACATGAGTGCTTGCAAAGTCTAGATTAGCACACATAAGAGTCAGTTGGTAAAAGAACAAGCGTGTTTTTTAGCCAAAGGTCATCCGAGTCTTCTCTCCCCTTGTCATCTTTCGAGGCCATCTTGGGTGCATAAGATTAGGATCCAAAACCTTGTTTCTTTTTAGGAGGCCTGCTTGGGGATTTCATCACCCCTTGGACGACCTCAACTCTAGCGTTCTGGCAGAGTATAAGAATCGGGAGGTGAATCGAAAGACACCTCTCTTGGGATCAAGATTTTGTCACTCAGGCTAAGCCTCAAGGAACTTTATACCCTTGAGAAGTGAAAGAGGAGAAGTGGGTTACCGCTCCTCTTGGCTGTGTGACATCTTTTTGGTCTCATCTACGGATTTGGGCCTCACGTACCTTGGATATATCGAGGACTCCTTAGCTAAACCAACTGTCAGCCTTGTAGACAACCATCTAGGATGTTAATGTGTTTGAGGTGACTGATCAAAAAATTTGTAGAACATACACACTCCTTGGTGCAAGTATCACTTTCTGAGAATCAAAAACTTCTATCTGGTTGTTTCTATCTATTGCTTGATCTTTTATTTGTTGAATGAATGTTTGCCAAACTTGGTCAATCCTAGCTTAGGGCATACTTAGCGTAGTCACTGCCTATTCCAGAAGTTGAAAGAGTTGAAGCAAAACAACCAAGATCTCTCAAGCCAAGCAAATTCAAGAATTGATGTCAGAGCAACCCAAACCCAAACAGAAGTTCCACAAAGTTAAACTCAAACCATCTCTAGCATACCAAGAACTTTCAGCCAAGAGAAAAGAAATAACACCAAGCCCATGAATTGCCAAACTCCACAAAGCAGAGGACAAAGCTACCGACGAAGCACTTCAAGAGGCTTGGTTAGAGCGCAACATCAAATTTAGCCAACATCTAGGAGTTAATCCTGCTTATGCCTTACCAACTAGGCATGATTTCTATGATTAGACACCCTTGCTTCTCCACATCTTCTTGGATAAGCTTCACTTTAGAGTCATCTTTGTAGAAAAGCCAGCCATCTTAGGTTATCCCCTTAAGCATTATTAGCTCATCCATCTCATTTAGAATCAAACCATCTAGCCAACAATCAAAACCTCACATCCAAGCCTTCAAAATTGTTGTCACTTTTGCCAAAAGTTTGCCACTCCTAAAATCTTCCAAATCCATCAATCTCACCAAGGTTATCTCTTTGACAGAGCTTTGTCTAGGGTAATCCAGCTTTGTCACTTGTTATCCCTAATCACCTTGAGCTAAAGGTTGGGATCCACAAGTGGTCAATCTCGTGTTCTTCCTAAAGGATCATCAGTCTATCCTTAAGTTGACACAATCACCACCAAGCTTGCACATAGGAAAGCAGACCTTTCATGCTTTGGCAACATATCTTTGAAGTTAGAATCTCCAACCCAATCCTCCTTAAGTTTTGTCATATAGCTTTGCCTTAACCTAGGAAATCATTTGCATAGAGAAGCCTTCCCCCTTTTGCATCCATCAGCATTATTGCATCTCATCCCTAGGAGCATTTTTCATGCCACCCGTCACTCGCTTAGCCAAGAAGAAAGAAACAATGGAGCCCTATCATTTGGATCTAACAACCTCACCCCCCTTGAGCACTCAGCCATCCTTCAGCCCAGAGAAAGCTATGCCATCATGTACTGACATTGAAGCTTTCATGAACCAACCAGGAAATGCAGTATTGGTAAATGCCATTATAGACAAGAACAAAGAGACAATCATTGCTAATGTTCGAAGGGAAAATGTAGGAACCTTTGACTTTGGAAGACCCCCTCCATTATCAAATCCATCTCACCCATTGTTTGGGCAGCTACCACCACCCATAGGCTCTTATGATCCAAATTATCCTCAATATATGCCAAAATAAGAGCCTCCAGCCAATCCATATGATCCAACAGACCCAAACATACCATCATCCACCCAAGTTGAAATCTCCATGTTGCAAGCCAACCCAGCCACCACCACTCCATCCTTGGTTCATACCTCTCCGCTCCAAACCCCCTTTACCCAAAACAACTCACCGTTCACCCCCTTCACTATTGCTGCTGTTGCTCCCCAACCCAGCCTTCCAAATCCACCCATCTCCCAAATTAGTGCTAGCATCTTTGGCCAACCTCAGCAATATACAACAGGGATGCCACCCATGTGGCCAAGTAATCAACCTTTCATCACCCCCAGCTTGTTCACTGCAGCCCAAAGCACAATCCCATCATTTCCATTAGGTCTTGGGAGCTCAATACCATTAGCCACAAATCTACAAGCTACTACCCTCACTCCATAAAGCTATCAAATCCCACAAGCTACTACCAATTTTCTACCAAGCTCCCAAGTGACCCCAGCCCCTGCCACCACTCTACCAAGCTTCAAAATCCAACCACAAAGCTATCAAACCCCATTAGTTCCATTCCCAAGCTTTCAATTCCCACCACCTCCACCACCAACTAATCCATTACCTCCAATTACCAACTACTTTTCAATGCCACTTCTAGGAGGTAATCCACCACCCCAGCCAACCACCAATTATTTGCAAATACCATCCCAAATGGGGGCACCACCCACATATATTGGTCAAACCCCACAAGCCCCCCGATCCTTTCCCCAAGCCTCTCAACCATCTTATACCTTACCTCCACAAAGCAATCCATTTATCCCATAGCCAGCTTATGTTCCTCAATCCCAACCTCAAATCCCATATCAACAGCAAGCCTCGCAGCACATGCAGCAATATGCGCCACCTCCCCCTCAGTAACCTGTCATCCACCATGCAACTGCCCAAACAATGTACAATCCCTATCAGCAAATCCCTCATAGCCATCCATATTCAGTGGCCCCATCTAGCACATACCTACCTCAAGGCACTCCTACATTGGGGGCACCCCAACCATCACCTATCAATTCAGAATGGGAGCAAATGAAGATAGCTCTGAAAGCCATCCAAGAAGGGAATGATGAGAAGACATTCAAGTTTGAGAATGTGTGTCCTTACCCATTTGACAGAGCCATTACCATGACACCATTTCCCAAACACTTTGAGGTACCCAAATTTGACAAATTCAAAGGAAAAGGAGACCCTGTCACACATATCAAAGAATTTTACATGCACTGCCAGGATGTAGCATACAATGATGTCTTCCTCTTGCGCCTTTTTCCCAAAAGCTTGGCTAGACCAGCTCTTGAATGGTTTTATAGAATCCCCTATGGCACAATTAAAAACTTTGCTGAATTATCTGAGGCATTTGTAGCCCAATATGCCCATCTTGTTGAAACAGAGCTATCAATAGTTGATCTTATCCACACCAAGCAAAAAGGTGGAGAAAGCCTTGCCGAATACCTGCAAAGATGGTGAACCCTTACCACCCACATATCTTGTACCTTGCTAGAACGCCATGTGGTGAAAATGTTTATTGATAATCCCCATCCTAACTTGGCTCACCACATGACCATGAACTGTTTGCAGACCTACAAAGATATCAAAGAGAAAGGAATGATCCTTGAGCAAGGACTCATTAAAGATGGTGTGGTCAAGATTTACAAGGAAGCCAACCAAAATCAATCACATTCTAATGACAAGTCTAGGTATTGGAACAAAAACAAGCACGTTGCAACAGATGGTGTCACTGACACCAGACATGTGAATATTGTTGGTCCTTCTCACAACCAGTCCAACCCACCATATCAACCAAACAATAAACAAGCTATCAACTACCAACAACAGAATAACCAAAGCTATCAAAACCACAATCCAAGACCCAACTTCCAAGGGTCTAGCAATCAAGCTAATGCCATCAATGTAGCTGCAGGACAAAACCCTAGATTCCAACCTACACCTAGAAACTATACACCCCTTGGTGAGCCATTGGATGTCATTTTTGAGAAATTAGTCAAGGAAAACCTCATCAAATTTCCTCCTACCCAGCAAATTGACCCAAGCCAATCCAAAGCTGCATGGTACAAAGATAATGAGTACTACAAATTTCATAGGGTAAAAGGTCACACTACCGTCAGATGCATGAAACTGAAAGACTATGTGCAGGACCTCATTGATCGGAAGGAAATCACTGTTGGTGCCCAAACCTCTCCCAATGCAGGCTTACAGATCTATCAAAATGCTTTTCCTCCACACCACAACCAAAATCCTGGAAAAGCACCTATCCAAACCAACAACAACAACACCAACAACCGTCAGCCAAACCAACAGCATGGGAAGAACAATGACCACACTTCATCCTATATAGACTATGGTAGCCTTATAAGTTGTATATCTGAGAAAGAGCCTTCCGTCAATGTTATCAATACCCAAGGACCAAACAATGAGTGTGCAGTCACCACTCGAAGAGTGCAATTTAACATCACAGGCCCACCTGTTACACCAACACCATTAGCACCATCAAAAAGCCAGTACAATATCTTGGAACACCTTGGGAACATGCCAGCCCAAATCTCCATTTTAGACCTTCTTCGCACTAGTCCTGTGTACAAGAACATCCTTGACAGTGCTCTCATAGAATCCTGTGTCCCTTCTGATATCAATGCTACTAATTTTCATAATCTTGTTGGACACCTCTCATCCTCATGTGCCCTATCGTTCAAACCCACCGACATACCCGTGGTCGAGCCAGATCACACCCTTCCACTTCGCATAGCCATCATGGTATCCAACTTTGCTGTGAAAAGATTAATGATAGATAATGGATCAGCCTTGAATATTTGCACCCTAAAATTCATAAAACAAGCTGGGTATACTAAGGCAGATATCATCAGTGAGGTTATCACCATCAAAGCTTATGACAACTTGGAAAGAACCACAGAAGGAACTATTTTGCTGCCAATCAAGGTTGGGCCAGTCATCCAAGAGACACTCTGCCATGTTATTGATCTAAACCTACCATTTAACATTCTCCTCGGTCACCCATGGATTCATGCCATGAAAGTCGTTCCATCCACTTACCATCAGTGTGTCAAATTTCTGCATCAAGGCACTAAGGTAACCATCCATGCCGATCCAGAACCCTTTGCTTACTGCAATGCGGTTGAAGCTTCATATACAAACCATTACCCTAGAATTGATATTGGCACATCTATCGCCAGCTCATCCCATACTTATACTGACCCAAAAACCATCCTTGCCTCTACCCTGTCTACCGTGAAGATCAATAACAAAGGTTGTGGAGAGTATAGTCTGTCAGATGCATTTGCTGTCGGGGCACTCCCACTTGATCCACATGCCCATGGACGACTGACATATCACAAAGCTAAGGAGATTCCACCTCCTCGATACAAACAGTTTGGCCCAACAACCTTTGTATCCTCGAAAATCCCTCTTCATGAGGAGCTCACTCTAGATATCAACAAATGGTTACATAAGGATGCACCTCAAAAAAATCAAGCACGCCTTGATCACTTTAGCCAAAAGTATCCCCAAGAACATAAGCTCATCACTGAAAAATGGAACTATCAAGGTGGTGGTCTAGGACCAGAAGAAAGAGGCATGCAGTGTCCCATCGACGCACACAAGTGGGAATCAAAGTCAGGTCTTGGCTTTGGCATACCCACAATTGGGGGCACCAATGAGAACGGTCACGCTTTTTCGAACATTCACTGCAACCTTGTCGAAATCGAAGACATTCCTGAGGAAGTTGAAAAGAGAGCCTACGACGATATCCTAGACCAAATATCCCTCGGAGACTCTGTTCTCCAAGAACTATCCATCCACCTCATTGACCTACCACTCGCCCATCCACAACTCATAGATTGGGACCAACCAAGTGTCATACACATCGATGAGTTCACATCAGACAAGGCACTTCTAAGATTCATGGGAGCTGAAACTCCTCATAAGAAAACAAAGCCAGATTCTACCTATATCTACAAGCTAGATCCCAAGGGGTATTTTGGAGAAAATCCCCAACCTAGTTCCGATACACCCAAAACTAGAACTAAGGTGAATCTGAGACTAGCTAAGGCAACGAAGAGAACCCCTTAGCAAGAAAATCTAGAGCCACAAGAAGAACATGAGGATTTAGTATTGCCTCCTCAAGATAATCGACTAGAGGTGTCTTCTATTCTAATTGAGGATACTCGAGAAGTCAACATTGGTTCTTCATAGATCCCCAGACTTGTTCACATTGCTGCATCCCTATCACAAGACCAAGCTGACCTCCTCTTTGAGGTCTTAAGAGAGAACATTGGCCAATTTGCATGGTCATATCAGGATATGCCAGGACTTGATCCAAAGCTTGTAGTTCATCATCTTGCAGTTGATCCAAAGATCAAGCCCGTCAGACAAAAGCTTAGAAAAATGCACCCCAAGGTGGCATTATTGGTCAAAGCTAAATTAGAAAGAATGTTAGCTGCTAAGGTTATCTAACCTATCGACTACTCAGAGTGGATCTCCAACATGGTCCCTGTCAGTAAACCTTCTGGTGACATTAGAATCTGCACTGATTTTAGAGATCTTAACAAAGCTTGTCCAAAAGATGATTTTCCCTTGCCCAACATAGATATGATTGTAGATCTTACAGCTGGACATGAAATTTTGTCCCTCATGGATGGATTTTCTGGGTATAATCAAATCAAGATTGCAGAAGAGGATCAACATAAGACAGCATTCACTACCCCTTGGGGAACCTTTTGCTACAACATGATGCCTTTTGGCCTAAAGAATGTTGGGGCTACCTATCAAAGAGCTATGACAACCATTTTTCATGATCTCATCCATAGCATTTTGGAGGATTATGTGGATGATATCTTGGTCAAGTCTCATACCTTCATGGATCATCTTGTTGACCTGGAGAAAGTCTTTGATAGGTTAGCCAAATATCATCTCATGCTGAATCCCAAGAAATGTGTCTTTGGGGTCACATCTGGCAAGCTTCTAGGGTTCATAGTTTCTAAACGAGGTATAGAGATTGACCCCAAGAAGGTCAAGGCTATCTTAGACATGCTTCCTCCCCAGACACTACGACAACTTCGCTCTCTTCAAAGAAAGCTCCAATCTGTTCGGCGCTTCATCTCCCAGCTTGCAGATAAGTGTACACCATTTTGACATTTACTGAAGAAGGATGAGAAATTCAAGTGGGATCCTTTATGTCAGCACAACTTCAACCATCTCAAGCAGTATCTCATCAATCCCCCTATCTTGGTTCCACCAATTCCTGGTCGTCCCCTGATTTTGTACATATCAGCAACACCTACTGCTCTAGGGGCACTTCTAGCACAGCTTGATGACTACAACAGAGAAAGAGCCATCTACTACATCAGTAGAACCCTAGTTGGTTATGAACTCAATTACACTCCTATGGAAAAAGCTTGTTTGGTAGTTGTTTTCTCAACTCAAAAGCTTTGCCATTACATGCTAAGTCATACCATCCAACTAGTCTCCAAGATTGACCCTCTCAAGTATATGCTCTCTAGAACAGCACTTACAGGCCGTTTGGCCAAATGGGTTATGCTCCTTAGTGAATTTGACATCCAGTATGTGGATAGAAAGGCAATCAAAGGGCAAGCTATAGAAGATCACCTAGCTGATGCACCTCTAATAGATGCTTATCCATTGATCACAGAATTTCCAGATGAGCATATTTGTCTAATTGAAGAACAACCCCCATGGAAACTTTATTTTGATGGCTCATACACATCTCATGGATCAGGGGCAGGAATATTGTTGGTCACACCTCAAGGAGATTAGATTCCAAAAGCCTTCAAGCTACAATTCCCTAGCACCAACAATATAGCTGAATATGAGGCCCTCATAGTAGGATTAAAGATAGCTGTAGAATGGAACATTGTTGAGCTACAAATCTTTGGCGATTCTTAGCTCATCATCAAGCAAGCCCTAAATGAATATCAAACCAAAGATGAAAAGCTATTACCCTACAAAGAGCTAGTTGATCAGCTAACCCAACATTTTACAAAGCTTCAGTTTACACAAGTGCCTTGAATATAGAACAAAGAAGCATATGCTATGGCTACTATAGGCTCGCTCTTGGAAATTCCCCAAGCAGCTACACAGTATGAGTTTTTAGTGGAGCAGCTCCTCACACCCGCCTATGCGACTGAGGATTCAAACCGTGTTTATATCTTGGTTGGTCCCCAATCCCCTTGGTACCATGAGATTCATGCTTACCTTAACGATGGTATCATATCCCCTCACCTCACACGTACCCAATGCCAGAACCTCATCCAAAAATCATTCCACTATGTTATCGTAGCCAATACCCTATATCGTCGGGGTTATCATGATACTCTCTCTCGATTTTTAAACCAAAATGAGGCTGCGATGGTGTTAAAGGAAGTACACTCTAGACTTTGTAGTGACCACACGAGTGGTATTGTCCTAGCGCGAAAAATCCTTAGAGCAGGCTACTATTGGCCTACCATTGAAGAAGACTCTTGTGACTTTTTCAGAAAGCGTCTCCCATGTCAGCAGCATGCAAATCTTGTGCATGCTCCAACACAGGATCTACAGCCTATTGCACCACCTTGGCCTTTTGCTTGTTGGGGCCTTGATCTAGTTGGAACTATCACACCCCTCTCATCTGATGGACATAAATGGATAATAACAGCTACAAACTATTTCACTAAATGGGTGGAAGCAGTCCCCCTAGTCTCAGCTACAGGAGTTCAGGTCTCCAAGTTCATCTTGTACCACATTGTTTGTCGCTTCGGCATCCCATCCACCATCTTCACCGACCACGGAGGTAACTTTGAAAATCTCAACATGGAAGAATTATGCACTTCCCTTCGCATCCATCACCGCTTTTCTAGCCCATATTTCCCACAAGGTAACGGCCAGGCAGAGGCAACTAACAAAACCCTCCTCAAAATTCTAAAGAAAGTTGTCAATGATTCCGGCCGTGATTGGCACCTACAAATAAATCCAGCCCTATGGGCCTATTGAACTTCCTTCCGTACATCCACAGGCGCAACTCCATACTCCCTAGTCTATGGTGCCAAAGTGGTACTACCTATAGAGGTTGAACTTCCCTCCTTGCACATATCTTTGCAAGGGCAAATATCAGATGAAGAATATAGAGTAGCTCGACTCACCCAGCTAGATCTCTTAGATGAGAAGCGACAAAAAGCCTATGATCATCTCACAGTCTATCAAACTCGTCTCAAAAGAAATTTCAACAAGAAGGTGCTTCCATGACACTTTCAACCAGGTGACATGGTCCTCAAAGAAAACATGAAAGTCCAAGTAGATCGAGAAAAGAAAGGCAAGTTTGAACCTTCATGGCTTGGTCCTTATGTTGTCACTACTTCTTTTGGCTCCAGAGCTTATCAGCTATCTACACCAGAAGGAGAACTCTTGAATGATCCTACTAACATCATTCATCTCAAGAAGTTCTATGCTTGAAGATCCTTGGTATACCCAGCTTTTGAAAAATACAAAAGAAAAAAATAGTAAAGAGAAATAAGCGTCCAATGGTGAAAACTTGGCAATTCAAGCACCTTGGATAGGTACCTTGGTGAAAACCTGGTAATTTAGGCACCTTGTGTACTAAAGACTAATCCATTATCTATCACTATCCTATCCCTCATCCATTCACCCACCATCCCATAGGACACACTTGCTTGTTCCCTCGGTGTTCCAACCAAATATCCAAAATCTGGTGAAGCTTGTAAATACCTCCTGTACAGCTTGTAAATCTTCTACCAAAGCTTGTATTATACCTTGTAAATCTTGTACCATACCTTGTCTATCCGAATCTTGTCCAAGGTTTGTACCATATTCCAGCCTATAAATAATCCTGTATCGTAGCTTGTATACTATCACGTGCACACACAAAACCCCATTTTCACTTAAGCTTTTCGCAAACCATCTACCTATCCACCTATCACCTATTATAGACATCCCATCCTTCACAAACATTTCCCTCTCACAAAAACCAAAACATGAAAAAACTTGTACATTTGTAACATATCTTGGTCCATCAGCTTGTACATCCTCTTTTGCTTAGTACCATTGTATCTATCTAGCGTTCATGTCAGTTCATCCTTGATCAACATCTTGCACACATCGCACATCTTGGTTAGCTATTCCAACGCATCCTTTAGCTAGATTTCCTATCACCAAAGTGTTATCTTTCTTAGTTCAGCTTGCCAGATGCATCACTCATCCAAATCCACCAGCTTTGGTGCTCTCCGATAGGTCCTTGCAGGATATAGCTTTCCTCATGTCTGATCTTGGTCTGTTAGTACCTTGTCCTACCCATCTCATTGGCAAATGGCTCTCTTTTGGATTTTCACTTTCTGTTGATTTGGGATCTTCCCTTTTGGGTCTTGAAGTATCTTTTCCAAGCAATCTCCTTGTTCCCTCCTCAAGGTTGCCACGATCTTCCATATCATGGTATGCTGCGAATGGGGCAATTAAAGCGTAAGGTCTTGATCAGGTCTTTCATTTGTTTTTCTTTTCTACTTGTGGGTTCTCCAATGTCGTTTCCACGCTGCTTCCTCTAGGATTCATGTGTGATGCTGGGGCAATCCTTGTGTGTTTGTTTTGAGTTAGTTTGTCAGTCCTTTGAACGGTTGGTGAAAAGGCCTTGATGTTCTTGGTAACCTTGGCAATTAACCAATAGTCCTATAGCAAATCTAGTGCTCAACTACATGGTGGTACTTCTCTTTGAAGTATCCCCCCGCTCAAAAAGCTTCAATGGTTTTCCTTCATCTCCATTATCCCCCATCCATATCCAACATTCGTCTCTCCTACCCCAGCTTATGCATCAGTATCTCTTTGAATCACTCATCACTCTTAGCTTTAGGGATCCACAATCCTAGTCTTAGGGATCCACCAATCCAAATCAATCCACCAAGCCTCATCTTTCGAGATCCACAATCCTAGTCCTAGGGATCTTCGAAACCCATCTTCCTTATTTATTAATTATTTAATTAATAAATTGACCAAAAATCCTAAAATAAATTAAAAATTTATTTTTTCCCCAAAACTTGGCCAATTTCCTTATGACCAATAACCTCTTCCAAAATCTTCTAATCCTTCTTTAATTTCGATTAAAGGCTAATCCCATCATTTCCTACCCCTAATCCCAACTCAAAATATTTAATTAAGATTAAATATTAATCCTCATGTTTATTAAAATAGTTTTAATAAATATCTCCTCAACCCAAACCCTTGAAATAAATAAAACTTTATTTATTTCCTAAAAATCTAATTTATTCTCATCCTAAGAAGTTCTAGACTCTTCTAGAAAGTCTTCATCCTCATCCTAGGAAATTCTAGACTATTCTAGAAAGTCTTTATCCTCATCCAAAGTCTAGACTCTTCTAGAAGATGTCTTTAAACCTAATCCTAATCCCCTCCTAACCTTGTCACATTCCCTAAACATGGGTTAAAACTTACTAACCCAAGCCAAAGTTAACAAATATCTCCTCCTTCACCCACCCTCATTAAATTCCATCCACTTGCATATCCCTAAGCTAATCCTAAACCATCCTAATCCATCCTCTAATCATTTTCACAAGCCTAAACAAGCTTAAAACCTTCCTAATCAAGTCCAAGTCGAAATTGCTCTCATCACCCTCAAAATATCTCAACCATAAAACTTTATGAAGTCCACTAGGTCATAAATGACTCTTACAAGCCCTTTTATTGCTCTTACAAGTCATTATGAGGGTCTTTATGAAGATTTTATCCCTTGAGCCTCTTTTGTTGACTCATCCTTCCCCTTTCCTCCATCCTCTCACCATGTGACATGTGTCACTCCTTGATTGGCTATAAGGAAGCACAATCCATGTGCTCTCCTCTCATGCAATCTAAGCCCTCCATGAGCTTTTTCCCATCCTTGCATCCTAGCCCTTGATCCCTCAAGCCCTTTGCCTATTTAAGGAATCCTCTCCCAAGCCATTTTAACACAATCCATGAAGTAAAGTTATAATGCTAATTTGAGAGCCAAATCCATACTAAAGCCATCTATCCACACCAAAAATCCACAATCATCCATTGAAGCCTTTGGAAGCATATTGAGCATACATCCTATCCATTTAGATAAAGCCACTCAACAAGAGAGCTTCTCATTGAGAGAGCCCATTAATGGCTCATATTTTCAATTGAGAGCTCATCTTAGTCTATATTGAAGTTTATGAATTTTTTTTAGTTTGTAGAAGCTTTATTTAAATTTGGTTTCTATTAGCATACTAACATTGCTCACATACAATGACCACCAAGTCAACAATCTCCCCCTCAACACCAAGGGTTCTGCATCGACAGAATGAAGGAGACTTCTCAAGATTTGAACCCGTGACCCAAGGCTTTGATACCAATTGTTGGTATATTTGTTGTTACACCAAAATCTTGAGCTATCAATGAACATCACAAACACCAGACTTACCTAGATCCATGAGAGGTGTTTAAGCCATGTCACAAACTTCAAAGGAGGTGATGACCACCAAGTCAACACTTTGAGCATAAAAACACTCCTGATAATAGGAAGGTGAAAATTGCAGTCACTAGGTTGAAGGGACATGCCTCACTAAGGTGGGAGAATTTACAAATTGATGGAAAAAGGAGGGGAAAGGAGAAGATCAAGACTTGGCCAAAAATAGTGAAAAAAGTGAAGACCAATTTCCTTCCTATTGATTACCAAGTTATCTTTTTGAGAAAGATGCAAAATTTGAGACAAAGAGACATGAGTGTGAAGGAGTATACTAAGGAATTCTATAGATTGGACATTAGATCTAGACATATGGATGATAATGTTGAGAAAATTGTAAGGTACATAAATGGATTGAGATCTGGGATTCAAGATGAGATAAGTTTTGTCTAATTAAAAAGTGTGGAGGAAGCATACCAATATGCATTGAAAGATGAGTAGATCTTGACAAAGAAGCATGAACAAAGACAAAGAGGTAGAGTTGGTAGATTCCAAAGAGGGAAATGTAGATCTTAGGGAAAAGGTGATAGATCTGATAATTCTTTGTAGGAAAAGGGAAAATCTAAATGGAAGGATGATGAAAAAGGAAATATTGAGTGGAAAGGTGGTGATTTTTATCAAGGAGATACTAGTTCTTACTAAGGAAGAGTTAATTCTTATTCTAGAGGTGGTTTTCATGGTAATTGTTTCAAATGTGGAAAGAAAGGGCAAAGATTCTTTGAATATAGATGCTCTAAAAATGGGGAAGGTAATAGAAATGTTTTGGTTCAAGGAGACACTAAGGGTTCACCAAGTGGGCCTAAGGTTGGAGAAAATTTGATGGTGAGAAGAACCTTATGTAATAAGGGAAGTGATGAAGAACCTATCCTTAGGAGAAGTCTTTTCAAGACCAAATGTAAGATGGCCAAAAAATGTTGCAAGGCGATCATTGATAGTAAAATTCTACAAAATTGGCATCCAAAGAGTTGGTTACAAAATTATAGCTATAGAGGCTAAAGCATCCTAAACCCTATCATGTTTCATGGATTAAAGATGAACATAAGATATTGGTAAGTGAACAATGTATTATGAAGTTCAAGATTGGAAATTTTTTGATGAAATTCTGTGTGATATTATGCCTATGGATTGTTCTCATATTTTTTTGGGTAGACCTTGGAAATATGATAGATATGTTGTACATGATGGAAGATTGGATCAATATACTCTTTGGGTGAATGGGAGAAAGAAAATATTATTTCCTTTGATTGAAAGTCTAGATGAGGTTAATTATACTACTGTGAGAATTTACATGGTTAATGGAAAGAAACTTGAAAAATAAATGAAGAAGAATCAAGTTTGTTTTCCAATAATTCCTAGGAAGCTGAGTTATACCAGTAGTCATCAAGTGACAAAAAATAGTGGTGATCGAGTAACAACTAGTGATGGCTTAGTAGCTAAAACTAGCTTTGGCCAAGTACCAATATAAATTGAAACTTTGTTGAAAGAATATAAAGATGTTGTTGTAGAAGATATTCCTTGATGGTTTACTGCTAGTAAGAAGTATAAGTCATTGTATGGACCTGATTCCTGGAGCTAGTTTTCAGAATAAAGTACCATATAGATTGACACGTAAGGAGAATGAATAACTTAACAAACAAGTTCATGAGTTGTTGTAGAAAGGTTTGATCAAAGAAATTTTGAGTCCATGTGTTGTACCTATTGTATTAGCACCTATGAAGAATGGAGAATAAAGAATGCATACTAATTCCAGAGCCATTAATAAGATCACAGTGAAACATAGGTTTCTTATGACAAGGATGGATGAGATAATGGATTTTTTGAATAAAGAAAGGTATTTTACCAAGATTGATTTGGAGAGTGGTTATCATCATATCAGAATTAGAGAAGTTGATGGATGGAAAGTTGCATTTAGGACAAAAGATAGTTTGTATGAATGGATGATAATGCCTTTTGGTTTGACTAATGCACCTCATACTTTATGAGATTAATGAATGAGGTTCTCAAGAGATTTTTGGGCAAGTTTTTGATTATTTATTTTGATGATATTATGATATTTAGAAAGACTAAGGAGGAACATATTGAGCATGTTAGAAAGGTATTGCTGAGATTAAAAGAAGACAAGTTGATAATTAACTTGAAAAAGTGTTCTTTTATGCAAGAGGAGATTGTGTATTTTGGATTTGTGATTTTAGTTGATGGTTTAAGAATAGATTCTAAGAAGGTTAAAGAAATTTTGAAATGGCATACACCTACAAATGTGGGTGAAGTAAGATAATTTCATGGTTCGACTAGTTTTTACATGAAGTTTATAAAGAATTTCAATTTTGTTCATAATGCTATGACTAAGACAATGAGAGGAGATAAAAAAAAATCGTGGACACATGGAGCTGATAACAATATTGAGACTTTGAAACAAAAGGTTTCTAAGTTACCTGTATTGGCTTTGCGTAATTTCAATAAAATATTTCAAGTTGAATGTAATGCAAGTGGTAGTACAAAAGGAGCTGTATTGAGTCAAGAAAGTAAACTTGTTGCTTTCTTTAGTGAGAAGTTGAATAACACTAGAAGGAAGTATTATGTGTATGATCAAGAGTATGTAATTGTTCAAGCATTGAAGAAGTGGAGACATTATTTGATCTTAAGGATGTTTGATAGTGGAAAGGCTTATGAAGTTGAGTTATCTAATGACATGGATATATCTCCTATATTTAATGTTGTTGATCTGTATAGGTACCATGAGTCAGATGATGAAGTTTCTATGTCGGTTGATTATCCTAAGAAGTAGATTGAAGAGGTTGAACAAATATTGAATTAGAGAGTTGGTAAAAGCAAAAGAAGAAAATATTGTTAGAAATAGATAGTATGGGGGGGAGGGTTAAATTAGTATTCTACAAATATTTTTCCCACAACTTAATATTGTTAATTACTTTATAACTTGCATATGAAAGTAAACCAACAATGTTGAATAGTAAATATAGCCATACATAAAGAGAACTCATAATACCACTATTTTTTAACTAGGGAAACCTTGGCCAAGGGAAAAGCCTGGTGGGGATGATACCCACTAGATGATCCATTAAATAAAAGAATCATGTTAAGGATATTGACCCTATTAGGAGTCTATGAAGTACATATAGTGTTTGAAGTTCTTGTTAGAGGAATAGGAGAAGTCTCAACCCTACTAGGAGTTTCTTCAACCCTGTTAGGAGTTGGTAGATTAAATACAATGTATGCAAGAAGAGCCCATTCCCCTAACATGCAATAATCAATAAAGTTCTTTACAAGTATAGGCATACATACAATACTTTCTCACTGTTGAATATCATACTTTCTCTAATCATACATTAGATCTCACAATCCATAAGGCTCACATATATTTCAAGCTATCTTCACAATAGTTCTCATATCACACATCTTTCATATCAACTTTCATTTTACTTGCATGAGATAAGATCTCTACTTATTTCTCAAAAAATTAATAATTCTCTACTCAGTCAGCCTTCATGTCTTCACATGCTTGACATAATATAATATCACTTACAGATTGATATCCGCAATGTAAGATCATCATGAATTAGTAATTATTTTTTGATCAAAACAATTTCTTAAGTTGTACAACTCATATTTTTGATATGCTCTATTCTATTCTGTTAAATACCTGAACTAGTATTTTAATCGTAACTTGTGTCGTACTATCCATACACATCTGTGTACTAACTTATGTCATCATAAAATTTTCATAAAGCTATCCTAAACTACACATGAGCTAACTCAAAATGTGTCATCCGTACACATAATATTTGTTTATGTACTACTGTAAACTATCTAACACTTATACAATTTTCTATCTATAAATGCATAAATGAAATGTTGAATACATGTTGCCATAAATGAAAACTCTTTAGATATATAACTGACCATATTTCCAAAAAAGATTACTATGAGTATTTGGTGAAGTGGAAGAACATACTAGTTGAAGATGTTATATAGATTTCTCAATGTGAGTTGGACCCAGCTTTGGTTGTGACACTTGCATGACTTTGGAGAATCATTTCTTTCAACCCCAGTTGTCTGATGGATGAGCATCCTGGGTTGCATTGCTATCCAACATGTTTTCTTGTTTCTTAGTTTTTGTCAAGTTCCTTATTGCTGTCAAGCTCTTAGTTGTTTTAAAGTTCTCTATCACTACCAAGTTCTCTTTTACTATAAAGTTTTTTTTGATGTCGAGCTTGTAGTGATGTCAAGTTTGTGATTGATGTCGAGTTTGTAGTTGATGCCAAGCTCATAGTTGATGTCAAGTTCTTTTTGGTGTCAAGTTCATGTATGTGCCAAGAATTTTTGAGTGCCAATATGTGCTTTGGTCCTTCTTTGGCTGAGCCATCTATGTCTGGTTCTAGTTTGAGTTGACCTTGCATGTATTTAATTTCATAGTTGCATTTAATATTTTTTGAGAGACAACTTGTGTCTTGCTTATGTATTTAATGTAAGGGTTTATTTAATTGGTATTTGTAATAGGTTGACTATGGCCATACATGTATTTAAAGGGGTCTTGGGGATCATATTAGTTCAAGGAGGAAGAGTAGAAAGAAGGTTAGAATGCAAAGATCATCATTGAATATCATTGAAGTCTAAATTGTAATGTTGGTCATAACCCTGAAGGCCTCACAAGAAGGCATATATTTGGTAATTTGATGAATCAATAAAGTCTTTTTTCTCTTCTATCTCCTTTGGTTGTTTTTATCCATGTTGTGTTTCCATTGTGTTTACTCTTGTAGGTGTCTTTGGTAGCTAGGTGTGCATTTGGCCCTAGTTTCCATTATCCCTCCCCGCGTCAAGTATTTGTAACACTTGATCCACTTATTTCTTCCATTTCACTATTGTGATGAAAAAACTTCTAGTTCTACCCCTTTTTCCAATCTTTAATCATGAAAATTTGGATCAATAGTTTTTTAATTTGAAAAAAGGAATATTTACTATAAATATTCCATCATTACTCTCTTTTAGGGGGTGATAAGTAGTAGTTTGTTTTTAGCAATAGGAAGCTCGTTTAGAAATGTTAGTTTAGGAAGTTAGTTTATAATCTTTGATATATCTTTTATAGTGAGAAAATAATAATTTTGAATTCAAGATTGAAGCTTCTATAATTGAAGAAGATTTTTAGATCTTGTTCATGTGTTACAAATTCATTTGTAATTGGAAATATCATACACATATTTGGATCTAGATGTTGAGGTAGTTTCTATGGTTGTATTCCTTGAAATTATCATACTCAGTTCAATATCATAGAAATCATTCCAATTCATATTATTTTAAAATGGGTTAAAGTAGGAATATTGATTGTTCATACAATTTCTAGAGTGAGAACTATAGTTAAGAATTAAATATCAAATGCTAGGAGGGTTAATCAGATTAAATTATGATTCTAAATTTTTTGAGTATTAAAAGTATTTTTCTTTGTTGACATGATAAATTAGAATGTTTTCAAATAAGTATTATTTCAAATAGATTAATTTAGATAGTTTGAGGGATTTTTAGTATTATTCTTATATTATTGAAACTAAAGGGAAATTTTCATGAATCTTTTATAGAGTCAAAATTTAGAATAAGTAAAATCTTTAAAATTTTAGGTAGAGTTAGACTAGAATAGGAGAGTGTTAGAATATATAGTCCTCCAATATAACTAGCAGGGGGGGGGGGGGTGTGGTGAATCGGTTATCCAACTATTATCAACCTTATTAAATGTTAACCATATGAGAAATACAATTAGACACCATAAAAAGATACTCATACACAATAACATTAGATATGTTAACTAGGGAAATCCTTGATCAAAGAGAAAATCCTAGTGGGGATGGTACCCACAAGATGATGTACTAATATACATATTCCTTGTTAGAGGATGGACCCTATTAGGACTCTATGAATACATTTAGTACATATGAGTTACTATTAGGAGACTTTGAATCCTTGTTAGGAGTTGTGTCAACCTTGTTAGGAGTTGTGAAAGATAGTT
This sequence comes from Cupressus sempervirens, assembly GCA_028749045.1. Classification (NCBI taxonomy): domain Eukaryota; kingdom Viridiplantae; phylum Streptophyta; class Pinopsida; order Cupressales; family Cupressaceae; genus Cupressus; species Cupressus sempervirens. The sequence goes on from CM053788.1 coordinate 195,899,857, forward strand.
AGACCCACTTCTCAAATAGCTTCAAGGGCAAGACCAATGAAACCACTATCCAAGTGATCTTTGTATTATTCCTTATAAAATAATGGAAATAAAATTTACTTCCTTCCTCTTCTTCTATCCTATCAACTAGACCTCTGCTCCTTCTGATCTTATAACCAGATCACAAAACTCACATCCAATAATCCCTTGGATTGCTTACTTGCATTCCTCAAACATGTTGCTCCTTTATGCACTTTGCACTCTATGCAATGATTGCCACACTTTAAAAACAAGTAAAACATCTTTCCTTCATAACATATCTTTCTAAATTAATTATAATAATATAACTAATTAATTACAATGGCACTGTCAACTCATAGTCCATACAAAACTTCATGTGTGCAATACTAGGGCTTTGCACTTGCCGATGTCATAAATAGATTATCCTCTATCACTTCCTAATTGTGCATCTTCTCATTACATCTTAGATGTAAGATAGAAAATAAATATCAGGAACTTCTTTCCCAATTCTTTATCTTTGAACTACTCTTTATAAACTAGGTACAACTTTTGTACTCTTCAACTTAGGCTTTGTGCACTAAACCACATCATCAAGACATAGCGTAGAAATGTCCATGACTGTACATCATGATAAAATCAAAACATTATGCATACCATTAAGATCTCTATCCACTACTCAGCCAACATTTATAGAAACCATGCTATGTTGACATCAATGACAAACATAGTCATGAATGCAACATGTCAATACTTCCCAATGCTTAGGATACTCCACCAAAGTAATATCATCAGAATTCATGCTAATAATCTTTGCCTTTGGCATTGATGGTAACATAGATGAAAAACCATCTAAGTTCCAAGAATACCAAATAGTGTTCTGTTGATGCTATTGACTAGCATCAATTGTCCACATGCTAAAAAATATCAACATAATAGGTTCATACTATTGCTTCTTCTTCTTCTAGATCAACAAAAATTATTCACTTCACACTAAAAAATTTACAATACATCAAATACATATTTTGGCTTTCTTACATGAATCTTTCTAAATCTCCCTAAAGAGATATCTTCTCTCCCATTTATACTTAGGAGATCTTCTCCCTCATTGCTTAGGAGATTCTTTTCATGCATGTTCTCTCCCCCATTAACATCAATGTCAAAGGTCTCAATATTACAAAATATCAATTGTTAAATACCAATTGCTAATATGTTTCTCCAAGTCTTCAACCAACTTGAGTGTCCAAAGACACTGTTCAAAACCAAATACTAAGAGTCCTCAATGACTCAGCTTATCAAAAATTCTCCCTCATATAGGAAGCATCAACATTTAGTCCAGTCTAACAATACTGCTTTGTACTAGTGGATTGATGCACTTACTACATCATCTACTCAGAAGTAGGAAGGGGCATAATCCCAAGCATATGTTTCAAGTACTCAAATGTATCTTTAGGCAAAGAATCCATAAAGATATCTACAATCTGATCTTTAGTAATCAGATACTCCAATATGGTCTCTTTTTCTACTGCTTTCTCTCTTAGCACATGATACTTAATAGATATATGCTTAGTCTTAGAATGCAATACAAGATTCTTGTACATACTCACTATACTTGTGTTATCACATTAAATGATAATAGGTTCTTTAAACTCAATTTTGATATCCTTCAACATTTGCTTCATCCACATAACTTGATTACAATTACTTGTTGCTACTACATATTCTACCTCAGTTGTACTCTACAAAATGAAATATTTCTTCTTTCTTATATAAGAAACTAATCTTCCTCCAAGAAGGAATGCTCCACCACTAGTGCTCTTTCTGCCATCCATATTGCCTGCCTGATCTGTATCAGTATATGTACATAATGTAAAATCACTTGATCTATCATATAGAATTCCATAGTCAAATGTTTCTTTAAAATATCTAAATATCCTCTTTATTGCTACAAAATAATACTCCTTAGGATCATCTTGAAATATAACTATAATCCCAACCACATTTTCTATATCTAGTTTGGTGTGAGTCAGATATTGCAAACTTCCAATCATGGATCTATACTTCTTCTTCTCTACTGTAGGTGTCTCATCTTTGATGGACAAAATGTGACCAGTTATCATAGGTGTACCAACACGCTTACAAATTTCTAATTAAAAAATTTTCAACAAGTCTTTTAGGTACTTATCTTGTGAAATAAAAATTCTATAACTATTCTGTACAACCTACAATCCTAAGAAAAACTTCATTTCTACTATCATGCTTATTTCAAACTCATTCTTCATTTCTTCAAAAAACTTATCGCTTGCTTCATCATTGCCTCAAAATATGATGTCATCAATAAATATAACTATTATCAGCAAACCATTATCAATTTCTTTCAAATACAAGTTACTATATGTTGTACCTTTAGAAAATCCAAGCTTTTCCAAATAGTTGTCCAACCTTACATACAAGGTTCTAGGTACTTGCTTCAAAGCATATAGAGCTTTCTTTAGTCTACATACCATGTCTTTATCTTTTTTCAAAGAAAAACATTTAGGATGTTCAATATATACCTCTTCTTCAAGTTCTCCATTTAGGAAGGCTGATTTAATGTCCATCTGATAAACCTTAAACTTCTTATTTGCTACATAAGCTAGGAACATCCTTACTACTTCCATTTTTGCTACAGGTTCATATGTATCCCCATAGTCTATGACTTCTTGCTATGAATATCTCTTGCATGCAAGTCTAGCCTTGTTCCTCATAACTTTTTCTTGCTCATTCATCTTGTTTCTGAACCCATTTGGTTCCTATCACATTCTTATCTTTAGGTCTAGGAACTAACTCCCATGTTTCATTCTTCACAATATGATCTAATTATTCCTTCATTTCTTGAATCCAATGATCATCTTTACATGCTTCATCTATGTTCTTAGGTTCAAATTGATAAATCAAACATATCTCTTCATTTACTCTATTTCATGTTATCACACCTTTGTCTTTACCTGCAATTATCTTCTCAAGAGGGTGATTCTTTGTCAAATTCCTATTAGGAGTAGGATTTGAGATCTCAACTCTTATCTCATCTCTAGGTACAGATTTCTTCTCTCCTCTTTGCTGAATAATTAGCACATCATTCTGCAGATCATTGCTAGTCTCAAAGAAACTTGTACATTTTCATGGTTAGCCTTTGAATCAACACTAGTTACCAAAGCAATCTCCTCTACTATGTCCTCTTTCTTAACCAATTCAAGCTCATTATATTTATCATCATAGTCATTCAAGAATCTTTCCATACTTTCTTTAAATTCTTCATCTTCATTAGAAAGTGAATTGTTTCTAGATTTTCTTACTCTCTTAAGACATCTAGACAAAAAATGACCAAACTCTTTACATGTCCAAAAAACAAAAAATTTCATACCTTCTATCTCTCTTTTCATAAGAAGATCAACACCTTCGTTTATATTCATGTTTTCTTTGGATCTAGATTTGTCTTTACTTGTCCCTCTATTCTTTTGTATGGAACAAAAGGATTCTAGATTTGGAAACTCAATGCTTATATCTTTACACATATATTATAACACACCAAGAATATCTATCCTCTGTGAGACAAAATTTCCTCTATCTAACTTTGGACTATCTCTTCTTGCCATGAACTCCCAAATCTATTAAGCTTTTCCTTCAAGGACCTGAAGCTCTAATACCAATTGTTAGAATGTATACTCCACCAATATAACTAAGAGGGGGGGGGGTGTGGGGTTGAATTAGATATCCAACTATTATCAACCTTATTAAACTTTAACCATATGAGCAATATAATCAGACACCATAACAAGATACTCATGCATAATAACAGAAGATATGTTAACAAGGGAAACCCTTGATTAGAGGGAAAACCCTAGTGGGGATGGTACTCACAAGATGATGTACTAATATAAATATTCCTTGTTAGAGGATAGACCCTGTTAGGAGTCTATGAATACATTAAGTACATATGAGTCCTTGTTAGGAGACTTTGAATCCTTTTTTAGAGATTCCAACCCTATTAGGAGTTGTGCCAACCCTGTTAGGAGTTGTAGAAGATAGCTGGACTCACTACCCAAATAGCTTCAAGAGCAATACCAATGACCCCACATCCAAATGATCTCTATATTATTCCTTGTAGAATTATAGAAATGAAATCTACTTCCTTCCTCTTCTTATGTCTTATCAATTGGACCTCTTCTCCTTTTGATCTTGTAACTAGATCACAAGAATTACATCCAATAGTCCCTTGGATCACATACTCACATTCCTCAAACACTTTACTCCTTTTCACACTTCACACTTTATACAATGATCGCCACATTTTAAAAACAAGGAAAACATCTTTCCTTTATATCATATCTTCAAAATAATTCCTTGAGTCAGCCATGAGGCTTTCTCAATTAATTATAATAAGATAATTAATTAATTTTAATTACAATAGCACTATTGGCTCACAATCTATACAAAAATTTGTAGCGTGATACTAGGGCTTGCACACTCATTAATGTTATAAATATACTATCCTCTATCACTACATGAATGAGCATATTCTCATTACATCTTTGACATAAGATAGTGAACAAACATCATGAACTTCTTTACCAATACTTTGTCTCTAAACTGCTCTCTATAACCAAGTTTGTCTTTGACTTAGATTGTATGCACTAAACCACATCATTAGGACATAGTTTAGAACATGTCCATGATTTTACATCATCAAATAATCAAAACATTGTTTGTACCATTAAGATCTTTGTCTACTACTCAGCCAGTCTTTACAAAAACCATGCTATGTTGACATCAATGACAAATACAATCATGAATGCAACATGTCAATACATCCCAATGCTTAGTATACTCCCCCAAAGTAGTATCATCAACATTCATGCTAATAGAGAGCTTGATATTTCTCAAGATAGATCTAAAACACCAAGTTAGTCACTATTCTTAGAGAAAAAAACCTCCCAATCATTGAGTCTTGCCAAATGGCCCTTATAGTAGATAGCCTTGTACATACCCTAGTTGATATTGGAAGTTAAACTAAATGATGAAATTGGTACAAAAAATATATTGCACATCATAATGTTACATATAGAATCTTTCTAATAGAAATGAAACTCCCTACTAGGTAGGGTACGTGCATATATTTAGAGGTAGTGATATTCTATGTAACTTGTATGATTTTCCACCCTTATGCATGCACACCTCTTCATGCAATGGGGGCGAGGTAGAGTAAGTATTGTTGGTTCATGTAGGGGTAAGTGGAAATAATCTACATACCTTTCCTCACTACTACATACCATGTGCATGTAAATTAAGGGTTCAATGCACCTTACTCCCTACCTATCCAAATCATCCTATCCACCTAAACCTATAGTGCTAGGCACAATGGGGCTTATGCACCATAATGGGTGGGGCCTATCCACCTTTCCTTACAAAAAAGATTGACACTATAGTATAGTGGGGCTTATCCAACTTTTTAAACTAAGGGGTAGATGTGTAGAGTGAGATGCCTGCTAGATGCAAACTAGAGCTGACTGGCATTCTAGCCTAAGCTTATAGGTTAGACCATGTATTTAATATGTATGTGATATCACTAAGATCAAGATTCCTTCTTGATTCCTATACATGGTGGGCTCCTACTATTCTAATGATGTAGGAGCATCGTGGGTGTAAGGGTAATCTTGCATAAGCCAAAAATATTTCTACTTCCATTTTTTTAGTTTTGTGTTTCCAAAAAGGTCTATTCCTATGTGGAATTGTTTTTTGTGGGAGCTTTCTAATTTTATCAAGTTGGTATTATATTTTCAAATTGTTCTAATCTCATATGTAGAGCTTCATCTTTGACATATCAGCTTGTTAGATGATTTTTATTGTCATATCATATGCATTAGTGTAGTTATTATAGATTTTTAGTGTGAATTTTGGCTATCCAAACTTCATGTCTAGTGATGAAGACCTAAATGGCTATGAAACTAGGTGAAAGCTCAACTAATGGAAACTTGCATATTCAATCATTGTACATCACTAGTTGAGGATTTTAGAATGGGGTTATAATAGCCCATCTAGTCAATATTTTGATAGTTATGGGATCCATAAGTGGACCCATCCAAAAATTTAATTTGTAAATTATCTTGAGTTGATCCTATTTAATAAAGAGTAATGAAATGATATAATATGAGGTTGGTTGGCCTAAATGGTTAGGGCTTAATGTCTAGAACCTTCTTGGAAATAAAAATAGCCTATATAAGGAAGGCCTTTAGGTTTTCTATGGTAGTTTTGGGTGATAGTTGCAACTCTATCTTCCAAACTATTGCAAGGAAAGCACCCATGTGCATTTGGATATTGTAATTCTATAATTATGCATTTCTAGTGATAAAAAGGAATCCATATTTTTCTCTCTCTCAATTTTTATTGTTTCTCTATTTCTATTGTGTGTTGTGGTTTTAAGGGGAGCACCCTTCATCAATTGATATCAGAGTAAGAGTTTCTGAGAGTGTAAAAAAATCGTCGATAAGAAGGCAGTTTGCACCAAGATTATGGTTTGGGCTAAGTGTGTGGAAAAATAACTAATTGTGGGGTAGTTTGGATTAGGGTTACAGTAGAAGTTTGAAAATACCTCCTCAAAGAGAGCATGGTGGAAGAGTCACATGTGTTACACCTAAGGGTTTTAGAGACCTGTAGAGGAAAATTCAAGCATTGGAAGAATAAATCTGTAGAGGGATGAATCTTACTATAAGAGATAAAAGTAAGGATGATAGTGAAGAAGAAGAAAAGATTGAAGAAGAGATGGTTTTGAACCCTAAAAAAGAAAGGATTTTTAGGGCCCTCTCCAAGATTAGGAAAAGACCTAAATTTGAGGGTCCCACATTTTTGAAAAATCTTAACCTAGAGGAAGTGATTGATTGGAGTAATAGTCTAAGTATGAAGCTATTAAAGATATCAATATGGTCAAATTTGTGAAGGCCAAACTAAAGGGTGATGTGAAGATCTAGTGACAAGAGATTTAGCTAGAGAAAAATAGAAGAGGAAAGGAAAATATCACAAGATTGGATCAGATGATAGCCAAATTGAAGTGAAAATTAATTATTATGGATTATGATATTGATATGTTGAAGAAAATGTAAGGGTTGAAGCAAGAAAGAAGATTGGTTTAGTAGTATATCTAGAATTTCTATCAAGTTCTGATTAGAATAGGTGATACAGAAGCTGACAAGGAAAAATTTTCTCATTACTTTAACAAAAATAGCAGAAGAGGTCATGGAAGAAGATCTGGTGGATTTTCTTATTAAGGAAAAAATGATAGTCAAAAGAAGGATGAGACTAGCAGTAGTAACTAGAATCAAATGAGAAACAATCATTTCCATGAGTAGAATAATAGAGATTAGATAGGAAGAGGAAGAGGGAAAGGATCTTGTAGAGGATTTTTTGTGGATCCTATTTTTACTGTAGAGAAGGTAATAGGGTATTTCAATGTCCACAATAAAAGGGAAGGCCTGATAGAAGAATGAAAGGCAAAGAGAGAGTTGTGCATGTTGATGAAGATGCCAAATCATCACATTTAGAAGATATCAAAATAGGAGAAGTCCTAGTAAAAAAAAGAGTCTTGCTAAGTGGAGAGAACAAACCTAATCAAAGGAGGAGATTAGTGACCATTGATAGTGGAAGCATTAACAATCTGGTGTCAGAAAAGATGGTCACATAGTTAAATCTCAAGAGGAAGAAACACCCAAATCCATATTGTGTTTCTTGGGTACAAGATGACCACAAGGTCATGGTTAATGATAAATGCCTACTAAAGTTCAATATTGGAAGCTACCACAATGAGGTGCTTTGTGATTTCATACCTATGGACATATGCCATATTTTTTCTAGGTAGGTCATGCTAGTTTGATAGGCATGTTGTATAGGATTGGAGTGCAAATACCTACACTTTGAAATAGGATAGAGTGAAACATAAGTTAAATCCATTGAAGGAGAAAGAACAAAATGTGTGTAGTGCTTCTAGAATATGTTTTGTTGATGAAAAGAAGGTTTTCAAGGGTATAACGCATGAGCAAATGTGTTTTGTTGTAATTCCAAAAGATGGTAAAGAAGAACCAGAGGAGGTACCTACAAAAGTTATGGATTTTTTGGAAAAGTTTCCAAAGATTGTATCAGATAATGTACCTAATGAATTACCCCTAGTGAGGAAAATCAGTCACCAAATGGACTTGATTCCAGGAGCCAGTTTCCAAACAAGGCAGTGCATAGAATGACATCAATAAAATTGAAGATTTTAACTATAAGTTCCTAAATTATTTTAAAAGGTATTGATTCAAGAGAGTCTAAGTCCATGTATTGTACCCATAGTATTAGTACCCAAGAATAATGGAAAATGGAGGATGTGTACAAATTCATGATATTTCAACAAGATCACAATCAAGTATAGGTTTCCATTGCCATAGATAGATGATATTGTGGACTATTTGAGTGCAGTTGTGTATTTCACAAACATAGACTGAAGAGTGGGTACCATTACATTTGCATAAGAGAAGGATATGAGTGGAATACTATCTTCAAGACAAGGGAAGGATTTTATGAGTGATTAGTCATGTCATTTAGGCTAATCAATGAACCAAACACTTTCACGAGGCTCATGGATGAAGTAATAAAGGAGTTTCTAGGTAAGTTTTTCATTGTTTACCTAGATGATATTTTTTTATCTTTAATAATACATTGGAGGAGAATTTGATGCAGATTTATAAGGTGTTTGATAAGTTGAGGGAGTAAATGTTGCTGATAAATTTAAAGAAGTGTAGTTTTGTGAAGGATTTGGTGTACTTGGGATTCATAGTATTAGCAAAAGATTTGAAAATGGACCCAAAAAAAGTGAAGTCTATCCTTGAATGGAATACTCCAAGGAGTGTGACAGAGGTAAGATCTTTTCATGGACTAGCTAGTTTTTATAGAAATTTTATTAGGGGTTTTAGTAGTATTTGTGGACCCTTGAATAAAATAATGAGAGAGGATAATAAATAATTTAAATAGAGTATAGGAGAAGATATAATTTTTAATCTGTTGAAACAAAAAGTTATAGATCAACATGTTTTAGAACTTCCAAACATTAATAAAGTGTTTCAAGTAGAGTGCAATGCTAGTGGTACTACAATAGAAGTTATTTTTGATGTAGAGGGAAGGGTGGTGGACTTCAAATACACAAGAGGATTTAGAAACTTGAGAGGTTTAGGCACTATAGACTATCAACCAACTCAAATGTTTCAAAGGTCCAACTTGACTCCAAAAGACTCTAAGTTCTCAAAAAATCCCCATAGCTCAATTACCAATCCTAACTATTAATCCCATAGTCAACTGAGATTGACTCTAACTTCACTTCTTCACAAGATACTTGAAAACTTAAGGATTTTGACTGATACCTTTTACTGAGTTTGTCAATGTGCAACCCATTGCTTAATGACTCTTTTGATCCAATTCCTCTGTCTAACACTATCCCCTAAAATCTTAGCACTTGCGATCCCTCTGTTAGGTAACCAGTCATTAAACACTATAGAAAATGATTATAAAGACACCCTATTATTTAGTTCACTACACCACGAGATTTTCACCAGAGTACAAGTCTTCAAATTTGTTTGAGAAGAACAAAGACCATTGAGTCAAAAATCATTACTCTTTCAAACCTGATGCTATGTATCAACAAAACCCAATACTCAACCAGATAAACACATATATATTCAAGAATAGTAAACAATTAAACTCAATTCCAATAAACACCATAAACTTTCTTCCAATAAACTTGGCACATGTAAAATTGTTCTATCCTTTCATAGCAAACAAAATATTAACACATACAAACTTGATTTCATCCACAAGTCTACATGACTCTATTACTAACATATGGTACAGGTTAAAAAAATTTTTGTCCTTCCATGAATATTGGGCCCTTATACTCATGGAACAATCTTCATTATGCTTAACCCTTACTACAATAATAGTAACCGGCAAAGGAAACTGACTACTCTACCAACTGGTGTGACAATAAGTCACAAAAAATGTTTGAATATCATTAATAGCAAATAAACCAATTAAAGAAACTCTGTCAAAACATAGGAAATTCAACTTAATCAATTTTAGATTCAAAGTAGGATTGAATTGCAAAGAATAACAAGATTTTGTATTATTTTTCACCACTATAATATTCCCCTTTTCTCACTGTCTCAATAATAGAGACTCCATTGTTATTTATAAAATTCCTATAACATAAATTCCTAGAAACTAATTCAACTAACTCCTATCAGTTGGATTGAATAGTTTGGTTTTAAAACAAATTGAAATTCCCTCTATGTCCCTAACTAGCTATTTGTATTCATATGTTTGAATTTGAAAAAACCATACCATGGTTGTATCAAACATTAAATTATTTTCTATGTTGTTTCCTAATGCCCATTCCCATTCTAATCTTATTGAAAACATAATAATGATTTGGACAATCTTAGTTCATTCCAACCAAGCTTTTAGTCCTTTGAAGGACATTACAAACATAAAATGGATTACACAATATTGCACTAATTGAAGCCCATAATAGGTGCTAGGATCTCCCAATTGGTTTTTTGACCTATATCATGCACTCCATCCTCCTAATTTATTTTGGATGTCTTCAAAGTCTTCATAATCCTTAACCCTAACTTGAATACGTGAGGTGCTCCTGCACCAATTTTGAGCCAAGAAGGTAGACTTGTTGCTTATTTCAATGAGAACTTGAATGATACAAAAAGAGAATATTACATTCATGATCAAGGAATTTTAGGCTATAGTTTAGGCACTGAAGAAGTGGAGAAACTATCATCTTCCTAAGGAGTTTTTTATTTATACTAATCATCAAGCTTTCCAATAATTGAATAGTCAAGGAAAATTGAACAAAAGGCATTTGAAATTGGTTGAGTTTTTGTATAGTTATACTTTTTTTTTGAAACACAAGAGTGGGAAGTCTAATAGAGTTTCAAATTCTCTTAGAAGAAGACAAATTTTGCTAAGAAGAGATTCAGATTGAGGTGGTTGTGTTCAAGGAACTCAAGAATTTGTATCTAGAGGATCCTAGTTTTGGTGAAGCTTGGAAAGATTGCACAAAACCTAATACACTTGACATGAAAAAGTGATTGGATTTCATAATCCAAGATGGTATGTTGTTCAAGGGAAGTCATTGGTGCATTTCCATAATTTCTATGAGAGAGAATCTCATCAAGAAGAAGCATAATGAAGGATTGGCTTGACACTTCTGCAGAGACAAAACCAAATCTTTGGTTGTTGATGGACATAGTTGCAACAAGATGTGAAAAAGTTTTTACAATGTTGCAAAGTATATTAGATGGAAAAAGGAGTGAATAAGAACACAGGCTTATATCAACCATTACTATTGGTCTTACCAAATATTAACAATTATACTTTACTTAAGTTTACTTAGGATAATGCATTTTCATATTAGTTGTCATGTAGACATCTAGGAGTTAGCACTCTATTTGAGCACATGTTGTCTCACACCTCTCTTTGTGTTCTTATCCTCTCACTGGTGCATATTCTTTGATGCACAATGGAGGATAAACTATAATCCACCTTTGGTGGACATGTGCCTAATTATTGTTCTTATCACTTGCATAACACCTAGTCATCTTGAATTGCATATATATTTAGGCACCTTTACATGTATTGTATATGATTATTCATTACCCATTATCATTTGTTTCTCTTGTGCTATTAATTGAGCTTCTTGATCTTGGCATTTTCAATCTTTGCCTTAGGCAAATTTTACATGGTATCAAAGAAAAAGGAGTGTTCGCTAGTTATGTTGGTCTTGTTTTCACTTCAAGTTTATCTTAATGTATCTCTAAGTGAATTTTCTAGGTTCCTTTTGTGAAAATTAGGGTTTGGTTTTCTAAATTTTACTAGCCCTAGAAGAACCCTAATTTTTGTTTCACTAAGTATTTCACTAGAAATCTTTTGGGTTATGTTTATGTAGCATGCCTTTTCAAAAAAGAAAAATATATGGGAAAATCCTTTTAAATGTCCTTTTTATTTCTTCCTAGGTGCCTCTTAAAATTCATTTATATTGTCTAAAAATTATCCTAAGTCTTCGAAAATAACCTCAACCTAACCTTTCATTTTAATTTTCTATGAGTTCATGTTTTTATTTGAAAAATTAATTAAATAACAATAATCCTTGATATTTCTTAAGATCAAGGGTTGTCACTTTGTTTACAGAAGAAATCACATGCTATTTACTCCTAGCAACATAGAGACCAAGCGATATTTTCCCATGGGACCCAATAAATGAAAAGAAAAAAAATTTCAAGGAAAAGGGCCCACACCATTAGATCATCTTATGATCAACGGTGGTCACCTTGTCACCAATGGGAGTTGCAAGGTTTTTACCCTTGGTGACATAGTGATAGCCTGCCACATGGATATGTGGTAGGACCAACCCTTGAGGACAATGTCATAAATTTCAATGTCATCAATAGCTTGTCAATTTGTCAAAATGCCATATGCCATAAGGGATTCATTTTGAAGGAGGTAATATGTTGGTCCACATTGTCAAATCTTCTCAAGATCAATAGTGGTCACTTTGTCACTAACAAAAGTTGTAAGAACTTTATCCTTGGAAACATAGTGAACTAAAAGAAATTCCATAGGCCCACTTTTTGTATAACACAATCATCATGAGCTCTACCATCTACTACAAAGTTAATCAATGATGGTCTCTTTGTCACCAAAGGGAGTTGCTCTACTTTTACCCTTGGAGACATAGTGAGAACCTGACATGTGTTTATAGGCATCAGTGGGTCCAATGTGAGTTGCCAAAAATGAAAGAAAAGGATCATGTGGAAGGATTCAATTGGATTGAATACCAACTACAAGGGTTGAATCCAAGTCATAAAATGTTTTATTCCTCAATCATCAAATTTTTCAAAAAATTGATATCTTATTTTCAAATTTGAAGGAAATGCCACTTTGTTTCTCTATGATCCATTTATGAGAATTAAAGCTCCTCATGTAAAATAAAACTAGAAATATAGTGTAGATAGTCAAGAATTGCTTCATGCAAATGTATTTTCAATTTGCTGGTGCCAGAACTTCTTGAAGATTTTATTGTCCCACCTAGTTGAATCATGAAAACTTTCTATATCAGCAATTCATTACAAAATTTAGAGAAGAAACAAGAAAGCCAATTAAGTACCTCAATTTGAATATAATTCAAAGAATTATATATTTTTTGCATTATTGTCCAATATGCCTCCAAAGAAGGGTTTCTTTGGAAAAGTAGAATATGCCAGTAGAAATATCCATGATGATTTCCTGGAACAATTAAGTCAATCCACAAACAAATCAGCCCAAATTAAGAAAATAGTTCCTATAAACCTTAGGCTTCAAGTTACAGATCGATTATTTGATAAGGGGAATTGGACTAGGGATGCCATAACTTCTAAAATAAGGCTCCAATTATTTAAGAAATGGTTCTCAGAGAGGAAATTATTTGCTCCTCATGGGAATATTTGGAATTTGATCTAGGTAAATTAGTAGTTCTTAGGGTTTTCATGGATTTAGGACCTTCTCATAGCTGTAGCCCTAAATTATGATCCCATAGCTAGGATGGTGAGGAGAATAGATAGGGAATGTCTAATGAAAATCACTACAAAAGAAATTCAGGAGGCTTTTAGAATGGAGCCAACCACAAACTATCATGAGGTCATTGATTTTTAAGGGTCAGAGGAGTATTTTTCTTGCAAAGATCAAATTAGACAAGGGGCATTGAGAGGACACCTAGATACAATTGATAATTTGACTTTTGTTACAACATCAACTAAAGAACCTTTCATGAAGTAGTTTTTAAATTCTAGGGCCATAGATATTTATATGACTTTGTGTAGGGTTTTTGGTGAAGATGAACAAGATTTTATGCCAATAAAGTTCATGTATATGATGACATAGATCTCTTCTTTTGGTGTGGATAATATTTTTGATTTTGTATCCTATTTAGTAGAAGAAATTCATACAAGAGTAATTAGAATTGCAAAAGGTAACATTGAGAAAACATTTGGCCACTATTCTTTATTGATGCATATGTTTTTAAATTAAGGTGTTACCTTCTTTGAAAAGGAAATGGTATTGAATAGAGAGTATGAGGGAGAAGCTCTACTAGTTCAATTATGGAGTGTGGATATAACCTAGGATGTGAAGAAGGCTAGTTTTATGAGATTTAATGGATACTTCACATCAAGGTTGAGAAGCCTATTGTTAAAGGATAATCCTAGGATACCTAAGGCATTGCTAGATTTCATCAGGCCTATGGATAACCCTACTAGTTTGAAGGTTTCCCATAATTGAGTAGATATAATTCCATACCCTATGTTAACAATGTTTAGAGTATATGGATTCCAAGGGATTCCCCATGTATTTCCTTACCAAGCACCTCTGAAGGTGGGAATAGCTGAAATGTTATGATAGATAGGTGGATTGGAGGAAGCACAACTAATTGGTCAGTCTAGGGGCTCTATTTTCCCATCTTGTATAGTTGCCCATCAATTCATAATTACAAAAGGTGGTTGGTTGTTTTTATATAAATTCTTAGACCCATATAAAATAGTTGTCTCCCATGATTGTTTCAATGATGGTGAAGGATTTTTTGATATTTTTAGATAGAGGGCTAAGACTGGTGCCAAAAAACATCAACCTTACTTCCCTAAAGATGTAATAAGAAATGAATTCTCTCTCTAGGAGCAAGAGATCAAGAAGGAGAAATGAAGAGTTTATTCCAAGGTTATAAAATTTATTAGTTACTTTGATAAAGATTATAAGCCTTTGAAAGATGCAAAGATAGAGGTAGATAAGATAAATAAATTGATGATCACTTTTCTAGAGATAATGAAAGTGATGAATGAAAAGAAAACATTCTTTAAAATTCTTATCCTGACAAGGCCCAAGAAGTAATGAAAAGGTTATCCTTTACTACTATAATGGGATCAGGGCAATTGGTTATTCAAAGGAGATCTAGCTATAATATCATTAAGAATAAAGAGCCTACAATTAATAAAGGTAAATAAATAGTTGGGTCAACTAGTATTGCTCTGGAAGAGAGCTTTGAAGAGCCAAAGGCCAAGAGGTAGAAGATAGAAGAAAAAAATGTGCCCCAAATAGAAGAATATTCACCCACTCAATCCCCATTACATGTAGGAGATGAACAACTCAGTAAGGAGAAAATGGAGCAATTAGGATCCCAAGGGGGAGTTTTTATTACTATTTCTAAATTGGAAGAATGAAACCCTCAAGAGCCTCCCATGCCTAGCCTTGAGCTGATTGTTTCTAATTACAGAGGAAGGGAATTGGACCCTATTGTAGAACAAACTAGTCATGAATTTCTTTCTAATGACAGCTTTGTTAAACCAAGAGCTTTTTATCAATTTACATGGAGAACCAACATTAATTAATTTGAGGAGAGGTGCAATAAGATGAAGGAAAAGCAACCAAGGATGGAAAAAGAAACTCTACAAGATCATATAAAGGATGAGATGATGCAAGAATTTAAAATCTTGACCTTTGAAGAAGGGAGAAAAATGATAAGATCATTTGGGGTTTTTCTCTTTCCAAATTGGGACATTGTAGATGAAATGGTTTTTAACTCTATTACCAAAAAATTAAATGCAAATGAAAAGGTGAACAAGGAGCTGAGAGGTGCCAAATTTAGTGAAGATCATGCTGCTTTAGTTATTTGGTCTATGAGAAGAGGATCCAAAGCTAGTTCCTCTTAGCTTGATGACACTAACTTTATTGGAAACTTAATTGTAAAAAGGGTAGAGGATACTCCAAATGAGGAAGCTGTAGAGCTAAATATTGGAACAACCAACCTAACCCTAGCCACAACCTTGAGGGAGAAGAAGGAAAGATAGAATTATAAGAAAAATATGAGCAAGTTCTGGCATCTTATAATAAACAAGGACAAAAATGAATAGAGCTTGAGAATAAGGTGATGGGGCACCAAGGACATTCTTGTAGACCTAGAATTACTTATCCTCATCCACTTGTGTAGCCTTTTAAATCCACTCCTCTTATAGAAATTCTGGACACACCATAGAGACCTCAATATTATACTATAGAGGATTTTGAAGAAGAAAAGAGAAAATTGGGGGCATTGCATGTGGAATTTGATATCCAATGTAAGGATAAGTTGAGGAAATAAATTATGTATTTAGTAGATAAAATTGGTTGGCCTACTTTCTATGAACAACTGAAAAAGGTAATAAACATATGGAATAAGATGAAAGAAAATGAGGAGGCCTTGAAGCCAATTGTTAATAAATGAAATAAAATGGATAAAGATTTTACTCTTCTATGTTTTTCAATTATTAGTTTATCTTGTGAACAAATAGAAAGGATTTTTGATTTGGCAAATGATCTCTATGAGTTTGATAATAAGAGAATTGCATTACAGAGGAGAATCATAAATTATCTTGCAAAGTATAAGAGTAGAAACTTTGGACTCTTCCCCCATGCCTGGAATAAAAAAGATGAATTAAAAGATAAAGTGGAATGGGCCCAAGAATTACGTGATCTATTGTGCCTTAGGATGAATAGGGTCATAAATGAAAAAGGAACATGCAAGGTGGGAAAATACAATAGAAGAAGTTGTAAAAGTGAAAATATTTTATGATTCTTTCAGAGAAGATTTTATTGAAATAGATAAATTGGGAGAGTACATGATGAAGAAACAACATGAGATTACGAGTTTTAACTGGCCAAATGACACACATTTTGACAAGTGGATGGTAGATTTTGTACATGCAAAGTACTTAGTGATTGCTAAAGTTGATGATGATGAAATGGAACAAGATGATTTGCAAATAATTGACTCATCAATAAAAATAGAGGAGGAAAAGGATTGATAGTTAACTATAGATACAATTACAAAGGCCCAAACTAATGATTTGGCAATAGGACAATCAAGTGTAATTGTCCATTTGTTGGTACAAGCTGACTTGGATGGGGAACCACGAGTGAAACTTAGTTTTTAGATATCAAAACATGGCCCATCTAATGCAAGTCCAATGGTCATGTGCTCCGAGGAATGATAATCATGACAGAACCAATCATGAACTCCTCAATAGAGAAATGCCTCAGAAGTGGTCCCCATAAAAGGAATGTTCATAATATAAACCATTCTATTGCACCAATTTTTTTCTTTTATGATAGTAACTTTATAAATATCTTTCTATCTTAAGGATAGTTGTTAGTAACTCTATGCCTGAAGCTTGTTGCATCTCACACTATATAAGTGAGATTCCAAGGCTAGAGAAAGGGTCTAAACTATTGTATAACTTTTAATTTTGCTAGTTTAAATTGGTCTAGTTTTCTTGATACAAATTTTATGATGTATTTTCTCTACAAGTCTAAAAATACACTAGCATTCTAAAATCATGTTGTCTTGTATTGAGTTGTTTTGAGTATTATTCCAATGTTATACAATTTTCAAAGAAAATTAATACAAATATGAACTGTCACTATATCTATTTTCTCTAAATCTTGTCTCCACTATTATTAGCTAGATATTTTGAGATTGTATGGGAAAAGCTTGTTCAATTTAATGCAACTAGGATAGGTTGTATGCCAATTCACTATTGATTTTAATTCAATGAATTGAGTAAATGCTATAGTGATGTGATAGTATTTCCAGGTAGTAAGAAGGATATGCATAAGAATGAGTTTTAGGGAAGATTACTGATAATATTGATTGTAATACAATCAATTATGTCAAAATAGTTGGATAGACTTTGAATCCCAAGGGAGGAGGCACTGATCAATTATTCTAGTTTGCATATGAAGAGATCATAGATAGGCATCAAGCAAAATCTTAAAATCAAAATCAATTTTGCTTTAAATGTATGAAGAGTATCATAGTTGGTCAATATGTGTTTGCATTTAATCTTTGTGTTTTTGTTAGCTGCTCTTACACAAAATTACTTGTAAATCTAAGAAGAATTATGACCAAACATCTACTATAGGGATGAGTATTGTAATAGGATGTCATTGAATGAATGAAATGTGAAGATTGTATCAAGTTTTGAATCCTTTTTCTCTTAGGTGCACATGCCTTGGTTTTACAAAGCCTAAAGAGTAGAATATCTTTATGATTTTGTTGAAGTTGGATCCAGATCTGAAGACCTCTTAGTTAAGTGTAGGAAATAGCTAATCCTTAGACTAAATTGTTCTCCATTATCTTGGTATCAAGTATTTTGCTACTTGGTAGTTTAAAACACCAACAAGTTAGCCATTGGAGAGCATCATTGCTTCACATTTTGGAGGGTCATGATTCAGATATGGCATATCCGTAGTTATTGGGAGAATATAGAGAAAGATATGACCTCATTATTGCATTTAAATGGCCATTTCAATGAATTTTGACTATAAATTTGCCTATATTTGATAAAAGTGAAAATTGAGGAATTTTATTTTTGCAATTTGGGCTTGGCAACCTGATCTGCAAATTGGGTAATAATTATTTTTTAATATTTAAAATTATTATTTATCTAATTTAAAGTTTATTTTCTTTGTGGACATATCATTTTTGTCTACGAAATATTGTGGGCTGAGACAATGTGTTTTAGCATGGTGTTGCACATCTTCAAGGAGGACCCCCATACCAAATTGTTTAGAACTGCCACTATCTTGATCATTGTAAATCCTTTGCAAGTCCTTTATTATAAAGAGGGATCAAAATCTATACCCAACCCATCTCACCCAAGCCGAGAATCAATACAAAGTGCAAGGATTTCCTTAGGGACCATTGTTAATGGCATTTACTCATTGACAAATTTGATTGTGACATCTTCACATTTTCTTTTCTCCACATGGATCCAATCATAGAACACCCACTTCATTTGGTTTGACACACACCACTAGAATTTTCAACATTCATTATTACCAAGCCAACCCAACTTTGCAGTCCTCCCATGGTCTATCTCAAAATATAGTGCACTAAAGTAAAGATCTAGTCATAGCAATCCACATTGCCCATTGTTCTCTTCATTGATCTGTGCTTGCACATTGCCTCAAGCTTTTGTTTCACATTGAGACATATTCTATAGGAAAATACCTCCTTCTCATATCTAATCTTCCAACTCCCCTACCTAGTGCAAATTGGGTGACTTCAACACATCAAGCAATTATAATAAAACCTCATTGATCTGGAGATTTGGATCCACAGTCATAGGATCATCACATTTATTCACAAATTGGTTATCATTGAATTGAATTGGCCCTAAGGGATGTTACATCAAGAAATGGGCTCACCCCAATTGGTTGCATTACATCTAATCCACAACTAGTAGCTCAAATATTCCCAAGCAATCATCACAACCTCTATGTTACTCACTAGCTAAGCCATATCAATATTGATGTTTCCTTTAGTGTGCACATCTCATCACTCATCCATATTGGTGAAAGAAATCTCATCCACATGTTGGTGGTTTCTAGTTTTGGTCAACACACTATACATAATTAGGATATTTTGGTGATTATACCTATCTAATTCCATATTTTGCAAGTTTAGAGGCTTCATTTAGCCTCATACAAACACATTTTCAGGTGCCATTTTTTTGAAAGTGCATGATTTTTTTGTCTACTTTTTAGATCTAGTATAAGTTTGGAGTAATTATAAGTGGGCATAGTACTTTCAATATTTGGTCATTTTTGGCCTATTTTGGCAGTTGTGATTAATTAAATCCTTGAGAGATCTATTGTCTTATCTTCTTGAGTCTTCTATAGCTTCATCTTCTCTATTGTATTCATCAAAATCAAAAGTCCACTTTTTTTCCATTTTGACAAGTGGAAATTGTACATGCACTAAATATAAAGTGCCAAAGAATCTATTTTGGGTGTGGGGGTCTTTGATTAAGTAAATTTTGGGGGTGTCTTGTGTGATTGTGATTCTATTTGTCTTGCATTCTTTCAATTTTGCATTGTGAGTTCTTCTTAATTTCCAAAATTAACTCCACATAACTATGCCACATGGAAATAAAATGTATGGAGTAGGTTAATGACAAAAGGCTTAATTCTCTTTGTGGATGGAACAATTCCAATTCCCTCTGGTCCTAATATGGATACTAAAGACAATATTACAAGAAAAGTTGAAGACTAAAAGGCTTTTGTAATCATTAAAGAAGTAGTCTCATGAGATCTTTTGTTTCACATCATACCCTTGAGTAGTTCCAAGGAAACTTGGGATAAACTTAAAAGTTTGTAAGGTAAAGTAGATGAAGATAAGGGATTCACAATTCAAGCAAAGATTCTCAAATTGGATACTAAAAACTTTGACAAAATCCAAGATTTCAACAAAGCTAATTATTTGAGAGTACAACTTAAGGATTGTGGTATTACCATCAAAGATTCCCAATTGATTCATGATATGATGGACAGTCTTTCTCTAGAATATGCATCCTTTTTTTCAAGCTACAACACTCACAAGTTGACCATGAGAAGTACATTTACTACACCTTTATTTTAGCTATTTGGAGAGATGTTGATGTTGGAACAATTAAAATTGATGAGTATGGTAATTCTCAAGTCTTCGAATTCTAAGGCACTGGTAGCTAATCAAGGGAATTGATGAGCCTCTAAAAGGTCATTATTTTGATAACCTTTTATCTTTCTTTTAGATAATTACCTTGCAGAAACATTTTATGACTCTATGGTTTCAGCAAAGGAACTTATGTTTTTATGAATATATTATCTATATGTTAAGACATGTAGATTGAAGTATAGATAATTCAAATATGCTATGTTTTCTTGAATCTATGGACTTCTATGGTATAATAAAGAAATATTACATGCTGATGAATGTTTCCTCATCCATTCTATGTTTGGGTAGATTCCTTCCTATGGCCATAGGATTTGCAAAGAGTGATAGTTTGAACGTTATACCTTTTCTAACATTGATGATGAAATAAATATATATGTATGTGGAATTTGTATGAATTCAATGTTTTGTAGGTACTTGCCACACATATTTGAAGTCAACATTTCAATGTTAAGTCAAAGCCAACTAGATTCATAAATCACCACAATAAGAAGTTTATTGAGTAATTTTTTTTATGGTAGTGCATGAATATAGCTCCCTCAACCTACTATAGTCTTGAAGGAGTTAAATCGTAGTTAATGATATTTCTGTTGTAAACTTTATGAATCTATAATTGATCCTCATTAATGGAGTGATCATAGAAGTAGGAAGTTTTTGTAGTTTTCCTTCAAATAAAACCCACTATATCTTTAAAAGAGGTTTTTGCCAAGAGAAAGATAGAATAGATTGATTTTCATAATAGCAATGTGTAATCTTGGTTTTAATTAGTTGTAATCTCTTACTATGAATGAATCAATGTCGACTGAGTTCAAAGCCATTGATGAAAATGGAGAGGTACTTTATGTCACTCAAAGATGGCCATGGGCTCAAAGACAAGGTATGCCACAAGATTCTCTTCAAATTTATAATAATAATAATAAGTGGAATTTTTTTTAGAATACTAGTTTTAGTGGAAATAATAGTTGGCAACAACCTTAGCAAGGTTGTAGCAAGCTCAGCAAGGTTGGCAACAACTTGAGCACAATTGGAAAAAAACTCAGAATTAGGATACCCAATCAGCAGACCTCTCCTATAGCCAAATAACCTCCATTTCCCCATAGGTTAATGGAACAAATCTAGCCCATGGAGAACCATGAAGCCATTGAATTTCTTAATTAGCTAAATTAGATGATAGTAAAAATACCATTGTTGGATGTTATTAAGGAAGTACATGCCTATACTAAATCTATTAAGGAAGCATGTATTAAGCAACTAGGAAGGAAGAAGAAAGATCCAAAAACCATTCATGTCTTAGGACAATTTTCTAACTTAATGTTCAAGAAATTAACTGTACCTAAATACTTTGACCCTAGGAATCCTCTAGTTACAATCACTATTCATGGGATCCAAGTTCAAAATGCTTTGGTTGACCTAGGAGCATCTATTAATGTCATGAAAATGAAGGTATTGTCTTGGCTACATATCATTGGCCTCAAAGAGATACCCACCATACTTCAACTTGTTGATAGCTCTACTATTAAACCAGATGGGATGATAGAAGATGTTATAGTTGCCTTAAATTTCTGAGAGTATCCAATTGATTTTGTTGTTCTCTCCCCAAAGGCTAATATGGGAGGATATCCTTTAATTTTAGGAAGACCATGGTTGGCCACTATAGATGTCTATATAGCTTGCTGATCTAGAAAGATGACAATATCCAATGGTATTCATACCAAGAACCTAACTTTATACTCTCGTGGTCAACCATTGTTACCAGGTGACCAGGTAATCTAGCTAGACTTGGGTGATGATGATCTAGAAGTCAATTCCATCCATAAATTGATGATGATAGGTAGAGAATCATTTATAGATACTTGAGAAGAAGATGAAATAATTTCATCTATTCTTTTGAATGAATATGGAATAGAATCTCTAGTGTGTCCTCAAGCTGAATGTATCTTAGAGACCATTTTACCATCCTTGAATTCACCACATCATTCATAAGCTTCACAGTTTCTTCTCTCATTATTACCTCATGAGATGGATTCCTCTCCTATTGCCCAATTATTCATGGTAGATAAGGTTATGAAGATGGAAGTTGGTCTAGGCAAATAACTAAATGTAAGTAATGCCTTATCACCCTCTCAACAAAAAGTTATGTTGTAGTTATTGTAGGAGAATCCAAGCACATTTAATTGGGATTACATGGACACAAAAGGATTAGACCTTATGCTCTACACTCACAAGATTTACATCAGTCCTAAATTCAAAACTATTTGACAACCTTAGAGGAGAATTAACCCTATCTTAAAAGATATAGTTAAGAATGAATTGCAAAAACTATTAAGTACTAGTTTTATATACCCCATCTCTAATAGCCAATGGGTCTCACCCTTGGTTATAGTAAGCAAGAAGGGAGGAAAATTGTGAGTTGGTGTAGATTATAGGGAGCTCAATTCAGCCACTAAGAAGGAGCATATCCACTTTCCATTTATAAACCAAGTCCTTGACAACCTAGCTGGCAAAAAGTAATTTTTTTGGTATGGTTTCAGTTGTTACAATTAGATACAAATAGCCCCAAAAGATCAAGAAAAAATACATTTCACCTACCCATGGGGAATGTTTTCCTACCCAGTCTTGTTTTTTGGCTTGTGCAATACCCCAACCACATTTCAATGAGTTGTCATTAGTATCTTCTTAGATATTTCTATTGATTGCATGGTGAACTACATGGATGATTTTATTGTTTATGGTGCTACTTTTGAAGAAGAAAAAGAAAATTTAGAAATGATACTCAAAAGATGTCAGGACTATAAACTTTCATTAAATAGTGAGAAATTTTTTATGATGATGGAGGAAGGGGTAGTGCTACGCCACTTTATTTCATCTAAGGGCATCTAAGTAGATCCAACAAAGATTGAAGTCATTAGCACTTTGCCTATACTAGAGAAGCAAAAGGATGTATGTAGTTTTTTGGGACATGCTACATATTATAGAAGATTTATCAAAAACTTCAGTCAACTTGTAGCACCTCTCTACAACTTGCTCAAAAATGATTTTGAATTTGCTTGGGACTCTGAATGTGCAAGATCCTTCCTACAACTTAAAGTTCTTCTCATAGTGCCTATTTTGAGAGGACCCAATTGGGGCCTACCTTTTCACATTCATACAGATGGCTCAGACTATGCTATATGTGTTGTGCTAGGACAAAAAGTAGACTTAGTTGAATGTGTCATTTATTTGATTAGTAAGAATTTGTAAGGTGTAGAATTTAATTACATAGTCACTAAAAAGGAATTACTTGCAGTCATCTATGCCCTTAATAAGTTCAGGCATTACAATACTGGATAAGAAATATTTGTTTGCATTGACCATTCTATTATAAAATATTTGGTGAACAATCCTACAATCTCAAGAAGATTGGCTCACTAGTTGTTATACAAGAATTTAATATCACCATAGTTGATAGACCTAGTAAGGCCAATGTGGTAGCTAACTTTCTCTCTTAATTACATGTCCCTAATGATCTTGCATCCATTGATGATAGTTTTCCAGATGAGCACCTTTTTTCGATTGTTTACACAAAACCCATGGTATGCAGATACTTCTAACTACCTTACTACAGGTAAAATGCTAGTTCACTTCTCTACCTAGGCAAGAAAGTTACTAGCAAAGAAGAGCTTTAATTATTCATGAATTGCTGGATTTATGTTCTATATTGGACCTTATCAATGCATGGGTCCGTGTCTAAGAGAGGATGAAACATATGATGTCTTGAAGGCATGTCATGATGAGCACTGTGGAGGTCACTTTGCAGCCAAAAGAACAACCTTAAAAATCTTGACAACTAGATATTATTGGCCTAGCTTGCACAAGGATGTAGCTAGACATATGAAGAAATGTGACAAGTGTTAATGAATGGGAAGACCCACTAAATCTGATGAAATGACCCTATAGCCTTAAGTAGTTGTCACACCCTTTGAAAAAATGGGGATTGACTTTGTGGGACTTATTGAACCTACTTCATAAGGAATATCTTATATTTTGGTGTGCACTAACTATGTAACCAAATAGGTAGAGGCTGAACCCATGAAACACTCAAGGGATATCAAATTTGATAACTGCTCTTATGAAGGAATATACTATCAGGCATGGTAAATTGTCACCTTATCATTACCAACTAATAGTCAAGTAGAAGTTACAAATAGGGAGCTGGAATCCATTCTCACCAAGACTATAGCACTCCATAGGAAGGATTGGGCCACATGCCTTTTTGAAGCTCTCTGGGCTTATAGAAGCACTTGAAGGTGAACAACTAGTTTTACTCCATTCAAGCTTGTCTATGGTAAGTCAACAGTAATGGTTATAGAATTTGAATATAAAACATTTAAGACCACCTTGGAGCTCTAGATAGAACTCACTGTTGCACAATAGGACCGGATCCCAAGTTTAAATTATCTTGAAGAATTAAGGAAATTCACATTGAAGAATATTGAGCTCATTCAACACTAGAGAAAATATTTTCATGATAGGTTTATCAAACATAAAAAAAAATTGTAGGAGATTGGGCACTCCTTTATGACTCAAAGTACCAGCATAATTTAGGAAAGTTCCAAACATGCTGGTTAGGACCATATATGATTGTTGCCATATTTCCATATGGTGTAGTTCAACTATCTACCATTGATCCTATTCACTTCAAGTTACTTGTCAATGGGCATCACCTCAAGCTTTACAATAAACAAGTTAGTTATGAAGAGTTCCTACAACAATTCTAGCACAATGAGGATATTTTCATTCTTGTAGCCAAAGAGTTTGGGTCTCCTACCCTGACTCTTGATACTTCTTGACTCCATTCAAGGCATTCATAATAAACATTTTCTTCTTGAAATTAATTTCTTCACATCCACTTCACTTCACCTTCTCTCTTTTCCATCTTACCATTCCATCCCATCACTCTATCAATTCTGATGATCTTTTCTAGAACATCTTTCCTATATCAGTTACCAGGTACCTACCACATAACATTACATGCATTTTATTTTATTTTATTCATTCTTTGTTAGGATTTGGTATTGTTTATAATTATTCACTCTTGCATATCCTAAACTACTAGGACCCATGCCTTTTCTTAGTTGGGGGAGGGAAATATTTAATATTTTCTTTCAAATCAATTTTAAATCACATGTAACTTCAAAAGTTCATTGCGATGACTAGAAATAATTGCATGTTTAATGTCACATATCAATGACTTGTCCTTCTACGATTACATCATTATGAAATTAAGGAAATTACAAGTAGTTACTTAACTTTTAATGATAATTTGCAATGTGTTTGGGTGGTGGACCTGTACATGAAAAAAAATTATGATATTTGATGCAAGAAGGGTATTATGAGATATTGTGTGTTAATCTCTCAACATTGCTTAATAAAATTAATCATAGAAAGGGAATTAAATAAGGAAGCAATTGGGTCATGGGAGGAGTTCTTGCAGTTAAAATAGGTAGAACCTAGGTTGGTCAGCCCTAGAGGCTAGGGTGTTAGACATAGGGAAATAACATCCAATGGTTTCTATAAAGTTATTCCTAGAGCTGAAATTGCTCTTGAAGCCTCTCCCTCTAGTCCCAGACTAGCTAAGAAGAGGATTTACAAAGCTATACCCTCCATTGCTAGCATAAAGGGAAACGAAAATGTAGAAGTTGCTAGTTCCCCTGAGGCCCCATCATCTACTAAGAATAGGTCTCCCATTGAGAAAGACAAAGGTAAAATTTTGGAACCTGAAGAAGAAGGGTTAGAATGAAAACTAGATGAGGAGAGTAACCTTAATGAAACCTTGCACTCTCAAGAGGAGGAAGATCTAGAAAAACCTCCTAAAGCACTTGTAGTCGAAATACTTATAAGCAAGAGGAAATAGAAGAATTCTTCATGCTTCTCAACACCACCCATGAGGTGAAGTACAAGACTCTTTGAGAGTAGGGTTCTGGAAGCCTTTGTTCCCATAGTTACCCCTAAATTTTTTGAATGTGAAAAGGAGTCCTCTCCAGAGGAAAAACTATTCCAAAATGAAGTCAGTGAAAGAATGCAATTTATAGAGTCTGCAACCTAAAGTTGATTGTAGTGTCAATTATGTGCTTATTGATAGGAATAAGGAGTCTAGTGAGATTGAAATATCTAAGGAGTTTGAGGAAAACCATGATATGCAAGATATTGGTGAACATTCTACAAAGTTACCTATAGAGGATTATCTAGATTTTAGACCTTAATTTGTTAAGGAAGTAATAGAAAAAATGGATCAAGAAGGGTTAGAAACATTAGCCATAGTAGCCACTAAATCTAGTAGGGAAGAGAATGTGGTGACAATAATTATCATAAGAAAATGAGAATGCTCCACACCATAGAGTGTCAAAAAAACTCCCCATTTAATACCTAAATGGATAGACCTCTTTAATCAAGAGCCATTACTACCACCCAATCTATCTACACCTTTGTCTACAGCAATTAATTTGTTTCAATAGTTGTTATGGGAGAGAGCCCAATGGAAAATGGAGAAAGAAAAATTAAAACATAGTATTAATGAGAAAAGTTACTAGTTAAAATAGAGTTTAGATCATAATGAAGTCTTGAAGAGAAGAATTTAGCAGATCATAATATTGATTCCTAAATTAATGGAATTTAGGTTGCCATTGCTAGTATATGCCTTATTTCTTAAAGAAAAATTTTCAAATTCTAAATTGACTAGAATTGTGGAAGGTCTTAATCCCTCTATCCCTATCCCACATGAGTTTTATGATGCATTTTGATCTATTCCCATGGCTTTTAAAAATTTATTATGTGAATTGTATCTTCATAATCTGGCACTACCTAATGAAACATAGTGGAACCTAGTTCTATATGTAGGGGATGTACAGTTAAGAGAAGTGATGTCATGGATAGAGAATGAAATAAGTAGAGAACATCAAGATGTACCTTATAGAGAGAGTGAAATGATAGAACCATTATTCATGAGACTAGAAATTTAACATTCTAGACAAACATTTCTAGATTGGATTTCTATTTTGGGAAATCTTGCAAGACTTGATAAGGTGTGTTCAATCAAAGAATGGGCCTTTATAAAATGGGAACAACACTCACCTCAGGATGTTGAGATAGAAATTTTTTCCTCAAGGAAGTGATGGATTAGAATGCCACATGATCTAAAAATAAGAGAACCCCACTCCACAGAACTTGACTCTTGCTACAATTAGGATTCCTTGGTATATTGACTCGGGGAGAAATTAGTGTAAATATTGGTTGCAATTAAGGTATCAACCCCCAATTATCCTATAGCCACTACTAGCAATAAATGAGAATGCAAAAGATCATGACATGGCTGTTAAAGTTTGGCATTGAAAGAGGATCAAGAAAAAATATGATTACTTCAATTATGTAAAGAATGAGCCAGAGGACACCTAGTGATTGGAGAGTGCAGATCCAGATCAAGAATTTCATGATTGCTGGAGACCAGCAATAGATCAGTTGTGGGAAATGATGAGCCTCTAAAAGGCCATTATTTTGAGAACCTTTTATCTAGTTTTAAGACAATTATCTTATAGAAACATTTTATGACTCTATGGTTTAAGAAAAGGAAATTATGTTTTTATGAATATATTATCTATATGTTAAGACATGAAGATTGAAGTATAGATATTTCATATATCCTATGTTTCCTTGAACCTATGGACTTCTATAGTATAGTGAAGAAATTTTATATGTTGATGAATGTTTCCTCATTCATGCTATGTTTGAGTAGATTCCTTCTTATAGCCATAGGATTTGCAAAGAGTGATAGTTTGAACATTATACCTTTTCTAACATTGATGATGAAATAAATATATATGTATGTGGAAGTTGTATGCATTCAATATTTTTTAGGGACTTTCCACACATATTCAAAGTTTTCATTTCAATGCTAAGTCAAAGCCAACCAAATTGATGAATCATCACAACAAGCAGATTATTGTGTGATTTCTATTATGGTAGCACATGAATATAGCTAACTTAACTTGCTATATTCTTACAACAGTTAAATCATAGTTAATGATATTTTTGTTATAAACTTTATGAATCTATAATTGATCCTTGTTGATGGAGTGATCATAGAAGTAGGAAGTTGTTATAGTTTTCCTTTAAATAACACCCACTATAGCTTTAAAATAATTTTTTTCTAGGAGAAAGATAGAATAGATTATTTTCCATAACAACAGTGTGTGATCTTGTTATTAATCAGATGTAATCTCTTACTATGAATGAATAAAATAAAAAGTTAGGGCTTCCATTTTCTATCTTGATTGTCTTTTCTATTCACTCATCCAAGGGGGGCCACTTGGTGAGTGAACTTACATAGGTGCATAGATAGATTTACTATTTTTAGCATTACTCTAAGCTCTAAGATAAGATGTCATTTTAATTCCTAGCTTAAGTCTCCTTCAACATTCCCTTTCTATTTTAGTTGTAATGAATTAAAGAGGAATCAGAGAATATACTTTGTAGCCACCCTCTCAAGCTTACACTCTTGAGTTGACAAAATAAAATGAAGTCACTATGTTATTATTAGGAAAACACATGATTTTATCTAATCATGAAGTCAATGTGAAAGAATTTTCAATCCTTCATTACTAAGGTATTAAGATGACCAACCAAGAATCAAGGAAAGAAGAAGTGAAAATATTGGAAGGACAAAACCTAGTCTAAATCACATGAAATAGATCAACCCACCTCCTCATCACAAGATAAATCTAACAATAAGGAGAAATCATTGTGTATATTGCAAGAAGAATGGACATGAAGACCATCATTTCTATAAGAAGGAAATTGATCAACTAAATAATTTTCTCAAGAAGAACCAAATAACTCTACTTTCAAGAATAACTACTTCATCCTCTTCTTCAAATTTAGATAAAGGGAATGATCTTTTGGGTAAAGGCCAAGCCTTTTTTGTTACTTCAAGTCATGATTTAGGAAGATAGCTTCTAGATTCAGGAACTTCACATCATATATCATCTTCAAAGTCCATATTTTCATCATTTGATCCTTGTATTACTGCACCTATTTTGATGGTAAATCATACTTACATGAATGTGATTATGAAAAGAACTATTGACAAGGGGGAAGGATAGTTCAAAGATTTATTATGCATACCTCACCTAATTCATAATCTTCTTTCCATCTATCAACTCACTCATGGGGATAGAAGGAGGATTGTGCAATTCGCACTTGATTTAGTTTTTATCAGAGACTTGGAGAGAAGAGAGATCATTGCTATAGGGGTGGTTGATCATACATATTGGCTATACTATTTCTTAGAGTTTTCTCATGATGATGATAGTGATTTCTCAATATATTTTGATCATGTTTCTAATGATGATTCAGATTTTGATAACTTTGGTCACTTGTACTTGGATATTCTCACATGTGATTAAGTTATTCAACCATCTACCTATTCTCCTCCTATTGATATTATATCTACTATTGTTCTTAATGATTCTTGCATTTACACAACTATGGATTTAGGTGATTTAGTGCAACAGGATGATCATTATCTGCCAAACTCAATTCCATGGGATGACTACTCTACATTGTGAATTTGGGAGACATTATTGATGACATTCATCTTCTCTTTGTTGAACATGATCCTTCTTCACTTGTTGCAAGGGAACATGCTGACCCTAATCTTCATTCTCTACTTGATCATTCTTTTGAGGTTGACATAATGGAAGATCCTTTGATACAACAATTGGAGGAGGTCACTTTCTCTTTATAAGAGTTATTTAGGTCTTTAAGACATGCTCTAAATTCACCCTCAATTGATCTTGATAAGTATTTTTTAATATAGTGGCATAGTATACATGATTTTGAGGAGGCACCTTTTAGTATTAAGATGGGGGTAGTTGAGTAGGTTTTATAGATTCCGTACATTTTGAAGTTTCTTCCTACATATGAGGGAAACTTCAATGATGCACCTTTGGTTTTGTTTCTTCCTAAGGGGAGGAAATTTTTTCTACATTCATGGAGAAATTTCTACAATGATCTTGGAGCCTCTACCATTGGTGTACACTCTACATTGATGGGGGCCTACATGGTCTCTCTTCCACTTCTTCTCTCTTATGGGGGCATATTTTCTTCACGTGAGGTCTTCTCTCTCATTTTATTTTATTGTATTTATCTCTCTTTTTGGAGGGGGGTTTTTCCCATGTGGGTTTCCCTCTTTCTCCACTTTATGAGAGATTTCATTACATATCTTTTGCACTTGCATATTGTACATGGGTACCTAACATGGCCTAGTAGCTAGGACCCATCATGCATTTTCATCTAGGTTTTGTAAGCTTAAGTGTAGTCCCCTAAGTTTCACTTAAGGGGGGGTATTGGTGTAATTAAATGACTAGTTATACTTTAATTAAGTTTACTTAGGATAATGGTTTTTCATATTAGCTATCATGTAGACTCCTAGGAGTTAGTACGCTATTCAAACATATGTTTTCTAACACCTCTCATTGGTTCACATTGTTTCATGAAAAATGGGGTATAATCCACCTTTTGTGGATATGTTCTTAGTTGTTGTGCTTATCACCTACATAACTCCTAGTCATCTTCCATTGCCTATATATTTAGGTACCTTTACATGTATTATATATGATTATTCATTACCCATTATAATTTGATCAATATTGAATCATTAATTTGATCATGTCATTTGTATCTCTTGTGCTATCTATTGAGCTTCCTAATCTTGGCATTTTCAATTTTGTCTTAGGTAAATTCTTACAATTACCTATACATGAGAAGCCACGAGAAGATGTTAGCATGGATTTCATTCTTTATATACCAAGGAAGTAATTCAATATTTGTGGTGGTTGAATTATTTTTAAAAATGGAACATTTCAGTCCTTGCAAGAAGACTAGTGATGTTTCTCATGTAGTGGAGTTGTTTTTCAGAGAAGTGGTGTGATTACATGCTCTACCAAAGAGCATAGTTTTTTTATCAAGATACCAAGTTTTTTGGGTATTTGTGGTGTACTACATTATGGAGGAAGTTGAAGAAAACATTGAAGTTTAGTTCATTACATCATCCATAGATTGATGGACAAACAAAAGTTGTGAATTAGAGTTTGGGAAATTTGTTGAGATGTTTGATTGGGGATAGGCCAAAAGGTTCGGATCAGATGTTATCATAGGCATAATTTGCATACAATAATTCTGTCAACAAGAGTATTGATAAATTACCCTCCATATTGTATATGGAAGAATTCCTATAAATTATTTTAAATTGAGACAATAGGATAAAGGAGAGATAAGTAGTGCCAAAGTAGAAGATTTTGTTGAACATTTGAACAACATCCATAAGGAGGTCAGGAAGTACATTATAAGGATGAATACATAGTATAAGGCTAGGTAAGATGTGAAAAAGAGGTATAAGGAATTTCATAGTAGAGATGATTTCATGGTTCATTTGGGGAAGGAGATATTTCTAGTGGGTACATATAATAAGATGAAAAAGAAGAAGTTTGGACCTTGCAAAATAGTGAAAAGGAATGATTCCAGAATTGCCTATGAAGTAGAGTTTCTAGCTGAACTAAATATTTCACTAGTATTTAACATTTCAAATTGAATAAAATATTATAAAAGTGGTAATTATGAAGTTGCAGAAGTATAATGGAGTATTTTGGAATCTACTTTAGTTACAAAGGAGATTAAGAAGATACTAAATAGTCATGTTGGAAGAAGCGCAAGGAACATAACCTATGAAAAATATCTAGTCAAATGGAAAGGAAGGCCAT
Organism: Cupressus sempervirens; assembly: GCA_028749045.1. NCBI lineage: Eukaryota > Viridiplantae > Streptophyta > Pinopsida > Cupressales > Cupressaceae > Cupressus > Cupressus sempervirens. The sequence continues at coordinate 195,932,272 of CM053788.1, forward strand.
TGGAGGATTCATCATGGCTAGCACAAGATGAGGTTGACCCTCTTGTTTTTCCTCTAACTAATTAAGACATGATAGGGTCACTTCTCAAATTAACCCATGTGTCTAATGTAGGAGCATCTTGGGTGTAAGGCTAATCTTGCATCACCCAAAAATATTTCTACTTCTAATTTTATGGATTGGTATAGTAAGGGCTATTCCTGTGTTGAGTTATTATTTGTGAAAGATTGATAATTTTAGTAAGTTGGTATAATGTTCTCAAATTGTTCTAATCTCATATGTGGAGGTTCATCTTTGACATATAATGCTACCATATGAGTTTTATTGTCATATCATATGTATTGGTGCAATTATTGTAGAATTTTGGTATGAATTTTGGCTATCCAAACTTTAGATCCAATGATTAAGGCCTAAATGTCTCTAAAATAAGGTGAAACATTGATTGATGGACATTTACATTATCAACCATTGTAGATCACTAGCCAAGGATTTGCTAGTTATGGGCTCTAGAAGTGAATCCGTCTGAAAATGTAATTTGTAAATTGTCTTGAGTTGATCCTATGTAATAAAGTGTATTGAGATTATATAATATGAGGTTGGCTGTCCTAAAGACTTAGGGGGTTAGTTTCTAGAACCTTCTCGATAGTAAAAAGTTTCTACTATAAGGAAGGCTCATTGATTATCTAGGACAATTCTGTGTGATATTTACAACTCTACCTTGTAGATTGTTGTAATGAAGGTTCCTATGTGGGTTTTCATATTGTAGTTCTAAATTTTTTATGATAATGAGGAACTCATATTTTTTTTCTCTTGATTTGTATTATTTCTCTATTTCATTTGTATAATGTAGTATTAAGTGGAGCACACTTCATAATTTGAGGAACCAATCGGATGGGTGGCCAACCAATCAATATAATAGGTGGATGATAAATGGAATGGGATATCTAGAGCATCAATACTTATCAATCAATCATATTATTTATGTGAAAGAAACTTCTTGAGATAGATAATCCCCTATCTATGCATATTTTATTCATTATCAGGGGTTGGGTAGAGATCTAATCTAAGGGAATTCTCTATTGAGGGAGAGTATTCCCCTTATAGATCAAGGGAGAGTTGAGATGGGGCTTTGTCAGGATGGTGAGTAAGGTATGAATTACATGAACTTGAACTATATGTAGCATATCAATCGATTGAGTCCCTCGATCCCAACCTCCCTATCTATATATGGTACTTTAGAGTCGTATACACACACACATATGTGTGTATACATAAACATATATATATATATATATATATATATATACATATATATAATATCTATCTATATATAATATATATATATATACATATAAATATACATATACATATACATATACATATACATATATACATGTATGTATATATATGTATATGTATGTATGTATATGTTTGCACATATATGTATATATCCATATATATGTACATATAGATATATATACATGCATACACATATATATACATACATATGTATATATCCATATATATATATATATGTATGTATATATATGTATGTATGTATATATGTACACACATAGACACACATATAGTAGAAGGGGGTGTTGAAATTAATAGTGGGAAAGTAAACTCTGAAAGTGGGGGGGGATGGAGGTTAACAGTCCTAAAATTTAACCATAAAAACATTCACCACACATCCATATCACAATTTGAATGTAATTGAAATACCAAACTAAATATATTCATCCATATGAAACAATTAACACATATGACACAAGATATTTGGTTACCTAGAAACCCTCCAATGAGAAGGTAAAACTGGGGTGGGGATGACACCTAGAAATATTCACTATTGTAGTTGTAAATTGTAGCTAATTAAGGTTACAATAAGTTTGATCATAAACTATGATCTACCCTATGAAAGGTCAGCCCTATTAAAGACTTACAAAGACTTTTAGGTCTCACCCTATTAAAGGATTTCAACACCTTGCTAAAAGTGTGTCTAGATAAAGAACTTTAAATTATAATAAAGTAAGAACTTGGTTAAGAGATTTATAAAAAGGTCTACTAGAACTTGAAATATAATAGGGCTACTCTATTAAGAGATTTCACTAATTCACCTGTTACAATGTCACATCCTTGATCCTTTAGTTAGCACTGGTTTGCTAGATATCAAATCTTCTCTTTGTTGGTGTATACTTGATCCTCCTGATCAGATGTATCACTTCTATCATCTTTTCTACTTTCCTCTATTCTCTCTAACTGATTCAACAATACAATCCTTTCACATCTCCTTAGTCACCATGAATTCTCTATCTACACATGTAAACCTCTTCCTTCACACTCACATTCATTAGAGTTTTCCCTCTTTAAAAAGATTTAGGTGACCTAAGGTTAGGTAGGAATCAACAATTGTGATTCATTGATTTTTCTGCTTAGAACATTCCTCAATCTGATTAGTTTCATATACTTCATAGGGATTCATAATATACCTTCATATATATCTTCTAGAATCACAAAACAATCCTCAAGTTGGACCAAAAATGGTTTACATAGGAGTTTGTGCCAATACAAACAACTATGTCCATAACCATTGACTTAGCACTTGAAGTCTTTGATGTTGATCAAAATCCACTATATCTTCAATGTTTTGTAACTCATCCTCTAAATGACTTGGCATCCACTATTTACATGACATCTAAATCACTTAGCATGCATTAGCTTTATCATCACTGGAGTGACTTGGCACTAACTATTTTCTCAACACATACTGTATATTACACTCGACATGCATTATCTAACAACTTATGATTAACATAAACTAATTTCTTAGCATGCACTTTATGAATATGACTAAGTGTGTAGTCACTCATATTTCAAAAGCAATCTAAGACATGAGTGGAAAATTTACATTTTCATTCATATGTAACTTTAACTTATGAGCATAACTTGGATAATTTACTTGCTTTACTCTACTCGCATAAAAAATTTCAAAATTTCAATTTTTTGTAAAATTTATGACTTATTATTCATACCTCAAAACTTCATAACTCCCCTTGAGTTGATTGTTATTTGTTGTATTTGAATTTGATACTCCTATTGAGAAAATATGTTGAACTGTTGTCATCCTCTATTCTGCATTTACTTCCCCATTGTGTATGCTCTCCATTTTCCTCTTTGTTTCTATCTCAATTCTCCTTTTTTCATTAGCCCCCTTTACTTCAATATCCCCCTTAATTTAAAATATTCCATGGGTGGTACAAAAATAATGTATTTTCCCAAAAATGTTTTATGAACCTCCATTATAATCTTGAGTGTTGCATCTCAATTGTTGCACACCACCTCTAGAGAGTGAAATTGAACATATATCTTGGTAGTAAGGTCTATTAAGCCTTCATGAGTAGAAAGATGAGAATATTTTTACATAAAAGTTTCTACAAAGGCTAGTTCCTTGTGCAACACCTCCATGTGTGGAGTCAACATGGTTTGAATACTTATCAAGGTGAATAGGATACAATATGGATAAATAGGGTTTTAGAATAGTGCACATGAAAGAGACCCTAAACCCATATTTTACACATAAATTTAAATTATTATGATAGGAGATGTAAATATAGGAGATTAATATTAAAATGAAGAAATAAAGTTAATTACCTCCAAAAAAGAATTGGCTAAAAACTGTGTCAAATGATCTCAAAATTGTTGAATTTCACACTCCTCAATTAAAACTGTGAGTTCAAAAAATTCTAGAAATATTTTCCTTTTCTAAGGGTAGGTTGATCTTTCCCTATATAGTGGGGCACAATCTTACCTTGGGGCAAAATTGTGCCCCAAAAAGTTGACCTTGACTTGCACTACTTCGATGAAATTTATGTTTGCAGATCCTGCAAGTTCAACGAAAAGGGTATCCAAATCTGCACATTAATTCATCATTCCACACATGTATCTACAAGAAAAATGGTTTTGTTGTTGGATTGGGGGTTTTCCTTGGACAAATCATAGTTTTGAATCAACCTTGAAATATAATTGAATATGAAATATGAATAAACAAATTAAATGGAACTATTTCACCTTGCTTGTGTAGAAATCCTTGTGGAGAATTTGAATCCTTGAATCCACAAGTATGGATGCTACAAATGAATGTAGAATAGGATTTAGGATGTCTTAAATCAATTGTCTTATATCTTCAACACCAATCTTGAATAGATCTTGGATTAGGAAGAGGCTTGAATGGAAATGGATGAATCTTCAATATGAGGGCTCCATAGAGCTTGAACCCTTCAATGGCTACTAGTGGATCTTCTTGATGAATTGAACGCTTGAAGATGAATTCTTTCTTGAGTGCTTTAATGCTTGATCAAGAAAGATTATATCTTTGTCTCATCTCCTTATGCCTTGTTATGCATATGTACATTTTCTTATCATCATATGCCTTAGCAAAAATGAGAGGAGGAGGCTTCCTTATATAGAGATCTAGGGCACAAACTTCTAGAGAAGGCCAAAATGGGAGCATTAAATTCCAATTAACCTTAATACCTAGAAATGGATCTATATTAAATGAAATTTAATAGTTTACCATTCTAAAACTCGAAACAATCAACCCAGAAGTGGGAGAATAATTCTTTCCAAAACCTAACATTCAAGAATCATGGAACCTTGAAATTTGGACCTTGGGTTAGGGTCAAGGTTTACTCTAACCTAGGTTAGGGTCAAGTTCATCCTTGACCTAGGTTAGGGTTAAGCTTGACCTTGACCCAAAGGTCAAGAATCTTAGGATTTTAGTCCAAAATGCCAAAAAAGTGTAGAAAGAAAGTGGAAAAGGGAGCAGAATAGGGGAAACATCTAGATCCAAGTTAGACCTATTCAAGGAACTTGAAATGACCCCATACCACTTACTTGGAGGGCTAAACACTCTTAACATGGAAGTGCTTCCATTTTGCGATGATACATTTAGCCCCCACTTTAGTGCAAGAGTATGGAATTGATGCAACCTCTTGGTAAAGTAGATCATAATAGAAAGATAATCTTATTAAAATCAAAGGGACAAAGATACCCTCAAGCCCATATAGACTCAAGTCTTTTTCAACTCCAAGATTACAATAAGAGAGACACCACTAGAAAAAGAGAGAGGAGGGATAGAGGAGAAACTAGCTCCCTTAGTAAGATGTGTGTATCTCACTATGAACCACAAAAGGAGTAGGATGGACCACCAATAAAAAAATTCCTTTTGGCAGCTTTGTGCATGTATGCAGTGCATATTCTAATGACTTTTATAAAGTACCCATGGATCCATATTCTCATATCACCATAGAATACATTTGTAAAATGTGTATCTTTTCAGGATTTAGCAACTTATGTGCATTACCTTCTAAGGATTTAGCATATTTGAAATTGAACATGCATGTATCTTTAGGATTTAGCAACTTGTGTGTGTTACCTTCCAAGATTTAGCATGTTGCAAAAGAAAAAGTTAAAAAAAAAATGCATAATATAGAATAAGGGAGGTTGTATATATGCCCCCTCCTTAAGATGGAAAAGATACATACTATTTTGACATGTTAAAGAAAGAAAATAACAAGGATAAAGCCTTCTTCAACATCAATACAATATCTATAGATAACACTAAGTCTAAGCCAATAAGGTCATAGCTCCTATGAGGCCATGGAAGGGACAAATGCAAAGAGATATCATGCAAGAAGTGAAAAAGTAACCCTTGTGAGGGATAGCACACTATTCAATTTCCAAGGTGATAAATTTATTTGCCATGGAAAACCAATGTCAAATAAAAAAATAGGTTAATATTAAGGACATAGATCCTCAATGAAAACCATAATTTTCATGTATGATTAACTATCACATAATAGATAGATATTGCTTAACCAAGGAAAAGTAGATCCCAAAAAGATAGAAAAAAAGGAGATGACATCCATGGCCCCCAAGCATAGGAACAAGGATTAAATGGGACCTATTATATCACTTGCAAAACTATACAAGACAATGAGCCCCCAAAGATTATGCTAACATTTTTTAGATAATGCAAAGCTCCATAATAGGAACATAAATGTTATTTAGAGAAAACACAATCAAAATACAACTCATTGCCACATGATATATAAATAACTTTACTATCAATGAGTTGTCTAATCTTATAATGTAAAGCTTGACATTCATTAGTAGAGTGATCATGAAATCTATCATATAAAAAAAAAGGAAGAGTCTTCAAGTGTGGACTACATTTCTTTTTGTGTTTAGGTCTAGTAATCATCTTCGAACGAAGGACTTTAGGAAAAATAACTTCTTGGTCAAAATCCTTCATAGTTTCATCATGTTTTGAAGTGTTATTTGAGATATTGTTAACATTGATTTGTTGTTGAGGATTAAATCCCAATCCATAAGAATGCTTATGCCTCCCATTCTATAAGGGCATCTAAATTCCTTGTTTATGCTTACCACATGCTTAACCATTGAATCTTTGTTTAACTAGGAAATGATAAGTAGGACCATAACAAGAAGCCATATCAGAACAAGAAGCCATATCAGAAGGAGTCAATGGAACTTCATTAGTTACTATGTAATCTTTAGTAGGCTTGATAGTTTTATTGTGGATAGAAGAAATGATAAAGTTGTTACAAAGAGATATAGAAGTAAAACCTCATTTTTCAAATTCTCTTTGTGGATTCATAAAATCAAGATAAAAAATGTTATAGTCTCCAATAAAGGTAGGATTAAAATCCAAGGTTCTCCAATCATCACTAGAAAAGGGAATTAGAGGAAGAAGGATTACTATTAGAAATAGGAGTAGTGTGGGTTTGAATATCTAGACAAGGATTTGGTGCATCATCTACATGAAGTGTATACATCATGTTATTATGTAAAAACTTGAATTTATAGTGAAGATTGGAAGGGATAGCATGCATCTCATGCAATGAAGGTATACCCAAATGAAGGTTATAATTGAGAGGTCCAAGCATAACATGAATAATTGTATTTATGATGAATAGACCTACTTTGATAGGTAAAGTAATGATTCCCAAAGCTTTTTTAGTAATGTTATCAAAACCATGCACAGGAACATTATCAAGTTGAATAGTTGAAAGATCAGTGTTAATTGCTTTGACCATGTCCATGCTACAAACATTAAACCCAGATCCATTATCAATAAAGGTCCTACAAATGATACTTTTATTGATAGTAGTAACCACCATAAGAGCATCATATTGATTTTGAACTTCTTTAGAAGGTAAATCCTTTTGAGTAAATACAATGGAAAGAATACTTGAGGTAGTATGCATGCATTGTAATAAGTTATTGACATTCTCTTGATTAGGAGGTGGAGTGGAAAGAGTTGCTAGAGCTTTTTGGAAGGCTTCATATTAGGTAGGTGAAGTTTGAAGAAGCTCCCATAATGAAATCCTTATAGGAGTGCTCTACAATTAGCTTATCAAATCATACTCCTTGCTAGGAAGATAGTGTGGAGGAGGAATAATAGGTTGAGAAGGTGGCAATGAAGTAGAAACCATTGGATTAGGGTGAAGGTTACTTCTTGTATGATATGTGTGAGCTATAGAATCTTGGTCACTAAAATACTATAAAGACTCCATAAATTTACCTTTTATAGTAATGTAAAGACTATATATGTGAATTGTGGGCCTTGGATTCTCACACACACTTCAACATAGTTTTTACTCGAGAGATCCTCTCAGAATGAACATTGAATTATTTATCTGAGTAATCTAATCAACATGACTTATTGCCTTCTAACTAGAAGGATTTTTCCTTTTCTCTCAAACTGAGAAGCGAGCAACCAGACCTTTTAGTACAAAGGATTTATGCATCTATCTGATAGTGCAATTACTCTAGATGAGAGATGCAATTATCTAATAATAGATAAATAAAATTAAACTATATGATTGCATTTTAATCTATATGATATTAAAGCTAAAAAAAGAACATTATGAGAATATCAAGCAATTGAGAATGTAATTTGATAGTAATTCAATGCAATTCAATTTCAACCCTCTGTAATGAGGAATTAGAAGCCCCTTAAATAGAATTCTCAAAATAAATCAATGGTTGAGATCAACTTAGATCAATGGCTAGGATTTAAGATGAGATATAATCAAGATGGAAAATTCTCAGTGTAGATGAGGTTAACTAACTCAGATCTTCAGTGTGATGGAGAGTTAACTAAAATTCATCTGCGTGTGAGAATAAGTGGATTAAGTGATTTCCAATTCGAGAGATAGATCACTTATAATTTCCATTTCTGAATTGAAGAGAAGAATTTGGAAAGTTATTTAATTTAATAAAAAGAGGCTTTACCTCATAAATGCATATTTTAATTAATTGAGTAATTAAACTCATTAATCAAAGTGAGGGCATTACTAAATTAAATAAATTTAATTCCTTAAGTGATAGTTTAATTTAACCAAAGTATATAAACTTTAAATTAAATTAAATCTAATCAATAGGTTTAATGTAGCTAATTTGAGTCAATACTTATTAATTAAATAAATAGTGTAATTAATGCAAATTAGGGTTTTCCTACATTTGACAATTAAGTCAAGTAGCAAGAATCAGAATAAGAATTTCCTAGTGAAATAGAACTTTAGGGTTGATCAAAATAGACTAGAATTGGTTACCATGGTAATGTGCCAATTTGGGGTATTACATTTGCCTCTCTTTGAATGAATGTGTGAGCAACATGTTTGATTCAAAGAAAATTAGAAGTATGATGCATAGATCGAGAAATGAGATTGGTTTCGCAATTGATGACACAAAGACCAATTGATAAGCTTTTAAAGATTCTCTATAATGGAGATTAACCATAGGGAATCCAGATAGAACACCTAAATATTGAATTTGATAAGCTTTTAATAAAATTATCTCCAGAATGGAGCTTAACCTTAAGGGATCTAGATAGAACACCTAGATACCTATATTGACAAGCTTTTAAAGATTATCTCTAGAATGGAGCTTAATCTTAAGGGATCTAGATAGAATGCGTAGATACCTAGATTGATAAGCTATTAAAGATTATCTCCAGAATGGAGCTTAATCTTAAGGAATATAGATAGAACACCTAGATACCTAGATTGATAAGCTTTTAAAGATTATCTCTAGAATAGAGCTTAATCTTAAGGGATCCAAATAAAACAACTAGATACCTAGATTGATAAGCTTTTAAAGATTATCTCTAGAATGAAGCTTTATCTTAAGGGATCTAGATAGAACGCCTAGATACCTAGTCATAAAAGATAGCAAGATCCCATCATGAGTCATAGAATCATCCCCAGAACAAGGATTGATCCTCAGGAGTTGGGATTTAGACTGTCCCAATACACATCCATCAACTCTAATGAGAATTGTTATAAGATTGATCGAGTGATTGAAAGATAAGATAGATGAAAAATGATGCCAGATAGAGGGGAACAAGATGCCCCAAGTGATGAGAACAAAAGATTTAGATTGAGTTGAGATTCAAATTCAATGATGTAATCATGTTGCCCCCTCAAAAGCGAAAGAAAGATTAGACACTAGAAATATGATATAGTGCAATATATTAATAGATACAAAAAAAATTAGAGATTGAAAATAATATAGAAGAGATTAGAATGATCACAAGAAAATTTAAAGTCAATCCAGGGTGATTTTGAGGTCTAGAAGACCAAGTTTGACCAAAGGTTGACCAAAGTTGAACATAGTTGACTTGAGTTGACTTTTTAAAGATTTCTTAGAAAATTTGAAGAAATTTTGGTTTGAAAATATTCCAAGATTCATAAACTATAAGAAAAATTGGACTACACAAGCATTCAATCGCATCGATCTTAGAATTTTAAAATGCAATTTAAAGCTATTTAAGTGTGTCAGATTTTGAATTTGATCCCAAAAATGGTTTTAAAATAGTTCATGTAGTGAGGGGGTGATTAATTGATGACTTATAAAATTATGAAGAAACATGATACTTTGAAGAAGGTGACAATCCCTCATCACAAAGGATGCAAGTAAATTAGTGATCAAACCATATGCTTATGCAAATACAACCCTACGCTAGATGCAACCTTAAGTTAGATGCAACCCTAGGTTTGGTTACCAAGCTTTGATAATTATAATCGTTGAGCATTTAGATAAATCCCATGTGTCATATAATTCCCACTAACATTGCAATCATAGAAATATGAATATGACATGTGTTCTTGTTTTGTTGGTATTAAATGTAAGCATTTGAGGCACAAGAAGCCAAAATGACCAGAACATTTGTCCCCTTTAATGTAGCAAGTTAACATAAGCATCAAAGAATAAATGCTAGGATGACTAAAATTTTTTTGACATCCAAACACATTAGACACATGAGAGATCCTTCTTATGCTAAGTAATTAGTAAGTTTTCTATCCATAATAACCCTTTCATTCATAACCTAAGATAGAAATGTGCTAGATATACTCACAGTGACCTGTACATTCACTTAGTAGGATGAGTAACAGTAGTTACTATAGCATAGAGAATTCACTCAAAAAAGCAAGGAAAATAACCAACCTCAAAGAAGAGTCCATATAAAAGGAGTCGAGGTACACACAACCATCCAATACGAGATGGAGGCTCTTATAGTGGACACCCCTCTTTATATGGATGCTTCAGATCATTGGAACTAAATTGAAAACAAAAAACAAAGAAAAGATCATGCCCCCAGTCCTTGCTTCCCTAGTTTAAAAAGACATCATTGAGTCTCTCAAAGAGAAATGATAAAGTGAAAGAAAAAAGAAAAAAAAAAGCTTAGTATATCCTAATTTTTTTTATCATTTTAAGTTCATTTTCTATGTTATAGGATTGATGTTAGGTGTCAATGTCTAGAACATGGATGAAAGAAATCTCTTTAGGAGGGTGACAATAATAGATATACATAGTTAAAACAATTGGTGACTAAAGTCAAAGAGGAATCTTTAGTAAGAAGAACCTTAGTGGAAAATTGAGCGATAGTAGATAGACACAGTTAGGACAACACTGGTGACTGATGTGAGAGAGATCTTCCATGAGAGGAATCTCACAAGTGACACAAGCAACAATAGGCAGACATAGTTAGAACCACTGGTGACTAACGTGAGAGATGTTTCATGAGAGAAATATCTAAAGTGACATAAGAAAAAGTAGGCAAACATAGTTAGAATAATTGGTGACTATCACAAAAGAGATTATCCATGAGAGGAATCTCGAAAAGTTATCCTAATGATAGTTGGTAGACATAGTTAGAACAACTAGTGACTATCACAAAAGAGATTATCCATGAGAGGAATCTTAGAAAGTGACACTAGTGATAGTAGGTACACATAGTTAGAACAACTAGTGACTATCTTGAAAGACATTATCCATGAGAGGAATCTCAAAAAGTGACACTAGTGACAATAGGCAAATGCAGTTAGAACAACAGGTGACTATCACAAAAGAGATTCCTATGACATTATAGGGTGTTGCCCTCGAGTTATGATAAGATTCAATCGATGGATAAATGAGAAAAAGTAGCAAAGCAAAGAAGGAAAGAAACTATACATGTAGCTAGAAGGTTGCACTGCAAGATATAGCATTTGAAACAAGAGGCACCTATTTACTAGGTTTTCACCCTCTTGGCAGAGATTTTTTTTTCTTTTTTTTTGTATTTTTCTCTTTTTTAATTTTATTTTTGATTTTTGAGTTTTTCAATTTTTTTTGGTATTACCAAGGTGCCTATTGCTATGTTTTCACCTGGGTAATAATTTTTTTCAAGACCTTTTTCAATTTTTAGATATTTTGTAGGATATTTAAGTATATATAAAGAGCTTTTAGAACCAAATCAGCTATAGAACTGCTTCAGGTGAAGAGTGTTGATGGGCTCCTTGAGCACCTCTCCCTTAGCTACAGAAAGTTGGTAAGAACTAGATCTAGACACTATAGTGACTATGTAGGGACCAAGCCAATTGGGTTTGTACTTCCCTTTTTGTACCTATTGTTGCTAATTCTTAGGATTTTCTCTTAGAATGAGATCACCCAGTTGGAAGTCACATGGCTTAACTTTCTTATTGTAACTTCAAGACATACATTTCTAATAAGCTTGAAGATGATCACATGACACTTGCAATGTTCATCTAACAACACTAGCTCTTGAAGCTGAGATATTCTATAGCCATTTTCAGTAATGAGGCCCTTCATGGAGATTTTGAGAGTAGGGATCTCAACCTTGATTGGAAGTATAGCATCCACTCCATAGACCAATGAAAAGGGTGTTGTACCTATTGGAGTTCTAATACTTTCTCTATAAGCCCATAAAGATGGATTAATCTGAAGGTGCTAGTCCATTCTAGATTTGTTGAATGTGAAATGCAAGATCTTTAGGATTGCCTTGTTGGATGCCTCTGCTTGACCATTACCCTAGGGGTAATAGATAGAAGACTAGTGTTGCATGATTCTAAACTTTTTGCATAACTCCTTAAGATATTTATTTTTAAATTGTCCTTTATTGTCAATAATAATGGAGGAAGGTACACCATACCTGCATATGATGTAATTCATGATGAATGGAGCTACAATTTTTCCATTTGCTATAGAGAGAGGGACTACCTCCACCCACTTAGTGAAGTAGTCTATAACTATAATAATGAACTTATGTCCATTTGAAGAAGATGGGTGGATCTGACCTACAAGATCGAAGGCCCATTGTTGGAATAGCCACAGTGTGATAGATGGAATTAGCTCCTTAGCTAGAGCATGAATTAGATTCCCAAGGAGCTTAAATTGTTTGCAAGACTTGACATATTTGATTTCCTGTTGCTCCATATTTTCCCAATAGTAACCAACTCTAATAAGTTTACAAGCTAGTGTCAAGCTATTTGAGTGAGATCTTCAAATACCCTTATGGACGTTGATTAAAGAACACTTGGACTCAATAGGTTCTAGATACCTAAGGAGTGTTCTATTGAGACCTCTCCTAAACAAGTCATCGGAAATAATGGCATACTGTCATGTAGGTAGGAGTATATGTGATGGTAGTGGGATGAATTGTGTCCTACAATAGAATAGATCATCCAAGATTTAGGGGTATCATAGGCAGGGTAGAGTAACATTTCCACTAGGGACTCATGTCAAAGATCATTCTCTAGCATCTATAACAAGGAAGCAAGAGTAGCCATGGTATTAGCCATTTTTTTGTTTTCTTGAGGAACCTATTGAAAAGTGATATGAGCAAAATATTTCTTTAGATCATCCACCATACATTTATAAGGGATCAATTTATCATCTTTCATCTGATATACATCATTGACCCAGTTGATTATGAGTTGTGAATCACCAAAGATGTTCAACTAATCGACTCTCCATTCAACTACAAGCTTCATGCCATTAATGAGAGCTTCATATTTTGCAATATTGTTCATATAAGAAAATAGAATTTTGTATACCTTAGGAAGTGAATACCTCTATGGTGTTATGAATAGCAACCTAGCACCAGATCCTTGTTATGTGAAGGAATTGTCAAAGAACATCACCCAATTTTGGTGTGTGAGTTTTAGAATCGATTCATTAGGAAAATCAATGTTTAGTGGGAGACAAATTTGCATTGATGCTTCTGCTAGCTAATCATCAATTGCTTTTCCCTTGATAGCCTTTCATTCAACATACTAAATGTCAAACTCACTTAATATCATGACCCATTTAGCTAACGTTCTTGTTAGAGCTACTTTTCTGAGTGAGTACTTCAGTGGATCAATTCTCGCAAGCAGTTGTGTAGTATGGGCAAGCATGTAGTGTCTCAAATTTTGGGAAGAAAATATGACTACCATGCAAGCCTTCTCAATGATATTGTAATTCTTTTCATAGGAAATTAGTGTGTGACTCAAATAGTAAATGGCTCTTTCCTTGTTATCATTTTCCTCTTGAGCTAGCAAGATACCCAAAGACATCTTTGTTGTTGAGATGTAAAGAATAAGATGCTCCCCATGAATAGGAGGCATTAGGATCAATGGATTAACAAGGTATTGCTTTATCTATATTAAACTCTGATCACAATCTTGGATCTAGTTATATTTCACACCTTTATGCAAAGTCTTGGTAAAAGGTTGTGACCTATCAACTAGCTTTAAGATGAATCTACAAATGGGTTCGAGTCTTCCTGGTGAGCCCCTCATTTGACTGATATTATGAGGTGGAGGCATGTCCATGATTGCTTGAACTTTCTCTGGATCGACCTTGATTACTTTTGTAGACATAATGTAACCAAGTAATTTCCTAGATGTTACACCAAATACACATTTTTTTGGGATTAAGTCTTAGACTAAAATTCTCCATGTGATCTAGGATAGGTCCCAAATCCTAAAGGTGAGTGTGGAATTTTGTGCTCTTAACCAAAGTATCATTGACATAGTCTTCCATTATTTTATGCATCATGCCATGAAAAATTGTAGTGAATACCCTTTGATATGTAGCACCATCATTTTTCAGACCAAATGGCATCACGTTCCAATAGAAAGTTCCCCATGCACAAGTGGAAGTAGTCTTTTCCTAATCTTCTGGTGCAATTGCGATCAAATTATAACTAGAAAAACCATCCATGAGTGAGTACATCTCATATCCTGTCATCATGTCCACTATCATATCAATGTTAGGGAGTGGAAAATCATCCTTCAAACATGCTAAGTTCAAATCTCTAAAATCTATGCAAACTCTAATAGATTTTTTGTGCTTGGAGATTGGCACAATGTTTGATATCCATTCAACATAATCAATAGCATGGATGAAACCAACCTTCAAAAGTTTTTCCAATTCAGCTTTGATGAGCAATGCAACATGAGGATACATTTTCCTAAGCTTTAGTTTGACTGGTTTAACTCTTGGTGCAATAGACAAGTGATGCATAATGAGATCATGATCTAATCTTGGCATGTCTGACTATGTCCACACAAAGTTTATCTTTTTCTTTTGGAGATAGTGACTATGGAAGATGTATCAAGTGAGGCTATTCCTCTATTCCCAAGTTGATTGGTTGTGTTGGCTCTATCAACACTAATGATCTTTCCTAAAAATGACTAGGAAGTGCATTAATTATCTCATCCTTAGGCACCTTAGAGAGGTTTTCACCCTTAGATACATCTTTTATTTTTACTTTTTAAGGTTTTAACAATGCCACAATGTGGTTTTCACCACCAAACCTTTTATTTCTTTTATTTTTGATTGTATGACTAAGATATTTGATGTTAGCTTTAGTCATGTTGATGCTTTTTTAACTGGTGGAAGATGTTACTGGTTCGACAATGTTTAAGTAGCAGGCAAGAGCGTATTCATTTTGGAATGTGAGGACTTCACTAGATGCATTGGAATTCTAGTATATGAGCTTTGGATAGGTGAGTGAAAGAGATATGGTGGGTTCAAGTTCCTTCATGGTATAATCATTAAATGCTTGAACAAACAATTTGAGACCTAGAGTGGCCTCATCCATAAGTGTGTTCAAATGCCTTTGAGCACTAACATTGTCAATCGAAGACTTGAGGACACTATTTGGATAGGACTCATCTGACCTAACCCTAGACAAATCACCTACTTCAAGGAGGTTTTCATAGACATGAACTTGATCTATGTCTTTTTTGTAGTTGTTTTTGAGAGAGTCAAATTCATATTTTTAAGAATCTATAATGCATGGAGATAGACTATAGAATTCCCCAATAATGATAGGAACAAACTCTCCTTTAGCATCTAGATTTTTACAAAGGTACTCAATATGTAAAGCATGACTAGACTTTATTTGTTCTTGTTGGGTATGATGTGATCTGGTAGTATCCTTAGAAGAATCACCATCACCATTCATGGAACTGACACGTGTTACAAAGTCATCTAGTTTTGTAAAGGATTTAGCCAGATCATTAGGAATTGGATAAGGATAAGGATCCTCATTATCAGCATTGTCTTCATGGTCATTAGACTCAAGTTGTGACTCATGTTCAGATGAGCTCTTAGGTTCTAGTATGAATTTGTTACTCCCTATATGGAAGGGAATCTTCTTGAATCCTCGACAAGATGTCTCTTGATTCCTTCTAGCTATTGCTTTGACAGGATCAATCAGACCATTTTTGTTGCATCCAATAGGACCAAACCCTTGTAGCCAAAGAATTTCATGAGTCTAATACTGGGACCATACTTCTTAGGAGTAATTTCACAAGACTATTTGGTGAGGTCAACTGTAGTTTCCTCTTTGTAGATCCATGCAGCAATAGCTTAGTTTTCAGCTTCCTCTTCAAGAGGAATAGTATCTTTGACAAACGTGCTATCAAACATAGTTTGAAGTGTCAACACAAAAGGTCTCTTAATTTTAGATGGTCTCCATAGTGATGAGGTTACTCTAAAATAGATTTCAGAGATAAAATTGGTTCCATGTGATATTCACCCATTCCAATTTCCTTCAACTTGAGTGACTGCTCAATTTGCTTCAGCTTGTTATCATGACAGTCTGCAGATTCCCTATTATCAAGCACAAAGTTTTCAGCAGATTTTAGTATGTTATAGGTATAGCTAGTACTTGTAGGTGTGGTGACTTCAGAGCCATTTAATGATAATTTTATGCATTGATGGTAAGTGGGTAGCACAACACTCATCTCATGTATCCATGATCTTCCTGGAAAAATATTGTAAGTGAAGGGAATGTCAAGGACCTAGCAAGTGACATCCCTTTCTACAAGACCAACATGGAGAGGCAACACCACAAGACCCAAAGACTTTTGGTCAACTTCACCATACACTTTGATAGTGATCTTATGATGGGGATCAATGGAATCTTCATAATAGTTCAACTGTTTGAGTAGAGAAGTACAGATAATATTTAAACTAGCTCCATTATCAATGAGCACATGATGAACACATTTTTGGTGTATCATAACCTTAATGTTTAGAGGTTGATTATGTATATGACTAAATGAATTATCATCCTCCTTAGAGAAGGACATATATTAAGGTGAGGTCAAATGACCTACCATAGATTGGAACCTCTCAAGATCATGATCTTGAGGTACACTTTCCTCAGTGAGGACTTTGTTGAGAATCTACCTATGAGTGGGCAAGATTTTGAGCAACTCAAAGATTGTGATTTGAGCATTAGTTCACTGTAACTAATCAAGGATACTAGAGCTATTAGCCACAAAATTTGTTGCAAGTTTTGTTCCTTTTCCCAAAGGACCAGCAAGAGGTTTATCTTTGTGTTGTTCTAGATCAGGAGTAGAAGGCGTAGGGCCTTTGAGTACCAACTTGGCACGAGAATGTGTAAAATTGTTGGCACAAGATTGCAATGGTTCATTGTCATATGTATTAGAAGAAGGGCCCCTTAGAACAAATGGTGTCTTAGGTTTAGTTTTGTCTTGTTTTCCCTTGATGCTGATGAAATCATAGTACTCAGCATCCACGGTTTCAACCATGTGGACTATCTCATCATCATCATTAGAGTATGTATAGCTGATCTTGTTATGAGATTTATGTGTTGAAGTTTCTTCTTTTTTGTAAGATTGGAATGGATACTTGAAAGACTTGTGATCCGAGTTCTTGTTATGTCTATCCACAATAATGTCACCATTTTCAATCAAGTCTTGGACTTTGTGATGCAAGTTTATGTAGTTGCTAGTTTTGTGACCCTTGTTTTGGTGATATTCATAAAATGTGGTTTTATTCCACCATGGTGGTCATGATTGTGGATCATAAGGTCAAGAGTTATCAAATAGAGAAATAAGCTTTTTTTTAGGAAGGTCTTATAGACCACATCCAAAGGTTCACCAAGAGTTGTATACTCTTGTCTTGGGCATGAGACCCAAGAGGTGTTCTTCAATTTTTTTTCCAAATGTCATATTGTCAGAAGGAGGCTTCTCTACATTCTTGGATGCTTTGAGATTATCTGTAAGATTGAAGGCTTCCTTAGTAGGTTTAGGAGTGATGTTGTAAACAACCCCATCATGTACAACCTCTTGGTTTTTGTTCACATACTTAGGTTTTTCCTTGTTAGCGGTGGATCCTTGTTTTGTGTCTTTTTGAAGGGTAAGTTCACCCTTTTTTACCATGAATTCTTCTATACAAATAACTTGTGTGACCATGTCTTCAAAGGTGCGTGGACCTTGAAGTTGAACTCTATACCCAAAATTAGGTAGGAGGTTATTAGTGAAGATATCAAGCTTTTCTATTCTAGGGATCTTTCATGAATATTTGGTGTAAAGTTGTCTCCATCTCTAAAGGAATGTGAGGAAAGGTTCCCCAACTTTATATTTAAGGTTACATAAGTCTCAAATGTTAACCAAGTGTTGTATGTTGTGAGAGTACTATTGGACAAATAGGTTAGTGATCTTGTCAAACATTTTGATACCAGTAGGCAAGTGTGAAAACCACTCCATAGCTTGACCACATAGACTTCTTGGGAATAGATGCATGAGATATGTTTGATTATGCATAAATTCCATAGACAAGGCCTCAAATTCCCACAAATGATCTTGAGGATTGGTACTTCCAAAGTATTTATCATACGTAGGTAACTCAACTCCTCTTGGAAAAGGAGGCATGTCTATACTCTTGTCAAATGGGAATGGACAAAGAGCATCTAAGGTGTATGTTTTTGTAGGTTTTTCTTTATCACACATCATTTGAGTTATTTGGTCTTGTATGATCATAAATTTATTTTGTAATTTGGAAGTTTAGTTTCCTCTTTAGGTGTAATGATAGTTTCCATTTTAAAGTGATGAGGTAGCTTAGCTCCCTCTTCAGCAAGTTTGTGAAAGTATTTCTCTTTCTCTTCGTTAAGCAAGATTTCCATGACCTTTTGGAAGTTTTTGTATTTATGACACTTTTTGATGTGTTCAGGAAGTATTTCCGCCTCTTCCTCATTTTCATAAGTGATTTGTCTCTCATTCCTAGTTTGGTCTTGGTCTCTACTATGTTCACCATGTTCAGATTTGTGATCAGCCATTGTAGGAATGTGAATGATTTTAGTATGTTTTGATTGGAAAGGTCATCTAAATAAGAATTTAGCTATGCTATTTGGAGATGTAGGACCTTTTCTAGTTTTGGGATCCTCTTGATACAAGGGGTTCCTAGTTTGTTGTAAGTTGATAGAGAATGTTCTCTAAACATGAGGTGATCTAATAGGTGAAGCAGATTGTGAATACTCCTCACTAGATGAACTAGACATAGACCATGTATGAACTAGAAAGTGACCTCTACTATGATTATGACCCCTAGTTCTACCTCATCAAAATCTAAGAGGATAAAACACATTTTTGCTTCTTTTTGCCATAGTCATAGACAAGGAGAAGAAGCAAGAACCTAAACAAGGACCATAATAGAATGTAGTCTCAAAGAAACAAGATAAGAGTGTTGTATACTAAGGTACAAGTCATCTAAGTAATGGCTAGAATAGCTAAATATTATGACTATTATGACACTAAGTATGACAAGCACTAAAGGACAAGAGCAAGATAACTAGGAGACAAGCCTAGCTAAAGTATAGCTCACAAGTCATTAGCTAAGCAAGATGTTGCTATTTGAGACTATTTGTAGATAGAAAAGAGGTAAAAAGTTGTAGGTATAGAGTAGACTCAGAGCACAGATAGCTCTAACAGATAGTTTTGAAAATTTTAAGGCAAGATCTTGCATGAAGATTCCTAGGGAGCTATGTGATATAGTACAAAGAACCAAGCGAAGACTTATATCAAAAATTTTTGACTAGGTTTCTCATCTAAGGACTTGTATAGAGCCACATGAGAATGTGCTAAACTGACAAGAAGATAGGATTCTAAGAAAAAGGACAAGGTTGCAATATCTTGCATGTATATTTGCACAAGACTATGCAAAAACCTAGATAGGGTTGCATGAAGAAGTGCTAACTCAAAAGGTACTCGCACAAAATTTTGCAAAATTGGGCACGAAAATAGAGAATAGACTAACAATTGAGACTAAAGCTTGAAGAGATTTTGAAGGTTTTAGACTATTTTGGATAGAATTTTGGTTGTTTTGATAGATTTTAGATAGATAACAAGGTTGGTTTTCAAGTTGTTAAACAAGATTTGGTTTTGAACAAGACAGGTTTGTTTTCAAAAAGACACGGGAATCAAGTAGTACTCAAGTACAATCCAATCAAGGACAAAGCAACCTAGAGGGATGGGAGACTCTTGAATTTTAGTTTGTTTAGATAGGTTTGGACAAGTCTAAGACTTGATAAAAAACACACTTTATCCCTATAACCAAGAATGGTAGAGGAAGCAAAACCTTTGCCCCACAACTTATTTGCATGTGTTCACCTTACATAGTCATGTCACCCCACTAGAGGGCACTCATGTTATTGGTGTATTCCAAGGGCTCAATAACATATATGCTAAATGAACACCCTTGTGGTAGGGGTCAAGCATGAATACCACCTTTTGACACCCAAGTACATGCCTATGGTGAGTTCTACAAGAGAGATTCTTCCCCCTCCTTACACAAAGATTATGCCCCCTTTTGGAGGTGAATTGGGTAGCAACTATCTAAAAAGTTTTTACTTGGATTCTGTTCATATTAACCCTTGGTCACTTTGCAAGTGAAGTTAAGGCCAATAGCCCACACTAGCATCTGTAAGTGCACACAATTGACTAGCAAGATTGGGGCTAGCGCTAGCCAATGTAGTTTATAGAGCCTCTTCTTGATATGCAATATTAGAATGAAGAAGAGGAAATTAATATGGCTTTGAAATTTTTTTATCTACACAGCTTCTTTATTATAGTCAGCTAGAATCTCTAGCAAAAGTAGTATGCTCACTTGGGTTGTTCTCAAAGGTTGGATCACTCCGGTAGGCCCTCTAAGGGTTGACTCAAGCTGGTGGTTCAGATCTAAGGGTCTAAGTTTCTGATTTCCCTCAAGAGGAAATAACATATTCCTCTACCTTATCACCTCACCCAAACATGTAAGACATGTTAATTAATTAGTTAACTTAATCGATCCAAACTTGTCCTTTCTCAAGATTTTGATTCCCTAAAGGGAAATCATCATCCCTTCATAGAAGAGTACTTGTACTAGAGAACCACTAACTTGCTTTCCTCCCTCAAATGCAATCTTTAAGAGGCTTCTAGGTTTCTAATTTACCTTTGGTCATGACCTGTAAGTGGTAAAGAGCATACTCCCCTATTCCCCTATCTTGCACCCTACAAAGTTCACAAGCCCTAATTATACTATGTGTGGAAAGAAAAAAGAAGACATGACATTTAAAGTGAGTTTTAAATTGGTCTTTGACATGTATTTCTTTGGTAATTGTCCTATAATCACATAGTCAGTACATGTTTCAAGTTTTTTTGGTAATGGTGTCTATTACCATTTTTTGCCTCCCGCCAAAAAAAATTTGAACTTTGAATGCAACCCCACCCAATAGCTACTTCCCATCTTCTATATTATTTGAATACCCAGGAAATATGAAAAAACAAATGTTTAAAGCCTTAGGTTATATTTTATTTCCTAAGTGACTATGCACTTTAATATTTCTGTGGTTCTGCAATTTTCTACATTGTCAGATCTTGTCCAGATCCACGGTAGGCACTTTCTCGCATTTTCCAAATGCACGACCTTTACGTAATGCAAGGAAGCCCCTTTGTGACGCGTGGCAAGTGGGTCTATTTATAATGCCCTGTCTAGAGATCCTTGGAAACAAGGATGAAATACAAGCCAAGAATTTTTATCTTTTTACAAATATGAATGCACATGACAACATCATATAGGGCTCACAAAGATCGCAACGGAAGACTTCACCACAATCCTAGCAACCAATGAATCTCCAAACACCACTACCAAATTGACACACACAAACAAAGTCAACAATGAAAATGCACATGATGAGGGCTCAAGAAATGACCACTGATCAACAAAACACCAAGTTGGGGTAAACCGCAAAATCTTGAAATTCGGCTAAGCCTGAAATTTTGAAGCCTTGAAAATTGGCTAAGTCTAGATTTCTGAAGCCTTGGAATTTCCTAGAATATTTATCTTGTCTTCGAGAGGTCTAAAACCTATCTCAAAAGATTCATCGCATATATTAAAATATATCTTAAGTATAAGTTTTATACTTAGATGATATATTTTGAACCCCTAGAAAATCTGTTTTGAACTAGGAAGGTGTAAAAACCAAAAGGGTGTCCAAAACCAACTTCCCAACTAACATCTGACAAGCCAAGATAGCCCCTATTTCTCATGTGAGAAAGAAAATTGGTCTTGAGTTTTGCGCGAGATCTTTCACCACTGCGCGCGAGAAAGTGTGTTGTTTCGCATGAGGACTATTGAGCATCATGTGAGGGCTTTCACTCTTGCGTGAGGATTCCCTATGCATCGCATGAAGATTTACATTATCGCACGAGGAACTACCTTTCCACATGAGAAGAAAAATTAGCACGACAATCAAACACAAACAAAAAGCTTAGAAACAAGGAAACCTCCACACCGGGGAGTACCAAATCCACGCAAATCAAGGAATGAACACTCGAGAGAAACAATAGAAAGGAAAGAGGAACATCTATCCATCTAAACCATAGTAGCAAAGCACATACTGAAATAAACATCACAGTGAACATAAGCAACATCACAATGTATTGAAATACCAAAAGAAACTAAACAACCAAATTAAGTGCGCGGTTCCTCCCAACTATTAATAGCATCATAAGACCATCATGGGTCTTGGCCATCCCCCGCGCATAACATTTCAAGCCACCGACTAGATTTTTGTTACTATCATAATAGGGACGTCACTACTACAACATGCAACAAAAAAAAGCATAAGGAAATCTAACCTGCTAATAGTAAAGCATCAGATAATCCTACAAGTAGATAACATCACCTATTACATGATGAACATCAATAAGCAAAATATATGCTACTACAACAATTCACATCATCTAATCATATGCTAAACATCATAATATGGGAATGTGTCAAATAAACTAACATCATCTAAACATGATATCCAAGCATTCCAATGAAAGCATAAATCACAAGAAGGCATACTCTAGAACCTGAAGTACTAAGTGAAAACATCCAGCAACGATCACACTAGGGCAAAAGACCATCTCTGTAAACCAGTCCCTAGTAGTGGTGAAGGTAGCTACACCTCCCAACTACATGGAACCCATAGGTCCACACTGACCATGCTGATGGAGATAAATATCCAACTACAAACACACATAAAGCACAACATCCATGGCTAACATTCATGCCAGATAGTATGATGGATGCAACCAAGAACCTAAGACAATGCAAGGAGTAAAGGTCTTGCTCAGACACTAAAAAGGCTGCTAAGTAGGGGCTGACATCATGGAGAGTCACTTGGCAACGAAAAACCCAAGCTTGGATCGTGTGGATTCAGCATCCCTCAACGGAATGGCTCGGCACAACATTTTATTATCTTAAATTTTATAACTAGTCACACATTTTCTTTAATTAATTATCACTTATTTAAAACTTCATATCCTTTGCTAACCCTCAGGGCACAATGATCACTAGGCTGTGAGATAGAAGCCCCCTCCATATGCTACCCTACCCTACCCATGCTCATCCTACAACAAGTGCCCGTGGGCATGCATACTCCCATCCCAATCCCAATGATCATAACTTTCAGCAAATCCATGAAAGATTGGGCCTCGCAAGTCACCCAATAAATGTATGCGCACATACTTGTGTGTGGCGCACCACCATCACGAAGATAAAAACACAAGGACGGGAATGAGAACAAAATACAAAGAAAACAACCAACTAAAAGCAACATAGGAAGGATGGATTCTACATGAATCCCAAAGCCAATAAAACCATACATCATGAAAACACTCAACCAGCCTCAATTCAAGAGTTTGGACTCTACACAAATCCCAATGATGTAACAAGACCAAACATCATGAACTCACTCAACTGGCCTCAATCTGAGAGTATGGATTCTACAGGAATCCTAGCATTCACAAAACAAAAGTAAAGGTCTAAAAGAAACAATAACACCAAGTATAAAATCACTCAATCGAACACAATGTCGAGAGTACAGATGCAACATGCATCCCAATGCAACATAAAAGTGCAGAAGTGGCCTGAATGATATCCAAATCGATCATCCAATTCCATAACTCACATTATGCTAAGAAAACCCTAGAAAATAGGGTGGCATGCAAAATGAGCTAAAAATTCCAAAATTTGGAAAACTATCAAAATTAAAACCCATTTGACCTTTGGGCTCAAAAATCCCAAAAATCCAAAAATAAATGGAATCGAACACCGTATCAAAAATGGCCAGCATAATGGTGCAAAACTCCAAACCCTCATCCCAAAAACATGGAAATGTTCATACCCACCCAACTAGGTAGAACTAACATACAGAAACAAAGGGGAACACTAGTTCTCAGCCTCCAAACAAATGGCTACTAAAAACAAAAGCAAAACTAGAGCCGAAACAATAAAATGAGAAAGCCCTACCTCACAGCCAAAAGGGCAAAATGAAAAGCTGAACCAAAAAATAAAATGCTCGCAGAAGTGGCTAAAAATCATGGCAATCCAAGGTTTCCTAAAGCTAGATCCAATGAGCTCAACCTGGTGATGATCCCATGCCTGTAGCTCCCACAAAAAACAAAACAAAAAACCCTCATGAAGAGGATTTTGGGTTTTACTCTCCAACTTTCCAATTCGAAAGTGAGAAGTGAGGAATTAAATTCCTTTTTGGATACTTATTTACTTTTTGAGTGAATAATCGATTAGGGAAAATAACCAGCCAACCTAGTTAAAATCTGAATCGACCCAAATGAAAATAGGCTATTCCTATAAATAGGAATTCATCTATGGCAAAGCTGCCAGAAATTAAAATAAATCAATTAAAAATCCCAAAAACCCAAAAAAACACATAAATCTCCATAATGAATTTCGCAACAATGTGAACCTCTAAATGCACAGACAGACTTACTGGTCTGATCACATAATGCAAATGAGTTTGGATTTAATAATCATCGAAAGGTTTAAATTAAACATTTAATTAAGGATACGTCGACCATACCAGGATAACTAACTCCTTGTGCCCCTGCTAGGGATATAAATCCTACACACTAAACAACATGATCAAGTGCAATTGCATATATTAATATAGCCGAAGCAATAAATGCATTAAATCACCTAATTTAACCATTTTTTAATTTATATTAAAATAATCTATTTACATCACTCACGTTCACATAACACATACAACACAGGAGTGAAGTAAATAACCATAGCATTAAATCCATCACCTAACATAATCAGAGGTATGTCCAAATACTAGATAACCAAATATCATCATAAAAACACACTGTCATCTCAAAATGGCATCATCATGCAATATGATTAACTAAACAACATAGTAGTCTAATATCTATGATACTGAAATTGAGGTATAACATTTGACCCTCGAGTCATCTCAAATGTAAACATAACATGAGTAACAAATATCTCTCTAATCAGAAATATAACAAGGTAAATGTCAGAAGCACAAAACCAAAGAATCCAACATGAACAGTCCATTTTAATTACTTAAGCATTCAATAATGATTGATTACTCTGCATTAAAATGGCATTTAAAACACATAAACAACCATAGTCATAAACATGATTAACCACTGCTATAGGAACCTAGTCCAATGTAGCATGGTAATAGTACATAGTGCAATCTTTGCACACATCTCAAGGTAATCATGAAACAACCTCATGATACCACATCGATCCTGGTAACCACTGGCACAAACTTCAGTGAACCATAAATCACATCATAATCTCATAGATCAGTCAAAAGCATAATCAAAGCAACTGATATAGAAACATAAATCAAAAAACCTCAACGGTGTAGATCACTCATGGTCACAATCATGATCCCATCACAATAAAATATCAACAAGGTTGCATCCATCAGGATGACTTATAGAAGTCAAATGGAAGAGGCACTACATTGTCTCCTTTGGAGCCACTGCAGACAAGGTGGCTGGTTGAGCTGGCATTTCAATTGGTGCTCACTTTTTGGCATTCTGAGCTTCGTCAGACATTCTAATAGTGCGGGGAAGCGCTTGGGTGACGTGTGTCCAAGTGACTTCATAGTGGGTGTTCACAGAGATTCAAAATGCATGTGTTACGAGCACCGTCAGATCTTCAATGATCAATGAGTGACACATGCCCACAAGATAAAGTTGCAAGAAGATTAAGGAATGAGAGCATGCCCCTTTGTGACACCTATCCCATGATCTCACATGTTCTTGATCATACCTTCCACTATTAGATCTTTGAGGATCAACAGTTGGCACATCTCTACATTATCAAGATGTGAGGGTTTTAATTATTGCGGGCAAGCACCCTAGTGACATTTATCCCAAATGACATCATGAGCCCGCCCTTCTTGTAGGGAGATACATGATGAGTTCTGACTGTCTGATGAGAATAGATCCACAACCGAGGCTTCCTCGCATTATCAAAATGTGAAGACTTTAAGAAATGCAAGCAAGTGCTTTGCCACCATGTGTCTTTGTGGGGTCTATCTCTCCATGAGTCGTCAGGTGTTTCCAGTTGGATGCTAGGTGTTGTCAAGTGTGGTATGAGTTGCTGAGGTGGTGCCAAGTGTCATGGGCCTGGTATATGAGAAAGCGTAGAATACAGAAGATCTTTTTGATCATTGATCTCTCAGAGATCAATGATCAAGGCTTTCCCACTTTATGGAGTTGTGGGGAAGTTAAAAAATATAGGAAAGCACCTACAGGACACGTGTCCTTGCAGGCCTGGCCAAAGTATTAACAAGGGAGGTAGTGTAGTTAGAGCTAGTAGTTATGTAACATCAAGGTCAAGATTTTGAGGAGGTGGCACAGTTAGTTGGTCAACTGCGTGTAGACTTTGTGGGGTGGCAAAACAAAAGAGGATCATTGGTCCACATGGCTCATCCTGGTGCCAGAATTTAGTTGACTGTTTCACCTTGCTGATTCATGAGCTAGAAATAGGGGAAATCAAGGTTTGTTGCACGATCTAATCCTTGTGATCAATGCCAACCACTCTTGTATGAATGCTGAACTCAGTGAATGTGGGAAAACACTCCACCATCTCTGATCTGATCCATCTACCTGGTCAAAACCATTTAATGACATCATTTCTATCTTCTCAGGCCCCTGTTTCCATAGAGATTAGATATCATTGCATCTGGATCTATGCTCAGATCAGATTTGCATCTAGATCTCCATGATTATTCTCTATGGGACTTAATGGTAGTGGTTGTGGAGTAACTTCAGTTAGAGGACATCTCAGTTATGCCTGAACTATAAAGGTAATTTTTGTAGATTTTTGAAAAGGTTGACTCTTCTCTGACTTCTTTGATATTGCTCTGCAATTTCATGTGTAAATTCCCTTTACCTCTAAACTATATGACATTTTGCCTTATCTCTTCCAACCATTAATGTGAAAGTGCAAGAACTATTTGCCTCTCATTGGTGTTTTGTAGAGATCTGCAATCTGCATGATTGTATCTCCTTTGGCCTATGAGTGATACATAAGTGAATCTTCTCTTTCCTTGTGTCATTTATTTTGGTTTCCTGATCTGCATCCGATTGTTAGATTAAAACAAGTCTAAATGTGTATATTTTTTGGTGTCATGATGGTTCAATAGTGCATGTATGGGTGGAGATTGGCTCGAACACTCTATTTTGGTGCATCACCCCCTTAGGTTAGAATAGGTAGATTTTCTTTTCATGCATTTCTTCTCCCTTTTCCTCTCCAAGAGTAGTTAGGTGCACCTTGATAGGAAAGGAAGCTAGCCTTCTCTGGAGACTCAACCTCATAGTTCAAGTCCTACAGCTTGGAGGTTGTTTCCATGTTTCACAAGGTTGTCCTTAGGTAAAAACTTTGGACAAGGGTGCAAACCTCTGTGACAACAATTTTTGGCATGCCCGGTGGGACAAAAAATTAAAAAATTTCAAGTCTACTTGTGTCAAAAAGAATATTTCAAGATTAATACTAAAGAAATAGTACTAGCTTTAGTGTTCAAGCCTTCAAGAGGTCCATTCTTCAAATACTTGGTGAATTTGAGCTCAAATACATTAGGTTCTAGACCAAAGTTGCAGTAATTCATGCCCAAGGCTGAAACAAGGGCATCTTCTAGAGGTAAATTTCAGTACCAAGAACTTTCATTTTCAAATCCTAGAAGAAGGAAGAAGATTAAAGTATCTTTATCACCAGTTAGGAGTGCAATAGTAACAAATACCCTTGCAAAATCTATCTCTACTCCTCCTATTGTTAGATCTCAGCTCAGATTACCATCAGCGCATATCAATAGATCATTGGTCTATATGGCACAACCTAGAGCCCATACTTTTGCCACCTTTAATGGTGGAAGTCCTCTTTCATTGGATCAAAGATGTGACATACCAATAGCTACACTCAAAAGCATACCAGAGTTTACTGGTGAAACTTCTATCTCTCCCTCAAAACACATTCAAGAGGTTGCAAATGTTTGTAATATCCATGGTATTACAAAAGATGATGTTGCAGTTAGGCTTCTAGCCTCATCTTTGAAAGGAAAAACACTACAGTGGTATAGAGGTTTGGCTCATGGTTCTATAACATATTGGGATGGATTAAGAGCAGGATTATGTAAACACTTTGAGGAAAAAAGTGACTATTTATCACTTTTAGAATAGTTGACTACTATAAAAAGAGCCCCACATGAATGTATGACTGATTTCAACTATAGATTTCAAAAGACATGGGATAGAATACCTACTTCAGTAAAACCTACCCCACGTAATGCCTTCCTGCATTACCTCCAAGCTCTTAACAGTGACATTGCCACTACAATCCAAACTATGGGAGGAGATACCTTGCCTAATGCTTATGTCATAGTAATAAAGTCAAAAAATATCCTAATACAAGGAGGCAAGCTAGCTCCAAGGCCTCCCATGCCTTTCTTTCCTGATGTCCCAAATCATCAACTAGAAGTGGCTCCTCTTCCCACAACTTCCACATCACAATTCCTTTCTCTAGTCCCTTAAGCTTCCACATCTTCAAATGGAATAGATGAAATCAAGGAGATGATGCAATCTATGATGTTGAACATAGATAAAAGATTGCAGGGCCAAGAAAAGAAACTGGAGGATAGTTTCTCTGTGATACAGAAGGTGGTGACTTTAGAAAGATAGCAAGCTCAAGGTAGTAAGGCTTATCAATTGTAACATCAAAATCTGAATAGTGGGAGGCCTCCAAATCATAATTATGGGAATAATTCTTTTGATCAGAATAGGCAGAGCAGCCATGCTTCAACCTCAAATGTGAACCAAAGTAGGGCCATAGTCCCTCAAAACAACATGGCCCAAGATTAGGATTTTTTTCCTTCTTGTAACTACTCCTATGCTCGTTGCATGTGTTAGAAGGCTGAATCTTATTTTTCTTTGACCATCCAAGAGCCTAGAATGGGACAATCATACAAGGAGGACCAATTTAAAGAGGCTTCATATATGCAGGGACAAGGTGATTGCTCCTTTATGAATCATCAAATAGAGGAACATTGTAATGTAAACCAGGATTCCATTGCTTACAATACTAAGAGAAAAAGAAGAGCTATTGAAGATGCTACCCCTCCTCTTCCTAATCAAGCCTTGACTTCAAATGCAATACCCCATGAACAAGTAGTAAATGATTCTTTAAATAACCCTCAGCAGAAGGGGCAAAATCATGGCAGAAAGAATGTAAATGATCCTCGGGTTGTTCCACCTCAATCTCCTACAAATGCAGCTCCCAAGGTTTCTATTAAAACACCTATTGTACCATTCAGTGTGGTAGAACAAATAAAGAAGACAAATGTGAATATTTCTATGTGGGATGCTGTTGCTACTATACCCATGCAAAAGAGGTTGTTGCAACAAGAATTGGAAAGCATTGAACCTAAGGATCAACCACCCAGAATGGAAAGTGCCACAAGCCTAGTACAACCATCAAGGGAGGAAAAAACAAGTAAAAAGGTTAGACCCCCTCCATTTTATGTTTCTTTAATTATAGGGGATAAACTAGTCCACAATTGCATGATTGATTCAGGGGCTAGTAGTTCAATAATGCCTAGGTGTGTTGTTGATGCTTTGGAAATGAAGTATGAACCCATTATTAGGGATGTGTTATAGTTGGATGGTCATACTTTCAAGATTTTAGGGATCCTTAGGAATATGAAAATGGCCCTACATGCATGCCCTAGTTGTACTATAACTCAAGATATATCCGTTCCTGAAGTCAAGCCACATTTTGCCATCTATCTGTCAAGAGATTTTACTGCCCAAATAGGTGGTTACATATCTTCTAATTGGTCATATATGTTTTTTAGAACAAGATATGGGGCCAAATCTTCAATTAGAGTAGAGCCTCTATCCCTACATCATACCAAACCCTACACCCCTAATCTCATCAACATGAATTGCACTATCCTAGAAGTGGATAAGAATGACATAGTGAATGAGCCTACTACTTTACTAGTAGAGATACCTAATTTTCTCTTAGATGAATGGGCTAATGCATATCAATTTGATCCTATGTTAGAAGCCCTTGAGATAGGCCTTAGTACATATTGTATCTTAGAGAAAGATGCTCTAGTCCCCAATCTTGTGGAGAATAAAGAAGATATGAGTGGGATATGGAGTATGTACTTTTATGGCTCAAGAAATAAGAATAGATCAAGGGCTGGCATGATGTTGATTTCTCCTGCACAAGTGAGATATTGCTTCTCCTTTAGGCTCTAGTTCAGTTGCACTAACAATGTGGCCGAGTATGAATCTTTGATTCAAGGTCTCCTACTTGCTCAGAAAAGAGGAATCCAAGCCTTAAGGGTATATGGAGATAGTGAGTTGGTGGTTAATCAAGTGAGAAATCAAAATACCACCAAGAATGGTTTGCTCAAGTCTTATAAACATAGGGTATGAGATTTTCTTGAAGGTTTCAATGCATTTAATATTCAAAGCATCCCTAGAAAAGAAAAATAGACATGCTAATAGACTTGCAGCAATTGGTGCATCTCATGATGTGCCAAGGAATCTTGAGAAGGAGAAGAAGCAACAAATTAGGATGGTAGTAAGGCCTGCCATCCCTGACAACAACATCCATTGGCAAGTGTTTGAATCTGATGAAAAAATTGTAAGCTTCTTGCAGAATGAAGCAAAATTTTTAGATAGAAACTAGTCAAGACTGCAAGATCAGTATGGTGATCAAATCGTTAATCTCAGTTCCAAAAAATTGCCTAAGGGTCTCATCACCTTAGAGAGTGTTTTTAATCTTGATGACCAAGTAAGAGGTAGAGTCATGAACCTAGCTACTGACAAAGATAATCACATTCTAGTTATGGTTGCTGATGGAAAGTCCTTAAACATGGGGAAGGTATGTTTTGAGATTGAGCAAAAAAGTTTTATTCATCTATGTCAAGAATTTAATGATATATTTTCCTAGACATATGATGATTTAAAGGGTTTTGACCCAATTTTGTTTCAGCATACCATAGATTTAATTGATAATGTCAAACCAGTAAGACAAAAATAGAGGCCAGTGAATCCCAAGATTGAACCCTTAATGAGAAAAGAGCTATCTAAATTGATTGAGGCCAATATAATTTTCCCCATCAAGCACTCATCATAGGTAGCAAACCTTGTCCCTGTTAGGAAGAAGAATGGAGAAATTAGATTGTGTGTGGACTTTAGGGACCTTAACCAAGCTTCCCTTAAAGATCATCATCCTCTCCCTTCCATGGAGTAGATTTTATACAAGGTTAGTGGTTCAAGGAGGTTTTCATTTCTTGATGGATTTTCTGGCTACAATCAAGTGCTGGTCAAGGAGTCTAATAGGTACAAGACTACATTTACCACCAAGTGGGGTACCTATGCTTATTTTAAGATGCCATTTGGGCTAACCAATGCAGGTGCTACATTTCAAAAGGCAATGGAGATGGCCTTCAAAAGCATGATTGAAAAGTTTGTATTAGTTTACCTTGATGATATAACAGTGTATTCAAAGAATGTAGGAGATCATTTTGATCATTTAAGGTAGGTGTTTTCAAGGTGTAGAGAGTTTGGGGTATCCCTTAACCCAAGCAAGTGTGTCTTTGCCACCAATCAAGGAAAATTATTGGGACACATTGTATTTGAGGATGGTTTAACCATTGATCTAGAAAGAACAAAAGCAATACTTGCTCTCCCTCTTCCTAAGCATAAGAAAGGGTTGCAAAGTATCCTTGGTAGGATAAATTTTGTGAGAAGATTTATCCCTAATCTTGCCACCATGGTAAAACCCCTTA
Organism: Cupressus sempervirens; assembly: GCA_028749045.1. NCBI lineage: Eukaryota > Viridiplantae > Streptophyta > Pinopsida > Cupressales > Cupressaceae > Cupressus > Cupressus sempervirens. The sequence continues at coordinate 195,964,553 of CM053788.1, forward strand.
CGACTATGCTCAAGAAAAGTATGGTTTTTGCATGGACCAAGGAAGGGAAGGAAATTTTTGAAAAGATCAAGGTAGCCATAGCCTCGGCCCCTACTCTCATGAATCCAAACTTTGAAAAGGATTTCATCCTTTATACCCTAGGTGGTGAGTCAAGTATTTCTGTTGTCTTGACTCAAAAAAATGATAAAGATGAAAAGCAACCAATAGCCTTCTTTAGTGAAGGGCTTAAAGAGTATGAAGAAAAATATAGCTATGTAGAGAAGCAAGCCCTTGCAGTTGTTAGATCTTTAAAGAAATTTAGACACCTCCTGTCTCATAATAAAGTTCATCTGTTAGTACCCCATACTAGTGTGAAAGATTTTCTTTTGAGCAAATATATTAGTGATAAGAGAGCTGGTTGGATTACTAAAGTAATGGAATATGATGTTGACATCTAGATCACTAAGTTAGTAAGAGGGAAAGGGTTGTGTAAATAGATGATATCACCTCAGGAAATAGATGAAGAAGCTATTATGATACTAATAGAGCAACAAGAAGCAAGAAATGATGACCCAAGGAACTAGATGGATGATATGAAGAGTTTCTTATTAGGCAATGGATACCCTCAAGAATTAGATAGAGCTAAAAAGAGATAGTATAGGTTATAGTCAATTTCTTATGTTATAGTTGATGGTATCCTTTTCAGGAAAGATTTGAATGGAGCCCTATTAAGGTGCATTGACAAGGGCTAGGCTGAAAGAATGATCAGAGAACTTCATGATGGTCTTGATGGTGGTCACTTCTCAGCAAGGACAACTACAATGAAGGTCATGAGGGCTGGTTACTACTGGCCATCCCTATTCCATGATTTTCATAGGTATGTGAGGAAATGTGAAAATGTGCTTTCTTCTCTGGCAAGTAGAAGCTTGCAGCTCTTCCTCCTCATCCCATTTAGGTAGACCAGCCTTTTGCTCAATGGGATTGGATTTCATAGGCCCTATTAATCCTCCTTCTAGTTCTAGTCACAAATGGATTTTAGCTACTACAGATTACTTCACCAGATGGATAGAGGTAGTTGCATTGAAGGACACCACATAATCTTCAGTTGTTGAGTTCCTTGATAGAATTGTGACTAGGTTTGGTTCCCTTTCAACCATTATTTCAGATAATGCAAAATCTTTTGTAGGAGCTTAGATTTGTGCATGGGCAGTTGACCATAATATTTACTTAAGCACCTTCTCAAACTACTATCCCCAGGGAAATGGTTTGGCTGAGTCCTCCAACAAAAACCTGATTAGGATTATGAAAAGAACTATAGAGGATAACTAGAGGTGTTGGCATCAAAAGTTGAGGACTACACTATGGGCTGATAGAAAAACACTCAAGAGGTCAATAGGGAATTCACCATTTATGTTGGTATATGGTAGAGAAGCAAGGCTTCCAATTTCATTAGAAGTCCCATCCATAGAGCTAGCTCATCAGTTGGAGTTAATTGAAGATGATGCCATGACAGTGAGAATGGCAGAGTTGATGGAGCTGAAAGAGAAGAGAAGTCAAGCTATACAGACCCTAGAGACACATCAACAGTAGGTAAAAAAGAGTTTTGATAGGAAGGCTAGGGTCAAAACCTTTAGAGAGGGTGACTTAGTTTTAAAGTGGGATGTAGATAGAGAAAAACTAGGGAGACACTCAAAATTTGATGCACTGTGGAGTGGTCCCTATCTGATTGTCATTTGCAAGCAAGCCAATGCTTTTCAACTAAGTAGGCCTAGTGGTGAAATCTTGCCTATCCTAGTCAAAGATCTATCTTAAACCATGTTTTTGATAGGGCTTGAATTTCCTGTACATATTAGAGTAGTTTCCTTCTATTGTTTTCAACTTCTAAGAAGTGTGTGAGCACATGTATTTTGTCGAGTTACAGAGTTGCAGAGATAGAGATTTTTGGAGTTTTTCTACTGTAGAGGAAGGGTTAGGGGTTTGCTATACACTGATCCACATCATTCTGACTCTATAGCCTAATGGATGCATAGGGCCACTGGTTATGTGCATAGCTGGCTTGCATCCCCTCTGAGTCGCCATAAATGTTACCATTTTTTGCCTCCCGCCAAAAAAAATTTGAACTTTGAATGCAAGCCCATCCAATGGCTACTTCCCATCTTCTATATTATTTGAATCCTCGAGAAATACAAAAAAACAAATGTTTAAAGCCTTAGGCTATATTTTATTTCCTAAGCGACCGTGCACTTTAATATTTTTGCAGTCCTGTAACTTTTCGTGCCATCAGATCTTTCCCCTTTCCACGGTAGGTGTTTTCTTACATTTTCCAAATTCACGACCTTTATGTAATGCAGCTGCGTGGTAGGTGGGTCCATCTCCTTTGGAGAAATTGCATACAAGGCAGCTAGCTAAGCTAGGGTTTAAATTGGTGCTCGCTTTCCTGCATTCTGAGCTTTGTCAGACTTTCTAATAGTGTGGGGAAGCACTTTGGTGATGCATGTTCAGGTGATATCATGGTGGGTGTTTGCAGAGATTCAAAATGCACATGTTATGAGCACCGTCAGATCTTCAAGGATCAATAGTTGGTGCATGCTCACAAGATAAAGTTACAAAAAGATTAAGGAATGCAGGCATGCCCCTTCGTGACACCTATCCCGTGACCTCACATGTTCTTGATCGTACCTTCCACTATTAGATCTTCAAGGATCAACGACTGGTGCATCCACATATTATCAAGATGCGATGGTTTTAATTATTGTAGGCAAGTGCCCTAGTGACACCTATCCCAAATGATGTCATAGGCTTTCCCTTCTTGTAGGGAGATACATGATGAGTTTCGACCGTATAATGCGAACAGATCCACGGTCAAGGCTTTTCCGCATTATCAAAATATAAAGACTTTAAGAAATGCGGGCAAGCACTTTTTTGCCACGTGTCTCTATGGGTTCTATCTCTCCATGAGTTGTTAGGTGTTGCTAGTTGGATGCCAGGTGTTGTCAAGTGTGGTATGGGTTGCTGAGATGGCACCAAGTGTCATGGGCCCAGTATATGAGCAAGCACATAATACATAAGATCTTCTCGATTGTTGATCTCTCGGAGATCAACGATCAAGGCTTTCCCACTTTATGGAGTTGCAAGGAAGTTAAAAAATGTGGGAAAGTACTTGAAGGACACGTGTCCTTGCAGGCCTGACCAAGGTATTAACAAGGGAAGCAATGCGGTTAGGGTTGGTAGTTATGTAACATCACCGTCAGGATTTTGAGGAGGTGGCACAGTTAGTTGGTCAACTGTGTGTAGACTTTGTGGGGTGGCAAAAAAAAAGAGGATCATTGGTCCATGTGGCTCATCCTGGTGCCAGAATTTAGTTCACTATTTGACCTTGCTAATTCATGAGCTAGAAACAAGGGAAATCAAGGTTTCTTGCACAATCTGATCATTGTGATCAATTCCAACCACTCTTGTATGAATGTTGAACTTAGTGAACACGGGAAAATACTCCACCATTTCTAATCCAATCCATCTACCTGGTCAGAACCACTTAATGACACCATTTCTATCTTCTTAGGCCCCTGTTTCCATAGAGATTAGATATGATTGCATTTGAATCTATGCTTAGATTAGATTTGCATCTGGATCTCCATGATTATTCTTTGTGGGACTTAATGGCAGTGGTTGTGGAGTAACTTTAGTTAGAGGACATCTCAATTATGCCTGAATTATAAAGGCAATTTTTGTAGATTTTTGAAAAGGTTAACTCTTCTCTAACTTCTCTAATATTTCTCTACAATTTCATGTGTAAATTCCCTTTGCCTCTAAACTATATGACATTCTACCTTATCTCTTTTAGTCATTAATCTGAAAGTGCAAGAATTATTTGCCTCTCATTGGTGTTTTGTAGAGATTTGCAATCTGCATGACTATATCTCTTTTGACTTGTGAGTGATACATAAGTGAATCTTCTCTTTCCTTGTGTCATTTATTTTGGTTTCCTGATCTACATGCAATTGTTAGATTAAAGCAAGTCTGAATGTGTATTTTTTTGGTGTCATGATGGTTCAATAGTGCATGTATGGGCAGAGATTGGTTCGAACACTCTATTTTGGTGCATCACCCCCTTAGATTAGAATAGGTAGATTTTCTTTTCATGTATTCCTTCTCCCTTTTTCTCTCCAAGAGTAGCTAGGTGCACCTTGATAGTAAAGGAAGTTAGCCTTCTTCGGAGAATCAACCTCACAGTTCAAGTCTTATAGCTTGGAGGTTGTTTCCATGTTTCACAAGGTTGTCCTTAGGTAAAAACTTTGGACAAGGGTGCAAACCTATGTGACAATAGTGTCTTCATCAAGCATCCTACAAACCACTATTATGTTTCAGAAAGCTAGAAATCCAAAAGAAAAATACTTTAGAGAAAACTTGTTAGTCAAACATAATGATAAAAAAAATTCTAGAAAATGGTATTTAGCATGTTGTTGCAAATTTTCATGTAAAATCCTGCACAAGCTCACATGAGAAAATGTTGTGCACTGTGCAAGAAACTATAGAATTATGCACTTTTTTGCACAAGGAATTGCAAAGAAAGGGGCAAAATTTTCAAATCTTTACACAAAAATGAGATTTTTCATGCAAAAATCTAGAAATGTGTATGGACGAATGTGATAGAAGCATTAAAATAATAGAAAAGAAATCAAATGAGGCCAAAAAAATTGATTTCTTGGCCCCACAGTGGGTGCCAGAAATGTATATATGAATTGTGGGCCTCAGATTCTCACACACAATTCAACATACTCTTTACCTAAGAGATCCTCCTAGAATGAACAATGAATTGTTCATTCGAGTAATCTAATCAGCATGACATGTTGCCTTCTAACTAGAAGGATTTTTCCTTTTCTCTTAGACCTAGAAGTGTGCAACCAGACCTTTTAGCATGAAGGATTTATGCATCTATATGATAGTGTGATTAATCTAGATGAGAGATGCAATTAATATAATAACAAATAAAGAAAATTAAACTATATGATTGCATTTTAATCTATATGATATTAAAGCTAAGCAAAAAACATTATGGGAATATTAAGCAATCGAGTATGTAATTCAATAGTAATTTGATGAAATTAAATTCCAACCCTCCACAATGAGGAATTAGGAGCCCCTTAAATAGAATTCTAAAAATCAATCAACAGTTGAGATCAACTCATATCAATGGCCAGGATTGAAGATGAGATCTAGTCAAGATCGCAAATTCTCAATTTAGGTGAGGTTAACTAACTCATATCCTGAGTGCGATGGAGAGTTAACTAAAATTCACCTAAGTGTGAGAATAAGTGGATTAAGTGAATTCCAATTTGAGAGATAGATCACTTATAATTCCCATTCCTAAACTGAAGAGAAGAATTTAGAAGGTTATTTAATTTAATAAAAGGAGATATGACCTCATAAATGCATATTTTAATTAATTGAGTAATTAAACTCAATAATCAAAGTGAGGGCATTATTAAATAAAATATATTTAATCCCTTAGTGCATTAGCTTTAGGAGATAATTTAATTTAATTAAAGTATTAAATTTTAAATTAAATTAAAGCTAATCAATAAGTTTAATGTACCTAATTTGAGTCGATACTTTAGGAATTAAATAAATAGTGTGATTAATGTAGATTAGGGTTTTTCTAAATCTGACAATTAAGTCAAGTACCAAAAATTAGAATGAGAATTTCCTATTGAAATAGGACTTTAGGGTTGATCAAATACACCAAAATTGGTTAACATGACAATGTGCCAATTTTGGGGTATTACAAGGACAACCTTTGATAGTCAACAAAGGTTCTGAATAAACCATGTTAGTTGTCTCATCACTACAAACAAATTCACAAGAAGGAAGCAAAGAAGACATCCTAAGATGAGATGAGTTAGGATCTTGACTCTCCATAAGATCATCACAAAGAGGGTGATCATTAAGGGAAAACATATCATTCTCCACTAATGCCTCATCACTAGAAGGAATCTCAAATATAGTTAAAGCATCTATAATGTCATCTTCTTTCACTAAAATATCTACATAAAGAGAGGGTGTTATAGAAAAAGAGTTACCATCATGGATGAATATGTCATCCATTAATAAATCACCCTCTTGTATCAAAGCTTCTTCATGAGGAGATAAATCAATGTCTTTATCCAAGGGTTCATCCCTAAAAGTAGATTCACTCACAATGATTTCATGAGGAAGAGAGTAATCAACATCCAAATCTAAAGGTTCATCCTAAATAGGAGGATTATCATCCCTATCAATAAAGAACATTGTAGGAGCATCATAATTCATTAAATCTTGATCCCAAAAGGGGGAAGAAGGTAAATTATATTCTAAAGTAAGCTCATAGAAAGGACATATATTAGGAGAAGAATTAACATCAATCCTCAACTCATGTCCATAAAGAGAAATATGAGGGAGAGATAGATTGAAGTCATTTTCTTGCTCTAATATCTCCTTACAAGGTAATTCAAAAGAGGACAAATTAACATCACACACACAAGGAAATATCATTTTAGGTTTATCAATATTTCAAATAGTGGAATATGAAGACAACCATGCACACGCCCTAAGGTAAAATTCAATTGAAGAGGTTGTGGAGGAGAGTAAAATATAAATAGTATCAATGGAGATCATATCCAAACCATTTTCATCCTCACTACCATGTATCTAATTAAGGGATATATCCTCTTGTACAATAAAATATTCATCAAAGTATTCAAAACATGAATCATACACGTTGAACACAAAATAACACTAAAAGCATGAATTCTTGTATTTTGAAGGAATTTTGCAATTTTATTGTATTTTTGAAATTTAAATGAAAGAAATGAAAGATTTAAATCTAACACCAAAAGGAAAGAGTTATCAAAAATGAGTTCGCCAAAATGAATAGGATAAAATATGAATGAATAGGGTTTTAGAATAGTGCACATGAAAGAGACCCTAAACCCATATTTCACACATATATTTAAATTATTATGATATGGGATGTAAATATAGGAGATTAATATTGAAATCATGAAATAAAGGTACTTACCTCCAAAAAAATAATTAGCTAAAAACCTTGTCAACTGATCTCAAAAACTTTTGATTATCACGCACCTAAACTGAAATTGCGAGTTCTACAAAACCCATAAATATTTTCCTTTTCAGAGGGTAGGTTGACCTTGACCCAGATAGCAAGGAAAAATCTTACCTTAAGGAGAAATTGTGCCCCAAAAAGTCAACCTTAACCTGCACTACTATAACAACATATTTGTTCACAGATCCTACAAGTTTGACGAAAAGGGTATCCAAATCTGCACTTTAATTCATTGTTCCACACCTGTACCTATAAGAAAAAAGGGTTTTGTTATTGGATGGAGGGTTTTCCTTGGTCAAACCCTAGTTTGGAGTCAACCTTGAAATATTATTTAATTTTTAATATGAATAAACAAAGTAAATGGAACTATTCACCTTGCTTATGTAGAAATCCTTGTGAAGAATTTGAATCCTTGAATCCACAAGTATGGATGCTCCAAATGAATGTAGAATAGGATGTAGGATGTCTCAAATCAATTGTCTTATATCTTCAACACCAATCTTGAATGGATCTTGGATTAGGAAGAGGCTTGAATGGAAACAAATGAATCTTCAACAAGAGGGCTCCATAGAGCTTGAATCCTTCAATGGCTACTAATGGATCTCCTTGATGAATTGAATGCTTGAAGAAGGATACTTGCTTGAATACTTTAATGCTTGAATTCTTGATCATGAAAGAGTATAACTTTGTCTTATGTCCTTATACCTTGTTATTTGTCTATATGTTTTCTTATCATCATATGCCTTAGAGAAAATGAGAGGAAGAGGCTTCCTTATATAGAGATCTAGGGCACAAACTTCTAGAGAAGGCTGACATGGGAGTATTAAATCCCAATTAACCTTAACCCCTAGAAATGGACCTAGATTAAATGAAACTTAAGAGATTACCATTCCAAAAACTAAAATAGCCAACCCAAAAGTGGGAAAACAATTCTTTACAAAACCCGACATCCAAAAATCATGGAACCTTAAAATTTTGACCTTGGGTCAGGGTCGAGGTCAAATATGACCTAAGTTTGGGTCAAGATCATCCTTGACCTAGGTTAGGATCGAGGTCAACCTTGAAATAAAAGGTCATCCTTGACCTTGAGGTTGTCCTTGACCCAAAGGTCAAGAATCTTAGGATTTTATTATAGAATGCTAGAAAAGTACAAAAAGAAAGTGGAAATGTTGGCAAAATAGGGGAAAAATATAGATCCAAGTCAAAGAACCATTCAAGGAACTTGAGATGACCCCAAACCACATACTCAGAGGGCTAAAAACTCTTAACATAGAAGTGCTTCCATTTTAAGATGATACACAAGGTAGCTCAAATGTTTGCATCTTGTGCATGTAATGCAACTAGCTAACCTTGAGTAGATAGTAGTCTCAGAAAATGTGAGTAAATTTGATTAGGATATAATTTTAAGGCTTTACATATAATCTTCAAATTTGCCTCTAGTTGGTCAACATGCCTCTATACTTCTTGTGTGAAAAGGTTCATATCACACAACTTTGTGTATACAGAAAAGATATTCTCTAACACCTTCTTCACATCTTCCATTTTGGTTGCAAGCTTAACCTATCTTAGTGCAATGGAACTATAAATATTTTTATTTACCTTTGATTAGAACTTCTTCTAAAGCCATTTTAGTAATTTGGTATTTATATCTAGGTCTACATCACTTATCTTGGAAATAATAGTCACCAATTGTTCAATAATAGGTTTTTCCTCATTAGGTTTTGGGAGGTTAAATGCATCAAGAAATATGTCTTTGATGTCATGCAGAACTTGTCTTTTCTTAGTCTCCCTTCTTATTAACTCTTGGTGCTTCTTCCTTGCTAGAGATTCCTACAATATGCTCATTTCCTCTATGGTGATTATTGTAAGATCAAACTTTGGAAGTTAAATGACCTCATCTAGGTTGACATCTCCATAAGATGTGCCTTCTCCAACCTTAGATATATCAGGACTAGATTGTGATGATTTTAATGGTGTAGTATCTACACTTCACCTATGAAGAGTTTGACTAGGAACATGAGTTGTAGAGATTAGTGGGGTAACCAATGTCTGAATTGTTATTTGTTCCTCTAGTTTCATAATCAAAACTTTCTCTTCTATCCTATTAGCTTTTTTCTCATTTTCTTCACCTTGTGCCTATGAGATAGGTGTAGGGTTGACTTCCTAACCTGTATGGACTTGTGTCCCATCCTACTCAACTATTAAAATTTCTTGCATTGAAGCATTCAACATAGATGTGCTGACATATGATGTCACTATGTCCTTGACTTGATATACCACAATGGGTATTGAAACATGTGTGCCACTAATGACATCTTGTAGTCCTTCTATACCTTTGGACTCTATAGATTTAGGGGTCACATTAGATGTGTCAATTTTTTGCTCCCCTATTAATGCTTGGTCAATCTTAGTTGTGCTGACTAATACAAAATCAGTGCATAATTGTGCATGTAAAGTAGAATCCTATAATATCTTGATTAAATCATCTTTTGTGAAAGGATTGATGTTTTTCACTACATTATTAGAAACATCCTTTATCTTTATTATTTCTTATTGACTTTCTTGGTCCACATATGGGGACTAACACTCGGCATATGTACCTCAAGTACATTGTGATCATGTTGTTGTTGTTCTTCAACTATAACCACTTCATCTATTTTCTTTTCTATGTCTCTCTCATGTCCATCCTTGACAAATATAGTTGTAATCTAAACTACCTCTTTATCATCTTTGTCATCATCTACTCCTTAGGTGCTTGCTCAATTTCCTTTACTATTGTCAACCCATAGATAACTTTCCATATTTGGGTGCTTGGTTTGACAACCTCCTCAATAATATTCTACAAAATGTTGAAAGCTCTATATTTTGGAGAAAATCTCCCCTTATACTTTTTTATGGCCTTAGTCATTGATGACTCATCCAAATCTAGCATTACTTTGGCTAGAGTACTCTCCCTTATATTTCTTTCAATTTTTAAATTGTACTGCCACCTCTACTCAACTCTGTCATATAAATTTTTGGGTAATGAGTTAGCAATCTCGATAGGAGTGGTCTTAAATGTGGCCATCATTTGATATATAGACTCTTCCACCTTACTCATCTCTAACTTTCTAGTTTTATCAAAATCAACATGTGTGAACCTAGATATATCTACATTATTCTTTATATTGTCACACAAGTTGTCTAAATCAAAAGAGGGATTATGGCTTACCACTTGGAATTGACTATTGTCATTTGATTTTGTCTGTATAGGTAGGAGATAATTTCCATAGCAAGTCAAATTGTGATATTGCAATCAAGATTTATTTGTGTAATTTTGAGTCAAACCCATTGACCCATATTTCATGAGTAGTGATTCAACATGAATCCATCTCTCATGAGAGTAAATGGAACACTTAGCACTCATTGGATCTAGGTGATTCTCATAGGGGTGAAGTACCAAGACTTCCCGGGAGGTCACCCATCCTAGTACTACTCTAGCCTAAGTGTGCTTAACCACGGAGTTTCCTCCATGGTTAAAGAAAAAGCTTGCAACCCCATTTGCTAAACCTTCACCAAGTGTTGTGCCTTATGAACCATTCATTAGAAAGCCCCTTAAGATCATCAATTGATAAGTAGGAGATAATTTCAATAGCAAGTCAAATTGTGATATTACTATCAGGATTTAACTGTGTAATTTTGAGTCAAACTCATTGACCCATATTTCATGAGTAGTGATTCAACATGAATCCATCTCTCATGAGAGTAAATGGAACACTTAGCACTCATTGGATCTAGGTGATGCTCATAGGGGTGAAGCACCGTACTTCCCCCGTGTGAGCATCACCTAGATCCAATGAGTGCTAAGTGTTCCATTTACTCTCATGAGATATGGATTCATGTGGAATTACTACCCATGAAATATGGGTCAATGAGTTTGACTCAAAATTATATAGTTAAATCTTGATAATAATATCACAATTTGACTTGCTATGGAAATTATCTCCTACTTATCAATTGATGAGCTTAAGGGGCTTTCTAATGAATGGTTCATAAGGTACAACACTTGGTGAAGGTTTTACAAATGGGGTTACAAGCTTTGGGTTTAACCATGGAGGAAACTCCATGGTTAAGTGCACTTAGGTTGGAGTAGTATTGGGATGGGTGACCTCCCGGGAAGTCCTTGTGGTTCACCCCTATGAGCATCACCTAGATCCAATGAGTGCTAAGTGTTCCATTTACTCTCATGAGAGATGGATTCATGTTGAATCACTACTCATAAAATATTTTTCAATGAGTTTGACTCAAAATTACACAAATAAATCTTGATAGCAATATCACAATTTGACTTGCTACAGAAATTATCTCCTAGTTATTAATTGATGAGCTTAAGGGGATTTCTAATGAATGGTTCATAAGGGAAAACACTTGGTGAAGGTTTTGCAAATTGGGTTGCAAGATTTGGGTTTAACCATGGAGGAAAACTCCATGGTTAAGTGCACTCAAGCTGGAGTAGTACTGGGATGGGTGACCTCCCGGGAATTCCTGGTACTTCACCCCTATGAGCATCACCTAGATCCAATGAATGATAAGTGTTATATTTACTCTCATGAGAGATGGATTCATGTTTAATCACTACTCATGAAATATGGGTCAATTAGTTTGACTCAAAATTACATAGTTAAATCCTAATAGCAATATCAAAATGATTTTGTCCTCTCCACATTTGATTTAGCTGGAGCTACAAAATTTCTTCTCTTGCTCTTCTCAGGCTCATTCTCCTTTGTAGCTTCAATATCTCTTTTTCCTTTAGTCTTCTCATCTTCTTGAGTCTTCTTTGTAGTAATCCTTTTGTTAGCCCTAGTATTAGATATTGCTAGCTTTTGTTGTGTAGGTTTCATAACTTTCTTTGATTTACTCACTGCTTGCTTCTTAGCTTTCTTCTTCTTCTTTTCTATTGGCTTAGGTACTTCATTGGCTTCTTCCTCCTCAACACCTTAATTCTGTTTTACTTCTTCTTCTTGGTCTTCTCCTTGACCTTGTGTAAGTGAAAGTGGGGCTTGAGCTAGTTGATCTTCTTCATCATCCTCATCGTCATCATCATCATCTTCTCCTCCTTCCCCTTCACAAAATATTTCCTTTAGCTTCTTCACAAGCTTGTTTTTCTTTCTAACCGCATAAGCTATTTTCAAGTCAATATTGATTCTTGACTTGGCTTCCTCATATTTTTTGAAAGATCTTTCACTCTTAGCAATGTTCTCTACCAATAGTGTTGTGATGGTTGCAGATGCCTCATTCACATTGATTTCATAAGGAAATGGCATAAGTCATCTGACCTTTGGATAGCTTCTTGAACATATGTATGATCAGCATCAACTAAGAAGAAAAAATCATTATAATGTATCTCCACTAGTGATACTGGAATCATCATTATTTGCTTCATAGACTTCTTAAAGTCTTCAAAGTAGCTAGTCAGAATTGACTGAAATTTTTCTATCAATTCTGAAATTTGCACTGTTACTAGCCTATTTTTTTCCATACCACCTAATCAAATGTGGGGAATGTGTTTTGCACATAGAAAAATATACAAACTAATAATGAACCAAATTTTCATTGTCCAGTCTTTGTTTTCCTTATGGCTCCCAAGTTTTCTAATAATTGCTGGAGTTGCAACTCAGCAAAGTCATAAGTATGGTCCTTCTTTCCTATCTTTAGCCTAAATCAATAGCCATACAAGACACATTGTTCAATTTTCTAGATTGAAAGAACTTGTGAACAATTACTCTCACTAAAAATACAATTAGGGGATCAACAATTGTGTCTATGGTCATTCCTCTTTTATTCCATACATCCCTTGTATTCTTCTTAATTATCTCCTTGGCATCACTTCGCATGGTCTTAGGTCTATCTATGGTAGGATATCATATTACATGGTTAATAATTCTTTTTTTAATCTTGGTAGGGCCATTTTCTAACCATATAGAATTATCATGTATCCTACTAAGTACAATCTTAATCCACTCTATTTTGAATAATTCTTTTTTTAATCCTGGTAGGGCCATTTTCTAACCATATAGAATTATCATGTATCCTACTAAGTACAATCTTAATCCACTCTATTTTGAATACATTTGGAAAATCTAGGACACGGGTTAATCTTTTTCTTTTATGATTTTATTCTCCTCCTTCAATACTACATCAACACATAGTTTTCTATAAAAATCTTTGATTTCCATGTCTCCAATACTCCCAATCTTACAGGTATAACAACATCTAACATCTTGTATCATCAAAACTTGTGGTGATATCATAGATAACACACCAAACAAATCTCCCTTGTATGCAATCTTAGGAATAGCTTAGAAGGGTGGTTTTTTAACCTCATTGATTATTAATTGAACATTCAAAAAAACTTTTCCTTCCTTCCTAATAGTAGTGGAAGAGCTAGATGCCATATTAAGTAACTAGGGTTCACGATAATCGAAACAGCATAGCTTGACACACGATAAATACCTTATGAATTTGATGATTGGTGATGAGCAGCAATTGAATCTAGTTCACAAATGTTTGAACCTTTCTCTACAATTTTCCTTATGCTCTTTGTGCTCTCTTCAATCTCAAATGAATGCAAATGAGTCAAAAATTGACCATATAACCCTTAAAAGTTGGCAATAAATGTTAAGTGCTTACATAGTTGTAAGCTTGGCTATCATAGCAATTTCAAATCACCCATCTTACACATGATTTCTACTATGCTTGGCCACTAAAATGAGCCCAACTAATACTATCACCTTAATAGCTTGACATCAACTAAAATTTTATTTTTATTTGGCAGTAACTCTGTAACTTTTCATGCTCGATAGCAACATGAAAACTAAAAAAAACCTATAGATTTCTTCCAGGTTCTAACCAATACATTGCATCTTAATTCATGTATATATAATCTTTCTAGAACTTAGATTCTTTGAACTGATGTAGAATATATCAATGAAAATATCAGTCCCACATACCTTTTGATTGCCTAGTTGGAGATGATGTGATCACCTGATCCATTGGATGAAATGACCTCATCTGAACTTGATGTGTTGCCATCTTCCTTTTTCTTCCATGTCTTGTTCATCTCTAGTTCTACTTTCAAAAAATCAACCTTATATTTTCCTTTGTTGAATTCAATGCTTGGTTCTTTTGACCTTGTTTCATAGTTTCTGTTGATGTGACCAATCTTCAAACAACTAAAGCATATATTTTGACTCAACCATCTACTCTAATCACTTCTGAAATGTGTTCTAATGAAGTTTTCAGGAACATGTCCATACTTTTGATAATACTAACAACTATACCTTGTATTTAATCCCAATTATAAGAGTTTCCAATATGGTTTACGTTTGCTTGCTTGTTTGATGACCAATTAGGCTTGGATCTGTACTCATATGCTCTATGTCCATACTTTTTATAGTTGTAGCATTAACCTTCAAATCTTTGTGTGCTTGAAGTCTTGGTCTTGCATTCATGCACCTAATGTCCTTGCTTGTTGCACTTATGATAGTTACCTATGAATTTCTTCTTAGGGTTTTGATTTGCATTATTGCTCCTACAAACATTTGTTGTATGACCTAGCTTTCCCCAACTATGACAACTGGGTCTCTAGTTCCTACCTTCGTTGTTTCTTTGATCACCACTCTTAAATGATTTTCCTTCCTCGGTATTGGTTTATCCAAATCTAGAAGTATCATCATTATACTTAAGAGATCTCATTAGTTTCTCAAAGTACTTGATGTCTTCACCAAGTTTGTTGAAACTTTCAGTAAAATCCTTTTCTCTCTTTAGTTCATTCTTCAATTGCTCATTTTCTAACTTCAGGGTTGTGATCTCAATATCCTTTCCATTCAATTTGTGATTTGAAAGCATTAAATGATTCTATGGGGACTCAAAATTGTAGCCCTGATTTTGAGTACCATTGAGAAAATCAAGCCCTATAAGTGCCTTTTAAGTGTAAGTGTACTCAACTATTCATTTGAGGCTTAAGAGGTGGTTAATGTTTATAAAACCTTGCATTTAGTGCATCTATGTGTTCCATGAAGATAAATTATCATTCTAAGCCATTTCATAAAGTCCCATTTTGAGCAATGTCCAAACTTGCATTTTTGCCTGTGTCAAATAGCGACAGGAGGCTATGTTTGCAATTGAATATCTCACACCCAGTAATGTTTCATGACTCAGAGCTTTGTAAGTGTCTAGTATCCATACTAGAGAGCCTATGTTTCATATTTTGAGTCATTTCAAATTTTTTTGACTAGGTTTTGAATTCCCTAAAGTTGGTCATTTATTGTTGTCATGCTGATGTGATTGCTCTAAATTCTAGGATGCCATGTTTGACTTGTTATAACTTTGACCCAGTTGATTGAATTGAGAAAATTCCTTTTGTGTTTCATTTTAGAGGTCAAATAATTGCTATGTTTCAATTTTGAGCTTATGATCAATCTGTTTGATTAGTTTTTGAACACAATTCCAAATGCAATTTGTAACTTTTTACTGGTGTCAAGAAGTGCAGAGTTGTCAAAACCCTTGTTCATGATGTCATAACTCAAAATACATGATATGTGAGATCAAATGGATTGCACCACTATGTTCTACTCTAAAAATACTTTAAGTGTTCCAATTTTTAAATCTTGATGAATCCATCTGCACACTTTCCTAGGGCCATTCCATTTGCAAAAAACACTTTTCTACTAATGTTCACTGTCCTACAAATCTAGGTAGCCAACTTTAGACCTTTGCCAAATTTTCCCAATCATTTGTCATCAGCCCAAATTGGAGGTTTATATTCTTTATGTCTTGTCTACCACTACCTTAGTTTCTAGAACCTCAAGTTCCCATTTGCCCAGTTTTCAAAGTCAAATCCGAATCTACTTTGTGGTTTTCTAACATGTTTATTTGTAGGTGATTTTAAGTGATCCATTTGGAGGTTGATATCTTTTGACCCTGATGTCGTCATATGACAAGATTCTATAGGCCTATTGAATATATTAGAGAGGTAGGATACCCAGAGTTTTAGAGCTTGGTTAGGTGTTTAAAATTAGTTTTTAAAGCTAGGCAACATGCCTCCTGATGCAAAGTTCATAGTGGTGTAGAAATGATTCAAAAAAAAATTCAGCAATGAATTTGTGATCAAATTTGATTTTAGATAGTTCAAGATGATCAGTGATCAGTCTGCATATCAATTGTTCAAAAACAATTTTTTTAAATCAGGCCCACTTTGGGGCCCAATTGATTCCATTAGATCAACAACATGCTATGAGCATTTTTATTAAATCAATCACTTAGAAAATAATGAAGAGATGAATCTGTTAGTGCCATAGACTTTTTGCTCTAAGGAAATTTCAAAGGGCAATGACACCCACTACATGAGCAGCAAAGGAGCACCAATGCACATGAAGGGTAGGTGAATGAGACAGTTGAACAAGCTACATTTTTTGACCGCCTTATACTGAACAAGATTGGCTTAGTTGGAGAAGATTAAATTGATAGGGTGACATAAATGGTAGAATATAGAAGGCTTAGAAATCCTTACATCATTGGAAACAATGATAATACATAAGTGTACAAAATTTAAAACCTTTCCAAATCTTGCAAGTTTAACATCTCTAAAGGAACCAGAATTGAAAATGAGCTACAAATTAGAGAAAATAAGAGGTTAAGAGAGTTTGAGATTATTAGGGGAATTTAATTTAGATAAGCTTGAAGTAAATGCACACTTGAAGCCATTGTGTGGAGTCAACTTGGAGTAGTGGGGGGGTTGATGTCCCTGATGGTCATAGCAAATGACTTATTAGTTGTTGAATCATTGATAAGAAAAATACAAATGATGCCAAACAAAGTGATATTTGGCATCATGTGTGAGTAACACTAAAATTGAGAAGTTAATAAAGATAAAGCCAGAAGCTTTATGGGGGCATAGGTGGCTAAGACTTGGAGGGAAATAGGTAAAGAAGCTTCTAGTCAAAGGAAGAAATGTTTAAATCAAATCTTGAAGATAGCAAACATTTGGAAGCGACATATTTCCATAGTGGATGTACTCCACATGAAGGGAGCATTCACATGTAGAAAGGGAAGCATCATGATGGAGATGAAATGAAGAAATAAAGTGGGGAGAACAACAATAAAAGGATGCTCTACATGCAAAGAAACAAGAGATAGACCATGTGAGGATGAGATTTGCAACAGGGAGAGAGCACATGGTTTATATTTTAACTTTAAAGAGAGTCACTATTGCTAATTGGAGAAGCCACAACCCATAGATTACATTGCCAAGTAGCTATCATTGTTCCAAACATGTGTTAAAAGAAGTTCCCCTTGTTTATTTGAATGACTTTCTGTCTCTTAACAAGAAAAAAGATCTGATTGTGTCGCTTTTAAATTGCATCCCATAGAAGGGGCCTGATTTTCAAATGGCTACTAGAGGGGCAATTTTTGTCCAAAATAGGCACTTCTATATACCATTAGAACTAGGATGAGATGAATTTTCCAAAAATGAGGTTAGAATTTTCACAAATCTTTAATGTTTTAGTCTATTAAGTGAATTTGTAATTTCCAGGGCATTCTGAGCAGAACGGGCAGATTTCACCATTAAGCATCAAAATTGGTTAGGAGGCAGATTTGAAGCTTGAATATGGAAAAAAGTGATTCAGATAAGTTTATTGTGCCTCTAGAGTCCATTTAACTAATTTTTTTACCTTTGCCTTGATTTCAGAGCTGGCATCAAAATAAGTTATGTTTTTTCAATCAAATATCTCAGATATTTTGTGCTTTTGAGAGCCAAAATGATTGAAGATTTGATATGTAGTTGTAGAGAGAGGTTAGAGAGATGCTTTGTCACTTCTAGAGATGTTTTCCAAGTGGACACATGCAAGATGCACTATAGATCTAGAAATCCACTCTCCTCTATATCATTGTCTTTCTCATTCTTTGTAGAGGTTCCAATTTTAGAGAAAAAATGACTCATCATTGCGATACCATGTGTGTTCCAATCTAGAGTTTTCTCAGATTTGTGAAACTAGGGTTATAGTCTTGATGTATTCCCATCACTATGACACCACATTCTTTAGCATATTTTCTCTTGTATGATAGTAGTAGTGAAGATAACAGAGAAATTTCAAATCTATTAGGTGTTTTTATGTTCTGATTTCATACATTTGAATGTATTATTTCAAAGAAATGAATACAAATGAGCAAGAATTTCTTTAGTTTCATTATAATTCTTGTCTCCTATTTCAGTAATCTGCAGTCTTATGTGGTCTAGGAACAAAGAACTAAGACTCATTTGTATCCCTTTAAGGTTATATGTCATATATGTCTTGCTATTGGAACAAAGGGCCAATTAAATGCTTGATGTGTTTGATAGGATTGTTGGTTATTTTGAGAAGGATAATTCATAAGAATGAGGTCTTTATGAACACTAATCTCTAATTCACAAATTGATTAGAAAAATATGATATTTTGGTGTATGAAATATGTCCTTGATATCACAGATGTATGTATTTGATTCATGAAATTGCCCAATGGATAAGGTACTGATCAGCTATAGGATCAACTTGTTCCCACTGTTACATATTTGGGGTTTTTCTAAAATCAACATCATTAATCAAAGATCTTTGCCTTTCATGTTGAAGAGCTGAAAAGGATGCCCTCACTTAGCTTTTGAATTCCATAGAGTTGCAACTTGCTACTGCATATCTTTCTTATTACATAAGAATAGGAGATTAAGGGTTTTATCTACTTTAATAGATTCAGGAATATGTTTTAGCACTAGTACCATATAAATTGAATCTATAGGTCCACCTACTTAGGTTTTGTAGAGCCTAAAGTAGAAGAAGGGTCTAGCCTTATAGTTGGCCTAGTGTCTAAAATGGTACACTGAAGATGGGAGTTACTTGCCCCTAGATGTATCTTGTTCTCATCAGGGTAATTTGAAACCTATAGCATTTCAAAACACCGATAGATTCATTGTGTCCAATTGCATGTTAGTAATCCTTTGTACCTCTAATGTCTTCTCTTCCATTATATTGGTTAGTATCCTTTTATCATTTTCAATCATGACTTTTTCTCCCTCAACTTAATTTTTTAACTCTATCACCTCACATAGCAATACTGATTGGACTTCTTGTTCCATCTTAAGATTTTTGACCTCTTTAGTTAGGGCACCATTCTTTTACATCAAATCTACAACTATTGCATCAAACTCACTTGAGTTTCCATCTAAAAATAATTCAATAACATCTTCCTCTTGATAATGTGTGTCACTTTCCTCAATAGCTATCTATTTCCTTCTCTTTAATTAGTGCCTCAACTCATCTCTTTCTTCATTGAACTAAATAGGGGAAGCTAGATTTCAATCTTTTGGTTCTCAATAGTCTTTCCCAACTTGTAGACTTCCATCTTTAGGATCTTTCCTCAAACCTCCAGAGCTTTGCTTTCCATAAAACTAGGCTCTAATACCAATTGTTGGAAATAACAATGGGAAAGTAAACTCTGAGAGAGGTAGGTGAACCAATCCTTTTGAACTTTAACCAAAAAAATATTCACCACACATCCATCTCACAATTTTTATGTAATTGAAATACAAAATTGAACATATTCACCCATATGAAACAATTTACACATATGACATGAGATATTTAGTTACATAGAAACCCTCCAATGAGAAGGTAAAATTGGGGTAGCAATGAAACCCACAAATTTTCACTATTGCAGTTGTAAAATGTAGCCAATTAAGGTTACAATAAGTTTAATCATAAACTATGATCTACCCTATGAAAGGTCTTCCCTATTAAAGGCTTACAAAGACCGTTAGGCCTCACCTTGTTAAAGGATTTCAATACCCTACTAAAAGTGTGTCTGGTTAAAGGACTTTCACTTAAAATAAAGTAAGCACTTGGCTAAAAGATCTATACAAAAATCTACTAGAACTTGAAACTTGTTAGGGATACTATGTTAAGATGTTTACTGATTCACTTGTTAGAATGTATTAGCCTTGATCCTTCAGTTAGTAATGGTTTGCTAAATATCATATCTTTTCTTTGTTGGTGTATAATTGATCCTCTTGATCAGATGTATCACTTATGTTTCATTTCCTACTTTCCTATGTTCACTCTAATTGATTATGTAATAAAATCTTTTCACATCTCCTTAGTCACCATGAATTTTGTGTCTGCACATGCAAATCTCTTCCTTCACACTAAAATTCATTAGGGTTTTTCCTCTTTATAAAATATTTAGGTGACCTAAGGTTAGGTAAGAATCAATTATTATGATTTACCCATTTTTCCACTTAGAACATCCCTCAATCTGATTGGTTGCATATACTACATAGTGATTCATAACATACCTTCATATATATCTTTTGGAATTGCAAAACAATCCTCAAGTTGGCTCAAAAATGGTTTACATAGGATTTTGTGCCAATACAAAAAGCTATGTCCAAATCTATTTTCTTAGCACTTGAAGTCTCTGATGTTCAACATCCATTATATCTTTAATGATGTAACTCATCCTCTGAATGACTCAGGATCCATTGATCACTTGGCATCTAAATCACTTAGCATGCATTAGCTTTCTTATCACTAGAGTGACTTGACACTAACTATTTTCTTAGCACATACTAGTGCTCAACACATGCTTAGCATGCATTATCTAACAAATTATGCTCAGCATACACTAATTTCTAAACATGCACTTTATGATTATGACTACATGTGTAGTCACTCATATGTCAAAACCAATATGAGATTAACATAGGGAGCCCCCCTTTATAATTCGGGAGGTTGGAGAGGGTTGGATCTTATTAAGACCTTAGAATATTGTTGCTAGTTTAAGATCCCTCCCATACATTTTGTAATGAATTTGTTGATCAATAGGTGGAGCTTACCCATTTGCCTTTGTGCCATAGAATAGTAGGGAAAACTTGGAGCTAAGGTAAAGGTATATGACATGGAATGGATAACATGTAATCAGAACTAGAATCTGGGAAACAATGCCACTTGGTCTCAATATAGTAATGGGCCTCCAATTACTTTCCACCCACCTTGCCAAGTTGGGGCAATAAAGTTGCCACCTTTTGCTTCATTAGAATAATGAAAAATAGGTAGTTTCTTGTCTTCCATATAGGTAGATAGGGTTGAAGCACCCACCGTAATCTATAGTCATACTATAGCTCCCTCCCAATGCTAATATTAGCCTACTAGAATAATATGAAAAAGGGGTAGCTAGTTTCCCAATGCCAATAACTATTGGAAATGTAAGAGGAGTAATTGAGAGAGGAAGGGTGAATTAGTTACCATAAAAAAAAATCCTTTTCCCTTAGATATCAATATAAACTTTCACTGAGCATGCACAACTAGATAGCTTAGATAACACTATAATAATACCAATTCTCAATAAACAAAGTAATCTTAAGATTTATTAAAATATTTTATCCTTTAGAAAATGTGTTGTAGAAACATAGAGCATAAGAAAATAACATGAACATAGATAACACCAAGATTAAACATGGAAACCCAATTTGGGAAAAACCACCTTGCAACTAGTCATAATAATTTTGATTCTTCTGAAGTGAGCCTTATTAGGAACCAACCTTGTTAAAGGCTACAAAATATTCTGTTAAGTATGAACCTTTTAGAGGATTTAGATCACCCTATTAGGAGTGGCCTGGTTAGAGGTCTTCAAATGCTTCAATCATGAATTGTCACCTTGTTAGAGGATTTACAAAATGACTATTAACTCAACTCTGTTAAGATATTTCTTTACTACTACAATGGTTAGAAAGAAAATACAATTTGACCTAGTTTATGAAGCAACTATCTTTTCAGATTTAGATCTCTATTATGGCTTGACCTCTAGATCTTTCTTGACTAGATGTTTCTTCACAATTTATCTTCCACACTTTCCTTCTCTGCTTTTTCCTTTGCTTACATATCCATTTTTTGCATATTCTTTTTTGTACACTTATCCTCACAACTTGACCATTCTTATATATCATGAGCTAGGAAAAGTTGGCTTGAATATCCTTTCAAAACATCAATAAACATCCAAATAGTCAACCTCAAATAATAAAATATTTTACAATTTCAATTTGTTGTCACTCAGTCAACACTAGAACTGAATACTTAGTTGACATTGTGACTTCTTCATTGCCTAACTACTTGGTCAATATTGATCTACTTTGATACTTGACCACTTCGTCAATACTGCAAGAAGGTACCATTCTATTAACTAACTACTTGGTTAATATTGGAAAGTCTTCATTAACAAACTACTCGGTTAATACTAAGATATACAAGGTTAATACTACAAACTCTATATTGCTTGGTTATTACTGGCATTTGTGTAATCATAAATGACAATATACAATTGAATAATTGTTTCCAATAAACTCCCTATTTGGCATTGATGGAAACACAACATGCCAACATAATTTGATAAAAGTATGATCAATAATAAAATATTCTTAGTTTCATTCTAATTCTCATGTATATTAGCTCCCTTTGAGATTGTGCTAGGATTTTTCTCTGATGCTTTCCTATCACTTCTTTTCTATCATTTTCTCCTTCTTAGCTATACACTCCATCATCAAGGCGTTCCCTCAATCTCATTAATACTTAATTATTCACAATCTTCCATGTTGACACTAAAATCCCCCTCTTTGACATCAACTACCAAAGGATACAAACATCTAAAATTACAATATACATTTTGTATTGATTCATATACAATATGCTCTACATTTCAATGCATCAACTTGATTGATCTTCAATGGAGCTTGGTTGATGTCACACTATCTTTTTCTTTAGTGGGCATTGGATGGGGAAATAACCCCTAGTGTACCTCTTAGATACATAAATGCATCCTTAGGTAAAGCTTTGGTAACTATAGCTACTATCTACTCCTTGGTCTTCACATATTCTAGTTTCATCTCTTTGTCTTCACCCAATTCCCTTAGGAAATGATATTTGATTGCAATGTGTTTTGTCTTTGAGTGCATCACTAGATTTTTGGATATATTGATTGGACTTGTGTTATCGCAATAGATAATGACTAGCTCCTTGATTTCTTCCTTCATTCCTACCATCAATTGTTTGATCCACATTATGTTAGAAAAATTAACTACTACAACAACATACTCTACTTCTACTGTGGATTGAGAAATATAATTCTATTTCTTTCTTTTCCAAGACACTAGCCTCTTTCCAAGAAAGAATGCTCCTCCACTAGTAGTTTTTATGTCATCAATACTTCCTACCCAATATGCATTAGTGAATCCTCTTAACTCAAGATTTCCTCCTTTACTGTACCATAATCCATAGTCTTCAGTTACTTTTAGATATCTCAAAATTATTTTGACTGCCATCATGTGATTTTGTTTAGGATTAGTAGAAAATCTGACAACTATGCTAACTGCCAATACAATATAAGGTCTTGCATAAACCACATATTGAAGTTTCCCAATCATTGATCTATAAGTAGTTTGATTTACCTCCTTTGAATCATCATTCTTTGAGAGCTTATGTCTACTAGACATAGGTGTACTAACTAGTTTGGAATCTTCCATTCCGAATGCTTTCAATGTTTCTCTGATGTATTTTGATTGAGTGATGAATATTCCATCCTTCATCTAATTAACTTGTAGAACCACAAAAAAATTGATTTCTCCAAACATAGACATTTCAAATTCTTTCATCATTTCTCTAGAGGATGATTTACATAAGTTATCATATCATGTAAATAATATATCATCTACAAATAATTTTGCAAGCAATATCTTGTCATGTGGTCCTTTATTGATATACAAATTGTTATTATCATTTGTCTTCTCAAAACCAATTTTTACTACATATCCATGAAGTTTTTCATATCGTGCTCTAAGAACTTATTTTAATCCATATAAGGCTTTATGAAGTTTACATACCATGTTTCTTTGGCTTGGATCTAGGAAATATTTGGGTTGATCAATGTAAACTTCTTCCTCTAAGACTTCATTTGAGAAAGCTGATTTGACATCCATTTGATATACTTTGAATCCCTTTTGTGTTGCATATGCTACAAGTGTTTTGACTCCTTCAATTATTGCAACAAGGGCTAGTATTTCTCCATAATCAATGCCTTCTTCTTGAGCATAACCTTTGCATGCAAGGCTTGATTTTTCCCTTGTCACTTCTCCTTTCTCATTCATTTTATTTTTGAATATCCATTATGTACCAACTACATTTTTATCCTTGGGTCTAGGAATAAGAGACCAAGTTTTATTCTTTTCTATTTTCTCAATATCTTCATTCATATCTTCTATCCAAGTCTCAGTTTCTAAATCATCTTTTTCAAATCTAGGCTCAACTTCACTAAGTAAACATGTACCTTTTAATTTTTTCTTTGTTAATATTTCCTTTTATCTCTCCTCCAATTATTTGATCAAGAGCATGATGCATTTTGAAATATTTAGCAAGCCTTAGATATATCTTTCTTGATTTTGAATTTGGTTCTCCAAGATCTTCATCCTTTTTCTTGGGCTCCTTTGGCTGATCTAGTTGTAACTCAAGTAGTACTACCTATGACTTGGGTTGAACTGCCTGGGGATGTAACTCAAGTTAAACTAATTGGACCCAGATGCCTTTGTTTATGACTCGAGCTAAACCTCTAGTGAATCTCTAGGTGCACTTGGTTGTTGATTGGCTTCAACCTTCTAAGATAAGGTTTCAGGTTCCTCATAATAATAGACAAATGTTCTATAATCTTTAGGGTCTTTGCTACTTGGTTCTTCACTTCTTTTTACAAACTCATCAATTTTCACATGTGCACTTTCTTTGACTTTGTGAGAGGTAAGAATTTGATATTTGTATGTCTTTATTTAATTAGAGTACCCTAGGAATATTCTTTCATCACTTTTTGCATCAATCTTTCCTTTCCTTAAATCTTTTAACATATAACATTTGCTTCCAAATACTCTAAGATTAAAAAAAAAGGCTTATACCCATACCATAATTCATAAGGTTTTTTTTTGTACCTTTCTTCAATTGAACTCAATTTAGTGTATGAAATATTGTGTTGATTGCTTCTCTTTGATATTTTGGTGCAACATTCTTCTCTATCAATAGTGTTCTTGCACATTCCATGATGGATTAGTTCCTTCTCTCTAATATTCCATTTTGTTTTGGAGTTCTGAGTGATGATACCTATCTTTTGGTTCCCCTTTCATTATAGAACTCATTCAATTAATTTAAGATGAATTCTCCTCCTCTATCTGATCTTAGGCATTTAAGATTATTTCATGTTTCTTTCTTAACTTTAGCCAAGTACCATTTGAACTTTTGAAAAGCATCAGATTTATCCTTCAAAAATATTATAGTCATCAACCTAGAATGATCATCAACAAATAAAATAAAATTATATATATCTCCACAATAACTTTCTACACCAATTGGCTCACAATGATCTACGTGAACTAGTTCCAAAAATTCTTTAGAATTGAAGGACTTTCTTTTGAAACTTCTTTTACTCATTTTTCCAATTTGACATTGTTTGCACATGCCCACCTCAGGGTTCTTCAGATAAGGTATGAATTTTACTCTGTTGTTCTTGATTATGGTGATCATGTTATTGAAGTTAACATGACACATTCTTTTAATCCATAGCCAACATTCTTCAACTTGAGCTAACAAAAAAGTACTTTCATTGAGATCTAGGTAAAAAAATTATTTTTGTTTGATTGCTAGTTCCAACTAGTTTTCCTTTTCCATCCAATAGTTTAGCTTTTCCATTCATGAATTCAACTTTGTATCCTATATTTTTCAACTGTGCTACATTGAGTAGATTATTTCTTAATCCTTCAACCCAATATGTATTCTCATATTTGATTTCATCAGTTAATGCTATGATTACTTTTCCTGTTTACATAAAATGGTTCATTGTTTCCAAATCTAACACTTCCACTATCAGTGTTCCAAATGTTCAATTTTTTTTTTATCACCAGTCATATGATGAGAACAAAAACTATCTATGATCCATGTATCATTTTTTCTAACATGAGAGATAAGTGCCATCTTTTCATTTTCCTCATCATCAGATTCATCTTTATCAACAATATAAACTACTTCATCTTCACTATCATCACTATCAAAAAAAAAATCAATGTAACATGATAACTTACCTTTTCCTTTGTATTCCTTGTATTTTTTGAAGTCTTTCTTTCCTTTGAACTTGTTGAACTTATTTTCATCTTTATCTTCTCTTTTTGTACACCTCATAGCTATGTGACCAACTTTTTCACATGAGAAACAAATGAATGGAATCTTTCCTTTGATTTTTATTTTCCTCTTGCTACCCTCTTTTCTAGGAGAGCTTCAATGAATTCAAGATATTCATCTGAATCATCATCTTCTTTACTATCAACTTGTTTTCCTTTTGAGTTCCCTTATTTTCTACCAAGGGTTAGTTTAGCTTTGAATGTAGATTCAAGATTGTTAGAAGGAGCATTATTATCAAAGTTATTCAACTCAAAAGAAGTCAATCTTTCCACAAGAGTATTTAGGATTAAATAATGTGCAAGATTACATCTCATCTCTTGAATAGCTAAAACTCTAATTGCATATCTAGGAAGAAGAGTTCTTAGTACCTTGTCAATTGTTGTTTCATCACCAATTTTACCTACTGTAGCTCTAATTGACTTTACACTTTCTTTGATCCTTTTAGTATATTGGGTAATGTTCTCACTTTATTTAGATTTTAATCAATCAAACTTACCTCTTAAACATTTTTCCTTAGCTCTTTGCACATTTTTTTCATCTCCAAATACTTTCTTCAACTTTTTCCACATGTCAAATGTAGTAGGATGATCCTTGACTTAATCAAATTTAGAATAGTTCAAAGAGGATGTAATATCGATCATCATAATATTGTGATCCTTTGATTCTTTTATTTGGTCCACAGTCATTGGCTTGGGTGGTGGAATATGTTTTTTCTCCAAGTAGAATACACCAACAACACTGATGCTTGATATATGAAGCCTCATCATTTCCATCCATGCTGAAAATTTTTCTCTGTTAAGTTTAGGGATCTCCCCTTGGTAAGACATCCTGATGTTTATCTTAGGTCTTTAAAATATTTTTCTGTAAGTACCAATTGCTCTAATACCAATTGTTGGAAATGTAACAGGAGTAACTAAGAGAGGAAGGGTAAATTAGTTACCACAAAAAAAAAACTTTTCCCTTAGATGTCAATATAAACTTTCACTGGTCATGCACAACTCGATAACTTGGTTAACACTATAATTATATTGATGCTCAATTAACAAAGAAATCTTAAGATTTATTAAACTATTTTATCCTTTAGTAACTTAGTTGAAGAAATATAAAGCATAAGACAATAACATGAACACAAATGACACCAAGATTTAATGTGGAAGCCCAATTTGGAAAAAACCACTTTGCAATTAGTCACAATAATTTTCACTCTTCTGAAGTGAGCCTTGTTAGAAGCCAACCTTGTTAAAGATTACATAAAATATTGTTAAGTATGACCTTGTTAGAGGGTTTATATCACCCTATTACAAGTGGCTTGGTTAGGGGTCTTCAAACACTTCAATCATGAATTGTCACCTTGTTAGAGGATTTAAAAAATGACTAT
The DNA here is from genome assembly GCA_028749045.1 of Cupressus sempervirens. Lineage (NCBI taxonomy): Eukaryota > Viridiplantae > Streptophyta > Pinopsida > Cupressales > Cupressaceae > Cupressus > Cupressus sempervirens. The sequence continues at coordinate 195,992,280 of CM053788.1, forward strand.
TAAGTCAACTCTATTCAGATATTTCTTTATTGCTAAAAAAATTAGAAAGAAAAAGTAATTTGACCTAATTTATGAAGAAACTATCTTTGTAGATTCAGATCTCTATTCTGGCTTGACCTCTAGATCCTTCTCAATCAGATGTTTCTTTGCATCTTATCTTCCACATTTTCCTTCTTCGCATTTTCCTTCACTCACATATCCATCTTTTGTATATTATTATTCTTACACTCTATCCTCACAACTTGACCTTTCTTATATATCATAAGATAGGAAAAGTCAGCTTGGATACCCTTTCAAAACATCAATAAACATCCAAATAGTCAACCTCAAATAATAAAACATTTTACAATTTCAATTTATTATCACTCGATCAACACTAGAACTGAATACTTGGTTGACACTTTGACTTCTTCATTGCCCAACCACTCAGTCAATATTGATCTCCTTTGATACCCAACCACTCAGTGAATATTACAAGAAGGTACCCTTCCCCAACTACTCGGTTAATACTAGAAAGTCTTCATTACCCGACTGTTCGGTTAATACTAAGATATCCAAGGTTAATACTAAAAACTCTACATTTCTTAGTTAATATTGTCATTTGTTTAATCATCAATGATAATAGACAATTTAATAATTATTTCCAACAATAATCCCTTGCCGGGGTGGGAAATTGGAACTATAGTTGGGCCCTACAATTCTAAGGGGTCATTGGACCCCTACCATTCTAAGGTAATCGGTATATAGTTGGAGGTCCCCAACCCACCTTGCATAATTCTAGTGGCAACGGGTAGGAGGCTCTAAATGCTAATAGTTTTAGCATGGGTTTCATTTTTTAGGAAGAATTCTAATTATAGTGTTGGGAGATTAAAATTGGTTGTTTGGGTAGCCCTCACAATTCCCTTTCATGATAAGGCTAATTAATTGGAATTCAACTAGGATTGATGCAATGGTTGAGGGCTTGACTAAAAGTATGAATGTTGGGAGCCTTTCATCCAATAGTCCACTTGCCAGCTTTTGTTTCAGGAGTTGGTGAAAGGTTAACACTTTGGGAGGGGCAAGGAGCCTATCATATAATGGGGTACTAATCAAGGAAACAATCTCCTACAAAGATTCATTCCACTACAAACATAATCTCCAAGTATGTCTGGGGGGATTCTCTTTCTCTTGTTGAATCTATGATTAACTTCAACTTAAATATTGGAGAAGGGATTCAATATCCTCTCCTCATTCAATAGTTGAGTGCCTATTATCTATTTCAGAATTTGTGAGTGAGGTTGATCCTATAGTTTCTTGAAGTGATCAAGGGAATGGTGTTGGTGTTCCCAGGGAGAATGAATGGAAAGATTTTATCATCGCTTGACCGGGTGGAGGAAGAACAAGTTGTGGTGATTGACTTGTTGGTGAGTGAAATAGTGGATATGGAAATTAATTGGGTGACGAGAGATAGTAACCATGAATGAAATTATCTAATAGAAGTGGGTAGGAAGTGATTAGATGGAAGAAATTGATATCATTTCCTTACCACCTCCATTTGCTAACCCCCTACTATTTGTTAGGGCCTTAGAGGGGAATATTTTTTTTCTATTATTGATTGATTGTAAGGTAGATGAGATCATTTCTTAACTTCTCATCATAGGGTGGGAGGGACATGGAGGAAATAAAGGAATAGTAGTAATGGGGAAAAATTCATTGGGTCATACTCGACAAAGTAGAGAAATCAAGATTGGGAAGGTCGGTGATTGGAATACCTCTCTATCATGAGGAAGTAGATTATTTGATTCCATACTAGGTGGCAAGTCAATTTTCCTTCTACACCTTTATTGATGTTGGCCAATCACCCCTATCAAATTCCTTGATTGTATCACCTACCAAGTTGTTGATTAAAGCATCCATCCTTACTTCCCAACCCTCGAAAGTAAGCCAATTCCAACTAGCCACCAGAATCTCCTATCCTAGATATCTGAGTGGATCAAATTTCTTCTCATTCCATCCAATCTAATTACTAAAATCAAATTTTAGATTCATAACCTAAACCCATAGAATTTTAGGATCATTGAAACTCCTTTTATATGACTAAATCTACACACTACCAAGCTTGAGTTAGAAATGAAACTAATCTTAGAGATTGAATTACCTTCAAAGGATTTATCTTATCTAGGCTCTATCTGCCTCTACTAATCAATTCCTAGTCTTCATTCACAAAAATAAAATTTTTGGTGTAAATAATTATTCACTATTTACACTTACTTAAGTATACCTAGGTTTATGCATTATTTTATTATTTCTTAGGTGAGACACTTAGGAGTTTGCATATTATTATGAGTTGTCATGTTGACAAAACTGGAGTAAGCAACTCTAATTCAACACATAGTGTCTACAACACTAGAGTTTGCATAATTAACTAAGTTTTCATGTAGAAAACATAGTCATTCACACACATGAGGCCTATTGGGATCTTCAAAGAAAGAAAATGGGTGCTCTCTCAAAATTTGAATTAGCTGGATTGCTTGTAGGTGGGAAATTGGTTGGGGAGAATCTGGTTGGCGGTACTGACCTTGGGGGAATGATAGAGGATGCTGAGAAGTTTATGGGGTCAGAATCTTTGGTTGAGGTGGACAATGGAAAGTCTTTGGGCAATACTGAAATTTTGTGTGGGGTCTATATCCCACCTTTGGGATCCCATTCTGCATCTCATGTGTCAAGACAAGATCTTGAGAAGGAAAAAGAAAATGTTGTCTCTTTCAAGGAAACGACGTTTGCAGAATAGAAGTAAGGGGCCTTGGAGGGAAAATCTTGGTCATCTTTGTTTGGCAAGAAACCAACTTGAAAGTCTCTCTTTATGTCAGTGACTGCGAAAACTTGCTGGGAGAAAGGTGAGTTTCAAGTTTTTATCCCAGACCCTTTAGTTGATTTTTCCATGTCTTCCATGGATTTCACTTTAGTGGGCAAATTTTTAGGTGCTAGACCTGATATTGAAACTCTTAGAAAGATGGTGAAAAGGAAATGGATTATTAGAGGTGAGGTATATGTTTCCCCCATGTTGAATGGCTTCTTTTTGTTTATCTTCAACTGTAAAGAAGACATGGATATAGTTCTTTGTGGAGGGTTGTGGTCTTTTGGCAAAAGTTCTCTTACCATTAGAAAATGGGAACCCAATATGGATCTTTCTCACTCATTCTTCTTAACCACTCCCATTTGGGCTAGACTCCCTGGACTCCCTATTGAATTTTGGCATAAAGATATCTTTAAAGGTATCGCTAGTTCCTTTGGTGAACTAGTGGCTATGGATAATGCTACGGCTTCTAGATCCAAACTTCATTGTGCCAAACTTTTTGTTAAGGTGGTAGACTTGAATCACCTCCCAGCTAAGGTGGATCTAATCTCCAAGTTGGGTAAAAGAACTCAAGAAATCCTATTTGATGATCTGCCTAATTCTTGCTATGCTTGTAAGAAGCAAGGGAATTTGGTTAAAAACTGTCCCTCTGAAAGTGAAAATCAGGCTAGTAGTGGTTTGGAAAGGAAAAAGAAAAAGATTTAGCATAAGAAAGTTTGGAAACTCAAAGAAGGCCAACATCAAGAACAAAAAAGCAATAAAATTTTTCAAAATCAATAGGCTAAGGCAGAGAAAGAGCTCACTTTTGAGGAAGCCAACTCTAAGAAAGAAGGTTCTGGTTTACAATCTGAAACCAGTTTACCTGAAAAAGAATTGGAAAATCAGGCAAATATCTCTAAACAAATTGTTATTTACTAGAGGATAGAAGAACAAAGGGGAGATATTGATGACAAAACTATGCTTGAGGATGGTGAAATCTTGGCTGATATTGGAAACTTACCTAGGGAAGGAGATCTTCCTTCTTCTCAATCCAGGGAGATTCAGATGCAAACCCAATTAGAAAAAGACCCTTCTTTGGTGGAACCTCCTCCCCTGGATGATGCGAAAGAAAATGGCTCAAATCATAAACCTATCCAAAGGAAAAGGGTTGAAAAAAAGAACAACACCAAGGGGGTAGAGACTAGAAGCAGCAAAATAGATCAACATATCAAGGCAAAACCTCCTATTTCTTATCTGGAAAAAATTGGGAAAAAAATAGATCAACACACTAAGGTAAAACTGGATGTTGGATCCCCAGGTAATCCTAGAAGAAGATCTACGAAGAAAACTAGAGAGTTAGAAAGTATGCAAAATATTGTTGATGGTAGGTAGGAAACTATTCTAGATTTTTCTCCTAAAAAATGGATATGAAGATTATAACCTGGAATATTAGGGGGTTGAATAGTACTCATAAACTGGACATTGTTAGGAATTTTGTTACAGGACAAAAGCCTGATTTTCTCCTGCTTCAAGAGACTAAGATGAATAAAGAGAAAGCAGAATAGATTAAAGCTTTTAATAACTATTCTTTAAATGCTAGCAGTTCAGAAGGGGCATCAGGGGAAACTTTGATGTTATGGAAGAAGAATTGTTTCTCTGGAACAATTTTGTTTGCTAGTAAACACCTTATGATAACCAAAATTTCTAGTTTAGACCAGAAGGAAGAGTGGTATATTGTGAATATTTATGCTCCAAACTCAAAGCTTTCAAGGAAAAAGGTCTAGGATTTTGTTTCTAATTTTAAAAGCAAAAACTATTCTGGCTGATGGATCATTATGGGAGATTTTAACATCCCTCTTTATGACCATGAGAAAATGGAAGGCAATGCTACTCAGTTGGAAGGAAGATTGGATCTAAGGGAATTCATCAATAAAGAAGGCTTAATGGATATGGACCTCTATGGTATCTAGTACACATGGAGCAACAAGAGAATTGGTAATGAATGCATTCAGGCTAGGCTTGACTGTGCTCTTATTTCTCCCGATTGGACTAAAGACATCATTAGTAAACTAGAGGCTTGTCAAAAAATCAGATCGGATCATTTCCCTCTTATATTCACTATTGAGAAGATTAATCTCAAGAAGAATTTTCCTTTTAGATTTGAGAAGATGTGGATGCAGCACGCTCAGTTTGAAACTAAATTGAAAGAATGGTGGAATATAGAGTATGAAGGCACTGCCCTCTTTAGAATTGCTTCCAAGCTCAAAAATGTTAAAAGGGAAGTCAAAAAATGGAACAAGAATAGCTTTGGGAACATTTTTGAGAACAAAACTGCTGTTAAGGAGCATATTCTTAATATACAAGAAAAAATACAGAAGGAAGGTTATACCTCTGATCTCCTCCTTGAAGAGAATGAAAAGCTTGTCCAATACCATGACATCATCACTAAAGAAGAAATCTTTTGGAGAAAAAGATCCCAATTGTTATGGTTGAGAGAAGGGGATAAAAATACTAATTTTTTCCATCTTTCCACTCTAAAGCATAGGGCCAAAACTTGCATTTCATATCTTAAAATGGGTAATGTGAAAATTGTTGAAGACAAGGCTATCATGAATGAGATGGTAACATTTTTCTCTTCCCTTATGATGGCTGATTCTAACATTAATGTGGAAAGTTAGGCTAAATTCCTCAAAGTAATTCCTCCACTGATTACTAAGGATTAGAATAAAATGTTGTGTTCTATTCCTAAGGACAATGAAATTCTCAAGGCTATTAGATCTTTGGGAGGAGATAAAGCCCCTAGCCCTAATGGATTCCCCATGTTCTTCTTCTAGAAGCTTTGGAAAGTGGTTGGTAAAGATGTATGTGATGCTATTAAGGAATTCTATGGGGCTAAACAATTGCTCAAAGAAATCAACTCCACCTTTTTGTGCCTCATTCATAAGAAAGTTGGGGCTGATTCTTCAGATCAGTTTCATCCGAATAGCCTTTGTAACTCTTTCTATAAATTTATTTCCAAATTTCTCACTTCAAAACTTGTTTAGGTGATCTCGTTGATCATTTCTGATCAACAGAATGGTTTTGTCCCTGGTAGACAAATCCTTAACTCTATCATCTCTGCTCATGAGAATATTCATTCCTTGTCCTGTTCTAACAATCAAGGCTTCATTATGAAAGTGGACATTACTAAGGCCTATGATAGAGTGGATTAGTCTTTCCTATGTAATATTTTTCTTGCTTTTGGCTTTGATCATAAGGTTGTGGGTCTAATCCGCCAATTGGTCTCTACTGTCTCTATTGCGGTCTTGGTTTATGGCAGCTCCTCTCCCTTCTTTTTTCCTTCTTGAGCGTTGAGACAAGGTGATCCTTTATCCCCCATCCTTTTTGTTATTATGGCTGATTTTTTGGGGAGATTTATTGGGGACTTGGTCCAAAGAGGTTTGCTCAAGGGCTTACAACCTTCTTCTCAACCGTTAACTTGCTCCCATGGACAATTTTTTGATGATACCATCTTCATGGGTAAGGCTGAAGTGAAAGACACTAGGATTTTAAAGGAGGCTATTAACTTATATTCTGGTACTTCTGAAAAAGGGGTTAACTAGAGAAAAAGTGTTGTGTTCTTCATTAACACCCCTATCCACAGACAAGTTAAAATTGCTAAAATCTTGGATTGTTCTATAGGTTCTCTCCCTTCCTCTTACTTGGGGCTCCCCCTAGGTTTGAAGGTCCCTGATGCTTTCTAGGAAGATCTTATTAACAAATTCAGCAAAAAGTTGGTGGGTTGGAAAGGAATTCTTTTAAGCCAAGCTAGTAAGTTAACTCTTCTCAAAGCTTGTCTCCAAAGCATTCCTACTTATGCTTTAAGTCTTTTCATAATTCCTTTTAAATTCTTTGATTCAATTGATAAAATTCAAAGAAACTTATTATGGACTAGCTTAGAGGATAAATAAGAATACCTTTAATTGCTTGGGATCTAGGTTTTAAACCTCACAGTGAAGGGTGACTAGGAATTCAAAAAATTAGTAGTTTGAATAAAGCCCTTCTAGCCAAATGGGGGTGGAGAGTGTACCATGACAATAAAGAGTGGAGCTCCATTTGGAAACATAAGTATCTCTTCAATGCTCACTCCTTTCCAGATTTCCTCGAATCTCCTGATGTTATTCACTCTTCATCCATTTGGGGAGCTGTTCAAGGGACCAAGAAAACTTTTTAAAAAGGATGTTCTTGGAAAGTTGGTAATGGACTTAAAGTGAAATTTTGGGAAGATATCTAGCTTATTGATCACCCTTTGACTAAAGATTTCAATGACAAGGCCTTAATTGATTGATGCAAGCAGAGATTTGGTCTTCTTGTTTGTCATTACTGGTAGAATGATTCATGGGTGAATTTAACTAATGTAAGTCATAGCTTTAGTAATATCCAACTATCCCTTAATGCTGCTTCTCTTTACCCTTATATGGAGGATGAGATTATCTAGCATGCTAATCCTAGTGGGAAATTTAAAGTCTCTTCTATCTTTGCTCCTAAGGATAAGAACAATCAACCTCTCTGGTCTAAAGCTTGGATTAAGGGTCTCATTCCAAAAATCAACATTTTCTTTTGGACACTTCTCCAAAAGAAAATTCTAACTCTTGATAACTTTCAAAAAAGAGGTATAAATTTGGTTAACAGGTGTTCTTTATGCAGAAAGGGACTCGAAGATAGAGATCATATGTTTTTGAATTGCTCTTATACCCAAGAAGTCTGGACCGAGATCTTGAATTTTTGGGGCATGACATGGGTGCTTCAAAACAATGTGGATCTTGCTTTCAAGAGTTGGAGATGCCCCTCAAAGGATCCTGATGCCCAATTTCTTTGGAAAATTACCCTCCCCCACCTCTGGTGGAGCATATGGAAAGAAAGAAATAATAGGATATTAAAAAATAAAGATCTTCCAGGATGGGTGCTTGGTCAGAATATTATCAGAGCCTTCAAGGAGAATTTTATGTCCCAAAGGGAGCCTGCTCAGACCTTCCAACTTGATCACCCTTTAAGATCTCAAGGATGTAAGTTGAAAATTGATAATCCTAGATCAATTATAAAGTGGCTTGTTCCTCCTAGTGGATGGATCAAAGGAAATTTTGACAGAGTTGCCAAGGGTAACCCGAGAAGAGCAGGATGTGGAGGTGTTCTTAGAGATCATATGGGAAATGTTATTGATGCTATTGCTGTCCCTATTGGTCACTCAAATAGTCATATTGCTGAAGCTACTGTTTCCCTTTATACCACTATTGTAGTAGTTTATTTGGGGTACTCCAAATTATGGTTGGAAGGAGATTCTTTGAATATTATAAATATTCTATCTCTTGGTCTATAGAGGCAATGGTTATGAAAATCAAAAACTTATTTCAAAATTTTGAAAAGGTGGTCATTTCCCATACTTATAGAGAAGCCAACGGGGTTGCTGATTGGATAGATAATCACACAGTTCAAATGGGGCAAAAGATGAGGTGGCTCAATGACTTAAATAAACATGTGGATCTTAAAGCAATTATTAATTATGATGTTATTCATTCCAGAGTGGGAAAGATTTACTTGGATTAGAAATTTAATGATTTGTGGGAGTGGCCTTACGACTATCAAATTACAATTCCCAAGGAGGTATATTCATGTGAAGGCTATGTGCTCTCTACATGTATCCTCAAAAAGGCATCCTCGATATCATGTCACAAAAAACTGGTCTCACTTCTACCTCTCTACTTTTGATATCTGGGTGCCTCTAGTTTTTTGTTTGCTCTGCAAGATGGGAGGTGAACCGAGGAAGTAGGAACCCAAAAAATATGATTATTGGAAGGCTAGGCAAGACGTTTGGAAGATTCTCTAGAAAGGGAAGGTGGTCAACTACCTAGAGCAGTTGCATGGTTTCAAACCCCATGTCACCACTACCTTCTTCAAAAATTGGGTGGACAAAAAAGTTACTCTACATGGAGTTTCTACAAAGCTTACAAAGGAATTCATTGTCGAGGTCACTGGCCTTCCCATGAAACGTATCAAGTTTTTGAAGCAAACCAGTATCTCTAATGTGGCCTACAAAAAAATCTCGAAGACATAAGAAGAGGAGTTACAATTGGAAAAGAATGGCGACTTCTATGATGTGCAACAGATAAAAGGTATTTGGTGTGATGTGCTTGGTTGTATTTGTGACTATTTCATCCTTGATGGAAGAAATAAAAGGGTGCACAAATTCAAATTTGTCTTCCTCAACCATTTCAAGTACAAGGACAAAATTTCCTTCCCTTTCTAGTTGCAATTTTCTTTGCTCCAAAGTTTGAATGCCCATAAAAAGAAATAGTCTTGACCTATATTACATGAAGGTTTGATTTTACTCATTGAGGGTTTTTGTAAAAATAAATTCATTTCTTCATCTTCGTCCACTGGTAAGCATAAGAGTCCTAATCCTATAAAAGGTAAAACGGATGAGAGTATTAAAGAGAAAATTAAGGCTAAAATGAAACCCTCTAGCTCTCAAAGACAAATTGAGGAAGAGGATACTGAGGTGGAGAGCACTGAAGCCTCTGATAAGGATGCCCCTAAGGAAGAGGAGGGGACAGATGCTGGGGAGTTTAGCTCTAACCTGGATGGTTACCCAGATTCAAAAGACAAAAATGAGGATGGGAGAGAGGAGGATACTACTAAGGTGAATTCGAAATAGAGCAAGTCTGAAAATGAGGACACTCATATCATGTCTGGGAGAGGTGATAAAGAGAAAGAAAATTTAATTGATGATCTTGCCATTTTGAGTGAGGAGGAAAACATGGGGAAAGCTTCCACTCCTATTAAGGAGACTGAGGGATGTGATAAGGAGGGTTAGAGCCACCATATTGAAGTGAAGTTTGGTGAGGAGGAGACATTGGATGGAGGGATTTATATTGATAAAGTCGGCCCCTTACCACACACCACTGCTGATGACATGGGTGACTCCCTGGGGAGGGAAACCAAACTCTCCTTCCTTCACTCTGCTAAAAAAAAAGCTGACTCTTTCCTTTAGGTCGATTCCTGGTTATATAATGAAATAATGGGACTAAAGAAGAAAGTGGATACCTTGCAACAAAACTAGGAGGTTGACCAGGCTATCATTCAACACATGGAGGTGCAAATGGGAGATATCCTAAAAAAACTAAAGGATTATGAGCAAAATCCTAGAGTGCAAGTATCAGGGAAAGTGGAACAAAAATGGAGCAAGTTACCTCAAGCATTTGTGTAGCTGCTGCGACTTTGGGAAAAAGAGTTAATGAAGGTATCATATCTTTGGAGGGCCCTAGCAAGAGGACATGACAAAGTTCGAGGAAGAAAGCTTTGATTGTTGTTGCTTCTTCGGCTGCTAATTCCATCTAGGACACAACTAAGATTGGTAAGGAGGCTGTGAAGATGATTACAGAACTGCAATAGTTTCCTGGGTCTTCTTTTCTAGTCAGGTTCCTATTCAGGTCCTGTTTGCTAGCTGGTTCTTATGGTTCTTAGGTTTGGTCCTATTTTCTAGCTTTTAGTTTAACTTGTACTATTGGTTCCAGGTCCTTGTAATACTTGGGTACTTTATCTAGACTTATTTAGTGGTTTCAGGTCCCTGTAAAACTTGATTTTGGTTCTACTTTTCAGTATGTTTATGGGCTCTTTCCTGCTGGTTAGCTTATTTTTTCCTTTTTTAAGGATGTGAAAGGGTTTTGGGGTCCCTTCAAAACTTGTTTTTACCGTAATCTAAAACATAGTCATTCACACTACTATTTTAGCACATGGTGCCTATAAAATTATTTTGTGTGCTACACCTTTGTAGGCTTATCCTCTAATCTTCACACTTACTCCTATGCTTAATGAAGGATAATCCACACTTGGTGGACATGTGCCTGGTTGTATGACTTATCATGTTGCTAATTTCTAAGCATTCTAGAGACCTTTATATACATGCACTCCTAGTGAACTTTAACATTGAGCTGAATACATATTGTTATTTTGATCATACTTGTTTTGGTCTAGTGTTGTGTTTGTGCTTGAGTTCCTTGATCTTGGGTGAATTTTTCCCTAAGGAAAATTCTTACATGGTATTAGACCTTGGAGAATTTCTCTTCACATGGTTGTTCAAGACAACTGTTGCTTCAGTACCTCAACCTAGATCTAGAGTATCGTAGTCATTCATAGTGTCTAGAGCTAGAACGAACCTTACCATTGTGTTCAAAACATTGATTCAATGAAAATTGACTATAAATTTTCCTACCCAAGTCCATAGTCAATTTTGAGGAATTTTTTTTTTTGCAAACTGGCACCTGAAGGCATGACTTGCAAGTTTGGTATGCTATTATTTTAGATATGCAATTTATCCTTTAGATCTACATTTAACTTCTCTAAAATTTCTATTTCCATTTTACTACAAATTTTTGAAAAAAATAATTTCCCTTCAAGCTTGCGAAGAAATTTTTTTTGTACAGGCATCAAGAAGTGACACCCCGGACCTACATGAAATATTTTTTTATTAATCACGGCATATTCCTTTTAATAGTGGCATCATACACCCCTATGGACCACTCATTTTCTAGCCACAAACTACATAGTCTGGTAGATGAAATTTCCAACTAGCCACACAACCTACACTAACGGCTTCACTTTCTTACAAGCACCGTGGGCTACATTTTTTAAACAATGCAAAGGTCTTAATTCCCACCAATGTGGGACTAAATTTTAAATCCCACCAGCCATTTTATATTTCACAACATCAATGCACAATGTATTTTTGATATACAAACTCATCATCTCGATAACCATAGATAGTCCTACTGGTGAATCTTGTTCACATATTTTGACAACACTGCATTTATTTCATAGTCATTGTTTCAAACCTCTGGCTATGTGACTCCCTAGCACTAAGATCTATAGAGACACATGGCAATACACAAGGTGTCCATGTGTCCTCTACTCCAAAAACCTATAAGGCCACACAAAATTTGTCTGCATAGACACGTGGCAACAGCTACACCTTTCCCTTCACATACATGTGGATTCACTTAGCCTAGCTCAGATACTGCACCACCCACGTGGCATTGCTAATTTAGACTATCCACATTAGTGTACCATCTCTATCAGCCAACACATAGACAACCACTTTTTTTTCTATACTGTCTATACATTCCAAACAGTCGCCACATCAGCATACGACCTTGCCATGTCATCTAGGGGGTCAATTTTTTGCTGATGTTAGCATTGCATGTCATTAAATTTGACGATCATTTGACTGTTATTTCTAGGCACTTTTGAACTATTATGATGGTTGTTTGACCATCAAATTTAAGTTTGTAGTTTTCTACCTAGACCCCTCTCTAGATGTAGTTTTGATTTGATAGTCTGACTTTGGGAGGCCATAACTTAGTCATTCGGACTCCAAATCAGGTGCAATTTTTTTTTTGTGTAGAATTTCTTGAAATTTTCAATGGTGCAATTCTTTTCTAGATTTAATGCATGGATTTGTTAGAAATTTCATTTTTGGGGAACTATACCTATCTAATCCTACATTTTATAACTTGAAATGCTTCATATGGGCTCATCTAGACATATTTTTAGGTTCTATTTTTTTTTTAAGTGCATTATTTTTCATCTTCTTTCCATATTGACAATCATATTATAGGCTTGTGTCGACAAAAGTCTCACTTTTAGAATTAGGGCCTTTTCTATATTTTATTACTTTTATTACCTTTCAAAATTGTTGTACATTTGAGCTATAGTACTTAGTGACAAATTTGAGCTCAAAAGGTAGTTGTAAACAAAAAAATTAGAAGTCCACTTTATACATTTTGACAAGTGGCCTATTATACACACACTACGTATAAAGTGCCAAAAGCATCCTTTTGGGGGCATTCTTTGATTGAGTGAATAGGGGGGGGGGGGGGGGGGGTGTATTATGTTTTTTGTGTCTCTCTCTTTTACTCTGCATCATGGGTTCACCTAAAGTTCCACTTCTAGCTTCACACAATTATTCTACATGGAAAGATATTGTATGGAGTAGATTAACAGTAAAAGGTTTAAATCTTTATGTTGATGGTACAATCCCCAAACCGACTAATGCTATAGCACTCTCTGATTGGCAAATTAAAGACCAACAAGCTTTAGGAATTATTAGGATTTGTGTACATAGAGATCTCTTCTTCCACATTTCCAGTTTTAAGGAAGCCAAACCTACTTGGGAAAAACTTGAATCATTGTATGGTAAGGTGGATGAGGAAAAGGGATACTAGATTGAGGATGACCTACTTCTCTTGGATCCAAAGAATTTTGACACAATTCAAGATTATATCAACAAAGCCAATGAGTTTAGAGAACTACTTAAAAATTGTGGTAATCCCATGAAGGATGATAGGTTGATTCATCACATCCTAAAGAGGCTACCTTTAGAGTATGCTTCCTTTGTTTCAAGTTATAATACTCACATGTTAACCATGGGAAGCACTTTCCAAAAGCCTACATTTGATGCATTTGCAAAAAATTTGATTTTTGAACAAACCAAGTTGATAGATATGGGACTTCTTATGTCATCAAAGAGAAAAGCACTGGTGGCTAGTGATAATAACTAATCAAGCCAAAGTGGAAAAAGTTCTAACAACAACAAGAAAAAGTAGTGGAAGAAAAAATCACAATCTGAGATAGAACAATCCTCTTCATATCAAGGTGGTTCTTTTTCCATCAAGAAGGGAAATAATGAAAAGAAGGACAAACTTTTTTTGCATATTGCAAAAAACCAAATCATGATGAGCATCATTGCAAGACTAAGAGAATCGATGAGTTGGAAAACCTACTCAAGAAGAACAAAATTCAAGTTCCAAATGCTTCCAAGGATTCAACTCCAACCACTTCAAAGGGAAAAAGGCAAGCACTTATGGTTGGTTCAAGTTTTTCATCAGAATGGATTCTTGACTTAGGTGCCTCATATCATATAGGTTCTTCAAAGGGAGATTTTTCTTCATTGAAGTAGTCACAAGTACCACATATCTTTGTAGGATATGATACAAAAATGGAATTTGAAGGGAAAGGATATGTGGAGATGGAAAATAGGGAATTCAAAGACATTATCTATGTTCCAAACCTTAGCTCTAATCACCTCTCAATTTAGCAAATCACTCACCTTAGGGATGGAAACAAAGTTGAGTTCCTTCCAAATTCAATAATGGTGCGTAGTCTCAAAGATGATTCATTGGTTGTAGTGGGGAAAGTCAATCATGAAAAGAGGCTTTATTCCTTCTCCCACTTTGTGCCCAAGTCTCCTTGACATGCCTTGTTGACTCAATCTAATTCACAAATCAAATTATGGCATGAGTGATATGGACATCTTGCCTTCTACTATCTTTAGCAACTTTGCTCAAAAAACATGGTCAAAGCTCTACCTACAATCAACTCTTCTAAGGGTGAATGTTCAACATGTTCAGTGGATATGTATCTAGAGGAGAAGCTTGATAAAGGGAAGTCTTCAATAGTACTAGTTGTTCTTCAGTTGGTTCACATGGTACTAGCAGGTCCTTTTACAATGACAGCAATCAACCAGAGTCACTACATACTCACTTTCATTGATGACTTTTCATGCTACACATGGGTCTACTTTCTTCATCACAAGAATGAAGTAGTTGATAAGCTTGAAAACTTCAAGAGGCATGTTGAATAGCAATCAAGGAAAGCCATCAAGGTTCTTTGGATGGACAATGAAAGAAAATATTTGAACACAAGACTGAAAGACTTTTGCAAACTTGAGGGTATTGATCTTCAAAATCCACCAGTGTTTAGTCTACACAAAATAAATGTTGCAACACTGAGGATACGAACTCTTAAGTCCATGGCAAGTTGCATGATATAAGCCAAGTCTCTTGATCCTACACTTGAAGTCAAAGCTATAAGAAATGCCACTCACATACCTAATAGGTCTCCTCATAACGCCTTATATGGGAAGACTCCTTTTGAGGCATGGTGCGACAAAAAAATAGTTGTGAAACACTTCAGATTCTTTGGTTTTCTAGCATGGGAAAACATATCTTCCAGGGGATGCAAGGCACCACCACCTAGGCCTTGTACTTTCACCAACTATGAAGGTAGTGTTAAGGCATACATACTTAAGGATCCTGATACTCATGAGATTTTCATAGAGAGGAATGTTCACTTTGAGGAAAGTTCACCCAACTTATCCTCTAATCCTCTCTACACTTCATACATTGTGGAAACTAATAGTGACACCAGTGGTAGTGATTCAATAGACTCAGATATGTGTGATCCTATTGACAGATGTAGAAAGAGGTCACATTATCAGCACATTCCACATGCATATATTTCCATAGTGATAGGACAGTAGGGTACACCTTGTCTTCCAGCTTCAGCATTAGAGGATGACTACATAGAAAATATTTTAGGTTTGTTTGTGGATTCATACATAGCAGATTTGGGAGACATCATTGATGATATACATCTTCTCTTTGATGAAGAAGATCCTTCCTCATTTGTTGTGAGGGCTCACTCTGACCCTCATTTCAATTCTCTACATGATCAATCTTCACAGGTTGATATGTGTAAGAATTTTCCTTAGGGAAAAATTTACCCAAGATCAAGGAACTCAAGCACAAGCACAATAGTAGACCAAAGAAAATATGATTAGAATGATGATATAATATTCATTCAATATTTCAAAGTACACTAGGAGTTCCTATATATAAAGGCCTCTAGAATGCTTCTAGAATGCATAGGAATTAGCAACATGATAAGTCATACAACTAGGCACATCTCCACCAAATATGGGTTATCCTCCATTAAGCACAAGAGTAAGTGCAATGATGAGAGGATAAGCCTACAAAGGTGTAGCATGTAAAATAATCTTGTAGACACTATTTTCACTTAGGTTTGCACCCTTGTATAAAGCCTATGCATGAGGACAACCTAGTGAAACACAGAAACAACCTCCAAGCTGTGGGACTTGAATTGCGAGGTTGAGTCTTTGAAGAAGGCCGACTTCTTCTTACTATCAAGATGCACCTAACTACTCTTGGAGAGGAAAAGGGAGAAGGAGAGCATGAAAGAAAATCTACCTAATCTAATCTAAAGAAGTGATGCACCAAAATAGAGTGTTCAGACCAATCTCTGCCCATATATGCACTATTGAACCAGAATGAAACTAAGGATATACACATTCAGACTTGCTTTAACCTAAAAAACCACATGTAGATTAGAATACCAAGATGAATGACACAAGGAAAGAGAGATTCACTTATATTATCATTCATAGATCCAAGGAGATACAGTCATGCATATTACAGACCTCAACAATAGAGAAAAGTTAGAGAAGGATTGACCTTTACAAAATTTACACAAATTGCCTTTATAATTCAGGCATAACTGAGATTTTTCCTCCAAAACTATCTTGCAACCACCGCCATCAAGGCTCTACCAAGGATAATCATGGGGATATAAAGAAATCTGATCTTTTGTGTCAAATAATGCCTTGAGAGGATGGAAACGGTGCCATAACTATGATCTGATCAGGTAGATCCTAGTTGAAATTGATCATAAAGATTAGATTCATGTAAAATCTTGGCTTTCCCCTATTTTTGGTTCATAAATCAGCATGATCAACAGGTCAACATAACCCTAGCATCGGGATGAGCCACATGGACCAACCAGTTTATTTCATTTTTCCACCTAGCAGATTCTTCTCGAGTTGACCATCTCCTTCTCTAACTAACTGCACCATTTCATCTCAAACCCTGACTGCGATAGCCTACAACATAACCGCTAGCCCTTAACTATCAATTTTGGCTAGGCTCGCAAAGACACGTGTCACCTAGGCACTATGTCGCTATGCATATCATCCTCGCAGCTTCTCATAGCGAGATAACGCCTATCGTGGATCTTCCTTAATCTGACGATCATGAAGACTTGCCATTTCCTACGCTTTGCCTTTAAAATTTTGGGCCCACAATACACCTCAACACACCTGGCATCTGACTCAGTCTGAACTGGTGACCCACAAAGAAAATGGATCCACAGAAACACGTGGTGGCTACCCGCTTTCCTATATTTTTAAATTTCCTCACATATTGATAATGCGGGGAAGCACCAACCCTCGATCCTTGAAGATCTGATGGTAATCAAAATTTGTACTTTCTAAACTTCTGAGAAGATCTATCGTGACATCACCTGGGACACGTGTCATTAATCTGCTTCCCCATAATATTTATATTGCCTACACCTTGATTTTGCAGGAAAGCCTCAGTCGTGGATTAGATCACATCGGACAGCGAGGACTTATCTAGTATTAAGTTGCGAGGAGGGCAGGCAAATGATGTCATATGGGACACGTGCCCTCCACCCATTTTCCCACATTTTTAAATTTCCTTGCATCTTGATAATGTGGGGAAGGGCCAGCCCTTGATCTGTGAAGATTCGACGGTGCTTGTAACTTGTACTTTCTAGACCTACACGACTACACACTGAGACACCACTTGGACACATGTCAACAACCAACTTTCCTGCATTTTTTAGAAGGTTTGACAAAGCTCAGAATGTAGGGAAGTGGGCACCAATAGGATTGCTAGCTTAGCCAGCCACCTTGTCCAACCTACAACCCATAGAAGGGACATAGACCCACCTGCCATGCATTGCAAAAGGGCTTTCCCGCATTATTTAAGGGTCACACATCTTGATAATGTGGGGAAGTGGGAAACCATGGATCTAAACTAATCTGACAATGAGAAAGATAGATCTAGCTTATTAAAGTACCAACCAACAGAAAATGGCCACGTGAAGACACATCTGACAACCCTCATTTGCGGCCCCCCAAGTGAAGCAGGACCCACATTCCGCACAGTCATACCTCAACCAATGAAATAATTGACCACTATCGACGTGTCTGACAAATATTTGCTGATATCTAATGGGGCATACTTGGGGCCCACCCGGCAACTCATGTTACCATAATGTTATTTTTCTTCTGGGCGCTATGTCGCCAATGATGAGAAGAACAAATTTCTCGATAGTACCATAGTGCCCTCAATTGATTTATCCAAAACTGGCACTGGAAAAAAAACCAGGCAAAGAGGGACCTACCTAATATGTGCCAAAAAAGGTGTTATGTTGCTAACACAAAACAACTTGCAACTCTTCATAGCAACATAGTGCCGACCATTGATATGGGGAAGATCTAACGGTGTGAAAGTTGAAAGCTAACGGAAGGAAAAAGTGAAATACACTAAGGTTTAATCATTTAATTTTTTGGTATTTCTCTGGCACTAAAATAACATTAAACCTGGGAACTAGCCATTGGTGGGTAGGTATTCAAAATTCAAATATTTGGCAGGGAGGCACAAAATGCAACTTTTTTGGCAACTCACAAGGGATGTTAGCCTGCTATGCATAAGACCAGTGGCCTAAAGTATCCATTGGGCTACAGAGTCGAGAAGATGTAGATTCTGAGCACTGTGAAACCCTAACCCTACCTCTGAGATAGCAAAACACCAAAACCCCTGTCACTACAACTGGAACCAAAAAACAAAAACCTTCTACAACCTTCAAAATTTCAAAACTTGTTGTCTCACAGAGAGACAAACCTGTGCTTGTGCACTTCTTGGAAAATAGGAAACCAACAGAAAGAAAAACTACTCTAATATGTACAAATATTTACAAAGAAAGGGGTCAAACAAACCCATTGATTGGTTTTCTGAAATAACTGCCCTTCCTTATCAACTGATTTCTTCCTTCATACAAAGGGGCAGCCAAATGGATCAGCAGGTATGACAAGCACACTACTACATGAAATATCTCTTTCCCAATGCTGAAAATAGTGAAGCTTTCTAGCACTGGGGGGTTACCCTATGGAGAAACACATAATTGCTCCTCCTTTTGATAATCTTCCTCATGCTTTGGAGTGAACATGACTAGGGGCAACTTGCTAATTTGTTGCAGAGCTAGAAACCTTATGGGGCACCCTCTTGATGGTGTAGGGCTAGAGGAATCATCCTTGACCACTTGATTGTGCTCTGCAATGGTAGTATTCAACTGGTTTGGAAGTGGCTCCTCCTTTTGATTTTTTTCCACATCTTGTTCATGCTGCCCATGAACCACTTCCTTTGGATCTACTGGGATGGTGTGATCTTCAACTTCTTGCTATTATGGAACATGCTCCTCATATATAGGAGATAATAATTCAATATCTATGGAAGAGTAGAGAGCATCCAACTCGTCCAAAAGATCAGTCTCATCACTAATCTCCTCCATTACAGTTGCAAGGACATGCATAGGTTGAAAAAAAACCTCATGCAGGTTAGCATATTCCTCCTCAAGGACAAAGCTATTCTTGAGGCCTTCTTGTCCATCCTCCACATCATAGAGTGTTGTCTGCTATAGCGAATGATCCTCTTCCTCCTCTAGCAACAGATCCTCATTCACTAGCAAGGGCTCAAAAGCCATGACTTGCTCCTCAAGAGGAGGAACAAACTTATTGTCTTTTTCTTTTTCCTCAACAAAAGAGGGAAGCTCTTCAGGTAAGAGGGTTGGGTCCTCTTCCTTTGGCTCAGCAGCCTCTTCTTTGTTCTCCTTAATAGACTGCAACTTCTCACATGGAATCCTTGTGGGTTTGGATTCACTCTCCCAAAACTCTGTATTTGAACCATCATAAGTCCATACAACTGGCCCACCTAGAAATAATCTAATAGTAATAGGCTTGGGGTTTTCATAACTATTCCAACTCTTCCTTACATGGAGTGGAGGGGCTACAATAATAGGCTCTTGTAAGGGAGGGGGCTTCCTAAAGCTTCAGATGACATATTTTGGAGAAGGGGGGGTATCTACCTCCTTGGTTTGAAAATGAGTTGATTGGAGCCTCATTTACTGCCCTCTTGCTGCAACAACTTCCCTTGCAAGGTTCTCCTCAAAATTTCTTTGTTTCTTCCTCTCTTCTTCTTCTTGTCGAAGATAGGCCATCTCCTTCTATTGTCTGTCAAGTTCCCTTTGCCTTGCAACCTCATTAAGCTACCCATCCATCTCCTCAAGTTGTCTATCCTGAGCCAATAACTGTTCATCTCATTCATCTACCTTCCTATTCCATGAATCCATCCTTCTTTGGAATCCCAGCAACATATATTTAAGGTCTTCAATTAAGGATGTTGGGACTAATGGAGTAGAAGCAGGTGGAGGGTCAAAATTTGGAGTAGCTTGGCTATAAACAACTTGGGGTGGAGATTAAGATTGGCAATATGAGGGCTGAGGAATAAAATTTTCATGATATGGGGGATAATAATAGCTATTTCTATGAAATGAATCCATAACAAGGCTTTCATAAAAGATGATATTTCATAGAAAACTTGAAAATCACAAAAAGATCAAAGGTGATCTTTACATACCAGCACTATTTCTCCTTGAAACAAGTAGATTTGAACTAGAGTCTCCATGGTGTTTGATTGAATGCCTCCAAAGGTTGGTAACACTAAGCATAACACCCAAATCCTTAGTATATCAGGATCAACTAGCTAACTAGCAGACTTAAAATCTTCTGACTAGTGTCCCACCAAGCGTGCCAAAGACTGTTGTCACTTAGGTTAGCACCATTATCCAAAGCCTATGCATGAGGACAACCTAGTGAAACATGGAAACAACCTCCAAGCTGTGGGACTTGAACTGCGAGGTTGAGTCTCTAGAGAAGTTCGGCTTCCTCTTACTATCAAGATGCACCTAAGTACTCTTGGAGAGGAAAAGGGAGAAGGAGAGCATGAAAGCAAATCTACCTAATCTAATCTAAAGAGGTGATGCACCAAAATAGAGTGTTCAGACCAATCTCTGCCCATACATGCACTATTGAACTAGAATGAAACTAAGGATATACACATTTAGACTTGCTTTAATCTAAAAAACCACATGCAGATCATAAGACCAAGATCAATGACAGAAGGAAAGAGAGATTCACTTATATTATCATTCATAGATCCAAGGAGATACAGTCATGCAGATTACAGATCTCTACAAAACATCAATGAGAGGCAAAGAATTCTTGCATTTTCACACCAATGGCTGAAGGAGATAAGGTAGAATATCATTCAGTTCAGAGGCAAAGAGAATTTTTAAATTGAAATTGCAGAGCTACAGTAGAGAAAAGTTAGAGAAGGATTGACCTTTACAAAATTTACAAAAATTGTCTTTATAGTTTAGGCATAACTAAGATTTTCCCTCCAAAACTATCCGGCAACCATTGCCACCAAGGCTCTACCAAGGACAATCATGGGGATCTGAAGAAATCTGATCTTCTGTGTCAAATAATGACTTGAGAGGATGAAAATGGTGCCATAATTGTGCTTTGATCAGGTAGATGGATTAGATTGGAGGTGGAGTGTTCCTCTTTGTTTCATATTTACTTCAGGGTGGTTGAAATCGATCATAAAGATCAGATTCGTGTAAAATCCTAGCTTTCCCATGTTTTTGGTTCATAAATCAGCATGATCAGCAGGTCAACATAACTCTAGCATCAAGATGAGCCACATGGACCAACCAGTTTATTTCATTTTGCCACCTAGCAGAGTCTTCCCAAGTTGACCATCTCCTTCTTTAACTAACCATGCCATTTCCTCTCAAACCCTGACCGTGATGGCCTACAACATAACTGCTAGCCCTTAACTTTCAATCTTGACCAGGCCTGCAAAGACATGTGTCACCTAGGTGCTATGTTGGTATGTGTATCATCCTCATAGCTTCTTATAGTGAGATAGCACCCGTCGTGGATCTTCCTTAATCTGATGATCGTGAAGACTCACCATTTCCTAGGCTTTGCCTTTAAACGCCGGTCTAATGAAACACCTTAGCACACCTAGCATCTAACTCGGTCTGAACTGGCAACCCACAAAGAAATTGGTCCCACAAAAACACATGGTGACTACCCGCTTTCTCACATTTTTAAATTTCCTCGCATCTTGATAACGCGGGGAAGCGCCAACCCTCAATCCTTGAAGATCTGACTATAATCAAAATCTGTTGGAAATGATTGAAATGATCATAAGAACAATTATTGGAATAATATATGGAAGTGGTAAAGAATGTCCTCAATCATTGTTTTGTCGTTGATGTCAAACTTGCTACTTGCAGGGATGACAATTGCTTTAGTGATCCAAATACTATCAATTAGTTGATTGTCAAGGTGGAGGCAATCAATAAGATGTAACTAGAACACCTAGAGAAAGGTTGAAGTTATGATGTTGTAATGAAGTACAAGGATCAGTAAATCCATTAATGAAACAATGTATTGGATGACATACTAAAAGATACAAACAATGAGCACACTAAAACATATCAAAGATCTAAGGTTTTAGCTAAGTCTTTTGTAAAGCTCATACTAAGTTTATTAGAAAGAAGGTGCTGAGCAAGCTAGTAAGTGCCGAGCAAGTTCAAGTACTGAGAAAGTTCAAGTGTCGAGCAAATTCAAGTGCCGAGCAAATTCAAGTGCCGAGCAAGTTCAAATGCCGAGCAAAATCAAGTACCGAGAAAAACCAAGTGTTGAGCACTAGTAACTCAATAATGCTGAGTAACACAGAGGTGCCAAGCACCAGTAACTCAATAATGCTGAGTTGCTGCATTATTTAGAAAATTGAAGATTCGCCAAATCTAAGCCGACAAATTTGTTATCTAGAAATCTGTGAATTAAAAGGAAGATAAGAAAAATGAACTGGTGGCACAGAACACCATGTAGAACGTTTTCAAGATACAATTGGCAAAGTTTCAAGAAGAAAACAAGATATGGGGTAGATACATTGTATCCTACCTAATCCATTTTGAAACCCTAAAATTAGAGAGGGAGAATTGAGTGGCAAAGGAAAATGAGACTTGTATATAAAGACATAAGTTAATGAAGAAAAAGTGTGGAATAGAGGGGATAGTGTGAGAGAGAGCCGTAGTCAAGCATAAAAGCATGAAATGTTGAAGAATGTGCTAAGGAGAAGAAAGCACAGGAACTCTATTTAATAGATGACCTCAAGGATGATTGCATTGGAAAAATGAGTAGGAAGACTCAAGGAAATGAAGATTGAGAGGGAGACAAGAAGTCAGAGCTGAAGTGATTGAAGCTAAGCATAAGGATTGAACTAAAAGAGTGATCTGAAATCTGAAAAGTATGTTGTAAGTTATGTCAGATCAAAAGACCATTATCATTACTTTCTAGCAATTGTAATAGTATGATAAATCCTATGGACTTAGGTTGGTTTAACAGCCATTAGATAAATCCTTTAACAGGGTGACATTCCAAGTGAATGTTCTAAAGACCTTTAACCAAGCCCATTCCTAACAGTTTGGTGAAATCCTCTAACAAGGTCACATTTAAAAGTGTGTTGTAAGCCTTTAACAGGGTAGGCTTTTAATAGGGCATCACTTCAGAAGAGTGAGAATCAAGTAGCATGTTACTGGTGGTTTTTTCCAAATTAGGTTTCCATGTAAATCATTGTGTCATGTGTTAATCTTGAATGTTTTATCTTTGCATGTTGATTTACAGTAATTTTCTTATATGACTGATTTAAATTTGATCATTTGAAAAGGGTATTAATAGGGCATTTGGACCTTGAATAACTGATTCACCCCCCCCCCCCCCCCCTCAGTTATTCTAAAGAATTCTAACAATTGGTATCAGAGCCTGATTGTTGATTCAGTTTAAAGGGACTACTAGTAGAAAAGATAAAAATGCCAAAGAGAGAAGTTCCCAAGCTCAACAAAGACAACTTTGTCGCATGGCAAAGTTTGATGAAGCTACATCTTGGATCCATAAGAGATTATGCCCAAAATTCAATTGTCACTGAACATGTAGATCCAACAGGTGCTCCTACTGCCGAAGACATGAAAAACAAACAAGAACACAACCAGACAATGCTAGAAATTGCCTCTGCACTCAGCTATGCTAAATTTGATGATATCAAAGGATGTGACACTACATTCAAAATGTGGAAAGCCCTATCAGACATCTATGGAGGAGATCAGAATGTACAAAGAGCAAAAAGAGAAAGTCTCAGAGGAAAATTTGATGACATGAAAATGGAAGAAAATGAGAATGCTGCTCAGTATGGTGCAAGAATAAAGGAAGTGGTAAGTGCAATAAGATGCTTGAATGCTCAACTGGATGAAGATATTGTTAATAGTAAGTTCTTAAGAACCTTGCTTCCTATCTATACTATTAGAGTATCAGCAATACAAGAGCTAAGATGTATACCAGGAAACAACCTAAGCTTTGAAGGTATAATAGGTAGACTCACTGCATTTGAGTTATCTAACTTTGACAACTACAAACCTGAAAATGTTGAATCTGCTTTTAAGGCCAAGTTATCACTAAAAGATGTCAAACAGGTGAAATCAAGGAAAGGAAGAAAAATGAAGTATGTATCTAGTGACAGTAGCACTGATCAGGAAGATGTGGAACAATTGGAATCTTACTCACTAGAAGATTTCATAGGGGCAAAGGAAAATTCAAAGGTAAGATGCCTATCATTTGTTTCAATTGCAATGAAGTAGGTCATATTGCTGCAAGATGTCCACAGAAAAAGGATTCCAAGGAAGGCCACAAATACAAGAATAGAAGAGATGATTACAAGAGAGATTACAAAGAAAAAGGTAAGAAGTGTTATATTGTTGAAGAAAATTCTGATGACAATGATGATGAAGTTGTTTATGTAGCCATGAAGGACCAATCTGATGAAGAAGAAGCCACAGCACTGGTGAGATGTATAAACAAGAATGACAGATGGATCATAGACAGTGGATGCTCACATCACATGACAGGAGATAAAAGTAAGTTTGTAAACTTTACTCAGTATGATGGAAATAGTGTTAGATTTGGTAATGATGCTCCATGTCAAATCAGAGGAAAAGGTTCCATTAAGCTCACAGACCAAATTTCATGTGACAATGCATACTATGTTGAAGGATTAAACTACAATTTACTGAGTGTCTCACAATTAGGCAATATAGGTTGCAAAGTGGAATTTGAAAACAAAACTGCAAAAATCTATGACAATGATGGTAAACTAATAGGAAAAGGAGATCAAACAAAGAGTAATTTGTTTTACCTTGATATGGATGATGCTTCTTGTCTATTTGCAAAATTTGATGATGAATGGTTATGGCATAGAAGATTATGTCATGTCAACTTTGACAATCTGGTCAAAATCAGTAAAATGAAGAAAGTCAGAGGACTACCAAAACTAAAAAAGCCTGATAATATCATGTGTAAACAATGTTAGCTAGGAAAGATGACAAAGTCAAGTTTCAAAAGAAAAAACTATACATCTAAAGAGATACTTGAGTTAGTTCACACTGACTTATGTGGTCCAATGGAAATACAAAGCTATAGAGGAGATAAATACATAATGTTATTTGTTGATGACTATTCCAGGATGATGATTGTTATGTTCTTAAAACAAAAATCTGATGCTTTTCAAATGTTTAAGTGGTATGTGGCCAGAGTTGAAAAGGAAACTGAAAAAAGCTTGAAATGTCTAAGATCAGATAGAGTTGGTGAATTTACATCAAATGAATTCAAGATATTCTTTAATGAAAAAGGAATCAAAAGACAGACATCAGCTCCTAGAACTTCCCCATAGAATGAAATTGCTGAAAGAAGAAACAGATCTGTAATTGACTATGCTAGAACATTAATGATGGAAAATAGTGTTGCTCTAAAATACTGGAGAGAAGCTGTAAGTGTAGCTATTCATACATTGAACCGAGTACAAGTCAAGAAAGGTACAAATACAACACCTTTTGAATTATGGTATGGTTACTCACCAAATGTAAAACATTTCAAAATATTTGGTTGCAAATGTTTTATCCTTAAAGATGTTAGAAATGGAAAATTTGATGCAAAAAGTGATGAAGGTATATTTCTTGGTTACTCCACAAGAAGTAAGGCATATAAGTGTTTGAATATTAACACTAACAAAATTGTGGAAAGTGCAAATGTAAATTTTGATGAGTACACAGAAGTCCAAGCTGAAGAACCAAAGAAAATGGAAGAATACAGAACCTTTGTATATTCTTATGAAGGAATGACTGCTGATGAGGATGATGTCAATCAAATTGAAAGTCAACAACAAGTGTCAGTTTCAGCCGATTCACAACCAGTAAATGCCGAGTTGCATTCAGAATTCAAGTTATAGAATGAAGAAAATGCACAATCTGATTCTAAAGACAGCATACATGATGAAGAACAACCTAACAATGAAGTGCATAGTGATCCTGAATCCGAAAGATCAAACATGGAAACAAGGACAGAGCCAAGATTATCCAAATATGTAAAAAGACATCACCCTGTTGAACAAATAATTGGTGACAAAGATGCAAGACCAATGATAAGGAGTAGACTAAGAAATGAATCATGTCTGATCAGCAAATCTGAACCCAAGACAGTATACGGTGCTTTACAAGATGGCGACTAGTATAAAGCTATGGAAGATGAAATTGATCAAATAAGAAAAAATAAAACCTGGAGTTTGGTCCCCAGACCAACTGACAAGAATGTAATTAGCACCAAATGGGTATTCAAAAACAAACTAGATGAGAATGGTGAGATTACCAGAAATAAAGCCAGATTAGTCTGCAAGGTTTATGCTCAAGAAGAAGAAATAGATTATGGAGAAACATTCACTCCTATTGCAAGAATGGAAGGAGTAAGAACTTTACTTGCATATGCTGCCTACAAAGATTTTAAAGTCTATCAGATGGATGTAAAATCTGCCTTCTTAAATGGTATACTAGAAGAAGAAGTCTACATTGAACAACCAGAAGGATTTGTTGATGAAAACAATAGGGATATGGTGTGTAAGTTACATAAAGCACTCTATGGTTTGAAACAAGCACCTAGAGCATGGTATGAGAGACTTCACAAGTATCTAGTGCAAATTAGATTTGAAAGAACTGATGATAACAACAACATGTACATTAAAGCTGAAGAAGGTAAAGACATTATTGTATCTAAAAATTTTGTGGATGACATAGTATTTGGTGGTAAGGAAGTACTTTGCAAAGGCTTTTCTGACAAGATGAAACATGAATTTGAAATGTCTATGTTTGGAGAAATCAAATTTTTTGTTGGATTGCAAGTTCATCAACTCAAACATGGAATATTTATTACACAATCAAAATACATCAAAGAAATTCTTAAAACATTTGGATTGGAGGAATCCAAACCAGTCAGCACACCAATGGCCACAGGAAATAAGCTATCCAAAAATGATGAGTTAGCTGAATTCAATCAAACAATGTATAGATCCATGATTGGAAAACTACAATATGTTGTACATAGTAGACCAGACATAGCATTAGCAATTGGAATAGTGACTAGGTTCTCTGCCAATCCTAAAGAAAATCATCTCATAGCAGTAAAAAGAATAATGAGATATCTCAAAGGGACTGATGATTTTGGTCTATACTACAAAAAGAATGGAAAATTTGAACTCAATGCATATACAGATGCAGACTGGGGAGGAAACATTGATGATAGAAAAAGCACAAGTGGAGGTGCATTATTTCTAGGAAAAAGGCTGGTTACTTGTACTGCAAGAAACAAACATGTATATCCCAATCCACTGCAGAATCAGAATATGTGGCAACTGCAGTCAATTGTACAAACATTGTATGGCTCACACATCTATTGAATGGAATGAAAGAAGAAGTAATAAAATCGGTGATATTGTATTGTGATAATACAAGTGCTATAAACATATCCAAAAATCTAGTGATGCATGCAAAACCCAAGCACATTGCAATCAAGTATCATTATGTCAGGGAATTGGTAGAAGACAAACAAGTGAAGTTGGAATACATTCGCACAAAGGAACAGACAGCAAATATCTTCACCAAACCATTGCCCAAGGATGCCTATGAATATCTTAGAGGCAAGCTGGGGGTTATACCCCTAACTCAAGCAGTTTAAGGCAACAAGGAAGATGCCTTGCATCAACAAGAATAAATCACTAAAATATTAATAGGTTGATGCAAAGGATGATAGCAGGAACAAAAACTCCAAATCAGTCACAAGTATGGTGACAGAGGGAGAAAGACAACAAGAAGCCAAAGCTTATATTTTGCATGATAAAGATGCCGCATCTTTGGCATTTATGTCAAAGAGGGAGAAATATGCTGAAAACTGATCAATGCAAAGAAAGAGGGAGATATATGTGATCAGTAGTGAAGTAAAAATGCAGCAAATCAATACAATCTTGGTGGTAACTGAATTGATTACTTGATCAGTTTGGTTTGCCATCAATGCCAAATAGGGAGATTGTTGGAAATGATTGAAATAATCATAAGAACAATTATTGGAATAATATATGGAACTGGTAAAGAATTTCCTCAATCATTGTTTTGTCATTGATGTCAAACTTTCTACTTGCAGGGATGACAATTGCTTTAGTGATCCAAATACTATCAATTAGTTGATTGTCAAGGTGGAGGCAATCAATAAGACGTAACTAGAACACCTAGAGAAAGGTTGAAGTTATGATGTTGTAATGAAGTACAAGGATCAGTCAAGCCATTAATGAAACAATGTATTGGATGACATACTAAAAGATACAAAGAATGAGCACACTGAAACATATCAAAGATCTAAGGTTTTAGCTAAGTCTTTTGTAAAGCTCATACTAAGTTTATTAGAAAGAAGGTGTCGAGCAAGCTAGTAAGTGCCGAGCAAGTTCAAGTACCGAGAAAGTTCAAGTGCCGAGCAAGTTCAAGTGCCGAGCAAATTCAAATGTCGAGCAAGTTCAAATGCTGAGCAGAATCAAGTACCGAGCAAAACCAAGAGCCGAGCACCAGTAACTCAATAATGTTGAGTAACACAGAGGTGCCGAGCACCAGTAACTCAATAATGCCGAGTTGCTACATTATTTAGAAAATCAAAGATTCGCCAGATCTAAGCCAACAAAGTTGTTATCTAGAAATCTGTGAATTAAAAGGAAGATAAGAATGACGAACTGGTGGCATAGAACACCATGTAGAACATTTTTAAGATACAACTGGCAAAGTTTCTAGAAGAAAACAAGATATGGGGTAGATACATTGTATCCTACCTAATCCATTTTGAAACCCTAAAATTAGAGAGGGAGAATTAAGCAGCAAAGGCAAATCAGACTTGTATATAAAGACATAAGTTAATGAAGAAAAAGTCTAGAATAGAGGGGATAGTGTGAGAGAGAGCCGTAGTCAAGCATAAAAGCATGAAATGCTGAAGAATGTGCTAAGGAGAAGAAAGCACATGAACTGTGTTTAATAAATGACCTCAAGGATGATTGCATTGGCAAAATGAGTAGGAAGACTCAAGGAGACGAAGATTGAGAGGGAGACAAGCAGTCAGAGCTGAAGTGATTGAAGCCAAGCTTAAGGATTGAACTAAAAGAGTGATATGAAATCTACAAAGTATGTTGTAAGTTATGTCAGATCAAAAGACCATTATCATTACTTTCTAGCAATTGTAACAGTATGATAAATCCTATGGACTTAGGTTGGTTTAACGGCCATTAGATAAATCCTTTAACAGGGTGACATTCCAAGTGAATGTTCTAAAGGCCTTTAACTAGGCCCATTCCTAACAGTTTGGTGAAATCCTCTAACAAGGTCACATTTAACAGTGTGTTGTAAGCCTTTAACAGGGCAGGCTTTTAATAGGGCATCACTTTAGAAGAGTGAGAATCAAGTAGCATGTTATTGGTGGTTTTTCCCAAGTTTGGTTTCCACGTAAATCATTGTGTCATGTGTTGATCTTGAATGTTTTATCTTTGCATGTTGGTTTATAGTAATTTGCTTATATGACTAATTTAAGTTTGATCATTTGAAAAGGTTATTAATAGGGCATTTGGACCTTGAATAACTGATTCACCCCCCCCCCCCCCCCCCTCTCAGTTATTCTAAAGAATTCTAACAAAATCTATACTTTCTAAACTTCTGAGAACATCCATCGTGACATCACCTGGGACACGTGTCGTTAATCTACCTCCTCGCAATATTTATCTTGCCTGCACCTTATTTTTTGGGAAAGCCTTAGTCGTGGATTAGATCACATCAGATAGTGAGGACTTTTCTAGTACTATGCTGCGAGGAGGGCGGGCAAATGACGTCATATGGGACATGTGCCATCCACCCGCTTTCTCAAAATTTTTAATTTCCTTGCATCTTGATAATGCAGGGAAGCACCAGCCCTTGATCTATGAAGATCCGACGGTTCCTATAACTTGTATGTTCTGGACTTGCATGACTTCACACTGAGACACCACCTGGATGTGTGTCAACAACCCTCTTTCCCACATTGTCAAAAGGTCTAACAAAGTTCAGAATGCGAGGAAGTGGGAACCAATAGAATTGCTAGCTTAGCCAGTGACCTTGTCCAACCTACGGCCCACAGAAGGGACACGGACCCACCTGCCAAGCGTCGCAAAAGGGATTTCCCACATTATTTAAGGGTTGCACATCTTGATAACGTGGGGAAGTGGGGAATCGTGGATCTAAACTAATTTGACAATGAGCAAGATAGATCTGGCTTATCAAAGTACCAACCAACAAAAATTGGCCATGTGAAGACACATCTGACAACCCTTAGTTGCAGCCCACCAAGTGAAGTAGGACCCACATTCTGCACAGTAATACCTTAGCCAATGAAACAATTGACCACTATCAACATGTCTAACAAATCTTCGCTGATATCTGACGGGGCATACTTGGGGCCCACCCAACAACTGACGTTGCCATAATGTTATTTTCCATCTGGGCACTATGTTACTAAAGGTGAGAAGAACAAATTTCTCGATAGTGCCATAGTGCCCTTAGTTGATTTATCACAAAATCGGTGTCCGAGAAACAACCAGGCAAAGAGGGACCCACCTGATACATGGCAAAAAAGGTGCTATGTCGCTAACACAAAACAATGTGCAACTATTCATAGCAATATAGTGCCGATCGTTGATATGGGGAAGATCTAACAGTGCGAAAGTTGTAGGCTAGCAGAAGAAAAAAGTGAAATACACTAAGGTTTAATCATTTAATTTTTTGGTATTTCTCTGGCATTAAAATAACATTAAACCTGGGAACTAGCCGTTGGCAGGCAGGTATTCAAAATTCAAATATTTGGCAGGGAGGCACAAAATGCAACATTTCTGGTGACTCACAAGGGATGCTAGCCCACTATGCATAAGACCAGTGGCCTAAAGTATCCATTGGGTTATAGAGTCAAGAAGATGTAGATTCTGAGCACTATGAAACCCTAAGCCTACATCTAAGATAGCAAAACATCGAAACCCCTGTCACTACAACTAGAACCAGAAAACAAAAACCTTCTGCAACCTTCAAAATTTTGAAACTTGTTGTCTCACAGAGAGAGAACCCTATACTTGTGCACTTCTTGGAAAATAGGAAACCAACAGAAAGAAAAACTACTCTAATATGTACAAATATTTACAAAGAAAGGGGTCAAAAAAACCAATTGACTGGTTTGCTGAAATAGCTGCCCTTCCTTATCAACTGATTTCTTCCTTCATACAAAGGGGAAACCATATGGATCAGCAAGTATGAAAAGCACACTGCTGCATGAAATATCTCTTTCCCAATGCTGAAAACAGTGAAGCTTTCTAGCACTGGGGGGTTACCCTATGGAGCAAAACATACCTGCTCCTCCTTGTGATAATCTTCCTCATGCTCTGGAGTGAACATGACTGGGGGCAACTTGCTAATTTTTTGTAGAGCTAGATACCTTATGGGGCACCCTCTTGATGGTGTAGGGCTAGAGGAATCATCCTTGACCACTTGATTGTGCTCTGCAATGGTAGTCTTCAACTGGTTTGGAAGTGGCTCTTGTAAGGGAGGGGGGTTCCTAAAGCTTGGTATGACATATTTTGGAGAAGGGGGGGTATCTACCTCCTTGGCTTGAAAATGAGCTGATTGGAGCCTCATTTCCTGCCCTCTTGCTGCAACAACTTGCCTTGCAAGGTTCTCCTCAAAATTTCTCTATTTCTTCCTCTCTGCTTCTTCTTTTTGGAGATAGGCCATCTCCTTCTGTTGTCTGTCAAGTTCCCTTTGCCTTGCAACCTCATCAAGCTGCCCATCCATCTCCTTAAGTTGTCTATCCCAAGCCAATAATTGTTCATCTCGTTCATCTAACTTCCTATCCCATGAATCCATCCTTCTTTGGAATCCCAACAACATATCTTTAAGTTCTTCAATTAAGGATGCTAGGACTAATGGAGTAGAAGCAGGTGGAGGGTCAAAATTTGAGCAGCTTGGTTATAAACAACTTGGGGTGGAGATTGAAATTGGCAATATGAGGGTTGAGGAATAAAATATTTTCATCATATGGGGGAGAATAATAACTATTTCTATGAAATGAATCCATAACAAGGCTTTCATAAAAGCTACAATTTCATAGAAAACTTGAAAATCACAAAAAGATTAAAGGTGATCTTTACATACCAGCACTGTTTCTCCTTGAAACCAGTAGATTTGTACTAGAGTTGCCATATTGTTTGATTGAATGCCTCCAAAGGCTAGTAACACGAGTAATAACACCCAAATCCTTAGTATATCAGGATCAACTGGCTAACCAACGAACTTAAAATCTTTTGACTAGTGTCCCATCGGGCGTGCCAAAAACTGTTGTCACTTAGGTTTGCACCCTTGTCCAAAGTCTATGCATGAGGACAACCTAGTGAAACACGAAAACAACCTTCAAGCTATGGGACTTGAACTGCAAGGTTGAGTCTTCGAAGAAGGTTGGCTTCCTCTTACTATCAGGATGCTATCTACTCTTGGAGAGGAAAAGGGAGAAGGAGAGCATGAAAGAAAATCTACCTAATCTAATCTAAAGAGGTGATGCACCAAAATAGAGTGTTCAGACCAATCTCTGCCCATATATGCACTATTGAACCAGAATGAAACTAAGGATATACATATTTAGACTTGCTTTAATCTAAAAAACCACATGCAGATTAGAAGACCAAGATGAATGACACAAGGAAAGAGAGATTCACTTATATTATCATTCATAGATCCAAGGAGATACAATCATGTAGATTACAAATCTCTACAAAACATCAGTGAGAGGCAAAGAGTTCTTGCACTTTTACACCAATGGCTAAAGGAGATAAGGTAGAATATCATTCAGTTCAGAGGCAAAGGGAATTTTTACATTGAAATTGCAGAGCAATAACAGAGAACAGTCAGAGAAGGATCGACCTTTACAAAATTTACAAAAAGTGCCTTTATAGTTCAGGCATAATTGAGATTTTCCCTCCAAAACTATCTTGCAACCACCGCCATCAAGGCTCTACCAAGGACAATCATGGGGATCTGAAGAAATTTGATCTTCTGTGTCAAATAATGGCTTGAGAGGATGGAAACAGTGCCATAACTATGTTCTAATCAGGTAGATGGATTTGATCGGAGGTGGTGTGTTCCTCTTTGTTCTGTATTTACTTTAGGGTGGTCAAAATCGATCATAAAGATCAGATTCATGTAAAATCTTGGCTTTCTCCTATTTCTAGTTCATAAATCAGCATGATCAGTAGGTCAACATAACCCTGGCACTAGGATGAGCCATGTGGACCAACCAGTTTATTTCATTTTTCCACCTAGCAGAGTCTTCCTGAGTTGAGCATCTCCTTCTCTAACTAACCATGCCATTTCCTCTCAAACCCTAACTGCAACGGCCTACAACATAATTAATCGCCAGCCCTTAACTATCAATCTTGCCCAGGCCTACAAAGACACATGTCACCTAGGCGCTATGTCACTATGCGTATCATCCTCGCAGCTTCTCATAGCGAGATAGTGCCCACCGCGGGTCTTCCTTAATTTAACGATCGTGAAGACTCGCCATTTCCTGTGCTTTACCTTTAAACTTCTGGGCCCATAAAACACCTCAGCACACCTGGCATCTAACTCGGTCCAAACTAGCAACACACAAAGAAACTAGTCCCACAGAAGCACGTGGTGGCTACCTGCTTTCTCGCATTTTTTAATTTCCTCACATCTTGATAATGCAAGGAAGCGCCAACCCTCGATCCTTGAAGATCTGATGGTAATCAAAATTTGTACTTTCTAAAGTTCTGAGAACATCTGTCATGACATCACCTAGGACATGTGTCATTAATCTGCTTCCCCGCAATATTTATCTTTCCTACACCTTGATTTTTCAGGAAAGCCTCAGCCATGGATTAGATCACATCGAACGGTGAGGACTTATCCAGTACTGAGCTGTGAGGAGGGTGCGAAAATGATGTCATATGGAACACGTGCCCTCCACCCATTTTCTCGCATTTTTAAATTTCCTTGCATCTTAATAATGCGGGGAAGTGCCGGCCCTTGATCTGTGAAGATCTAACAGTGCTTGTAACTTGTACTTTCTAGACCTACACGACTACACACTAAGACACCACCTAGATGCATGTCAACAACCCACTTTCTCGCATTGTCAAAAGGTTTGACAAAGCTCAGAATGTAGGGAAGCGGGCACCAATAGAATTGCCAGCTCAGCCAACCACCTTGTCCAACCTGTGGCCCACAGAAGGGACATGGACCCACCTACCATGCATTGCTAAAGGGCTTTCCTGCATTATTTAAGGGTCATGCATCTTGATAATGCGGGGAAGCAAGGAACCGTGGATCTGAACTGATCTGATGGTGAGCAAGATTGATCTGGCTTATCAAAGTACCAACCAACAGAAACTAGCCACATGAAGACATGTCTAACAACCCTCATTTACGACCTGCCAAGTGAAGTAGGACCCACATTCTACACAATCATACCTCAACCAATGAAACAATTGACCACTACTAATGTGTTTCACAAATCTTTGCTGATATTTCATGGGGCATACTAGGGGCCCACTCGACAACTGACGTTGTTGTAATGTTATTTTCTATCTAGGCACTATGTCACTAACGGCGAGAGGAACAAATTTTCCAATAGTGCCATAGCACCCTTAGTTGATTTATCCAAAATCGGCACCTGAGAAACAACCAAGCAAAGAGGGACCCACTTGATACGTGGCAAAAAAGGCCTATGTCTCTAATGCAAAACAATGTGCAACTCTTAATAGAGACATAGCACCGACCGTTGATATGGGGAAGATCTGATGATGTGAAAGTTGCAAGCTAGCGGAAGGAAAAAGTGAAATACACTAAGGTTTAATAATTTAATTTTTTGGTATTTCTTTGGCATTAAAATAACATTAAACCTTGGAACTAGCCATTGGTGGGCAGGTATTCAAAATTCAAATATTTGGCAGGAAGGCACAAAATGAAACAAACACCATGTGCTAAATTAGGAGTGCGAATAATTTTATTGTCTACATGACAAATTAGTTAATTATGCAAACTATAGTGTTGTAGACACCATATGCTAAATTAGAGTTTCTTACTCTAGTGTTGTCAACATGACAACTCATAAGAGTACACAAACTCCTAAGTGTCTCACCTTAGAAATAATAAAATAATGCATTATCCTAAGTAAAGTGTAATAAGTAAATACTTATTTGCACCAACACCCCCCCCTTAAGTGCAACTTAGCCAAATGTGCTTAAGCTTACGAAAGCTAGAATGAAATGCAAGATGGGTATTCTCTACTAGGCCATGTTAGGTACCCATGTGCATAATGAAATGCAATCTCTCATAAAGTGGAGAAAGAGGGAAAGCCTTATGGGAAAAACCCTCCCCCCAAAAGAGAGATAAAAGGACAAGATGCATGGATGGATGGAGTAATCAAGACCCCCCCATTACAACATACATCAAGTATATACAATAGTGAAGAATGAGAAGGACAAAACCCCATAAGAGGAAAAAGTCCCCCCCATAATATAGAAGAAGAGAGACAAGATAGTCCCCCCCCCCAAATGAACAGTCTTGATCAATGATAGCTTCTCCAAGGAAGAAGTTGGTCCATGAGTGATGTATAGTATTCCTCTCCTTTGGAAGAAACAATGGAAAAGGTACAAGTGAGATGCTTCCCCTGTGTGTAGAAAGGATCCCAATGATGAATGATGTCTTTGAAACTTGCTCAACTATCCTTATGTCAATACTGATGGTTGCCCCTTCCAACACCACTGAAAAGAACAAATGCAAATCTAGCAAGGATGTTTGTAGAACCTATCCCAAAGAACCCATTGTCTCCTCAAATGATAAAGTGACCTCCTACAACTTCTATACATAAGGATCCACAATCATATCAACCTGTGAAGATTGATCATGTAGAGAATGGACATGAGAGTTAGAGTGAGTCCTCACAACAACTAGAGAAGGATCTTCTTCATCAAAGAGAAGATGTATATCTTTAATTATGTCCCCAAGTCTGTTGTGTATGACTCCACAAACAAACCTAAAATGTCTACTATGTAGTCATCCTTGTTGCTGGAGTTGGAAGACAAGGTGTACCCTATTGTGTTGGACCTATCATTGTGGCAATGTATGCATATGGACTATCCTGATGATGTGATCTCTCACTACATTTGTCAATAGGATCCCACAAATCTAAGTTTTTTGGATCACTATAATTGGTTTCACTATTAGATTCCACAGTGTATGAAGTGCGAAGAGTAGAGGATAAGCTGGGTGAACTTTCCTCAAAGTGTACATCCTTCTCCACAAAAATCTAATTTTTCTCAAGATCCATAAGTTTGTATGCCTTAACACCATCTTCATATTTGATGAAAGTGCAAGGCTAGGTGGTGGTGCCTTGCATCCCCTAGAAGATATGTTTTCCCATGCTAGATAACCAAAGACTTTGAAGTTTTTCATAGTTGATTTTCTACTGCACCATGCCTCAAAAGGAGTCTTACAATTTAAGGCATTATGAGAAGACCTATTAAGTATGTGATTGGCACTACTTATTACTTCAACTTCAAGAGTTGGATCAAGAGACTTGGCTTGTATCATGCAACTTGACATGGACTTAAGAGTTTGTATCCTCAGTTCTACAACATCTATCTTGTGTGGATTGAATGCTGGTGGATTCTGAAGATGAATACCCTCAAGTTTACAAAAGTATTTAAGTCTTTTATCCACATATATGCTTTCATTTCCCATCCATAGAACCTTGATGGATTTTCTTGATTGTTGTTCAACATGACTCTTGAAGGCTTGAAGCTTATCAACCACTTAATTCTTGTGATGAAGAAAGTAGACCCATGTGTAACATGAAAAGTCATCAATGAAAGTAAGGATGTAGCAGCCTTGGTTGACTGATGTCACTGCAAAAGGACTTTCTAGTACCATGTGAAATAATTGAAGAACAATTGGTGCTCTTGAAGACTTATCTTTATCATACTTCTCCTCTAGATGCATATCCATTGAACATGTTGAACATTCACCCTTACAAAAGTTAATTGTAGGTAGACCCTTGACCATGTTTTTTGAGAAAAGTTGTTGAAGATAATGGAAGGAAAGATGACCATACCACTCATGCCATAAAGTGATGTGTGAATTAGATTGAGTCAACAAGGCATGTGAAGGAGACTTAGGCACAAAGTGGGAGAAGGAATAAAGCCTCTTGTCATGATTGACTTTCCCCACTACAACCAATGAATCATCTTTGATACTTCACACCATTATGGAATCTATAAGGAACTTAACTTTGTTGGCATCTCCAAGCTGAGTGATTTGGTAAATTGAGAGGAGATTAGAGCTTAGGTTTGGAACATAGAGAACATCTTTGAATTCCCCATTTTCCATCTCCACGTGTACTTTCCCTTCAACTTCCATTTTAGTATCATCTCCCACAAAGATGTGTGGTACTTGTGACTACTTCAATGAAGAAAAATCTCCCTTTGAAGAACCCATATGATATGAGGCACCTAAGTCAAGAATCCATTCTGATGAAGAACTTGAACTAGCCATAAGTGCTTGCCCTTTTCCCTTTGAAGTGGTCAGATTTCAATCCTTGGAAGCACTTGGCACTTGAATTTTTTTCTTCTTGAGTAGGTTTTCCAACTCATCGATTCTCTTAGTCTTGCAATGATGCTCATCATGATTTAGTTTCTTGCAATATGCACAAAAAAGTGTATCCTTCTTTTCATTATTTCCCTTCTTGTTGGAAGAAGAATTGCCTTGTTGTGAGGAGGATTTTTGTGTCTCAGATTGTGCTTTTTGCTTCCACTACTTTTTCTTACTATTGTTAGAACTTTTTCCTCCTTGACTTGAGTGGTTCTCATCACTAGCCACCAATTCTTTGGTCTTTGATAATGTAAGAATTCCCATATCTATCAAGTGAGATTGCTCAAAAATCAATATCTCTAAAAATGCATCAAATGTAGGCTTCTGGAAAGCACTTCCCATGGTCAACCTGTGAGTGTTATAACTCAAAAAAAAGGAAGCATACTTTGAAGGCAGCCTCTTCAGGATGTGATGAATCAACCTATCATCTTTCATGGGATTTCCATAATCTTTAAGTAGTGTCCTATACTCATTGGCTTTGTTGATATAATCCTGAATTCTGTCAAAGTTCTTTGGATCCAATAGAAGTAGATCATCCTCAATCTAAAATCCCTTTTCCTCATCCACCTTACCATACAATGTTTCAAGTTTTTCCCATGCAGGTTTGGCTTCCTTGAAATTGGAAATGTGGAAGAAGAGATCTCTATGTACACAACTCCTGATAATTCCTAAAGCCTATTGGTCTTTAACTCTCTAATCATTGAGTGTTGTGGCATCACTAGGTTTTGCAATTGAACCATCAACATAAAGACTTAGACCTTTTACCATTAATCTACTCCATATAATATCTTTCCATGTAGAATAATTGTGTGAAGTTAGAAGTGGACTTTTAGGTGAACCCATGATGCAAAAAATGAAAAGAGAACACAAGAGAGACACAAAAACACAATACACACACCTCCTTTTCACTCAATCAAAGACCCCCTCCCCCCCCCCCCCCCCCCAAAAAAAAAAAGAAGAAGCTTTTGGCAGTTTATATGTAGTGCGTGTACAATAGGCCACTTGTCAAAATGTACAAAGTGGATTTCTAATTTTTTCTATTTACAACTACCTTTTGAGGCTCAAATTTTTCACTAAGCATTGTAGCTCAGATGTACAACAATTCTAAAAAGTAATCAAAGCAATATAATGCAGAAAAGGCCCTAAGTCTGAAAGTGATATTTTTGTCCAAACAACTTTAGAATTTGAATGTAGATCTAGAAGGTAGATGAAAAATAACACAGTTTCAAAAAAAGGAACCTATTTTTTAGTCCAAATGAGCTGATACGAAGCATTTCAAGTTGCAAAATGTAGGATTAGATAGGTATAGTCACCAAAAGATGCAATTTTTGACAAATCCATGTACCAAATCTAGAAAAGAGCACCACCATTGAAAAGTTTAAGAAATTCTACCCAAAATAAAATAAAAATTGCACCTAATTTGGAGTCTGGATGACTGATTTATGGCCTTTCAAAGTCGAACTATCAAATCAAAACAGCATCTGGAGAGGGGTTTGGGTAGAAAACTATGGGCTTAAATATGATGGTCAAATAATCATCACAATAGTTGAAAAGTGCCTAGGAATGATGGTTAGATGACTATCAAATTTAATCTCGTGAAATGATGATGTCAGCCAAAAGAAGGCCACCTAGGTGATGTGGTAGGCTAAGAAGGCATATGGACAGTACAGTCAGATGACTTCACTTGTATGGTTTTGTATGGTAGGTACTGACATGGTTAGGGTACAACTATTGAGTTAGCATAGATGTGGATGCCTACATGTCTTGGTTACATGGTGTACCTATGGCTCACAGTTAGTCTACATGGTCAGGAGTCCAAGTTGGCAATGGGGCCATGTGACATGGTGCAACGGCTATGATGTGGTTGTGTGTCATAGTGTGACTAGTCAGAGTAGTTGCCAGGAAGTTTGTGCCATGCCAAAAAACTAATGCATGGTAGCCAAAACTTTCTCAGAGTGTCAGACTAGAAAAATAGGTGGTGGCTATCGAGATTTATAAGCCAAAGGGTTGCAATGTGGAATAGTCCCACATTGACCATGGGTGGAGCACTAGAAGTAGTAAAAAGAAAACTTGCTGGCATAAAAGTAAATAAAGTGAAGTGACCGAAAAGACTAATATTTTCAGTTGTGGTGTCTGTCAATAGACTATGAAATTTGACAAAATTTGTAAGTCTGATGTTGGATTATGTCGTTGTGAGCCAGAAAATGGTATTAAGCAACTACTTAAAGGAATATTCCTATAGAATATGTTGTACAGGGCCGGGGTGTAACTGCCTAATACCTATGCAAAAAAAAGAATTCTCTATTGCCCAAAGGGCAAAAAAAATTCAAAAAAATAGCTTCAAAAATTTAAAGAGAAAAAAAAAGATTAGAAAATCAATTAAATAGATCAAATAATGACCATACAAATCATGCAAATCGGGGATTTGGGTGCCAATTTGCAAAAAATAATGGACTCAAAATTGACTTTGGCCTAGGGTAGGCAAATTTATAGCCAATTTTCACTAAATCGACATTTCAAACACAATGGCGAGGTCCATTCTAGCTCTAGATGCTCCCAATGACTGCAATACTCTAGATTTGGGCTGAGGTGCTAAAGCAACAATGGTCTCAAATGGCTATGTGAAGAGAAATTCTCCAAGAGCTCTGATACCATGTAAGAATTTTCCTTAGGGAAAAATTCACCCAAGACCAAAGAACTCAAGCACAAGCACAACAATAGACCAAAGAGAGTATGATCAAGATGATGATATAATATTCATTCAATATTTTGAAGTACACTAGGAGTGCCTATATATAAAGGCCTCTAGATGCTTCTAGAATGCATAGGAATCAACAACATGATAAGTCATACAACCAAGCACATGTCCACCATATATGGGTTATCCTCCATTGAGCACAGGAGTAAGTGTGATGATGAGAGGATAAGCCTACAAAGGTGTAGCATGAAAAATAATGTTGTAGGCACCATGTGCTAAATTAGGAGTGTGAATAATTGTGTTGTCTAAATGACAACTCATAAGAGTACGCAAACTCTTAGTGTCTCACCTAAGAAATAATAAAATAATGCAAAATAATAAAATAATGCATTAATGTAAGTAAAGTGTAATAAGTAAATACTTGTTTACACAACAATATGATTGTGGATCCTTGTGTACAGTAGTTGTAGGAGGTCTCTTTATCATTTGAGGAGATAGTAGATTCTTTGGGACATGTTCTACATTCATCCTTGCTTAGTCTAACATTTTTCTTTTTAGCAGCATTAGAAGGGGCAACAATTAGTATCGACATAGGGACAATTGAGCAGGTTTTAGAGGCATCTTTGATCTTTCGAATTCTTTCTACACATCGGGGAAGCATCTCATTTGTACCTATGATATTTTTTCTTCCAAAGGGGAGGAACATTATTTAGTAGTCATGGATCAGCTTCTACATTGGAGCAACTATCATTGATTGAAACTCTTCATTAGGCAGGGGGGACTACCTTGTCTCCTTTCTTCTTCTCTCTTTTATGGGGGGTGACTTTTTCCTCTTATGGGGATTTGTTCTTCTCATACTTCTCTTTTGTATATACTTGATGTATGTCGTAATGGGGGGGTCTTGATTACTCCATCCATCCATGCATCTTGTCTTTTCATCTCTCTTTTTGGGGGAGGGTTTTTCCCATGAGGTTTTCCCTCTTTCTCCACTTTATGAGAGATTGCATTGAATTATGTACATGGGTACCTAACATGGCATAGTGGTTGGGACC
This sequence comes from Cupressus sempervirens, assembly GCA_028749045.1. NCBI lineage: Eukaryota > Viridiplantae > Streptophyta > Pinopsida > Cupressales > Cupressaceae > Cupressus > Cupressus sempervirens. The sequence continues at coordinate 196,033,816 of CM053788.1, forward strand.
CATTATGCATTTCATCCTAGATTTTGTAAGCTTAAGTGCATTCCCCTAAGTTGCACTTAAGGGAAGGTGTTGGTGTAAATAATTATTCACTATTTACAATTACTTAAGTTTACTTATATTAATGCATTATTTTATTATTATTCATTATTTTATTATTTCTTAGGTGAGACACTTAGGAGTTTGCATACTTTTATGAGTTGTCATGTTGATAACACTAGAGTAAGAAACTATAATTTAGCACATGGTGTCTACAACACTAGAGTTTGCATAATTAACTAAGTTGTCATGTAGACAACACAATCATTTGCACTCCTATTTTAGCACATGGTGTTTACAACATTATTTTGCATGCTACACCTTTGTAGGCTTATCCTCTCATCATTTCACTTACTCCTGTGCTTAATAGAGGATAATCCACACCTGGTGGACATGTGCTTGGTTGTATGACTTATCATGTTGCTAATTTCTAGGCATTCTAAAAGCATTCTGAAGGCCTTTATTTACAGGCACTCCTAGTGTACTTTACCATTGAATTGAATACATATTGTTATTTTAATCATACTCTTTTTGGTCTACTATTGTGCTTGTGCTTGAGTTCCTTGATCTTGAGTGAATTTTTCCCTAAGGAAAATTCTTACATAAATGGTGGTTTTTTCCTTGGGGTGGGAGGAGATAGAGGCACCAATTTCAAAGTCTTGACAAGTTTTTTGTTCAACTATATGGTAGGCTATCTTTATGAATGTTCCAGTTGTGACTAACACCTTTGAAATGCATTCAACATTTTGTAGGGGTAGGGTGAGGAGAATAATTCAAAGCCCTTCTAGCCCTAGTATAATTGACTCACCTTGACCTTCCTTCCTTACCTTTTCTTATATTCTCAACCCAGTCGAGTGAAAAGAGAGTGGCTCACCTTCCATCCATGTTACTAGGTGAGTGAAATAGTTTCCTACCAATAGGTGAGAGATGAGTAGTTTAGAGGTATATCTTCCCACCTAGCTTGCTTGATTATAGGTTAGTGAAACACTTTCAACTCTCTTGCCCCACTTGACTTGGATATAAAGGTGTTATAAGCGGTATTCTTAGAAGTAGGCCTTAACTCACCTTCCCTTGAGCGCACTTCCTACCTTCATATGCGTACTCACCTCCTTCCCCTAACTTAATTAATATAGGAAGGCTGGGCTAAGAAGAAACCAATACTTAAGTAAGGTAGATCCATTCTCATTACTACATGTAATTACATAATGATCTCATCATGAGAAGAGATAGGAAGGTTCACAATAGAGAAAGCCTTTCTTTATGTGGTAGGCATGCATAGCTCAATCCTCAACCTAACTCATGTCGGTAGATGAAATGATATACCTCCCTATGCTATGCATAGCTCCATAATGTTGGTGGATGTAGGAAGTGGTATGCCTACCTTACCACTCTATGGATCTATCCACACCTATGTGAACCCCCCCTAGAATAGTAGGGCAACATGATTAGGATAACTCAACTGAATATACCCCTACAATTCTATGGTTTCTTTCCTTGGCCTTGAAGGTTCTCCCAACCTTTACACTAGTAGGGCCAAAGTCTATGTGTAACATGCTAACCCTACTGCCCCACTATAGAGGATAGGGAAAAGGCCTTTAGAATAGTAGGGCTAGATTCTATATGTAACATGCTAACCTTGTTGCCCCACTATAGAGGATAGGGCATATAAAGGTAGGGGTCTAGTTCATATGACTATGCCCTAATATTATATTATCGAAGCATGAATAATCTTCCCTAGAATTATTTAGGGAGGGGGGATTATTGGATTAGCCCCTCCCTTTCCCTTTCAATATAGGGGGTAAGTGGTGAAGAGCCTACCATTATTGTGGTATGATGGGAAAATCATAGGAGGACAGTATTCTAGTTTGAGGTATGATGGTGTACTAGAGTTTAGACTGACAGGATTGGTCAATCAAACATGCAATGAAGGCTCAACTCAAAGGTCATTTGGATAAATATCTTAATTACCAACCTCCCCACAACTACAATAGTATAATTCTCACACTTCCTCACTATCAAAGATCCCTTTCATTTGCCTACAAGCATTGAACAATATGAAAATATTATATTGTAACTATAACAAACCCATTTTGAATTTCTCCAGCCCTTGATCCCATAACTAACTTCATCCTTATCTTTGAAAATTCTCAAGAAATATTTATTTCAATCAAATGTAGGCCTCAAATTAATTACTTTCCAAATTTTTCTTCCTTCCCTTTCTTGCTTAACACTACACTTTTCTTGGTCAATATTAGGCTCGGTTAGCATTGTTTTTGATCAATTAATATTGCACATCCTTTAGTTCATCATTAGCTACTCGATGAAAAAATGTAGTAGCTCAATTAATACTAAGATTCTTCATTGACCAACTAAATTGTCTTCCACTTCATGACTTTATAAATTGTGTATACATGATCTCAACACTTAATCATATCATTAAAAACAATCAAACCAACATTACACTATTAGAATCTAACTCATTCAAGTTTTCATTGAAATCTATACACTTATCATTATACTTTCTTTGAATCTCTTTATTTTTCAAATGATATGGCACTCTACTAAATTAGCATAATATCTTACCAATCAGGCTTGACATCAATGAAAACATAACAACTAATATGAATCTTCTACAAACAATAACATCATTATTAGTTGGGGCTTACACACCCCCTCCCCTCTTGATATTCTTGTATGTTCAATAAAAAACTATACAAATACTTTTCAATAAATATTTTTAAAGAAAGAAATGATTTTTAGTAAAGAAAGAAATTCCATAATAGAATTGATTTACAATACAACCAAGAATCAGAAAGAATAGTAATTTCAGTAGGTAAATTTTGAGTAATAAGATTATGGAATGAAAATTAATTATTCAAATATACATGGGGTAGTTAGATTCCTTCTTTTGATCATAGGCTTGAGGCTAGGTGGTTCCATATAAATGGATATCATAACATGGGTTTTAATAGTGAAATAAGAAGATACCTAGGCCCTTCAAGAGATTTTTGAATTATAGGAAATTATGAAATAATATTAGTAGGTGAAGGTGTAATGCCTTGCCCAGAGATCCTTGGAACACAAGGATAAAACTTGCACTGAATAACATTTTTCTTAAGATAAGTTACTTAACAACAACATAAAGTAACCAAGTGTAAGAATGAAACATCTACTCAAGATAATAAAGTAGGCAACATGGATAAAATCACATGTCCACCTACACTAGAAGAAGTTTTACGAACACTTCCAAAGATCCCCAAGCACCAAGTCATAACTCATAGCCCAAAGATCACACAAATCATGAGAATATACAAAGGAGATGTTATTTTTAAACCCAAAGTAAAAGGTCATAGCATGGTTAAACATGCAGGTCCATTTCCAACTAACCATAACATAATCAAGAATCATAAATGGAGACCCTCAAACAATCATGCACAAGACAAGGGATCAAGATTACAATCACTCATCTACTAGACACCATGCTAAAAGACAAACGTTGATTCCTAAAATTTGGCTAAGTCTAAAATTTTGAAGCCTTAAAATCTAAGTTTGAAATTTTGAAGTCTTGAAATCTAACTAAGTCTAAAATCCTAAAGCACTGGAATTTTCTAGATTCTTTATCTTAACTCCTAGAGGGTTAGAGCCTATCTTAAATGAATCAATGCATATATGAACATGTATCTTAAGTAAAAGAAAGAAGAGTATGCGATAAGAAAGAAGAGTGCACCAACATATACTTTAAATGATAAATTTTATACACCCTATAGCTGATCTATTTTAATATAGGAAGATGCAAGACCCTACAGGGTATTCAAAACTATAATTTACATATTCTCAAAGTGAGTGCAAGCACTCACTATTTTCCATGTGAGAACATAGCCACGATGATCACGCAAGGTAGGATTTACTCTTACACAAGTACTATTCCCTATGATCCACATGAGTTTCCCCATTAGGATTGCACAAGAATTTGTATTTCCACATGAGAGAGTACATACTCATGCAAGATAGTACATACTCCCATGAGATAATTCCAATTCCATGCAACATAAATCTAGAAGCACAACAAGAAAGCAAGAAGAAATGCATAAAAACGTGAAACCTCCACACTAGGGACTACTAGATCAACATAATTCGAGGAATGATCAATCAAGAGCATAGAAGTAGATCTAAGAACTTGAATGAAGATAAAATAAACATTGCAATAACATACATTCATCTATACAAAAACATAAATCTACAAAATGAACATAAACAATATTACAATGAAAAGGAAAGAACACACACATGATATAACCGAATAAAATCAACTGTGCTAATTTCCTCCCTACCATAATGGCATCATAAAACCTCAAGGTCCCTAACCATACCCCCGAGAATAAATATCAAATTTTCAACAAGATTGTTTGGAGTTGTCTCATGAAATCTTTCTTACCAATAAACCATCCATTAGCATCAAATGAAATAAGAACATCTAACATGTTAATCTACCAATACCATCACTAATCCAAAGCATTGGTAAGAAACATCATCAAAGCAATAAGATACAATCATCATGATAAATGAATGTATCAAGTAACATACTAATCATCATCTAAACATGATATCAAATGCATCCAAAGTAAAACATAAATCACAAGAAATCATACTTCGGATACACTAAAGTACCAAGTGAACATCTAGCATCGGCCTCAAACTAGAAGTAGACCATCTCTATACACTAGTCTCAAGTAGTGATAAAGGTAGCTATGCCTCCCAACCACATGGTACCTGTAGGCCCACACCTACCATGCTCATGGAGATAATGACCTGACTACAATCACATAAGAAAATCACCCATGGCTAATGATGAGGCTAAATATTGCCTCTATTTCATGATAGTTTTAAACACTTTGGTAATACTCTATTTCATTTTCATTAGGACATTGTGAACTTCTGTTTACCTAAACCAATGATTAACCTCTTGGTAGATAGTATGTCATCTTTTGCCAATCTCATATATATGATGCAGTATTTCATATAATCATTAGAATGTGTGTTCTTATATTTGAATTTAATTTGATAATGCTTATTTGCAAATATCTCTGCATTATAACTAACTTTTTAGCAATGAAGCTAAAGATGATTGGAAGAATTCAAAGATGAACGTTGAAGACAACCAATAGCATTCAAGGAGAAAAGAATGTTGAAGATCAGCTTCGGTAGAGAAAAATCATAATGGTACCAAAGGACATGACTACAAGTATGGAGGAGCTATGAAGACTACTACATTCTCTACATTTATTATTATGGAAAGTGGTTGTTTAGACTTTATTATTCCTGCCTTGAGCCGTTATCTTTTCTTCCCACCTGGACTTGTTATTTTCCTTCTTTCTCTCCTACGAATTTATAGCTAGGTTGTTTACTTTTCTATTTTAGAATAAGCATCAATCTTCTATATATAGGGATCAGACCAAGTGTGTTATTTTAGTTAGAAGGAGAAAGTTTATGAAAACAAATTGTTAACTTTTGCAGTGAGTTGATTTTACAGTTCTACATATTGTTCCCATGTAATGAATTTCTAAAATATAATGAAATAGTTTTTGGCTTCTATCCTATGTTAGTAGTTTAGTTGAAGCCAACCAAGGGGGACCACTTGGGGGTTGGATTAGATTAGGATAGTATAGATTTATTTCCAAGCATTTTTAGTAGTGCAAGTAGAAGTTGTAAGTTCCTCCCTATAGCATCATACTTTGTGAATGTTCCTGCAACATCTGTGAGAATAGTTATAGTAGATGAAATGAGTTGGAATTTATGTTAGCCTTTCATTGTATTTCCAATATTCATAAAGAGTTAGGTGTGTTAGCTTCTTATAGCAATAGTGTAAGTTCTTTTTCTTGCATTTTACTTTCTTGCAGCATAAGCATAGTGACTCATTAAGAGACCTAGTGCACATATTGTGCCAACCATTTCAAGTATACATCCCTGGGTTGACAAGATTAAATACACCTCATAGTGGGAAAAATAATCCTTAGAATGAATACACTATTCCTAAGCATGGCCTAGAGCATAATTATTATATACCTATTGTGAGGTAGACTAGCTAACACACACACAACAATCAAATATGATACCAACGTCTATATGATCATGGAGAAAATGGATTACATTAGGTCATTGGTCAAGCCTAGTAAAGATAACTATGTAGGGACTCAAGTGGAGTTTAATACGCTTGGCATCAGAAATCCCAAGCTAAACTGGTATGGTAAATCAACTCCCTTGGGAGGTCACTTACCCAGTGTGATAACATCATTTCCCTCAAAGGCCACAAACCATTTCCCTTATATAGCATGGTAAATCAACTCCCTCAAGAGGCCACATACAATACAAGTATTCTCTTATCTTATCTTTAAGTTTTATTCCCATTAATTAATTTTGGTTGTCACTTATTATAACCTCTCCATATTACCTTGTCAACCACTTTCAAGATGTGGTACACAAGAGAAGCCACTCCACTACCTACTTGATGGGGACACAACCCACGCGCAGAATGGACACAATAGGAAAAGATAAATTGTATTAATTGTGAAAATAAGCTAGTACATTCAGTACAGAGAAAATAGACTTCAAAACATGCCCTAAGGGCTTACAATAACATAAATCTAGAGATAATTTCTCCTTTCAGTACCTCCTCTCAAACTCCACTCCAAACTGCCTTTTACAATGCCAGAAATGTCCTTAAATAGACCTCGGAGGGTTAAGGACTAGGAATACATTCTAGAAAGTGCTAGTAGGCATCACTGACCAAGTAGAAGGCTCTAGAAGCTACGTTAGAAGTTGGTGCAAATCTAGAAGAATCCAAAAATGGTAACCGAACTTCTGGGAGGCATAACTTTTGAACCGTAGCTCCGATTGACAAACCGTTTACATTTTTGGAAAGCTCTTGAAGTGCTCTATAGCGCTATGGACCAGCTTTGCTTGTCCCCCATTTTTTGGCCCTTTTCGAGGTCATTTAATTCCCCTAACCTAACTTTGAAGCATTCTTAGGAGGTCTCCAAAACCCAAAAACTGTGATAACTTTCAAACCGTGGGGCCTTTTGACCTAATTCTTTTTATGGAATGCTCTAAATTACAATTACATTCATTTGGCCAATTTACACCTCCTAGTTCACCAAAATGATGGCTCAATTACATACTCCTATTTTTTTGGCATTTACACATATCCCAAGGTGTTCAAATACTCTATCCTAGAACATTGATAGTGGAACTATGAGAGTTGACACTTTTATTTGACCCAAATGGGTATCCAAAAATGAAAACACATGAAACAGAAACTAAGTCTAAGTACATTTTTTTTGGGTGACATAGGATTGCCCTTATACCTCTAGATGCTCCTGCATCACTACTCTACATTTCCATGGTCATTAGATGATGAGTGCTTGTACGTAATGCAAGCTTGTAACCCAACCCCCAAATGAGAAATCCCTCAATTGGCCTATATCCAAGAGTTCGGGTCTCACAAGATCTTATCATACGCATGTGCTTGTGTGTGGGAACAACCAACTTCATGAAATAAATCAAAAAAATCAAATATAAAGTTTCCATTAAACTATTAAATCACAATAATTGATAATTTCTACGACCACCATGGATTCCTAAATGCACAAATACTTCACTGGTCTAGTCACAAATGCATAATGAATCTAGATTTGCGAATCAACCAGATGATTTATTATTTAATTAAGCAAGATACATCACCCATACAGGGATGCCATTGGCTCAGTATGAACAATCAAGTCACTAACTCCATGTACCACTACTAGGGATATGAGTCATGAAAAATAAACAACCCAATCAAATGTAGATGCACAATAATAATATAGCCAAAGAGGCAATTCACAAAATCACATAAAAAATCATTTAATGAATTTCATTAAAATAATCTATTTAAATCATTTATTTGCACCATAATAAAAGTTTACTACAAGAAAAATGTAAATATCCATAGCATAAGCACATCACAATAAATCCAACAATATCTGTATCAATGATCCAAAACCATAATCTCATCAATTAAGCATAAGCATAAACAACCAGCTAAGGCAACAATAATCAAATCACCCCAATGGTGTAGATCACTCATGGGTCCCAATCATGATCACTTATGAAGAAATCTTGATTGTCAAGATTTCATCCCTCAGGATGACTTATATGAATAAAATGGAAGAGGCACTACAAAAGGAGAAAAGATTGATAGTTAGTACAAGAAAAGAAGCATAATTTTAATTACCATTATTTGAGTTCCTAATATACAAAAGTCTGAATATTTAAACATTGCAAATAGAAGGGGTCCTCCTCATAACCATGAATTACCTCCATAATCCTTATACATAAAATGGGAACTTAATAAATCATTGACCTTTCGTTGGGGGTGATTGAACATATTTGAAGATTTCAAGGTAGGAAATGTAACGTGTTTACTGTAATGCTAATAGTGTTGCTAATAGGCTAGCTATCTTGTAACAACTAAAATAAACATGGAATTTTTTTTCCCCTATTGATACTTAGTGTAAAATCCCATCTTGAATGTTGTCAAATATGGGACAAAAAAACTCATCTTTATAAAGACACACTTAAGTTTCTCTCTAAACCAAATGTTAGTAATAAAGAATATAATAGAAGTGTTATTGAGCTTGTTTTATTGCACTTGACATAGATACATTGATTTCCTTCAAGAAAAAAAATATCAAGTTACTTTTAAGGGTGAAGTGTTGAAGCTCTCACTAAAGGATGTATTTAGGACTAGCTCAATGATGTTGTTGCGTGAGATTAAGTTGGTGATGGGAGAGATGCCTTTCTCTCATCTTTACACCCTTACTAAGTAAATACAATTATCTCTTCCATGTTTTTAATAATTCTCCTAAGTATGTAGGGTAATCAAAAGAGACAATTCAAACATTAATAAAAATTGTCATAAATGCTTAGTGGTGTGGCAAATTGAAGAAAGTAATGGATGATCTATTTCTCAAGCTAGGGTTTACCCAAATAACAAAAATTGGTATTAGATCAACTCTTATTTATCTAACCCATAAGCGCCTCTCATTATCAAATCATTGGATGAAATTCTTTGCATCAAAAAGAGAAGTAGGAAATTGAATTCTTAGAGGTGGTTGTAAAAAAGTCCTCAATACTAGAGTTTTATTGAACATTTTATCTAGTGATAAAGTGTGCTTCTAGAAGATGGTCATGTAGAGAAAGGTGGAGAAAATGTTCACACTTAAGAAAAGTCAAGGATAGAATGTGATTGCTAATTTTTTCTTGTTTTATTTACCATTAATGACCATATATTATCACTATAAATATTATGATAATGTAAAGGTCCTTTGGTCGGACAACTAAACCATTCAATCTTGATTTGAAATAACTATACAAGAATAAAACACGTAAAATTAGTTTCACCAATAAAAAATGGATTATAGTAAAAGATCTCAAAACTCGTTTTCCAATCCTCTTCATTCATAAGAGTAGTCTTTAGAATCTCCTCAACATTAGAGGTCAAGCGGTCATTGGCTATGATGCCTAAGTGTGAGGAGTGTAAAGATGGAAGCATAGAGAAAGGTGGGAAAACTATTCACACTCAAGAATAGTTAAAGGTATAACATGATTCTAACTTTTATTTGTTTATAACTAATGACCATTTATTATGATTATAAGCTTTTGATAATATAAAGGTCATCTTGTGGAACAACCAAATGTTGCAATCTTAAATTTAGGAATCAATATACCAAAATACAACTCCCTAAAATAAATTTGACCAATTAAAAAACTAACACATTTAAATATTTGAAAAATATTTCTTGTAATCAACCCTCTTTGTGGATAAAATGGTCTTTGGAATCTTGTCAACATTAGAAGTCTATTGGTCATTCACTTTTTTCCCCTACATGCAAGGATTCCAAAGTTGGTAGTGTAGAGAAAAGTGGGGAAATTGTTTGTGTTCAAGAATAGTTAAAGGTATAATTTCATTGTTTGGTTTATCATTAATAACATATTATGACTAGGTAAACTTTTTATGGTATAAAGCCCTTCCTATAGAACAACTAAATGTTGCTATCTTATATTAGAATCAACATACTGGAACATAACTCCCCAAAACCAATTTCACTGATAAAAAATAAATATATGAATATTTTTGTTGCAATCCTCTTCCTTCATAACCAAAAAGACACCAATGTATAGAAAGACATAATAATCATTTGCATTAGGAATAGTTTAAAGATATACTATGTGTTTTTTTTGCTAATTGCCAATAACCATATATTATTACTAGATAAGTTCCACATAATGTAAAGGCCCTCCCGCTGCAACAATTGAACTATTATTATCTTAAATTTAGAAATTGATATACCAAAATATAACTTCCCAAAACCAATTTCATAGATTAAAAAAAAAAACAAAAACAAATTTAAATATGTGAAAATACGTGTTTTAATTCTCTTCCGGCCTGAGTTAGACTAGAGATAGAATTCATAGTCTTGAAAGAGAGGTCACAAGTTCAAATCCCACAAAAGGTAAGATATGACAAGAGACAATTTCAAATCCAACAAAAGGTAAGATATGACACGAGGCAAGTTCAAATCTCACAAGAAGTAAGATAAGATACGAGGTGAATAAGATATGATATGAGACAACTTAGTACATGTATGTTGACAGATCACGAGTTCAAACTCTACACACAAAAAAGAATGATATAAAACAAGTTCAAATCCCACTAGAGATAAAATATAATACGAAGCAAGCTCAAATCTTATAGACAACAAAATTTAGTACAAGACAAATAAGATATGATATGAAACAAATTAAAAAATATATATGCTTCATATCCTAAACCATTAAAAAATCTCTCTCAATCAGCTCTTCTTGTTGTAAAAATCTCCATAAAGTGAATAGAACCACACAATCAGAACCACACAATCAGGTCTTACTCTAGCAGTGAGAAATTATGAATGAAGTTGACTTGTTTGCTAATATCAAATTGAGTGGATAGAGGAATTGATCACTTTGTTTTTGGTATATGTCAACAAGAGCCATAAAATTTCCATCTGCTTTGGACCGTTCTTTGTTGAAGGTCCTGGTGACTGCCACGCAAGCGTCATGGATACCAACAAATCTTTATCATGGCAGGCGTAGCAAGAAACGATCACATCAACGCTGGTTTCTATCATGTTTTTGTGACTTCTACGACCCCTATCGCTTTGGCTTTGTCTTCAGGAAGGGGACCCAACTTTCCTTTTCTTCTCTACGCTATCATTGACATGTTAAACGATAGCATTGACAAAGAAAACGTCAAGTTCTCTTTCATAAATAACTCCCATGGACCCCTTCTTCTTCATCTTCATATTGGGTTCAAACAAAATTCATACTAGGATCTGCACTTCTATAAGGTGTCATGGATTTGTTGATAAGGATTATGGATTCCTACTTGGTTTCCAGTTTATATATATTTTAGAATAGTGTGTTGTGTATGATTTAGTCTTAACAAGGGATATTGGGTGGATAAGGTTGACAAGATTTTTTTAAAGATTATTTTGTTTTAAATTATTTTAATTTGATTGGTTATGTTTTAATGATTTTAGTGGGTAGTAGGAGAGCTTTTTGATCATTTTCTTTCTAGCTATTTTGAATTGATTGTCTATGTTTAGATGATTTTGTGGATTGTGTCGAGGAGAGCTTCTTATGAGAATTTCGCTTCAAGTTGATTTGAGTTGGTTGGTTATGCTTTAGTGATTTGGTAGAGAGTTGTTGAGTTGTATTTTGATCATTTTGCTTCAAGCTACCTTGAATTGATTCATCATGATTGGATGATTTGGTGAATAGCATCGACTAGAGCTTCTTGGGAGAATCTTGCTTCGAGCTATCTTGAGTTGGTTGGTCATGCTCTACTGAATTGGTGAATGTGTTGAAAAACTCTTCCTAGTAGTATCTAGCTTCAAGCTACCTTGAGTTGGTTGGTTATGCTTAAATGATTTGGTCGATAGCATTGATCAAAGTTGCTTGGGAGAATTTTGCTTCAAGTTATCTTGAAGTGGTTGGTCATGATTGATTGATTTGGCAAATAGTGTTGACTAAAGCTTATTGGGAAAATGTTGTTTTAAGCTATTGTGAGTTGATTGGTCATGTTTCGATGATTTGGTGGATAGTATTGAAGTGGTTGTACTTCAAACTACCTTGAATTGATCGGTCTTTTTCTTTTCTAGATTGAACCACGCGCTTTTTGTTTTCAGCACTTTTGTGTGATACACTAATTACTTGTTGTTTGTTGCAACATCCTTTTATTTTCTCCCATCCAATAATTTTACTTGTTTGGAACATTAACCCTATGCTTGTTGTTTGAAGCATTTAACTATATGGTTTTGTTTTTAACATTTTTTTGTGAAGTACTCATGGTTGTTGCAAGTTGTCAACCTTTATGTTATTTTGTCTTTTATTGATTATTTTTGGAACATTCTTTTATTTGCACTCATCTAATTATATCAATGATTTTTTAACTTCTCTATTACAAATGCACTTTATTTGTAAGATTTTAACTTTTCCAAACATTTATAATAATAAAAAAATCATACTAGGATCTGCACTTCTATAAGGTGTCATGGATTTGTTGATAAGGATTATGGATCCCTACTTGGTTTCTAGCATGAATAAATATATATTTTTAGAATAGTGTGGTGTGTATGATTTAGTTTTAACAAAGGGTGATTTGTTGGATAGAAGTATGTTGTAGTGATTGGGTGGATAAGGTTGACAAGATTTTTTAAAGATTATTTTGTTTTAAACTACTCTATTTTGATTGGTTATGTTTTAATGATTTTAGTGAGTAGTGGAGAGCTTTTTGATCATTTTCTTTTTAGCTATTTTGAATTGATTGTTTGTGTTTAGATGATTTTGTGGATTGTGTCGAGGAGAGCTTCTTATGAGAATTTCACTTCAAGTTAATTTGAGTTGGTTGGTTATGCTTTAGTGATTTGGCAGAGAGTTGTTGAGCTATGTTTTGATCATTTTGCTTCAAGCTACCTTGAATTGATTCATCATGTTTGGATGATTTAGTGAATAACATATAATAGAGCTTATTGGGAGAATCTTGCTTTGAGCTATCTTGAGTTGGTTGGTCATGCTCTAATGAATTGGTGAATGTGTTGAGAAACTCTTCCTAGTAGTATCTAGCTTCAAGCTACCTTGAGTTGGTTGGTTATGCTTAAATGATTTGGTCAATAGCATTGAGCGAAGATTCTTGGGAGAATTTTGCTTCAAGTTATCTTGAATTGGTTGGTCATGATTGAATGATTTGGCAAATAGTGTTGACTAAAGCTTATTGGGAAGCTATTTTGAGTTGATTGGTCATGTTTCGATGATTTGGTGGATAATATTGATGGAAGCTTTCTAAAACTATTATACTTCAAACAAGTGGTTGTACTTCAAACTGCCTTGAATTGATTGGTCTTTTTCTTTTCTAGATTGAACCACATGCTTTTTGTTTTCAGCACTTTCATGTGATACATTAATTACTTGTTGTTTGTTGCAACATCCTTTTATTTTCTCCCATCCAATAATTTTACTTATTTGGAACATTAACCCTATGCTTATTGTTTGAAGCATTTCACTGTATGGTTTTGTTTTTAACATTTTTTTGTGAAGTACTCACAGTTGTTGCAAGTTGTCAACCTTTATGTTATTTTTTCTTTTATTGATTATTTTTGAAACATTCTTATTTGCACTCATCTAATTATATCACTGATTTTTTGAATTTCTCTATTACAAATGAAATTTATTTGTAAGATTTTAACTTTTCTAAACATTTTTAGAAAAACACTTTTATTCTATATATAAAAATTTATTAAATACAATAGTAACTATAATAGTATCTAATATAATTCAAATAAAATAACTTCCTATAACTAGATTATCCTCAAAACAATTCAATATCAAATAAATAAATGCTCACTATCATTTTTATTTCCTTATTAATTTTAATTTCTTATTTATTTATTTAGGAAAAAAAGTTCGCCATTCTTTTATGTTAAAGAAAACTTTCTAATGGCCTGCTTAATAATTCTGCTTCTCAATTGACAGTATGCAGAAAGGTATGATTACTTTTTACAAAGCAACGATGGCAGTCATACAGGCATCAAATTTAAGATTCATATCTATTCATATCGCACGTTGAGATTGGAACTCAATAATAGGATTGAGTTTTTTTTTGCACGTTTTTTATGCCCATTGTGGACAATTTTGTACTTCGGCTATGAGTCATCACAAGCAACCTAAAATTCAATGCACATGGAAAATAACTGGAATATATCTTAAAAGGGCGACCTTTCATCTCAAGCCATATATATGGGAATCCAATTTTGGCATCTAATACTGTTATTATAAGGATAAAATATATTTGAGAAATAAGACTCGTTGAAATTGGAAATGAGATATTGTATTTGTTAATCAATTTCATTTGATTGAAGTTGACAATTCAATTTTTTTAAATAAGTTTAGTGGTAGAAAATAATGGGTGAAAATAGAATTAGAAAAAGATAAATCATATAAAATTAAGAATAGAATGTCTTTTTTTTTTTCTTTTGATCGGTAATGGGTTGGAGTCTAGATTAATTATAATTATTATTGGAACTTAAGATCTTCTTGATGAGAGGCTCACAAGTTACCCTTGTGCTATAGGCTATTGCCTATGAATAAAGAATGTCTTATAAATCTAAAAGATAATTTATTTATTTTTTAAATAAAATGCATATTATATTTTATCATATAATAATTTGTATTAGGTATTTTAAGATATACATTACATTGCATATTGGTGGATGTGACATATATCATTCATGTTGATTATAGTAGGTCATGGAAACAATTTGTGTAATTTGTTACATTAGATAGTGAGCAGTCATCCATTGGATTTAATTTTCCATTGTATTAATATAATGTGGCCTATATACATGAGGTGAATCTTATTATTGTAAGCAATTATGAAGTGTATGATTTTGTATTAGAGATATATCTTAGTGATACAATGTAGGGTGGCTTTTTTCATTATGGATATTCCACAGTGTTACACTACTTCAAGAGTTTAATATAGTTCTACTCATATTGGATATTAGGATATATCAACCTACAAACATCTATTGTGCAGTGTGTGATCTTTTTTTGTATTACATTACTACAATTTGAACCGAGCTTAACAATTCAAATTAGAAAAGTATTGAAAGATTGTGAAACGTCATCTTAATTTTTGTATCTTTATTACAATGAATTATTAAAACTTTACTAATATTAAAAAAAAAACTACTTTTCATTTATTTAACTTGTAATAATAAGTTAACTATGAAACATATTCCACATATCTATATGACAACTTGTTTATTTGATTTATGAACTTAATTTAAACACTAAACGTGTTACATACATGTGTATCATTAAAGTCATCAATATAAATTTTCACTTCCAAATCCTACTACAAATACTATAATGTTAAACTACTTTAATTTTTTCTAGATAGTTTTATTTCATGAGAGCAATAAAGTTCTATGTTAAATTCAAGTGGCCCTTAGTTTATTGGTGAAGATGAATTATTTATACATATGAGGTCTATGTCTTGGATAATTTTGATAGAATGGGACATTTATCATTTCATTGAATTTAACGTTAGTGTGCAAATAAAGATGCATGATAATTGCTATGACAATTATAATTTGGAGAGGTTTAAAGGATATTTTGGAGCTCCATATTCCACAATAGGAATTGTTCTCTAGTATCAATGTTCCTTTTATAGATTAGTGTATTTTGTGTGTTATAGTTGAATGCCTAATCTAAATCCCACTCTTCCTCAACCTCTTTCAAAAGATGTTCTTGCTGTGTTACGTTATCCTCTTATCTTTCATCTTTGCCTCCATTTATGCCTCTATTACCTCTATATTTAGTCCAAGCTCATTCTTGATATTTGTTGAATCAAATGATGAGATTATAAGTAGAGATGAAAACATGAGAAAGACATCTCATTATAAATAATGCACTACTATGAGAGTGATTGAGAAGACAAAAGATATTGTTCTCAAACTACCAACTTCCTCAAAAGTTGGAGCTTAAATTTTTAAGTTGAATTAAAACACATAATTCATGAGAGAGTGAGCTTTAAAATATACCTACAAAATTAATAGAAAGAAACTCTAGCTCTATTTTTAGGAAGCCGCCTTCTATGGGACCCCATCCTAGGACACCTTTCACTAAATATCTCAATGCAATCATTATTCCTAATTTGTAAAGTTGTTGTCAAGCTGACATTGGATCTCAATTCCACATGCATTGCATTGCTCCCCTTATTTGTATCAAACGTGGTTCTATTGTGTTTATTAGGTTAAAGATTGATCCTCATTTATTTCCTTCTCATTTTAGATTTTGATGAACTCTAGCAATCTTTGTAGAAACAATTGGTTTTCTTTATTATCATTGGCATGGGTTTGACCATATAGGCTCTCAAAAGGGTTGATCATGACAAGTCCTTCATTAATTAATTTTTTGAACTTTCCCCTCTAAATCTACAATGTATATTGTTCTACAAGAAAACATTAATCATGAGTTTCTTAGAAAACTCAACTAGCACCCTTCTGCTACCTTGTAATTTCTTCACATTCTTATATAACTTGAATTTCCAAAGATAGCAACAACCAAAATATATCCAAATTTTTAGATAAACCTTTAATAATTTCATAAAAAATTCTTCCCGTTTAATGTTGATATTCTCACCATTAAAGACCATTTCAAATATTTTGTAGATCTCTTTAGTGATAAAACAATAAAAATGTACTTAATAGATTCAAGAACTTCGTAAATGTTAGACAAATCAATATCATTATTTAATAATTAATAGGGAATCCTTTGAAGTAGATGGATTTTTCTAAATCAAGCCTTCTTAAGCTCAATAAATTTACTCCAAGACCTACACAAAATGCTCTACCATTTTTTACTAAACAAATTTAATGCAAACAATTATTAAGATGCATAAATATTGAATTATTATTAAACAAAGAATTATAAATAATCTTAGGATCAATGTTTCACATTTTGGTACCATCTTTGCAAGATTTATTCTTTATTTAATTTTTAATAGTCATGATGTGGAAATAGGGAGATGTATTGTAAATTATTCTATTGAAAGAATGATGGAGCCACTCCCAAGGTTCTCAGTGGTCATGGTACAATCACATGAAGACTCGACTGAATATAATGTAAAAATACAAGGAGCCCTTTCCCAATTTGAAAATCTTGAATCTGGAAACAAAGACACGTGACAATTTTTTTGTATTTTTAGATTTTAGAAACTATGTTCATGTGCATGCAACTAAAGATGTGGTCTAATTTAATCCCTACGATGAATACTAAAATCAAAATCAAAATTTTCAAATAAACTTTAAAAGATAGGAATTATCAATAATGTAAGAAAATTATTGAAAGAAAATTCTAATGGACATAAACCTTGATGAATTCTGCTTGCATATTGAATAACGGATTGAACTAAGAAAACCCACATCAATTTGACTCAAAATACTCAGAAATCATATAAAGTAGATGCAATCATCAAAGGAGCTCTATATAGTAATGACATATTAGAGTTCATCAAATTATGAAACCATACCAGAAATATGCACAAACAAGAAAAATTCATTCTCAAATACAAAAATAATATCCTTTCCAATCATTCACTACAACAAGAAAAACAAATCACAATGAACACCAACTAGTTAATTCATGGGAAAAATAAGAAGAGAAAATACAATTGGCTCTTAAATTCTCAAAATGAATTCTCAAAATTTACATAGATATAAGCTAAACACACCATAAATGCAAAACCAATTGTGTATTAACTTCTAATTCAAATGACACAACCGTTATATTATTATTATTATAGGTAATGGGCCAAAGCCTATATTATTTATTTATTTTATTTATTATTATTGTTGATATTAATTATTATTTGGTGCAAAGCTCAAGTAAATTTGAACCCAAGGCCTCCTAGATGAAAGGATCACAACTTTACCATTATGGTGTAGGCTCTTGCTTAAAGTTTCAACCATTATTACAACACCCATATGGATTTAAATATAGTTTGTACAGTGTGAAACCATGAATCAAGTAACTAGGATTTCTAACTATGCAAAAATGAAAGAATAAAAATATAATTGAATTTTAAATAAATAATTACACTCCTAAGTATTTTCTATCATATTGACTTGGATTTCTACCATTTTTTACACTAGCTCAAAAGATTTAGGAACAACTATAATTCTACTTATTTTAATTTTAAATACCTTATTATGAGCTCAAACAATTGATCCCAATGCCTAGAATTGATGGAATGAAATGATCTTGAGTTATATAACTAATTGAATACCTCAAAAAGTAAAAATGACTCATGAATTAAGATCCACATTCCCCCAAAATCTTCTTCTTCTTCTTTTCTAAAAAATGGGATTCTTTACTAATGTAGGAGCATCTTGGGTTCTTAGCAATCTTGAATCAACCAAAAACATTTCTATTATAGTTTGTTCTTAGTTTTCTAGTTTGTACAATTATTGTAATTTTTTGGATTACCCATCACACATTGGAATTACATATGGAATAGTTGGGTACTTATTTAGGATCTAGTTATAAATCATTTACTAGGATAACATCTTATTTGGTCAACTATTTCTTGATTTATTCCATATTCTCATTAGGTTATTATGTTCTTGCTAGTTTCTCAACCTTTTCATGGAATCCAATCTTGCAATTGAAAATCCTTATATGCAATGGCTAGTGGCACACATTCCTATGTCCATGACTCATATATAGACTTAGTTCTTGAATCGTCGGCTCTTACATGATTTTTTTAATGAGTTCTATATGATTTATGACCTATATTATTTGTGGTAATGTGTTTCCTATTCATGTGTATTGCAATTCATTTCTTAGTTGACATATATGTCATGTGGCATAAATAGTGCATTGTAATAGATCTCTTAAGGAGTATTTTTAATGAATACATATAGTTAGATGATTTGAGGTCTTTTACAAAATATTTCCAAAGTAATCAAGCTTGTTTTTCCAAGTATGTACATGAAGAAATGATGTCAATTCGATGTACTTGGATTTTCCAATTGAATAAACATTGATATGCATTTATCTTGTCATGTTCCTTGTTTATATTGTGTTTACTCTTGATGGATGCTTGGATAGATCTCTTTTAGATCCATCCATTCTTGATTGTACCAAGTGGTATCAAAGTGATGCAAGTAAGGTCAATACAAGGCAAGAGAAGTTCAATTGGTCTAGGTATGTTATTACAAGGCAATTAGCCAACCTTCCCAATGGGTTAGGAAACTAATTAAAAGTGTAATGACACTCCCAAAACCACCAAACATCTCAATGCTCCATGTTCCTAATCCCACACACAAAAATTCACCCAACTCCAACTTGACCCTTCACCTTCCTTTCAACCCCCACTAGCACCCTCCAGAATCTTTCAATAAATTCTCCTAGAAGACATCCTTTTAAGCACTATAGAGGAATTAAAAAAATCAATCAACATGGATATTGTTAGAAACTACAATTGGAACAATTGTTAGATATGTTGTCATTGATGTCAAACCTAGTGGAGAGACATTTACTAACAATGTAGAGTGACGATCTATTGATTGATGAAGAGGATTTGGAAAGAGAAATGACTAGATGAACTAGTGATGTTGAGGAGTAAAGAGGAGCAAGTATGATGAAATTACAGTGGGCACTTAATCAGCTAGTCTTTGAAAAGATGATGTATTGTTCAATCATCTTATGAAGTATGAAAGTATTGAGATAAACACAAGAAATGCCTAGTAAAATGTGGTCAGTCAATGAAGAAGATGAAATAGAATATAAATGAACTTAAGAGTTAGTCAAGAAAATAGTATTCCAACCGAGTGATAGTTATGGATGAGAAAGTTGAAGAATAAAAATATAGTAGCAACCGAGCATAGTGATAACTGAGCCAACTAGTGGAAGCCAAAGGGGACAAAATAATAGAGACTAAGCTACACAATGATGGTTGAGTGTCGGCTAAAGTTAAAATTTATGAAAGATTCAAGTTTGAGGCTGACATAGTTGAATTTTTTGGATTAATGAAAATGTATGGATGATAAGGATTAATGATTTGGCATATTTAATGCATGAATTGAGTTTTTTATGCGATCAAAGGAAAGGATTCAAAGAGAAGTTTCTAAAAACATCAAGAAATGAGTAGAAAGACAAAATGATGGATATGTTTAATGGATCTAACCTAACCCTAAGATCTATGTTGATGTTTAAGTAGAAAAAAATAAAACTACCTATTTAAGGAGGCATAAGAGATGTTTTTAAAGGTTGGTTCATTGTTGATTGGTGATCGTATGGAGAACTTGTGAAGAATAGATCAGTAGAGGTGAAATGCTATTTCTTGAAGGGATGCCAAGAAGATCAATGATGGAGATGTTAATAAAGTCCAATCAATGAACCAATAAATAAGCCAAATGGAGATCTGAATTTGTAAAGTGAGTTATGTTTTATAGATCAAACCTGTTGTTACTTTATAACCATGTAGTAGTCAAAATCCTTTAATCAAGATTGACCTAACAATCATGTTGTAAATCCTTTAATCAAGGTAAAATTCTAATGGAATGATCCAAACTCATCTAACCAGGCCAATCCTAACAAGGTGATTAAATCCTTTAATATGGTCAAGCCTAACAATGTATTTTGTAACCTTTAACAGGGTTGCTCTTAACCAAGCCTACTTCAAAAAAGTGAAAAGTGGTAGCATGTCACTTGGTGGTTTTTCTCAAATTGGATTTCCACATTAATTAATAGTGTCATATATGTGTGATGCATGTTTTTTAGTGTTACTTATTTTATTGTTGGCTAACATATACTAAATAAAGAGTTAAGTAATAAATTGAATGTTAAGTTGTTGATGAGTTGCTATATGGACCGAGTATTTTAATGAGATTGTTTGAGTTATTTGAAGTTAATGAAAATTTAATTAGTACATCTTGACTAGGGGATAATTTATTCAATCCCCCTAATTATTCTTAATATTTCAAAAATTGGCATCAAATTTTTTGGTACTTGTATAAAAAATTTGAAGGACTCAAGCCAAAGATCAAGATGTATTAGAGAGAAGTACCTAAGTTGAACAAGGAGAACTTCCTAGCATGGTAAAGACTAATGAAATTACATCTATCTCGACCTAGAGATTCTACATTGTACTACCTAGAGAATGATTACATTGAAGTTCCTAGACCCATGACTATTGAACAAATGAATATGCAAGAGCATAATCAAATGATGATTGATCTATAATCTTTCATAAGTTATGTTGAATTTTATTATGTGAAGGAATATATGAATGCAAAGAAAATGTGGGACAAGTTGGCACAAATTCATGGTGGGGACGACAATGTGTTAAGAGAAGAAGCTAAGAGTTTAAGAAGTAAATTTGATGACATGAGAACAAAAGGAGAAATTGTTGCACAATATTGTGGCCATATCAAGGAGGTTGTGAATGCTATTAGAGGAGTTGGAGGAATTATATGTGATGAGACTCTAATAATTAAGGTATTAAGGATTTTAATTCACATCTATGCAATTAGAGTATCTACAATTTAAGAACTAAGATGTACACCTGGTAATGATCTAACCTTGGATAGTCTAATTAGTAGACTTGCTACATTTGAGCTATCAATTTTGATAATTATTCACCTTATAGTATTAAATTTTCTTTTGATTATCAACTAACCCTTGATGGATCCAAGATAAAAAAGAAAATAAGATATGTGGACAGTGATAGTGAATCAGATGATGATCTTGAAGTATTATTGGCAAGAAGACTACCAAGAGAAAAAGGGAAATACAAAGGTAAACTCCTTATTATATGTTTTACATGTAACAAAGTTGGTCATATTGTTGCAAGATTTGTTGCTACTAATGAAAATGATGAAGAATTTTCTTATGTTGCAATGAAAGATGAAGCTAATGAAGATGAGAAAACTGCATTGATTTCACAAGTGAGCAAGAATTACATATGGATAATTGATAGTGGTTATTCACTTTATAATGCCTACCCCTACTTGAATTTTCTATTGTAGTGCCAAATTCTTTTAGGTCAATTTTATGATTGTATTTTATGATTATCGGTACTTGATGATTGTATTAGATTAAATGTATTTCATATTCAATGGATGTGTGTGTTGAGTTACTAAGATAATTTAGTTATTTCATGACTATTTTGATAATGATACATGTATGTTCATACAATGATTTCAATTATTTCATGATGTTAGTTAGATGAATTATTTGTATGCATTTCTATGGATACTTACCCCATACTGCATGTGTATGGTGTGTGTGTGTATGTTTTCTTAATGTTTGACATTTCTAATATGGTTGAGGAAGGGAGTCGTAGTCACCTACTAGTCGGGATCTACAAGATTAACCACTTCCTTCCATTGTCTATTTAGTTTAGAATATATGTGTTTGTACATGTGTGGATATTATGCAGATTGTAGGTACCAGGTATCTATTTTCTTGAATTGCCAAGATGAGGGTACCCTATTGTAGCATTTTGATGGTATAAGTGGGGAGATAACTCTTTGAATCCAAATCCTAAACCATATGCCAATTGTCCTAAAAAATAGGACAAGTATTTGAATTAGTTTACCCATCCAAATTTTTCAAGTGACGTGAATTCATGATTTTGACCTTAGAGTTTGATTTTGTCCTTTGTCTTTAGTTGAGTTGTCATTTTTGGTCTTCTGGGCATGTGGTGATTTCCTATTATAATTAAATCGAATTAAAAGATAATTTAATGAAAATGTTATAAAGAAAATTTAATATATATATTTTTAAAGAAGGGTAAATGCTTTGACCTAGAGCTATGAACTAGTGAGGCCACAAATGTGGGACCTCATCCCCATTAGATTTGAACCTTGATGGCAAGGATAACAACTCAACAACTTAACCATCAGAACATGCCACTATTGGCAAAGAAAATTTAATATTTAATTAATTGATAAATTAATTAAATAAAAGAATTAAATTTAAAATATTTAATTAAAGTTCTAATTTTGACATATTTATATTTATTAAATCAAATTATTATTATTGAGGAGTTTTATTTTAATAATAAATCCTAAATAATATTATTAGTTGAGTAATAAATATTATTTGATTAAAAAGAAAATATTAAAATATGTGAATATTTGATTAATTAAAAACTAATTAAATTTATGCTTTAAATAAAAAGTCTAAAATTAGAAATCTAAATTTAGAGGTCTAAAATTAGAAGCCTAAATTTAGAGGTCTAATATTAGAAGTCTAAATTTAGAGGTCTAAATTTAAAAGTCTAAACTTAGAGGTCTAAATTTAAAAAATTGGTTAAAGAGAAATTAAAATTTGATGTTATTTAATTACATTATTAAATATGTACTTTAGTTTAAAATATTTATTTTAAAAGTCTAATTTAACAAGTTGAATAAAAGTAGAATTAAAATATTAAAAGATTAAAGATTTAATATTTTTTCATTATGATTATTTAATTAATAATTATTAGATTAGAGTTGCATTTAAATAGTGAGCTTTAATATTCTTATTAATTTAAATAATGAATTAAGCTTTAAATAGTGCTTGCACTAATTAATAAAGTGGAGGAAAAGAAAATATAAAAGAATATTTAATTAAAAGGTTCTTTACATGTGCATGAAAGAATTAAATTTAAAATACTATATTAATGTTCTATTTTTGACGTATTTATATTTATTTAATTTAATGATAATTATTTTGGAGTTTTATTTTAATAACAAAATCTAAATAATGTTATTAATTGAGTTAATAAATATATTAGTAAAAAAAATGTCTCATGAATTTATTTAAATTAAAGAATAAAAATTTAAAGATAAAGTTATGGTTCTAATTGTGGCATGGTTATATTTATTTAATTTAATGATAATTATTTAGGATTTTTATTTTAATAATAAACTCTAAGTATTATTATTATTAATTAAATCAATAAATATATTATTAAAAATGCTTCAAAAATTAATAAGGGAGAGAAACTTTAATTTAATAAAGTTTATTTTAATTAAATTGCATAAAGTGTGTGCATGAAAATTAAAATATAATAATTAAAGACAAAGAGTTTTCACATGATTGCAAGATCAAAGCCCTGATTTGAGGAAAATAACTCTTTATTAAGGAAATCAGAGCTCATTTCTAGACACACAAGTTTGGAAGAGCCAATTTTTGAAAAGAGGGTTTTTGAAGGAAAAGGAAGATTCTTGTGTTTTTGGGCATTCATTGTCTTAGCATTAGATCCAAGTAGGATGTTATGGGTTTTTGCAGTAGTTGCTCATTCTTCAAATTCCTATCTTCTTTGTGTCTGTTGTGTTTCTATTTTTAAAATTTCTTTGGGTTGAAACCCTTGTTTGAGGAAATTGATTTCCATTATAGAATTGTTTGTGATTTAATCTAAAAACCTTTAGTAAATATTGAACTTTAGAGTTTTCAAAACCTAATGAATTATGAAATTCACTTTTGTATGCACTTTTTTATGATGTGTGATTTTACCAGTTGGGTGTCGGGTTGACTTAACTTTGGCTAGACAGGATGTTTACCAGAGGCTTGGGAGTTTTGTCTGTGATGTCATGATGATGCGTTGTATACGATATTTTATACTCAACCATAGTAATGTGTCTGGCATGCTCTAAGAGGTGTTTTGATCTATTGATTGATATTGTTTTCTAGTGTTCTTGTGTGAAACTAAGGTGAATGGTGTGACCTATTTGATATAACCTTTGAGTGTTCAATTAGTTGTTTTTGGATTACTTTCTAGTCGCTTGTATAGGACTGAGGTGTTTGTATGATTTGTTCTTGGTGATATCATTTATGACATGGTTTGGTTTATGTATACTTGATTTTGGGATCAGTCCTATTAGGATGATCATTTTGGTGGAATCCGTGATTATGATAAGTGTTTTTCAGTACTTGTTAATTGCTTGTTTAAGAATTGATGTATGATATGTGGTCTTTTCTGATATTTTGATTTTATTGAGCTTAGGGTAGGTTATCTGTATGTCATGTTAGGAAGTGGCTTGCAATGGAGGCCAAGGCCCTAAAGAGGTTGAAGGGTAACCCATTATAGGTTGTTTAATAAGTGATAACATTTCATTAAATGGGTCTAAAATGAATGAATAAGAGTCATTATTTTCCTCACCCATGCCTTGAGTGCTAGTACAAGCTAGGATGGGAGTAGAGAGGATGCTTGGTTACAACCATGCTTCGTTAGTATGCCTTGTTAGTACAAAAAGATACTAGTGTCATATAGAGTCACTAGCGGGGCAGAGGATTAAAAGACTAGTCAAGTAACCCTAGAGTTGGTTTATGTGATGACACTTGTCCACATGCATAATAGATTTCCTACATGTCTATGTTGCCTCTGGGTTTAGTTGCTACTTGTGTCTTGGTACCCCTAAGATAGTTTTCTTTTAGGTGATTCCTTGAACCTAGATGTTGGTTTTGATTTGTGAGTTTCCTATCATGTTTGGGACTTGAGAATATCTCCTCGACATGATGGGAGTGGGCCATTTAGGTTCCACGAGGTAGGGTGGTAGTTCTTTTTCTTATATTATTGAGATCCAACTGTCAAATTCCGTTGTTGGATGTGTTTTTGTAGATGTTCCTTTCTATCTATTTCTGTAGTTCTATGATGGGTGGTTATATTTAGTGTATTGTATTTGATTTCATAGATCTTACAAGATGATGTAATTTATTTCATGATGTATATTATTCTAGTCCTTCATACCCTATGACCATATATAGTGGATGATGGTGCATTATGATTATTGCCAAGTGGCACTCGAGATGACTGTATATTATTTAAATAGATTCATACTTGCACATTATTCATTGACGAGGATTTATTAGAGAGTGGATTTAGTCTTAATTAAAATTAAATGTGATTCAATGTCATGGGAGCCTTAAGAGTTTTAACCTATTTATGTGTTGTTGATGTATGAGTGTATGTTAATTGCTTCGACTATTCTATAACTGTTTTTGTATCTTTATCTTTCAAAAAAAATGTTTGTCAAACTTAGTGAAACTTTAGGTTAATTTCTTTTGGGTCACATGGTAGGGTGTTACACACTTCATATGACTGGTGGTGCAAGTAATTTTGAAAAGCTAGAACATTATAATAGAGGTAGTGTTAGGTTTGGAAATGATGCATTATGTTTTGTAAAAAGTAAAAGATTAATTAAACTAAATAATAAAATATGATGTGACAATGCATATTAGGTTGATGGGTTAAAATATAACATGTTGAGTGTGGCATAGTTGATCAATTTAGGCTATTGAGTTGAATTTCAAAATAGGAAGGCAAAGATCTATGATGTTATTAGTGAACTAATTGGAAGTGGTGATCAAACAAGTGGTAACTTATTCTATCTAACCCTATCTAAAGATACTTTTCTATTTGCACAATTTGAAGATGTTTGGTTATGGCATAAGAGGCTATGTCATGTGAACTATGATAATTTGGTAAGAATTAGTAAGATGAAAAGAGTAAAAGGATTACCAAGATTGAAAAAACTTGATAAAGTGATGTGAAAACAATGTCAAATGGGAAAAATGACAAATCTAGTTTCAAGAGTAAGACCTATTGTTTTGATGATATTTTGGAATCCATTCATACTGATTTATGTGGTCTTATTGGAGTGCAAAGCTATTATGGTGACAAATACTTCATTCAATTTGTTGATGAATTTTATAGAATGACTACTTTGTTGTTCCTACAAGAAAATCTAATGAATTTGAAATATTTAAGTGGTATTTGGCTAGAGTTGAGAAAGAAATAGGAAATATTCTAAAGTGCTTGATATTAGATAGAGGTGGTGAATTCATATTAGACAAGTTCAACATATTCAACAATGAAAAAGGAATCAAGAGATAAATGAGTGCACCTAGGACACCACTATAGAATGGTATAGCTAAAAGAAGGAATAGATTATTCATGGATTGTGTAGGGACACTAATGAGGGAGATTAAAGATTCACCAAAGTATTGGAGAGAAGTTGTAAATATTTTAGTCTATACTCTAAACTGAGTTCAAGTGAAGAAAGGCTCAAACAAAACACCTTTTGAACTATGGTATGGTTATGCACCTAATGTGCATTATTTTAAAGTATTTGGAAGAAAGTGTTAGATATTGAAAGATACAAGGAAAGGTAAAATTGATGCAAAAAGTGATGAAGGTATATCTCTAGGATATTTTACTAAGAGAAAGGCTTATAAGTGTTTGAATTGTAACACTAACAAAATTGTGGAAAGTGCAATTGTTAGAGTTGATGAATTTGTAGAAAAGAATGAAGAGGAATGAAAGAAAGAACTTGAAGACCATATGAATTTTGTCTATGTATATGAATATGAGCCTAGCACCTTATCTAAAACATAGAAAGAGGTTGTCAAGCATTAGCAACCAGGCATTACCAAGGTTCTGTAGAAGAGCTATGTCAAGCATCGATAGACTACCACACATCAAGGTATAGGAGTCAAGTCATAGATAGTAGGAGTTGAATATAAAAGAGAGGAAACCAAAAATGAG
The DNA here is from genome assembly GCA_028749045.1 of Cupressus sempervirens. Taxonomy (NCBI): domain Eukaryota; kingdom Viridiplantae; phylum Streptophyta; class Pinopsida; order Cupressales; family Cupressaceae; genus Cupressus; species Cupressus sempervirens. The sequence continues at coordinate 196,061,528 of CM053788.1, forward strand.
ACAAACTAAGCCAAGTTACAACTAGAGATACCTGAAGTAGAAGAGCAAGCAGAACCAAGTGAAATACATGAAGAAGAAAGAAGACCTAAACTTGTCTTAGCAAAATATGTGAGAATAAATAATACACTAGACCAAATCATTGGAAGAAAATATTCAAGAGTTGTGACAAGAATCAAGTTGAATAATGATACATGTTTACTTTGTGAAGTTGAACCTAAATCAATTAAATATCCATTAGAAAATCAAGATTGGATTAAGATAATGAATGAGGAAATTGATCAAATAGAGAAGAACAAGACATGGACATTGGTACCCAAACCAAAAGATAGGAATGCGATTGGAACTAAGAGGGTATTCAAAAAAAAGATGAATGGGAAAGGTGAAGTCACAAGGAATAAGGAAAGAGTAGTTTAAAATGGATATCCACAAGAGGAAGGAGTTGACTATGGTGAGACATTTGTCCCAGTTGCAAGGTTGGAAGGAGTGAGAACTTTTCTTGCATATGCTTCTTACAAAGGATTCAAGGTATATCAAATATATGCTAAATTTTCATTTTTGAATGGAATCTTAGAAGAATAAGTTTATATTGAATAATTCAAAGGATTTTTTGATTCAAGAAAGAAGAACATGGTAGGTAAGTTGCACAAGGCTTTACATGGTTTGAAGAAAGCCCCTAGAGCATGGTATGAAAGGTTACACAATTATTTGGTGAAAATTAGTTTTGCGAGAGCTAATGACAAGAGAAATCTATACCTAAAAAGTGAATTTGAAATTAGAATATAGGTAGCTGAATTTTTTGTTGATGATATCATATTTGGAGGACGTGATTTTTTTTGCAATTCATTTGCTAATGAGATGAAAAAGGAAGTTGAGATGTCAATGTTTAGAGAGATCAAGTTCTTTATTGGTTTACAAGTTTATCAGATGAAGAAGGGTATTTACATTGCTCAATCAAAGTATGTTAAGGAGATATTAAAAAAATTTAGAATGGATGACTCAAGACCAATTGGAGCACCTATGGTTACTAGTCATAAATTTTCAAAGAGTGATCATTTTTCTTAGTAGAATTAAACATTATACATGTCAATGATTGGAAAGCTACATTCATTTCATAAAAAATTGGTATTGTTTCTATATTTTTTAGAAATAGGGGTGAGTGCACCAAGATGGTGTACAAAAAGGGGGGTATAAGTGGACACCTTTTTTTTGAAATCAAATAAATCTGAACTTAGAGGAGGCACTTGAGGTTCATCCACTCAATATGGAAATTTATGTAAAATATATAAATTTTAGTGCTTTGAATATACTTTCTAAACTACTAGAGTTTGTTAAAAATGGATAAGATTAGGTGGGTCAAACCCTATGCACACAAAAACTAGTTCCTAATTTTTTAGAAAACATGTAGTACAAAAAACATATTTATATTTAGTATTTTTCATAACCCTTTAATAGGATGATAGATAAGAGTCATATGTAGAATTTTTATATTTTTTTGTAATTTTCCAATGAGTACTTTTTTTTTTTATGAATTATTGAACTGACTACATCTTGAATTCTGGTACATGTTTGTGTGCTGAGCATAAGTTCCACCAAAACAATTGAATTTTTTTTTTTTTTTAAGTGTATAGAATCAAGTGTAGAAAAATAATATATAATTTATTTTGAATATGGTTAAGTATATCAAAAGTTATGAAAAAAATGGTAGACATATGTCTGTGAGAAATGTCAAGGCATTGGTGAAAGTAATTCAAGTTTGCATTGTTAATATTGTCCATATATATATATAGTGTTAGAGAGATAAGAAGGCATGTAATATTATGGTACTAATTTTAGAGATACTCACTTCACCATTAGCAAACCCGATGAAGGAAAAGATGAGAATTCATCTAAGAAGATGAAAAAATGTCTAAAGGAAAAAATAAATTGGAGGGAAAACAATCTCCCAAGCCTTTGGGTTGTTTCCCTATGCTATAACCAAGTGATAACCTGGTTATATTTCTAGGATTCAAACAACCCAATTAGGTTATGATAATGAAAAAGTGCATTCAAAACCCAATAAGGCTACTAAAAACCTAATTAGGTTTTGAAGAAGTAAAAGTAGGCTTTACTCCAAAGGTCATAACTTTTACATACAAAGTCCAATTGACTCCATTAAAAATGTGTTGGAGAGATATTGAAGAGATCTACAAAATTATATAGATAAATCAATCCTATGTCATCAAAAATTTATTTTCAATCAGTTTGAATTAAGTATAATCTAAAATAGGTAGTCATTATTTTCTAAATGTATAATCAATAGGTAAGCATGAATGCTAACATATTGTTAATTCTCTCCCTCTAAAACACACATAAACACACTCAAAAAATAACTAAATAATCCTAATATATCTCTCTTACTAACTCCTAACCTCTCGCATTCATTAACTAACTCCTAACCTCTCTCTTTGACTAACTTGTTACCCTTAAGCATTGTCTCTCTCTCTGAGTAACCCCTAATCCTCTCCCTCTCTCTCATCATCCCCCCCCCCCTCTCTCTCTCTCCATGTTATCCCATTCTCTCCATATTCTTTCACTCTCTCCATATCATCCCCTACTCTCTCTCTCTCTCTCTCTCTCTCTCTCTCTCTCTCCACACCCCCTCTCTCTATCCATGCTATCCCATTCTCTCTCTCTCTCTCTCTCTCTCTCTCTCTCTCTCTCTCTCTCTCTCTCTCCCTCCCTCCCTCTCTCTCCCTCCCTCCCTCTCTCTCCCTCCCTCCCTCCTATCCCCCAATATCTCTCTCCTATGTTCCTCTCTCTCCATTACTTCATCTCTCTCTCTCTCTCTCTCTCTCTCTCTCTCTCTCTCTCTCTCACTCTCTCTCTCACTCTCTCTCTCTTATCCTATCATCTCTCTCTCTCTCTCTATGTGAAGTTCCCATTTCAAGAATCATAGATCAAGGAGAGAGAGATGGAGGGTTAGGGATTAGGGGTAAGAGAGAGAGTGGATATGATAAAAGAGAGTGAGAGAGAGATAGGGGGATAGGATGGAGAGAGTGAGAGGGGATTGGACATGGACAAAGAGAGTGAGAAATATGGAGAGAATGAGATGGGATGGAGAGAGCGGGGGGGGGGGGGGGGGGGGATGTATGTACACACATGTGTGTGTGTGTGGGGTTTGTGTTTGTGCATGTGAGTGAGAGTGTGTGTGTGTGTGTGTGTGTGTGTGTGTGTGTGTGTGTGTGTGTGTGTGTGTGTGTGTGTGTGTGTGTGTGAGAGAGAGAGAGAGAGAGAGAGAGAGAGAGAGAGAGAGAGAGAGAGAGAGGTGTGGGGGGGGGGGGGGGGGGGGGTGGCGGGGGTTAGTTGGAGAGAGAGGTTGAAGGATTATGACTTAGATAGAGGATATGAATTTGTAAGAGAGACAAATATTAAGAGTTAAAAAGTGAATGTGTGTGTGTGTGTGTGTGTGTGTGTGAGAGAGAGAGAGAGAGAGAGAGAGAGAGAGAGAGAGAGAGAGAGAGAGAGAGAGAGAGAGAGAGAGAGATGTTAGGAGTTAATGTAAGAATGAGAGAGGCTAAAAGTTAGTAAGAGAGATATTAGGATTTATTGAGAGAATGAGTGAGTGATTTTTTATGTGAGAAAGAGATATAGGGAGTGAGAGAGGTGATATAAATATAAAAACTATGAGGATACTCTTACCTAACTATTTGCTCCATGTTTGGAAAATATTGATTACCTTTTTTAGACCATGATTGATTCTAATGGATGGCATAGAAAATATTGATTTCTTAGTATTATTCTAGTTGCATTATGTTGTTGATCTCTTCAATATATTTCCAACACATTTTGAATGGAGTTAATTAGAGTTCGGATGTGAAAATTATGGCTTCTGGAGTGGAGCCTATTTTTATTTCTTCAAAACCCAATTGGGTTTTGAATAACCCAGTCAGGTTTTGCATAACCCAATAGGGTTTTGAAGATATTTTCCATCCTAGAAAACTGATCAAGTTTTAAAACTTGATCGGGTTTTTTTAAAAAATTTTTTTGCTAGGCTTGGTAACCAATCCTAGCTATTTTTTGAAATTTTATATAACCCGATTGGGTTATTGACGTTTTTGGTTTTTTTTTGTGGTGTTCACTAAATTTTACACCATCTTGGTGCACACACCCATAGGGAATATTGAGATAGGGGGTGGATCAAGATTTTACAAACTTTTTCCCACAATTGAATATTGTTAATTACCTTATAACATGCATATGAAAGTAAACTAACAATGTTGAATAGTAATAATAACCATACACAAAGAGAACTCATAACACCATTTTTTAAAACTATTAAAACCTTGGCCAAGGGGAAACTTCTATGATGATGGTACCCACAAAATGATCCACTAAACAAAAGTATCATGTTAAGGATGTTGACCTTGTTAGGAGTCTATTAAGTACATACAGTGTCTCGGTCCTTGTTAGAGAACTAGGCTTATTAATAGCCTCAACCCTTTTAGGAGTTGCTATTACAATTATAATGTATGCAAGATGAGCCCACTACCCAAACATGTAATATACAATAAATTTTCTTTACACAAAGAGATGAATATAAAAACATCTTTCCTAGTTTTTTCTATTCTTTGCAATCTTCTACTCATACATCAGATTTTGCATTACATTTAGTTTGCATAACATGTATATTGTATGTACATAGGTTCACATGTCACATCTACTTTACATTACATCACATAATACAATCTTTCATCTATACCTCTTCATTTTACAAAACTTTCCCTATCGGCCTTTAAGCTTTCACACTCTTGGCAAAATAAAAAACTATTTTTTTCTATTTTAGGGTTAACATCTAGGATGTCATCCCTAATTAGTTAAATAATTATTTTGTAAATAAAATAATTCTTTAACTAGTAATTCATATTTCTCAGTCATGCTCTAATCTTTCTTGTAAATTGACTGTTTGGTAAATTGACCATAAATATTTTCATACTTTTTGTACTATCATGCACATTTAGCCACATCATCATGAGACTCTTTACTTTGCATAACTAACTGTGCACATGCCAAAGATTAACCAGTGAAGTTTTCCAAAGAAAATTCTATCTTCTCTGCAATATAAACGCCGTGATACTTAGATAATTTTCTAAGTACAACTGTCTTAAATTCAACTTCATGATCTACTTTGTTCATACTAAAATCATGTTGCCATAAATGAAAAGATCAATTTATTACCTTAGCCAAATTTCTAAATATCTCCCCCTTTTTCATTCATGGCAACATGAGGGAAAATTGGCTAAGTCCCAAAAAGAAACTTGTGACTTCAAAAAAAATTCAAAAACTTTTACAAAATTGGCCTTGAAATTTTTTTCAAAACTAGAAAACTATGGATATCATATCAACCATCTTTCCTTATAACTCCTAAATACATTACATTACTCCCCATTTGACTTACATACATTTATTATTTATATATACAATTTTCCATACCTTTTCTCCTTGTTTGACATCAATAGAAAAGATGTCATAACTTATTTACAAGTCAAAATTTGGTTCAATACCTCCGCACTAGGCAAATAGTCATGTCATACAACAATCAAAACTTGACTTTAAAATCTTGAAGTGTTTCTTCCATGAATCTCTAATTCCTTTAGATATGCTAAAAAGGGTGAAAGGTCCATAAGATGCAATCTCAACTACATTTAAGTTTGAATAGAAAAGTTTCTCAAATGATGTCTTAGCCTTAAGACATTCTTCTATCTATTTCTCCAATGTTCCAATTTTTAGAGAAAGATTTTTTTTGAGAAGTGAAAATCTCTTTGCAATTTTGTCTTTGTCCATCTCAATGAGCCTTATATCATCATAAATCTTCTCAATTTGTTCCTCAACATCTTCAATCTTCTGATTTGGCTACTAAATTTGACTTACATCCATTGAATATCATCTTCCAAATGTTTTAGTCAATGGAAGACCTAGATATTTAGCTATAGAGACATGCATTACATTATCAGAAGCTCTTGAATCTATGATGCAATTACTCAACCTATTCCTATTAATAAACAAAGAAATATAGAAAGGATCTAGTTTTTTATTTGGATAAGTGGCTAAGACAAGGGGTTCTCCTTCTTAAAACAACTAAGGAAGTAAAAAAAAATTCATCAGTCAAAGAGATTCTAGAAGTGCTAGCTTTATTGTTATGATCAACACTAGCATTAATATTAACATGATCCACATCCTTATTATTACAATGCTCAACTAATCTTTGCAATTGATCAAGATTAGACTTCAAGTACTCCAATGGAGATATCTGGATTCTTGTCTCTTCACAATATTGTACTATGTCAAAGGAATCATATGACTTACCTTTGTGCTCTTTTTGTGAAGTTGAAGGTACCATACCATTTTCTTTATCAATTTTGTTTGATGGTGTATTATTTTTGATAGGGACTGAATTACTAGTATTGTTTCTATTCTTCTGACCTCTAGTCATTACTATTAATTGAGGTCCTTCTAGAGTTGCAAAGTAGTCACCTCCTATCTCTAAATATGATTCATACTCCAAGAAATTTTTTTTAAAGTTGTCACAAGGAGCATGATCATCCTTATTTTCAGGATATTCAATTGTTTGTTCTTTATTATCCACCATCTACTTGTACTTAATCATATCAACACATGTATCTCCATCATAATCCACCCTTAAATGAAAGGTACACATATTTTGTCTTTTGGGAGGACCCTCGATTGATAATCTCTATTGAATAGTTGGTATTTGCAATGCTTTTCCTCCATTTGGATACCTAGAACCTTCTTGATAAGGTTAATGAAAAGAATGAGCAAGCCTATTCATTTGTTTCTTTAATGAAATAACTTCATTAGATAATTTTTGAAGCATGGCTTCTATATTGTTTGAAGTACTAGTTGTATTACCCATGGTTTGTTAGAAATGCTTTAGAATAACTGAGAGGGGGGGTGAATCAGTTATTCAAGGTCCAAATGTCCTATTCAAACTTTTCACTAAGTATAGTGAGCTCATTCAACTATTCATCCATCCAAACTTTAACTTATCTAGCCATCAACTTACTATAAATCAACATGCAAGCATAACACATAAGAAATCAACACATAACATAGTGATTTACATGGAAACCCAATTTGGAAAAAATCACCAGTAACATGCTACTCAATTCTCACTCTTCTAAAGTGATTGTTGAAAATGATTGAAAAGATCATGAATGGAGAATAATGGAACTAGAAAAGAATGTTTTCAATCATTATTTTGTCATTGATTTCAATTTTTCTACTTGCAGGAATGACAATTGCTTAAGTGATCCAAATACTATCAATTAGTTGATTGACAAGGAGGTGGCAATCAATAAGATGTAACAAGAGCACCTAGAGAAAGGTTGAAGTTATGATGTTGTAATGAAGTATAAGGATCAGCTAAGCCATTGATGAAATAGTGTATTGATGACATACTCTAAGACACAGAGAATGGACACACTAAGACACATCAAAGATGTAAGGTTTAACTAAGTTCATTTGTGAGTTCCGAGCAAACTAGTTGAAGCCAAGAAAATTATCAATTGAAGCTAGCCAAGTTCAACTTCAATGTGTGTTGAGCAATTCTTCAAGTGCTAAGTAACACAAGATTGTTCAAGTGCTGAGTAACACAAGATTGTTCAAGTGTCGAGTAACACAGGATCATTCAAGTGCTAAGTAACTTAGGAAATTTCTTCAGGTGTTGAGCATCAGTAAATAGCAGTAGAAGCCGAGTAACCCAATTAATGTCGAGCATTAGTAAACCAATGATGTAGAGTTGCTGCATTATTTGTTAAGTCAAAAGATTCACCAAATCAGTAACGATAAGTTTGTTACATTGAATTTTGTGAATTAGTTGGATGATAAGGATAATGATTATATGTCATAGAATTTTATGTAAACCATGCAAACCAATTCAAGGAAAATGCTTATGGACTTATCATGAAGTTTCTGGAAGAAACAATTTGGAGGGAAAAAAATATCGTTCTCTCAGATCAAATCAAGTTAATGAGTGGGAAGATTTGAGCGAGAAATGTAGAACAAAAATTCTTTATAAGGAGTTACAGGTCAGAAGATCAAAGTGTGGTAGTGGTCATGGTCATGTGAAGAAGCCAAGAGAAGGCTAGTGTGAAGTGTCAAGAAGAGGATACAGTGAGGAGTAAGCATAGAGCATCAAGACTCTGAGTTGATCAAGTGACCATAGAGTGTATTGGCATAATGAGTGGAATACCTCAAGGAGATAGATCTTGAAGGATGGACAAGCTGTTAGCACTGCAAGGAAGAAAAGCCAAGAAAAGAAAAGAACTGAAGAGAGATCTAAAATTTGCAAGGTTAGAGTTGCAATCTTTATCAGGTCAAAACCTTTCTAATACTTTCTTACCATTTTATTAGATATTGAAATCCTACATTGCTAGGTTAGCTTAACAGCTAGGTGGATAAGCCTCAAGAAAAGGATAGAAGATCCTCAGGAGAAGGATAAGAGATCATTAGGAGGAGGATAGGAGATTGTTAGAGAGGGATAAAAGATTCTTTTGAGAAGGTGACTGTAAATCCCATGGACTTGGGTGGGCCTAATAGCTCTATGTAAATCCTTTAACAGGGTGACATTCTAAGTTGAATGTTCTTAAGTCCTCTAACAAGGCACACTCCTAATAGGGTGTACAAATCCTTTAACAGGGTCACATTTGACAGTGTGTAAAGCCTTTAACAAGGCATGCCTTTAACATTGAAAACCATTGGAAGTGGTTGAAATCAACTATGTAGTTATTTTGTGGGTGTCATCCCCACCCCAGTTTTACCTTCTTATTCCTAGAGGGTTTCTGGGTCACCAAAATCCTTTGTGTTATGATGTGATGCATGTTTACTTTTCATGATTGTTTAATGTTTAACTGCATGCATGATAATTTCAATTATTTTCCATTAAGGATTTGACAAAAAATTTGTATTGGACAATATTGGACCTTGGATAACTAATTTACCCCCCTCTTAGTTATTCTAAAAGAATTCTAACAATTGGTATCAAAGCACACTGCTGATTTGTTTCAAGGTACTAGCAGCAGGAAGATCAAGATGTCCAAGAAAGAAGTTCCCAAGCTAAATAAAGACAACTTTTTTGCATGGAAAAGTTTGATGAAGTTGCACCTTGGATAAATAGGTGACTATGCATAGAAATCAATCACAGTTGATCATGTAGCCCCTATAGGACCCCTCACTACAGAAGACATGAGGAAGAAGAAGGAGCACAATCATGTGATGTTAGATATTGCTTCAGCACTAAGCTATGCCAAGTATGATGACATCAAAGAATGTGATATTGCACATCAGATGTGGAAAACATTATCAAATATCTATGGAGGAGATGATAATGTCAAGAGAACAAAAATAGAGAGCCTAAGAGGAAAGTTTGATGACATGAAAATGGAAGGAGAGAATGCTATTCAATATGGTGCAAGGATGAAAGAAGTGGTAAGTGCCATAAGAAGCCTAGGAGGATAGTTATTAGAAGAAACAATATGTAGCAAATACTTGAGAACTTTACTTCCTATCTATGCTATAAGAGTTTCAGCCATCTAAGAGCTAAGGTGTGTACTAGGCAACACATTGTCATTTAAAGGAATAATTAGAAGACTCACTGCCTTTGAGCTATCCAAATTTGACAACTACAAGCCAGAAAATTTTGAATTTGCATTCAAAGCCAAGATGACAATAAAAGACAATGAGGAGGTGAAAGCAAAGAAAAAGAGTGGAAAAGGAAAGTATGTATCTAGTGACAGCAACACTGATGAAGATGATGTAGATCATTGGAGGCATTAGTAGCAAGAAGATTTCATAGAGGAAGAGGCAAATTCAAAGGTAAGCTACTAATCATTTGTTTCAATTATAATGAAGTTGGTCACATTGTAGCCAGATGCACACAAAAGAAAAATTACAAGGATGGAGGCAACTTCAAGAACAAGAGAGAGGACAACAAGGACTATAGAGGTAAAGGCAAAAGATGCTACATTGTTGAAGAAGACTCGGACGAGAATGATGATGAAGTAGTCTATGTGGCTATAAAAGATGAATCAGATGAAGATGAAGCAACTGCCCTGGTAACTTGTATGAACAACAATGAAAAATGGATCATAGACAATGGATTCTCTCATCACATGATTGGAGATCAAAGTAAGTTCATTACCTTTATTCAATATGAAGGAAATAGTGTTAGATTTGGTATCAATGCACCATGTCAGATTAGAGGGAAAGGTAGTATCAAGCTTATTGAAAAGATATCATGTGATAATGCATACTATGTTGAAGGTCTAAATTATAACTTGTTAAATGTCTCACAGTTAGGCGACATAGGATGTAAGGTTGAATTTGAAAATGGAATTGCCAAGATCTATGATTCTCAAGGAAGTCTAATAGGAAAAGGTGACCCGACTAGGAGTAATTTGTTCTACCTAGACATGGATGATGCTTCTTGTCTCATTGTTCAAACTGATGATGTATGGTTATGGCACAAGAGGCTATGTCATATAAATTTTGACAATCTGATAAGCATCAGCAAAATGAAGAAAGTCAGAGGTCTACCAAAGTTGAAGAAGCTTGATAACACCATGTGTAAACAATGCCAACTAGGGAAGATGACCAAGTCAACTTTCAAAAGCAAGGCTTATACTTCTAATGAAGTATTAGAGCTAGTTCATACTGACTTGTGTGGTCCTATTAAAGTGCAAAGCTACAAAGGTGATAGATACATAATGCTATTTGTAGATGAGTATTCAAGGATGATGATAGTCATGTTCCTGAAACAAAAATCAGATGTGTTCCAAATGTTCAAATGGTACTTGGCTAGAGTTGAGAAAGAGACTGGAAAGAGCCTAAAATGTCTTAGATCTGATGATAAAGGAGGTGAATTCACATCAAGAGAATTTGAAGAATTCTGAAATGAAAGAGGAATCAAAAGGTAGACATCAACACCTAGGACTCCACCTCAGAATGGTATAACAGAAAGAAGGAATAGATCAATCATTGACTATGCCAAAACCTTAATGATGGAGAAAAATGTTGCACTCAAGTATTGGAGAGAAGCTATAAGTACTGTAGTCTACACACTCAATAGAGTTCAAGTCAAGAAAGGTACAAATGCAACACATTTTGAATTATGGTATGGGCATTCTCCTAATGTAAAACATTTCAAAATATTTGGATGCAAATGCTATATATATAAAGAATCTAGAAATGGAAAGTTTGATACAGAGAGTGAGGAAGGCACATTTCTTAGTTATTCTACTAGAAGCAAAGCTTATAAGTGATTGAATGTTAACACTAACAAAGTAGTAGAAAGCACAAATGTGAAATGTGATGAGCTTGCAGAAGTTCAAAGTGTTGAGGACACCAAGAAAGTAGAAGAATACAAGACCTTTGTATACTTTTATGAAGGTATACCTAATAATGGTGAAGTTGCAACTCAGAATGGCAATTAGCAACAAAATCTAGTATTTTTCGAGTCACAGACAGTGAATGCCGAGCAACAGACACATTCAAAAGTTGAGCTGCAGAATACAGACAATGTTCATTCAGACTTTGAGAACTGTCAACATGAAGGAAATGAAGAAATATCTGATGAAGATACACATGAAGATTCAGATTCTAAAAGAGACAACATGCAAACAAGTAAAGAACCAGTATTGGCAAAGTATGTAAGAAAACATCATCCTGCATCAAATTATTGGAAACAAAGAGGCAAGACCAATGACAAGGAATAGACTTAGAAGTGAGACATGTTTTCTTAGCAAAATGGAACCAAAAAAAGTAAGTGAAGCCATAAAAGATGATGACTAGTACAATGCTATGAAAGAAGAAATGGAACAATTTGAAAAGAATAAGACATGGACCTTAGTCTCAAGACCAACTGACAAGAATGTAATTGGAACCAAGTGGGTGTTTAGAATCAAGTTAGATGAGAATGGTGAAATCACAAGGAATAAGGAAAGACTAGTCTATAAAGGGTATGCACAAGAAGAAGGACTAGACTATGGAGAAAATTTTGTTCTAGTTGCCAGAATGGAAGGAGTGAGGGCCTTACTGGCATATGCAGCCTTCGAAGGATTTAAAGTCTATCAAATGGATGTTAAGTCCACATTTTTGAATGGTATACTTGAAGAGGAAGTCTACATAGAGCAACCAAAAGGATTTGTTGATGAAAATAACAAAAACAAGGTATGCAAATTGCATAAGGCTCTATATAGATTAAAGCAAGCCCCTAGAGCTTGGTATGAGAGACTCCATAAATATCTAGTGCAAATAGGATTTTAAAGGACTGATGACAACAACAACATGTACATCAAATTAGAAGAAGGTAAGGATATCCTTGTATCTAAAATCTTTGTGGATGACATAATTTTTGGAGGAAAGGAAGTGCTTTGCAAAAGTTTTACTGACAAAATGAAACATGAGTTTGAGATGTCTATGTTTGGAGAAATGAAGTTCTTTGTTGGATTGCAAGTACATCAACTAAAACATGGTATATTTGTGACACAATCAAAGTACATCAAAGAGATACTCAAGACATTTGGATTGGAAGACTGCAAACCTGTTAGCACACCAATGGCAACAGGTCATAAACTATCCAAAAATGATGAATCAGCTGAAGTCAATCAAATAATGTACAAATCCATGATTGGAAAACTACACTATGTTGTACACAATAGACCAAACATAGCATTAGCAATTGGAATAGTGGCTAGATTCTCTACTAATCCTAGAGAAAATCATCTCATGGCAGTAAAAAAGATAATGAGGTATCTCAAAGGAACTGATGATTTTGGCCTATACTACAAAAAGAATGAGAAGTTTGAGCTCAATGCATACACATACACATATTAGGGAGGCAACATTGATGAAAAGAAAAGCACAAGTGGAGGAGTATTATTCTTAGGTAAAAGGCTAGTTACTTGGACTAGCAAGAAACAAACATGCACATCTCAGTCCACTGCAGAAGCAAAATATGTGGTAGTAGTAGTCAATTGTACAAACATTGTGTGGCTCAAATATCTATTGAAAGGAATGAAAGAAGAGGTAACCAAACCTGTGATACTATATTGTGATAATAAAAGTGCTATAAACATACCCAAGAATCTAGTAATGCATGCAAAAACCAAACATATTACAATCAAGTATCACTATGTCAAAGAATTGGTGAAAGACAAACAAGTAAAGATGGAGTACATTCACACAAAGGAACAAATTGTAGATATCTTCACCAAACCATTGCCCAAGGATACTTATGAATATCTTAGAGGCAAGTTAGGGGTAATCCCCCTAACTCAAGTAGTCTAAAGCAACAAAGAAGCTGCCCTGCATCAATAGGAGTAGACCCTTGCAATATCAGAAGAATAAAGCAGAGGATAACAATAGGAACAAAAATTCTAGATCAGTCACAAGCATGGTGATAGAGGGAGAAAACATGAGATGCAAAGATTATACTTAGCATGATGCTACACCTTTGGCATTTATGTCAAAGAGGGAGATTTATGAGAAACTGATCAATAAAAGGTAAGAGGGAGATGTATGAGAATGTATGAGATCAGTAGTAGACAAAAAATTTATGAGAAACTGATCAATAAAAGGTAAGAGGGAGATGTATGAGATTAGTAGTAGACAAAAAATAGAGAGATGAAAGAGGGAGATTCAGAAGAGATAAGAAACTGATCAGCAAGTAGCTATGAAGGATTAGAAATATAGAGTAAGGATGCAACAGTCAAGAGGGAGAAGTAGAACAAAGGATTCAGTTTGTATCAGCAAAAGAGGGAGACATGATACAAAAAAGAAGATATGTAATGACAAAAATTTTTCTGTTTGGTATATAATTTTGGTGTTAACTAAGTTGATCAACTCAATCAATTGATTAGTTTGGTTTTACATCAATGCCAAAGAGGGAGATTGTTGGAAATGATTGAAAAAATCATGAATGAAGAATAATGGAACTGGAAATGAATTATTTCAATCATTTTTTTGTCATTGATGTCAAACTTTCTACTTGCAGGAATGACAATTGCTTAAGTGATCCAAATATTGTCAATTGGTTGATTGACAAGGAGGTGGCAATCAATAAGATGTAACCAGAGCACCTAAAGAAAGGTTGAAGTTATGATGTTGCAATGAAGTCTAAGGATCAGCTAAGCCATTGATGAAATAGTGTATTGATGACATACTCTAAGACATAGAGAATGGACACACTAAGACACATCAAAGATGTAAGGTTTAACTAAGTTCATTTGTGAGTGCCAAGAAAACTAGTTGAAGCTGAGAAAATTCTCAGTTGAAGCTGAGAAAATTCTCAGTTGAAGCTAAGCAAGTTCAACTTCAGTATGTGCCAAGAAATTCTTCAAGTATTGAGTAACATAGGATTGTTCAAGTGCTGAGTAACATAGGATTGTTCAAGTGTCAAGTAACTCAGGAAATTTCTTTAGGTGTTGAGCATCAGTAAATAGCAGTAGAAGCTGAGTAACCCAATTAATGTCAAGCATCAGTAAACCAATGATGTTGAGTTGCTACATTATTTGTTAAGTCAAAAGATTTTCCAAATTAGTAATGATAAGTTTGTTACATTGAATTTTTTGAATTATTTGGATGATAAGGATAATGAGTAGATGTCACAAAATTTTATGTAAACCATGCAAACCAATTCAAGGCGAATGCTGATGGACTTATCATGAAGTTTCTAGAAGAAACAATTTGGAGGGAAAAAAATATAATTCTCTCAAATCAAATCAAATTAATGAGCAGGAAGATTTGAGTGAGAAATGTAGAACAAAACTTCTTTATAAGGAGTTATAGGTCAGAAGATCAAAGTGTGGTAGTGGTCGTGGTCGTGTGAAGAAGCTAAGAGAAGGCTAGTGTGAAGTGTCAAGAAGAGGACACAATGAGGAGTAAGCACAAAGCATGAAGACTCTGAGTTGATCAAGTGACCATAGAGTGCATTGGCATAATGAGTGGAAGAACTCAAGAAGATAGATCTTGAAGGGTGGACAAGCTGTCAGCACTGCAAGGAAGAAAATGTTAGGAAAAAACCATGGATAGAAATAAAAACTACATGCAAATATAACCAATAATAGAAAATAATAGAACACACAGAAATAAACACAAGGCACCAAGATTTAACATGGTTCACCCAATCCCTGGGCTACGTCCACCAAACAGCAAGTCCGATCTTATTACAATCCAGTGATTACAACCTGATTACAATTCGTAATCCCTTACAGCTCAATACCGCCGCAAGAACCAATTTCGTATCACCACATATAAAAAATACCCAACCCTAAGCCCTTTTTATAGAAGTATTAAACCGCTTTAGGGTTATAACATGTCGGCCATATGTTGGCCATAATATGTCGGCTACTTCAAAAGAAAAAAAATTTCCCCACTATTTATGAAGTATGTACAGTACTTTCCTGATCAGTCACCACAATCTAACAATCTCCCACTTGGGGACTGATCAGGCTCCACACTAAACAACAATCTCCCACTTGGAGACTGATCCTATAGCAATACAACTACCGCATGGGGCTCCCACTGGATCAAACCACCCTGGACTCTGCTGTTCTTTTATTCACATTCAGTCTAAAAGACCAACTGAAGCTGAAGAGGAGTTCAGCTTCTCCCTTGTTACAACCTTTGTCAACATATCTGCTGGATTTTCATTGGTATGTATCTTCTCTAGCTTTAACTGTCCATCCTCCAAAACTGACCGAATGAAATGGTACCACAACTGTATGTGTTTGGTCTTAGAATGTAGAGCTGAATTCTTAGCAAGATGAATGGCACTCTGACTATCTGTGAACAAATAATTATCCTTCTGAGGATGTCCCAATTCTTCCAAGAAGAACTGAAGCCATATCATCTCTTTGGCTGCCTCTGTAGCAGCAACATACTCTGCCTCTACAGTGGAGAGAGCATTAATCTTCTGTAGTCTAGAAACCCAGCTCACAGCTTCCCCACCAACAGTAAAGACATAACCTATAGTACTCCGCCTGGTATCAATATCCTCAGCCAAATCTGAGTCAACATAGCCTAGAGCCCCCAAAGTGTAAACACTTATTGGATGTTCCTCTCAAATATTTGAGAATCCACTTGACAACATTCCACTGCTCAAAACCTGGATGACTCATATACCTGCTAACGACTCCCACTACATGTGCAATATCTGGCCTAGTGCATACCATAGCATACATCAAACTTCTTACAGCTGAAGCATAGGGTACCTTGGACATCTTATCCTCCTCTTCCTGTGTCTTGGGACACATCTCCTTAGTCAATTTCAAATGACCAGGTAAAGGTGTGCTGACAGCTTTAGCATTCTCCATAGAGAAACGTTGCAGCACCTTCTCAACATAATCAGCTTGAGATAACGTCAATGTTCTGTTCTTCCTATCTCTGCAAATCTTCATACCAAGGATTTGTTTTGCTACCCCCAAATCCTTCATAGCAAATGCATGTGCTAATTGGCATTTCAGCCCCTTAATATGATCCATGTTAGACCCAGCTACAAGCATATCATCAACATATAAACATAAAATAATGTAGCTATCATCATCCAACCTCTTAAAATAAACACAGTAATCTAAATGACACCTATTATATCCATGCTCATGCATAAAACTGTCAAATTTTAGATACCATTGCCGAGGTGCTTGCTTCAAGCCATATAAACTTTTCTTCAATTTGCACACTAAGTTCTCCTTACCTTTGACCTCAAAACCCTGTGGCTGAGCCATATATATTTCTTCATCCAAATCACCATGAAGAAAGGTTGTTTTAACATCCATCTGCTCTAAATGCAAATCTTCAGTAGCCACAAGACTTAAAACAGTACGAATAGAAGTCATTTTAACAACAGGAGAAAATATCTCATCAAAATCAATTCCCTTTTTCTGTGCAAATCCTTTTACAACTAACCTGGCCTTAAATATTTTCTTACCTCCTTCCTCTTCTTTCAACCTGTAAACTCATTTATTCTATAAAGCCTTTTTACCTGTAGGCAACTTGCACAAATCCCATGTCTTATTTTTCAGCAAAGAGTCCATTTCATCTTTCATTGCAGACTCCCACTGAATCTTAGTATCCACCTGCACAGCTTCATCATAACTTTCAGGTTCACCAGCATCAGTAAGTAAAATAGAATACAAAGAGGGAGAAAACCTTTGTGGAGGTCTAATTGGCCTTGTTGACCGTCTAAAATTCACTGGTGTGTGTGGTATTTTTTGTTGCAGTTGTTGCACATCATGAGGAATGGCTGGAACATTAGCTTTTGGAGTATCATCCAACACTACATAATCATCTTCTTTCTTCTCATATTGCTGCAATAGATATTTGTACAACACTTTTTCATTGAATACGACATCCTGGCTTCTTATAATTTTATGATTTTCAAAATTCCAAAGCCTATAGCAGATCTAAGACATTTTAATTTCTTACCAGTCTCATTTTCAACCAAGCATTTCCATTTCTTAAAAGGTTGAAATACATCAGATTTCTGTCTAAGGAAATAAACCCATACTTTTCTAGTTGCGTCATCAATAAATGTAACATAATAATGAGAGCCACCAAGGGAAGATCCCTGAGCCGGTCCCCATACATCTGTATGCACAAGCTCTAATTTCTCCTTTTTGTTTTCCTTCCCTGTCTTTACAAAACTCACTCTCTTTTGTTTTCCATACACACAACTTTCACAGAAATCCATATTCACACATTTTAGACTTGGTAAAGCTTTCCTTGAATGAAGTACTTTCATACCTTTCTCACTCATGTGCCCAAGTCTATTGTGCCACAGCGCTGTATCAGAATCTACAGCAGCTATTTGTTCTCCCTGCTCAACTGCAGTAATTGTTCCTGAATATTCATTTTTCTCTGAAACAATCAAAGTAGAAGGAACAATATGACCTGTACAAAGATATAAGGTGCCTACTTTCACACCTCTTGCTACTACAAGGGAACCTTTTGAAACCTTCCAATTTTTATCATTAAAAGTAACTACACAACCCTCATCACCGAGTTGCCCTGCTGAAATTAAATTTCTACTTAGTTTTGGAACATGTCTTACCTCATGTAGTAGCCAATGATTCCCATTCTGCAACTTAATCTTAATTTTTCCCTTTCCAACAATCTGACAGGGTTCATTATCCCCCAAATAAACAAGCCCAAAATCCCCTTGGACATAATCAATGAAATAACCTCTATGAGGTGTAGCATGAAAAGAAGCACTAGAATCTAAAACCCATGAATCATCAACATTCTCTAAAGACAGAAGCAAAGCATCCTCTTCGGATTTGTTACTTACCACATTTGCCTCTTTGTCTCCATCTGATTTATCTCCTTCATTTTTCTTTCGAGTCCAACAATCTTTCTTTTTGTGCCCTAGTTTCCCACAGTACCAGCAATCATTTGGTCCTCTCAATTGAGACCTCCTCCCCTTTGACTTTCCTCTTGATTTCCCACAATTTCTAGAGTTACTTCCTCTTTCAGTCGTTCTGACCCTGCTTTGTACATTTAAAGCACTTCCTGATGTAGATCCACCTGAGGATTTTCTACGAGTTTCCTCACTTAAAATAACACCGATCACATCATCATATTTTAGGGTACTAGATCCAGGAACAGAATTACTCACTGCCATTACCAAGCCATTCCAGCTTTCAGGCAAAGAACACAAAATCAAGAGAGCCCTAATTTCTTCATCAAAATTGATACCCACAGAAGATAATTGACTAGTAATAGTATTAAAATGATTTAAATGATCTGCAACAGATCCACCTTCTGCCATTTTCATATTAAATAAATGCTTCATGAGAAATACCTTATTTGAAGCAGAGGGCTTTTCATACAATTTCGCTAGGGTTTTCATCAAATCTTTTGTCGTCTTTGCTTTTGTAATATTAAATGCCACCGATGGTGCCAAGCATAATCAAATTCTTTCGAGTGCCTTTCTGTCCAAAAGATCCCATTCAGCCTCTGACATAGTTCCCTGATTCTTGGCTTTTCCTTCCAACGGCTTCCATAAATCCTTCTGATATAAATAGTCTTCCATTTGCATCTTCCATAACTGGAAGTTCTGCCCATTAAACCTGTCAACCCTCAACTTACCCTCATGTGCCATCGCTCCCACTCAACTGTGAGACTCCCACTTAACCATGAGACTTTCCTACAGAGGATAACTGAAAGACAACCTTGCTCTGATACCACTTGTTAGGAAAAAACCATGGACAGAAATAAAAACTACATGCAAATATAACCAATAATAGAAAATAATAGAACACACAGAAATAAACACAAGGCACCAAGATTTAACGTGGTTCACCCAATCCCTGGGCTACATCCACCAAACAGCAAGTCTGATCTTATTACAATCCAGTGATTACAACCTGATTACAATCCGTAATCCCTTAGAGCTCAATACCGCCACAAGAACCAATTTCGTATCACCACATATAAAAAATACCCAACCCTAAGCCCTTTTTATACAAGTATTAAACCGCTTTAGGGTTATAACATGTCGGCCATATGTTGGCCATAATATGTCAGCTACCATGTCGGCTACTTCCAAAAAAAAAAAAATTTCCCCACTATTTATGAAGTATGTATAGTACTTTCCTGATTAGTCACCACAATCTAACAGAAAAGACAAGCAAAGAAAAGAATTGAAGAGAGATCTAATATCTGCAAGGTTAGAGTTGCAATCTTTATCAGGTCAAAACCTTTCTAATACTTTCTTACCATTGTATTAGACATTGAAATCCTACATTGATAGCTTAGCTTAACAACTAGGTGGATAAGCCTCAGGAAAAGGATAGAAGATCCCTAGGAGAAGGATAAGAGATCCTTAGGAGGAGGATAGGAGATCCTTAGAAAGGGATAAAAGATTCTTTTGAGAAGGTGACTATAAATTCCATGGACTTGGGTGGGCTTAACAGCTCTATGTAAATCCTTTAATAGGGTGACATTCTAAGTTGAATGTTCTTAAGTCCTCTAACAAGGCACACTCCTAATAGGGTGTAGAAATCCTTTAACAGGGTCACATCTGATAGTGTGTAAAGCCTTTAATAGGGAAAACCATTAGAAGTGGTTGAAATCAATTGCGTAGTTATTTTGTGGGTGTCATCCCCACCCCAGTTTTACCTGCTTATTCCTGGAGGGTTTCTGGGTCACCAAAAATCCTTTGTGTTATGATGTGATGCATGTTTAATTTTCATGATTGTTTAATGTTTAACTACATGCATGATAATTTCAATTATATGACATTAAGGATTTGACAAAAAATTTGTATTGGACATTATTAGACCTTGGATAATTGATTCACCCCCATCTTAGTTATTCTAAAAGAATTCTAATAGTGATGCCTTGTGAAAGGCCTGCCCTGTTAAAGGCTTACAACACATTGTCAAATGTGACCTTTCTAGAGGATTTATCCATCCTATTAAAAGTGGGTCTGGTTAAATGACTTTAGAAAATTCACTTGGAATGTCACCCTGTTAAAGGATTTACAAATGGTTGTTGGGCCAACCTAAGTCCATAGGATTTTCAAATCTAATACAATTGCTAGAGAGTATTAGAAAAACCTTGACCTTACTACAACATACAACTTATCTTACATATTTTAGATCACTTCTTAGCTCATACCCTTGCCTGGCCTTCAATCTTTGCCACTTTGACAACTTTCCCTCCTTTCAAGCTTAGTCCTCTTGAGTCTCCATACTCAATGTACTAGTGCAATCATCTCTCCATGACCACTCATAGAAGTAGAGCCTCTGTGCTCTTCCTTCTCCTAGATGTCTCCCCCTTTGACACCCTTCTAACCACTTCATAGATTTGGCTCTTTAGCAACAATAGTATCATCAACTCTTTGCTTCTTAGGCTATGAATCCTTAAATAGAAGTCTTGGAGTAACTTTTCTTGCTCAATTCTTCCATTCTTTAGTTTCAATTCACATGGATTAGGTAGGATTCATTGCATCTAACCCATATTATATTTCCTCTATAGACTTCTTAAATAATCCTTTAGAATTTGCCTAAAAATGGTTTACATAAGATTCTATGCCACCAACTCATCGTCCTTATCTTCCAACTCGTTCATAAAATTCAATGTAACCACTATTTTGGCTTAGTTTCTTCATCATTTGAAATAATGCAACAACTCAGCACTATTGAAATACTGATGCTTGACACATACTATGTTACTCGGCATCAACTTTGTTTTTCTTGATGCTCGACACCTGAAGATCACTTGGCACCAACTAAAATTTTTATGATGCTTGGCACCTAATCTTCACTCAGCACACACTAGAATTTCTTGTTACTTGGCTCCTACTAAGAATTTTCTCAGCTTCAACTAACTTGCTCGGCACCCACTAAAGATCGTAGTTTGAGCTTTGCATCCAACCTTGTTACAACTTCTTCCTCTAATGTTTCTAAGTGTGACCAATCTCTGTAAATTTGAGTATGTCATCAATACATCATTTAACCAATGTCTTAACTGATCCTTGCACTTCATTACAACATCATAACTCAACCTTTCCCTTAGGTGCTCTTGTTACGTCTTGTTGATCAAATCCTCTTCATCAATCAACTAAGTGATAGTACTTGGAGCTTATAAGAAAATATCATCCCTATAAATAGCAGGTTTGACATCAATGACAAAAAAATGATTGAAAACATTCTTTTACAACAATCTCCCTCTTTTATCTTTAACAATGAGCTTTTCAATCAGATTTCCAACATGGTTCTAGATTGAATTTCTCTTTTCCACTTACTAGAGGCTATCATGTCATCCTCCATCTCTATAGCTAGTGTCTAAGAAGCTTGTAAGATTGCTACATTTTCTCTTCTAATTTGATATCCAAGATCAAGAGGCATAGAGCTAATGTAGAAGGTTTTCTTATTATCATCTATTGGTTCATGTTTAGTAGGTATTCTCTTGATGAGTTTATTGATTTTTGCATTATAATCTCTCATAGAAATTGATGGTTCTTCCTTTATTTGTGCCAATTGTAATAACAATACTTGTGCATCCTCTATACTTTTGTAATGTTCTTCAAACCTTTGTTTCACACTATAATCTATGATGTATCCTACATGTAAATATTGGAACCAATGAGCAACATTATCTACAAGGGTATCCATAAGCATTCTGATAGCCACATCTTCATGTTGAGGATTTACTATGCCACAGGCTTTATAGAAAGAACTAAGTGTTGTTCTGGAGAGATAATACCATCACCATTAAATTTTGGAAATTTTTTCCTTGACACTCTTGGAAAATCATTTTTTTTTTTTTAGGGCAAGAGGTCCAATAGAATTTACCCAAGGGATTGCCATAGCTACTGGTATAATATTTTAATTTTCTTGAAAAGTAATAAAAACATGAAGTGCAATATCAATTAACAATAAAGCATCAAATAAAGGAGGAAGAAAATTTTTGGAAATAGGAGAAGTAGAAGAATGACTTATCTTTCTTCTATTAGGAACAATTATAGGCAAGTGAGTATCTTGGATTTGTTTGACTATAGATTCCCTTGCATGTATTCTTCCTCATCTACAAATATCTTCTAGAATAGGGAAGTTGGCTTTTTTGAGTTCCTCATATATTGGATCAATTATTCCTCTTTATTTGGAACTCTTGGTATACTTAGAATCTAGGATGTATCAAATATTTTAGAAAATGGTTTTTGAGTTTACCTTAACACAGCTGATCAAGGAAACTTTACTAGTCTTCAACTTTGAATTAGCTTTCTTCTTTCTAGCAAGTTGAGGCTATAAAATTGGTATCAGGTTCTTATGGAAAACACTTAACTCCCACAAGGCCTTTCTTGCAACTCAAAATATATGTGAAATTGGAGTGCAAACTAACATGGAGGAAAATCCTTTAGAACTTTCATTTGAATCCTCCCTAGTATAGTCACCAAAAACTGTTGGTTGGCAGTTTGTTCTCTTATAATATTTTATAATCTTGACTCTTTATTACCCAATATTTTGGAGATACAGAAGGATGTTACCAAAAAATGGGTCAGTGTATGTGTTCTATCACTGCCCTTTGAATTAGAAGGTATAGATCCCTTAAGAGTTTCAAGGATATGCAATGAATATGTCTTTATTAGATCAAAAGTTTTGACAAAATTAAGCTCTTAACCTGAGAGCAGTAAAGGATAACCAAATTGCTTGTAGACAAAAACAATTTAGGAAAGATGGATTTGAATAACCTATCATACTCAATGGAATGACTATAGTAGATTATCTTGAAATTCCTAACTTTAACTCATTTTCCAAATGCAAATTTAACTTATCTAAATGAAAAATGGAATGGAAGAGGAAATACACATGAGGGAAAATAAAATTTATTTGAATACTAAACTTGAGTGAAATGGAATTCCATAAGGTACTAATAGATTCATACACATCTATCCTTCAAACCCCAATGGAATTATCTAACATGTTATAAAACTAGCTAGAGATGAAGTGTAATCATACATGAAGAATTAAATAGAATTACCTATACTACAAACATCAAAATTAAATGGAATCCACCTAATTATCATAGGATCACATATCATTGTCCTTCAACTCTTAATGTAAAACTAATATAACAATGGGCAAAAAACATGAAAATAAAATAGGGTAAATGGAATTATAGACCAATTCACCATCAAGTTTGCTAACCTTTGCATTATCAAATGAGGTTACATTTATAGTTTTATATTATTCTTTAGTTCAACAGAGCAAAAATCACAAAATAGAAAAGAAAATGAGAATAAAATATGAAATCATCCAATGATATGAACATGTGGCATATTTTCTATTGAAGATTTTTCATCTGTGATATTCTTGAAAACACATCATGACTATTCAGCTTCATGCAATCTCAAAAATCCTGTAGAAATCAATATTCTCTTCATATTCCATTGTTTGGCACCATGTCTGTATTATTCATTCATATAACAATGGTCACTTCCATTTTGAATTTCAATCATTGATCTCAAATCAATAGTCAAGATTAAATCATTATATCCTCCTTTGTTTCTCCCATTACATTTTCCTCAATGGGTCCCTTTATAGACATGCATCAGTATGACATTTTACCACATTAGTTAAACTTCATTCATTTCTAAAAAGTATGAATACAACCATCTTCAATGTTTCCAAATCTGATGACTGAGATTAAAAACCCTTTTATGTTATATCTCCACTCATTTGATTTCTTCATTCAATGTGATAATGTAATTATTATTTCCTAGGTTGACCTTAACTACTTTCACAATCTTAAAAATTATAAATTTCATTTCATGTTTGACTCTACAACAATGTGATGACTATAACTGCAATTGTTCCTCGAATCTTCACGACAATTATCTTAGATCTACAGTTTAAGCTTGAGAAATAGCAATTTAGTTGTTTCACACCTTCGAAGCTCTTCACATTAATATAACATTTAATGTTATGATCATGTGAATACCATTTGATGTTTAAATACTATTATAGTCACCAGTTTACAACTTATCATTTCTTAAATATTTTCTAACCTACAATCATGCGATGACTAGCTCTCCCAGTTTCTCAACCTGAATCCCAATTTATGATTTTAACCATGCGACTGTGTGATTCTTCCTTTCCACTTTGTCATTTCCTTAACCAGAGTTTTTTGTTAATAATCAATGACCATGTGATTTAAATTCATCCACAACTTTGTAACTGAAAATTTCTTGATCACATGATTACAGGTGATGATGCAAAGACTATCTGGGTTAACTATCCATTATTTCTTGCAACTTTGCAGTATTATATTTGACTATTTTCTGTCATTTGCAACTATTCAACTATCATTGATCTTAAAGATTGAATAGATGAGATCCATGAAACCTTTCCTTTCTCATTCATTTTGTTATACAAGCCTATCTATTCCACATGTCTGATGGTCATTTTCTTGTATTTGTTAAGCTCTAAGCATCTATGAAGAGCAAGGAAATGCCAAGTGTTGATCACCTGAGATCCAATGGTTCTTGTGAAATATTGAAATTTTTTTTCTAGTATGCTTCTAATATTATGATCCTTCAATGATATGATCACACGATATTCACATAACATCTTGACCTTTCCAAATTAGCATCCTAATCCTATGATATCTCTTGCACATTTTGATCTTATGATAATGCAATCATACAAATAGTTGAAGCATCTCAACTCAAAAATTGGAGGTTTCCAAACTTATGACTTGTCGAGGCATCAAATATATTTTCTTCAACTTTTCCAATCTCACAACTAGGGCATCAATCATATCATTGTAACTCCTCAAAATTTCTTGATCTTAAGATACTATGATCTTGTGATCATTTTGAGTATAACTTCAAAAATAACTAAATGGGACCCAAAATGACAAGTAAGATTTTGAATTTTCTATTGGCCAATGGTGTATAGTCTTTCATTCATTTGACTTTTCTCCATCATGTAACCTATTATGATCGCATTTGAACTATTCATATACTGAATCGATGGTTCTCATTTACTCATCCTCATATTTTTATCTTACGAGTGTTTTGACTTTTCTCTTTAGCATGAATTACTTTCTTTGCTCATTGATCCTTGATCATTAGCAATGTCTGTCATGGAAACTACATCATATTATTGAATCTTTGTCTTCAACATGATTAGGAAAAAATCAATAGAAAATCTAGACCTTCTTCTCATCAAGATGGCACATAAAAAACCCTCCAAAACCTAATCACCTAGCCATGGACTAGTGCATTTCTCATATAATTTCTTGCATCAAGTTAGCTCAAAGGAATGATGAGAAGAAAGGCCATCTTATCAGAAATCTAGACTCAGACTCAAGACATTGGCACTTGATTTTACTTAAGAACTAAAGCCAAAAGATATGAATTGAAACTTGGTCAACATACCCCATGGGTCAAACCTTCCCTCTTTCCCATGTTGACTTTATCCTATCCCACCCTTAGTCAGTGAGATTGTGATCCCAAAAGTAGGAACACTTTCCCACAAAACCTATGACCCAAATCTACTTTCTCATGAAATTTGTAAACTAGATTTTCTTTCCCATGAAAGTAGTTTATAACTCTCCATTTATCCCCTTACCCTTGGCCATTTTGTGTGATTGTGATCCCACTAATTACTAGTTCGTTCCTACTATACCTGTCCCTATAGGAATGCTATAAACTATAAAAACTAAAATCATAGAGAAACATTTTAGTACCTACTCCATGGTCTAGTTTCTAGCATGCCCATACTCATTGTACCACATTAGCCTGATGCTCTAGGCATCCCTGCATAGCCATCACACCATCTAAATTAGAGCTTAGAAATGATAATATATAGTTATAAATTTGAGAGCCATTTCTCCTTTCTAGCCCTTCTAGACCTTCTTATAGGCCCCCTATGGTACCCTACTTCCCTCTTTGTCCCCTATAACCCCCAAGTTTTTTTGTAGCCCTATTATTTTTCAATTTAATGGAAAATTTTAACACTCTTTTAGTCCCTCTGCATCCTCCTACTCACCCCAACTTGTTGTAACTTTCAAGAAGTCATTGAACCTCATCTCCTATCCTTGTCACCTTCTTGAGGGGGCATTACATAGTCTAATCTCTCCTCTTTCTATTCAAGACTGGGGCAACTCTATCTCTTAAAAAAATCTTCTTCATGTCATTTATGTTTGAACTTATTTGAAATAATGTTGTCCTAACGCTATGTCAAATAAGGGAAAAATGTAGATACCTAAATTCAATTATATCACTAAGTAATTTTATTTAGTCATCTTCTAGGACATTATTGATTAAATATTAAATGTTAGATTAATTAATCATCATCCCCTAGTTAATTAATTTATTTAATCTACTATATTCCAATTGATAAAAATAAATGACAAACCAAAGTCTAATTATCAATTAAATTCTTATTCCTCTATTAAATACAATAATTGCACTATACCTATTTAATTTAATCCTAAATTCTCTTTTATTAAATAAATTATTTAATAAATCAATTCCTAAACTCTAACCATCCCTAAACCCTATCATTATCCAAATACAACCCTATCTAATTGCTAAAGCATAACCATCTCTAACATTTTTAGTTTGTAATACATGAAATGGTAAATTGATTTTTTGTTATGAATATTATATAGTTAAGTGAATCATCAATTTATCCTTGAACTTTAAAATAGACCAGTACCTTATCCAATGGGATGTAGAGTCAAAGATTAGCAGATTTGGACCTTTTTAATCAACTTGTGATTAAAATTGTCAACATTAAACTCTAAGTTTCATTCTTATCATAACCTTTTCACAAACCCTAAACCTTATCCATTATAGAAAGAAATTACCTAATTCTTTAAATTAGCATCAATCAATAAGAGATATATAATTTGTGTAAATTGCATTAAATTGAATGAAACTTGTTCATATCAGTCCCAAGATTATGAATATATTAAGGGAAATTCCTTCTTATTAAGATATTTGTAATGCTAATAGAAACTCATAATATAACTCAAAGACAAGCCATGAGTACCAAATGCTCACTTTTTGTATTCAAGTATGCAATAACTGAACTCATTTATATAATCATAGAACAAATGGATGGATTGCAAAATAATACATGATAATGAGAAAATTATACATATAATTGACCTCTACTCTTCATTTTGTAAATCCATATATAGGATTGAAACAAGCTATAGATGAGAGGAGGACACATGTCAAAACAAGAATGGATACAAAAACTTGAAAAATGGGAACAAAAAGGTATGCAGGACATTCTTCCCAAAAGATCGATTTGAAAAAGAAAAGTTGAGATAGTAAGTGAACATTTATATCATGCTTTTGATTTTTCTCCTCTTTGTCTTTCATTGTCCTTCATGAGAAATATCTCAACTACTTCCTATCAGTAGAGCATTAATTTCTCCTACCACCTCCCAAACATAAATTTCCCTTTATATGGGTCACTCTATAGTTTTGACCTCTTGCAAATCCTAAGTTGCTTTGGTCCACCTAGAATCCATAACTGCTTTTGATTCAACAATAAATTTATTTAGATCTATTTCTACCTTAAAAAGGGAATCAACTAACTTATTGTATGGGACATTAGAAGCATCTTCAAAAATTGATACTATAGCCTTCTAAGTTAAAATGGTACCAAAGGAATTGGACCATTCCAACCAATCTATTATTGTGTTTGTAGCATCCAAAATTGATGGTATACATGCTGTATTCACTGAGATAAAACCTTTAATTTTCCTTGTATAATTTGTAACTTCCTAGTGAAGAAACCAATCAATTGTTTTACTATCTCAAGGCCTTCCTTCACTATGATTATTTTATTAGGAAAATGTGGCTTTTTAGCCATTATTACAATTAGTCTCTCCAAGAATTGAGTTTGTGGCCCCCAAAGATTAAATGTGGGTGATAGCCATGAAAGTGCCTCATTGTAAAACTGCTCAACACTTTGTAAAGAAATGAAAAATCTATGAACCTATTGTGATATATTTTTCAAAATTTCAATCATATTGCTCATCAAACTCTTAAGGATAGTTTTCCTTATCTCATCTCCTTTCTGAGTAGATTGAGCATCAATCTTCATCTTCCTAGGTTATATTATTTCCTCTTCCCCCAAATCTTTTGTTTGTGTTGGGCCCTTAGCTATGTTCCTAGCTAGCTATTATTGATCTTTATGTTCTTATCTCTATTTTGTAGCAACTACTTGCTCTGCCTGTACAATTTGCTCCCTAAGTGATGCAACTTCATTTTCAAGTGCTTGGACCTTGGCCTCAAGCTCTATAATTCTTTCCTTGTACACATGGCTCTTTCTAATCTCATCTTCATAGATCTTTCTGACATCAATGTAATCATGTATGGATTTAGAAAGTCTATTCTCCATCTCCTCTATTTTGGCTTCATTCAAAAATGAAAAATGTTTCATGGCTTTAGAAATATCTATGCTAGAGGTTCCCTGTAGAGTCCATACAATCATATTATCTTTTTTAGTGCTTTGTACACCCATTAATTTTAGCTTGTTTGATGATGGATCTGTTGGCGCTCAAAATTGTAGCCCAAATTTTGAGCACCATTGAAGAAATTGAGCCCTATAAACGCTTTTTGATGCACATGTACTCGGATATCAAGTTGAGGCCTAAGAGGTGTTCGATGCTTCTAGCACCTTTCATTCAGCATCCCTAAGTGTTCCATGATGACAGATTGACATTTTGAGCTATTTTGTGAAGTCTTGTTTTGAGTAGTCAGATCTGGAATTTTCACGTAGTGTCAGACATTGATAGGAGGCCTTGTTTGTAAGTGAATATCTCACACCCAAAAAATGTTTTGTGATCCACCACTTTGTGAGTGTCTAGTGTCCATATCCAAGAACCTATGTTTCAGATTTTGAGTCATTTTGAGTTCGTTTGACTAGGTTTTGAATCCCTCAAATTTGGTCAATTACTGTTTTTACACATTTGCAAATTGCACACAATTCTGGGAAGCCTTGTTTGACGTGCTATAACTTTTGACAAGTTGACCAAAATGAGAAAATTCCTTTTGCATTGCATTGTAGATGTCAGAGACTTGTTATGTTTTAAGTTTTAGCTTATGACGAATTACTGGTGTCAGCATTGTAGATTTGTCAGAACCCTTGTTCGAGACATTATAACTCCTAACTCGTGATTGGTAAGATCAAATGGATTGTACCAATATGTTGTCCTCTAAAAATACTTTAAGTGTGCCAATTTTTAGGTCATGGCTAATCCGTCTACACACTTTTCTAGGTCAATTCCATTTGTAAAAATCACTTTTTGTCAGTGTTTCTAGTCTGCAAATTCCAAGTAGCCTACTTTGAGCACTCGCCATTTGCATCTTGATATTCGTCACAAACCCAAATCATAGATTTATATTCTCCTCATGAGAGGGAACCAACACCCTAGTTTTCATTTCCTCATGTGCTCATTTGCCCAGTTTTCAAAGCCAAATCCAAACCAAGTTTATTGCTTCCTGACATGTTTTCTTGCAGGTAATTTTGAGAAGGAAACTTTGACGGTCAATATCTTTTGAGTGAGAATTTTTCATGAGAAAAGATTCGACGAGGTGAAAGTATGTCGAACAGAGAATCAACATGTCTGATTTCGAGGCTTGGTCAGGTGTTTGGGTCAGTTTTCAAAGCCAGTCAAAGGACCTCCTTGCAGCAATTTAACAGTTTGCAAGAAAAGGATGAAATGAGTTTTTAACGATCAGTCAATGAATCAAATTTGATTCTTATTAGTTCAAGATGATGAATAGATTAGTTTGAAGGTTCAGTTGTTCGAAAATGAAATTTTTTTTAGCCTGACCCCCTTTGGGGTCCGATTAGTCCTACCAGATTGATAAGGTGGAGTATCTTCTAGTCATCTTTCCACCAAAAAGTGAAATGTAAAGTCCTGCTTTTTATTTGCAAAGAAGGTTGGTTACTCAATGGCAAAGGTAATAAATGTTGTACAATCAGAACATTCACATGGGGATCTTATTCTTGCTTCTAGAGCATCATAAGTAGGATTGGCATCACCTTCTTCATATCTAGTTGAGATGGTTAAAATGGAAAGATTGTTCAAAGTAGGCATAGAGGATGCAGTTGGTTTTCTTGAGAAATCTACTGCAATGAATCTAGATTCTATTGGGTGTGTCAATTTTGATAGTTTTCTAATTATATTGGGCATGCTGAGAACTGCTTTTGCTGAGCAGATATTTTGCTTCTTTGATGTAGAAACCCATCATTTAATTAAGTTCCTATATGGTCCAATGTCACTCTTGAAACAACCAAGATTTCCTCTTGTTTATTAGTTTACATTTAAATATTGACATAAATAACAACAATTTTCTCCTGAAGGAAGAGGTTGAACAAATGGTGGAACTAGTCTTCTCATATATTTCTAATAACAATGTATGTCAAAAATTTTAAGTTTTTAATGTTGAAGGTGAAAAGGAGCAATCCATGCATACCAAAGGTGAAGACTCATGCCAAGAAAGAAGGGGCATCTCATGCACAAATGCAGACCTAAATGAATCCCACATCCAAGCAATCAAATCCACCATAGAAGCCGCTAGGATAGAATGAAGATGTTGCGTGAGCAACAAGAAGCAGATCATAAAGAAAAGAAAGCAGCTAGTTTAGAAGTCATTTGAAACATGGAAAGATGACTCATGTCAAACAAGTTGGAGGTGGTAGGAATAGTGGAGGAGATCTATGCCATTATGAAGAGCATCATAGATTCATGCCAAATAGAAGTCGCAGGTAAAGTACGACTCCACGCATTTTAAAAGAGAAAGTTGTCCATATTAATGAGCAAACTCTAGCCTACGAATGAAGGGAAGATCCATGCATGTCTAGTGGAAGGCGATAAATACTGAGTTGCCCATAGTCTAGAGAGGGGGTGGAAAAGTCCTACTAGTTGCCATAGCAGGGGCCAACCATGGAAGACACCCACTCAAAACAAAGCTCCATGCCTTGGAAGGAACAAAGAAGCCCCCTGCGCAGATATGGAAAGCCCATGCATAGACAATGCTTGTTACATGAAAGCCAAAGGCATGGAAATGAAGTACCCATGCACCAAAAAAGGCTTCACATGAGGAGAACCTACCATATGTAAAGGAAGCCTGCATTAGTAAGGGGTTGCTTAATCCCACATATAAGCCCATGCATATTGTGAAATGTTTAACAACAAGAGTTTTTTAAAAAGCTAAGTGCTAGGTTGGTGGGACCCATGTGCTAATGGAAGATAGTTGGTGTGCAAACCAAGGAAATTTTGAACAAAGTTCCATCTGCACTAACATGGATCAAGTCAAGGAGATTGCGACATGTGGACAATCCTGTGGTTGTCGCTATGTCACCAAGGGAAGTTGCTTACTTGATAACCATAGTGACATAGAGACATTGATGTGGCAGGGATGACATGGCAATGATGTGGAGTTACTGACCAACCACAAAGTGCCATGTGGCACAAATTTTGAGGTAGGTTGTGATGTGGCGAGTAGGTCTAGAGATGCACTAGATCATGCCACATGGCAGATCTGAGGGTTCTTGTTAACTCACTATAAGAAAGATGCAGGGAAGATAACATGGTGAAGTAGTGAGAAGATGACACATGCCACCAATGAGGATGTCCAGTTAGAATGTGACACATGGTGCTGCTTAGGTCTGAGCCAATCAAAAGATGAAACGTGTCACCAGTGATCAAACTTGGGTTGACCCATTAAAATTGAAAGGGCTGGGTAAAAATAAATAAATAATTTTAAAATCTCATTCTTAAAATAGTTTTTCATAAACTTGCACGTCAAATTTAAAAAGGTTTCATAAGGGCTTTTCTATTCTAAAGTTTTAACTTTAGAGATATTTTAAATTTTTCAAAATTTAAAATTCAAGATGTGTAGAGCTAAGTTTTCTATCTAGAGGGCATTTTTCAAATTGAGATTAAGTGGGTTTTTGATAAGAAAAATATGTGATATTATATATTGTCAGAATCGAAAGAATCCAAATTTTCCATTTTTGAGGTCAGTTTATGCACAGGTCTTCATCGGTTTGTACTATAGGCCAATTTGTGAAATCTAAGGCATTGGTGGAAAAATAGGTTAAAATAATCATCATGAAGTATCAGAGTTTGTTTCAGGGAAATTTTGAAGGCTTGGTAAAGTCTAGGTGTGAAGAAAATCAGCTATAGAGTGTTCCCTTGGCTTTTAGAAGTCAAAAATTTTAACTGATTTTCATTTTACCATAAGTAAAAATAAAGAATCAAATTAGTTATTTGTTCAATCATACATTTCAGATATTTGATGCTTTTGAAGACATAACTGATTAAAGATTTGATTCAGCATTTGAGGGAAAAGAGAAGAAAGATGGTTTTAACCTGCTGAGAAGGTTTTCCAAGTGTTTAGATTCAATCTGGGAAATTGCTTCTTTCCTATATCTTTCATTCTTCTTCTCATTAGTAGGGGTTGGCAGTTTGCTTTGGGTAATACCAACAGGGTTCTAGTTTTGCACTGTTAGACCATTCTTGGTTCTAGTTTTTTGTCACTAAGAAACCAATCGGTTCTAGTTTCTGGGAAGAAAAAACCACTCATTTTTGAGAGACCATATTTTGGTTCTAGTTTTGATGGATCCCAAATATTGAGACACCATACTTCAGCATAATTCTTTCATGTGAATAGCAGTAGTGCAGATAATACATGAAGTTTTGATATGTTAGGTATTTTTCATGTTTTAATTTTATAAATCTGAATGTATAATTTCAAGGAAATGAATACATATGAGCAGTAATTTCACTAGTTTGATTCTAGTTCTTGTCTCATGTCTCAGCAATCTATAAGTCTTATGTGATTTTGGAACAAAGATCCAAGACCCATTTGCATCCCTTTTAGGTTGTATGTTTGATTTATTTTGCTATTGGACCAAAGGGCCAAGTAAATGCTTGATATGTTTAATAAGGTTACTGGTTACTTGAGAAGGACCTTTTGTGAGAATGCGATCTGAATGAACATTGATGTCTGAATCACAAGGTGATTAGATAGATCTGATGTCTGGGTATACAAAATATGTCCTGATGTCACAGATGTATGTTTTGAATTCATAGAATTGCCCAAATGGATTAGGAACTGATCAGTTATAGGATCACTTGTTATACTACTGCATTTTTGAGGTTGTGTTGAATCAACATCATTAATCAAATGTTTTCCCCTTTCATGTTGAAAGCTATTCAATGTTAACCCGCACTTAGCTTGCTAGTTTCATGAGTTATGTCCTTTGCTATTTCATGCTTGTGATTCCTAGTTAAGTATAGAAGATTTAGGGGTTTTTATCCGCTTTACATTAGATTCAATGTATGCTTTGATAACTGGTACCATATAAAGAATCTATAGGTCCACCCACTTAGGTTTTGTAGAGCATAAAGTGCAGAAGGAGTGTAGCCTTATAGTTGGCCCAGGTTCTTGGTGAAGTGTATCCATTATTGGAGATAGCTGCCCATAGATGCATTCTTGCCTTGCATACTTGGTTGTTTAAACATTGTTAAATCGAGAGCCAATAGGATACATACTCCAAATTGCCAGAGATTTGGTATCAATGTTAAAAATAGTTCCTATCTATAATCCATCAACACCAAATGCCTCATATGAAATGGTATTTTCCTACCTTCTTATTCAATCAAGCATAAAAGCTTGTTCCAAGTCGCATCCAAGCACTAATAACATACCACTCCTTTTTACAATATCCCTTGCCTCCTCTAGAGTTGTGACTTCATTCTTAGGTTCATAGGCCTATAGTTTCTCCACTAGTTCTAGTTTTTGCTCATCTGATTCTCCTGGTTTCATTTTTAGTACAAGCTCACTCTATTTTATCTTGTATAGAAAGCTCTTGAATTCAACATGACTTATGAATTCATCATCTTCTAAGAACTATTGGGCTTGAATGTTTCTATCATCTACCCTTGCTACTACTAATTCCATGTTAGTGAGTGTATTCTTAGCTACATTTATCCTGTCTTGTAGGTAATTCTACCTTAAGTCAAAAAAATACTGACTATTGCCAAGTAAGATCTACAATGTCCTCTATTTCACTTCTATAGGGATATGGAAAATCTTCTATCTCTTATTTCCCTTTGTGACCCATGATGCATCAGGGACATCCTTTTCTTCTTTCTCTAGGGTCACATCAGGTTTAGGACTATCAGGGCATACCCTATCTTCCTCTCCTATTGGTCCTTCAGGAAGCTTAGCCATAATCTTAGCATGGTCAATGACCATCTTCTTGATCCTTTGAGGATTGGGAATATCCATGTAAAATCCCATAAATTGGAGATCTTCTCTCTTCATTTCTCTTTCCACCCTTAAGACATCATCTAGCTTTGCTAGTCTATCAACTACCTCACACTCTACAACTATGTTTGGAATAACATCCTCATGGGGTAATTCCCTAGTGCTAGGCAATACATAATTTCTCATCTCCTTAAGGGTAATCTGCATCTAGTTGTCAAGGTCATACATTGTATAGGGACCAATTGACAAATTGTAATGATGGAGATAAGAATGGATCTGATCTAGGGCCTCTTTTCCAATTGTAAATTCCCCAACCCTCAAACACCTACACAAGAAAGTGCCCTTATGCACTTTGGGTCCTAGATAATCCCTATTGACCATAAATAATTGCCATATGAATTCAATTATACCCAATCTAGGAGGCATAAACTTTGGTAATATATGGGGTGGTTAAGGACAACCATAAACTCTCATTAAGGAAAAAGTTGGAAATAAGAAAATGTCCCCCCATTTGTGATCTAATCTTTTTCCTTCAGGAAGAAGAGCTAGTCTCAAAAGGCCTTTTAAAATCTTAGGTTCCCTAAAGTAACCTAGATCTAACATTCTCATTATTTCAACACTAAAATTATTATAGAATGAAACAAAATCAAAAAAATGACAATTGTTATCCCGTACCCATGTCCATAACTAAACTAGTAGCTCTCCATTTGCATTATAAGTATGGTCAATGAAATCAGGACTTACACACCCTACATTCTTGTAGAGGATCAGGTGCATCAGTAGTGAGTAATGATGGAACTTGAAATCCTTTAGTTCTCCACTTTGAGCCCTAGCAATATCTTCTTTCATCACCTCCAAAATATAATTAATATAATCATACTCCCCTCCATGGTAAGAGTCTTGCACATTTCTGGCAATTATAAATTCAGCTCCATAGACCATTTCAATTCCATCTTTTCCAACCACCTTATGGACACCATATACTATCTTTACAAAATAATTTTTAAACTTGTCTAGAGGCATCATTTTTTCTACCTTTTTAGGGTAATCACCCATATTTTTCAAGTCCATGGGAATATGTTGTATCATAGATTTCCTAGTATAGGCCTTGGTATTCACCTCAAATTTCCTCTACAAATATTTTAAATTAATAGGCTGGCCCATAGCTCCATCCAATCCAAAATCCTTAATGAATGATTCATGGTAGTGTACACAAAATGGTTCCATCTTTCTTATGAAAGGATCTAGTGCCTAGATTGTAGGAACAAAGTATGGCCTTCATCAAGTCCACATCTATAGACACTTCTAGAAATATCAACTTAGCTAAGTTCTTCATCCATGGATTACATACTTGAATCTTCTTCTCCCAGTTATTGTAGAAATATTTAAAAAGTTTAGAACCAGTAGCACCAGGACACACACCATCTCTACAAAGAGCATAAGGGTTGATAAAGGTATGATCATCTACAACATTGGCATTAGAAGAATCAGGGAACTTTTTTTTCCATTCTTCAACAAACCTATTTGGTTTCTTTTATCTTTTTTTCCCTCCTTTAGAAGTTGAAGTCTCTGCAACTCCCATATTTGATGCTTGAATCTCTTCTACCTCTTTATCATACATTTGTATAGTATGTTAGCAAATAGGGTATGGAATTTTCTCTCAAGGCTTTGAAACAACTATCTATATACACTAAAATCTCTACAACTACTCAAATTCTCTTTCTTTGCAAATGGTGAACTATAATTATCAAATAGGAATCTTTTATAACTCAATATATACAAATCAACGTTCATCTTTGCATTGATTTTCAGCATACTTGAAACATAATATTAGCTTATTCTATCAACTAAGGGGAGTGTCGCCATTACTATCCAATAATACACTTTTTTTACCATGCTCAAATCTTATTGGTTGAGTAGCCAATTTTTGTTTCCAACTAAAAAAAAGTGACTTAACATGTTTTACATCAAAATAGGTCCTATGATCTTATGGTCATGACAAATAAAAAGAATCCTTGTACTATCTTACAGCTGAAGAATATTTTCCCGATGTTATGAAACCTTTTGAAAAATCCTTACAAATAGTCAAAAACCATGGCAAAACCCTTTATGATCTTATGACTCCTTAGTTGTCATGGTGTTGGTGCTGACTTTTTCTTCCTCTACAATCTTATGGCAAACAACTTATGTTGAAATGGCATAGCATCTTACCTTAACCTATTTCACCTTATGATCTTATGATCATGGTCATCTTTGTTACTTTGTAACATCTCCAATTATCCTTCAAACTTTTATGATGCTACAAGAAACTATGGAACTTTACTATCTTAGCATCATGGGCCTAGCCTTTTTCATTTACAATCTTATGATCGTGGCTTATTCATAAAATTAGAGCATATTATTCATTACCCTAAGATCTTACAATGAACTATATATTGTAAGATTAGAGATCACCAAATTCCACATAAAAATTAATATAAAAATCTTTCCTGGTCCCACGGATCCAACTAAGCATATATCTGGTATTCGTTTCACAATCTAGTCAATCAAATTTGGACACCTGTCACCTATTTAATAGTGCAATATCACTTTTCCTTCTCTTATATCACCTTACAATCCTACAATTATAGGTGTCCTGTAACATCTCAATAACCATATATTTCCTTTATGATCTTAAGATGCCCACTACTTCATAACATCATAACACCTTCCGTCACTGTCCCCAATGCCACAATTACCTTCTTTGTCATAATTTCATAGAAGATGAAATGAAAACCACTCAAATTGCCATATGATCATACAATACAAAGGAAATTTTAAGATTGGGAAAAATAAATTTCTCATCTACGATACTATGATACAACACTTATCTTAAGATCGGGACATTGAAAGCACTTCATCGTGATCCTCTGCTAACCCTTTTGTCATAACATCATAGTAGATAATGTAAAATAAAAATGAAATCCTACTCAACTATAAAACCTAG
Organism: Cupressus sempervirens; assembly: GCA_028749045.1. Classification (NCBI taxonomy): domain Eukaryota; kingdom Viridiplantae; phylum Streptophyta; class Pinopsida; order Cupressales; family Cupressaceae; genus Cupressus; species Cupressus sempervirens. Next base: position 196,099,327 of record CM053788.1, read on the forward strand.
GGTTAGGGCTTAGACTCTAATTTTTATAGATATTATTTGCAATATAGCATGGAATCTAAACTCTAGGGCACCAAAAATCACACTTGGGATAAAATGAAATATAATCAGACTAGGGGAAATAGATGTTAGGGTTTTCCTCTAAAAATAAAAAATAATAATATATAACCCTAACATTCACAACATTTTTTTAGAATTTTTACCATAAAATTTGAAAATTAAGCTTAGTGAAAATAGGGGCTACCATTACTCAAAGAGGGGAAAATACAATCACCCAAACCATTCTATTAAACTATAACCCCTATTCCCAACATTTTTAATTTATATGCTACACTACATTTTATGTTTAATCAATTTGGCATAATGTATTGTTTATTTATCCTTGATCAAATCATAAAGCAACCATTTATTTTATTTTATCCTATGGTTTGACCACCTTATCCCAAGTCTTTATTTGATTAGAATAGCACACTCCCTTTTAATTAAATAAATCCCCTTTATCCAATGTACACATGAAAAGGAATGTTCTAATCTAAAAATAAAAGAAAAAATCCTTTTGTCTACATCTTGAATGCACACTTTTCAAGGGGAGAGGAATATATTTTTCCTCTTAATCCCTTCCACACATTTTTTTTCCTCTTAAACATATCCATTAATTTTTCCTCTTGAGAATTTAGTACACCAAAGTAAAAATGAGGATAATTTTCCACCATAGATTTGTTGGAAATCTGATTGAAAAGATCATTGTAAGAAGAAGATTGAAGATCAAAGAGGGAGAATGTTGATAAAGAATGTTTTCAATCATTGTTTTGTCATTCATGTCAAACTTTCTAATTTTAGGAATGACATTTGTTTATAAGATCCAAGTACTATCACTTAGTTGATTGGTGAAGAGGATTTGATCAACAAGATGTAACAAGAGTACCTAAGGGAAATGTTGAGTTATGATGTTGTAATGAAGTGCAAGGATCAATTAAGACAATGGTTAAATGATGTATTGATAACATACTCAAAGATATAGAGGTTGGTCACACTTAGAAACATTGGAGGAAGAAGTTGTAACAAGGTTGGCTGCAAAGCTTAAAACTAAGTTCATTAGTGGGTGTTGAGCAAGCTAGTTGAAGTCGAGCAAATTCTTAGTTGGAGCCGAGCAACAAGAAATTCTATTGTATGCCAAGTGATTTTTAGATGCTAAGTGATTTTTAGGTGTTGAGAAAAGTATCATGTGCCAAGCATCAAAAAATCTTAGTTGGTGCCAAGTGAACTTTAGGTGCTGAGCATCAAGAAAAATGTAGTTAATGTCGAGTAACATAGTATGTGCCAAGCATCAGTATTTCAATAGTGCCGAGCTGCCACATTATTTTAAATGACAAAGATTTCCCAAATTTGAGGCAACAAAGTTGTTGGCTTGAATTTTGTGAACTAGTTAGAGGATAAGGATGATGAGCTGGTGGCACAGAATTCTATGTAAACTATTTTTGGATTAATTCAAAAGTATTATTCAAGAAGTTTCTAGAGGAAACAAAATATGGGTTAGATACAATGAATCCTACCTAATCCATACAAATTGAGATTAAATAATGGAAGAATCAAGTGGGAAGAAGAGTTCTAGACTTCTATTTAAGGAGTCATAGACTGGGAAGCAAATGTTGCTAATGCTGCTACTACTGAAGTGCCAAGTTGTGAAGTAGTTTGAAAGGTGTCAAGGCAAAGACATCTAGGAGAAGGAAGAGCACAATGGGTCTACTTCTACTAGTGGTCAAGAAGAGATAATTTCACTAGTATATTGAGCATGGAGACTTAAGGAGGGCAAGCTATCAAGAGTTGTAGAGATTGAAGGCTTGGCAATGTGAAGAGCTGAGAAGTGATCTGAGATCTGCAAGTTAGGTTGTATGATATAATTAGGTCAAAATCTCTAATTGTTACTCTCTAGCAATTGTATCAATTAGGATAGAAGAAAAATTCTATGGACTTAGGTTGGCCTAACAACCATTTGTAAATCCTTTAACAACATGGTATTCCAAGTGAATGTTCTAAAGTCCTCTAACTAGGCCCACTTCTAATAGGGTGGTTAAATCCTTTAACTAGGTCACATTTAACATTGTGTTGTAAGCCTTTAACAGGGCATTCCTTTCATAGTGCATCACTTCAAAAGAGTGAGAATTGAGTAGCATGTTACTAGTGGTTTTTTCCAAATTGGGTTTCCATGTAAATCATTATGATATGTGTTGATCTTTTATGTGTTATGCTTCCATGTTGATTTACAATAACTTGCTGATAAGGAAATTTAATGCTTGGATGAATGAATGGCTGAATGGGCTCACTACACTTAGTGAAGAAGTTTGAATAGGACATTTAAACCTTGAATAAATAATTCAGCCCCCCTCTTAGTTATTCTAAAGCATTTCTAATAATTAGTATCAAAGCCATCTGCTAATTTAGTTTCAAGATACTAGAAGCAGGAAGATCAAGATGTCAAAGAGAGAAGTTCCCAAGCTCAACAAAGAAAACTTTGTTGCATGGTAGAGTCTGATGAAATTGCACCTTAGATCAATAGGTAACTATGCGCAAACCTCAAGTGGAACAAAACATGTAAATCTAGCTGGACCTCTTATTGCAGATGATTTGAGCAAAAGGAAGGAGCACAATCAAGCAATGCTAGAGATTACCTCTACACTCAGCTATGTAGAATATGATGACATTAAAGATTGTGCTATTGCATTCAAGATGTGGAAAGCTCTAATAGATATCTATGGAGGAGATCATAATGTATAAAGAGAAAAGAGAGAAAGCCTTAGAGGAAAGTGTGATGACATGAAAATGGAGGAAGGAGAAAATGTTGTTCAATATGCTGCTAGAATGAAAGAAGTGGTAAGTGCAATAAGAAGTCTAGGTGGTCAATTGGAAGAAGAAGCTATTAACAAAAAATACTTAAGAACTCTGCTCCCTATATTTTAGCCATCCAGGAGCTAAGGTGTGTATAAGGAAACACACTAACCTTTGAAGGAATAGTGGGGGAACTTACTACATTTGAATTATCCAACTTTGATAACTACAGACCTGAAAACCTTGAATCTACTTTCAAGGCTAAGATGACAATAAAAGCCACTGAGGAGGAGACACCAAGAAAGAAGAGAAGAAAAGGAAAAGATGTATCTAGTGATAGTAGCATAGATGAGAAAGATGTGGAATAGTCAGAAGCACTATTGGCTAGGAGATTCTAGAGAGGCAAAGGTAAATTCAAAGGCAAGCTCCCTATCATATGTTTCAATTGCAATGAAGTAGGTCATATTTTAGCAAGGTGTACATAGAAGAAGAACTACAAAGAAGGAAACAAGTACAAGAATAAGAGAGAAGATGATAGCAAAGACTACAAGGAAAAAGGTAAAAGATGCTACATTGTTGAGGAAGATTATGATAAGAATGATGATGAAGTAGTCTATGTGGCCATGAAGGATGAATCAAATAAAGATGAAGATGAAGCAACAACATTGGTTACATGTGTGAACAAGAATGACAAGTGGATCATAGATAGTGGATGCTCACATCACATGATAGGAGATAAAAGTAAGTTCATTACCTTTACTCAATATGATGAAAATAGTGTTAGATTTGGTAATGATGCTCCATGTCAAATCAAAGGAAAAGGCTCTATTAAACTCATAGAGAAAATTTCATGTGATAATGCATACTATGTTGAAGGATTGAACTACAACTTGTTGAGTGTATCACAGTTAGGCAATGTAGGTTGCAAAGTAGAGTTTGGAAGCAAAACAATCAAGATCTATGATATTGATGGAAATCTGATAGGAAAAGGTGAACAAACTAGGAGTAACTTGTTTTACCTAGATATGGAAGATGCAGCCTATCTTTTTGCTAGACTTGATGATGTGTGGTTATGGCACAAAAGGTTATGTCATGTTAATTTTGATAATCTAATTAGCATCAACAAACATAAGAAGGTCAGAGGGTTGCCAAAATTGAAGAAACCTAAAAACACAATGTGCAAACAACGTCAACTAGGGAAGATGACTAAGTCTAGTTTCAAAAGAAAAACATACACTTCCAAAGAAGTACTAGAGTTAGTTCATACAGACTTATGTGGTCCAATAGAAGTGAAAAGCTACTTAGGAGATAGATACATAATGCTATTTATAGATGACTATTCAAGGATGATGACTGCTATTTTTTTAAAGCTAAAATTTGATGCATTTTAAATGTTCAAGTGGTATTTGACCAGAGTTGAGAAGGAAACAAGAAAGAATCTGAAATGTCTAAGGTCAGATAGAGGAGGTGAGTTTACATCAAAATAATTTGAGACATTCTACAATGACAAAGGCATCAAAAGACAAACATTAGCACCAAGGACTACACCACAAAATGGTATTGCTGAAAGATGGAATAGGTCAATGATTGACTATGCTAGAACCTTGATGATGGAGAAAAATGTTGCAATAAAGTACTGGAGAGAAGCTATAAGTACTATTGTTTACACCCTAAATAGAGTCCAAGTCAAGAAAGGTACAAATGCAACACATTTTGAATTATGGTATGGTCACTCACCTAATGTAAAAAATTTCAAAGTCTTTTGTTGTAAATGCTATATTCTTAAAGATACTAGAAATGGCAAGTTTGATGCAAAAAGTGATGAAGACATATTCCTTGGCTACTCCACTAGAAGTAAAGCATATAAGTGTCTGAATACTAACACAAACAAATGTGTGGAGAGTGCAAATGAAAATTTTGATGAGTATGTAGAAGTTCAAGTTGATGGAACTAAGCAATCAGAGGATTATAGATCCTTTGTATACTTCTATGAAGGAATGACTATTGAAGACAATACTACTAATCAAGTTGGGAATCAATAACAAATTTTAGTATTAGCCGAGTCACAGCTAGTGAATGCTAAGTTGCAAAATGTAGAAAATGCACATTCAAATTTTGAAAATAGTATACATGAAAGAAATGATGAAATACTAGATGAAGAAGGAAAAAATGACTCTAAAGCTAAAGGATCAAACATGGAAGGAAGGACAGAATCAAGGTTAGCCAAGTATGTAAGAAGACATCACCTTGCTAATCAAATCATTGGTGACAAGGAGGCCAGTCCAATGAAAAGTAATAGGCTTAGGAATGAATCATGTCTATTGAGCAAGGTTGAACCCAAAATAGTGAAAGATGCACTACAAGATGATAACTGGTATAAAGCTATGGAAGACGAGATAGATCAGATTGAGAAGAAAAAAACCTAGACACCAGTTCAACTAGCAAACAAGAATGTAATTGGTACCAAATGGGTGTTTAGAAAAAAACTTGATGAGAATGGCGAGATAACAAGAACCAAAGCTAGATTAGTTTACAAAGGCTATGCACAAGAAGAAGGACTAGATTATGGGGAAACATTTGCCCCTATTGCAAGAATGGAAGGAGTAAGGACATTACTTGCATATGCTATATACAAAGGTTTCAAAGTCTACTAAATAGATGTGAAATCTTCTTTTATAAATGGTATACTAGAAGAGGAAGTCTACATAGTACAATCAGAGGGGTTTGTTGATGACAAGAACAAGGATATGGTCTAAAAACTGCACAAAGCACTTTATGGGTTGAAGTAAGCACCAAGAGCATGGTCTGAGAGACTGCACAAATATCTTTTGAAGATAGGATTTGAGAGAACAAATGACAACAACAACAACTTGTACATCAAAGCTGAAAAAGGTAAAGACATTTTGATATCTGAAATCTTTGTTGATGATATAATATTTAGAGGAAAAGATGTTCTTTGCAAAGATTTTGCTGATCAAATGAAGCATGAATTTGAGATGTCAATGTTTGGAGAAATCAAATTTTTTGTTGGATTACAAATACATCAATTGAAGCATGGAATTTTTGTGACCCAATCCAAATACATCAAGGAGATACTCAAGACATTTGGATTAGAAGAGTCAAAACTAGTTAGCACACCAATGGCAATAGGAGATAAGTTATCCAAGAATGATGAGTCAGCTGAAGTGAATCACACATTATATAGATCAATGATTGGAAAGCTACAACATGTTGTACATAATAGACCAAACATTGCATTAGCTATTGGAAGAGTGGCAAGATTTTCTACAAATCTAAGAGAAAATCACTTGATGGAAATAAAGAGAATACTAAGGTACCTAAAAGGAATTGATGACTTTGGATTGTACTACAAGAGGAGTGAAAAGTTTGAACTAAAAACCTACATTGATGTAGATTGGGGAGGTAATATTGATGACAGAAAAAGCACCAGTGAAGGAGCACTTTTCTTGGGAAAAAGGTTGATTACATGGACCAGCAAAAAGCAAAGTTGTACCTCACGGTCCACTGCTGAAGCTGAATATGTTGCAGCTGCTATAAATTGCACCAATATTGTATGGATCAAACATTTTCTGCAAGGTATGAAGAAAGAGGTAAATGAGCCTGTGATACTTTATTGTGATAATACAAGTGCTATCAACATATCAAAGAACCTTGTAATGCATGCTAAGACCAAGCATATTGCAATTAAGTATAACTATGTAAGAGAGTTGGTGGAAGACAAACATGTCAAGATGAAATATGTTAGCTCAAAGGAATAGATTGCTGACATCTTCACAAAAGTACTACCTAAAGATGATTTTGAGTATCTTAGAGGTAAGTTAGGGGTGATACCCCTAGTCAAGGCTACTTAAGAATAAGCAAGACTTCCCTGCATCAAATGAGCTAATTGTTGAAGATTTTACACAGTGATGCAAAGGATGTTTACTTTAGGATTCATGCCTAAAATAATCAAAGTGTAGAAGTTCCAAATTAGTCACAAGCAAGGTGATAAACAAATAAATTGAATGAACTTGCAAATGCTACACTTACATGGTAAGATGCTAATATGTCTTTGGCATTATTGTCAAAGAGGGAGAAATGTCAAAGAAACTAATCAACAACTGTTGAGTAGATCAAGAATAAAAAAAGGAGAACTATTAGAAAATCAAAAGTATGAGGGAGAAATGTCAAGAAAATGCAGAAGCTGATCAGAACACAAAATAGTAGAAGAAGAGCAATGCATATAAAGAATGAAAACAAAAGAAGATGATACAATAGCTAAGAGGGAGAAGCAAAAATGAAGCAATCAAGATAGTAGAGGGATATGTGCAAACTAATGGTGATGGTAATACAATCACTTTTTGGCATTTGACTTACTGATTCTAACCTACTTAGCATTTGGTTAAATAGTTTAGTTTGATGGTTGATTAGTTTGGTTTACCATCAATGCCAAAGAGGTAGATTGTTGGAAACATGATTGAAAAGATCATTGTGAGAAGAATATTGAAGATCAAAGAAGGAGAATGATGATAAAGAATGTTATAAATCATTATTTTGTAATTGATGTCAAACTTACTATTTGTAGGAATGAAATTTTCTTTTAATATCCAAGTACTATCACTTAGTTGATTGATGAAGAGGATTTGATCAATAAGATGTAACAAGAGTACCTAAGGGAAAGGTTGAGTTATAATGTTGTAATGAAGTGCAAGGATCAGTTAAGACAATGGTTAAATGATGTATTGATAACATACTCAAAGATACAAAGGTTGGTGACACTTAGAAACATTAGAGGAAGAAGTTGTAAGAAGGTTGACTACAAAGCTTAAAACTAAGTTCATTAGTGGGTGCCAAGCAAGCTAGTTGAAGCCAAGAAAATTCTTAGTTGGAGCTAAGCAATAGGAAATTCTAGTGTATGTCAAATGATCTTTAGATGCTAAGTGATCTTTAGGTTCCAAGAAAAGTATCATATGCCAAGAATTAGAAAATCTTAGTTGGTGCCAAGTGAACCTCAGGTGCCGAGCATCACGAAAAATGTAGTTGATGCTGATTAACACAGTATGTGCCAAGCACCAGTATTTCAATAGTGCCGAGCTACTACATTTTTTTAAATGACAAAGATTTGTCAAATTTGAGCACACAAAGTTGTTGTATTGAATTTTGTGAACTAGTTGGAGGATAAGGATGATGAGCTGGTGGCATAGAATTCTATGTAAACTATTTTTGGATGAATTCAAAAGTATTATTCAAGAAGTTTCTAGAGGAAACAAAATATGGGTTAGATACAATGAATCCTAACTAATCCATATGAATTGAAATTAAATAATGGAAGAATTGAGTGGGAAGAGGAGTTCTAGACTTCTATTTAAGGAGTCATAGATTAGGAAGCAAACACTGATGTTGCTACTACTGAAGTACCAAGTTGTGAAGTAGTTTGAAGGGTGTCAAGGAGAAGACATCTAGGAGAAGGAAGAGCACAAAGGATCTACTTCTACTAGTGGTCAAGAAGATATAATTACATTGGTACATTGAGCATGGAGACTCAAGGAGGGAAAGCTATCAAGAGATGCAAAGATTGAAGGCCAAGCAATGTGAAGAGCTGAGAAGTGATCTGAGATCTACAAGTTAAGTTGTATGCTATAATTAGGTCAAAATCCCTAATTGTTACTCTCTAGAAATTGTATCAATTAGGATAGAAGAAAAATCCTATGGACTTAGGTTGTCCTAATAGCCATTTTTAAATCCTTTAATAGGGTGGCATTCCAAGTGAATGTTCTAAAGTTCTCTTACTAGGCCCACTTCTAACAAGGTGGTTAAATCCTTTAACTAGGTCACATTTAATAGTATGTTGTAAGCCTTTAACAAGGCAGGCCTTTCATAAGGCATCACTTTAGAAGAGTGAGAATTGAGTAGCATGTTACTGGTGGTTTTTCCCAAATTGAGTTTCCACTTAAATCAATATGATATGTGTTGATCTTTTATGTGTTATGCTTCCATGTTGATTTACAATAACTTGCTGATAAGGAAATTTAATGCTTGGATGAATGAATGGCTGAATGGGATCACTACACTTAGTGAAGAAGTTTGAATAGGACATTTAAACCTTGAATAACTAATTCACCCCCCCTCTTAGTTATTCTAAAGCATTTCTAACAAGATTTTTCCTCTTAATATTCATTGTCTATTTTTCTTTAAAAGGATGCTCTCTTTACACTGTCTCATAATTATATGTTTTCATGATATTGTAATTTTTACCATTTCTCATGTTCATTCAATTTTTTTCAATTAGAGGCCTAATTACTAGGTGAATTGGTTATTTACAATACCCTAGTTTGTGGTTATTGTGCCCTCTTGATTAAAGATTTGTTGTTCATTATGCATCAAATGGAAAAGTACATATACAATCAACTAAAGTAAAGTATCATACTAAAAGGAAATGAAGAACAATACAAGTAATTAGAATATTGTATATATATTAAATGGAATATCAAATGTATGTAATGTAAAGCACATGTAATAATGATCAAATAAAGTGCATGGACTTCCACTTGTCGTGAGCATATCCAACCACACACTAGATATCCTAAAGATGAGTACATGCATACATATGAATAAGAGAAGTGTAGGGTACCATACATTGCCTGTAAAGAGCCCCAAGAGGTTGATCCAATTTTTTGACTCCCACATCCTTCCATCATCTAGCTTTCCACAAGACCTACATGGGTTTCAAAAGAGAAAAGGGTGGGGGAGGGGGTGGGGTAGGTAGATCCAAAAAAGATCTAAGAAATGCTTGATATCCTACAAGTGATTGTACATGTATTCATCCCTAAAACAAACACTATCCACCTAGTTATACTCAAGATAAGTTCAAGAGATCAAGGGATCATGCAGAAGAAAGAAAGACTTACCATGTTTTATCTAATGTTTTTTGTTCGATGTGTACTAGGTGATGTTGACTATTGCTTTCCAATAAAATAATGGGATCACCCAAAATATCCAAAAGTGTCGGAGGGTAGCTCTTTGAGCCCCCTTTCATGTTGAGGATTTTTTGGGTAAGAACACTTTCAGGAAATTAAAAATTCAAAAATCTCTCTTAGTGCTATACATCAATGTTGTGAGGGAGGCTAGAATATATCTTACCAAGAGTTACTAGGATCACTCCAGCATCAAGCAATTTTACTATTACATCTTATAAGAAATTACACTAGAGAAAGAAAAGAGTATGCGTAGGGGATCACATTGTGGAGCAAAAAATAGACAAAGACATATATTCAAAAGTATTGCATTATCATAAGCTAAGAGCTATAGGAGCTATGTTATCATGAGACAAGTACTACAAGAAGAAAATTAAAGGCTCATATCCACAATCTAGAATAAGAGAGAAAATAATGCAAAGGCTAATTTGATATTAGTAGGTATGCATCTCAAATCAATGCATAAACATGTCTATTAACTAAATGGGTGAAATATGTGTTACCAAAAGTGGATCGGCTTGAGCCATGCTTCAATATTTTTAGCATATTATAAGAACAATAAGTCATGATGCTCAAGTATATCATCTATCACACAGAATGCATGCTATTTCATTTTATATTACATATACAAGTAGATCATAAGCAACATGATAGAATCTCTCCATAAGTATAGTAAGTCACACTAGTAGGTTTGGTATTAATTTTTGACCTTATGCCATTTTCCATTTGATTTTAACTCTTTTTTTGTTAAGATCCCAAGTTGGTCAAAAATTCAACCAACATGAGTTCGTTTTGCCAAAATTTAGACAATCATGAGTTTGTTTGGTAGAAATCTTGACCAGCATAGATTATTAAAAAAAAGGGGAGAGAAAAAGTGCATGGGAGGTTTGATTTTCACTAAGAGCTAATCACTCATAGGCACGAGAGGAGGGATCAAGCTCATTTCTCTGGTAAGTCATTGACCCCATACCATTTTAAATGTAGGTTATAAGTTGTAGGATTTTAAAAAAAAGTAAATGCAAAAGGAGGTTATAATAGCTATGTCCTCTAAAATTGAGCTCATTTTTGTTTTTTAATAATGATAGAAAGAAAGTGAATGCAAAAGGAGGTTATAGTTTGTAGGATTTTGAACTAGAGCCAAAACCTCAATAAAATGGTAGTGTCTTTGGTGTCATTTCTACAAAAAATTTACCTCAATTCTAATTTGTACCTTATACATATGCAAGTCATCAATATTGATTATAGTAATGATATTTCTATATCTACCTTATCTTTGGAAATATACAAGATAGTAAGATCTTCATGATTACTTTTCTTCAGTATTTGCAAACTAATTTTTGAAAGGTAGGTACTTCCTTGAGCAATCCAATAAGGATAAATAGCTGATAAGAAATACTTGATGATTTCTTTGAGAATAGGATTGATTCTTATAATAGATCTCATTGTTATTAGATACTTGCACCCATAGTTTGGGATAGCACATTTCTTTTTCATAAATGGACTATTAATGGTTAATCAATGTCTTTGCATATTTATGAATAATTGGTACTTATTAGTTTGTTCACTTCACTTGTCATTACTTGATTAATCTTCCATAGGTATTGATAAACACAATATAATATTGATTTTTCATAATGTGACTTCCTATTTTCTGATAGGAAATTACATACATATGTGCACACACACACACACACACACACACACACACACACACACACACACACACACACACAACTATGACTTCATTTATGTTGTTTGATGTGAACATGGGAACACTTGAATGGTGTAACAAAATTTTTCATTTGATGTTTAGTGTTCCTAATCAATACATCCTCTAATAGTTATAATTGATGGGTGATTATGATGATCATTTGAGCAATACATAAGGTGATAATCTTTGCATGCTTGCTGACTTATATTTCATGTAGATAATAAAAAATTACCTATCATGGGACTGGCAAGTATAACATTAAACCAATTGCCTCCAATTAATATTGAATCCAATATACAATCTATTATTTTATCAATATTTTTTTGGTAAGTCTATTACTTTCATCCTACTACTGATTGCTAAGAATTACAAATATTTTTCATAAGGAGACATGGATACACTACAAGGCACATGCAGGGATTTACTTCACATGCCTTCTTGAGCAAAGGTAGACCTTAATTAATGTAATCATATAAATTATATAGAAAAAAATATCATATTATTATGTTCTTTTATTTATTGCTTTGGAATTAATTTTTATGGAATTTTACTGACATTGATTTCATAACTTGATACTTATTGATAGGGAAAAGCACAAATGAGAGAAGATCAAATGTGATCTAAAATTTAGGTGTCATTTTTAGACGACATCGCTTATAGCCCTGACCCCATCTTTATGGCCTATAAGCTTATAAAAAATATAGTGATGAAATTCTTAACCTTGTCCTCGATCAAAAAAAAACATTGGAGATAGAGGAACTGAAACATGAATTGATACTTAGAGTCAATTCTTTCCAGGTAAGCAATAATTAATCTTAAACAATAATTAAAGTTCAATAGATGTTTATATTTTATAGTACATTATGGATCATGATCTAAAATATTATGTGTACTTCTTATAGGATTTTCTCACACCTATGAGACCACGCGGTCAATATGGTTAGGGTTGTAGTGCACAACCTATTGGATACAATTGATTAATTTTGTGTTGTCTTTGATATTACACAAATGTCATATCAGCTGATAGTCAGTGCATGCAAAGTTCACTTGGTTAGTGAAGATAGTTTTCCTAGTCTACTGAGCATTCCTAAGTCTACCATGTATAGAAGGTAGTATCTACCAAGCTCACTCAGGTGTCAAAGGAAGTTATGTAGAAAAAAGTGTTAACTAAGATCACTTAGTCAAGAAAGGGAAAGTTGAACAAAGTTAGTATTAATTGAGTTCACTAGGTTACCAAAGGAATTTTGTAACTTTGCATTATTAACTAAGATTCTTTTAGTTAATAAAAGAAATCACTTCGAAATCAGTTTCTATCGAGCTAGATTGGCTACCAAAGGATTTTCTTATTTTGGCATGTAAAGCTTAATTATTTTGCTTATTGATTCTAGCCGACTATGGTAATGAATATTGGTTATTCTAGTTTGTATTTGAGTTGACTTGACAATCTAGAAGGTATTAGTAAATGGTCAAGTTGTGATTTCAAAGTGTGCGATATGAAAGTTGAATGAGTTGAAATATATAAAGAGAAAGGAAGTGAACTTGAAGGATAAGTAGCTATCCTTGTGGAGCAGAAAAGTATTATTCAATCAGGAAGGATCAAGTATAAGCTAGAAAAGAAATCTATAATCAATAATTCAGTTGCATCACAATTAGGTCATTTCATTGTTACTCTCTAACCATTGTAGTAGTAATCTAAAATCTCTTAACAGAGTTGGTTTAATAACCATTTGTAAATCCTCTAACAAGGTGGCAATTCCTTTGAATTGTTTCAAGACCTCTTGCAAGGCCACTCCTAATAGGGTGATTAAATCCTTTAATAGGGTCATACCTAACAATGTGTTTTGTAACCTTTAATAGGGTTGACTCCTAATAGGGCTCACTTTAAAAGAGTAAAAAATAGTAACTAGTTGCATTTGGTGGTTTTTCCCAAATTGGGTTTCCACATTAAATCCTAGTGTCATATGTGTTCATGTTATTTATTTTATGCTTGCAAGTAAATTACTAATAACATCTTAAGATCTGCTAAAGTTAAACACAATCTTCATTTATCAAGTTACAACAATTCCTATATGCTTACCAAGTATCAACATTAATCAATTTTATCAGTTTATATTTTATTTGACATCTAAGGGATCTAGGGTTTATTTTAGTAGTAACTAATTCACCCCTCCCCTGTTAGTTACTCCTCTTATATTTCCAACAATTGGTATTAGAGCTTTTGGTGCTTGCAAAGAAGGTTTCAAGGACCTAAGCTAAAGATCAAGATGTCTTACAAGAGAGAGATTCTATAGCTAAACAAAGACAACTTTGTAGCATGGCAAGTACTTATCAAGCTTCATTTGGCTACCATCGATGACTCAGGATGCAAATACCTTGATGAAGAATACAAAACTCCCACTAGAACATTATTAGTTGAAGATATTACTGACAAAAAGAACCATAACATCATGATGATTGATATTTCATCTAATCTCAGTTATGTTGAATTTGAGGAGGTCAAAGATTGTAAAACTACTTTTGATATGTGGAAAAAACTAAAAGAAACCTATGGATGAGATGACTATGTAAGAAGAGCCAAAGTAGAAAGCCTTAGAGGACAATTTGATCAAATGAGAATGAGAGAAGATGAAAAGTTTTCAAAATATGTGGAAAGAATTATGGCTAGTGTTAGTGCAATCAGAGCATATAGAGGAGAAATCAAAGAAGAAATTGTTGTAACTAAAATCCTTAGAAATTTTCTTCCCATCTATGCAATCAGAGTGTCTATTATTCAAGAAAAGAGATATGATCCAAATAACATGATAGGCTTGGATGCCCTAGTAGGAAGATTGATAGCTTTTGAACTAGACAACTTTGACAACTGTGTTCCTACTTACAAGAATATTGAGTGTGCATTTGAAGCTAAACTCTCACTCAAGGAAAAGGGCAAGAAAATAAAAGATAATCAATTAGAAAGTGAGGAAGAAACTAAAGAAAGTTTTGATAATGATCTTGAAATTGTTGAAGCCCTACTTGCAAAGAAATACTTTAGGATCTGAGGAAAGTACAAAAGTAAAATCCCTCTAATTTGTTTCTCTTGTGAAGAAATTGGTCATATTATTGCTAGGTGTCCAAACAAAGAAGGTAAGGAAGAAAAGAAAATCCACAAGTACAAAGGCAAGAAGGAATTTAAAGGTCATGAATCCCACAAAGACAAAGGTAATAAAACTTGTTTTATAGCTAAATATTCTGATAACAGTGAAGATGAAATAGTGTATATTGTTGTAAAAGATGAATCTAATGATGAAGGAGATAAGATGGCACTTGTCTCTCATGTTAGTAGAAATGACAGATGGATCATAAATAGTAGATGTTCTCACCATATTACTAGAGATAAAACTAAGTTTCAACATTTTGAACACTATGGTGCAAGTAGTGTAAGGTTTGGAAACAATGAACCTTCTTACATAAAAGGAAAAGGTTGTATCTCATTAACCAATGAACTTGTATGTGATAATGCCTATTGGGTTAAAGGACTAAAACATAATTTACTAAGTGTGACACAACTAAACAACACTAGATTCAAGGTAGAATTCATGAATGGCAAGGCAAGACTACTGGACAACCAAAAAAATCTGATTGGATTAGGTAGGAAAACAAAAGGTAACCTATTTTATCTTGATCTTGGTGATCGCTCATACTTTATTGCTCAAGTAGAAGAAAGCTAGTTATGGCATAGAAGACTATGTGATGTAAACTTTGATAATATGGTCAACATAAGAAAACTTAGAAGAGTAAGAGGTATCCATAGTTTGAAGAAACTTGATTTTAGATTATGCAAAAATTTCCAAATCAGTAAAATGGGAAATACTGGTTTTAAGAGAAAAAACTATCAATCTAAAGATGTCTTGGAAATTGTGCATACTGATCTATGTGGACCCATTGGAATAGAAACTTATAGTGGAGAAATTTTTTTAATTCTTTTTGTTGATGACTATTCTAGAATGATGATTGTTAGGTACCTAAAAGAAAAATCAAATGCTTTTGAAAAATTCAAATGGTATCTTGCTAGAGTAGAAAAAGAAACTAGAAGAAGATTGAAATGCTTAAGATTAGATAGAGGTGGTGAATTCATCTCAAATGAATTCAACAATTTCTACATTGAAAGAGGAATCAAAGGACAAGTATTAGCTCTTGGTACTCCTAAGTAGAATGGAACAGCTGAAAGAAGAAATAGATCCATCATGGATTGTGGAAGAATACTAATGATTGAGAAGAATGTTGCTATCAAATACTGGAAGGAAACTGTCATCATTGTAGTTCATACTTTTAACTAATTTTAGTTGAGGAAGGACTCAAACAAAAGTCCCTATGAATTATGGTATGGCTACAAACCTAATGTAAGTTACTTGAAAGTATTTGGCAGCAAATGTTATATCTTGAAAGAATCTAGAAAAGGAAAATTTGATGTAAAAGGTGATGAAGATATATTTCTACGATATTCCTAGAAAAGTAAAGCATACAAATGTCTAAATTTGTCCACTCACAAAATCATAGAAAGTGCACCTGTGAGAATTGATGAGTTTGCAGAAAAAATTGAAGAAGAAAACAAAAAGAAGTCAGAAGATTACAAAAGATTTTTCTACTATGAACATGATACATTTCCAAACACATTTGATAAAAAGGATACTTCATGTTCTAAGCTCTCCAAGTCTCTAATAGTTATCGAGTTGTAGGAAGTTCAAACCAAGTCACAGGGACTTGAGTCACATTCAGAGGCTACCAAGTTAGTGCATATCGAGTTTGAAGGACCCAAGCCATAGATAGAAGACCCAAGCCTAAACTTGAGATTCAAAATGAAGACAGTGCAACTCATTTAAAAGAAAAAGAACTTGTATTGGCTAAATATATTAGAAGGCATCATTTTCTTGATCACAACATTGCAGAAAAATTAGATGGAACAATAACAACAATCAAACTAAAAGGTACATGTTTACTTGCTGAATTTGAACCTAGAAGTGTTAAAGTTGTACTGAAAAATAAAAGTTGGATTGAGGCTATGAATGAAGAAATAGAATAGATAGAAAAGAATAAAACTTGGACTCTTGTTCCTAGGCCCAAAGATAAAAATGTGATTGGTACAAAATGGATATTTAGAAATAAGCTAAATGAAGATGGAAAAGTGCCAAGAAACAAAGAAGGATTTGTATGTAAAAGCTATTCTAAAAAAAAAGGTATTGATTATGGTGAAACCTTTTCCCCTGTTGTAAGATTAGAAGGTGTTAGGACTTTACTAGCTTATGCAGCTCAAAGATGATTCAAAGTATATTAGATGGATGTTAAATTTGTATTCTTGAATGAAATTCTTGATGAGGAAGTGTACGTTGAATAGCCAAAAGGTTTTTTTGATCTTGAAAAAAGGGACACAATTTGCAAATTACATAAAGCCATATATGGTCTAAAATAAGCTCCTAGAGCCTGGTATGAAAGATTACATAACTATTTGATACATATTGGTTTTCAAAGAACAAATGATAACAGTAGCCTATATATCAAAGAAGGAAGATATAAGAAGATTGTGTTGGTAGAAATATTTGTGGATGATACTCTATTTACAGAGAATGATGACTTATACAAAGCATTCTCAAAACAAATGAATAAAGAATTTGAAATCTCCATGTTTGGTGAAATAAAATTCTTTTTTTGATTGCAGATACAATCGAACAAGAATGGTATCTATATCACTCAATCTAAGTATATCAAAGAGATACTCAAGAAGTTTGGAATGGAATATTCGAAACTAGTTGGAACTCCCATCTGTGCTAGACTTAAGATTACCAAAGATGATGACTCCAAAGAAGTAGATCAAACCTTATATAG
Source organism: Cupressus sempervirens (assembly GCA_028749045.1). Lineage (NCBI taxonomy): Eukaryota > Viridiplantae > Streptophyta > Pinopsida > Cupressales > Cupressaceae > Cupressus > Cupressus sempervirens. The sequence continues at coordinate 196,116,694 of CM053788.1, forward strand.
ATCAATGATTGGGAAATTATAGTATGTATTACATACAAGGCTTGATATTGCCTTAGCAGTTGGGATAGTGGCAAGATTCTCAACAAAACCTAGAGAAAACCACATGATGGCAATAAAAAGAATCTAGAGATATTTGAAAGATACTAAAGACTATGGCTCATGGTAGAAACTTGGAGGCAACCTTGACCTAAAAGTATTTACTGATGTTGATTGGGTAGGAAATCTTGATGATAGAAAAAGCACTAGTGGTGGAGCATTCTTTCTTGGTAAAGGGCTAGTATCTTGGACAAGAAAGAAGCAAAACTGCACATCTCAATCCACAATAGAAGAAAAATATGTGGTTGTAGCAGTAAATTTCTCTAACATTGTTTGGTTCAAACAATTTTTTTTGGAAGGAATGAAGATTGAAATCAAAGAACCAATAGTCATGTATCTTGATAACACTAGTGCAATCAACATATCAAAGAATCCAATGATGCATTCCAAAACAAAGCAAATTGCTATAAAATATCAATTTGTAAGAGAATTAGTATAGCACAAAGAAATTAGATTGGAATATGTGCATACAAAAAAAAAATTGTAGATATATTCACCAAGCCATTACCTAAGGATGCATTTTTGTATCTAAGAGGTAAGCTAGGGGTCATTCCCCTATTTGAAGCTCATTAAATAAAGTTTAGTGATGTATCAATAGGAACTAAGTTGAAGATAAATGAGCTGATATAGTATTGACAAAGACATATTGCAGATGAACCTATACTAAAGGTACATTGATACTAATTAGAATTGTCTTTGGCATGTGTTGTCAAAGAGGGAGAAATTTACTGTCATATTAATCTAAAATTTTGTAATTCATAGAGGAAGAGTACTATAGGAGAAGTTTTCTATGTAAAATCAAAGAGGGAGAAAATTTTTGATAGAGGAAATTTTGTTCTTGAAATTTCATTGTGCTACGACATGTTGTGTTGCCATCAATGCCAAATATGGAGATTGTTGGATACATTTGATTAATTGTGTGTTGTCTTTGATGTTACATAAATGTTATATTAGTTGATAGTCTGTACATGCCGAGTTCACTTGGTCAGTGAAGACAATTTTTCTAGTCTACTAAGCATTCCTGAGTGTGCTATGTATAGAAGGTAGTATCTACCAAGCTCACTCAGGCGTCGAAGGAAGTTATGTAGAAAAGAGTGTTAACTAAGCTCACTTGGTTAACAAAGGGAAACTTGAACAAAGCTAGTATTAACTAAGTTCACTTGGTTACCAAAGTAATTTTGTAACTTTACAGTGTTAACTAAGCTTTTGTTGGTTAACATAGGAAATCACTTTAGAATTAGTTTCTACCAAGCTAGGTCAGCTACCAAAGGATTTTCTTATTTTGGCATGTAAAGCTTAATTATTTTACCTATTTATTCTAGCCAACTATGGTAATGAATATTAGTTATTCTAGTTTGTATTTGTGCTGACTTGACAATCTAGAAGGTATAAGTAAAAGATCAAGTTGTGATTTCAAAGTGTGTGATATGAAAGTTGAATGAGTTGAAAGATATAAAGAGAAAGGAAGTGAACTTGAAGGATAAGTAGGTATCCTTGTGGAGAGGAAAAGTATTATTTGATTAGGAAGGATCAAGTATAAGCTAGAATAGAGATTTGTAATCAGCAATTTAGTTGCATCACAATTAGTTCATTTCATTGTTACTCTCTAACCATTGTAGCAGTGAATTAAAATCTCTTGATAGAGTTGGTTTAACAACTATTTGTAAATCCTCTAACAAGATGGAAATTCCTTTGAATTTTTTCAAGACCTATTACGAGGCCACTCCTACCAAAGTGATTAAATCCTTTACTAGGGTCACACCTAACAATATGTTTTGTAACCTTTAATAGGGTTGGCTCCTAACAAGGTTCACTTTACAAGAGTGAAAAATAGTAACTAGTTGCATTTGGTGGCTTTTCCCAAATTGGGTTTCCATGTTAAATCCTAGTGTCATATGTGTTCATGTTATTTCTTTTATGCTTGCAAGTAAATTACTGATAACATCTTAAGATTGGCTAAAGTTAAACACACTCTACATTTACCAAGTTACAAATTTTTTTTTATGCTTATTGAGTATCAACAGTAATTAGTTTTATCAGTCTAAATTTTATTTGACATCTAAGGGATCTAGGGTTTATTTTAGTAGTAACTGATTCACCTCTCTCCTCTTAGTTACTCCTCTTATATTTCCAACAATTGGTATTAGAGCTTTTGGTGCTTGCAGAGAAGGTTTCAAGGACCTAAGCTAAAGATCAAGATGTCTTACAAGAGAGAGATTCAAAAGCTCAATAGAGACAACTTTACAGCATGAAAAGGACTTATGAGGCTTCATCTAGCTACCATCAGTGACTTGGGATGCAAATACCTTGACAAAGAATACAAAACTCCCATAGGAACATTATCATTTGAAGATATTGCTAAGAAAAATAACCATAATATCATCATGATTGATATTGCATCTACTCTTAGTTATTCTGAATTTGATGAGGTCAAAGACTATAAAACTACTTTTGATATGTGGAACAAATTGAAAGAAATCTATGGAGGAAATGACAATGTAAGAAGAGCCAAAGTAGAAAGCCGTAGATAAAAATTTGATCAAATGAGAATGAAAGAAGATGAAAATGTTGCAAAATATGTGGAAAGAATTAAGGCTAGTGTTAGTGTAATTAGAGTATCTAGGGAGAAATCAAAGAAGAAACTTTTGTAAGTAAAATACTCAGAACTTTTCTTCCCATCTATGGAATCAGTGTCTACTATTCAAGAAAAGAGATGTGATCCAAATAACAAGATAGGCTTGGATGTCCTAGTAGGAAGATTGATAGCTTTTGAAATAGACAAATTTGACAACTATGTTCCTGCTTCTAAGAATATTGAGTCTGTATTTGAGGCTAAACTATCACTCAAGGAAAAGGGAAAGAAAATAAAAGACAATCAATCAAAAAGTGAGGAAGAAACTAAAGAAAATTCTAATAGTGATCTTGAAATTTTTGAAGCCCTACTTGCAAAGAAATACTCCAAGAACAGAGGAAAGTACATAGGTAAAATTCCTCTAATCTATTTCTCTTGTATATAAATTGGTCATATTGTTGCTAGGTATCCAAAAAAAGAAGGAAAGGAAGAAAAATAAACCGCAAGTACAAAGGCAAGACAAAATTTAAAAGTCATAAATCCCATAAAGAAAAAGGTAAGAAAACTTGTTTTATGGCTAAAGATTTTGATAACAGTGAAGATGAAATATTATATATTGCTATAAAAGATGGATCTGATGATGAAGGAGATAAGATGAAACTTGTCTCTCATGTTAGTAAAAATGACACATGGATCACAGATAGTGGATCTTCTCACCATATGACTAGATATAAAACTAAGTTTGAACATTTTGAACACTATGATGGAGGTAGTGTAAGGTTTGGAAACAATGAACCTTGTTGCATAAAAGGAAAAGGCCATATCTCATTAACAAATGAACTTGTATATGACAATGCCTATTGGGTTGAAGGACTAAAACATAATTTACTGAGTGTGAAACAACTAAAAAACATTGGATTCAAGATAGAATTCATGAATGGCAAGGCAAGACTACTAGATAACCAAGGAAATCTGATTGGAACATGTAGGAAAACAAAAGGTAAGCTATTTTATCTTGATCTTAGTGATTTCTTATGCTTTATTGCTCAAGTAGAAGAAAGATACTTATGGAAAAGAAGACTATGTCATGTAAACTTTAATAATATGGTCAAGATAAGAAAACTTAGAAGAGTAAGAGGTACCCCTAGTTTGAAGAAACCTGATGTTGGATTATGCAAAAATTGTCAAATTGGTAAAATTGGAAAGACTAGTTTTAAGAGAAAAAACTATCAATTAGAAGATGTCTTGGAAATTGTGTATACTGATCTTTATGGACCCATTGGAATAGAAACTTATAGTGGAGAAATTTTTAAAATTTTTTTTGTTGATGACTATTCTAGAATGATGACTATTATGTACCTAAAAGAAAAATAAGAAACTTTTAAAAAATTCAAATGGTATCTGACTAGAGTAGAAAAAGAAATTGGAAAAATATTGAAATGCTGAAGATCAAATAGAGTTGGTGAATTGATCTCAAATGAATTCAACAATTTTTGCATTGAAAGAGGAATCAAAAGACAAGTATCAACCCCTAATACTCCTGAGTAGAATGGAATAGCTGAAAGAAGAAATAGATCCATCATGGATTGTGCAAGAATACTAATGATTAAGAAGAATGTTGCTATCAAATATCGGAAGGAAGCTATCAGCACTATAGTTCATTCTTTGAATCAAGTTTAGTTGAAGAAGGACTCAAAAAAAACTCCCTATGAACTCTGGTATGACTACAAACCTAATGTAAGTCACTTGAAAGTATTTGGCAGAAAATGTTATATTGTGAAAGAATCTAGAAGGAAAATTTGATGTAAAAGGTGATGAAGGTATATTTCTAGGATATTCTTGCAGAAGTAAAATATACAAATGTCAAAATTTGTCGACTCACAAAATCATAAAAAGTGCACATGTGAGAACTGATGAGTTTGTAGAAAAGACTAAAGAAGAAAGCAAAAAGGAGCCAAAAGATTACAAAAGATTTGTCTACTATGAACCTGATACATTGCCAAACACATTTGACAAAAAGGAGACTTCATGTCCCTATCTCTCTAAGTCTCCAAAAATTATCGAGTTGTAGGAAGTCAAAACCAAGTCACATTGACCCAAGTCACATTCAAAGGCTATTGAGTTAGTACATACCAAGTCTAAAGGACCTAAGACAAAGATAGAAGGACCTGAGCCTAAAGTTGAGATTCAAAATGAAGACAATGCAATTCATTCAGAAGACAAAGAACTCGTATTGGCTAAATATGTTAGAAGGCATCATGCTCTTGATAAGATCATTGGAGACAAATCAGATGGAACAATGATAAGAAGTAAACTAAAAGGTACATGTTTACTTGCTAAATTTGAACCTAGAAGTGTTAAAGATGCACTAGAAACTAAAAGTTGGATTGAGGCTATGAATGAAGAAATAGAACAGATGGAAAATAATAAAACTTGGACTCTTGTTCCTAGGCTCAAAGATAAAAATGTGATTGGTACAAAATGGGTATTCATAAATAAGCTGAATGAAGATGGAAAAGTGTCAAGAAACAAAGAAATATTGGTATGTAAAGGATATTCTCAAGAAGAAGGTATTGATTATGGTGAAAATTTTGCCCTATTTCAAGACTAGAAGGTGTTAGGACTTTGCTAGCTTATGCAGCTCATAAAGGATTCAAAGTCTACCAGATGGATGTTAAATCTGCATTCTTGAATGAAATTCTTGATGAGGAAGTCTACATTAAACAACTAGGAGGTTTTTTTGATCCTGACAAAAGGGACATGGTCTACAAATTACATAAAGCCTTATATGGTCTACAAAAAGCTCTTAGAGCCTGGTATGAAAGATTACATAACTATTTGATACAGATTGGTTTTCAAAGAACAAATGATAACAATAGCCTATATATCAAGGAAGGTGTTGGCTCTTGATTTAATAGAATTTGAATCACCAAGAATGCAAGGAAATAATGCATCTATGGGTAGTTATCTCCAATAATGGACACAATTCACCAACAACTTGGGCCAACTATAAGGCTACACTCCTTCTTCACTTCAAGCTCTACAAAACCTAGTTGGGTGAACCTCTTAAGATCTAATTATGTGACCAATGCAATGAGCATAATCAAGATCTAGAATAACAGATGAAACCCCTAAATCTTCTATACTTAACAGAGAAATCACAAGAATGAAATAGCTAATAGCATGACTCATGAAATTGGTAAGCTAAGTGAGGGTTAGACTTTGAATAACTTTCAACATAAAAAGGGAAAAGATGGGTCAATATGTTTATATTAGCAAGACCTAGGTATGAGCAAAAAAATTGAATGATCCTATCTCTGATCAATACCTTATCGATTGGGAAATTACATGAATTACAACCATACATCTCTTGGAAGTCTTTGACATAATTCCTACATCAAGATCCCCGATCTATCTTTCACCTTGTGAGTAGACATCTACTTCAAAATGAATCTCGTACTTAGACTATCCCATCATGAAATTTGCAAACCCTATGATAAACATCAAGAAATTACATGGCTCTTTATTCCATCAACAATATTCTTCAATCACATACATCCTTAAATAGAATGCAACCTAATTCATGTTCTTTATTCACAAACTAGAAAAGATTACAAATCCATGACTAGGAAATAAGATTCAGACTGAATTTAAAACCCTTTCTTGTGTTTTATTCATTCTCCTTGAAAATGAATACATGAAAGATGTATAGAAAACAACTCACAAATCACCTAATAAATTCAAACTATCTACATTAAAACTTAAATGCTACTCAATATAAGAAGAAAATGTTGAAGAATGGTATCATAGATCTGAGAAAACTCAAGATTGGAACCCTTCCAATGGATGAAAGAAAGAAAGATATAGAGAAAGATGAATTCCCAAATCTGCTATATGCCTAACATCTATCTACTTGAAATTCCATCTTTTTTTGTTGAAAACTTCTTTCATCTTTCTACCAATTTTGATCTAATTTTTTTTTCATCATTACTTTGTGACAAACTTGTAAAATATCTCTACTCAATGATCAAAACTTTTGTGATATCAAAATATCTAAAAATCCTCATGAAATGTTGAAGGAATTGAGGTTTAACTGATATGAAAGTGACCAAATTTGACCCGAACTGCATTCTTACCATGTTTTACCAAGCTTCTAACTAGATTTTCAATTTTTACCAATTCTATTGAGAAGGCCCCAAGCTTTACATTTTTGCCTATAACTTGAATCGGTGAGGACTTGTGCAAAAACTAACCTCAAAATTAGAAAGTTCACCTTCTCCTAGTTTCAGCAATATATAATATGACTATATTCACCTACTAGGAACCTCCAGAATCTCAATTTTTAAAAATACCCCCTACTATAAGTGTCTGGTTTGCATCCTTAAATTTTCAAAAATTTAAAAATTCTAAAGTTTCAACTTTAGAATAAAATATTTTTGCATTTAAAATCTACATGTGACTTCCCTTTTTTTTTAAAAATAATTTAAATTATTTTTTAACACTTTCAAATTTTCACTATACACTTCAAATTTGGGGTCAAACTAGGTTTGGTTGACTGCCATGTATCACTTTGTGATTGGCTCATCTGATTGCCACATCACCACCTAGAATGCCACATCACTACTCAATCAACATCTACCTTGTCACCTCCACATGGTGCTCTTTGAATGGTCTATGATTCTCATCTATCACATCATCATTGGCCTAGGCCCACTACCATGTGGTACTTTCCTGCATTCTTGCATTTCTTAACCTCTGAGCAGCTTTATTTTGCGAGGATGTGCTGACCATTGATCTAGGCCATGTGTCACAATCTTAGTGTTTGGTTCAAAACTTGTTTTTCTAGTGCCACCTCACTTCATCTGGGACCTATTTCCATGTGTTGATCAGGCACATTCCCACATTATTTAACCAATGAGTAGCTTCATTTTGTGGAGATTCACCCATTGCATGATTAGGACATGTGGCAACATCCAGTGTGTTTTCCTTTTACCCCACCACATCACCACATGCACACATTTGTCTTAAATTTTGGATAGGTCACCTCTAGCTGGCATCTAGGGGCCCACACTAAAAGCTTGCACTTCAAAAGCACTTGTCTCAAAGACATTATAGTGTATGCATGGAATAGAATTTAAACAAAAAATGATACCCCTACATAGGCTATGTGGGACAAATCATTTTTTTGATGAATTTCCCTTTTACTCATCTGTGCGTTTCAACATTTTGCTTTTGACTATTCTAGCTCTTCTCCTCTGCCATAGCGTGGAAGATCTTCATAATTTTGGGCATTCTCTACCTTTTCCTTGGAGTGTGATAAGAAATAGATCTGAGAGTTATTTAGCATCATGAGAGGAATGCTTCTCAACTTTATGGGCCCCATAACATAAGATACATCCCTCATGAATGAACCAAGGTGCTCGAAAATTTAGCCAAGGATGTCTGCCCTACATTATACACTACCCTTGCCTCAATGCTAGTAGCCTACAAGTTACATGCCCTAGCTTGAAAACAATGCTAAATAATTTGATACCAAATGCAGTAGCAACAGGGGAGCCCATACTTCAAATACCTTAGAGTAAGTGGGCTTGTGTGCCATAATCTCGAGGGTGTAGATGCTTTGTCTTGCCTCCAACGTAAGCAGCCACTTTGTCTTTTTGTGTCAAGCTCCCTCCTACCCTAATGCCTCTCCCTTTATTTCATGTCATTTGTGGGCTTCTTTCACCTATGTGGGTCTTTGTTTAACGTGCCTTCATGTATGGGAAGGGGCATCCTGAGGATTTGTTTCTATTGCAACTGAGCTAAGAGGACCATCCGTAACACATATGTAAGGAGAAGCTTCCAAATTATCCTTAGAATGATAGCATATGAATAGTCCACAACCAAAACATGCCATACAAAATTGCTTTTTCACCTTTCCCTTGCCCTGTTTCAAAAGAAATTTGCTCAATTCAGCAATATTAACTCTTGCCAGATATGCTTTATCTTTCTTTCTTTTTGGCATTTCATGTAATTGAGTATCTGTAATGAGTACATGAGCACCACAGTTCTTGTAGTAATAGACATAAAGATCTGAGTCAGGGCCATTTGGTGCAACATCTTTGCTAGAATATGTGTGTGTTGTTTGCTTGGGCATTTTTACTCTTTGCTTTGCTTTTCTTCTTTTCTGATTAGGAGGGCAACAATCAGAAAAAGAATTCACCATGCACATCCAAATGATCTATCTCATATAAGATGGATGAGCATTTTTTGTAGAGAGGGCTAATTAAAAATGTAGCACATAATTTTATGATTAACATCATATTGGTCAGCACAATGAAAACTCATAAAATAACTATTTGAGATAGAAAAAAAAAAATTCAAATGAAATACAATAACTTCTATGGTTGCACTACAAGTAAAAGCTTTTCATACACCTCTCGAGTAGATAAATCTTCCACCACCAATAGCTTTGACTTGTTGTTCCATCCCCTGTGTAAGGTCATCTATTGGAGAAGAGTAGATCCATGTAATTGCCTCATCTTGGGTGAGAAATGGGAACTTCCCAATTTACTAATGTGGCACTGATCCATTTCTTTATTATTCATGTTGTGTATAATCCATACACTTTTTTTTTCTTGAATAAAGATATAAGGATATCAAGATTTTTAACAAATGCAAACATTAAGAACGGTAACATAACCTTGATATCTATGACATTAATTGATCTGATGGAATCAGTCAGGCCCTAAAGTGGGTCTGGCTAAAACAAAATTCATTTTCAGACACCTAAAGTGCCAAATTGATCCATTCAACCTTTCATCTTGATTAGAATCAAATTTGATTACTAAACCATCAATTACAACTTATTTTACCATTAATCTGCAAAGTGTCAATTTAATGCTAGAGGGTCTTTTGATCAGCTTTAAAAACTAACCAAAACACCTGGCCGGGGTCTGAGATTAAACACACTAATTCTCTCTTCCACACACTCTTACCATGTCAAATCCCATCTCATGAAGAATTATCATTCAAAAGATATTGACTGTCAAAGTTGCCACTAGCACTGCCTGCAAGAAAACATGTCAGAAAACACTAAATTACATTTGGAACAGGCTTCAAAAACTAGGTAAATGGCCATTTGGGGGCACAAATAATATGGCGTTGATTCTCAATCATGAGGATAGTATAAACCTACAATTTGGGTTCATGAAAAATAAAATGGCATAATTGGCGAGTGGTCAAAGTGGGCTACTCAAAATTTTTGACTGGAAACAATGGTAGAAAAGCAATTTTTGCAAATGGAATTGACCTAGGAAAGTGTACAAATGGATTTGTCAAGACTTGCAAAATCGCACACTTAAAGTATTTTTAGAGTACTACACAATGGTACAATCTGTTTGATCTCACCTATCACAAATCTCAAGATATGACATCACAAATAGGGGTTTCAATAAATTTTCTCCTTTTGACACCAGTAAAAAGTTAGAAATTGCATTTGAAAAATGATCAAACTGATTCATCATAAGCTCAAATTAGGAATATAAAAATTATTTGACATCTAAAATTTAATGCAAAATGAATTTTAACATTTTGGTCAACTGGTTCAAAGTTATAACATGTCAAATAGGGCTTCTTAGAGTTTAGAACAATTCATATCAGCATGACATCGATAAACAACCAACTTTGAGGGATTCAAAAACTAGTCAAATAGACTCAAAATGACTCAAAATCTGAAATATAAGCTCTTAGATATGGAAATTAAACACTCCCAAAGTGGTGTGTCATAAAACATTACTGGGTGTGAGATATTCAAATGCAAACATGGTCTCCTATCCTTGTTTGACACTTTGGGAAAAATGCAGATTTGACAATTGCTCAAAATGGGACTTCACAAAATGGCTCAGAATGGCAATTTAACTTCATGAAACATATAGACATACTGAATGAAAAGTGTTAGAAACATTAAACACCTCTTATGCTTCAAATGGGCAGCCGGGTACATATGCATTTAAAAGCATTTATAGGGCTTAATCACTCGATGGTACTCAAAATTGGGGTTACAATTTTGAGCGCCAATAGAAGGACCAGATAAGAAGATTATGTTGGAAAAAATATTTGTGGATGATACTCTATTTATAGGGAATGATGATTTATGAAAAGCATTCTCAAAACAAATGAATAAATAATTTGAAATCTCCATGATTGGTGAAATAAAATTCTTTGTTGGATTGTAGATACAACATAGCGAGAATGGTATCTATATCACTCAATCTAAGTATATCAAAGAGATATTCAAGAAGTTTGGAATGGAGGAATCAAAACCAGTTGGAACCCCCATCTATACTAGACTTAAGCTTACCAAAGATGATGACTCCAAAGAAGTAGATCAAACTTTATACAAATCAATGATTGGGAAATTATAGTATTTAGTACATACAAGGCTTGATATTGCCTTAGCCATAAGGATAGTATCAAGATTCTTAGCAAAACCCAGAGGAAACCTCATGATGGTAATAAAAAGAATCTTGAGATATCTAAAAGACACTGAAGACTATGGCTTATGGTACAAACTTGGAGGCAACCTTGACCTAAATTTATTTACTGATGCTAATTGGGTAAGAAATCTTGATGACAGAAAAAACACTAGTGGTGGAGCATTCTTTCTTGGTAAAAGGCTAGTATCTTGGACAAGAAAGAAGCAAAACTACAGATCTCAATCCACAACAAAAGCATAATATGTGGCTACAGGAGTAAATTGCTCTAACATTGTTTAGTTCAAACAATTGTTGGAAGGAATGAAGGTTAAAATCAAAGAGCCAATAGTCATGTATTGTGATAACACCAATGCAATCAACATATAAAAGCATCTAGTAATGCATTCCAAAACAAAGCACATTGCTATAAAATATCACTTTTTAAGAGAATTAGTACAGGACAAAGAAATTAGATTGCAATATGTGCATACAAAAGAATAAATTACAGATATATTCACCAAGCCATTACCTAAGGATGCATTTTTGTATCTAAGAGGTAAGCTAGGGGTCATTCCCCTACCTAAAGCTCACTAAATAAAGTTTAGTGATGCATCAATAGGAACTAAGTTGAAGATCAATCAATTAATGCAGTATTGGCAATGACATATTGTAGATGAATCTGTACTAAAGGTGCATTGATACTAATCAAAATTGTGTCTGGCATGTGTTGTCAAAGAGGGAGAAGTTTACTATCATATCTTTGTGAAATTTTGTAATTCATAGAGGGAGAATACTATAGGAGAAGTTTTCTATGTAAAATCAAAGAGGGAGAAACTTTTTGACAAAGGGAGTGATGTTTTCAAATTTTCATTATGCTATGACATGTTGTGTTGCCATCAATGCCAAAGAGGGATATTGTTGGATACATTTGATTAATTATATTTTTTCTTTGATGTTACACAAATGTCATATTAGTTGATAGTTTGTGCATGCCGAGTTCACTTGGTTAGTGAAGACAGTTTTCATAGTCTATCGAGCATTTCTGAGTTTGCTATGTACAGAAGGCAGTATCTACTGAGCTCACTCGAGCGTCAAAGGAAGTTATGTAGAAAAGAGTGTTAACCAAGATCACTTAGTTAACAAAGGTAAAGTTGAAAAAAGCTAGTATTAATCGAGTTCACTCAGTTACCAAAGGAATTTTGTAAGTTTGCAGTGCTAACTAAGCTTTTGTTGGTTAACATAAGAAATCACTATAGAATCAGTTTCTATCGAGTTGGGTCGGCTACCAAAGGATTTTCTTATTTTGGTATGTAAATCTTAATTATTTTACCTATTGATTCTAGCTGACTATGGTAATGAATATTGGTTATTCTGGTTTGTATTTGAGCCAACTTGAAAATCTGGAAGGTATAAGTAAAAGGTCAAGTTGTGATTTCAAAGTGTGTGATATGAAAGTTGAATGAGTTGAAAGATATAAAGAGAATGGAAGTGAACTTGAAGGATAAGAAGGTATCCTTGTGGAGAAGAAAAGTATTATTTGATCAAGAAGGATCAAGTATAAGCTAGAACATAGATCTATCATCAGCAATTTAGTTGCATCAGAATCAAGTCATTTCATTATTACTCTCTAACCATTGTAGCAGTGATCTAAAATCTCTTAACAAAGTTGGTTTAAATTCCATTTGTAAATCCTCTAACAAGGTGGTAGTTCCTTTGAATTATTTCAAGACCTCTTGCAAGGCCACTCCTAACAGGGTGATTAAATCCTTTAACAAGGTCACACCTAACAGTTTGTTTTGTAACCTTTAACAGGGTTGGCTCCTAACAAGGCTCACTTCAGAAGAGTGAAAAACAGTAACTAGTTGCATTTGGTGGTTTTTCCCAAATTTGGTTTCCACATTAAGTCTTGGTTTCATATGTGATTATGATATTTATTTTATTCTTGCAAGTAAATTACTAATAACATCTTAAGATCTGCTAAAGTTAAATATACTCTACATTTATCGAGTTACAACAATTTTTGTTTGCTTACTGAGTATTAGTAGTAATCAATTTTATCAGTCTAGATTTTGTTTGACATCTAAGGGATCTAGGATTTATTTTAGCAACAATTGATTCACCCATACCCTCTTAGTTACTTGTCTTATATTTCCAACACAACCTTCATGTAAATAATCCTTAAACCTTTAACCATTTATTTAACCTTTTAGGATCTTCTAGTTAGTATCCCATTTGATCTTTATCCATTGGAAATATCTTTTCTAACAATATATTATTCAACTTATGATAAAGTGTGGATGCCTCCTTTGGTCACCACTCTGATATTGCTAACTAAATTGTTGGCAACAAGGATCTTGCATACATCATCGACTATACCAAGTACAACTAGTAAAACCTTGTTTTTATATATTTTGTTATGTGCTAATCATGCATTTTTTTTTTTGTTGGGTGGATTTTATACTCATGGACCTATTTTATGCACTAGTAGATACACCTATAGTTGATAGAACAACATAGACCACTACTACTAAAGTTGAACCATTTCTCGGAGCAGCTTGTGTGACTAGTACTGGTTCATTTATGGGGACATTGTTTCTGAACAAGAAAACTATGTTTCTATTAAAATTAACAAAGCTTCCAAGTTTTTTAAAATCCTTATTATTTACAGTGTAATTGTAGTTTACTTATACATAACTATTTTTGGACTAATAATCCCATGATGTTTTTGTTGGAAATGATTTTTCTATGACACTCTTTTTGAAATGGCATTGAAGCTATTTGGACTCACCATACATAAAATGTACATAGTTTCATGTCATTGCTACAATATTTTTCTTTTCTTCCATTTGTTGTACTATATTAATGTTATTGATCTAACAATTTTATTTTTTCGAAAAAGGTGGAATGAACAAGGTCATGAATTAAAAAATCAACTCATTAAATCTTTTGAGGACCTCTTTGGAAAAATTTTTTTTGGTAGTGCCCTACTTAAAAGAGCATCCAAATATATAAATAATGTGAGGGATCGATATAGAAGTGGTCTAAAGGATAACCCAAAGTAGGAGTGTCCTATGATTCCACTGATGGAGTGGAATGAAATAAAGAAGATGCAAAAGAGAAAAAGGATACTATTAAAAATAGATAATACTAAGAGGGGGTGAATCAATATACTACAAACTTTTACCCATAGTTGTATATTGTTAATTACTTTATAACTTGCATATGAAAGTAAACCAATAATGTTGAATAGTAAATATAGCCATACACATAGATAACTCATAGCACTTTTATTTGTTAACTAGGGAAACCCTAGCCAAGAGAAAACCCCAGTGGGGATGATACCCACTAGATGATTCACTAAACAATAGGATATTGTTAAGCATATTGACCCTATTAGGAGTCTATGCAGTATATATAGTGCTTCAAGTCCCTATTAGGAGACTAGGCCTTTTTAGTAGCCTCAACCTTGTCAGGAGTTTCTTCAAACCTATTAGGATTTGGTAAAACAAATACAATGTATGCAAGAAGAGCCCACTGCCCTAACATGCAATTATACAATTCAATTCTTCACAAGAATATATATACATATAATAATTTATGTATGTTGTACTTCACACTTTCTTGTATCAAACATTAGCTTCACAAATATCATATATGTCACAAAAATCACATGTCATATATTGATATTGTGCCAAACTTATCTTTGCAAGATAAGATCTTTACTTATAGCTCACATCTTTTTAATTCTTTGCTCAGTTAGTTTTCATGTCTTCACATGGTTGACATAATATAAAATAACCTATGGAATAACATCCACATAGTCAACTCATTATAACTTAGTAATTATTTTGTAACTAAAATAATTCCTCATGTCGTACAATCCAATTCTCTACTATGCTCTTTTTTGTTCTATTAGATACTTACAGTAGTATTTCAATCATAACTCACATTGTTCTATCCATACACACCTACATACTGGTACACATCATCATTATGATGTCATATAACCTTCATTAACTGTGCATGAGCTGACTCTCAACAAGTCATCCATACACATCACATCTATTCTTTGTGCTACTACAAATTGCTTAATACTTAGACAATTTTCTATCTCTAAATGCATAAATGACAATCATAAATATATCTATCTAAACACACACACACATCTATCTAAATGACAACCATAAATGCATTGTTCTATCCATACACACCTACATAATGGTACACATCATCATTATGATGTCATATAACTTTCATTAACTGTGCATGAGCTAACTCTCAACAAGTCATCCATACACATCACATCTATTCTCTGTGCTACTACAAATTGCTTAATACTTAGACAATTTTCTATCTCTAAATGCATAAATGACAATTTTCTATTTTGAATGCATGTTTTCATAAATGACAACCATAAATACATCTATCTACACACACACATCTATCTAAATGACAACCATAAATGCATTGTTCTATCCATAAACACCTACATACTAGTACACATCATCATTATGATGTCATATAACTTTCATTAACTGTGCATGAGTTGACTCTCAACAAGTCATCCATACACATCACATCTATTCTGTGTGCTACTACAAATTGCTTAATACTTAGACAATTTTCTATCTCTAAATGCATAAATGACAAATTTCTATGTTGAATGCGTGTTTTCATAAATGGCAACCATAAATACATCTATCTAACCATATTTCTAACAATATCCCTCTTTGGCATTGATGGAAACATTTGGGAAAATTGATTAAGTTCTAAAATGATTTCATACAAGGTCAAAAACAAATAAAAGTAACTACACAAAATTGCCTCCAAAGCATAACAATTTTATTCATGTTTTGATGGATCATTACATTCCTTATATCTCATTTATGTTGATACATGAATACATAAGTGTACTCCTTGTTACATATAAAATAGATACAATTTTCCTTTTACATAATAGTTCCCCTTTGATATCAATGGAAAGGTGTCAAAAAAACTATATCAACAAAAATTGGGTGGTCTGCTACTGATCAACTTAATATCCTAGAAAAGAAATCTATATATACAAGTTTCATTCTTTCCATTTCCTTCTTCTAGTTCTCCTTTACTATATTTGAAATACTGATTAGTGTGCATAGTGCATAAGATGCCACTTCAATTGTGCTCAAGTTAGTATAGGAAAATTTGTCATAGGAATTCTTGGCTACAAGACATTCCTCCAATTGCTTTTACAAAATACTGATCTTTTTTGACAAAATTTCTCTAAGACTAGAGAATCTCTTAGCTTCCTTCTCCTTATCATATTCCAAGCTTCTAATCTCATCATATATCTTCTCAACATTTTGTTTACAATCCTCAATATTGGTTTCTAGGAAATGTAACTTTGCAAGAAGTATTTCAAGTTCACTCAACTTTCCCTTTATCTAGTTCTCAAAATTAGTTAGGTACTTGTATGACAACACACACTATCCATATATTATCTTCCCTTCATCATTTAGATTTCTTAGTTCCTTGATTCTTCCATCTATTTTTATCAAATCATTTCTTACATTAGTGCATATTGTATCATTCAGTGATGCATCATGCTTCATCTGTGCTTGTGTTGAAGCTTCTTCTTCTAGATTTGTGAATTCCTCATCAAACATTTTCAACAACTCCTTGGCCTTTGATTGAAAGTCTTGATTTTCTATAGTTGAAGTAATTTTCTTCTACATTCTATCCAAGACTTTAGTGATTTGTTCTTCTCAAACAACTTTCTTAGTGAGATCATCAATCCTTGTTGATCTTCATCATCTAATGGCACTTATATTGCTTCTGGTGCTACTACTACTAGAGTGACTATAAGAGTAACTTCTTTTTGTTTTTCCTTCATCTTCTCTTCCTCATCTCTCTTCTTCTCTTGTTTTAGTCTTTGTTCTTCTTTCCTTGCATTATCTTCAACTTTCTTCCTTTCTTCTTTAATTCTCTTTTCTTCTTCCTCCTTTTTCTTTTCTTCCTAAATCCTCTTTGCCTTTGCTATCCTTTGTGTTTCTTTCTTCTAATCCTCTTATTTCTTCTTCTTCTACACCTCTTCTTCTTTCTTCTTCTTCTCCTCTTCTCCATCATCATCTAAACTAGACTAAGTTGTAATATAGCCAATAATAGTTTGGCCATAAGCTGTAAATGGATTTTCTTTTGCATCTACCATTATGTGTGTACTATCCACTTACATGGATTCAATACCCATAATAATATCTAGTGATTAAAGTCTCTATTGTGTCTCCTTTACTTCTTCCTCATCATTGGAAGGTGTACTTGTCTGCATATACACAAGGCTATCATGTTTTTAACTATGCACTCACCTTTGGTACAATGGTCATGTACTTTACAATTTCTTCCTTTGTCTCTTTCCTTACATCCTCATAATTTCCTCACATCAAAAGAATCAATCTTCTTTTGTTCTTAGCAAGGGCTCAATACCCTTCAAAATTCCATCTAAGTCCTCCTTAGAGTCAACCTCACATAGTTTATTAATCATAGAGATCCTCATATTTAGATCTTTTTCTAATACTCTCTTTTTCCTATTTACAAGCCTATTATACAAATCTCTTGGTATCTAATTCTAAATGTTATCAAACTTCTTATACCTTAGGTCTAGGTTTTCTACCTTTGGTTCCCATGCTTTCTTTCTATTGTAGTTTTACCTTCTTGTGCATCTTGCACTACTGGTCTATCTCCAACTTCATCCTTAGAACTCTCTAGATCACTTACTTGCATCATTTTCCTCCTCTTTTCTAGTCCACCAATGGTCTACTTGACCCTTTTCTTTGGTCAAGATGTAGGATCTTGCTTCACCTTCACTAATCTTTTTGATTTTCTCTTCGCAGTAGGTGCTTCTACCTCTGGCTGCTTCCTTTGTTGGTTTCTTCTTGTCTTTATAGGGTGCTGTGTAACTGTTGCATATGGTGCAATAGTGACTTGTGCACATGGTTGTGCTATTGTCATACCTTCTAAAGGTCTTAGAACAACAATAGGATTTTTTGTAATTACTTTAGTTTGTTTTCTTGCTCTCATCTCCATTGCAATGTCTTTTACCTCATTTAACTCTTCTCTTTTCATTCCTAATTCCTTAAGGATAGAACCAATCACTTTCTCCACTTACTTCTTGCTCTTATTTTTGTGTAGTTTAGAGTGAACTACTCTCATTTTCTCCTCATAAGTTCCCCATCTAGGACACTTTGTGTCCTTCTCTAGCTAGATTATGCTTTGTGCATACCCTTTTATGAGCTTTGTACTCATCTCATATCCCACAGGCTCAATAAAATCTACCCTTGGTACAAAAAATTCCATACAAGTGTTATCAATTTCCATCATGAATCATAACCCATCCTTGTATTTCTCCAGCATGGAGGGAGGTATCTTATACCTCTGTTTCATCTCAATCTAAAAGTTCTTCATCATCCTATCAATGTTATTATCTCTAACATATACTTTCTTTAATTTGTAGCATTTAGTCACTATCTTCATTGCACACTCAATGCTATCCCAATTTTTTATTATAGGGAACTTATTTATAGCATAAAAGAATAGATAAGTTAGTAGGGACTCAAATTTGAAAACCACACTCTTTGTTTTCTTCAACTTTGCAATGTTATCCAATAATTGTAATATGATAATCTCACATAGATTAACTTTTCTACCTTGCACTATCATTGCATAAGCTACATGCAAAAAATTGGTTGGTATGGAGCTAAACCTTTATCCATGGTTAAACTCGCACCCTAATATTTTACTTCATAATTTTACTTCTTTGTCTTGAAAGGAGTCTACCTTCACATTCCTTCCATCAAACCTAGTGTTTAGATTCATCTCAACCATATTCTTGACATTCTTCTTATTAATAGGATTGCATCCTTCATTTCTTAATCCTATGACCTTATGAGTTAGGTCATTGTCAATGATAATTTGCACATAACATAACCACAAAAAATCATTATGTACCCTACTTAGAATAATTTGGGTCTAGTCATGATTGCCAAATTCCATATAGAACATATACTTCACTAGATTTAATCAATCTAGGTGTACACACTCATATTTCAAGCTCAATAGTGGATATAACTTTTGATATCCTCAACATGTAACATATTTTTTGGAACTTGTGAAAATGTGCCCAATGGGTCATCCAAAAGTGACACAAACATATGCTTCTTGAAAACATACTATAGACTATCATTCACATCATACATATTCTGACTAGCCATTGAATTGTAACTACAAACACTAAATAACTAGATTCAAAATTCATAAAATACCTTAAAAATGTGATTTAGGGCTTCAACAACTTTTTGCTTTACTACATTCACTTCGCACTTCAATTCACTATCAAATCGCTCTTCAATTCACTCAAGATACTTCACATGAATAAATAGTACATACAAACTTTCTTGTGATCCTTAAATCATATTAAATTGCACTACACATTAAATGTATATCTACCATAGGTTCAAATATTGACTATGTTTACTAGTAAGCTTGATTTCTCAATTCCTGCTCACTATGATCATATCAAGACTTGCGCACTTGACCATAGCCTTCTCTCTATGTCCTTAACCTCCTGTTAACTACACAACTTCCAACTCTCTCTAACATTATTTCTTTCCAACTAATGCATTACCTCTCTTGAACTACTTAATTTATGCAGGATGAGTCACAAACAATCTGTGACTTCAATGTCTTATTAGGTGTATCAAAATATTGTTCCTCCAAATATATACAAGATTTTTGGATCTATATCTATCACAAATGCTTCTTTGAATTCATCAAAATGTTCCTTAATTAATTCCTTCTAACTATTGTGATTTCCATTATCATTCCTTCTATCATTTTTATTGTTGTTCCTTATGTTATGAGGACTCTTGTTAAAGTTCCTCTTGTCCATTCTACAATATCTTGCTATGTGTCTGAAGTTATTACATAATTGAAATATAGGTGCATTTCTTCTTTTATTAGTTCCATTATGATTCTTAGGTGCTCTGCAATTCCTTGCAATACGTCCAAAATTGTTACACTTGTAATGCATGAACTAGTTCTTCTCTCTATTAGATTTCTCTCCATCATTGGATCTATTCTGTGATCTTCCTCTTTCATTACCTGCAAGGTTAGTATTCCTAAATATTCTACTATTTTCATTATTACCATCAAATTTAGGTTTCTTACATTCTACTACCTTATATCCATAACCATGATAGTTATAACAATAGAAATTAGTAATGGGTTTAAAGGACTTAGGTCTATGCAATCTCTTTTCCTATGTCCAACCTCATTACATATGAACCATCTACCTTTGACCTTACATCTTACTTCCTTGGGTGTTTTATCCTTTTTAGGTTTATCAACTTTCTCTATTTTCTTAGATTCATCATGTTTTGTTGTCAAATCAATTAATTCTACTTCCTTTGATACTTCAGTAGATGTGCTTGATTCTATCTTACTTAGATCAAATGCCTTATGAGATTCAATAACTAGATTTGGTTCTCTTCTAATTTCAACTTTCTTAGCCGATTTCTCTCCAATCATATATCCAAGTCTTGTCTTGTCATAAGAAGGTCTTTGGTGAAATATCTATTGATCTATCTTTTCACTACTGGAATAAAGTTTCTCTAACTATTGCTTAGCTTCTATCAATTCTCCTTTCACAATGATACTATACTTTTCTATTTTTGCATGTTCAATCTTGATAGTATCTATTGTAGATGCAACTTTACTTAACTGGGATCTAAGGTCTACATTCTTAGTTTTTAGTTTTGGTTCATTCTTGCAACCATTTTTCTTAAGGCTTAACTTAAGTTCAACAATTTTCAATTCATGTTTCAAAATCTCATTTTATTTCTAAAGATTTCCTATTTCATCATTGTCACTATTGTACACTAATTCTTCCTTGCTAGATTCCAAATCATTAGTCTTGTCTTTTAACTTGCCGATGAAAAATTTCACATTTTCATACTATCTTTTATATTATCTCTTTCTTCAGTAAGAAGGTCAATCTTCTCAAGAGCTTCTTCAAGGTTTTTCTTCAATTGTTCCATACCTTCAAAGATCTTACTCTGTTAAACTACTTCTAAGTAACTAGGCTCTAATACCAATTGTTAGAAATAGATAATACTGGGGTGGTGTGAATAAATATTCTACAAACTTTTGCCCATAGCTGATTATTGTTAATTACTTTATAAGTTTCATATGAAAGTAAACCAACAATGCTAAATTGTAAATATAACTATGCACATAGATAACTCATAACACTGTTATTTGTTAACTACAGAAAACTCTCATAGGGATGATGCCCACTAGAGAGGTCACTAAACAATAGGATCCTATTAAGGATATTGACCCTATTAGGAGTCTCTAAAGTACATATAGTGTCTCAAGTTCCTATAAGGAGACTAGGTCTTTTTAGAAGCCTCAACCCTATTAGGAGTTGTTTCAACCTTCTTAGGAGTTGGTAGAACAAATATAATGTATGCGAGAAGAGCCCACTGCCCTAACATGCAATTATACAATTTAGTTCTTCACAAGAATATATATATATACAATACTTTTTGTCTATTGTACTTCACACTTAGTCTAATCAAATATCATCTTCACAAATATTGCATAGATTGCATATGTTGCATAAATCACATGTCATATATCGCTATTGTGCAACACTTATCTTTGCAAGATAAAATCTTTACTTATACCTTGAACCTTCATAATTCTTTGCTCAGTTGGTTTTCATGTCTTATTAGATAACTTATAGAATAATATCCACATAGTTGGCTCATCATAACTTAGTAATTATTTCATAACCAAAATAATTTCTCAAGTCATACAATCCAATTCTCTGTTATGCTTTGTTATATCTTTTTACATAATCATACTATTATTTCAATCATAACTCACGATGTTCTATCCATAAAAAAATGTGCACTAGTTCACATCATCATGCCAATATCATAAAAAATTTGTTAATTGTGCATGAGATAACTCTCAATGAGTCATCTATACACATCACATATGTTCTTTGTACTACTACAAACTGCCTAATACTTAGATAATTTTCTATCTCTAAATGCATAAATGAAATGTTGAATACATGTTTCCATAAATGACAACCATAAATACATCTATCTAACCATATTTCCTATAGCTACATGGTAAAGAAATTGAGCCACAAGAGGAAAAAAGAAGGTATGTCATGATAGTATTAAGTAGAATGTAATCATGCACTAATTAGTGATACTTTTATTTATATAATCTAACATGTTTCAAACTTTTTGTAAACTGTAGGACACATCAAAAGCTACAGAAGTGAGACTACAAAAAGTTTTCCAACACAAACTTGGCTATGGTGGCTATATGAATCTTCACTCTTGACTTGTAAGTAGCAGCAATAGAATTTCATAATATATATATATATATATATATATTACAAACAATTTTGTTTAATCAAATCATAAATGCAAAATTGACAATATTAAGAAAAAAATACAGGGCACATAATTCAATTTAGAGCTCATAAATGAAGATAACAAATTTCATTGAAGGAAGGCTATAAAGTTGTGGCTGCATGCCTATACCAAGAATCTAAAAGGAAAAGCCAAGAATCTAGTGCACCTGATGAGACATGGGTATATTGGTCAAATGAAAAGTAAACTTAACTTAATAGTTGAGAAATTTCTTTTTTGGTGTTAGTTTCCAACATAAATTGATTGCATAACAATGTGCATAATATTCCATTATAGCCTTCAAATCCTATCACAAAACCTACACATGTTGAAGGTCACGATGTGCATCATAGTGGTCAAGGTATTAATTTTCTATTGGAAATTAATTGAATGCAATTATGAATAGAATTTAACATCCTCAATTGTAGTTTTATGTGTAACTTTTTTTTGAATATTTTAGAGCATGTTGAACATTATGGTGAATGAGTGGAGCATGTTCAAAGTGTTCATCATGTTGAGGTGGTGGTGGATCAAAATGTTATTTTACATAATGTGGAATTGTTAGGTAAGAAAAATGCATGTTATGTTCCACTATTTAATGAAATACTTGTAACAATAAAAAAAGAAAAGAAGAAGAGTATGCCAATTTAACCCATTTACTTGTTATTGCAATAGAGGCCCCTTTAGTGTAGCAACCTTGTGCTCCTCAAAATAGGAGGAAGAATCATAATTTGACATTACACATGCCATAAGAGGAGATGAATATAGAAGATATTGATGTTCCTATAAGCCTTTACCTTAAGAAAGCTTAGAAAAACAAAAGGTAGAAATGATTTTTTAAAAATTCTCTTTGATAAACCTTGTTGGATAATGAAAGAACATTTTTAAAAGTAATTATCTATGAATTTTGTGTATTAATATTCATTTTTATGTCATGTTAATGAATATTTTTATGTGTTAATGAATTCTTGATTAGTATTGTGTATTAATAAATGTTATGTGATTGTATTGATTGAATGTTGTAGTTCATAAATAGATAAGTGAAGTATGTAATTAGATATTAATAGAGAAATTAGATTGATTTGAGGGGGAGGGGGGGTGAGGTCAGATGAGCTTCCTCTTTCATGTGGTTGGCATTGTTAAGTAGAGAATATTAAAGTATTCTCAAAACCAAGTGAAGATCAAATATTCATTGTACTGTTGGATACAATTGAGTAATTATGTGTTGTCTTTGATGTTACACAAATGTCATAATCATTATTAGTTAGTATATTCCAATCTCACTTAGGTAGCAAAGATAGTTCTTAGTGTCTACCGAGTGTTCCTATGTTTGCCTAGTTCAAAAGGTACTGTCTACCAAATTCACTCAAGCGTCGAAGGAAAAGTTGTAGAAAGAAAGTGTTAACCAAGCTCACTTAGGTAAAAAAGGAAAGTTGGATGGAACTAGTGCCAATCGAGCTCACTCGGTTGCCAAAGGATTTTTGTAAGTTTGTAGTGTTAACCAAGGTTCTATTGGTTAACAAAGAAAATCATTTTAGAGTTAGTTTCTACCGAGCAAGATCAGCTAACAAAAGATTTTCTTCTTTTTTTGTATTAAGCTTAATTGACCTATCTATTGATTCCAATTGACTAAGGTGATAAATATTGATTATTTTAAGTTGTATTTGAGTCAACTTGAAAAGTGGAAGGTATAAGTATAAGGTCAAGTTGTGATTTCAAAGTGTGTGAAAAAGTGCAAGAGAATGTGCAAATTATGATGATGTGATTGAAGATCTATTGATAAGAAGTAGAAGAAAATCTAAAGGATAAGAAAAATATCTTTGTGGTGCAGAAAAGCCATATTCAATTAGGAAGGATCAACCACAAGCTAGAATAGAGATTTGAAATCAATAAAATTAGTTTTAATCAAATCAGGTCATCTCATTGTTACTCTTTAACCATTGTAGTAGTGATCTAAATCTCCTAATAAAGTTGGCTTAACAACTATTTAGAAATCCTCTAACAAGGTGGCAATTCCATTGAATTGTTCTCAAGAACTCTAACCAAGCCACTCCTAATAGGGTGATTAAATTATTTAATAGGTCACACCTAGCAATGTGTTTTATAACCTTTAACAAGGTTGGCTCCTAACAGGGCTCACTTTAGAAGAGTAAAAGTTAGTAACTAGTTGCTATGGGTGGGTTTACCCAAATTGGGTTTCCATGTTAAATCCTAGTGTCAAATGTTATCATGCTATTTTCTTTATGTGTTTGAAACTAAGTTAAAGTAATAGTAATCACAGATAACATCTAATGGTTTATATGTTAATTTTTTACTGAGCTAATCTAGTTATTACCGAGTTACAACATTTTTTGTGTTTATCGAGCTTCAACAATATTCAGTTAACTGATTGCATTTTGTATTGATATCTAAGGGATCTAGGATTTATTTTTTAGTAACTGATTCACCCCTCCCCTCTTAGTTACTCCTCTTATATTTCAAACATGTAGGTCTAGAATGATGAGATGATATTCTATGGTATAGGTATGAATCTCAAGAGGAAGATTAGGTACTCGATCTTCCAACTTCAACAACTTTACCACTTGCCTCATTTTGGGTCTTGCAGTTGGATCTGGATGGGAGTACCACAACCCTATCCCTACCAATTGTTCCATTTCAGCTTTCTCAAATGCCACATTTAACTTTATATCTATAGGATCCAAAGCTTTCCTTGACCATAGGTCTATTTCTCTCTTTCGAAATGCTTAAGTGGATTAGAATTCTATGTATGACTTCCTAGCTCTCCTTCTTTAATATGGTCTAAGTAGTTTCCAAAAGAAAACTAGAACTCAAAATGAAACCTATTCTAGTGATCCCATATTTACCTCTTGAAAATTTTGAAATGAAACATTGCTAAATCTAGAAAACTAATGAATTCTACAATATGTGGTACATAGATTTTTCATTTTCTTTTCCTCCTTATACATGATTTTTGAAGAGACCTGCTTGTTGTTGTCTAAATTGACCCTTCCTAACCCCCCCACCCTTTAGATATTTCACTTCACCTTATGATAGATTAATTCTCTTTTATGATGAGTTCTCTACAATTTTGGGAGGAGAATGTTACCTTAGATGAAGAGAAATCATTGCTAACAAGAGAAGTCGATGTTGATTAATAGAGTTAAAACCTCTTCTTTTTAATGTTAAAATGAATTCATGTGTCCTTAATATAGAAAATGAATACTTTGATGATGTGTGTCCCTATGAATGCTTACTTGACCTATTTAAGCTAGTAAAAACATTTTATTTAATCATTTTATTCCTCCTACAAAAAGATTGACTTGTTTTTACAATGAACTTAAGGCGTGTTTTTATCTTTTTATCTCTTAAATCATCTTCATTTTCTTCCTTGGTCCTCTTCTTCATGGGGTAGAATTTGAGCATGAGGGAGGATTGATTCATCCCACCATCCCTCAAGGAATTATCTTGATTCATCTCTAAACTTCAATTCCATTCTTCAAATTTTTTTCATCTTCCTCATTGTTCTATGTGAATTATCAGATCATTGATTATCTCCTTCCCTTTCCTCATGAATTTGAGAGCCAAAAAATTTTCTACATTTTCTTAGAATTTTTGGATGGTAGCTTTTGCATGTGAGCTTTGGTTTTCTTTCATGTGGATGCTCTATCACAAAATGGCATGGATGTTTGTTGGGTATAATAGATACCTAGAGAGACTTGCAGAGAGGTAGAAATAAATGTTGTTCATTTACATATTTGTTTTATTATTGAAAAAAAGTGGAGGTCTTATATGTTTATTCCTCTTTGGAACACTACAAAAACTTGGCTATTGTGTTATGTTTTTATCTTGTAGATATAGCGGAGAATCTTTTTCCAAGCTTCCTATTGTGGATGTTATCATCAATACAATAGTTCTATTCAAGAATCCTACATTGAAGTAAGAAATAATTTTCTATCTATTCTAAACTGATTATTCAAGAGCTTAATATCATTTTTGGTTGAGTTATTACATGATTATAGATATAAAAATGGAGATGTTGGGTGTATGCAGACTATTGAGAAGGGATCAAATACACTCCAAGGCCCTCTTTAAGGAGGAAATGACTTCTTTCATAGAAGAAAAGGCTTTTATGGGTTTCCACCTAAGATTGATCAACACCACAAGAATGGAAGTGAAAGACAAAAGACAAGGCAATAGAAAATCTTTGACATTAAATTGGTTTAGAGATTAAAGTTCAATATATCACATGTTGTTTTACCAAATTCAAACATTTCACATGAAATTATGATATATATCACTAAATATCTTTTAATATCATAATATTCATAATAGTATTGTAGATTAATAGTAAATGTTTAATTTTTTTTATGTTTAGGTAAAATCTTGATAGCTTTGCTGATTTTTTTTTGTTATTGACTATTTGTTGTGTACTGACAACATTGTAAAACTATGGAAGTCCTTTGAAAAACTCCTCGGGCCTAATCAAAAAATAATAAATTTTAATTTTAATCCTATTTGAAGCAAGATTTCTAGAAGTTACTTTTATAGTTGTACACCACTTTGTTTTTAGGTGCATGAAAAATATAGTGTCTAGTAGATGTTTGAGGAAATTGTGATAAGGACTCCTCTTTTTTACTTTCTTTTATATAATAAGATTTTATTGCACTCTATCCTATTTTAATTTTTAATTTTTTAAGAAGCTTCATCTAATAATGTATTATTAGCTTTCATTAAATAAAATCTATTTATAGAAAATGAAACGCGAGGAATAGTCATGTTGACATGTGGGTGGAAGAGTGATTCATAAAAGGCTTATAAAATTTCTTTTATAAACCCTTTAAATATTCAATCAATAACATGTATGATGTTGCCTAAGTAGATATTCTTGACTTTCCATCATCTTGTTCATTTGGGGCATTGAGGAAAGAATTTGAACATTCCCATGCCCTAGTTGAAGCAACATAGGCTATACTAAGTGACATTCCATGCAATAGCCATGCCCTTCCTTTCCTTGTTATAGAGGAAGCTTTGAAGTTTGTTAGTTGTAGCTATGAAACCAAAACTACTTGGGGCATAGTGGTAGAAGATGCATAACCTTTTTTTTTTCCGTAAAAATAATTCCTATTGAAAGATTTTCCATCATCTTATATTAATCTTATTAGATGTCCACTATCCATTTGAAATGCAAATTATTGTTTTTGGATTTGATTGTGTATGTTTTTTAAGCATCAAATTTTTGGATCACACTCTACAATCCATCGTTAGGATAAGAGAAAGCAAGAATTGAAAAGTGAAATAAGAAGACCAATCCTCTTTTTCTTTTTATTTCCCTTTTGTTGGGCTTGGTCTGTTTATTTCACTTTTCAATGCATTATCTCATCCTGATGATGGATCATGAAGCATGATTCAAAACATTGATGCTAAAAAAACATACACAATCAAATCCAAACACAAAAATTTACATATCACCTTATATATTTAATATTTTAAGCAACCCACAAAAACCTTCCATAGCATAGATGCTAA
This sequence comes from Cupressus sempervirens, assembly GCA_028749045.1. Taxonomy (NCBI): domain Eukaryota; kingdom Viridiplantae; phylum Streptophyta; class Pinopsida; order Cupressales; family Cupressaceae; genus Cupressus; species Cupressus sempervirens. The sequence goes on from CM053788.1 coordinate 196,144,809, forward strand.
CTCACTTTTGACTGGTTGCAGATGGGATGGCTACAAGTGATTTGATAGCTTTTTATATTGTTATTAGGAAGTCAGTTTAGGGTTAGTATCTTGATAAGTGTTTTTGGTCATTATGAATATTATCAAAATCACATTATAGTTTAATCCATATTTTGATATTGTTAATGAGTTGTAATATCAAAAATGCATAACAGTTTCATCCATATTTTCATCATATAATCCAATACATTTACATGCATATTATTTTCATCCAATCCCTACCTTGACTTCTTTGTATATTTCTTCGATGCCCTGCCTCACTCAAAACATCGAATAAGAATTGGAATCCATCATTTGACATTTCATTTAACCATTAATGAGATTTATTTCACACAAACACGTCAAAAACCTCAATCAGTAGAAATGTTGTTTCCTTGTTTGATGTTTCATATACTATTGTAGTTAGAGCAATTAGGCTTCACGAGTCAGGATACACTATAGCGATAGCAATATAGTCAAAAGAGATTTTGGGTACTATATTGCAATAGAATATAGAGAATTCTTCTATCACTATATGAAGAAGACCTAATCTTTACATAGTGATGAGCAATGAGGGAAGTATATCACTATGACATATAGTGATCCCTTTTATTTCTATGTGAAGAAACTGCAAAAAAAATATCGAGATGAGTAATAAAGGAGGCTTTTCACTATAACATACAATGATCATTAGCAAATGGAAAATAAATAGAATCATTATAGTGATGAGCAATAGAGATTTTGTATCACTATAAGTCATGATGATGAGTGTTTTGTGATAAAAAATGAGGAGATATCACTATAGAATATCGCGAACTCTTCTATCTCTATACAAAGAAGGCCTAATCTTGACATAGTGATGAGCGATGAGGAAAGTATACCTCTATGACATATAGCAATCCCTTTTAGCACTATGCAAAGAAACTGCAAAACCAATATAGCAATGAGCTATAAAGGAGGATTATTACTATAACATATAGCAATAATCAACAAATGGATAACAAATATAATCATTATAGTGATGAGCAATAGAGATGTTGTATTGCTATAAGTCATGGCAATGAGGGTTTTTGGTGATAAAAAAGGAGGAGATTTCTCTAGAGAATATAGTGAAATCTTCTATCACTATATAGAGAAGGCCTAATCTTGACATAGAAATGAGTGATGAGGAAAGTATATCCCTGTGATATATAGCACCCCCTTTTATCACTATGCAAATAATCAACAAAGGTAATATAGTGATGAGCGATAAAGGAGGCTTATCTCTATAACATATGGCAATCATCAACAAATGGAAAAAATATATAATCATTAAAAAGATGAGTAATAGAGATGTTGTATCACTATAAGTCATGGAAATGAGTGGTTTTGGTGATAAAAAAGGAGGAGATATCACTATAGAATATAGAAAACTCTTCCATTACTATATGTAGTGTTGGTGTTTGAAAATGTTAAACATTTCCAATTACCCTGATGAGAAAAAAATGCATCTAGGGGCAGCTATCTCCCATTATCAACACATCCATTCAAACACCAAGCCAAATATAAGGCTATACTCCTACACTTCAGGCTCTGCAAAACCTAGGCAGGTGAACCTATAGATTCCTTATATGGTATCAGTTATCAAAGCATACACTAAATCTAATAAAAAGTAGATAGAAACCCTTATTTCTCCTAATAACTTATGAAATAACATATATCTTCAGTAGCTAGATGCAAAAAAATGAAATTCATAAGCTGAGTGAGGGCATTCTATTTAAAGCTCTTCAACATGAAAGGGAAATTCATTTGGTTAAAGATGTTGATTCAACAAAACCTCAAAAATGCAACAGTATAACCACTGATCCTATAACTAATCAGTGCCTAATCCATTGGGCAATTCCATGAATTCCAAAACATACATCTGTGACATCAGGATGTATCTCATATACCTAGATATCAGATCTATCCAACCACCTTGTGATTCAGACATCAGTGTTCATTCAGGTCTCATTCTCACAAATTATCCTTCTCAAACAACTAGTAACCTTGTTTAAACATATCGAGCATTTACTTGGCCCTTTGGTCCAACAGCAAAATACATCAAACATACAACCTGAAAGGGATGCAAATGGGTCTCAAATATTTGTTCCAAAACCACATAAGACTTACAAATTGCTGAGACAGGAGATAAGAACCAGAACAAAACTAGTGAAATTATTGCTCATATGTATTCATTTCCTTGAAACTATACATTCAAATGCATAAAATTAAAACATGAAACAACCTAATATCTCAGAACTATCTATATTATCTCTACAATGCTGTTCACATGAGAGTTCTGCTGAAGAAAAAAAGTGTCACAGTCATGGAAACATGTCAAAATACTAGAACCAATGGTCTCATAGTGAAAAAAATGGAATCCCTAATGGTATCATAGAAATGAACTTTTTCTTCCCAGAAACTAGAAACAACAGTGTTTTGCCAGTAACAAAAAACTGGAACTGGAACCCCTATAATGGAAGAAAGAAAGAATAATATAGGATGAAGATGAATTCCTAGATTGAAACTACAATCGACAATTGTCCCCTTAGAATTTCATCTCTTGCAACTGAAAAGACTCTCTCTAACCTCTTTCTTCCATTTGATTTGATTTTGTTTCATCATTATTTGCAACTGATTTGCAAAATATCTCTGCTTAATGATGAAATTTTTTTGGGTCACCAAAATATCTGATGGAAAACCTTGTGTAGCTCAAACTAACTAATACCTATGCAAAAATTGACTCTAGAATCAAAAAGTTTGTCTTCTCTCAATTTCGGCGATATATAACATCGCCTATTTGGCCTCTCGAAAACCTCTTGAAAGTCATTCTGAAAATGACTCCCCTACTAGGAACATCAGGTCTACACATCCTTTAGATATTTTTTAATTAAAAATAATCTCTAAAGTCACAACTTTTAAATTTAAAACCTTTTGAATTTAAAAAGAATTTTCATGTCCAACTTGAAAGAGAATAAAAAATAATATTTTTTATTATTTTTCTTTTTTGAATTTCTCTTTCCTCCTCGGATTTTGGGGTCAAACTAACTTTGACCAGCTGCCACGTGTCTACATTTGATTGGCCCACATGGTCTGGATCATCTGCCATGTCATCAACTGCTCCTGGACCACTTGCCATGTGTCATTTCTTGATTCTCCCTCCCTATGTCACTATCTGACTCAACAACCTTCACCTCATTAGCGACATGGTGACAAAATGACATGTGTCATCCTCTACCACCTCAGAACTCGTGCCACATCAGCCTCACTATCTCACTATAGTTAACTAGTGAGCATCTTTGCATGGCGAGGTAACAAGGGCCGCTCGATTTGCCACATGTCATCATCTTGTCACCTGGATCACATTAGCACAACAAAATATTTGTTTAAAATTATGACGTCACGACCTGTAGCTGGTCGACCAAGGCCCACACCCAAGCCGTAGCCTTTCCAAAAGGCACCTGTCTTTAAGACAACCTTTATGTTGAGTTCTTTTTCTTTTAAAGGCTCTCAAAAACCCATTCATGATGAATGTAGGATTAAGGGTTCAGACCATTCCCTACGGCTACCTCACTCAAACTCATGCTTTCCTTTGCCTTTCAGCGTGCAAGCTCTAATTTCTTCAAGTCATGGGCATCTTTTTGATTGGCTAGGTGTGGGATGTTTTTATCTGCCTACTGGCACGCATCCCTCTTAGCGTGATTTGGCATCTCTACCTTCTCTCTATGACCCTGCAGATTGCATTTTATCTTTCTGCATGCTTTTCCTTTGCATTTCATACATGGAATATTGCTCTTTTAAAAGTTTATGGGTTGATTTCACTGCCTCCTGCGTTGTTGCTATACTTACCTTCCTTTGCATTGGCGTGAAGCCTCAAAATCTGCTAGAAATATGGGCACGAGATTTAAAAAGAAGGTCCCCTGCCAAACATTGACTGCCCCTACATGCGTGGATTCCTCTATGTGACTTGCCCGAATTTACTACAACAACCCTCGCCCCATTTTTTTTATGGCTTCATTTTGGGTGCCATTCTCCATTCTTGCGTGGAGCATGGAGTGGCTTTCTATGCGTGGAGGCTTTTGTCTGCTGGATCTGCTAACTGCCTCCAAACATGGGCTTCTTTGACTAATGATGCCCTTGTTTTAAATTATTGTCATTTCTTTCTAATTGCCCAAACTGTAATGGCTTTTACTGGCACTAACTGGCAGCTTGGATGCATGGTATGGTCTCTTTGGTTGACGCCTTTTCACTAACAACAGATTTGATTTTCTTTCTGTGTGTTATCTTCTTGGTTTTGGCTGAGACATCTTCTACCAATATGTGGATCTGCATTGGATTTTAACCTCTCGTGCACTTTCCATGAGCTTCTCTATTCACTGGCATGGGACTTCTACTACGAGTTCTTTGAAATAAAATGTAGCCTACTGCTACAACCAACCATTATCCTCCGTTCTATATGCCAACTATTTCTCATGACTACTTTGCTTCCTCTTTTGTGTGGCTTTGATGCCTTAATTAGCAAAGAGTTGGCTAAAGTTGGTAGAGGCTTTGAGTTTGCAAATATTGACTAAATCATGGATTATTCCAACTGGAAACACAAAGTGCTCATATTCAACTTTATTCAACAAGTTATATGGAGCAGATTGTAACTCACCTTGTGCTTCCATAAATGAAGAGTATGTGAAATATGATCATTGCCTACTTGCAACCATGTTACTCTTTGAATCAAATTTATCCTTTGCTGAAACCTCTTCACACTCAAAACATTGATTAGTCACCATATATGAAAATTCATTCTGAAAGTGTTGATCCAAACTTTGAGCTAATTGTTTGTCAATATTTGCAAACTCAAAGCCTCTACCAACTTTAGCCAACTCTTTGCTAATTAAGGCATCAAAGCCACACAAAAGAGGAAGCAAATTAGTCATGAGAAATAGTCAGCATATAGAAAGGAAAAGAATGGTTGGTTGTAGCAGCAGGCTACATTTTATTTCAAAGAACTCATAGTAGAAGTCCCATGCTAGTGAACATAGAAGCTCATGGAAAGTGCATGGGAGGTTAAAATCTAATGCAGATCCATGTATTGGCAGAAGACGTCTTAGCCAAAACCAAGAAGATAGCACACAGAAAGAAAATCAAATTTGTTGTTAGTGAAAAGGCGTCAACCAAAGAGACCATATCACACATCCAAGTTGCCAGTTAGTGCTAGTAAAAGCCATTACAGTTTGGGCAATTAGAAAGAAATGGCAATAATTTAAAACAAGGGCATCATCAATCAAAGAAGCCCATCTTTGGAGGCAATTAGCAGATCCAGCAGACAAAAGCCTCCATGCATAGAAAGTTGCTCCATGCTCCATGCAAGAATGGAGAATGGCACCCAAAATGAAGCCATAAAAAAAGGGGGTGGGGGTTGTTGCAATAAATTTGGGCAAGTCACACAGAGGAATCCACGCATGTAGGGGAAGTCAATGTTTGGCAGGGGACCTTTTTAAATCTTGCGCCCATATTTCCAGCAAATTTTGAGGCTTCACACCAATGCAAAGGAAGGTAAGTATAGCAACAACGTAAGAGGCAGTGAAATCAGCCCGCAAACTTTAAAAAGAGCAGTATTCCATGTATGAAATGCGAAGGAAAAGCATGCAGAAAGACAAAACGCAATCTGCAAGGTCATAGAGAGAAGGCAGAGATGCCAAATCATGCTGAGAGGGATGTGTGCTAGTAGGCAGATAAAAACATCCCACGCCTAGCCAATCAAAAAGATGCCCATGACTTGAAGAAATTAGAGCCTGCACGCTGAAAGGCAAAGGAAAGCATGAGTTTGAGTGAGGTAGCCACAGGGAATGGTCTGAAGAGCCTTTAAAAGCAAAAGCACTCAACATAAAGGTTGTCTTAAAGACAGGTGCCTTTTGGAAAGGCTACGGCTTGGGTGTGGGCCTTGGTCAACCAGCTGGAGGTCATGACATCATAATTTTAAACAAATATTATACCGCGCTAATGTGATCCAGGCCACAAGATGATGACATGTGGCAAATTGAGCGGCCCTCCTTACCTTACCATGCGAAGATGCTCGCTAGTTAACTATAGCGAGATAGCAAGGCTAACATGGCACAATTTTTGAGGTGGTAGACACGTGTTGTTTTGTCACCATGTCACTAATGATGTGGAGGTTGTTGAGTCAGATAGCGACATAGCGAGGGAGAATCAGGAAATGACATGTGGCAAGTGGTCCCAGAGCAGTTGATGACATGGTAGATGATTTGGACCATGTGGGCCAATCAAATGTAGACACGTGGCAGCTGGTCAAAGTCAGTTTGACCCTGAAATCAGAGGAGGGAAGAGAAATTCAAAAAAGAAAAATAATTAAAAATATTATTTTTTATTCTCTTTCAAGTTGGACGTGAAAATTCTTTTTAAATTCAAAAGGTTTTAAATTTAAAAGTTGTGACTTTAGAGATTGTTTTAAATTAAAAAATAATTAAAGGATGTGTAGACCTGATGTTCCTAGCAGGGGAGTCATTTTCAGAATGACTTTCAAGAGGTTTTTGAGAGGCCAAATAGGCGATGTTATATATTGCCAGAATCGGGAGAAGACAAACTTTCTGATTCTGGAGTTAGTTTTTGCACAGGTATCAGTCAGTTTGAGCTACACGAGGTTTTCCATCAGATATTTTGGTGACCCAAAAAACTTTCATCATTAAGAAGAGATATTTTGCAAATTAGTTGCAGATAATGATGAAACAAAATCAAATTAGATGGAAGAAAGAGGTTAGAGAGAGTCTTTTTAGTTGCAAGAGATGAAATTCTAAGGGGACACTTGTCGATTGTAGTTTCAATCCAAGAATTCATCTTCATCCTATATTATTCTTTCTTTCTTCCATTATAGGGGTTCCAGTTCCAGTTTTTTGTTACTGGCAAACCACTGTTGTTTCTAGTTTCTGGGAAGAAAAAGTTCATTGCTGTGATACCATTAGGGATTCCAGTTTTTGCACTGTGAGACCAATTGTTCCAGTATTTTGACATGTTTCCATGACTGTGACACCATTTTTATTCAGCAGAACTCTCATGTGAACAACATTGTAGAGATAATATAGATAGTTATGAGATATTAGGTTGTTTCATGTTTTAATTTTATGCATCTGAATGTATAGTTTCAAGGAAATGAATACATATGAGCAACAATTTCACTAGTTTTGTTCTGGTTCTTGTCTCCTGTCTCAACAATCTGTAAGTCTTATGTGGTTTTGGAACAAAGATTTGAGACCCATTTGCATCCCTTTTAGGTTGTATGTTTGATGTATTTTGTTGTTGGACCAAAGGGCCAGGTAAATGCTCGATATGTTTAAACAAGGTTACTGGTTGTTTGAGAAGGATATTTTGTGAGAATGAGACCTGAATGAACACTGATGTCTGAATCACAAGGTGGTTGGATAGATCTGATGTCTGGGTATATGAGATACATCCTAATGTCACAGATGTATGTTTTGGAATTCATGGAATTTCCCAATGGATTAGGCACTGATTAGTTATAGGATCACTGGTTATACTGTTGCATTTTTGAGGTTTTGTTGAATCAACATCTTTAATCAAATGAATTTCCCTTTCATGTTGAAGAGCTATAAATAGAATGCCCTCACTCAACTTACGAATTTCATTGTTTTGCATCTAGCTACTGTAGATATATGTTATTTCATAAGTTATTAGGAGAAATAAGGGTTTCCATCTGGTTTGTATTAGATTTAGTGTATGCTTTGATAATTGGTACCATATAAGGAATCTATAGGTTCACTTGCCTAGGTTTTGCAGAGCCTGAAGTGCAGAAGGATTATAGCCTTATAGTTGGCCTGGTGTCTGAATGGATGTGTTGATAATGGGAGATAGCTGCCCCTAGATGCATTTTGTTCTCATCAAGGTAATTGGAAATGGGTAACATTTTCAAACAACAACATGTAGAAGGCCTAATCTTGACATAGCAATGAGTGATGAGGAAAGTATATCACTATGACATATAGTGATCCATTTTATCTCTATGCAAAAAAACTACAAACATAATATAGTAATGAGTGATAAAGGAGTCTTATCACTATAACATATAGCAATCATCGACAAATTGAAAAAATAAATTACAACAATGAATGATAGAGATGTTTTATCACTATAAGTCATGGTGATGAGTGTTCTTCATGATAAAAAAGGAGGAGATATCGCTATAGAATATAGAAAAATCTTATATCTCTATACGAAGAAGCCCTAATCTTGACATAGTGATGAGTAATGATGAAAGTATATCACTATGACATATAGAAATCTATTTTATCATTATGCAAAGAAACTGCGAAAATAATATAGCAATGAGCAATAAAGGAGGCTTATCACTATAACATATAGTGATCATCATAAAATGGAAAACAAATATAATCATTACAGCGATGTGCAATAGATATGTTGTATCACTATAAGTCATGACAATGAGTATTTTTGGTGATAAAAAAGGAGGAGATATTTCTATAGAATATAGTGAACTCTTCTATCAAAAAGGAGGAGATATCACTATAAGTCAAGGCGATGAGTATTTTTGGTGATTGAAAAGGAGATATCATTATAGAAAATAGCAAACCCTTCTATCAAAAAGGAAGAGATATAACTATAAGTCATGGCAATGATTATTTTTTGTCATAAAAAAGGAGGCGATATTGCTATAGAATATATAAAACTCTTCTATTGAAAAGGAGGAGATATCTCTATAATTCATGGTAATTAGTGTTTTTGGTGATAAAAAATGAGGAGATATCACTATAGAATATAGAAAACTCTTCTATAAAAAAGGAGGAGATATTTCTATAAAATATAGTGAACTCTTCTATCAAAAAGGAGGAGATATCACTATAAGTCATGGTGATGAGTGTTTGCATTGGTCAAAATTATGATTAAACTTGGTCAAAATTTCAACCAATGCTCTTTTTAACAAGGGAGACCATTTTTGACCAAATGCATCATCTAAATTCTAACACTAAAAATAATTGTTGAAGTCTTGATGAAAAAATAGAAACAAAATAGTTTGTCAAAAATTCAACCAATATGAGTCAAAAAATTGATCGATTTTCATCAAAAAATGAGTCAAAATGTACTAGTGTCAAAAGAATTGATATAAATGATGCTAAAAATTAATCAAGTGCATTCATGTAGATGCCATCTCAAGAGTGATAAATCTCAAGGGTGAGAAATTATATCAAAGAGATGGATCAACAAACAAGTTATAAATATAAATGCATCAGTAAGAAATATGATACAACCCTCCTGCGAAGTCTAAAGATGCTTATGGAAATCCACACATGCATGCACATATAAATAGACCTCAAAAGAAGAATACACATGCATAAATTCCTAAAGGGCCAAAGAAAACATGAGCATATACATAAGTTACAAATATTAGCACACGTGTATATTCCTAAAAATTGCATAGCATCATATTTAATGCCCCATCATGAGAGCCACCAAAAGCACATGAATAATTAAAGGAATCAAAAGGAACTCACACATTACAAGGTATCAAATATTGGAAGAATAGTAATTTTTCATCTTAGAAAGGATAGGGTTGTCATTGCATGAAAAGATTGAATTGTTAATGCCTAAAACAACCAATAGTCTTATAGAACCATAGAAGGCAGTTGAGCCATGTCACAAATCCTATGAGGGATGCTGGCCCATTGCCAATAATTCCACTCCTAGTGTCACTCACCATGGCTAGTAGGATTCAAACCTATGATCAAGCTCTAATACCAATTTTTAGAAAGGACAGGGTTGTTCTTGCACCAAAAGATTGACCTATTAATGTACGATACAACCAATAGTCTTATAGAACCACATGAGGTGGTTAAGCCATGTCACAAATCATATGAGGGATGCTAGCCCACTACCAGTAGTCTACACTTATATGACAACATCAAGTGAAACTATATGAGAAAATAATAGAGACACATACATGATAGTTGTATGGATGCTCCTTGGTCATCATCAAAAGGGATAGTGATGTGATTTTCAAGAAGTGTCTAACCAAATGCATAGATGTAGAAATAAGTTTCAAGTGGAAGCATAGAAGAAAATCCATGGAGATGCATGTGTAAGGAAGATAATGTAACACGTGCCTTTTATATTATGATAATAAGGCTGAAAATATAAACATATTCATCCATACACATACAAGAATTCATTCATGTATGAAATCCACCATTCCTTCCTGTACATTAACTAGGTAGAAAAACATGAAATTTACAGTCATTTATTCCTTCCAAGCAAAAAATCAACTAATGTTGACTGCATACTATCACACATATGCAAGCCTAGAGCTTCAATTGAAGAAATATAATGAATTGGTATACATCATGATGCACTCTAAAGACCCAATATAGGTTGTGGCCCCATGATAAAGATTCATGCATATAAATCAAATATTTGTGTATAAGAAACAATGGCTTGATGAAGATATACTAGTCATGGTCTACATAAATATTATAATAGCATCATATGGAGGGTGATGCCCTAGTCTATCTAATAGAGGTTGTGGGTCTCTCAAATCCTCTTCACATATATTTAAAATAAAATGAGAAACATATGAATCTAGTTTGAAGCCATCAATCATGAATAACATATAGGTTGTGGCCTTGGAATCAAGTTTTACAATCCTCAAAGAATATGATATAGAAAACTACACATTATATTGTAATCCAAGTACAATACATATAATGAAGCTAGATACATTAACAAATCTAGAGTATGCAACAAAAAAAAAAAAGGAAAACTACATGCAGGTCATAGTCAATAGAATCACATATTAAGAAAAATATGTGAATTAAGATGAAGATCTAGTCCCAAAAGAACAATGCTTGCATTCAAACAAAGATTGAAATGATTGAAGAAAGAATCATAGGAGCCTACTTTATGGCATCCACATTGTTATTTCTAGAATTAGACTCCAGAAGGTTGATCCACCCTCTTCAAGAACAAAAACCTTCCAAGATCATGCACAGTCAAACTCCACAAAGCTAGAGCATTGTAAGGAATGCTACTGAGAATATTTTTCCCTAAAATCACTAATCATGTTTTTTTTTAGGGTTAAATTTTATAAAGGATATAAGGTCATTGTAATAATATAGATGGGACTTATGTTCAAATATTTTGGGGGAATTTATTCCAAAAAGGGGTGTATTTTAATAGAGTAAGATGTTTGGGGATTTAAATTTATTGCTAAAATGGGGGGTACGTTGCTTGATTTAGAAGGATTTTGATGTGAGAGGGTCTTTTTCCTTGTTTAGAGTTATAATGTGAGGGAAAGTATTCATAGTTAATAAAATTGAATTATTTAATGTTATTATGCAATGATGAAGGCTTGTTGTTTCATGGGGTTATAAGGATAAGTGAAATATGTGTGTGTGGTTATCCTTGTAAGGGAGGAGTCTTATTTTCTTGAACATGCCATTGAATGTAAAAATTCAAATAAATGATGTTTCTATAAATAATTATATTTAAATATAATTTTGAAATTAAAAAATGAGGAAATGATGGGATTTGATCATGTGAACATCATGGGGTTTGATGATTAGTTTGATAGGAAATTTTTCACAAGAGGAATATAAGCTTCCCTTGTTGCCCACACCTACCATCTGATTTTGAGGGAGTTATCATAGTTAAACATGATCCATGGAGTTTAATTTTCATGAAGAATCTTTTCAGATTTCATCATATTACAATTTCTTTTGCATTCCTAGATTTGAGGGAAGTCATGGATATGTTTCTATTTTGAGGAGATGATGTCATTTTTAGAGTTTGACGAGATGATGTCATTTTCAAAGTTTGAGAAGATTATGTCATTTTTGGTATTGAACTTATTTATACTTTTCTCCTTGGCATTGTTAAAGCTATTTATTACATTCTACCTCCTTGGAGTAGGTGTTTTCTCCTTGGAGAGTTACTACTATTCATAGCTCAAGTTCTACTTTACGATATAGTTTTGAGCCTTGTCTCCTTCTAAATATAATATAACAATGATCCTCTTTGTCCCTATTTTATTTTTTCATTATCTTATAAGACTTTCCAAGTTTAAGTTAGTGTGATTTATTTTAAATCATTGGCTTAAAAATTAATTTTTATGAGGCATGTAAGAGTTAGTTTCATGAGATAAGTTAGTGTAATTTGTGTGTAACTAAGTTTAAGAGTTGTGAATGTAGTTTTCTTCTTCTAAGAATAAACCTTTTAATATTTTCTACACATAAAGCTAGTAGTATCTTTCTTTGATTAGGCTATTGTATTAATTTCCAATTGTGGATTTTCCCCTTAAAAAGTTATACCACCATCATAGTTTTGGTGAATCACCTTTGTTTTAAGATAAGTTTATGTTATTTGTATCCTCTCTTCCCTTTTTCCTACCAAGTGTAAGATTAGTTTCAATAGGTGATTCAAGGAAATTTGACCCTTTATAGAGAAGGTTAATCATCCCATGTTTTACTAGATTGTTGAAATTTCATTTCAGTACAAGGGTACAATCTAATTAACAATAATTATACTATCACTTTGCTTCTTGGAATCTTCTTGCATCTTGGTGACTTTGTCATTTTAGGACCTCTCATATTGAATCTCCAATCCTTATATCTCGTATGTCTCTTTTTTTCTTCCATCCTACCATGAGCTTATCCTCATCTCTCTTTTCCTCTTTTGCATTTTCATTTTAGCTTAGCTTGGTATTTCCTTTCTCACACGCATATTAGCTTAGTTTCTCATGGTAGTTTAATCTTGAATTTTTAGCATAGCTCTTTTCTTTTTTCTTATTTATATAACCTATTTTTCATATCATTCTATATAATTTTCTCATCTAATTCATCTTACTTGCATTCTCATTTTAGAATCTTCCATCATTTGGTGCACCTTGCAAGGGTCACTTAAGTTAGTACATTTGAGATCCATTCATACTATTTTTCTTATTTCCCTTACACATCATGAGTAGGAAGCTATAAAACATTTCTTGAGTCTCCCTATTCTATGGGTTCACTCAAGTGTGATGGTTCATAAAAGTGTAGTCCACTTTTGAGAAAATAATCCTGATTAGATAATAACCAAATTTGAGGTCAATCTTGGAGTAATAGTGTGATCCAATCTAATAAGTCCTTTATCTATGACATTGGGAACCTATATTTTATGGTGATCTTATTTATGGATCTATACTCCACACACAACCTCCATTTGTTATCCTTCCTAGGTGCTACGGCTAAGGGCACTACACATGGGCTCAAATGCTTTCTTGCCAATCCCTTATCTATAAGCTCATGCACATTTTTTCTTATCTTTTATTTATATTTGGGTTTAATATTGTAGGAATATTTGTTAGGGAGGTTGGACCATAGTATCAAATCAATTTCACAACTTAAAGTCCATTTGTTTCAATGACTTGGGTCGGTCTCCTACTAGAATGTTAGGAAACTATTTTAGAAGACTATTTACTTCCATGGGAAATAGATCCTACTTCTTCATTTCATCCTTGGTATTAACTACTATGGAATAAACCTAAAAATCATCCTCTTTTTTCAAACTAAAAATTTATTTTACTCTAATAACATCACATTTGACTCACCTTTCTCCTTGCTAAGATTTTCTAGTAAAGGTTCCATCTTGAACCTTCTATCATTGTGGGTGATAATCTGGGTATTATGTTCACCATCATGTTGAGTCTTGGCATAAAACTTCCATGGTTCAATTAGCAAGTGTCATGCACCCATTGGGATAATTTCACAAATAAATCTATCTTATACTCTAGTCTCAAATTCAACCCATACTTTCTCTTCCAAAGTGAAACTCTTTTTTTTTAAAGCCAAGAGATCTAATGAGATGAGGTGTGACTTAATCTCATATTTTTTAATTCCTCCACCATCTCTAATGATACAACATTCTTTATTGAGCCAGAGTCAACAATGATCTTGCATAACTTCTTATGATTAGATTTCCCTTGCGTTCTAAAAAGTGACTTCATTTGAGGAGGATATTTATTAAATGGGAATTTTAGGAGGATCATTTTTATCATCATGATTTCCCCATAAATGATATATGTTTCAATCCTAACTAGTACATTAATACTGCTACTACTAGATTCTTACTCCAAAATGAGTTTATTTCTCCTACCACTACTAGCATAATAACTAGAAGGTCTATTTTGACACTAGTTTTTTCTATGCCCAAACTAACCATAGTTATATCACTTACCACTAAAGTATATATTCCCTCTATTTGGTCCTCTACCATATCCTCTACCTCTATTATATGACTTTCTTTGAACCTTGAAGTTTTGTCCACTTATGTGACTACTTTTACTTCTAAATTCATTAATCTAACACTCTTCATTCCTACTTATCTTACCTCTTTAAAAGTTTACTCTTCTCCTATATTTATTACTACCTCCTCTGCCCCTATTACTATGGTCACCCTTTCTTTTGAGCTTTTACTCATATCTGATGGCTAATTGAAAGAATTCATCAACTATTTTAGGCAAAAGAAGACTAATTTCATCTTGAATATTTTACTTTAATCCATTTACATACCTAGAAATAAGTTCCTTGTTATCTTCATTATGATTATCCCTCATACCGACTTTATGAAAATATTCAATATGGGTGGCATCTACAATTATACTAACCTCAGTGCTTAGTGTTGGTCTCAGATTGTTTTTGACAATTGAGTGTCAACACACTTAAGAAATCTTCTTAGTTGATGGCAAGTATAATATAGATGTCGAGTTACAGTATGTGCTAAGCTAGAAATTCAACAAGTGCCGAGTCATTCAGGTGCCAAGTAAGTTTCAACTGCCGAGTGAAAGTTTCAACTATCGAGTGACTAATAGATGCTAAGCTAGTATATGTTTTGAGTAAGATATAGGTGTCAAGAAAGACATAATTTATATAGGTTCCAAGAAAGACATAATTTCTATAGGTTCCAAGAAAGACATAATTTCTATAGGAGCTAAGGAAGACAAGATTTCTATATATGCTGAGCATTATTAATCAGTAAGTGCCAAGTAACACAGAATCAACATGAGAGTTTGTGCCCTCACAAACTAAGATGTAAACCATTTTTGTACTGACATATGATGAATCTCGAAGGATTAAAAGAAAAGATCAAGTCTATTTGATTCCCTATGCAATCAACATACAACCAATCAAAAAAATGGAAAGATTTGAGCAGGAAAGATGGATGAATCTCAATCGTAGATTCATACCTAAACCTAAGTCCTTAAACCTTTTTAAGGAGGTTGAAACCTCATAATTCAAGAATTCAAGAGAGAGTATGTGAGAAGAGAATGCATGCAAGGAGTGAATACTAGCAAAGTTTGAAGGTAGTGAAAGGGGTGAAAAGACTTAGAAGAAGGACAACATTGCAGTATCAATTAGCATTAGAACAAAGTATTAGCACTTCATACAAAATCATACTAGATCAAAGAGGATCAGATTAGAATGGACTAAACATCAATCTAAAATCAGCAACTGAAGATTGTAAGTTATCAGGTCAACAAATTCTACTATACTTTCTAGTCATTGTATTAGGAGAATGAAAATACTATGAAGATAGGTTGTTTTAACAACTATTTTGTAAATCCTTTAACATGGTGACATTCCAAGTGAATATTTTGTAAGTCCTTTAGATAGGTACACCATTAACAAGGTGCTAAAACCTTTAATAGGGCAGGCCTCTCATAGGGTAGACCATTGCTGATGGTCAAACTTTGTAACCTTGACAAGTTACATATTGCTACAGTGATAAGTTGTGGGTGTCATCCCCACCCTAGTTTTACCTTATCATTTTGGAGGGTTTCTAGGTGATCAAATATTGTGTTGTCTATTTTTTAACATGCCTTTACTTTCATGATAATTAGAAATATTTCATGCATGTATTGATTTTAGTTAAAAGTTTTATAGCTTAAAGTTTGGTACTTCTGATTCACCCCCCTTCTCGAAAGTATTCTTCCCACTTGTGAATTGCAACAATTGGCATCAGAGCTAAGTTCTTACAAGGAGAAGCCTTAAAATTTGAAGAAAAGATCCAAAAATGGAAGTCTACAAGCTTGGGAAGATTATAGAGAATAAGGAGATGGAAATACATCTCATTCTATACTCATTGGAAGAAGCTAGCGAAGAATTGAGGAAATCCCTAAAAAGAAGAAAAGAAATTGCCATAGCTAAGAATGATACACAGTACAAGGATATTGACACCTCAAAGGTGTTTGATGTAGAAATTACATACCTAATGGAGAAGAATGGAGCTCAAGTAGAAGAAATCATAACTCTCAAGATCGAGCAATAATCTCAAGCCATGATGTGTTGTGAAGTGATTGAACAGAAGAAGAGAGCTTTTGAAGATAAATCTATGATAGAAGATGACAAGAGAAACCTAGCCAAAAAATTGGAGGAGAAGTCAACTAAACTTTCAAGAGTTTCCAACATGTAGCTAGACACTCTAAGCCAAATTATGAATTCCCATCATGAGATGAATGTCAAGGATATTGAGATCTCAACATTGAAGATGCAAAATGAACAATTGCAAAATGACTTGAGAAGATAAAAAGAAATTGCAAAAAGCTTCAACAAACCTAATTAGGCCATCATGTGCTTTGAACAAGTTCTAAAATCACCAAGATCTAGTAATGACACTTTAGGACTAGGATATACCTGTAATGAAAAAGGAGAGTCATCTAAGACTGCAAAAGAAAGAAGTGACAAAGGTAAGAATAAAAAACCCACTTGTCTTTTTTGTGGTAAAAAAGGACATACCCCTAATGTGCACATGAGAAATAATCCCAATAAACATGAAAAGCCTAAAAACATGGGCCATTGTCACAAGTGCAACAAGCAAGGTCATTAGACACATGACTGCATACTAGAACCATCAGGACACCAAGATTTGAAGGTCACTACTACAATTGCAAGAAGTATGGACATAAAGCTTTTGAATGAAAATTCAAGCCCACATGGTCATTGATGAGACTAAAATTTGCCTTTATTTTTTGGTGTTTAAGATACTTTGTTGATACTCTATTTGTCTTTGTTAAAACACTTATGGACCTATGTTTACCGAACCTTTGATGAACCTATGGGGTAGAAACTATGTCATCTTTTGCTCATATTATATCTAGGATGTAGTATTTCATATAGCTATCAAAATGTGTGTTCTTATGTTTGAATTTAATTTGATAAATGTTTATTTGCAAACATGATTTGTGTCATAACTAACTTGTTAATGAAGACTGAAAGATGACTGGAGGGATTCAAAAGTTAGGTGTCAACAACGTTCAAGGAGAAGCGAGCGCTAAGGAGAAACCATGATGGAGAAAGTTGTAATGGTTCCAGAAAACATGATAGCGAGTAAGGAGGAGCTATGAAGATTCATTTCCTTCTCTGCATTTACTCTATGGTGAGCAGATGTTAAGACTTTATTATTCCTACCTTAAGCCATTATTTCTTCTTCTCGCCTTCAGTTGTTCTTCCTATTTTCTCTCCTATAGATTTAAAGCTAGGACATTTACTTTTTTGTTATGGAATAAAATGTTGATCTCCTATATATGTAGGAATCAACCCCAGTGTGTTAAGTTTTTTTAGTGAGTAAGAAGAAAAGTTTTGAGAGAAAACTATTAACTTATATAGTTGTGTTTTATAGTTCTGTGTTATATAATGAATATCTAAATGGAATGAAATAGTTTTCTTTGGCTTCTATCCTATGTTAACTATTTAGAGAAGCCAAACAAGGGGGCCCACTTGGGAGGTGGATTAGATTGGGATAGAATAGATTTATTTTCAAGCATTAGTAGTATCTTAAGTAGAAGTAGTAAGTTCCTTCCTGTAGCATCACACTCTATGAATGTTCCTGTAGCATATGTGAAAACAATTTTAGTGGATGAGCCAAGTTGGAATATTTTTTATCTTTTCCATTGTATTTCTAGTATTCATAGAGTTAAGTGTTTTACCTTCCTGCAGTAGTAGTGTTAGTTCTTTTCCTTGCATTTTTACTTTCCTGCAGCATAAGCTTAGTGACTCATTAAGAGACCTAGTGCACATACTATGCCGACCATTTCAAGTATGCATCCCTAGGTTGATAAGATTAAATGCACCTCATGCTGGGGAAAATAGTCCTTAGTTTGAATATATTATTCCTAAGCAAGGCCTAGTGCATGCCTATGATACACCTATTGTGAGGTGGTTCATTTTTGTCACCGTTGCTGGGGATGGTGTCAAGTGAGGAGCATTTTTGAGTCATAGTTTTTAGTTTGAGTTCTTTTTATGAGTGTGAAAATCTTAATTGCATGCATCGAAGAGGAAGAGAATGAGATGAACATGGTAGATTTCTTCTGTGAGGATTATTTAATTTGAATGAAGAAGTTGAAGAAGAAGAAGTTGAGTTACCTTTTGAAGACGCAAGTCCTATTTTTTCCACAACATCATCATCAAGACCTGAACCCATAAATATATTTGGTCTCCAACCTTTCACTAAAGTATTGGCTAGTTTCCTTGATAAAAATACCTTGAATCCACCAATTGTTAATCATCTAGTACCCAATGTTCCTTTTTAGCAGCAACCTCAAAATCCATTACAACCAATCATGGCACAAACTACTTTTCCATTTCCACTTCCAAGTTTTGTAACCAATGCCAATATCAAGAACATACCTCCCACTACTCTTCCAAAGTTCCATGGCCTTGTAACCAAAGACGCTGATACTTTCTTATTTGAGTTTGACATACTTTTTCGTAGTTTTGACTACAACACTGATGCCCATAAGCTTAAATTATTTCTAGAAACATTGAAAGAATCAGCTCTACGATGGTTCATGGGCTTAGGAGCCAATGTAGCCACAACTTGGGATAAAATGCAAGCTCTATTCCTGGAGAAGTATAAAGAATATTACAAAGCATCTAGTACAAGAGGGGATGATATCTTCAAGATATCACAAAAGGAGGAGAAGACATTGGAAGACTATGTTTCATGTTTTCTATATACATTATAAAAGAATCCTTAGCACATGTTTTCTGAGACTCACAAAAGCTAGTCTTTTTGAGAGGTGTGAATGAAGACTGTTTGGAAGCATTAGACTTGATGGCTGATAGTGATGTATATCAAGCTTCTTGGGATGACCTCAAAAAGATCTGTCAGAACTATTCAAGGTCAACTATGAAGAAAGTTTGAGGATCATGTTCTACAGTCACTAAAGGGATTAGTCAAGGTATTTCAAAGCTTGAGATATCCAATCTATTGTCAAATTTCAAATAAGACATTATTGATGATGTCACCACATAGCTAGACACAATGATTGCAAAGAAGAAGCAAGCAAAAGTCAAATTACAACTAGCTGAGTACTATCGTCATTGTTGGAAGGAAAAGAAGGATTGCCAATGTAAATTGGTTGCAAGCATGGAGAACCAACATCTTCCAACTGAATACGTCAAGATAGATGGAGATGATGAGCAAGTATTCTTTGTTTCTCAATGCCATCCATGGGCCCAACATCAAGGTATGCCTCAGGACCCCTTGCAAAGTTCAAATTCATATGGTGGTCAATGGAAAAATTGTAATACCCAATGTCCTCCACAAAATCAATCCAATTGAAACAATGCTGGGCAAAGTAACCCACAACAATCCCAATGGCCTCAGAATTCCCAAAAATCGTATCCTAATTAATAAAATAACTAATGGCCATAGAACCAACAAAACTACTGGCAAAACCAACAAAACCAATGGCAACCACCCCAAGGGAATTGGCAATCTAGGAACCAATGGAAGGGATCTCAATAATGGCCTAACCAAAATATTGGTGCTCCACAATTACACCCTCTAGTTCAAGAGCCCGCTTTAATGCCACCACCTAAAAATCTTGGACCTCAAAAGCAAACACAGTTACCCACACAACCTTAGCCAAATCCGAATAGCCAACAACCACAATAGCCCATGTATAGTGCTAATACCCAGCAATATCTTGCTTATGCTTTAGGTGTTGCAAATATACATATGAGATTTGGAACGACTTTACTAGCACCTAAACCACAGCTTATAACTGAAATACCAAACTCTCTTACAACAACAGAACCTTTGGTTGTTGAACCTGTTGACTCAACTAATGTTACCTTCACAATGCTAGTTCAACTAGCATTAGGACCTCCTTTTCTAGAACAATTGATACAAAAGAAACTTGAACAAACCAAGGAATAGCCTATTGACATTGTTGATCAGTTGAAAAATATACATGTCCAAATACCACTATTTCAAGCTAGTAAGGATATTCCAATCTATGGAAAAGCTATCAGGAAAGCCTGCTTAAGGAAACCTGGAAGGAAGAAAAAGGACCCCACCACAGTCCATGTTGTGGGACAATTGGTTGATATCATGCTAGGGAAAGTGATTATACCAAAATATTTTGATCTAGGAAGTCCAGTAGTGAATGTCAATATAAATGGTCAGTTTGTTACAAATTCTTTAATAGATCTTGGAGCTGCTATCAATGTGATGACCAAGGATACTGTGAAGAAGTTGCAAATGGAAGGATTAAGGCCTACGCCAACCATTATGTAGCTTGCAGATAGTTCCACTATCACTCCTGATGGGATGATAGAGAATATTGTTGTGACCTTAGATTCTCTAGAGTATCCTACAGACTTTATGATTTTGTCCCCTAAAGTCAATCTATCTGGTTATCATGTCATCTTTGGTAGAACATGGTTAGCCATAGTTGATGCAAATATAAGCTGCAGATAAGGGAACATGACCATATCAAATGGCCAAGCAAGAAAGCAATTTGATTTATATCCTCCAGCCCAACCATTACCAAATTTGAGTACATCTGTTTGGCTAGATTTAGGAGATAAAGAAGAAGAGTTAAATTCTATAGTATAACTCATGATGTTGCATAGATAGTCTTTTCTAAAATTGCAAGAAGAAGATTTAGTACTCCAGAGTATCCTCACTAACACTTGTGTGGTAGAGAAAGATGTATCTGAAAGCTCTGTGTTAGAATTAATCACATATGAGGAATGTCATTAGAATTGTACTTTTCTCAAAGAACTTGAAATTCTTTGTTCACTCCTCCCTTGTGAATTAAAAGCAAGTTCAATCTCTCAAGTTGCTATGATAGGATCCACTACTTTTGTTGAAATGAGTAAAGGCCATAAACTGCATGTTAATACCAAATTAACATCCACACAGATAGAACAGTTAAAAGGATTACTTTATAGGCATGAGAAGGCTTTTGCATGGGACTATGGTGATATGAAAGGATTAAGCCCTACATTGTATACTCATAAAATATACATTAATGAAGGTTGTCTACCACTCTATCAACCCCAGAGAAGGATAAATCCAAGCCTTAGAGAAACAGTCAAAACTAAATTGCATAAATTGCTTGATGCTAGTTTCATTTATCCTATATTTGATA
Source organism: Cupressus sempervirens (assembly GCA_028749045.1). Taxonomy (NCBI): domain Eukaryota; kingdom Viridiplantae; phylum Streptophyta; class Pinopsida; order Cupressales; family Cupressaceae; genus Cupressus; species Cupressus sempervirens. The sequence goes on from CM053788.1 coordinate 196,166,296, forward strand.
GTAAATGGGTATCACCTTTGGTTATAGTGCCTAAGAAAGGAGGGAAATGGAGAATTTGTGTAGATTACAGAGAATTGAATAAGGCTACTAAAATGGATCATTTTACTTTACCCTTCATAGACCAAGTTCTGGATACACTAGCTAGAAAGAAGTATTTCTCCTTTCTAGATGGGTATAGTGGTTATAATCAAATAAGTATTGCTCCTAAAGATAAGATAAAACTACATTTACATGTCAATGGGGTACTTTTGCATATTCTATTTTACCATTTGGTCTATGTAATGCTCCTACAACATTTCAATGAGTAGTTATCCGTATCTTTGCTAATATATCACATGATTGTACAAAAATCTACATGGATGACTTCACAACATTTGGAGTTACTTTTAAAGAAGCAATGATGAATCTTGAAAAGGTTTTGGTGAGATGTCAAGAATATAATTTGGCACTGAACAGTAAAAAGTGTTTCATGCTCATGCAGGAGGGTGTGGTACTTGGTCATTTCATATCCGCTGCAAGAATACAAGTGGACCCAACTAAAATAGAGGTAATTCAAACATTGCCCATAGCTAAAAAATCAAAAGATGTAAGATCCTTTCTAGGACATGCTAGATATTATAGGCATTTTATAAAAGATTTCAGTAAAATAGCTAGTCCTTTGTATAAGTTACTTACAAAAGAACCTAAATTTAGTTGGACATCTGAATGTGATGAAGCCTTCCTACAACTTAAGAAACTTTTGACCATAACCCCAATTTTACAAGGCCCTGATTGGAATTTACCTTTTCACATATATACAGATGCCTCTGATTATGCCATAGGTGTAGTCCTAGCACAAAAATCCCAAAATCTTGAAAATGCCATCTATTATATTAGTAAGAGTCTTCATGGCCTAGAGTTGAACTACACCGTGACTGAAAAAGAATTGCTAGCAGTAGTTTATGCCCTAAACAAATTTTGGCATTACATAACTAGTTATTCCATCTATGTCCATACTAATCATGTAGCAATCAAATATCTCATGAGAAAACCTTCTATAACAGGTAGGTTAGCAAGATGGTTACTATTGTTACAAGAATTTGACATAACCATAGTTGATAAGCTTGGGAAAGCCAATGTTGTAGCTAATTATTTATCAAGAATCCATCACGATGATATTGACACTACTCTGGTAGATGATGCATTTCCAAATGAGAATTTGTTTCATATTTCTGTTCAAATTCCATGGTATGTAGATATTGCTAATGATATTGCAGCCAATAAGATACTAGCACATTTTTCTTATAAGGAAAGAAAGTTGCTTGTAGAGAAAAGCTTTTGTTTCTCTTGGGTAGATAATCTTTTGTTCTATACTGGACTTGATCAAGTTATGAGAAGACGTGTGAGAGAAGATGAGATATATGACATTCTACATGCATGTCATAATGAACCATGCGAAGGACATTTTGTAGCCAAAAGGATAGCTTTCAAAATCCTAACAACTAGTTATTGTTGGCCTACACTTCATAAGGATGCAGTCAACTATACAAGGAAGTGTGACCAATGTCAAAGGATGGGTCGACCAACAAGAACATATGAAATGCTTCTTAATCCTCAAATGGCATTCACACCATTTGACAAATGGGGAATGGACTTCATTGGTCCAATTAATCCTCCATCCAATGGGAAGTCCTATATTCTGGTATGCACTAACTACCTAACAAAATGGGTTGAAGGTAAGGCTATGAAGCATGCCCATGATGAAAAAGTTGCTGAATTATTTTATGAAAAGATTTTTACTCACTATCATGTTCCCAAAGAGCTAGTTACTGACCAAGGTGCACAATTTACTTCCAAACTGATCTCAGAATTGATGAAATAGTATAACATCAAGCACCGAAAATCTAGTCCTTATCATCCACAAACTAATGGAAAAGCAGAGGTTACAAACCATGATCTAGAAAATATTCTAACAAAAATAATCCATTTGAATCATCAAGATTGGACCAGTAGATTACAAGAAGTTGTTTGGGCTTCTAGAACAACCTAGAAGACTACTATAGGATTCACACCATTTGAGCTCCTATATGGAAACGTGGAAATTCTTCCAATTGAATTTGAACATAAAACTCTAAGCATAGCCTTGGCATTGGATATTGACCTTCCTATAGCACAAAGAGAATGCCTTTTGCATCTTAACTCTTTGGATGAGATGCATAAAGCCACTTTGGAACATACTAAACTAGTACAAAAACAAAGGAAACAATAGCATGATTCTCATATTATTAGTAAACAATTTGAAGTTGGTGATTGGGAATTATTATATGACTCTTGCTTCAAGGATATACTAGGGAAGCTGTAGACATGATGGTTAGGACCATATGAAATCAATCATGTCTTTGAGAATGTAGCTATGCAACTAACCACAATTGGTCAAGTGCCTTCCAAATTGTTAGTCAATGGTCACCGACTCAAGTTATATAAAAGCCCACAAACAAAATCCAATTTCCTATAGTAGTTCCAATAGCCAAATTCATCTACGACTCAAGCAACTCTTCCTATAGCTGAAGGTGTCAACTTTTCGACTGTTGCTCTGCAACATTAGTTTTTAGTTTGCATGCTCATAATAATAACTTTATATTCACATAAAGTTCACTTTCTATTTTTTCTTTCCATCTCATATATTTATCTTCCACCCATCCACCTCATCTCATTTCTTAATCTTCCATCCACCCACTTTCCACATCATCAAATTTTCCATATTTTCAATAAAATCTACAAATGCTGACAGATGTTGCCACTGACATTATTTACACCACCTTTTTGGTACATGCAACAATCAACTGGACAGGTATAACTTATTCAAATTATCTTTCATTTATAAGTCCATAGATTTTGTCAATTATATTTAATACTGCATGAAATATATAATGGCAACGTATGCTAGTCCCTCACTCATACTGATCTAACAAGTGAGGACACTTTTCTAAAATTAGCAGGAGGTAGGGGAAGGTCATACTATCTAATGACATGTCTAATTATCCATGATGATTTTCTAAATCTTCACATTACCCCTTATTAATGAAAATTTGTTGCCATAAGTAGGCAAAGTAAGGCATTGTACTCCCTATTTTTGAATAATTTTTTGTGTCCAACTATGATGTGACCTATTTTTAAAATTTTCATCATTTGAACCCTATTTCTAGATGATTTCCATACAAACTTATGATTTACCTTCATTCAAATCTTAATTATTATACATAACAATTTGTTATGGCAATTAATTGCTTCCTCAAGTAAAGCAATGTGATGAGTTTGAGGAATAATGCTGAAGCTTGAATTTAGAAAAAGGGGAGAAAACAAAGTAGTAGAGGAAGTGCTAAGAAATGGGTGGGAATTTGCAAAGGAGAGAGCCAATAGAGCACACTATGTTGCTCTCTTATGTAGAAGCTGTGAGAAGATTCAATGCTTGTGGATGGCTAGGTTATTGTTTAAGTTTAATAACATATGATGAAGAGGAAGCTGTAGAATTTACTAGGACATATGACAAGGGAAAAGCTTCTATTTGGGGCTTGACAGTAGTTACAACAGAGGAGCACATCGTAGAAGTAATAGGGTTACCTACGGTTGGAGAGCACTACTTGAGCATTCATGACGCTAGGTCAGCGAGGGCCCAATTTACTAGACCACATGACCCTTAATTGGATGTCATGAAACAAGGATGTAAGAGGTTGTCATTGCCACCACCATACCCTGAATTAGTGATGCACATTATTAGGTATTTTACTTGTGAAGGGAGATTTTCTCACTTACATGCACATCATTTCAAGCTACTTAGCTATGTAAGGCATAATATTGCTGTGAATATTCCAAATTTCTTGGATAATATGCTTTACATTAGTGCAGAGGAGACTCAGAAAGGGAAAGAGAATTATGTTACTCACCATGCTTTAATTAAGTTGTTAATAGAGAGGTCTCTTAGAGATGTGTCCCCTTTAACATGAGACAAGTTTGTGCAACTTAAAACCCTGCAATCCCAAGTTGGCCCTAGCAAACAACATAGTGAGGAAAAGATAGCTCCTAGTAGTGAGCCTACAGAAAAAAACATTGAAGGAGCTCAAACTGAAAAGACTCAAGGAAATGAACAAGACATTGTCCCTATTCAAGAAAATGTGCCTCCACCTGTACAAGAAATCCCTAAACCTGCTACCAATAAAGTTAAGAGGAAACAAAAATTACCAGAAGAAACTTCTATTAAAAAAGAACCAAGTCCTATAATTGTAAAACAAAAGAGAACAAAGAAGGGTCCTACAATAATTGATCCTATAATAGTGGCACCGAAGCAAAAAAGTAGGAAAAAGGTTGTAACATAGGAAGAGACCGTTGTATGGAGAAGCCCTAGAATGAGAGGGTAGGTTTCTAAGGATCCTATATTGTCTAAAACATCCACTAGGGAATCTCCTATGCAAATTGTTTTTGATCATTCTCCCCCTCATCCTAAGATTAAAAATACTCCTGATAATCTTACTATAGAGTGTGGAAAAGAGAATAAAGAAAGCATAGATGATATCCTAGCAGATTTACCAGACACTTCCAACCATAGGGATGAAATAGTTCCTAAGTATGTTGATCTTAATACTATCTTAGTTATGCATAGATCAACATGGATCAATAGTTTGGTAGAGCATCTATGAAAGGAAAAAAGAAGGATGATTAGGGATCATGAAGGAGAAGACAATAGTGCTATCACCCTGCAAAAGGTCCTTTTTCAACTTTATGGACAATATTTGTTTGCTGAACCATTGTGGAAAGAAGAAAAGAAGAAGATACATAAGATTATAGTATCACAAAATGAGGAAACTGTAGAATTGGAAAAATAGCTAGAAAGCCAAAAATAGCACATGGACCATGCCCTTAAGCTAGTTGACCAATCCCTTGCTTGTAGGCCACCACCTAGATTCTATGCTCTCTACTTGAAAGAGCAATTTCTTTTCTTTCAGTTAATGTTAACTCTCAAGAATGTGAATGTAGAGTTTAAGTCAACATAGAAATTTTATGGGTTGTATCAAATTTTACCACCATGGTAGTAGAACTTATTGTGTGAATTAGATGTTCATGACTTTTTTATTCCTGCAGAGACTGAGTGGAATCCTTTGCTTTACATAGGAGATGTAAATTTAAAAGCTCTCATGTCATGGATTTCCAATGAAGTGAATTATGATAGGTAGTTAAATGACTATAAAGATGAGGAGAGACCAGAACCTTTACCTTTGAGAGTAGAAAGTAGTAAGCTAGAGGAGATTCTCTACAATTGGTTTACGTTGACCTATGGAAACAAGAATCCAATAGTAAGGGAGAAGATATTTGCTACTAGAACTAAGGTTTACGTTGAATATGAAAATTTTCCCTACTTTTCATTTTAGAGAGCCATGACCAGTGTAAGGAGCAGGTGGGTGAGACTGCTTGAATCTCTTAAGAAATTAGAACCACATAGCCCTATTAACTTGGAAGCTACACTACACAGAGTTCCAAAATATTTAGAACTAGGAAAGAAACCAAGACCGGAGTTGTGGTGTCCTTTAACAATGCAACCTCCAATGTTCCTATGGCCCTTGTATGATATCAATGTTGATAGACTTGATAAGTTGTAGGAAGATCACCGGAGAGAAGTGTGGGAGAGAACTAGAGGATTTTACTACACTTTTAAGAGCAATAGAAAGGGGAGGATAGAAATTGGAGAGTTCAAGTCTCTATCAAGGAAGCGCAATGCTTGAGGACAAGCATTAGTTTGGCAGGGGGTAGATGATGAGACTAAAATTTGCCTTTATTTTTTGGTGTTTAAGATACTTTGTTGATACTATATTTGTCTTTGTTAAAATACTTATGGACCTATGTTTACCAAACTTTTGATGAACCTATGGGGTAGAAACTATGTCATCTTTTGCTCATATTAAATATAGTATGTAGTATTTCATATAGTTATCAAAATGTATGTTCTTATATTTGAATTTAATTTGATAAATGTTTATTTGCAAACATGATTTGTGTCATAACTAACCTATTAATGAAGACTAAAAGATGATTGGAGGGATTCAAAATTTAGGCGTCAAAAAAATTTAAGGAAAAGTGAGTGCTAAGGAGCAGCCATGATAGAGAAAGTTGTAATGGTTCCAGAAAACATGACATCAAGTAAGGAGGAGCTATGAAGATTCATTGCCTTCTTTGCATTTACTCTGTGGTGAGCGGATGTTAAGACTTTATTATTCTTGCCTTAAGCCATTATTTCTTCTTCTCGCCTTCAATTTTTGTTCCTATTTTCTCTCCTACAAATTTAAAGCTAGGACATTTACTTTTCTATTATGGAATAAAGTGTTGATCTCCTATATATGTAAGAATCGACCCCAATGTGTTAAGTTTTTTTAGCGAGTAAGAAAAAAAATTATGAGAGTAGACTGTTAACTTTTATAGTTGTGTTTTATAGTTTTGTGTTATGTAATGAATATATAAATGGAATGAAATAGTTTTCTTTAGCTTCTATCCTATGTTAATAGTTTAGAGAAGCCAACCAAGGGGGCCCACTTGGGAGGTGGATTATATTAGGATAGAATAGATTTATTTTCAAGCATTAGTAGTATCTCAAATAGAAGTAGTAAGTTCCTTCCTGTAGCATCGCACTTTATGAATGTTCCTATAGCATATGTGAGAAAAACCTTAGTGGATGAGCCAAGTTGGAGTATCTATTATCTTTTCCATTGTATTTACAATATTCATAGAGTTAATTGTTTTACCTTCTTGCAGTAGTAGTGTAAGTTCTTTTCCTTGCATTTTTACTTTCCTATAGCATAAGATTAGTGACTCATTAAGAGACTTAGTGCACATACTATGCTGACCATTTCAAGTATACATCCCTAGGTCGATAAGATTAAATGCACCTCATGGTGGGGAAAATAGTCCTTAGTTTGAATATATTATTCCTAAGCAAGGCCTAGTGCATGATTATGATACACCTATTGTGAGGTAGTTTAGTCATCAAACAAGGAAAGAAGCAATGGAAATTCCTATACTTGGGACTAAAACACTAGGTACAGTTGTCACTACTATCAAGAGTATGGACACATCCCTAAAAATTGCATAAGAACACATTTTAGTGGAAGCTACAATAGATAGTTGAGCCAAACTACATGCTTTAGTTATTTGAAGACTGGTCAAATCAGCAAGCATTATTGAACAAGGACAAAGGCACCTGACTCTAAGTTTAACAAGGGAAAAGGTAAGGTAGATGTTAAGCATGTTAGAGGAGAGATGAATAAAACATGGAAGAGGAAAGATGGAAGTAGCACATCCAATGGAGGGATCACTACACCTAAAAGGTCAAGTGGTCACACTTCATCCAACTAAGTAGAAGAAGGTGTGTGGGACTAATATTTAATGTTTTTTCATACATCAGTTCCTAGAGTAAATCAACACCGAAAAGGAAAAATTAACATGAATGAAGATGCAAGGATAAATCTTTAAAAATTTCATATTGTTGCTAAGTAAGGAAAGTTTCCTTTAGATGCTAAATTGTCTACCAAAGTCAATAAAAGCCAAGTTAGTAGTGGATGCCGAGTGAAGGGAAATTTTTATTGAAGCCAAGTAGGGAAAACTATAGTGAATGTTGAGTTATTGGAAAATCAATGGAAGTTGAGTAAAATAGAAATGCATAGAAGTTGAATGGACAGCTATATAAGCACTAAGCATTTAATACTATGTACTAAAGGGTATTTAAAAAAAAATTCAACCATTTTTCATCATCACAAACATGTAGCAAGAGCAAAAAGAGCACATAAACAATTTCCAAGTAGAGATTTAAGCTTCTATGAAGATTCTAGCTAAGATTCAACATCGTTTCATCGATTCAAGGTATTTACACTAGTGTCGAGCTATGTAGTTAAGGAATTTCTACTTGTTGAAATCCTAGTTTTCAAATATGGCATCTAGCTCTAGGAAACCCCAAGACAAGGAATCGTTTGAGGTCTAGTTGGTTAGTAATGAAGTGAAACAACTAGACTTTAGACCAATTCTCGAAGTTGCTTATAAAAATGACCCTACTAGAGCTTTATTCATAATTCCACCTAAAGATGTGATGGTACAAGATGTAAGAAGATGCTACAATTTTAAGATAGGTACTATTGGTGATATGGAAATTAGGGAAGCATATGATAAACTTTGTGAGGATGGGGTATTAAAGGAAGAGTTTCAAATTGTCGAAAGGAAGGGTTTAACCCATGCCCTAGATTTCCTTACTATTTTCAAGACTGAATGGATCATACTTGTTCTAAGTAGAATTCATGATGGTTGCTTATGGTTAGAAGGAGGACCAGTAAAGATAACCAAGAGAATCATTAATAGAGTCATAGGGTATCAAACCCTAGATCGGCCTAAAACATTAAGAAGTGATTCTAAAGAAGCCATAGAGAAGAACACTGGGGCAAAGTGGAACAAGAGAGGGATGCCAATTGATACAATTAAAGATCCTCTTGTAGAATTTTTTGTTAGGATAATATCTCATAATTTCTATGAATCAAGTTGACTGAATAGTATACCTTGTATTGCAGTTGATGTTGGATAAAAAATTGTTAAGAAGGATCATACATATGATCTAGGCAAACTACAATTACAATAGATTATGGAGAATTTGGGAGCAATAACGAGGTCCAAGGGTTCCTAATGCAAATTTGGAGCAATTTTGATATGTTTATTTTTCTATGTTCATAATGAATTCCCCTCTTTTGAAAAGGTAAGCTGGAAAACAAATAGGTCAATAGCAATACAAGTTAATGAATACATAAAGAATATGGGGGAAATTTTTGAAACTATAATGATCAGATACTTTGAAGACTTTAAGAAGTCAATGAAATAGAGGCTCATAATACCTATCTCTCTTGTTGAGAAGCACATCAATGACATTTGTTTCTTAGTGGACATTGACTTTACATATATCCAAGTAGTAGTACCAAGGGTGAGATGGTTGAGGCCACTTGGATATGAAATCAACATTGATGAGGCATCTACAATAATCACAACATTTCTTGTAGAGGAAGTAGATAAAAGTGCTCAACCCTTTGGCATTTATGATGTTGTCAGAACCAAGGTGGACATGAAATTGAAAACTACTTCTACCCTAAAGAAAAAGGATAGATTAGTGAAAAATCTTAAGGCTAGATTTGGAGAAGGGACAACAAAAGATGAAGAAGAATAAGAAGAGGGTCAAGAGCCACTTGCATTAACCCAAGGCATGGGAGAAGATGCAGAAGAGGTAGAAGGTGTCAAGGAGGAAGAGCAAGCCAAGGAATCACCTACCAAGCCTAAGCCAAAGAAGAGAAAAGCTTAGAAACAACCTACAACTCAACCCAAAGGAAAGAAGATAGCTAAGCCAAGCCCAACAAAGCCTACTACAAGGGAAATACAAGAGCTACAACAAAGGAGGCTATGGAGTAGGAAAAGAAGAAGGCTATTGAAAAGGAAGGTCCAACCAAGAAGAAGCTAAGAAGAAAGTATGTTGCACCTCTTGAATCAGATGAGGAAAGAACTAAATTTGATGACATTGGCCAATTTAGAGTGGTAAGTCACACCACCAAATCTAACTTAGAAAAAATATGTGATAACATTAGACACAATGTAGACTTATCTGGCTTAAATGACATTAAGTTTAATAAATTGACTAGATAAGAACATAACATAGTTGAAGAGTCAATCTACACTATGATGACCATGTTCAAGAACACTCCACTTGAACTGGACAATTCAATGCTTAAGGAGTTATATTCTATTATAGAAATAAATGGCATTATTTCCTCAATAAGGAAAAATAAATAAGAGAGTCAACATTGGCTTGAGTAATGCCTAAACTCACTAAAGGGAAAATTAGCAAGGCAAATAAGAAGCATGGGAGCAAATTTGCACCCAAGTATAGAGCATTTATTATTCTATAGAATAAAATTGAAGATGTTGTGAAGAAGTCCACTCAAATGTGGAAGTTAATCTATGGCCTCACAACTGTGAAAGAAGGAGAGGCAAATCCCTTTGAAGGGAGAAACAATGAAGAAGAAGAGGACAATGATAAGGAAGAAGAAGGTGAAAAAGAAAAGGAAGATGATACATTGGAGAAGGAAACACAAAAAGATGATATGGCAACTACTGAATAGTAGCAAATAGAACATAGTGCGCAAGACACACAATTGCCACCACCAAGTCCTCCACATGTAACTCCCACACCTACTAATACAGTAATTATACAAGATGTTCCTGACATTTCTAGTCATAACATAAATCCATTGACTATTGAGGACCTTAAAAATATCCTTCACTACACTACACTAAAAGAACAATTGTGTACAAACCCAATCTTGGTGAGTGTGGAAGAATTACAAAAGGTTGTAGCTAAAATTACAAGGGATAAGGTGAATCCACAAGAACCACCTTCTCAAATCCCAATAGCTACAAGTGGACAAACCCAAGAGAAAGCTACACAAGATATATCAACTAAGGTTGACTCCACAGTACTAGTCACTACAACTACCGAGGAGCAAGTGAAGGATCATATAGGACAAAGGGATACCTCTATTTCTACTACACAAGAACAAGTTGCACCTCCATAGATCATAGTAATTGACAAGGAAAGATATGAAGAGGACAAGGAAATTCCTAAGGAGAAGGAGCAAGAGGCAATAAAAACATTGATAAATTTTCCTACAATAGGGACTCCAACTGGAACATCTCAATAGCCGAGCACTGAAGCAATACCACTCCAAATTTGAGCACTAGGCTCTAGCTCTACAAGGGTTGCAAGGGTACTTCACTATGGAGGCCCTACTCTAGAAGAAGATATAGTCATTCCTAAGTATAACTATGCAACCATGAACATAGATCAAATAAATGAAGTGCAAGAGGCACTAGAAAAGAAAAAGAAATAGGAGATACTTAGAAATGAGTATAAAAAGAGACAAGCTTTGATTGAGATAAAAGACATCTTTCTAGATACATTTAGCTTGCAAGTACTTGATGAAACCAAGCTAATCATGGAGCAACTATCTAGTATAGTGGACCAGGTATAGAATGAAGACCTTGATACTAACACCAAATTGTTAGAATGGTTAGAAAAGAAGTTGCAAATGAAGGTGAATCAAAGAATATCAAGTGAAATAGCACTATCATAGGTGGAGCTAGAAAAAAAAATTGAAAAGGTAAAGGTAGTATTTGAGAACATATTCTCATTGTACTCAAAATTGTGTGACCCATCAATTTTCACACAAGAAACCAGTTAGCAAATAATGAGCTTGGAGAGGAATTTAAAAATATCAAGCATGCAGCTACCCAAAGATCCAGCTTAGAGTGAGAAGAATTTTCAAACTAGACTTCACACTTAGAAGGAATTAGTTGTGTTAATAGTAGATGAGTCAAATACAAAGGCCAAATTGATACAAATTCAATCTACCATAACCCCACACATGGAAGTTTTGCAAAAAGAACTGGCCTATGTTGAGAATGTTTTGAAGAAAGACCCCAATATTTCTGCATTGGAAGGCCTAGTTCACCTTGCAGTAAAGACAACCATCTAACTTAAATCACTAGAAATTGTACTTGAAAATTTGGATACTACTCTTAGGATAGTTATGGAGGTAAATAAATCCTTTTTGGCTAATTATTCAGTTAATGTATAGAACACTTTGACATAAGTGTCAAAAAGGGAAATATAAAACTAAGTGGAGATAAGGAGATAAATTTTGAGGGGGAGAAATAGAAAGCCAAAAGGAAATCATAACTATAAGGGAAGATGTGTGAAAGGGGGAGTTAGAACAAAGAAAATTAGAGAAAGAATGATAAGGCAAGGCATATCAGAACCAGCATGAGACAAATCTAGCATGAGAAGTTTTGGTACATCAACTTAGGGGGAGTTATAAATTTTGAGGTATAAAGTCCTTCACAAAGTTTTCAAAAATTTTGAATTTTTGTACATATGTATTATACTAAAAGAGATTAGATTCAACATGTATAGTTAAGTGTTTTTGACACTCATGTCAAAGGGGGAGGTTGTTGTCTTAGATTGGTTTTGACAATTGAGAGTCAACACACTTAAGAAATTTTCTTAGTGATGCTGACTATAATATAAATTTCAAGTTATAGTATGTGTTGAGCTAGAAATTCAACAAGTGTCGATTCATTTAGGTGCTGAGTAAGTTTCAACTGCTAAGTGGCTAATAGATGTCGAGCCAGTATATGTGCTAGGTAAGCTATAGGTGTTGAGCAAGATAGAATTTCTATAGGTGTCAAGCAAGAGAAAATTTATATAGGAGCTAAGAAAGACATAATTTCTATATGTGTCGAGCAATAGTAATCAGTAAGTGTCAAGTAACACAGAATTAACATGAGAGTTTGTGCCCTCACAAACTAATATGTAAACCATTTTTGATCTAACACATGATGAATCTCAAAGGATTAAAAGAAAATATTGAATCTATTTGATTCTATATGCAATCAACATGCAACCAATTAGAAAAATGGAAAGATTTGAGTGGGAAAGATGGATGAATCTCAATTGTAGATTCATACCTAACCCTAAGTATTGAAACCTTTTTAAGGAAGTCAAAACCCCATAATTCAAGAATGTAAGAGAGAGTATACAAGAAGAGAGTGCACACAAGGAGTGAATACTAGTGAAGTTTGAAGGTAGTGAAAGGGGTGAAAAGACTTAGAAGAAGGACAACATTGTAGTATCAGTTAGCATTAGAAAAGAGTATCAACACTTTTTACAGAATCATATCAGATCAAAGAGGATTAGATTAGAATGGACTAAACATCAATATGAAATCAGCAATTGAAGATTATAAGTTATCAGGTCAACACATTCTACTATACTTTCTAGCCATTGTATTAGCAGAATGAAAATCCTATGAAGATAGGTTCATTTAACAACCATTTTGTAAATCCTTTAACATGGTTACATTCCAAGTGAATTTTTTGTAAATCCTTTAGATAGGTACACCATTAATAGGGTGTTGAAGCCTTTAATAGGGTAGGCTTCTCATAGGGCAAATCATTGTTGATGGTCAAAATTTGTAACCTTGACAAGTTATATATTGCTGTTGTGATAACTTGTGGGTGTCATCCCCACCCCAGTTTTACCTTCTCATTTTGAAGGTTTTCTGGGTGATCAAATATTGTGTTGTCTATTTTCATGCATGCCTATACTTTCATGATAATTAGAGATGTTTCATGCATGTATTGATTTTAGTTAAAAGTTTTATAGCTTAAAGTTTGGTACTTCTAATTCACCCCCCTTTTCAGAAGTATTCTTTCCACTTGTGAATTTCAACACTTAGTGCATCTACAAGTATGTTCTTCACATCTTCAACCACTTAGTTTTCTCTACTTTTCTCTTCTCTTAGCTTCTATTGCTTAGCTTTATTCTATAATAGTTCACCTAAGATGTTCATTTGATCAGGCTTCAAGAGTAGAGATATCTCAATTCGATACAACTATGTCCTCATCAAGATTAATATCTTCTTCTTTACCTTTGTCTTTGCTTGAAACTTTAGTACTCATTTGAGGCTTGATCTTAATTGTCTTTGTACTTACTATTTACATACTTGGAATAGTATCAGTAGTAGGAATATAAGGGCAAGCAATAAAAGTAGATATTCCACTGATAGTAGAAATATCTAGTTTCTGTGTAGCCAAATCAGGTGATGGAGGAAGCACAAGCTACTTGGTAGATGAAGTGCTGATCACTCCAGTCAATATGGTACTCAACTAAAAAAGTATAGAGATTGGTTCAATGCATGTTGTTACAATGGTTTCCACAACCAACTTGGTAGAAGCTTTCTCTGAGCTTGATGACATTAAAGCTTTTCTCAGAGAATGAAGAAATGAGGCCATAACTATTATTGCAATCAACTCTAGGTTAGTTTCCTCAATACTCTAAATCCTAGGGAGATTCTCCTTGGTATCTTCCTATTCTTGGTCCTTATCATCTAGGTTTACATCATCTATTTCTTCATCATTATTGTCATTTTCTTCCTTGTCATCTTCATCATCTATGTCACTAACATGAACAAAAAAATCACTTTGTTCATGAAGTTTCTAGATATTCTTCTGTGTAGTTGTAGCTATCTTTGCCACATGTTCAATATCATTAACTACTATCATGCATGTGTTGAATTTCAAAGTGAGTTTCTCCTCATTTTTATTCATGGATTCTTTTACCTCTTTATCACTAATACTTAGCATGAGCTACCTACAAGTCTGTTCAAATATATCTTTTATAGTTTTCCTACAATTTTCCCATCTAGGCTTGATTCTTTCCACAAACTCATTGGGAATTTTTTGTGCAAGTTGATCAAGTGAGTATTTCCATTTACCTAGTTTAGATATTATCATGTCTTCAACTCTATTCTTCTCATCTGCATTCTCATTTTCATATCTGATGGATTTAAAGTTTTCCATGCTAGCTCCTGCATCAATTTCCTTAAATTTTTCCTAAAATGTAGGTCGAATCCTTTTGAAGATAATTTCCTCAGTATCTTCCCCACCTAATTTCATTTTCTTTCTTGATCTAGATAAACTCCTTGTGAATACTGCATTAGATGACTTGGTAGGTCTAGTTATGATAACCTTACCTTTCTTCCTAATTGGCTCTTCTTCTTCAAATTTTGTTTCCTCTACCTCATCTTCTTCCAAATCATCTCCTTTTCCTTCTATCAATAGGAGAGTAGAACTTTCTTGCTTCAGTTTCACTATCCTCTTCTTTCCTTTATTGACTACTTGAGGAAGCTTAATTTCAAGTTCTAGTCTATCTTTTGCTTCATCAAAAGTACCAAAATATATGGCCTTGGGATTCACAGGTTCATTCAATAGTTCCTCAATGATATCTTTAGTGTCATTAATATTAACCTCATAGCTTAGAGGCTTAACCCACACTACTCTAGGTTTGACTGCTTGAATGTACACTTTGTCATAGTCTACCATGAAATGAGCATCATCCTTGTAATCTTCTACAAGTTTTTAAGGGATTCTCAATCTACTATTCATATTTTATTTGAATGAATCAAATTAATTGTCCATGATATTGACAAATTTCTCACCCATCTCTGCTATATATTCATTGATCTGATATAGTATGGGTACATCTTTTCTCCATATGACTGAACCTTTTGAAGGGAAAAACTTTTGCACAAAGAAAAATAAACAAGTCAAGAATGAATCAAAATTACATGGGTTATTATTTGAAGTCTTGATGCTCTCTATGTTCTTGTTGAATTGATTTAGCATTAGCTTGGAAAGGTTGAAGGACATGTTATTCTTCACCACCTTGATAGCCAAATCAACTTCCTCACATGACACATTGTTGAGATGACTAGAGCTATAGATCTTATAAGCTATTACATGAATTCCAAATTTCAGCTCCATGTTAGTCACATTGCTAATCTTCATGCCTCTTCTATCCCACTTGGAAAGAGTTTTTCTTTCTAGTTCTACCTAACTTACTGTTTTGGTAGTCTTTTCTTTGTTCAACATTTAGAGTTATATTATTTGATGAATCATTTTCTTTGTTATTTGAATAGATTGTTCCAACCATAGCTTCCTATTGTATACACACCTAAGGATAAATCTTACACATTTTATCTAGAAGTCTCAGGACATATATCGAATGTGTATTAAACCCTTGGTCTCCAAATGTTGATTCTTGGGTTTTAATGCACCATTCACACATAACTTTTCTAGAGTCTCATTTATCTCTAGGGTTCCAATATCTTGTATCAAACAACAAAAATGTGAACAAATATCATTAACAAGTAATAGCTTTGGTGGAATCTATGATTGAGCTCCGGTTCGGTCAAGTGCTTTTGCAATTGCTGGATTTATCTTGAAGTTTGGTGCCTTCCAATCTACTCCTCAAACCAACATCTTAGATTCTTTCTTAGTTTTTCTGTTAGAAGACATTGTGCTCAATAGGGTTTATGAAAACACAAAAACCTTCAAAAATAAACACATAGATAACTTAGAAGCATTGAAAACACTCTTTGCAAATAGCTCTTTGAAAATTCACGGTGATAAATGAATTCGATTTCCTTCCTTTTAACAAAATTTTCACTTTTTAATCACTGCAAATGTTTGGTACAATTTCTCATTCAATGAAAAATTTTCTTCCACTCGATTTGACCTTAGTTCTTGGCAGATTCATTCATAACTTGATGTCCACATAATGTTTTAGTGTAACCCAACCTTGCTTGGCAAGGTCTTGCAACTCAACCTAGCTCAGTAAGGTCTAAATTTTCATTAGACACTCAGTGATCCCTTTGCATCTTGAATGCTAATATGGATCTTTCCTTCTAGCTAGCTAGAAATGATGTAAGATGTCTACTTTAGAGTCTTAATTTCATTCATCCCTATGGGAAATCAAGTAGAAATGCTTGAGTCACTTGATTCTTGAGTGACATGTGTTTCATGGCTTGGACTTGCATTCTTAGAAGATGTTGGAATCCATTACTGCCTCATTTTCTTTTTGATGTTGTCATCTTTTTCTTTCTTTTCATCTTCTATCCTTCTAGTGTTCATACCTTTCTTAGCAAGATGTCCAAGTTTTGTTTAAAATAAAACATCATCTAGTGGTGTCCCTTTTTCTCATGTGATGTTTCACACAATTTTCTCCAATGTGTCCAAATTCTCTATAGTAGTGGCATCTACACCATGTGTTGTAATCCCAACCAAATATATCTTTCACAATGTGTTCTTCTGGGTTCAATATCTTGGTTTTTCATTCAGAAGATTTGTGCCTATGCTTCTTGCATTTGTGACATTTACCTTCAAATTTGGGTTTCTCTTTACATTCATTAGCTCTATGACCATGCTTATTGCAATTGTAACACTTTCCATTAAATTTTGCTTTACCATTACTTCAACATTTGTTTGATGTGTGACATGACTTATCACAATGCTTTCAAGTAGGCCTTTGATTCTTTTTAGCTCCTTTCTTGGATGATTCACCTTCTTTTGTGTATCCTATTCCTACTTTTTCTTTCTATCTGTATTGACTTTTGTCATTCAAATAATTCATGTATACTTGAGATTTCATCATCCTCATTGGTTTTCTTTTTAGAGTTTAGATCATTTTGCAATTTTTCATTCTCTAATCTTAGATTCATGATTTCTTCATTTTCATTAGTAAGATGATCAATTAAGTCTTCTCGTTGAAGGGGTAGATGTTTAATTTCATTGTTCTTTCCTTCTATATCTTCTTTAGCTTTGTTTTTTTCTTCCATGACTTTACACAATCTTACTGACTAGATTTATTGCTCTCTTTTCAATTTTCTAACTACTTCTTGAAGATTGAAATTCTTTTCTAATAGGTCTATGATTGCCTCATTTGCTTCATCTAAATTTCTTTCTAGATAGATATCTTCAATTCTTTCTTTAGTGTAGAGTTTGTTGTTCATTTGTACTACAAGATCTTTTCTTATTTTTAAGGATTGAGAGAGTTGCTACTTTTCTTTCTTAAGTTTCCAAATAGCCAATTCCAAATCCAACTTTTCATTCTCAATAGCCTTAGCTAGCCTAAATACCTCCACTACCTCTAATATTTTCTCAAGCTGTTAAATTTCTTGTCTAAGAACCACAAAGTTCTAACACCAATTGTTGGAAATATAGGATAGGCTAGGTTACTGAGAGGGGAAAGGTGAATCAAGAAACAAATAAAAATTATTCTTATTTCACTAATTAATCCTTCATATATATATATTATTATCTAATTGCATGCATGAAAAATTGGAAGCATTAGAACATTCATAACATTTTGACACAAGATATGGTGACCCAAAAATCATCCAAATAGAAAGTAAAATTGGGGTGGGGATGATACCCATGAGCTTTAGTATTGCATCACAAAGTTGGTTAGTTAAGGCTTACAATTGATCACTTCTAATGATCTTCCCTATTAGGAGAAATAAGGACTACTAGGTCCACCTTGCTAAAGGATTTACAAAACATACAATTAAGTATGCACTCGGTAAAGAGATTTGCAAAAGACTATTAAGTCTACCTTGTGAAAGGATTTAACTATTCCACTTGATAGGATGAACCAATGGCTGATCTCTGATCTGCAATTCTGGTTCACTGAGATTCCTTTAGAGTGTAATGATCACCTTGTTGTGATAGATAAATCTTTTATACTCCCTACACTACTTGTAGCCTTCTTAATTTGTACTTTTGCTCTTATTTTATCTTATACATTTCATACATATTTTTTGTGAATGTGATACAATACATTACATATATACCAATCCACATTATTATTTATCAAAGTTAGCTACAATACAAGTTTCACCAAAATCCACAAAGCCAACTCAACTACTGGTACTTGGGTTCTAAAGACAAACTCGGTGAGGTTTTGATACTCAGCAACCATTGTCAACACTCAACATCATCATGCTCTCGATAGATGTAAAATCTTGGTTCATACTAATCACTTTCAAGTAGTTTGAACTTGGTCAACATTGGTGACTTGGTGAACACTGTGAAACTCAACATATAAATCAAATCACTTGGTTGATGCTGCAAGACTCTGTCAATACTAACATTGTGAGCTCAGTATAAATTGAGTCACTTGGTTGGAACTTCCTAGCTCAGTCAACACTTGATTCATATTACTAATGCTGCAAACTCAACAAACACTGGAGACCATAGTTTGCACTATGAAACTTGGTAAATACTATGAAGCTCAATTTGCATTGATACTCATCAACTTGGTAGATACTGCTCAGTGTGAAGTGAATGTAGTTTTTGGAACTTAGTAGCAATTGTAGAACTTGGTCACAACTATAATTTTAAATAGTAACTATTTAACCAATTAAATAAGTGTGAGTCACTAATAAACAAACTTGACCTTAATGTCAATAGAAAGATACCTTCTTACAACAAGAATTCTTAGGGAGAAGATGCAAATGGATTAATAGGATCCAATAATTTAACATAGATATCTAGACTACCAAGTTGGTAAGAGGATAGTGACTAGCTAAGTTGATGGTAGATGCTAATCTTGAAGCAAACCTAATAAACTAGCTTGATGATGATTATAGAAGTGGATTGTGTAATATGGATATTTTTGATTGGTACAAGGAGATAATATTTTACTTACAACATATGAAATTTCCACTAGGGCTAAATGATAATCAAAGGAGAGCCTTACAACTACAAGCTATCAGATATGTTATTGTAAATGGGCAACTATGGTGGAGGTGTATGGAAGGTGTGCTACTTAAACATATATTGATGAGAAACATTCAGCAATAATCCTAAATAAGATGCATGGTGGAATATGTGGAGGCCATTACATGGCTAAGACAACAACTCACAAGGTGATTAGAGCAATATTTTGGTGGCCCACTCTTTTTAAGGATGTAGATAAACTTGTGAAAAAATGTGATTCTTGTTAGAGATTCACTAGTAAGTTAAAGTTTTCCAAAAATATACCATTGAAACCAATATAAGTGCAAGCACCATTTTAGTAGATTTTGGTAGCTACTAACTATTTCACAAAATGGGTAGAAGAAATCCCTAACAAAAAATTTACTAACATAGTAATGATGGATTTTATCTTGAACAAAATCATTGTTAGGTTTGGTTGTCATGAAAATATATGTTGGTGTTTGAAAATACTGGAGGGTTTTCAATTATCCCCATGAGAATATGACATATCTAAGGGTACCTAACTCCCATTCTCAACATGCCATTTCAAACACTGGGCCAACTATAAGGCATGACCCTTCTTTTACTTTAGGCTCTACTAAACCTAGGTGGGTAGACCTCAGATTCAAATGATACCGTACCGGTGCAAAAACATATCCTTGAATCTATTAAGAAAATTTTACCCTTATTTCTCCTAATGACTCATGAAATGACACAGATCTACAGTAGCTAAATGAAAATTTATGAATCTCATAAGTTGAGTGAGGGTTAAACATTTAGGTCCTTCAACATGGAAGGGAAAGAACATTTAATTAATAATGTTGAATTCAACAAACCCTTAGATATGCAGCAATAAGACTTTAATGATCCTATAGCTGACCAGTGCCTAATCCATTGGGAAATTCCATGAATCAAATGCATACATATGAATATCTGATACTTATGTATATATTCAAATAAATGATCTATCTATTTACCTTGTAAATAGACATCGGTGCTCAATCCAAACCTCATTCTTACATGATATCCTTCTCAATGAACCTGCAACCCTGTTAATTCCTTGAATCATTTACATAACTCCTTGAGTCATAAGAAACAACAAAACAACATAAAACCTTAAGGGACTGCAACTATGACCTAAGCTCTTTGTTCAAAGATCATAAAACATTGACAATTCACTAAGACTGGAGATGAGAATCAGAATGAAACTAATGAAATTCTTCTGCTCTTTGTATTAATTTCCTTGAAACAATACAACCAAATGCATGAAATGAAAACATGAAAATACCTAACAGATCTAAACTATCTGTATATTCCTTCCTACTGCTATTCATATAAGAGAATTTTGCTAAAAAATATGTGGTATCATAGTATGGGAACACATCAAAACTAGATCCAAAACCTGGTATCCCAATAATGACTAGTTTTTCTCCAAAGAGTAGAACCAACTGGTTTCTGATGGGGAGGATCTTGAACAAGGTTCTAGCCTCAACTACTAGAACTCACTTTAGGCTTTCTCCTAGCCTCTTAGGGTATTTATCCTATACCCTACTCCAAGGGAATCTTCTCTCTATTCCCTTATTACACTAATCCTCACCAATCAACTCAAAACTCTATTTCACCATGGGGTCTCCCTAGTGCTCTCATTGCACCGTTCTTGACAACTGGCTTCC
The DNA here is from genome assembly GCA_028749045.1 of Cupressus sempervirens. Classification (NCBI taxonomy): domain Eukaryota; kingdom Viridiplantae; phylum Streptophyta; class Pinopsida; order Cupressales; family Cupressaceae; genus Cupressus; species Cupressus sempervirens. The sequence continues at coordinate 196,187,169 of CM053788.1, forward strand.
AGGAGTGCATTCTTGGCTATATTGAATTACAAGGCTTGTATTAGGTCTCATTCAATAGTTTTTAGGATCACTAAGTCAATTGGAGTATTGGGTTTCCAATCGATTTGAAGATTGCATAGTTAAGAGGGCTACCAAGACTGATAACAAAATTAGGCCTCCAAAACTGATTTTTGGCTTATATCTCCTCAAAACCTTAAGAAGTACTCAAAAAAATTTATGATTTGGATACCCTTTTGGCTCCCCTTGAATATTTTTCAGGTCTGCAACACCCAGGTCATCCGTACAAGGGATTTCCAAAAATATGTCTATTTACAAGGGTTTCTTGTTTGTATGAACAGGAATATAGAGAGTTCTTCCTTCCACCACTCAAATGGACTCTAAATGACTGAACTCCTAGAATTAACTTCCTTCACTCACCACTCTTTCCTTCCATGAATTTTTATTGCACCCAACACCCCATTCTATGCCCCTTTCAAACACTTATTTGCTGATTTCATTGCCTAGCCGGGTATGCAAACTCGCCTAGGGCCTCTTGGAAAAAAACAACAAACCTCTGCAAAACAAGACAAAAATACATATTTACATTGTTTATACAGTCTAGTACTTGATTCCAAAAGGCCATCATGGTTCCACCATTGGAATTCAAGTTATAGAGATTTCTTTGCTGATTGTTGTGTACAGACCAGCGAACTGGCAACTTTAAAAACATTTTTCAAACTAGTAATGAAACTGATCAAAAAAACTCCTAATCTTTACCAAAGAATCTAAATTCCATACACTATAAAATCACATGAAAACAGCAACCCTATCAATCCATTAAAGGTGTGGATGAAGGGTGAAATCAGAAAACTGTCATCAAAATGCTCAGTTTGCTCTTCATTCCAATGCCAAAATTCGTACAAAAGAATATGCCAACCCTCAAACTAACTTGGATTGGTCTTAAATACCTCTTACCCATGTGAATCAACAAATCCCATAGGTTTCCAACTGATTCTTGAAGCCCTTATAAAGTTTTAGCACTTTTTGTCAATGTTGTCAAGCAACTTTGCAAAGTTGCAAAGTTGCCAAGTGCAACTTTTGCACTATTGTGCATTTAATGGCTCCATGACCTCAAACATGGTTAAATGAACATATTTCCATGTAATTACAACTTTTAACATATTTTCCATGTTTTCCATCCTCCTGGGGTCTTGGTCAGTGTTTGACCATTCTAGGCTCTAACAAGCAATTTAAGCAATTTTGCCAACATAGAAGCAACTTGGAAACTCAAACACAACAAAAACCTATTTACAAACACAACTCACAAACTTGGGGCTTTATCCCATAGCCCTTATTCATGTGGTCTAGCCAAGACCACTACAAGCCAAAAACGATTTAGGAAACTTGGCATATTTCCTAGGTGCTCCTGCACCATTCTCCCCCTATGACAAAAAAAAACTTAAGGTGGGTCAGTATTCAAGAGATCTTGACTGATACCTCTCTTTTTGAATTCATGTTCAGCTACCCATGTCGCTTCAGATTCAGGCTGGTTCTTCCATTTTACTAAATGCTCCATATAAATTCCATGCCTAGTCTTCTTCTTTACTCTTGAATCTAGAACTTTTTCAGCTTGAGGCTTGGTTTGGAGAGGAATACTGATTTCTGGAATATTCTTATCTACCTCTATGATGTGTTCCTCTTCCATGACATTAGGACCCTTGTATTTAACCAAATCTTGAATGTTGAAGATGGGAGAGATGGCTAGATTGTTTGGCAACTCAATCTTGTAGGCATTTGGGCCATACTTAGCTAGAACCTTACAAGGCCCTATCCTCCTCATTTGAAGCTTGCTTGGAACACCTTTTTGAAGTCTAGCCTTGTTCAAGTGTACCATCACCAAATCTCCTACTTCAAATTGTAAATCTCTCCTCCTTTCATCTACTTTAGTCTTTAACCTTTGAGTAGCCTCTATCAAGGACTTCTTGACCTGCTCATGTACCTCTCTCATGGACTGGGCAAAATCATCTGCATGTCCACTAATCTCTTCTTGATTCTTTAATTCTCGTAGCTCACAAACTCCTCTTGGGTGATAACCATAAACAACTTGAAAAGGGCTCTTACCGGTAGTTCTATTTGTGCTATCATTGTAGGCAAACTCAGCTTGTGGTAGGACTTGATCCCACACTTGGCCATACTCCTTTTTTAAACACCTTAGAAGGTTTCCAAGCACCCTATTAATTACCTCAGTTTGACCATCAGTTTGGGGATGGTAAGCTGAACTATGTGCCAAGTTAGTACCTAGCCTTCTCCACAAGGTCTTCCAAAAGTGCCCCATGAATTTAACATCTCTATTTGAAACTATACTGATTGGTAAGCCATGAATCCTTACAACTTCTTTGAAAAATAAGTGAGCAATATAGCTAGCATCATGAGTAGTCTTACAAGGAATAAAATGACTCATTTTGCTAAATCTGTCCACAACTACAAACACACTATCCAAACCTGATGTTGTTCTTGGTAAGCCCACTATGAAGTCCATGCTGATGCATTCCCATGGCCTATTTGGAATGGGTAAGGGCTGGTACAATCCTGCATTTGTAGAAGTTCCCTTGGCCTTTTGACAAATCATGCATTGTTCAACATACTTCCGGATATCTCTTTGCATCCTAGGCCAATAGTAGAATCTTTCCACCAACTCCAATGTTTTGTTCAAACCAAAGTGTCCACTAAGGCTTCCATTATGCTTCTCTTGGATCAGATTTTCTCTCATTGATCCTCTAGGCACACATAATTGATTTCCCCTAAACAACAACCCATTTTGCAAAGTGTAATCAGCAAACTTGCTATGAAAATGATTGTTAAACTCTACACATACCTTGTAGGCCTCTGAGAAGTCTTCATCATCAGCATATAGGTCTTTGAAACCTTCAACTCCAATACTCTCTAAGTGTATTTCTTGGATAGTAAGAAGCCTTCTACTTAATGCATCAGCTACTTTATTTATCTGCCCTTTCTTGTGCTTGATGGTGAATGTGTAAGATTGTAGGAACTCCATCCATTTGATGTGTCTTAGGCTCAACTTCTCTTGAGTGTTGATGTAACTCAATGATTGGTTATCAGTGTATACAAAAAACTCTTTAGGTAAAAGATAGTGCCTCCACTTCCTAAGTGCTTGCACCAATGCATACAATTCTAAGTCATACGATGAGTACCTAGATTTGGATTCATTTAGCCTTTCACTAAAGAATGCTACTGGCCTTCCTTCTTGGCTTAATACAGCCCCAACAGCAATATTACTTGCATCACATTCTACAATAAACAACTTGTCAAAACTAGGTAAAACCAAAATGGGTTTAGTAGCTACCTCTTTCTTCAACCTTTCAAACCCTTCATTGGCTTCTTTGGTCCACAAGAACTTAGTTTTTAGTCCTCCCTTGATGGTGTCTAATACTGGTGCACATATCTCACTAAAACCCCTTATAAACTTCCTGTAGAATTGTGCCAAACCATGGAAACTTCTTACTGCAACCCCTATTTTAGGTGTAGGCCAGTTTAGAATGGTTTCTATTTTACTTTCATCCATCTTCAAGTTACCTTGTGAAACTACAAAACCAAGGTAAACCAACTCTTGTTTCAAGAACTCACTTTTCTCAAGATTAATGGTCAATTTTTCTTCTTGTAACTTCTTTAAAACAATTTCCAAATGCTTCATGTGTTCTTCTTTAGTCTTGCTGAAAATGAGAATATCATCAAGATAAACCACTAAAAAAATGCCTATGTAGTCCTTCAACACTTCATTCATTAGCCTCATGAATGTACTAGGTGCATTAGAGAGGCCAAATGGCATTACTAGCCATTCATAAAGTCCTTCCATAGTTTTGAAGGCTATTTTCCATTCATCACCCTCCTTCATTCTGATTTAATGGTAGCCACTCTTGAGATCTATCTTGGAGAAATACTTAGCACCCCCCAAACAATCCATTAGATCTTCTATTCTAGGAATAGGAAACCTATATCTAATTGTTATCCTATTTATGGCTCTAGAATCAGTGCACATTCTCCACTTACCTCCTTTCTTTGGTGCCAAAACAACCGGTATAGCACATGGGCTAATACTCTTCCGAATGAGACCTTGGTCAAGTAGCTCTTGTACTTGTCTTGCAATTTCTTTATTCTGATCTGGAGTCATCTTGTAAGCAGCCTTGTTGGGTAATGAGGATCCAGGAACAAAGTCTATTTGATGACTAATAGATCTTTGTGGAGGGAGTGTGGCAAGTTCTCCATCACAACTGATCCAATAGTTCTTTTACCTCTCTTGGCAATGGTGTTTGTTTGACAGCATCTTTCTCCTTTGGTTTCACAACTATGGCAAACCCAACTTCATTGTTCTCCTTGAAATCATGTAAGAATTCTTTTCCACTCATGAGTAGAACACGCTGATTTGTTGCTGCATCTATGCCTTCCTCAACAAGTGATTGGATTTTGTATGTCACTCCTCCTTTCTTGAATGTATACAAGTTCTTCTTCCCATGATAGACAACATCCCTATCATATTGCCATGGTCTACCCAAGAGTAGATGACAAGCATCCATGGGCAACACATCACAAAGAATTTTGTCTTGATATCCTCCAATTGAAAAATCCACCCAAACTTGTTCATTTACCAACACATTCTGCCCTTTATTCAGCCATGTGACTCTATATGGATGATCATGAGGAATCTTTGTTAGCTTGAGCTTTTGGACAGCCTCTTCAAAGATGATATTATCAGTTGATCCTGAGTCAACAATAACTTTGCAAACCTTACCAAGTATCTTGCATTTTATTCTAAAAAGTGCCCTTCTTTGTTTAGGCTCTTCTTTGCTAGGCTCCTTGATCAAAACTCTTCTAAACATCAGATTTTCTCCCTTCTCAGAATCAAGATTCACTTCTGAAATTATATTGTTGCTGCATTCTTCTTGAACATATGTTATCTTCTTATCCCCTTGGGAAGATGATGCCTTCTCAGGACATCTATAGGCTGGATGACCAAGTTGTCCACAATGGTAACATTTCATGTTTGCAAAATGTGAACCCCTGCTGAAATTGTTTGATCTGCCTCTAGCTCCACCACCAAATCCTCTTCCTCTAGTGAAATTACCTCTTCCACTTGTTTCCCCACTTTGCTCAATCAACTTGGAGTCTCCTGTGGCCTTGGGTTCATTGCTTCTTCCCCCATAACCACCTCTATGTCCTCTAGAGTCTCTCCCTCTTCCTCTACCCCTAGAGTTAGAGTCTTGTTTCCTTCTATTCTTATCTTCCACTTTGAGTGCCAATTGAAAACACTTATGAATAGTAGTAGGAGTCCAAAGGCTGATCTCCTCTTGAATACTCCATTTCAAACCACCTAAATATCTAGCCACCTTGATGCTCTCCTCCTCTTGGACCTTGGATCTCAAGCAAAGTTTTTGAAACTCTTCAGTATAGGAGGCCACATCCAAATCTTTTTGCTTCAAGCTTTGTCTCTTCTTGTGTAGCTGGATTTCATAGTCTTCAGGCAAATAGTTATCTCTGATTTTTGCCACCATAGCTTTCCAATTAGAGATAGGTTTCTTGCCTTCTCTTTCCCTCTCTTCTTGAATGAACTTCCACCATGTTAGGGCTGGTCCCCTTAATCTTGCTTTGGCAACCTTCACCTTTTGTGCCTCTGATACGCCTTCACATTCAAAATGGTTCTCCATCCCTTCAATCCATTCCATGACCAACTCTGAATTCATCTTACCAGTAAATAGGGGTATCCCCTCAAGAGATTTGCCACCCAATGCCTTGATGGCTTTAAGGAAAGGTTCCTCTTGTAATGGAGGATCAGGTTCAGGTACATAGTCCTCTTCATTCTCTTCCTTTCCCTTTTCTTCATTAATTTCCAAGTTCTCTTTCATTTTTCCAGCTGTCTCTACCACTTCATCAAGCTTATCTTTCATAGCTTCTAAGGCTTCCTCAACGAGCCTATTTTTCTCCCTTTGTTCTGTCACTTCCTTTGCCAACTCAGCATTTGTTACCATGGTGGTTTCTCCCACTGAATCACTTCCAAAATAAGACATACACAATGTCTTGTCCCAAACCTTTCAAGGCTCTGATACCAATTTGATGGGGAGGATCTTGAACAAGGTTCTAGCCTTAACTACTAGAACTCACTTTAGGCTTTCTCCTAGCCTCTTAGGGTATTTATCCTATACCCTACTCCAAGGGAATCTTCTCTCTATTCCCTTATTACACTAATCCTCACCAATCAACTCAAAACTCTATTTCACCATGGGGTCTCCCTAGTGCTCTCATTGCACCGTTCTTGACAACTGGCTTCCAGGAGTGCATTCTTGGCTATATTGAATTCCAAGGCTTGTATTAGGTCTCATTCAATAGTTTTTAGGATAACTAAGTGAATTGGAGTATTGGGTTTCCAATCGATTTGAAGATTGCATAGTTAAGAGGGCTACCAAGACTAATAACAAAATTAGGCCTCCAAAACTGATTTTTGGCTTATATCTCCTCAAACCCTTAAGAAGTACTCAAAAAAATTTATGATTTGGATACCCTTTTGGCTCCCCTTGAATATTTTTTAGGTCTGCAATACCCAGGTCATCCGTACAAGGGATTTCCAAAAATATGTCTATTTACAAGGGTTTCTTGTTTGTATGAACAGGAATATAGAGAGTTCTTCCTTCCACCACTCAAATGGACTCTAAATGACTAAACTCCTAGAATTAACTTCCTTCACTCACCACTCTTTCCTTCCATGAATTTTTATTGCACCCAACACCCCATTCTATGCCCCTTTCAAACACTTATTTGCTGATTTCATTGCCTAGCCGGGTATGCAAACTCGCCTAGGGCCTCTTCGAAAAAAACAACAAACCTCTGCAAAACAAGACAAAAATACATATTTACATTGTTTATATAGTCTATTACTTGATTCCAAAAGGCCATCATGGTTCCACCATTGGAATTCAAGTTATAGAGATTTCTTTGCTGATTGCTATGTACAGACCAGCGAACTGGCAACTTTAAAAACATTTTTCAAACTAGTAATGAAACTGATCAAAAAAACTCCTAATCTTTACCAAAGCATCTACATTCCATACACTATAAAATCACATGAAAACAGCAACCCTATCAATCCATTAAAGGTGTGGATGAAGGGTGAAATCAGAAAACTGTCATCAAAATGCTCAGTTTGCTCTTCATTCCAATGCCAAAATTCGTACAAAAGCATATGCCAACCCTCAAACTAACTTGGATTGTTCTTAAATACCTCTTACCCACGTGAATCAACAGATCCCATAGGTTTCCAACTGATTCTTGAAGCCCTTATAAAGTTTTAGCACTTTTTGTCAATGTTGTCAAGCAACTTTGCAAAGTTGCCAAGTGCGACTTTTGCACTATTGTGCATTTAATGGCTCCATGACCTCAAACATGGTTAAATGAACCTATTTCCATGTAATTACAACTTTTAACATATTTTCCATGTTTCCCATCCTCCTGGGGTCTTGGTCAGTGTTTGACCATTCTAGGCTCTAACAAGCAATTTAAGCAATTTTGCCAACATAGAAGCAACTTGGAAAATCAAACACAACAAAAACCTATTTACAAACACAACTCACACACTTGGGGCTTTATCCCATAGCCCTTATTCATGTGGTCTAGCCAAGACCACTACAAGCCAAAAACAATTTAGGAAACTTGGCATATTTCCTAGGTGCTCCTGCACCAGTTTCTCAGTGACAAAAACTAGAACCCTTACAATGGATCAAAGAAAGAAAGATATAGACAAGAAAGAATTCCCAGATCTATTTTGAAGATGACAAATGTCCACTTGGAATTCCATCCCTAGCAGTTGCAAAACCTCTTTCATCTCTCTACCCATTTGATCTAATTTTGTTTTCATCATTACTTGTAACTGATTTGCAAAAATCTTTTGTTCAATGATGAAAACTCTTTTTTGCATCCAAAATATCTGATTTGCCTTATGAAAATTTGGTGAAATTTGAGCTTCTACCAACTTGGAAGTGGTTAAATTCGCCTCAAACTACATTTTTACTATCTTTTACCAACATTTAGGTCATTACCTTGTTTAAAATCAAAAATGATAATCAATACCTAAATTTAGTTGCACAATAGGAATCTGGAAGAAAACCTCCTATAGCATGAACCAATTGCTTCTTGTGTAGAAACTGACCTTAGAATTGGAAAGTTCATCTTCTCATAATTTCAATGATATATAACATCGCTATGTTCACCTTCCAGAAACCCCTTGAATCACAGTTTGAAAAAATGTCCCTCTGGTAGAAAACTTTGGTCTGCACTTTAAATTTTTTCAAAAATTCAAGATTTCCAAAGTTTATACTTTAGAAAAATACTTCTTTTAATTTAAAAGAAGTGTCTACACGTCCACATTTTGAAAAAATTAAAAATTATTTTTTATAATTTTCAATTTTCTACCCTATCCTTCCAATCCATGGTCAACCCTCTATTTGATTGGTGCCATGTGGCACTCTGTGATTGGTCAACCCATATCCAGTCAGCACACACATCACCTCCACATCACCGTCTACCCGAGACTCGCTAACAAGTGTCAGCATCCTGCAATCTCACATTGTTTAAACTTTGATCACTTTCCTTTTGTGGGCATGCGCCCACCATCGGATAGTGACACATGTCACGATCTGGTTGGTCCTCTCAAACTGCTCTTTATTTCCTCTAACAAGGACCCATCATCATGTGTCAATCAAGGGCATTCCTACATTATTTATCTTCCTCACATCCTTATGTTGCGGGCATGCACCCACCATAGATTTTGGCCACATCTCATCATCTCCTTACATTGAGCCATGTCATCGCACATGCATTCTCTTCCAAAATTTGACTAAGGCAACCTGCTAGCTGATGTCATAGTGGGACCCCCGTGCATTGAGTGCCTTCCAAAAGACCACTGTCTTCAAGATGTTTTACTCTATGAGTGGAAATGTATTTAAAGTTTTAAAATATCTCTCCCATGACCCATGTGGGATAAAACAACTTCACGGTTTTTTACCTCTGTAATGCATCTCCTCCAGAATCTTCTGCCATTAGGCATTCTTTTTATTGGTGTAAACATATGCTTTGGCTCATGGGTTGACCTCTTCTCTGTGCTTTGCATGGGAGATTTCCTTTATTGTTTGTGTATGGTATGCTCAACGTTTTCCATGATCTTCTTGTTTTGGGCAGCTTCATTTTTTATTGTGGTCTTAGCCATTGTTTTAACATCGAACAGAGTTGCCCCTTTGCAATCTTGGCATGATGTGCTTCTTTTTTACACGTCTCCCTACCACTTCTCCTCTATTCCTAATTGGTGCTTTACCCTGCGGCTTCCTTTTACTATTAACTATGGATGCTTTCTTCATTAGGCATGAGTCATCTCATGTAGGTTTTTAATTTGTTTGCAAATTAGGTTTTTACTTCCACCATAGATGCTCTTTATTCACGCCATCACCTGACCCACGTTCTTGGCATTAATTTTATGACTAAAAATGTTTCCCCTATTTTTCATGGTGCCTCTTCTCAACATTCTACCTTTTGCAAATACACCAAGACTTGCTAAGTTTGCGCATGGGTTGTTCTTTGAAAGGCGTAGGTTTCTCTTTATTAGCTCATGCATTGGATTCTTCTTCTTCCTATGACATTTGTGTGGAGCTACAACGTGCCCCTTTTTTGCATAGAACCTCCTTATTTCATTGCCCGCGTCTTCATGTTTCTGATTGCATCTCATTCCTTACATGGGCGGCTTTTATGCCTACCACTCCTGCTTTTTTCAACACCTCCCCTACTTGTATTACCTATTGTGGGCTGGGAATTCCTTTTAATGGCATCCCCTATTTTGTTCTAGTGGCTTGGTGTCTTCCTTTTGCATGCTTTTCCTTTGAAACTGGCAGCTTGTGACTTGGTCTTTGACGCCTCCTCTTTTTATGTGCTTGCCTGCAAAAGTTTCCATTCTCCAGTACGTGGGTATTCTGCCTATGCTATGATGTTTTTGACTTCCCTTTCAACATGGCGTCTTCATCCTTTTTGAAAGAATTTTCTCAATGCATGGATGTATTTTATACCTACTCCCACTCTTCAAATCATGAGCTCTTCTTGACTAGTGGCCTTTTTATTGATACAGAGCTGAAGGAAAAAGTTTGGTTCTGTCCAATTGAAGACAAGATGGTACAAATATCATGTATCAACTCTACCAAAGCTGAAGATTGGAGTCTTTTTCCTTATGCAATGAAGTCAACAACTGTTTCCTTCGAAAGATTCAACCAGATGAATACTCCACACCACACTACCTATATTGAAAAATTTGTTCACAGATAAGATCTTGCCCATAAAACTCTATGCTTTGCGTACCATTAACACATTTTCATCTTTGTCAAATAGCTCCATTTGAAATAAGAAATAACATTTAATTGCATTCATTTTTTAATATATACTCGATTTGACTTTGACTTGGGCACTTAACAATATCATGAGGCCAATCACTTTCTATCATGGATTATGGATGTAGATAGCAATCTTCTTTCACCTCTAGTGTATATGTGATTCAGTATGCCATTCAGTCTTGAGGAAAATATATGTTCATAGAAAAACATATAATGATGACAAGCATTAAAATCCCTTCATGAAATTGTAATGCCCCAATGCCTATCAGTCTGATACTAGTCAGGCCCAAAAGCAGGTCCGACTAAAACAAATTTCATTTCTAAATGACTAAATCCCCAAATTGATCTACTCATATTTTGATGTTGATTGGATTCAAAAATCAAGCAATTTTCTGTCATTAAAAACCCATTCATTCATTTTCTTGCAACCTATCATTTTTGCGCCAGGAGCTCCATTGACTAGCCTTAAAAACTAATATAAACACCTGGTCAAGCTCTGAAACTCTGGATATCTCATCTCTTTGAAACATTCAATAGGTCTACCAAATATCATCTCATGATGAAATTTGGGTCAAAAGATATTGACCTCTGAACATGTCTACTTAAAATCACCTGCAGATAAACATGTCAGAAAGTTGGAAATTGCATTTGGTTTTGACCTTGAAAACTAGGCAAACGGGCATTTGAGATTCTAAAAACTAAGGCACTGGTTCATTATCATGAGGAGAATACAATTCTATGATTTGGGCTCATGATGAATCATGAGGTGTGAATGGCGATCACTCAAAGTAGGCTACTTGGATTTTGCTAACTAGAAACAATGATAGAAAAGCATTTTTTGCAATTGGAATTGACCTTGGAAAGTGTGCAAATGGATTTGTCAAGACTTGAAAACTGACACACTTAAATTATTTTCAGAGTACAACATAGTGGTATAATCCATTCGATCTCACCTATCATGGATCAAGGGTTCCAATAAATCTGCAAATGCTGACACTAGTAAAAAGATAAAAATTGCATTTGGAATCGCATTTGAAAACTGATCAAACGGATTCGTCATGAGATAAAACTTGAAACATAATAAGTTTATGATGTCTAAAATACCATGCAAAAGAAATTTTATCATTTGGATCAATTGGTCAAAGGTTACAACATGTCAAACAGGGCCTCCCAGAATTTTGTGCAAAGTGCAAAAGCATGAAAATAGTAACTGACCAACTTTGAGGTATTCAGAACCTAATCAAATGAACTCAAAATGACTCAAAATCTGAAACATAGGTTCTTGGGTATGGACACTAGACACTCCCAAAGAGGAAAATCACAAAACATTTCTAGGTGCGAGATATTTAGATGCAAACAAGGCCTCCTGTCACTATTTGACACTTAGGTGAAAAATGTAGATTTAACAAATGCTCAAAATAGGACTTCACGAAATAGCTTGGAATGTCAGTTTAACTTCATGGAACACTTAAAATCACTGAATGCAAGGTGTTAGAAACACTAAACACCTTAGGGGGCTCAAATGGATAGCTAGGTACATAGGCATTAAAAAGCATTTATAGGGCTCAATTTTCTCAACAATGCTCAAAATCAGGGCTACAATTTTGAGCGCCAACAAGATAGTCACAAATTATGCAATATGTTTTAGATCTAAAGAATATAAGGTTTTTTGTGAAAAATATGGCATTACCAAATCAACTTCATCACCATACCATCCCCAAGGAAATGGATTGGAAAATCAAGCAATAAGATTTTATTGAAGATCATTAAGAGGATCTTAGATGAAAATAAGAAGGCTTGGGATTCCAAACTACCATTGGCACTATGGGTTGACTGGGTAACAGTAAAAAAGGCCATAGGATGTGCACCATTTAATTTAGTATATGGATTATAAGCTAGATTCCCCCCCAAAAAAAGGGGGGGTGTAAACATTTTCCCAATAATATGATGAAGATATCATTGATGAAATGCAGATCAAGATGGATGATATTCTGTAAGAAGATGAGACAAGGAGAGATGCCTCTTCCATAAATGCTAAATTGAAGGTCCAAGTAAAGCACCTATATGACAAGAAGACATTAGCATAAAAATTTCAACCTGAGGATATGGTGTTGCTATGGAATGCTAGGCTAGAAGAAAAGGGAAACTATGAAAAATTCAATCCTATTTGATTAGATCCATATTTGATTCATGGAAATTTGAGAGAGGATTCTTATTTTATAAAAGAACTATCAAGAGGTACTCTAGAGCTTCCAACTCATGGACAATTCCTTAAAAAGGTATTTTTGTTGAAGTACTTATTTTTCCATGAACATTAGTTTAGGGTTTTGTATATTTTATAAATTTTGTATAGCCTTATGGTTCTTGTTTGTTTTCTATGTTCCCCTATTGTGTTATGCATTGCTCTCCAAATGTTGTCATATGTTGTAATGTGTATGGTTTTCTTAACCTAGAAATTTTGAACTCTTGCATGGATACAAATTATCCATCATCCCCAAATAGAGACATTGATAGCCTATATTTTCACTATGCTAAAATGATAAAAATATATTGTGAAAATGTCATGAAGAGTTTTATGCAACTAGGGTTTCTCATATATTGTTGTCAATTTTTCTATAAAAACCTTAACCTACTAGGTTTGTTCTCTAATCCATTTCAAAAAAATTCCTTAACCTAGGATAATATAAATGTTCTAGGACTTGTGTCTCATACTTAAACATTGAAAAGTTTCTTATTCCATGATTGGGTTGGTTTTAACCCTAGGTTTTATGTCTAGTGAGAGATCATGGTTGATTTTTAAACTTTCCTTGTCTCTTTACAATCTCACAATCAAATTCATTGGTGTGGACTCATAAGTATCAGGTTTTTAGTCTCCTGATGTTTCAATAAGGGGGTTTAGCGCAAGTTCATAATTGTCAATTCATGTGTCTCCCAATATCACAATATATAACACAAGTGTAAAGGTGTAAAAATACTTTACATAGGATTTTCTCTTATGCTAATTTTGAGAGCATAGCATCATAAGTATTTTGATGAAGATCAATAGGTGTTATAATCTTACAATGAAAGGATAAGTGTAAAAGCATAAATACTTTTCTATGGATTCCTAACCATATGGATAGATCAAAAGCATGAGATCATAAAGTGTAGAGTTTCAAGTCATTTGATGCTTATGACGTGGTTCATAGCACATAAGTATAGAAGAATATAAAACATGTTTATAAAGTCTTCTAGGGATACAAAAAGTGAAAGATCATAAGATTGCAAGGTAAGATATAAACACTCCATTAGCTATGAAGTAAGGTGAAGTGTAAGTTCAAAAGCTGAAATAAGAAGGCTCCCAATGTCATGATAAAGTGATGCAGCAACATCCTAGGCTTTCTTATAATCCTACATGTTAGGGGTATTTGGCTTTGGAATGGACTCAGTCACCAAAGGAGTGGTGCTCAGTCATTGTTAAAAGTAGTGTCAGCTAAGGTGCTCAGTCATTGAAGGTGCTCAGTCACTGAAGAGCTCAGTAGATACTATTTCTCAAAACTCACTATTGTGCTCAGCATGTGTTGGTTTCTTGGCATGTACTGGGTGCTCGACATGTATTGGTTTCTTGGAATGTGTTAGTTACTTGGCAATGCTTGGGAGTTTTCTGTCACTTAGCAGTGTGTTGGTGTTGACTGGAGTTCTAAGCGCATTTAGCATGTAATCTTGACATGGATTGATTTGGGATTTTGTGTGGACCTATGTGTGGTCTTGGTCATCTCTTCTATGTGCATTTAATCTTGGTTGTAAACTTGGGGCTTGTCCTAAGTATTCTTGTGTAGTTATCGTGTGTTAAATTTGGGTTAATGTGAGGGCTAACATTTTGTATTTAATGTTTGTTGTGAGCTGACATGTGGCTTAAATATGCATTCAATGCAAGGGGTTTTATTTAATCTGTAATTTTTAGGCCAACTTGTGGCTTAGTTGGGTATAAGTAAGGGGTCTTATGGAGTCTTTAGTCATATTCATCTAGCTTGCAGAAGGAGATGAAGTGGAGGAGTGAACTTTGAAGAGCTAGCAATTGTGGCTTGGAAAAGGAGGAGATTTCTTGGTGGCCTTGCAAGCACGAGTTGAGATCTTCCTTGGAGGTTTCTACTAGAGTGCATATGTGGACTAGCTGGGATTAGTGTTGTGAGTTGGATCTTGTGGGATCTTATAGAACTATTATTGTATTTCCTATTGTATTTGGCCCTAACTCAAAAAGCCTTAGAACTAGACATATTGCATGTAAGAAGTTATTTTATAAATAAAGAGTTGTTATTTGGTATCAGATTTTGCATTTTTGTTGCATTGTTATTGTGTTTTCTACTATGTGGTTATTGTTGGGGGCTAGGACATCTCCTTTGGGGATACACCTACCTTGTGCTATGTCATAACGAGCCAAGCTAATGATAGGGAGATTAAAGTAAAACTAAAGTTAGGGCCTTTGAGGTTATGATAATCAATAAGGGTAATTGATAAAGTATTGTCAGAGGTTTAAGATAGAAGTTAGAAGAAAATCTCTTGGGGTTACAAAGGGTTTTAATTTCAAATAAAAAGTGTAAGATTACAAGCCCTAAATATGACATGAAATATATATATTCTTTCTTTAAATTGGAAAAGGATAGAAAGATTTTGACCAATAAGATTTTGAAAGTATGATAAAGTGCTAAGTGAGATAAATAAGTCGACACTCCATGAGGTGACAAAAGAACTTAGAATTAAATATTGTGCATGTAGGAAATCAATGCAAAAAGGAAATTGATGAAGTATATAGAGCATAAAAGACACTTTCTAGGATGAAAGAAAGTACTATTTACCAAGCACAATAAGTTTTAGAAGTTGCAGAGCTTTCAAATCTTATTTATAAACAAGATGTTAGAAAAGGAGGTAGAGGAGATCCAAGCTAAAGACATGGAAGTTGCAAAAATATCAACCTTAAAAGGAGGAAAAACTTGACAAAGAAGGTTGATTAAATATGTAGATGAATGGATGAAGCTAATCTTAGTCACTGAATACCATCTCTACAAATAATCATGATTTTAGAGACTAGTTTATTTTAACAACAACAAGTTAGAGAAGATCCCATCTATCACCCATGGTGAAGAAATGTGGCGAAGCTACTATTCCTAGAGGTATGTGTGGATGTTGATTGATGAAACCCCTAATCAAACCATAAAATATAGCAACCAAATTATTCCACATACATAATGGGAGTATTATGTGTATATTGAATTGTTCTTCATGCATTGAAGCTTTTGGACTAGAAGGTCATATTAATGTCCCAATTGTTATAGATGAGCTTCAAGGAACTTTTGAAAGAAGTGATAGTTTTAACACTAGAAGAGTAATGATACATCATATCCCTATGGACCTCAAAAGGGTAGGAGATTTTCCTAAGAAGGTAGAGAAAATGATGCCTATGAAAAAGTTCAAAAATTACATTTAGAAAACTGTGCATGGTGTCCATAAGGTATTGGGAAGTGATGGTTTTGATATGATGTTTGGATCAATATATATTATAGCTCTAAATGTGCAAGATTCCTTCCAAAATTTTGAGTATGATTATGTGGGTTAAATAATTGAGAAGATGCAAGGACATATTGAATTATCACAAAGAGGAGAATTGGGGAATTTCAAATTTCACCATTATTCATTGTTTATGCATCTTATCTTGTACAAAAATGTGAAATACATTAGTCCAAATTTCATTAATCAGACATCTGATGATAATGGAGAGCTTCTAGTACAACTATGAACATGGGTATGGGATAGATAATACCATTACTCTAATTTTATTTCTTTTTTTAAATAATTTTTGTGCAGCAATAATGAAAATGTTAGACCACAATTTCTTTAGGGCCCCTAAAATGATAAAAAGTTTATTAAAAACAACCCTATTGCCTAAACAAAAGAGATTAGATCACAATGGGGTGACATCTTCTTGTTCCAAACTATTTCTCTTATGAGAGTTTACGCATGTCTCCAGCCACTTCAAATATTGCCAAAGTATATCCCTCCTAGGCTTGCAATCATTAAATTTCTATGGTAGTTGATCATGGTAGATAGGGAGTACTTAGGGCCAATATTACACAAGGGAACCTTTTTATGTAGATGTCTTAGGATAGTAGACTTTCAATTGGGAAAAAATCTCTAGATTAAATTCATGCATTCCTTAGGCATTATAATTTATTTATTACCCCATATAGAATCTATGATCTAGAAAATTTCATGAGAAATACCTTGAATGAGATCAGAGATTATGTGTTGCCTAGTACTAGGGAATTTTCCCTTGAGGATTCAATTACAAACATTGTAGATTAAGGGGAAGCCACAGAAATATTAAGAAAATATGATGACATCCTCAGGGTGGAGAACAAATTGAAGAGGACACACCCAAATTTCAAGGGTTTTGACTGAGATGTCCCATACCCTTATAGGATAAAGAAGATGGTAGGTAATTATGATGATATCATGGTACAAATATCTAAGGAGCTAGAAGGTAAAGAAGGGAGGATAAGCACCGAGTCCCTTGAGCCTAATGTAGTTTTGGAAGTTGAAGAGGAGTAGTCAGCAGCAATTGTATGGGTAGCCAAGGGAAACAAAAGGTAAAAAGTGGTCCAAGTAACTGATAAGGTGAGATAGAGGACAATACAATTGATGCTTGATAAGAGTCAATATTTTGTTGATTTAAGGAAAAATAATTTGTAGGACAATGTTATAGAAGAAAAGAGTTCTCTGATTCACTTATAGTTGAAAATAACAAGGTTGGATAATAGCATCATTAGGAAAAAAAATTCATTGAAAATGATAAATTTTTGAAATTTTCTAAGTTTAAAAGTTTCTAATACAAAGTGAAACAAACTGAGTTGGTCCTAAAACTCAAGTAGGTGAATTTGAGGAGAAGATTCAAGAACTTGTAGATAAATTGGAAGCATGTGATCCTAAAATGATAAAATGACTCCTATAGAGGCTAGAGACCTTGTATAAAGAAGTGGAATGCTTTTAGTGCCTAGTTGGAATCTTGAGAAAGCATTCATGCAACATTAGATAAGAAGACAAGATAATGCAATTTCCTATGAAGAATTTGGTGTTGATGGTTTCCAAAGAGGGTCAGGTTTCAACATAGACTCGAGGTCCTTAGTAGTGTGGAGCATGGCACCTGAAACAAACAAGCCAATGCTAATGGACATTCAAAGCACTACTCAAGGAAATATGATTGTATGGACTATTTACAACACTTATGGTATAGAAGTCTCTAAAGCCATGAAATATTTTTCATTCATGAATGAGGCTAACATTGAATAAATTAAGACCAAGCTAGCCAAGACATTGTGCAAGTACATTGACATTATAAAATTGAATGAGGAAGAGCTCAAAAGGAGCTATTTCTATGGGAAGAGAATCAAGAAGTTAGAGCTAAAGGCTAAGGAGCTATATGATGAAGTGGAATTTTTAAAGGATCAGCTCAAGGTAGCAAAGGAGAGTAGAGTAGAAGTGAGGAGTAAGGAACCATCAAAGACTACTCAGGAGACAACAACTCAGACTATAAAACAAGTATAGATTGATCTTGAGCCTTAGGGGATGAGTATTGATCTTGAGGCTCCACATTAAGGTGGTGAAATAAGAACATATTTTTTAAAAGGTATGATAGGCCACATGATAGGAACTTTGAAGAATATCTCTCAATAGGCACATAGTCTTTTCTTTTCTCTGCAAAGTGTTGAGCATATATGCAATGTAGCACTATTATGAATGTCATCTATTTTTTAACCAATGGGGGCCATATATTAAATTTTTTGAAAAATTAATTTTGTTAATGTAAAAGAAGCCTAATCTAGCTGATCAGTTGTTTATAGTAAAGGAAGATTTTGAGATATTAAAAGAGTTAATTGGTTTCTTTACTGGTAAGTTGCAAATTTTGTATAGTAAAATGAAGATTCTAATAGCGGGGAATTGATTCTTAAACCCCACAAATCTTGGATGCTAACAATAAGTTAAAAGATTGGCAAGAATGGTTAAGTTATTTTGACTTGATATTAACTCTAGAAGGAGTAACACCCACTTTTGATGGTGATATAGATAATGTTACTTTCAATGATTTGATTGATTCTCTCTTCAAAGTGGAAATTTATATGAACTGGTTTGTAACAGAGTCTAGAGATATAATAGATGCTAGGTGAAATAAGGAAGTTAGTCATTTGGATGAAGTTAGAGGCACTGAATGGACAACAAAAAGAGAGATTTATGTGTGGGAAGTGTTTGGAGTAATTAAGGCTTTTCTCACAAGAAGAAGTTAGAAGTCAGACTAGCATGCATATAAGGGGAAAAAATAGAGAAAGGACAAGTCATCATAATATGCTATCTTACTTTTGCATGGGTTTTCTATGGATACACCTGTGAATAAAATAATGGTTGTACCTAAAGATCTAGTGCCAGTTGTCAATTTTGAAACTATTTCCCCACTTCTATCTAAGTACAAAGAATATTTTTTAAAAAATATCTAAATTGTCTTTTTATTTTTGTTTTTGAAATCAAGTTTTGACAAGTGTCCTCCCATCTAAAGCTTGTTGCAATCCTTGTCTATAAAAGGATTTCTAAGATGTGGAGTGAGGTTGTGATTTTTGTTTCATTACTCACAATAAAAATCTAGAAACAAAAATACTCACAAAGAATTTATTTAATATAAAGATGGAAGAAGGTGGATTAGTTGCTAATCATTTAATAATATTGGTATTTCTCATGAAAAAATTACTCACAACCACTGCCAATCCATTTTAGCTTTCAAGAACACAAAATCAAGAGAGCCTTAATTTCTTCATCAAAGTTCATATTATAGAAGATAACTTATTAGTAACAATATTAAACTCATTTAAATGATTAGAAACTGATCCATCTTCTTCCATCTTCATATTAAATAAATTCTTCATGGGGAATACCTAGTTTGAAATGGCCGAGATCTTTTCATACAACTTTTTTTGGGTTTGCATCAACTCTTTAGTTATATTTTGTTTTGTTGTCATTTTATTATATTTTCATAAAGAATATTTTGTTTTGGAATTTTTGTTGTTAGTTATATTCTTTAGTTATAATAGAATACTTCCAAGATCCTTTCTATCTAAAATATCTCATTCCTCATCTATCATTGTTGTCATTTTATTATATTTTCCTTGCATTGATCAGCATAGATCTTTCTAATAAAGATAGTCCTCCATTTTTAAATTTAAATAACTAAAATTTCTACCCATTAAACTTATCAACCTTCATCTAACCCTTGTCTATCATTTCTTCCACTCAACCATGAGAATTTCGTGTAGAGGACAATTGAAACAACTAGTCTCTAATACCACTTGTTAGGATTAGCAAGACAAAACTAAAAATTACATACAAATATGGGTGAGTGCACCTAGATGGTGTACAAAAAGACGGGTATAAGTGGACACCTTTTTTTTTTAAATCAAGTAAATTTAAACTTGGATGAGATATTTGAGATTCATCCACTCAAAATGGAAGTATGTGTAAAATATATAAATTGTAGTGCTTTGAATCTACTTTCTAAACTATTAGTTTTTTTACAAAATGGATAAGATTGGATGGGTCAAACCCTACACACACAAAAAATAGTTCCTAATTTTTTTAGAAAACATAACATAGTTGTTTTTTTGTGCAGCACAAAAGACATAGTTATATTTAGTATTTTGTGTATCCCTTTGGTAGGATAATAATTTTAAGAGACATATCTATACTTTTTGTAATTTTCTAATGAGTATTTGTTTTGTTATGAATTATTTAATGGACTACATCCCAAAATTTTGGTACCTGGTCATGTGTCAAGCATAACTTGCATCAAAATAATTAGAAATAGATTCTTTTTAAAAGTGTATAGAATCAAGTGTAGAATAATAATATATAATTTATTTTGATTTTGGTTGAGTATATCAAAAGTTATTAAAATAATGGTAGACATATGTCTGTGAGTAATGTCAAGGCATTGGTAAAAGTAATTAAAGTTTTCATTGTTAATAATTTTCAAAGATAGAACAAAAAATGGTTAGAAAGCTAAAAGAACATGTAATATTATGGTAGTAATTTTAGAGATACATATTTCACCATTAGAAAAATCAACGAAGGCAAAGACAAGAATTCATCTTATAAGATGAAAAAATGTCTAAAGGAAAAAATTGGAGGGAAAAAATTCTCCCAAGCCTTTGGGTCATTTCCCTATGCTATCAAGAAGCCATAACCCAATCAAGTTTCTACAATTTTAATAACCTGATTAGGTTATGAAAATGAAAAAGTTCATTCAAAATCTGATCGGATTTTGAAGAAGTAAAATTTACTTTGTCAAAACCCAATCAGGTTTTGAAGAACTAAAAGTAGGATTTATTCCAAAAGCCATAACTTTCACATACAGAATCTAATTGACTCCATTCAAAATGAATTAGATTTCTATTGAAGATATCTACAAAATGATGTGGATAAATCAATCCTATGTCATCAAAATATTATTTTCAATAAATTTGAATTAAGCATAGTCTAAATTAGGTAGTCATTATTTTCCAAATACATAATCAATAGGTAAACATGAATGCTAACTTATTTTTAATTATCTCTCTCTCTCTCACACACACACAAACAAAAATACACATACTCATTCACTAACTAAATAACTCCTAATATATCTCTCCTACAATCTCCTAACCTCTATCTCTCTCTATCTCTCTCCATGTCCAAACCCTTCTCACTCTCCCCATTCTTTCCCCTTCCCTCTCTCTCTCTCTCTCTCTCTCTCCATCACTTCATCTCTCTCTCTCTCTCTCTCACTCTCCATCTCTCTACATCTCTATCTTATCTTCCTATCTTCTCTCTCAAACCTCTTTCTATCCCCTTATCCATATCTCTTTGACCTCTAATCCTTAATGCCCTCTCTCTATGTGAAGTTCCTATTTCAAGGATTAGAGGTTAGAGAGAGAGAGAGGTGGGTTAGGGATTAGGGGTTAGAAAGAGAGAGAGAGAGAGAGAGAGAGAGAGAGAGAGAGAGAGAGAGAGAGAGAGAGAGAGAGAGAGAGATATATATATTAAGGGATTGGACATGGATAGAGAGAGTGAGAAATATGGAGAGAATGGGATAGGATGGAGAGAGAGAGAGAGAGGGGTAAATAAGATGGAGAGATGGAGGGAGGGAGAGAGAGAGAGGGAGAGACAGAGAGAGAGAGAGAGAGAGAGAGAGAGAGAGAGAGAGAGAGAGAGAGAGAGAGAGAGAGAGAGAGAGAGAGAGAGAGAGAGAGAGAGAGAGATGGGCATCACTCCATAATCCTCAAGAAAAAATTGTTTCATGATCTCTTCCATCATCCTCTTCTATGTAGAGATGGGATGCTTGTCCTCTTCCACTCTCATTTTGAAGGAAATTCTACCAACTTAGTGTCAGTCCTTTCAAATTGGAATTTTTTTTCTTCACCTTTAGATTTATAGGTATGTAATCATATTCAAAATTATTTTCAAGGGCCTCTAACCACTCCATATATGCTTCTAGTTCTACCTTTCCCTCAAACATGAGCAAGTCTTTTTTATATTTACTTCCTACCCTCTATAAGGCTGCTACCATGATCCTCTAATCTTTAGGTACCTCAGGAAAGTCATCATCTTCCATTTCTTCTTCCTCAGACTCCTTGCGGTCTTTCTTACACACTTTGCCCTTCAACTTTTCAATTTCTCTCCTCATGGTTCTACTCTCTTCCCTGACTACTCTACTCTCAACCATCTGCTCCTCCACTTTTTTTGCCAATTCAATATTGGTTATCCTCAATAGAATATCTTATCCTTCTGCCATGTTGTTCTTCCAAATAGAGCCTTAGTGGCTCTAATACCACTTGATGTAGAGTGCACATAATAGAAACTCTAAAAGACCTTGGTCAATCCTTCAACATACACATATGTATCATTGAGCGGACCAAGGATCCCAAATTCTACAACTTCAATATTATTAATGTTACAATATTTTTGGATAGAAGAACAACAGAAAGATCAAATGGATATGGATGGCTAGTTGAGTATTATCACTATCTAAGTTTATGGGAGATATATCTAAGTATCTAGTATGTGTAGTTAATGTTGGAAGAAGAAATGATAAGTCCAAAAGAAGTTATGTAAGTTTTGGTGATGTTTGTTCTGAGATAGAGTCTACAGAAGCATGTTCTGGTAAACTTGTTATACCTCTTAGCAAATTTGTTATTCTGAGAGTCAAGGTTATGAATGTGAACAAGATATATTGGTGATGATGTGGCTAAGTTTACTTGTCATAATATTATGTATATAGAAAGATATTAAAGTTTCAAGGTGGAAGATTAATGTTATCACTAAGTGTAACATGTTCTTAATGTGGTTCTATAATGATTAATTGAGAAGGACTAACAACTACCTCAGGGAATTATTTTATGGACTCAGTATAAAGGAAGTAAATTTTCCTTTATCTTGATATGGATGGAAATGGTATTGTATGGAATTGTAAGAAGCAGAAAGAGCAGAGTGTGAAGTTGAGCATAGTAGAGCGAAAGTGAAGGAAACTTCATTGTCGAGGTTTTGTTGAGTAATCAGAGGTTTGATATTTGGATCTAAGGTTTGTGACCTAGTCTAAAAGGTTTGATAGTGATTGGTTTGATTGATAGAAAAAATGAAAGAACATAATAGTAAATTTCATGTTTGAGCAGTGAGCTCTTCTTGTAGTTGAAATTGCATGTTTGGCCAGTGGGCTCTTCTTGCATACATTGTACTACAACTCCTAATAGGGTTGGAATCTCCTAACAAGGATTCAAAGTCCCCTAATAGAGACTCTATGTACTAAATATTATAATACAATCCTAATAGGTTCCATCCTCTAACAAGGAATATTTATATTAGTACATCATCTCGTGGGCATCATTCCCATCGAGGTTTTCCCTTTGATCAAGGGTTTCCCTAGTTAACATATCTAATGTAATTTTCTATGTGCATCTTATTATGTATTATTTTTACTTTAGTTGAATGATTAAACTTGTTTAAATAAGATAAATTTTTTAATTTTTGGATAAATGATTCACGCCCCCCCCCCTCTCACTTATCTTGGTGGACTATTATTTCTAATAGTTTCAACTTTCACCTTTCCCTTTTCTAGGTTTATTCTTTACTCCTAGGGTCTACCTTCCTTGGAAGACACAAAAACTCTATGACACTCTATACATTTTCAAATGATGGATTTATTCCAAACACCAATAATAAAACACCTTGCAAGATCTAGACACACAAGCTACATTTTTGTGGCTTTTAGCTTCCTTTTCAACTAGGTCTCTCCTAGCAATGTTTCCCCCCAAAAAAGGGTAAGGTTTTGGAATCAAATTTTTTTTTGATGGATTCAACTTAGTCAAATTCCTTGCTTTCACTCCCCCAACTACCAAGTACCAATCTCACTTCTACAACACAAACACTCCAAACAACACTTCAGCCCAATTGATCAAGTTAAGCTAGGGATTTATAGAAATGCTTCACATTGGGTACATGAAATTGATATGATGGTTTTGTGACTTTCTATAGACTTATTTTAGTCTAATCCAATTGGATATTGGACACATAAGCTTCCTATGCTGATACCACATTAAAATAGTTCATTTTAGGCTAAATACATGGGCTTATTTAGCCTAGGGCATCAAATTACCAATAGAAAAAATATTTCCCTATCCTAGCCTTTTGGGATCATAAATTATAGTGTCCTAAATTTTATTCCACCAAGTGGCATTGAATTCCAATGGTGAACTTGCAAGTTAGGGCCACATCTTTGCTTCAAACCTTGAAGTTGAGGGTTTTAGGCCTACACTCAAAAAAATGTTGTAACTTCCTTTAAAAAAACCAAATCATCCAAAACCATATGAAAATGAAAGATAACTCAAAACTCCAACCTCATATAAACTTTATTTTCTTCTTCCAATATGTACAAGGCCATATAGAACAAGTTTCTTCTAGAAAACAGGTTTTTCTTTTATAAAATATTGCTACAGTCTATAAAATTTGATGATCTACTAAAGGAAAGATGTCATATGCCTTAAATATCTTCAACCAAAAAATTCAAAAAAAATTGTGGTTATGAACATATTGAAATGAAAATTCCTTTTCATGACAACTTTTCAAGAGTTGCATGAGCAATTTTCACAATTTTGTAAATCATGAAAACTTTTTGAAATAAGACTCCTAATAGATGAAAAATGGTTCCAAACCCTTAAGAATGTTGGAAAAGACATATCTAAGGAATAAAACTAATTTTCATTCATTAGAATCCAAGTCACACAAAAACCAAAAAAATGCATCCTAGTGAACTAAGAACTCTTTTGGTTTATAAGAAGACCACAAAGATCGTTGTCTACACAAAAGGATAAAATTGACACACAATGGATGGTGCCAACACATAATTTTTACATCAACAACCAAAGAAAATAAAAATCCTTAACAAGGAGATAGGTTCCCTACACCATGCTACCAAGCCTTAAAGAAATTCAAGTCCCTTTGAGTGGAATGGTGGAAAGAAAATCCCAGCTTGCTCAATGGGTTCTTTGGTCATCTATGAAGCATCTTCCAAAGTTTTTCCTTTCCATTAAACCATGTACTCATAGTAAGTCTTCCTTCTTGTTTCCTTGACCTCCCTTTTTTCCAAAATGCATTCAATCTCCAATATAGGTGTCTTGAGGAGAGTTTTTAGAAACTTGTCATGTTGGGAACTTGTGTCACCTAAAACAAAAGAATCATTTATAGCACCATTGTAAGCATAAAGGTAAGTAACATTAAAAATGGGTGACAAATGAATATGAGGAGGAAGATCAAGATGATAAGAATTTGAACCACATTTCTTTAGGATCTTGTAGGGTCCAATATTTTTCATCATTAGGTTGGTATGACTCCCTCTTGGCATCCTTTCCTTCTTCAAATGGACCATTACTAGATCACCAATCTGAAAATGCAACTCCCTCCTTTTTTTGTGAGCGCATTCTTTATATTTCTTTGAGGTTTACTGCAATTTATCTCTAACTTATTCATGAATTTCCTTCATGACTATCACAAAGTCATCAGCTAAGGCACTAGGCTTCTCTATGTTTGCAACACTTCTAAGATCCAAGATTCCCCTTGGGTGAATACCATACACAATCTGAAAAGGAGTTTTGCATGTGCTTCTATTGATAGAATCATTATAGCCAAACTTAACCTAGGTAAGAATAGAAGCTCAACTTGAACCATGCTCCTGGGTTAGACATCTCAACAAGTTACCAAGTAATCTATGATCACCTCAGTCTATCCATAAGATTGAGGATGGTATGTTGATGAAAGACAAACATTTTTTCCTTGTTTATTCCACAATGTCCTCCAAAGGTGGCCTAGAAACTTAGGATCTTTGTTTGAAATGACAGACATTGGAAGTCCATGCAACTGAAAAAATTATTTGAAGAATAACCCAGCAATATGTGAAGCATCATGTTTGGCTCTATAGGGAATGAATAACCTATCAACTACCACAAACACACTATCATGATCTATTTTTGTCTTGGGAAGACCTAGAAAAAAATTGATACTAATTGAATCCCAAGGTTTGGATGTGTCCTACCCTTAATTTACAAGGCAAAACACAACACTTTTTTTTTTCTTAAAGTACTCTTGGGATACCTACACTTTGATATTAACATGTTTCAACTTGGTTTTTTATTAGTTATGTGATTAAGGCACATCTATTCAAGGTTCTTAAGTAAATGTTATGATCATATGGTATGTTATGCATTGATACATACTACTATCTCTACTTGAAGATACTCTCTTAAATAGGTTAAACTAGTATACGGTAATATACTTAACAATTCATGATACAGTAACATTTCTCAACTAGGGCTTAGGCATCTTAGGGGCCATATACTTATGACTACATGTACCTATAGGATGTGGTTAGATTATGTGTATAATTTAATATGCGTGATAGGGTCAGATGACTCATATATAATATCATTATCACAATAAAGGTGCAAAGCTTAATTACTTCTTAATGGATATCAGATATAGCACCCTAAGTCATTACAAGAACATCAAATCCTAATTATATAACACAAGGTCTATTTTATTAAATCCATCTTATCTTTTAACTAATCTCTACCCATTTACTAAAACATTAAATCTCTTATACTTATCAACATTATCACTAAAAAATATTCTTACTAAATCATTTAAATAATAATATTTACTAAAGATCTCACTTTATTCCTTACTAACTTCATATTAATATCTACTTACTAAACTATCAAAATTCATCTATTAACAAAAAGATACTCCCAACTTACCAAATTTCATATTTCTAAAAACTAACTAATAAATACATACTACTAAACATCCACTAATATCCATTAACAATATTATTCTATTAAATATATAATTTGCATAATCTTCATCTAACTTAATTTTTAAACACTAAACATTTTACTAACATTAGTCACTAACTACTTAACCCATACTAATTATAAATTTTTAATTATTAACTATAAACTTCCTCTATTACAATACCATCTACAAACATTGTATACTAACTAACACAAATATTTTAACTAACCTTATTACTAATTAAACTATCTACATCCTAATGACTACTAGTTTCATCTGCCTTAATACCAACCACTCTTATGGAGTATCTTATTTCCTAACTACCTTACTAACTCCCCACCATCCTAGTTACCACTTACCACTTACCACTTACATTCCTAAAGGCACATGGCTCTATACACCACCCAAGCTAGCCTTTTTCTTTTTCTTCTACCTACCCCTTTCCCCTTAGCTAACCCAACCCCTCTCTCCTAGGTAGGCGGTGTGTCAGAACACATAGGGAAGTGCTCAAGGGGAACTCTGACTTTATCAGTCATGTTAGCACCTAAAGCACCCAAGGAGGAGTGTGGCATGAGTAAGGAAGGGGGAGGTGGGGAAAACTCTCCCACTTTTTCCCCATTACATTTCTATTTATTGGTTGTTTTTTGTTGTTGTATTATTTAAACAAAAATCCTTTCCCCTAATTTGGTTGATCCCTTACTTGGAAATGGTACCATAGGTTACATATTTTTAATTTTTTTGGGGGTTTTAAGTGTGGTACTACTATATAAGTCCTTTAATAGTTGAGGATATTGAGGAATATTCCTTGATGAGTATTTAATTAAACTGTAATAGAAAGAGGTGTATGTTTCTACTCTCCATACAAAATCTAGCAAAGTAGAATCTGCATCTACGACATACTTCCTCTTATGAAGTTTAGACTACATCATTTATTTGATTTATTTTCTTCTATTTCAACTATGATATTAAGATGAACTATGTGGTGATAAATTTGATGTTATTTTAAAATTCCTCTACATGTGTATAGAACTTTCAATCTATCCAAAATCACTTGAATAATAGTTTAACACATGAGATGCATTTTTATCAAAATAAAATATGACACCATTAGATTTCTCTCTCATATCAATAATGGAGTGTTACATGAACTTCCTTACTGAGCTAATACATAATTAGACATATCTTTATATGATCTATTGTATTGAATTACATCTATATGTACCAATTCATGGAAAACAAAAAAATGAACATGATGTAAATCAATATCTAATCCTTTCTATGAAGTTTGAGAGTAATAGAATACCTAAATGAATTAAGTTCCTTGCATCCCATTAGTTATGATAAATCAATGTTATAGTTCAATGCAACTAAGCATAATATTAAATCTTACAAGGCAATTATATATGAAAGTATCCAATTTTCTTTATTCCTCCCATGAATTCACTCTCCACAACAATGCTCGCATAATGAAAAGTCCACTTTTACAATGCAATGCACCAAGGCATGGATGAAGGGTTTATCCTTACAAGGAAATATTCAATAACATAAAGATGGATTTCATTCTTTCAACTGAAATGGCCCCTTTATTGCTCATCAACACATAGAAAGACATCAGACTTCTTCCTTGAATCCAAAGAGCTATCATGCCCAAAAATATGGGGCACAAATAGGTAAATTTTTTTCAAAAAATGTGTTTTTATAACAAGGAATAATATATGTTTTTTTTTTTTTCTTTCTAATAGAATTTGCTAAATACCTAGTTAAACAAAGGAATTGGATAATTCATTTTAACAACAATGTGAGATTGATTTTATTTCCCAATAATCACAAAAATGAATCAAAGTTCCAAACATAACATAATTTTTGCCTTAACATATTTGAACTTGAAATTTTCATAATTGAACATCATCATTTTATCTCATTTTCATTACACATGTGCATAAACAAAAATACTAAATGACTCAATGCAAGAATGTTTTTTTTTTTTCTTTCTCTTTTTCAATTAAAACACCTAATTCAAAGGTTTCATTGGGAAAGAACTAGTAAGAAAACCCGACATCTTTGCCACTTCAACAATAAGTTTAAATTCATTTTACATAGGATTTTCAATCCCAAGGAGGAAACTCCTCAACATAACTAAATTTCAATAAAAAGTTTCTTTCTTGGACCTTAATAAGGGATCCATTTCAAATTTTGTAATACATCATGATGATCATGGAGAGGACAAAAACTGACAAGGAGACAACCAAGCATAACATGAAGCCAGAATCAAACATTCACTCCCATACCAAGTTTTCACAACAAATTCAACATTGAATCCAAATTAGGGAGAAGGTGGATTTTTCTAATAGGAGATGTTAGACACAACACAAAAATAGGTGTCCTATTAGGGCTATAACTCAAGAACTTCCATTCTTCCATTCTTACAATCCCAAACTCATACGTGGTTGTGTTGATGAGTAGGGGTCCATAACACCCTACCCTCTCTCTTTCTTCTCATCTTGAGAAGAGAATCTACACTGTTGAAGTCCAACTAAAGACCTTTCCCCATACATGGCCACTTCTACCCTATCCAAGGGTGAGTAATGCCATTACACCCATACAATCCCTTCAAAAATCCAAAACAAAATGGAAAGGGGAAAACATTTAAGAAAACATGTTTCCCATCCCTCTCAACACACTCAACACACACACATACATACAGATGCAATAAAATTGAAACATGAATCACAACATGAATTAAATGAGGTGAAGTATTCCTACCTTCAAAAATCAGGTTATGGAAAATGAACAAGTTTGAGATGAGCTTTCTTTCCTCTCCTTCCCTTTAGTTCTAAAAATCCCTCTAAAACTAGAGGTTGGGTGAACACCCAAAACCCTCTCAAAATTATCTCTAAATAAGATCCTAAACTCAACCACCACTAAAAGAAATAACTCCCCCACTTGCCTAAAAGTTCTAGAGGCTTCTAACACAACTAGACCCAAGGCTAACCTCAAGGTGAAGTTAGGGTCATCCAACTCATGATGGGATCAAACCATTTTCGCAACAAAGCAAAAATTGGATTTTTGAGTGACCATAAAAGTCAACAAAAGGGGCAAAGGGGGTGGAAAAAGCCCCCAACCCATACCCATAACCCTTGGGTACTTAAATTTCATGATTTTAGGCCTTTAGGATAAATTAGGGACCTAACAAGTGCTAAAATTTTTTAGGACTATCTAACACCCTTCAAAAAGAATATTAAACACTAATCTAGATTAGGAGTAATTAATCTCAATTAAAACTTGATTAGCAAAGAGGTCACTAACTTAGTCTAACTTAGATCTTTTAGGTTACTCGGTTAACCCTAACTATAATGCTGGAATGCATATACAATTCACGAGTGTCAAGTGACACTATAAAAAACACTATTATGAAACATTAAATTTACTGATTACAGAATGATACATTCATACATCTCATGATACACATAAAATACGTACAATGGGGTTTCCACAAATGGTACATAGGGTTCAGTTTTGTTTCTCCATTAGATTTCTCAGCTAAAATGTCCTACGCACTCATTGCACACATCAGTAGCTCAAGAAAATCACATGCATTTATGTACATAACGTATCAAGGAAATCACATAACTCAGAACATAATCCATCAATTAATTAACTATTTATCTCAAATCTACTCATATACTTAACCACTAAATTTTCATAATCAAAGTGTTAATTTTGCATTCACTTACTTCATTAGTATACATGTTCATAAAGCATCAAATGATAAAATCAAATATCTGAAAGTAAAACATCACACAACATGAAATAATAAAATTTGTTCAATGTATCTGATAGTGTCTTGATATATTGAGTCATGAGTATCAAAATAATAAAGTATCAATTATGCTATGATGGGTTGGGGCGAGGCCTCATATCCTCCCCCACTAGGCATGAACTTCCTCCTAGAGTTCATAAAAAAGATAAGGGTACTGAGATCACATCCATGTTGCATCCTCCCATGAAGTCATGACCTTATTGTAACAATCCCACTAGACCCTAACTCGGTCTAGCTCTCAGCCTTGAAGAGGTAGGGTCCATCAAGAAATAATACAGATAGGCTCCAACGCTAGCTGCCCTTTCGACTCCACCTACAAAGCATCCCAATCTATAATATGAGACTCATCATAAATGTATCCTCTAAGTACTAAAATGTGAAACACATTATGGATGCATGATAGGCTAGGTGGCAAATCTAAATGGTAAGCAACTAGTCCTATCCTCTCTAGGATCTCGAATGGTCCAACAAATCAGGGTACCAACTTAGAGCCCTTTCCAAATCAAATCAGACTCTTTTGCGGTCGCACCCTCAAGAAGACTCTATCACCAACTTGATACTCTCAATCTATCATCTTTGCATCAGCATACTTCTTCTGCCTATCTCGTGCCTCTCTCAGGCATTGTCTAATCAGGGTCACCTATTGCTCCATCTCCTTTACTAACTGAGGACCAATAGATACTCACTCCTCGATCCTATCCCAACTCAAGGGTGTTCTGCAAGGTCTTCCATACAAGGCTTCATAAGGTGGCATGCCTATACAATTTGTATATTACAATTTGCAAAATAAATTACGAATAAAAACAAACGCTATTACAAAATATACTAACTAAATAGTAACTTTATTTACACTAGCTTCACTAAATTTAAAACTAAATTTCAATTTTAACATCACTAACTACAAATAATTCTAAAACATACTAATTCAATAGAAAATTTATTAAGTCACTAATAAATTAAAACTAACTAATAATATTTAACTACATAAAAAATTAATTTCTAAACACTATCTTAACTAAATAAAAAAAAGAAACTTTATGCAAAAGGTAGACCAAACTATCCCTATAATATCCCAACCTCCACTTAAACACCTACTCAAGCAAGTCGAAAAACACACTTCCCAAGATTGGGCACTTCCCAAGCACATGTCCAAGTGGGAAAGACCAGCACGAATACCAAGGTCCAATAACCTGCATGTTGGTAAGGAAATAAAAACATGGAAAAAAGGGTAAGGTGGGTAATAGAGTTTTAAACTTTTTTTTAGACTTGCTTTTGGGTACAAGCTTCAATACCCAATAGAAAGACCTACCCCACTTTTCAAATGTTGTACAACCAATAATGATGTCAGAATTCCCCCCCCCCCTCCCTTACTACGCATGATAGGACCTCAAGTGGGCACTTGCCAAAAAGGTGAGAGCAAGTTTAAGGTTTTGCTCAAATACAAACATGCTTGCCTCCCGTTGGTTTAATGAAATACCAACTGGAAAGTCAAAATTTGGGGGTATGTGGGGGGGGTACACAATGCAGATTTTAGGGGCTTAAATCAATGCCCAAATGGAAATCAAGTGCTAGGAATTATGTTAAAATTTTTCTTGGTGGGATGGGGTAGAGGTAAGGAGTTAAGTGTTAAAGTTAATTAGGTAGATATGCTAGGATATTTAGATTTATTAATAGGTATTTTCTTTTATTATTATTATTATTATTATTATTATTATTATTTTATTTAAATTTTAAAATGAGGAATTCATAGAGAATATTCTTTGTTACAACATGGGATTAAAATATTTAGCCCATAAAAAATCCAAAGGGCCTTTTGCTCTTGGAAGCACCTTTTTTTTATAAAAGTGTTATTTTGTCTAAGTATGGATTTTGCAAGCAATTTACTTTTATAAAAAAGGGGGTATTTTTTTTGAATGGGTTTAAAACATAGAGTTCAATAGTTTGTTATCATAATAATGTAAGAGCAATTTTATCTCCTATTAAGCATGAAAATGAATCAAAGTTCCAAACATAACATAATTTTTTCCTTAACATATTTGAACTTGAAATTTGCATAATTGAACATCATCATTTTATCTCATTTTCAATACACATGTGCATAAACAGAAATGCTAAATGACTCAACGCAAAAAAAAATTATTTTTTATTTTTTCAATCCCTTTTTCAATTAAAACACCTAATTCAAAGGCTCCATTGGGAAAGAACCAGTAAGAAAACTCGAAATCGTTGCCACTTCAATAATAAGTTTAAATACATTTTACACAAGATTTTCAATCCCGAGGAGGAAACTCCTCAACATAACTAAATTTCAATAACAAGTTTCTTTCTTGGCCCTTAATAAAGGATCCATTTTGAATTCTACAATACATCACATTGATCATGGAGAGGAAAAAACTGACCAGGAGACAACCAAGCATAACATGAAGCCAGAATCAAACATTCACTCCCATACTAGGTTTTCACAATAGATTCAAAATTGAATCCAAATTAGGGAGAAGGTGGATTTTTCCAATAGTATATGTTAGACACAACACCAAAACAAGTTCCCTATTAGGGTTATATCTTAAGAATTTGTGTTCTTCCATTCTTACAATCCCAAACTCATACGTGGTTGTGCTGATGAGTAGGGGCCCATAACACCCTACCCTCTCTCCCTCTTCTTGTCCTGAGAAGAGACTCTACACTATTGGAGTCCAACTGAAGACCTTTCCCCATACATGGCCACTTCTACCCTATTCGAGGGTGATTAATGCCATTACACCCATACAATCCCTTCGAAAATCCAAAACAAAATGCAAAGGGGAAGATATTTAAGAAAACATATTTCTCATCCCTCCCAACACACTCAACACACACACACATGCATACATATGCAATAAAACTAAAACATGAATCACAACATAAACAAAATGAGGTGAAGTATTCCTACCTTCAAAAATTTGGTTATGGAAAATGAACAAGTTTGAGATGAGCTTTCTTTCCTCTCCTTCCTTTCAATTATGAAAATCCCTCTAAAACTAGAGGTTGGGTGAACACACAAAACCCTCTCAAAATTGTCTCTAAATAAGATCCTAAACTCAACCACCTCTAAAATAAGTAACTCCCCCACTCGCCCAAAAGTTCTAGAAGCTTCTAACACAACTAGACCCAAGGCTAACCTCAAGGTGGAGTTAGGGTCATCCAACTCATGATGGGATCAATCAATTTTCACAAAAAAGCAAAAATTGGGTTTTTGAGTGACCATAAAAGTCAACAAAAGGGGCTAAGGGGGTGGAAAATGCCCCAAACCCATATCCATACCCCTTGGGTACTTAAATTTCATGATTTTAGGCCTTTAGGATAAATTAGGGACCTAACAAATGCTAGAAACTTTTAGGGCTATCTAACATCCTTCAAAAAGTAGATTAAACACTAATCTAGATTAGGTGTAATTAATCTCAATGAAAACTTGATTAGCAAAGAGGTCACTAACTTAGTCTAACTTAGATCTTTTAGGTTACTCGGTTAACCCTAACAATCATGCTAGAATTCATATACAATTCACAAGTGTCAAGCAACACTATAAAAACACTGTTACTAAACATTAACATTTACTGGATACTGATACATTCATACATCTCATGATACAAATAAAATACATACAACGAGGTTTCCACAAATGGTACATAGGGTTCAGTTTCATTTCTCCGTTAGATTTCTCGGCTAAAATATTCTGCACACTCATTGCACACATTAGTAGCTCAAGAAAATCACCTATATATATGTATATAATGTATCAAGGAAATCACATAACTCAGAGCATAATCCTTTAGTTAATTAACTATTTATCTCAAATTTTCTCATATACTTAACCACTAAATTTGCATAATCAAAGTGTTAATTTTACATTCACATACTTCATCAATATACATGTTCATAAAGCATCAAATGACAAAATCAAATATCTAAAAGTAAAACATCACACAACATGAAATAATAAAATGTGTTCAATGTGTCCATTAGTGTCTTGACATATCGAGTCATGAGTATCAAAATAATAAAGTATCAACTATGCTACAATGGGTCAAGGTGAGGCCTCACAAGAGCACAAAACCTACAAGAAGAGCACAAAACCTACAAGCATGGAGGCTCACTTCCCATTCTAGGCTTCTATGAAGCCACCCATTGATCTAGGGAAACAGGGCTCAAATAGGTTACACTCAAGCACCAATAATGCATACAACATATCATTACAACACATGTAAACTCCCTTCCAAGGCTTAACACAAAGATGCACCATTGGAATCATGAAACAATGGGTGAAGGTGGGCTCTCCAAAGAGGAGAATACCGTATCCATATATTCATATACATTTTCAATTTCATAATTCATCCTCATCACATCAATACACTTATATATCTCATAATAAAAAACACAACATATGGCTTCAATGGAGCCCATACTCCATTAACAACAAAACCCTCTCCAAGAGGAAAATCTCTCAACTTAAATGTTGAGCCCAACTAACACCTTCACCCAAGGGATCTCTTCCCTCTGAAGGGTGAGAGAAGCCTTCACACCCATTACATTCATACAACAAAAACAAGAAAAAAATTCAAGAGAAATCCATCACAACAATTCACATAACAATCCACTCAACACCACACACATAATATGTTCCACCACTATATGAACAAGAATTCAACACCATTAAGAAAGTTCAATTAAGGGCATGACAAGGGTACCAACCTTGATCCAAGCTAAAGGCAATGACATTTGATGAAGAGCTCCCTTCTCCTTAGTTTTTCTCCTCCTCAAAACCCTAGTTGTCTCGAAACTTATAAAGTGGGTGAACACCCCACTAGTTTGTCCAAGTCCACTAAAAAGACTCTACCACTGTCTCTTTTTGGCAAAAACATCAAGCTGCTATCTCTTACAACTTTTTCCTTACCAATTTTGCTACTTTTGACTAAGTGGTAAGATGGGGATGAACTCATGGGACAACTCAAGTTTTGAATTGGTGGAAGAATGCATTGGTTAATGGGTCCCCTAAGCTAGTTATGCACTAAAATGGTCCAATTTAGTCCCTTAACATGTCATGCTTACATATGGGTGGCTTATTTTCACAAAAAAGGCACTTTGGGACCACCTATTAATCCTCTAAAATCCTTTTCAAGTTTTAATTCAAACTTCCCTTGATGGTGACCCATCCTATGCTTTCTCCAAGTGTATTCACTTAATCTTTTGAAAGGCAATTAGTTTAAGGTTAAGTGCTACCATGACCAAAACCCTAGGTGACATGTCATTAATACACAAAAAATTACAAGTGTCAAATGAAACATTTAAAACACATTACAAATCACCATGACATGTCCTTAATGTATTTATGAGATTAATACCACAAACACATGCACACTTACATTGATGAAATAAACATATCACAATGAGGCTTTTGAATCTTCCAAAGATTCGCCTTGGCTATACTATATATACATAAGTTTGAACCTTGTTTCCCCAATAAAATTCCATGGTTTAATTACCTACACACTAAACTCAAACATTAGTATCCCAATGAAAAATCATATAAAACACATGAATATAGGTGCATGACAAATTTTATATCAAATAATTCACATTAACATACTCAATTGTCATAATCAACTTTTATTTTCTAATCATTTTCATGTAAAGCATTTAAAATATTAAATTATAAGAATCTACATATCAATATTAATATCTAATCAAATGATCCAACTAACATTATAAACCACATCATAATCCATTTCCTATCATCAAATGAAATGTTGAGTCTACATTGTTAAATCAGCCAACATGAAAATTAGTTCTAAATACATATCTTAGGTCCAAATCTCCTAAATGTAAAAATCACATCTACTATCCTTTGATTCAATTAATTATATTTTGATTACTAATAGTATCTCATTATCATTATGAGATAATACATTATAAGGTGTATCAATTATGTCAGGTAATCAGGATGTTTGCATTATCATATAGTTTTCAAAATTAATGATAGAATAAATCCATTACATTTTATTGGGACATAAAATCAATCATTGTGAATATCAACATATCCACTTAATACTACTTGTACAATAATTAACTCATTACATTACATCATATCGAGTTCTACTATGTAGACCTTTATCCCATTTTGATAACAATTTTCATCTATGACTATAAGTAATATCATAAGGGTGGGAGTTGATTCATCTTTCGATAATAATCATATAATTCAATTATCCTAATAGGCCATAAAATATTATGAACCCATCGACATAGTTTCTAAGTTATGACATCTTGAATCTTGATTCCACATGGTCTCATCTTATCAACCTAACATAGTTTTGAATAGAGCACTTAGTGTATATGAGCAATATTAGTATGCTAATAGAAACCAAATTTAAATAAAGCTTCTACAAACTAAACAAAATTCATAAACTTCAAGATAGACTAAGATGAGCTCTCAATTGAGAATATGACCCATTAATGGGCTCTCTCAATGAGAAGCTCTCTTGTTGAGTGGCTTTGTCTAAATAGATAGGATGTATGCTCAAGCTTATGCTTCAAAAATGGCTTCAAATGGAGTTGGAATTTGGGTGTGAGTGTATGGTTTTGATGTAAAATGGCTTCTTAAAATGGCATTATGACTTTACTTCATGGATTGTGTTGTTTTGCAAAGGGGAAGGATCCAATTTATAGGCAAGAGGCTTGAGGTTTTGAGGGCTAAGATGCAAGGATGGGAAAAAGCTCATGGAGGGCTCATATTGCATGAGAGGAGAGCACATAGATTGTGCTTCCTTACAGCCAATCAGGGAGTGATACATGTCACAAGGTGAGAGGATGGAGGAAAGGGGAAGGATGAGTCAACAAAGGAGGCTCAAGGGATAAAATCTTCATAAAGACCCTCATAATGGCCTGTAAGAGAAATAAAAGGGCTTGGAAGAGTCATTTATGGCCTAGTGGACTTCATAAAGTTTTATGGTTGGGATATTTTTGAGGGAGATGAGAGGAATTTCGACTTGGGCTTGATTAGGAAGGTTTTAAGCTTGCTTAGGCTTGTGCAAATGATTAGAGGATGGATTAGGATGGTTTAGGATTAGCTTAGGGATAGGCAAGTGGGTGGTATTTAATGAGGGTGGGTGAAGGAGGAGATATTTGTAAACTTTGGCTTGGGTTAGTAAGTCTTAACCCATTTTTAGGGAATGTGACAAGGTTAGGAGGGGATTAGGATTAGGTTTAAAGACATCTTCTAGAAGAGTCTAGACTTTGGATGAGGATAAAGACTTTCTAGAATAGTCTAGAACTTCCTAGGATGAGGATGAAGACTTTCTAAAAGAGTCTAAAACTTCTTAGGATGAGGATAAATTAGATTTTTAGGAAATAAATAAAGTTTTATTTATTTCAAGGGTTTGGGTTGAGGAGATATTTATTAAAACTTTTTTAATAAACATGAGGATTAATATTTAATCTTAATTAAATATTTTGAGTTGGGATTAGGGGTAGGAAATGATGGGATTAGCCTTTAATCAAAATTAAAGAAGGATTAGAAGATTTTGGAAAAGGTTAGTGGTCTTAAGGAAATTGGCCAAGTTTTGGGCAAAAAATAATTTTTTTATTTATTTTGGGTTTTTTGGTCAATTTATTAATTAAATAATTAATAAATAAGTAAATAATGTTTAAATAAGATTTAAACATTTTTGGGAGGGATTCCTTAATTAAATATTTTTAATTAAGATAAAGGGATTTAATGGCATAAAAATAAATAAATTAATTAAATAATTAATTAATTAATAAATGATGATGTCATCAGGAATTTTTCAGAAAATAACAATACTTTATTTTCTAAAGGTTTTTAGGTGTCTACACTTAGCACAATAATAACTAAAATATATATCATTATTAATAATATCTCAGGTTCATTATTGATAAGGAAAATGTCAATCATGGCATACTTATATTCCAAAACCTTCTTACCATCATTTGATCATAAGGTGTATGGTAATAGTCTATAATTCACATTCTATACACAAGAGACACAAATGTGACATCTCATCTCATTATGCTTCCTAGTTCTGACAATATTCATGTTATTAAGATTTATAATAGGTTACTGGGGAAGGGACCTTACATGATGAAATGAGAAGTGGAGTATAGCATCCTACATTAGAATTATGACCTTTGGATTTTTTACAAACTAAACAAGTTTCCACAAATTTCCTTACATCAGTCTACACCTTAAGCCAAAAATAGAATCTCCTAATAGACTCCAATGTCTTATCCACTCCAAAATTTCTTGCTAGGCTGCCACAATATTTCTCCTTTATAATATTTTCCCTTATAGAACTTCTCAAAACAAAAATCAATCCACCCTTAAAAAAAAAACCATCGTGAATAAGAAATTTAGAAAAATTAGTATGGTACCTTTCTATCATGTCCACACATACCTTTTAGATATCTTTAAAGTCCTCATCTTCTTCATTAATTCCTTTGAAAGCTGAAATTCCTACACTTTCCAAAGCAATATTATGAATGGTTAAGTTTCTCCTACTGAGAACATCAACAACCTTTTTTGCAATACCTTTCTTATGTTTAATTATGAAGGTATAATATTGCAAAAACTCCATCCACTTTACATGCCTATGATGAATTTTTTCTTTCCTATTCAAGAAACTAAAGGCATGATTATCAGTAAAGACAATGAATTCTTTTTGTAAAAGGTAGTGTCTCCCTTTTTTGAGTGATTGTACCATAACATAGAGTTCTAGGTCATATGTAGAGTACTTTTGTTTGATCTCATTTAATTTTTTACTAAAGAAACCAATTTGCCTTCCATCTTGACTAAGTACTCCCCCTATGACATTATTACTTGTATCATATTCTACCACAAAGACTTTATGAAAATTGGACAATACTAGGACTAGTTGTTCTACAATTTTCCTCTTCAAGAACTCAAATGAATCATTTGCCTCTCTAGTCCATTCAAGAAAACATTTTCTTCTTCCTTTAATGGTATTGATGATGGGTGTGCCTATACCACTAAAGTTTCTTATAAACTTTTTTATAAAAGCTACACAAGCCATGGAAACTTTTTGCCTTAAGTTTTGAAGTAGGAGATGGCCAATTCAGTATGGCCTCTACCTTGGTGGGATCCATCTTCAAGTTGTCTTTAGATGTCAAAAATCCCAAAAATACTAACTCTTCCTGTAAGAAAAAATATTTTTTCCAAATTTATCTTTAAATCCTCTTCATGAAGCCTCTACAAAACCAAGTCAATATAATGAAGATGCTCTGCCCTATTGCTGCCAAATATTAGATTATCATCCAAATAGACCACAATAAACTTGTTAAGAAGAGGCTTCAAAAATTCATTCATTAACCTCATAAAAGTGCTAGGAGCATTTGACAATCCAAAAGGCATCACTAGCCATTCAAAAAAGCATTTATTGGTCTTGATTGGTCTTCTATCCATCCCCCTCTCTTATCCTTATCTAGGGATAACCACTTTTAAGCTTAATTTTGGAATAGAACTTGGCACCCCACAAACAATCCATGATTTCTTCCATTCTTGGCATTAGAAAATGGTATCTTATAGTGATTCTATTTATTTCTCCTAAATCAGTGCATAACCTCCATGTCCCATCATTTTTAGGTGCAAGGACTATAGTAACAACACATGGACTAATTCTTTTCCTTATAAATACCTTGTCTAGAAGTCCTTGGATCTTCCTAGCAACTTCTACATTTTGTTCTAGTGTAAGTTTATAGGCTTCCTTATTTGGTAGGTTAGATTCTAGTATTAGGTAAATACAATGACTAATCTCCCTAGGTGGTGGTAGAATTTAGTTTTACTATCTATAATAATGCCTTTATACTTATCTAGCAAATCTACAACCTCCTTTGGACCAACATTCCTCAAGGTTTTTTATTTCCTTAGGTTTCATCACAATAGAAAAACATGGTGCTTTATCTTCTTTAAGGCTTTTCAAGAACTCTTTCTTCCCACGTATTATGAAAATATTATGCACATCCTTATCCTTAGGTTATCCTATTAAAGGTGTCATACTAAAATTTTTTCCATCCTTGGTTAGAGTATTTACACTGGTTTTCCCATCATGTTGTATAATAGAGTCATATTTCCAAGGCCTTCCTAAAAGGATATGACAAGCATCAATGTCTACAATTTCACATATCACCTTATCCCTATATTCACCTATTTGAAACTCCACACAATATTTTTCATTAACCAAAGTCTATTGCTCCTTACTTAACCATGAAGCTCTATAGGGATTTGAGTGTGGTGTTCTTTTTAGACCAAGTTTATTCACCATTTTACTAGAGGCTAAATTCTTAATGGAACCTGAATCAACAATTATTTTACATACCATTCCTTTTGCTTTGCATGATGTCTTGAAAATGGATTTTATTTGAGGAGGCTCCTTGTTGAGTGGCACCAAGAGTGACTAGTTAAAAATCGGGCTCTCTCCACTTTTAGGGCCTGCATGTTTTAAAGAAGAAGTTGTAGTATGGAAGGAAGTTATACTTTGACATTCTTCATCTTGGGCTAATTGTATTCTCCTCTCTCCTTTATTTTGTGTACCCTTCTTTTCTAGACATCTAAAGGGTTGATGCCCAATCTAATTGCAACAGAAACACCTGCCAGTAAAAATATTTGTTCCCCTTCCTCCAAATCTGCTTCTAGTATTTGGTCTTCTTCCTCTAAAGGAACCTCTACTAGTGTTGTCATTTTTTGCACCTTAACTACTAATATTTTCTCCTTGGTTCCTTGGAAATTTTCCTTTACCATTAAATTATCCTCTTCCCCCAAAAAAAATTCCTCTACCTCTATTGGTTTGTTTACCTCTCCTCTTCTATTTTTCCTCAATTCTGAGGGCAAGTTGATAACATTTATGGACAGACTCCATTGATACCAAATTTATTTCATCTTGGATATTATAATTACATTTATTTACCTTGGAAAGTTTTGTTTCTCATTTTCATATATCTTTTCCCTAAGACTTAGTGTATGAGATTCTTGAGTATAGGTACTTACATCCATATATGTTTGCTTAAGGTTACACCTTCTTATGGAGCATCACTTCATAATCCTTTATTTCATGATCTTTGCATCATCCTCTTCCATGTAGAGATGGGCTAATTTTCCTCTTCC
This sequence comes from Cupressus sempervirens, assembly GCA_028749045.1. NCBI lineage: Eukaryota > Viridiplantae > Streptophyta > Pinopsida > Cupressales > Cupressaceae > Cupressus > Cupressus sempervirens. The sequence goes on from CM053788.1 coordinate 196,228,963, forward strand.
ACTCTCATTTTCAAGGAAATTCCACCAACTTAGTGTTGATCCTTGTTGTTGCAAAAAATTTTACCCTTGCCTAAAGTTTTACCTAAAGGCAAGCTTGTGAAGCATGGAAACAATCTCCAAGATGTGAGAATTAAACAATGAGATTGAGTCTTTGGAGAAGGTTGGAGAAGGTTGGAGAAGTTTTACCTAACTACTTCTTTGAAGGAAAAGGGAGAAGGAAATGCATGAGATCAAACTACCTAGTCTAATCTAGAGGGGGTGATACACCAAATAGTGCATTTAGTCTTATCTCTTGCTAGAAATGCACAATTCATCAATATAATCCCAAAGTACATAAATTAGATATTTTATTTAACTCAAAAATCATATACAAATCAATTAAATTCTTGAAGGGAAGATGGCGAGTGAGAGTGGGAGCAGGGACAAGGGCATGGGTGGGAAAGTTGTTTTGAATTCATCAAGTGGGAATGTGATTGTTCTGTCTAGCTCTTAAGGATGCTCAAAGTTAATAGGGAATTCTTCTATAAGGGAGATTGATCTTGATGAAGGTGGGACTTTGGAGGAATTGGGGAGAGCCCAAGTAGAATAAAAAATGGTCTAGCCTATTTGGGATTCGATCGGCTGGCAAGTCTATCTTTCTATTGCTAAAAGATATTTCTTTAAAGGACAAAGGTATGTATTCTATTGAAATCCTGGATCAAATAATCGATAAAAAAAATTCCTGTATGGATTTGACATTTTTCGGAAGGTTTTTATGTCCTACACCCAACATTAAATATGTTAGGGCTTATGTGAGAAAGAAATGGTCATTGAAAGGTCAGGTTGACATTATTGTGCTTCCCAAAGGATGCCTTTCTTTTAGTTTTTCTTGTGAAGAAGATAAATAGGATATTCTTTACTACAGTCCATGGGTTTTGGGGATGCATAATTTGGTTCTTTAGAAATGGACACTATTTTTTAATTCTATGGATGCTTCTAGGATCCAAGTGCTAGTTTGGATCAGGTTAACAAGACTCCCTTTGGAGTTTTGGGTGGAGGATGTGTTTCAAGGTATTGTGAATACTTTTTAGGAACTCCTCTCTTGGATCTTGTTACTATCACAAGGAGAAGGATGAACTATGCTAGAATATTTTTTGGGGTTTACCAAGGTATAGATATGCCTGAATATAATTCACTTAAATCTAAGTTGGGTATTTGGACTCAACACATCGAGTATGAATCAGTTCCCTTCACTTATTTTTATTATCAAAAATCTGGTGACTCGGCCAAAAAATGTCCCTCCTTAAAGGAGGCTCCTAAAAAGGTTAAGAAAGTGTGGGTGAGAAAAGATCTTAACGATCATAATAGTAATGAGAATAGAGGTGAGACTTTGGGTGTTGTAGTTTCCCAACTTGGTTTGGGTGTGGAGAAGGTTAAAGAAATGGGTATTGGAGATGAGGTTCAAGTAAATAGGTTGAACTCTAGCAATGAAGTTCTTAATCAGGCCCATGTCATGGAAGAGAGTGATCCCAAGGAGGGGGATGTTAATAGTAGTGGGTTGATTCAGGAGGAAGTCACTGTTAGGGAGAATATTGATGATTATGGTGATCAAAGTTTGATTGAACCTTTGGCTCTTGATTAAGCTTTAGATAACAACTTTGTTAAGGGGGATGTTGAGGACCTCTTAACTATGTCCTAGGAGGAAGAGGAGACCTGGGAGGAAGACACTTTTGGTGCTAACTAGATTCCAATTGGTAAACCATCCAAAATTAATAATAAAGGGGGAGAAAATGAAAAAAAGGAGATGGAGGTTGTCATGATTAAAACTAGGAGTAATAAGAAAGGTGATAGGTCTAGTACTTCTCTTGGAAAAGATAGTTAAAAAGGGGATGCTAAATCTAATCTCAAGACTAGGGATGTTGGGTTATCCCCTTCATCTATGGGAAGACCCTCTAATAAGCATAAAATATTTGCTGAGACTAACAAAAGTATTGTTGATGGTAGTCAGAGGACTATCCTTGATTCAAAACTATTCCATAAAAAATGAAGTTCATTTCATGGAATATCATAGGATTGAACAATCCTCATAAACATGACATTTTGAAAAATATGATTAGGGATAACAAACTGAGTATTTTTTTTATTCAAGAAACTAAGATGCTAAAGGATAAAGTAGAAAGACTTTCAACTTTTAAGGGAGATAAGGTTATTGGTAATGATCCTAATGGGGCTTCAAGGGGAATGGTGTTTTATTGGAATAATAAATGGATACATGGTTAGCTTATTTCTCAAAATAGAAACATGATGAATATTAGATTCTCCAATTAAAATGATGGTTTTGCTTGGGTGCTTATCAATGTTTATGCACCTAATACTAAGTGGGGTAGAAAGGCACTTTGGGAAGATATCACTAATCAAAGAAAGCTTTTTGTAGGTGAGAATTGGGTTATTATGGGGGATTTTAATACCCCTTTAAAAGAAGCTTTAAAATGGGGTTATTCAGACTAATCTAGACAATAGATTAGATTTGATGGATTTTATTGATAATCATCTTCTACATTACCTGGACTTGCATGGGATTGAGTATACTTGGACCAACAAAAGAACTAGAAAGGACCTCATTTAGGTTAGGCTAGATAGAGCTCTGATTAGAAGTGATTGGTTCTTAAGATATAAATGTTCTCTAAATGCTCAAGTCTAATTGGGTTAAGATCATTATCTTATATTTTTTGTGGCCGACCTAGTTAATTATAAGAGGAATTTCCCTTTCAAGTTTGAAAAAATATGGACTCTTCACCTAGATCTGGAGAATCTCATTAAGGAGTAGTGTGGTATAACTATGGAGGGTATTGCTATGTTTAAAGTTGTTGCTAAGTTGAAGAATGTCAAGAAAAACATTAAAAATGGAAGAAATACATTTTTGGCAACATTTTAAGAATAAGAAGAAGATTTTGGAGGAGCTTAAAGAGATTCAAGATAGGATTTAGATTGATGGGTATGAGATTGTCTCTAGGGATGAAGAAGGTGTTAAATTGGTTGAGATACATGACATCATCACCAAAGAGGAGATGTATTGGAGGCAACGTTCTAGAGAAACCTTTTTAAAGGAAGGGGATCAGAATACAAATTTTTTCACATGACCACCTTGAAGCACAGGATGGTTAACACAATTTCAAGACTCAAAATAGAAGAAGGTGCTACTAAGGAGGAGGAGGATATCAAAAGGGAAGTGGTGTATTTTTTTAGTAACTTGCTCCAAAGTGACCCCAATTTGAATGTGGCTAAGCAGAATCTGTTTCCTGACTACATTCAAAATTGTATCATGGAAGATTAGAATAAATTTCTTACTTCCATCCCTTCTAATGATGAGATCTCTAAGGCTATTTTTTCATTTGAGGGATATAAATCCCCTGGGTTAGGTGGGTTTCCTTTTTTTTCTTTCACAAGTATTCAAATATCATTGGTACTGATGTGTGTAATGGGGTTAAGGAGTTCTTCGATTCTGTGAAAATTCTAAAAGAACTGAATGGAACCTTCATTGCTCTTATTCCTAAGAGGCTGGGAGTAGATAGTATGGATCAGTTTCAACCAATTAGCCCTTTTAATTCCTTTTATAAGATCATGTCTAAATTGTTGACTCTCAAAATTTTGCATCTTCTCTCAAAAGTTATTTCTAGACAGCAAAATGGGTTTGTCCCTGGAAGATAGATTTTGGATTCCATTGTCTCAGTTCATGAAAATATTCATTCTCTCATGATGTCTAAAAAAGAAAGGATTCTTCTTGAGTTGGACCTTTCTAAAGCATATGATAGAGTGGATTGGGTTTTTCTTCAGTGTGGTCTTAAAGCTTTTGGTTTTAACAAGAAGTTTAGGGATCTGGTCCTTATACCAATTTCCTCTACCACTTTTTTAGTGCTTGTTAATGGCTCCCCTGCTCTCTTTTTTAGGGCTTCAAGAGGCTTAAGTTAGGGGGATCTGCTATCACCCATTCTTTTTATTCTTTTGGCTAAATGTTTGGGAAGATTTGTAGAAAAAATGGTGAATATGGGGGACTTTGTGGGCCTTAATCCTTCTTCTAGAGCTTTAATATGTTTGCATCAACAATTTGTGGATGATTCCATTGTCATGGGAGAGGCTTTGGTTAGAAAGGGCTTTAGAGGATTATGGACAAGCTTTGGGACAAATTATTAATTGGAATAAAGGTGTGATTTATTTTATTAATGTTAATGTTTCTAGGCAGAAAAAAATAAAAAAGATTATGGGTTGTGAGATTAGTTCACTACTAGGTTCTTATTTGGGGTTACCTCTTGGTTTGGAACCTCTTGAGAGTTTTTGGAGTCCACTGATAGGTAAGTGATGCAGGAGCATCTTGCATGAGAAAATTTATGAAAAAAAAAATTGTGGAGGAGAGAGAAAGTGATGAAAATAAAAAGAATTTAAAAAAATAGAAAATGGAAAAAAAAGAGAGAAAAGAGGAATTTCTATTTTCAAGGTGCAAAGGTGGCATAAATAGAAAAATAAGAAAAATGGTTGTCATTCCATTTATCGAGGTGTGTTGGTGGAATTCTAGAAAGTTATGGATATTGTAGAAAATTGTGGATATTGTAGAAGGTTATGGAAGTTGTAGAAGGTTGTGGATATTGTGTAGGTGGAATTCTAGAAGGTTGTGGATAATTCATGCATTGGGTGGTAAGTGCCTATTTAACTAAGGCATATGAGCATTTCTAATCAAGCTTGGAAAGCTTGGAAAGCTTTGGAAGGTGAAAGCTTCAAGGTGTGAAAGTTGGAAGGTGTGAAGACTTCAGAAAGTGAAAGCTTCAAGGTGTGAAAGCTTGAAGGTGTGATCTCTTCTTAGTAAAAACTTGGAGAGAAGGTGGAAGCAAGGAGAAATTTTTCCTAAGTCTGTGGATAGAGCACTGAATGTGAGGCACTTTACAATAGGATTGTGATAGGGTTGTGAGTGTGTAGACAGAGCATTGAATGTGAGGCAGTTCACACTTGGACCTTGGATAAAGTTGGAGAAGAGCTAGTGACTATGGTTTAGAAACAAGGAGGTTTCTTGGTGGCTTGCAAGCATAAGTTGAGATCTCAAAGGTTTCTACTAGAGTGTGGATTTGGACTAGCTTTGGCTTGGATTGGATCTTGAGGGATCTTGTAGAAATATTATTGTAATTAATATTGGATTTTCAAGTATAATAAAAAAATTTGAAGAATTTTGTCATCTCTTGTCTTCATATTGTGGCATTTTTGGTTACGAGTTGGTAGGGTGGTCTAGCCCTTCATCAAGTGGTATTAGAGCATACCTTCATCAAGTGGTATTAGAGTGAGAGTTCTTGAGTGTACAAGTAGATTGCCAAAGTGTGAGGTAGTTTGCACTAGGACCTTGGGAGGACATGCAAATTGATCGATGGATGTGAAGATGGATGACTAAACTTGTTGAGGCATGATCATAGAGAGCTTGTGGATTACATATCCATTGTCCTAAACTTGTGATGTGGTTCCTGATTGTTCATGCGAGGTGGCAGGTTGCGATCTAACTTGCAAACAATTCGAGGTTGTCACAAGGAGCATGGGAAGGATTTGTTGTAGAGGGTTTACAAAGATCTTGGAAGATGGCTCTGAGAGGATTGGACCCTAAGATGATTGCAAAACTCCATGATATCGTCAGAGGAATTTTTTGAAGATGTCTACTTGGCTTGAAGCTAGCTTGGTTAATTGAGTTAAGGAGGTTTGTGAGAGAAGATGGCATCACAAGGTTGAGGTGGAAGAAGTTGGTTTTGTTGATCAGATTGTGGAGTTTGATACAAGACTTGTAGAGCAGTTGGAGGATGTTGCTGAAGATATTCCTAACCTTGTTGATGTTGGGATGGAGATTGGTTTTCATGATCAATTGGTTGAGTTTGACATGGAGATTGTGGAGCACTTGGTCATGGATGATCTAGTTGTTGTTGGTGGTGACTTGTATCTTGCAAAGCATCTTGTTGTGAGCAATGAGGTTGCTGGTGTTGAGAGTTTGGCATGTGTTGATGGAGATCTACATGTGTTTGTTGATGTGGGGTTTGTTGCTATGGGTGTGAATTCACTAGTTGCTGATGTGGATGAGAGTTTTATGTTGAAGAATTATGTTCAATTTATTCCTAGGAGTGAGCATGTTGATTGGATGGTTGAGATTCTAGTGTTTGATAGAGTAATGTAGATGTGGAGGATTTGTATGGTGGTTTTCTTGTCCTTGTTCAGGTGGAAGCCTTTGGTGAAGTTGAAGATGGTTGTAGATCTTTCTTTTTGGCATCAAAGTATGGGACACACTTTTCTATCTATCGGGGGAGTCTGATGTAGGAGCATCTTGCATGAGAAAAAAATTTTAAAAATTATTTTAAAATAAAAAACTAAAAAAAAATTGTGGAGAGAGAAAGTGATGAAAATAGAAAGATTTTTTTTTTTTTTTAAATGGAAAATAAAGGGAGAAAAGAGGAATTTCTATTTTCAAGTTGCAAAGCTGGAATAAATAGAAAAATAAGAAAAATGGTTGTCATTCTATTTAGTGAGGTGTGTTGGTGGAAATCAAGCTTGGAAAGCTTTGGAAGGTGAAGGCTTCAAGGTGTGAAAGCTTGAAGGTGTGAAAGTTGGAAGGTGTGAAGGCTTCAAAAGGGGCAAGCTTCAAGGTGTGAAAGCTTGAAGGTGTGATCTCTTCTTAGTAGAAACTTGGCGAGAAGGTGGAAGTAAGGAGTGAGTTTTCCTAAGTCTGTGGACAAAGCGTCGAATGTGAGTCACTTTATAGCAAGATTGTGATGGAGTTGTGAGTGTGTAGACAGAGCACCAAATGTGAGGTAGTTCACACTTAGACCTTGGATAAAGTTGGAGAAGAGCTAGTGACTTTGGTTTAGGAACAAGGAGGTTTCTTGGTGGCTTGTGAGCACAAGTTGAGATCTGAGAGGTTTCTACTAGAGTGTGGATTTGGACTAGCTTGGGCTTGGATTAGATCTTGAGGGATCTTGTAGAAATGTTATTATAATTAATATTGGATTTTCAAGTATAATAAAATTGTTTGAAGCATTTTGTAACCTCTTTTCTTCATATTATGGCATTTTTGGTTATGAGTTGGTAGGGTGGTCTGGCCCTTCATCAAGTGGTATTAGAGCATACCTTCACCAATAAGATTCACTTGAAACTAGAAGGATGGAAATGCTTCCTTCTCAATTAGACAGGGAAGATTATTGTCTTGAAGTCCATCCTTTAGAGTGTTCCACTTTATGCTTTGAGTGTGTTCAAGATTCCTAGAAAGTTTGCTCAAGCTATTGAAAAAATTTAGAACCTCTTTTTATGGATGGGCACAGAGAAAAATAAAAGATTACCTTTGATTACTTGGGAGAAAGTTTGCATGCCTATAAATAAGGGTGGACTTGGATTGAGAAGAGTAACTACTATGAATGAATTTATAGTGGCTAAGGTATTATGGAGATGGCACAAGGAGGAAGGAGAATGGAGGAACATTTGGAATGATAAATATAATAGGGATAACCATAATGTTAATCAATTTCTTAATCATGATTTGGTGCAAGGGGGTTCCATGATATGGAGAAATACTCAGAAATGTAAACGCATCATCAAGAAGGGGACAAGATGGAAGGTGGCAAATGGAAGGACTATTCACTTTTGGGAATATTCTTAGGTCCTAGGTCATCCACTTTGTCTTGATCAAAGGTGGAATAATTATATGGAGCAATGCAAGAATATCTTTGGTACTTTTGTTACAAATTACTAGGAGAATAATTCTTGGTAGGATCTCAAAAGGGCAGACGAGAACATGGCTGAACATAACAAGTTTTTGAATGTTGTCTTTTTAAGTCAAGAGGAGGATGAATTGATATGGAAGCATGAACCTAGTGGGATGTACTTTGTTTCTTCATTTTATGTCAACTCCTTTGATATGCATCCTAAACCTTATTGGGCCAAGGCTTGGGTGAAAGGTATGACACTTAAAATTAATACTTTCTTTTGGATTCTTCTGTAGGATAAGACCTTTACTAATGATAATTTAATGAAAAGAGGGTTCAATATAATTAATAGATGTTACCCTTGCAAGAATGATGCTAAGTTAGCCAATAATTTAATGCTACATTTTTCTTATACTAAAAAGATTTGGGAAAGGGTCTATGGTCTGATGAACATTGATTGGGTCTTCCCTACTACTATCCAAATGTTCTTCATTAGTTGGAAGCATCCCTCTAATATTTCTATGATTTTAAGATTGTGGGATTTTATTCTTCCATGCCTTTGATGGGGTATATGGAAGGAACACAATGATAGGGTGTTTAGAGGTGTTGAATCTAGTCCTAATCAAGTGTTCTATAAAATTAAGGCTCTAATGACAAAAGAATATTAAAACCAATGGTTTGGGACAACAACATCATAATGATTGGGTAGAGAAGGTGATTCAAAATTGGAACCTTGGTGGCTTGAGTATGAACAAGAAGGATCCTAATCCTATAGATAATGTGAGATGGGATTGCCTATTGGTGGATTGGTATAAGATAAACTTTGATGGGGATTCCAAAGGTAATCTTGGAACTGTTGGTTATGGTGTTGTTATTAGGGATACTTATGGAGAGAAAGTGGGTTGTGTGGCTATTCTTATTGGCAACCAAAAAAATCATGTTGCTAAAGCTAGCACCACCCTAAATGGTCTCATTTTTGCAAATAGTCTAAATTTGAGGAAGGTTTGGGTGGAAGGAGATTCTCTCAATATAATACATTGCCTTAATAAAATTATAAACTATCATGGACTATTAGTAATATTATCTTTCAAGCTAGTGATATTATTAATTCTTTTGAAATATGTATTGTTTCCCATAACTTTAGGGAAGCAAATTGAGCTGCTGACTGGGTAGCTAATGTGGCTTTTTTGAGTGAACAAAAGATCATTTGGAATAATGATGATCTTTTACTTGTTGAAGGTCGCCTATTTATTGATTATGATAAAATGGGCAGTAGGCAAAGATGTTAAAATAAGGATGATCTTATCAATAATTAGCATTTATGCTTTGGACACATTTGGAAAGTGGTAGGTTATGATTTCTAGAATGGAGTGCTTTATGCCACACAAATTGTGGGTCTTTGTTACCATTGTGACTATCAACTATGATATTGACTTAGGTGTTTTTCAACATAGGGTCTTTCTGAGAGTTCAGTGTAGTGGCATTAGAAAGAAGAATATGGGAGGAAAATGGAAGAGAGTTGAACCTACCAGCTACAAGGAGTGGAAGTAGAAAAAGGAGGTGTGGGAAATTCTAAAGCACAAAAATTTCACAAGTTTTATGGAAAAGCTTAGAGGGAATAACCCTACTATTACTTAGAAATTTATTAAGACTTGGAAGGATGGTTCTATCTTTGTTGGAAATCAAAGAATGGAGGTATTAGATGAGATTTTTACAGATGCCATGGGGCTGGATATGGAGGGCATTAATTTCTACCATGACAAGAAGCTCTCGAACAAGGCGATTAAGGAATTTGTGGACTCTGACAAAGAACGTAATCGACTGCTGAAAAATGGTAACTCTTACTACAATCCTACCTCTATTTCATGGCCTTGGAGATTTGTGCTATTTTTTATCATTGAATAACTTACTTTGGATGATCATTTCATGAAGTGTTATGGTTATCATTTTATGCTGGCTAACCATTTTAGGCATAGTATTAGGCTCAATTTGCCCTTATATCTTAGACATTCACTAGATAATTCCATAAGGGCAATTCAAAAAGACTTGAATGGTGATCATATGTAACATGAGGGTTTAATGGTACTCATAATGAATTTATTGAAATCAAAGGGGGGGAAGCCCAAACATAGTTTGAAGGTGGTTAAGTATGAAACTAAGGGTAGTGTCCTGGAGAAAGGCTATGATTTTGATACTGAGGATAAATTGGAGGGGGGTAGTCCAAGTTTTAAAAGGGGTATTAGATATAGTTTACAAAATAAAAATGTAATGCCCTACTCAGAGATCCTTAAAACAAGGATACAATATAAGGCAAGATTTTTTTTTTTACAAGTATGAATGCACACGACAACATAATATAGGGATCACAAAGATCACAATGGAAGACTTCACCATAATCCTGACAACCAATGAATCTTTGAATGCCACTACCAAGTTGACACATGCAAAGCCAACAATGAACACGCATGTGATAAGAGCTTTAAGAAATGACCACTCATCAAAAAAACACCAAGCTAGGGTAAAATGTAGAATCTTGAAATTTGGCTAAGTCTAAAATCCTAAAGCCCTGAAATTTGGCTAAGTCTAAATTTTTGAAGCCCTAAAATTTCCTAGAATCTTTATCTTATATTGGAGAGGTTCGAAACCTATCTTAAAATATTAATCGCATATATTAAAATATATCTTAAGTATAAGTTGAAATATACATCAACTTATACTTAAATGATATATTTTAAACCCCTTAGAAAGACTATTTTGAACTGGAGGGGTATCAAATCTAACAAGGTGTCCAAAACCAACTTTTGAAACTTCCTTGGCCAAGCCTAACTACTCCTTATTTCTTGTGCAAGGAAGTGCACTAGTTTGGAGTTTTTTGTGAGACCTTGCATCACTTTGCATGAGAAAGTGCATGGCTCCTCATGAGAATTCACATCCCTACATGAGGAAATGCATTCTCACATGAGGAAGTGCACTCTCACACAAGGAACTGCATTCTTCCACAAGGAAGTGCACTCTCACATGAGGAAGTACATTCTCACACAAGGAACTACCTTTCCACATGAGAAAACACATTAGTGCAAAAACAAAGCAAGAATAAAAAGCATTAAAAATATGAAAACCTCCACACCAGGGAGTATCAAATCCATGTAAATCAAGGAATGAACACTCGAGTGCATAACATCAAGAAAGAAGAAAATTTATCCATCTAAACCATAGTAGTAAAGAACATACTAAATGCAACATCATAGTGAAAAAAAGTAGCATTGTAATGTACAAAAATAACATTACAATGAACAAAAATAAATTCGTAGTAACTAAACAACCAAACTAAGTATGTGGTTCCTCCCAACTATTAATAGCATCATAAGACCATCATGGATCCTAGCCATCCCCCGTGCATAACATCCCAAGCCATTGATCAAATTGTTAGTACTATTGTAATAGGGACGTCACTACTAAAACATGCTACAATATAAGCATAAGAAAATCTAACATGCTAGTAATAAAGCATAAGATAATCCTTCAAGTAGATAACATCACCTATCACATGTTGATCATCATAATAAGGAAATCTAACATGCTAAACCAATAAGCAATAGATAATCCAATATAATAATTCACATCATCTAGTCATATGCTAAACATCATAATATGGGAATGCATCAAATAAACTAACATCATCTAAACATGATATACAAGCATTCCAATGGAAGCATAAAACACAAGAAAGCATACTCCACAACCCAAAGCATCAAGTGAAAACATCTCACAATGGTTGCACTAGGACAAAAGACCATCTCTGTACACTAGTCCCTAGTAGTGGTGAAGGTAGCTACACCTCCCAACCATGTGACACCCATAGGTCCACACCCACTATGTTGATAGAGATAAAGATCCAACCACAAATACACAAAAACAACATCCATGGCTAACACTCACACCAGATAGTATGATGATTGTAACAAAGAACCTAAGACAATGCAAGAGGCATAGGTCCTAGTTAGACACTCATAAGGCTACTAAGTAAGGGTTGACATCATGGAGAGTCACTTGGCATCAACAAGCCCAAGCTAGTATAGGAAACTACTCTTCTGAACAGAAGACGCACAACCTAGGGTAGCAACTCTTCTCAACGGAAGGTGCACAACCCAAATATTTTATTATCTTAAGTTTTATTAACATTCAAACATTTTATTTAGTTATCACTTATATAAAACTTCCTCTACCAACCAAGAAATAGACACTAGGTTACTAGATAGAAGCCCCTCCATATGCTACCCTACCCTACCCATGCTCATCCTATGATAAGTGCCTATGTGCATGCATACTCCCATCCCAACCCCAATGATCATAACTTTTGGAAGTACCATAGAAGATCATGCCTCACAAGTTACTCAACAAATGTACACACATGTACTCGTGTGTGGTGCACCACCATAATGAAGATCAAAACATAAGGACCAGATGAGAACACAATGCAAAAAAAGACACCCAATTGAAAGAAATTCAGGAGGATGGATTCTACATGAATCCCAAAGCCAATAAAAGCATACATCATGAAATCACTCAACTAAACTCAATCCAGGAGCATGGATTCTACATGAATCATAGTGTCCACAAAACAAAAGCAAAGGTCCAAAAGAAACCATAACAATAGCTATAAAATCACTCAACCAAACACAACTTCGAGATTACAAATGTGACACACATCCCAATGCAAACACAAAAGTGCAATAAAGGTTCGATTGATAGCCAAATGAATAATCTAGGTCCACAACCCAACTCATGCCAAGAAAACTTGAGAAAATAGGGTGGCATACAAAATGAGGTAAAAACTCCAAATTTTGGAAAAATTTTGAAATTAAAACAAATTTGGCCTTTGGGTACAAAAATCCCAAAAATCCAAAAATAAATAAGTTCAGACATCCTATGCAAAAAAGGCCAGCATAACGATGCCAAACCCCAAACCCTTCTCCCAAAAAAAAGGGAAATGTTCGTACCTAACCAATTAGGTAGAACTAACATACAGAAATGGAGTAGAACACTAGCTCTCAGCCTCCAAACAAATGGCTACCAAAAGTAGAAGCAAAAATAGAGTAGAAACAAAAAAATAGGAAAGCTCTACCTCATATTCAAAAGGGAAAATGGGAATCTGAACCATAAAATAAATAGCCTATAGGAGTAGTTGAAAATTGTGACAATCCAAAGTTTCCCCGAGTTGGATCCAATGAGCCCAATCTCACAAAAATCCCATGCCCATAGCTCCCACAATGAACAAAATAGAAAATCCTCATGAAGAGGATTTTGGGTTTTACTCTCTAACTTTCTAATTCAAAAGTGAGAAGTGAGGAAATAAATTCCTTTTCAGATACTTATTCACTTTTCGAGTGAATAATCAATTAGGGAAAATAACCAGCCAACCTAGTTAAACCTCAAATTGACCCAAATGAAAATAGGCTATTCCTGAAAATAAGAATTCATCTATGGAAAAGCTGCCAAAAATTAAAATAAATCAATTAAAAAACCTAAAAACTCAAAAACACAGAAATCTTCTTAACAACTTCCGTAACAATGCGAAATTGTAAATACACAAACATGCTCACTGGTCTAATCACATAATGCAAATGAGTTTGGATTTGATAATCCTCAAAATGTTTAATTAAAAAATTAAAATAAGGATACATTGACCATACAAGGATGACATTGGTAAAATATGAATAGTTGAATCACTAACTCCATGTGCTACTGCCAAGGATATAAATCTTGCACACTAAACAACACGATCAAGTGCAAATGCATATATTAACTTAGCCAAAGCAATAAATGCATTAAATCACCTAATTTAACCATTTATTTAATTACATCAAAATAATCTATTTATATCACTCACATTCACATAAAGCATAACAATGCAGGAATGAAGTAAATAACCATAGCATTAAATCCATCACATAATATAATCAGTGATATGTCCAAATATGGGATAACCAGATACCATCATAAAACACATTGTCATCTCAAAATGGCATCATCATGAAAATATGATCAAAAGAACAACATAGTAGTCTAAAATCTATGATACTAAAATCAAAGTATGACATCTAAACCTTAGGTCATCTAAAAAGTAAAGCATAACATAAGTAGATATCCGTAGCACATAATCAATGAATCCAACATGGACAATCCATTCTAATCATTTAAGAATTTAATAATGGTTGTAAAAAAAACACAAAAATGAACTTAAAACACATAAGAAAATAAATTCGTAAACACTACTATAAAAACCTAGTCCAGTGTAGCATGGTAATAGTACATAGTGCAATCTCTACACAAATCTTAGGGTAATCACAGAACAACCTCATGATACCACATCGATCCTGGTAACCATTGGCACAAACCTTAGTGAACCATAAATCACATCATAATCTCATAATAAATGAAAGCATAATCAAAGCAACTAATACAATAACATAAATCCAAACACCTCAGCGGTGTAGACCACTCATGGTCACAATCATGATCCCATCTTAATGAAAGATCAACAAGGTTGCATCCCTCAGGATGACTTATAGAAGTCAAATGGGAGAGGAACTAAAAATAATAAGAAAGCTAAGGGGAGTGATTCTGACAGAGATAGTGATTTTGATGAGGGATGGAGGAGGGGCTCTTAAAAGAAAGCAAGTAGAGGACAAGGTTCGGGGAAAAGAGGCCAGAATGAGGATAGGGTTTCAATTCCCTCAGCTGAGAAAAGTCTAATTCATAGAATGGAAAGTAAAAGAAAAATGATGATGGCTTAGGAGAAGGGAGCTGAGAAGTTCTCCAAGAATATGGCTCTAAAAAGAGAATTATGGGGAGAAAGATCAATCCCCTTATAATAGAGAGGGGTATTACAAAAGGGTTTATGGGTAATCCTAGGACCATTTTGAAGGAAATTGTTAATCTAAAACAACAAATGTAGAATATTTCCAAGGATTTTGAGTAGATTAGTAAGATGGCCAGAGGGAATGCACATTGAGTCAACATATTGACTGGCTTTCAAAAGTTATATTTAATGCTGAAGAGGCAAAAAATTTAATGAAAAAGGTCCTAATGGTTGAAGATAAAAATAGGGTCTTGGAGAAGGCTAATACTGATTTCCAAAAGATACTGGAGATTCTAGAGGCCAAAATGGTTAATATTGAATAAATGATTAAGAAGATGGCTGATCAAAATAGTAACATTTTAAAGACGGTGCAGGATAATGTCAGCAATCTTATGAAAAAGGTTGAGTAGGAAAAAAGGCATGATTCACCTACTGTGACTAAGAACTAGGGACAAAATAAGCACACAAGGGCTTATTCCAAGAAGGTTAATGATGCAAATAGGATGGTAGAATTGTAGGCTATTATGGAGAACATGCACATTCTGGTGGATCAAGCTACTAACTTGCTACAAACTAAGTAGTTATCTAGGTGCTAGCTTTTTGTTGTCTTTGTGCTATTTTTTTCAGCTTTGTTTATAGTATGCCTCCTATTTTTTGTTTGTATTGATCTCTATGAGGCCTTTAGTCCATGTACTATGTTCTTAGACTTTTTATGTTTTGTCTTAGACTGCTCATGTACTACTATTATAATTTCTTGATACTTTGTTAAAGGTTTTGGGTCCTTTAAAACCTATGTTTACTTAATCAAAAAAATCATATACAAATCAAAACCAATGGAATTTTATAAGGAAGGAACTTCACTCTATATCATTCAAAGGAAAAATAGATATAACATATAATTTGAACAACAAAAGCAATACATTAATAGAAGGAAAGAAGGTTTTCCACATGTATTAATGGAAGAAAGAGGTACAATAGAAAAATATATTCACTTAGAGGAAAATTAAATTATAGTAGAAAAGTCTACAATACAACTACTATAGAATTAGAGAGAGACTAACCAGTGACAAAATCTACCTTTATAGTTTAGGCATAGCTAAGAAGACTTCCATTAAAAACCTAAAACTCAACCATTTTCTTCAAGTTGCAATGAACAATAATTGTTGATCCAAGTAAGATTTGATTAGAAGAATGTCAATGTGAAAAAAATCTTGTCTTTACATGCAAACTCGAGCCTTGAAGAGACAAAAATGATAGCCATAATTGCTCTAACTAGTAGATGGATTACCATGGTGGTAGATGAATGTATTTTTCATTTATCAGGCCTTGAGAACAGCCAAGGGTGGTTATAGGTGATCAAAGGATTTGTTCACCATTAATGAGCTACTTTGATATTGTTTACAATAATGCTAGGTTAGTTGTTTCATCATTCAATAGGATTTAACCACTAATCTTGCCATGTGGCCTCACATATTTGAAGTACTTTGCCAGATCATCTTTCTTTACTAACTGCCATGTCAATCCTTCTCTTACTCATTTTTGCTACTTTTCAACTTTATTCCTTAATTGAGTGCATGCCCTCATGAATACATGACCTCCTCATTTTAAGCCTTATCACTATTTTGCAATTTTCTATCACTTCAGTTTACTAACCATTATGACTTAGTGATGACCATTAAACTAGCTACTTACAGCCTCACAATGGTTTAGAACCTAACATTTTCTTTACATGTGATGTTGTGATGTCTTTATCTTTACCTTTATTTCCCCTTTATAACCACCAAACCCAAAACATGCTTTAATTGTGAGATGTTGTGAACACTATCTTAGATGATTGCCATCATTGTTTCCCAGCTTCACAACCAAGAACTTTAACTGCAAATGGAAAATTGCAAAGATGAGATTAGCCCTTACTTTTTTTGTTTCATTCCCTTTGTTTGCAATCTCATAGCTTCAATCTTAACCTCATCTTTAATCCTACAAATGGACAAACAAAGTGCTTCACCACTTTGCAGCCCTGATCGTAGGTTAGCCCTAACTCCTTTCAAATTTGTAATTAAT
Organism: Cupressus sempervirens; assembly: GCA_028749045.1. Taxonomy (NCBI): domain Eukaryota; kingdom Viridiplantae; phylum Streptophyta; class Pinopsida; order Cupressales; family Cupressaceae; genus Cupressus; species Cupressus sempervirens. Next base: position 196,245,580 of record CM053788.1, read on the forward strand.
ATAGACCTTAACTATCATCATTACTCTTTCACACATTTGCAACTTAACTTTTACTTTAATAAAAACCTTTTTCATGGTGCAAAGACCATTTCTATTAGCTACCAGATGCTTTTCACAATTTTGCAATTTAAAATCTTTTCTTTCCTGATTAATTGTGCACTATTGCAATGATCTTCATCCTGACCATATGGCTCTTTATCACTACTTGACAACTAATAAAAAGTTAACTACATTACCACCTACAAAGCTATGAAAAGCTCTTGATTTTGTTGATCGCTTCATCACAACTACTTAATGCTTTCCTCTACTAACCATTGTGAAATGGTGATAACCATTAAATTGATTACTTACATCTTCATGACCTAAAAAATTAACCCATATTTTAACCCTTCAAAAGTGTGATCAAAGCATTTCAACACTTTTCTATCCTAACCTTAGGTTAATCGTACTTGTATTTGAAAATGCAAAACTATCTGAATTTAACCTTTTCTTTATTTTGCAGCCTCACAACCTTAAAACTTGAACATAGCTTTAACCTCACAAAGATGTAATCAAAACATCTCACCACTTTGCAACCTTAACTCTATGTTGTTCTTAACCATTTGTGACGATGTGATAACCATTTGACTTAAGTGTCATTGTCTTTCACACCTTTGAAACTTAGAAACTAGAGTTAATTTGACCACTTGTGATCATGCAATGGTTCATAATTTGACTGCATGGTGAATAGGGCATGTTTCATCTTGTTGCTTTCTTTCTTTAGCTATGCTTCATGCATCTTCAGAAAGAGGGAATATGACAAGATTAATCTTCTTCCAGATCAACTATCGTGATTGATCATGGACCTTTGAAGCATTTCTTCTTTTGATTCATCAAGACCTTCTAAAATGTTGACACTTGTCCACCTTGTGATGTCATCACTAGATCACCTAACTATGGCACCACTAAAAATGAACTTAGGGAGAATTTGAAGGTAGACATGTAAATTGTTTAATTAAAAGAATAGGGTGTGGTGTCAACACATAAAGTGAATGAAACTAATGAGGGAACCCAACTTAAGTGTCACATGGGTGATCTAACCATTCAAAAAGATAATTAAAAATGATATCATTGAAGGGGATAACTAGGGTTTTAGCTAGGTTTTAGCCACATGCCTGGCACACTATGTAAACTTGACACTATGAATAAATATCTTTGATCATTTTTCACTGATGGAGATAAGGAAAAAAGGGGGGTTAAAATTGCTAACATTTATGGTGACTAAGAGGGGATACTTGCCTACTAAGCATATGATCAGTGGCCTTAAGAAATCTATTGGTCAATAAAGTCACAAAAATGAGCCCTTTTCTGCAACAAATATTGTAACTTTTGCAACTACAAAACCTCAAAACCTTACTACTTTATAGAGAAATAGCATGTACTCATGCACTTATTGAAAATTGAGAAACTACTCTATTATGAATAGAAACCCTTAACCTTCCCTAGAAGCAAGCCTTAAGGTAAATTTCATTGACTAGAATTGGTAGACTATCACCATCAGGCTTGGATAATTGAAAAAGAACTGGCCTCTTTATAGTTGGTGATAACATATGGGCCACTCCACATAGCATCAAACTTGGAGTGTCTACCTAGTTTAGCTATGTATGCATCCCACTTGAGAATAAGGTCCCCCTCCTTGAAAACCCTAGCTTTAACCTTCCTATCAAAAATCCTTTTGACCTATTATTGATGTGTCTCAAATTTCTATATAGCTTGCTACCTTTTTTCTTCTAGTTCAATCAATTATGTCATCCTAACTGTTATGGCATTATCTTCAATTATCTCCAATTAGTGAGCTAATTCAAGAGAGGGAAACTCTATTCAAATAGGAATCCTTGATTTCCTTCCATATACTAGTAGGAAGGGTGAGTTCCCAATTACTCTTATATTAGGTTTAATCCTATTAGCCCAAAGAGTTGTTTGTAACTTTAAATGCCAATACCTCTTATTGTCTTCAATTATCCTTTTGATAATCATTATTAGGTTCTTGTTAGAGGACTTGGCCAAACCATTTCCTTAGGGATAGTAATTTGAGGAATTTCTCAAGTAGATACTATGGTCAATAGCCCAAGAGAAAATGTGAGTCCCAATAAAGGACTTCACATTATCTTATATAATTTGTGAAGGGACACCAAAGCTAGTAACAATTCCATCAAGGAATTCCACTACTAAAGTCTTTGTGGCATCCTTGAAAGCTACTACTTTTGTCTAGCTTTTAAAGTATTCTATAACAGCTAAGATCCACTTGTGACTAGAGCTAGAAGGTGGATTGAATGGGCCAATAAAATCCAACCCCCACTGGGAAAATTGTTAATCAACCTGAATAGGATGAAGGGGAAGAGTTTCTAACCTTTTTTTACCTAAAAATAAGGCACACTTCTTATATATCCTCACATTTTTATGACAATAATTAAATAGAGTTGGCCAATAATAACCAACTCTCATTATCTTAATGGATGTTGTTCTAGCTGAGAAGTGTCCACCATCAGGACCATCATGAAACTCTTTGATCATTCTATCTATTTGATTGGGGTTAATATATCTTAATAGGACTACATTGAGATCTCTCCTAAAAAGAATGACATCCACTAGGACAAAAGGAATAGACTACAATCTAAACTATCTTCTTTTATCTTTGTCTAATACTTGTGGATATCCTCCTTCATATAAGAAGATTATCATATCATGTATCCAACTATTCTAATTTTCATCTTCCATTGGTTATTCCTCTAATACTAGTGCAACTTCTTTAGTCATTTCCTAAGATGAAATCATCTACTCACATAATCCTTTGCCTCTCACTGGCTTTGTAATTTTGATGTTAAAGTCATATTCCATCACCTTGGTGATCCATTTAGCTCTTTTCTCACTTATATATTTACAAGAGGAACTCCTTCATATTTTCATGGGGATCTAGGAGATGGACATTGTTATGTGATAACAGATGTCTACATTTCTCTAAATCTCTTATGAAAGAAAGAACATGTTTTTCCACATAACTATATTTGTCATCATAAATCTTTAGCCCTTCACTAAAAAAGGTTATAGATTGCTCTTCATCTACGTCATTTAGTTGTGTCAAGATAGCTAATATGTTTGATTCACCCTCAAGGGTATAGAGAAAGAAATATTTATCAAAGTTGGACTTGATAAGGGTAGGAGCTAATGCTATTGCTACTTTTATTTCTTCAAAATTGGCTCTCCCTTGCTTTTTCCAAGTGAAACCCATATTCTTCTTTAGCATGGTTGTAAGAGGTTTGACTATTGTAGAAAGGTTAGGAATGAACCTTATTACAAATTTTATTCTACAAAGGAAACTTTGCAGCCCTTTCTTATGACTAGGAATTGAAAGAGTGAGGATTTCTTTTATTCTTTCTAGATCAACAGTTAAGCCATCCCTAGACACAATATGTCCTAGAAACTTTCCTTGACTGGTGGAAAATAAAAAAAGGCTTGGATTTAAGGACACATCATATTCCCTACACTTGATGAAAACCTACCTCAGATGACCAAAGTGATCTTTCACATCTTTTGAGTAGACTATTATGTCATCAAGGTAGACCAACACAAATTTCTCAAGAATGCTCTTGAAAGCCATCCCCATTTATTTTTTTAATGTGGAACCTACATTGGTTAATCCAAAATCCATCTTGCTATAGGCATAAGTGCCTCATTTATTAGTGAAGGTTGTTTTGTATCTATCTGATTCATGGACTTACACCTGGTTATAATCTGAAAACCCATCTAGGAAGGTAAATATTTTAGAACCACTAACCTTTGATAATATTTTTTCCATGAAATGTAGAGAATGGTGATCTTTGAGAGATTCCCTATTTAGGTCTCTAAAAATTTTGGCTACCCAAGAGGAATTCATAATAGGAAAAATAATATTATCTTCTATTAGCTTGGATAGCTTCTTTCTCATCATAGGTTCAATCTTAGGATTGATTGATCTTTTCTTTTTCCTAACATGCTTTGCATCACTATTTAAATCTATGGTATATTCAAATAAACTTGGGTCAAAACCCTTTAAATCATCATATATCCATGAAACCAAAATATTGAATTCTTCACATAAATGAAAAAAAAATTCTCGTTCGGATTTAGAGCATACCTTTCCCAAATTGAGAATCTTTTCATCAGCAATGGCAACTGGTATGTTATCATCTTTATTTGCAGCTAGGGTTGGACCCCTTCTCCTTGTGTGATCATCAGGATTGAAAACACCTTCTAAAGTGATTGGACCCTTAGGCAACTTGTTGGAGTTGAGGTTCATGATCTAATCACCATATTGTATTTGTAGCTTGGACTAATTCCTATTAGGAAATTTTTCTTCACTTTTCATAAAGTTGACCATTTTCACATAAGATTAAAACACCTTCCAATTGGCATGATTATCTAGAATGACAAGTCTTAAAACTACTCTAATGTATTTCTCTCTTTTTTCCTCAACATGCTTTAGTACATCATAGTGAGCATCTATTTCTAAAAGTCTATTAGCATGTTTTTTATCTCTTCTAGGGACACTTTGGATATTGAATACTTATAATCCCTCAAGAAGATCCCAAACTCTATGCTTGTATGATTTGAGTAGATTATTCTTTGTGATGTTCTAGCTCCTTAGTTAACAACTAGCTCACTGTCTCCAAAAACCTTTAAATATTTGATCCCCCTCCCTTTTGCAAATTGCAACTTGAATCAATGCTTCATATTGTTCTATGTTCTTAGTACAACTGAATCAAAGCCTATAAGAGAAGTACAATTTCTCCAAACTATGGGAGATAAGCATCACACTAGCTCCTAAACCATTATTGTTTCTTGAGCCATCAAAGAACATGATCCATAATCTATCAATGTTCTCTTCTATTTTTTATGAGATTAGGAATAGGAGCACCTTTCTCCAATATGAAATATGTACCAAGGCCCATTTCTAGAACTTCTTGTGCTGGATCAACCTGGAAAAAAAGGTGGCCCATTCATCTAAAAGATAAGTAGGAACCTCTATTAGGGAAGTGGTAGGTTCATAAGTTATGCATTCCTCATCTTCTTCATGGATTGAACAAATAATATTTATAGGGCTAGGTATGTAGGTCTCTATGTGATTAAGGGCTAGAGGTTGTTCCCTTATGGAAGCCTTTTTCCCATATCTTGTCCTAAAGAACATATAGGACCAATCTGATGCAATATAGCTACCTATCTATGTAGTGAAGTCTCTAGAAAGATAGATGGCAAAATGTGGATCAACCTTAGCTACTGATATGCCTTGAGTGATAGTACAACCAAGGAATGTGTGCAATGTCATCTCCACATTTTTCATGGTTCCTACTATTTTCACAAAGCTACCATCTAACTAAATTATATCTCTAACCATTGGATCATATTTAATACGAAGGAGATCAACTACATATTTAGGCATCACAAAAATACTAGCTCTATAATCTATCATGCAATTATGAACTATTTTGTCCCCCATAATCAAAGAGACATAAAAAGGAGGAGGCATGTTTCTCCTACTTGTGTCTCCTTCTTTTATTGGCTACACTAGACTTGTTGCATCATCTAAGGTGGATGACTAATTTGACACCTCTATACTCTTTAACCCTTGTTTTGATAGCTCCAAATATTGTGGTGTGGTGAGAATATCCCACATAGGAATATTAACAATAGTCCTCATTATTTGGTCTATAGTGTTGAGAGGAGTGCCAACTACTTTGATTGGAGCCTTGGGGGCTATGGGAACTAATGACTGAAATTTGGGTAGCCTAAGGTTTAGTAAACCTATTTTTTCTTATGTTTTCATTTTGTTCAAGAGAAAAATTTGATTTTGTATTTATAATTGGAGCATGAGAGGAAACACATGAAAGAACAATCACCCTACTACTATAGGTGAGAAACATCAGTAGGTTGACTAGCATTATACTACTATCTTGTTGCTTGGTCCAGTGTGGTTAGTGCTTGGGATGGTTTTGCCTTATAACACATATCATGTTCATATGAATAATTGCAAGAAAGACAAAAATCTTTCTCTTGAACAAGGTTGTTTTGAGGGACTAATTTCCTTACTAAATTTGTGGTTGCATTTGCAGCTAGGGTATGACCCACAAGCCTATTTTTCATCCATGGGGCTTGACCCTAATCTAGCAATCCACTAAGTGTGGGGTTTTGGTGACAAAGTTGGAGAGTCCTATCATTTTTAGCTTGTTTCCTTTCTAAGGTCACCACCTTGTTGCTCATTTTTTGCACCACTAAGAAGTTTTCTTCCAACTTCTTTTGTAGATTGGTACCCTAATCTTGAAACTTTTGATGACTTAACATTAGGGCATACATCATATTCTTCAAATCTCCTAACTCGTTGGAGGATGTAGATGTTACCAAGGTTATGGAAAGAGGTTGGCTCATGGATGTGGTAGGAATAGGGGCTACTATAGACTAATGAGTAGTTATGTTAGGAAAGAAATGCATTGGAGGCCTTGGAGCTAACTTCTCTCCTTGAATCAAGGTATTTTCTGCTCTTATGGAAATTTCATATACAATTGGTAAGGTATCCCCTCCCATGGTTTGTAAAGTAGTAGCAATACCACTATTGAAAGCTCTTAGGTAATATAAAAAATCATTATCAAGGGAATGCTTTACTATAGCAAGTATTCTATCCCAAGTCTTTTGGAATCTATAATTAAAAGTTGTCATATATTCATGCAGTGCTCTCTTAATGGTAGTTAGTCGTTCTAAAAGTGATAAGTGTTCAGTTTTATCTTTAAAATGTTTGCATAATCTTTCTCCTAACTCATCATAGTTATTGATAGAATTATGTGGTAATTTCCTATACCATTGTAAATATTTTCCCTTTAATGATGAGGCTAAAAGTCTAAAAACAACATCATCCTCTATAATACCATGTATATTGTAGATGTTTGAAACCTCTTGAATATGTTCTATTGGGTAAATAAAAGTTTCACTGGTAAAATATAGTAGACTTTTAACAGAACATACTAGGATATAATGTCTTTGGGCTAAGATGAGAGAGATCCCTCCATTGAAGGTTGAAAAAACTTGATTCCTAGGGAGGGCCATGTGGAATAAATATCTATTCAGATGAAAAGATGGCACTCTAGGTTGTGATCTATCAATTGGATGAGTAGAAAGAGATCTAGTAGGTGTATGTGCTACTTTTGAACTCCTAACTAGTAATAGAGAGAGTCTATTTTTCTTTCTTTTAGGGTTTGAAAATGAAAGTTCATGAAATTAAAAAGTACCTCTAGAAGATCCCCTTGTTTGAACCTTGGGCATTAATTATAGTAATTCTAGTTTGGAAACCAAGTGCTTGAATGTGAGCCTCCTTAAGGATGAAATGCTAAGAGCATCACTATTTTTTCAAGATAGAAATTGAAGTCCTTTCTTGACACTAGCAAACCAGTATACTTCTTAGTAAGCTTGAATGTGGTCCCACCGAGTGTGCCAAAAACTATTGGCACAAATTTTTTTACCCTTGCCTAAATTTTTTCCTAAAGGCAACCTTGTGAAACATGGAAACAATCTCCAACTTGTTGCATGTGAACAATGAGATTTAGTCTCTAGAGAAGGTTGGCTTCCTCAGTATTAGGATGCACCTAAATACTTCTTTGAAGTAAAAGGGAGAAGAAAATGCATGAAATCAAACTACTTAGTCTAATCTAGACTAGGTGATACAACAAATAGTACATTCAATCTTATCTCTGCCTAAAAATGCATAGCTCATCAATATAATCCCAAAGTACACAAATTCGCTATTTTCTTTAACTCAAAAATCATATACAGATCATAAATTTTATAAGGAAGGAATTTCACTCTATATCATTCAAAGGAAAAATTAATACAACATACAACTTGAAGAATGAAAGCAATACATTAACAAAAGGAAAGAAGGTTTTGCACATGTATTCATGGAAGAAAGAGGTACAACAGAGAAATATATTCACTTAGAGGCAAAGGAAATTATAGTAGTAAAGTATATAAAATACTTTCTATAGAATCAGAGAGAGACTAACCATTGAAAGATTTACAAAATCTACCTTTATAGCTTAGGCATAACAGAGAAGACTTCTATTGAAAACTAAAATGCAACCACTATCTTCAAGTTACAAAGAATAATAATGGCTAATCTAAGGAATTTTTCATTGGATGCATGTCCATATGTAGAAAATTTGGTCTTTATGTGCAAACTCGGGCCCTAAAGAGATAGAAATGATGGCCATAATTGCTTTGACTAGTAGATGGATGACCATGGTTGTGGAGGAATGTCTTTTGCATTTATTAGGCCTTAAGAACATCAAAGGGTGGTTGTAGGTGATCAAAGGATTTTTTCACCATCAATGAGACACTTTGATAGTGTTTACAATAACACCAAGTCAGCTATGTAATCATTCAATACAATTTAACTGTCAATCTTTCCACATGGCCTAACATCTTTGAAGTGCTCCACCAGATCATCTTGATTTTCTAACTACCATGTCAAGTTTTCACTTGCTCTTGTTTTCTTCTTCAAAACTTTATTCCTTCATTAACTACATGACCTCATGAAATTGTGACCTCTTTATTTTAAGCCTTATCACTACTTCACAGTTGTCTATCACTTCAGTTCACTAACCATTGTGACCTGACGATTACCATTAAACTAACTGCTTGCACCCTCACAATAGTTTATAGCCTAGAATTCTCTTTACATGTGATGTTGTAATGCCTTAATCTTTTCCTTTGCCACCCCTTCACAACTGCCAAACCTAAAACATGCTTTAACCATACAACATTACAAACACTATCCTGGATGACTACCATCATTGTTTTGTGACTTGATAACAAAGAACTTTAACCATAGATGAAACCTTTCAAAGATGTGATTACCCCTTAACTCAACTATTTCATTCCCTTTCTTTGTAGCCTGGTAGCCTCAAAGATTAACCTTATCTTTAACCTTACAAATGAATAAAAAAAGTATTTCACCACTTCCCAGCCTTGATCATAGCTTAGCCCTAACTCCCAACAAAGCTTTGATCAACAAAGATCATAGAATTTGCAACTTAACTTTTACTTCAATGAAAACCCTTGTGATGGTGCAAGGACCATTTCTTTCAACTGTTAGATTCTTTTCATAGTTTCATAACTTAAACTTTTAATTTTGAGCTTAACCATGCAATGCTACAATAACTATCATCTTGGTTGTGCGAAACTTTATCACTACTTCACAACTAAGAGAAATTTAACTACAATGCCACATGTAGAGGTACAAAAGCCTCTTTACTCTGTTGATCTCTCATTGCAATTACTTACTGCTACCCCCTATTAACCACTACAAAATGATGATAACCATTAAAATAACTACTCATATCTTCATGACCTACAAAATTAACCCATATTTTAACCCTAAAAAAGTGCAATCAAATCATTTCACCACTTCATTTTCCTAACCTTAGGTTAATCTTAAGTGCATGCGACAATGTGAAACTATTTGACTTTAACCTTTTCTTTATTTTGTAGCCTAGCAACCTTAAAACTTTACCATAGGTTTAACCTTGAGAAGATGTGATCAAAGCATCTCACCACTTCACATCCTTAATTCTTGGATTCTATTTAAGAAACCTTCAACTCCTTATTTCAAGATGCACATGAAAAGTATCAAATTAATGCTAATTTGTTTACTTAGGATTTTTCCATTCACAACTTCATTTTCTTTCATATACTTTTAGATCTTATCAATCCTCTATTTAGAAATTAACAAAATAATTTAAATTCTCTTCAAGTATAGTCCAAACCTATCATTTTTGTCCTTTCCTTGCCTATAGTTCTACAAAAATTTGCACAAGAAAACACCTTTGCAATTGTCCATATGTATTTCCTTCCATGGTTCTCTACATTTCCTCACATGGTTATCTATATTCCCTCACATGAAAGTTTACCAAAATACAATAATTTTGAGTCAAAACATGTCTTTGTTGACAAATTATCAAATCCTCCTATGGCTCTATGTAGATTCTTGCATGAGAAAATAGTTTCAAAATTGTTGCTTTGAATTCTCACCTAGTTGTCTATATTTCCTTTCCTGGGAGTCATTTCCTCATGCAAGTCTATCTAAATTTGTCCAAAAATAGTGAGCTATTTTGATCTCCCTCATCAAAAATCAATCCAAATCCTATCTATGTCTGAAAATATTTATTCATTTCTCTATCTACAATAGTGATGAACTTTGATTTCTTGCTTAGTTGAGCACTTGTGATTCACACACCAACTAGTCTCCTTCTTTGGTTGTCCTATTTTTCTCTCTTGTGTTTGTTATATTTTGCATCATGATAGTCAAAACTCTTTGTTGTTCTAGCCATTTATTTGATTATCTGTACCTAGATATACAACACATTTACTCACTTTGAGGTAATGTTCTAATGCAACCCTTGTTCAAACTTTTTTTTAATCTTTGTCTATGACTGTTGCCACAAGTTGTGGAAACTTGTTTACTCCCTACAAACCATGACGTGGTAGAAATAGAGGTAGAAATTGCAGTATTTTTTGCTCCCAAGTTTACATATAGTCTAAATCTAGTGAAAGATCCTCATGATCTCTTTCACCTACTAGTCCACCTAGTCCTCGAAGAATGTTTTCCATAAACTTTCAAAAAACTAGGAATCTATTATATCAAGAGAACCCTAAAATTGATAGAACATTTACATCTTTTAACAAAATAGTTGAATTCTTGTTTAAAACACATTTTCAAAAGACACATACTAAAACCTTCTACACTCCTAAAATTTTTGATCAAGATCAGGAAATAGGAGACCATAGCATGAGACAATATCACCAAGACTACCAAAAAATTGAAAGATTGAAAGGACCTTACAACTACATGAATGAGTATGGGGATACTAAAGAGATACCCCCTGGAGACATAGAAAAATGTCGTAAGGATAAAAAAATTTAGAAAATGATGTAGATCTTACTCTATGATGAGAAAGAAAAATACTTTCTCAAACTCACTAAAGAAGGAGCAAAACTACCTCAAGATTTAATGTTAAAATGATTGTCACAAAGGAAAGGAAACTGAAACATCCAAGTTACAAAAATAACTTCAAGCCTTGCAAGAGAAATTTTCCCAAATAATGCATGAAAAGGATAAACCAACAAAAACATACACTTTAGACACCATTTGTCCATTTCCTTTTGACAAGGGTTTGGATATGCCTCCTTTTCCAAGAGGATTTGAGTTACCCATATATGAAAAATAGTTCAGAACTTCGAATCCCCAAAATCATTTGAGGGAATTTAGTGCTTTTTCTATGGAATTTATGCATAATCAAACATATCTTATGTTTTTATTCTCATAGAGTCTAGGTGGTCAAGCCATGGAATGGTTTTCAAGGTTTCCTACTAGTAATAAAATTTTTGACGAGATTGCTAATATGTTTATTCAGCAATACTCACACAATATACAATATCTAGTCAATATACATGATTTATGTAACCTCAAAAAAACGGTTGGAGAACCTTTCCTCATGTTTCTTCAAAGGTGGTGACAATTGTGTACCAAATATTCATGAAAATTTCCTAAAACAAAAAACTCAATATCTTCATGCATAATCTTTTACCTAACTTTGGGTATAAAGTGCAACTTCAAGGTCCATGAACATTTGAAGATATGATTACACAAGCTATCCAAATAGAGGATTTTATGGTCAAAAAGGGTGAAATAACCTTTCACAAGGATGTTAAGCAAGGATTGACCCGTAGTAAGGATAAATCCATGTATGTAAACAAGAATTGAGAGATGGTACACGATAGAGTAGCTGATAACATTACTCCAAAACCTTCTAAAATGGATTTCAATCTCACATACAATATCAATGCATCTAAAAATGATGACAAATTTACTCCCAATAACAAGACATTTGCAAAAAAAATGAAGAACTCATCTTCGGTTACACGACAGAAATGAGACTACACACCTCTTGATGAACCTCTGGATATGGTCTATAAGACCTTGCTTCAAAACAAGATCATTACTCCATTGGATAATTCTTGCCCTTATGATCCATAGCCATGACCGACATGGTAGAATGAGAATGCATTTTGTGAATACCATTAGAACAAGGGTCATGAAACAAATAATTTCATCAACCTACATCATAAAGTTCAAGACTTAATTGATAATGGTGAAATTGTTGTGGATGGACATAATAATAATTCATACCACAAGGCTTTTAAGGAGCCATTTCCACATTATGAGAAAGGAGAAAACTAAATAGAAAACCAATACCAAGGTCTATTATACATACACCAATGATGATGATGTGATCAAAATGATTGAACCTATGAACTTTGAACATTGTGATGTTATTAAGTTTAAAGGAAACCATGACAAAATGAAACCAAAAATGTCATTTGTCTTAAGAGGTGCTACATCTCTTGCAACTGATAAAGAATAGTCACAATCTAGTGTCAATGTTGTTATGCATTTTCATTCCAAGATGGTACTTAAAGGCCTTGCACCTTTTTCTCCTGAGATAGATCAACACAAAGACAAACCTATTGCTGGTCCATCTGGAAAAGGTATGAAAATTGCAACATCCTCCACAATTACCAACTATAGTATCTTTGACCAATTGAAATAGATGAATGCTCAAATAAAAATCTTTGAATTACTTAAAATCTTGCCTACTCATAGGTAGATTCTTGATAAATCCCTCACTGAGGAAAGCATACCTCAAGACCTTGATCTTGATAGGTTTCAATATATGGTGGGTTACTTGACCTCACCTCACTATTTGTCCTTCTTTGAAGAAGACAATAATTCATTGAGTCATCCTCATAACAAATTGTTTCATATTGAAGTTATGATACATAAAAAATGTGTATGTTGCATGCTCATTGACAATGAGCTGGTCTAAACATATGTTCTACTAATTTTCTCAAGAAATTGGGTTATTTTGAAGAGTCTATTGATGCTCATCACAAAATAATCATCAAGGCATATGATGAAGTCAAGCATAAATCCCTAGGTCTTGTTGTATTGTCACTTCAACTTGGTCCAATAGAAAGAGATGTTACTTGTCAAGTCCATGACATTCCATTAGCATACAATATCTTGTTAGGAAAACCATGGATACATGAAATGCAAGTTGTTCCTTCAACTTACCATTAATGCATCAAGTTTCCATTCTAAGTCTTTGAAGTTACCATACTTTCTAATACTAGTTACACCTATAACATGCTAAAATTTGTTGAAATATTTGTACCTACTAATAGGGAATCTATAGATCATCATGCTGATAAGATTAAAGAAATGGAGAAGTCACTCAAGTTGATAGAAATTGGGATGGGTGAGTATCACATTGAAGTTGTTCTATCTTTGATGTCTCTTCCTGAGTCTCTCCGCCATTATGGGAGACCATCTAAAGCAAAGATACCTTTTTTTATTGCCTCAAACTAAGTTCAATGGTACCTTTTTCATGCTAATGTACCTTTGGAAGAGGAAGATGAAGATAGAGCCATCGCTACATGGATATATAAAGAGGAAACTTTAGCTAATCTCACATAATAGTTTCATGAGATTACTCCTAAAAAGTATGGTCTAGGTCTTAAGCTCATGAAACACTTTGGTTCCAAAGGAAATGGTGAAATTGGATGTAACAACAAAGGTTTGATTGATCCTATCATAACAATATCTATACAGTCTTAGCATACAACATGTCAAGGTTTCAACAAGATTCCCTTTCATCTAGGGATTAATAAATTCATACTAGAATCTGAAATTTCATCTGAATGTAAGTCACAAACTAAGTTAGATAATCATGAGGATAGCTCTAATGATGAGGATACTTATCCTTATCTAGTTCCTTTTGATCATGCTAAATTCTTCACAAAACTAGATGACTTTGTACCATGTGTTAGCAATATGGGTGTTGATAATGATTCTTCTAACAACACTACTAATCATCCCCATATTCAATAAGAAAAAGGAGATTCTATTCATACTATAGTTGTTGAATGACTTTTTAAAAATCAAGATGATAATAAAAGTGAAGAATGGGTTCTCATCACTATTGGGGAATTATATAGTCTGACTCCATGTAGCATAGACTCTTGAGAGTGCAAATTTGATGCTCTCTCAGAAGAAACTATAGACAATGATGTAGATCAAGTTCAAATATATGAAAATAATCTTGAAATAGGTGAAAAATCTAGGGTTTGGATGGATGAGTCTCATTCTACTAATGTCAATGAGTATTCAATTAATGTTGTTAGAACTCAAAGGTATTCAAACACACCTTTTGATGAAATTGCTTTAGGTATCAAATTACTTGTCCAAGCATTTGATGACTATACCATGAATGCCATCAAACTCACCACATCTCTCTCACTCACCTATCTTAAGATCATAGATTGGAATTCCAATACATCTAGTAAAGTCCTTATATTCTAGAGTGACTATGCTCTTGCCTACTATTTAAACATTGTCAAACTAGTAACCTCCTCCACTAGTGAACAAAGTATTAATATGACTAAATCTAACATCAAATATCTCAATCACACAATTAAAAGAAAAAGAAATAGAAGGTTTGATGGTGAAAACCATGTTGTGGTAGTATTAAAACCCAAAAATAGTAAAAATAAAAGATGAATCCAAAGGTGAAAACCTCTCTAAGGCGCCTAAGGATGAGATATTTGATGCACTACCTAGTCATTTTTAGGAGAGATCATCAGTGTTGAAAGAGCCAACACAACCAATCAACTTGGAAATAGAGGAACATCCTCATATGATACACATTGCACAATCTTTATCTACAGAAGAAAAAGAGGAATTTATTACCTTCTTTCAAGAAAAATAAATATGAATTTTGCATGGACATACTTAGATATGCCAAGCTTAGATCCTAACCTCATAATGCATCATTTATCTATTACACTAGGAGTAAAAGTGGTCAAAGAGAATCTCAAGAAAATGCATCCTCATGTGGCATTGCTTGTTAAAGCTTAATTAGAAAAGCTTCTAAGAGTTGATCTCATCTGTGCTCTCAATTATGTTGAATGGATCTCAAACATTGTTCTAGTCTCCAAACATGATAAGTCTATTTGAGTTTGCACAAATTTTCAAGATCTAAACTTAGCATGTCCAAAGGATGATTTTCCACTCTTCAACATTGATATGATAGTGAGATATGAAATATACTCACTCATAGACAATTTTTCTAGTTATAATCAAATTAAAATTGCACTGGAAGACTAGGAGAAAATTGCTTTTACTTGCACATGGGGAACCTTCTCTTGGAATGTGATGTCATTTGGTCTAAAAAATGTTGGTGCCACATATCAAATGGCAGTTACAAAAATATTCCATGATCTGATGCATAAGATGTGATAGCTCCTATTTTTACTAAGCTTAATTTTCAATTATGGTGAAAATATTGAATTGATTATTAGAGTTACATATTTCTTCTTTTCATCTATAGAGAAGACCCTAGCATGTTTTATCTTGATTCAATTATTTTTATTCTTGTCTCAGATTGTGAGGTTTAGTGCCCTAGAATTTTATTTCATCTCAAATTAAAAAAAGTTTCATGAAATTGGTCTATGCTCTAACCCTAGTTTTTGAAAATTGAGTAGGTTTTCATTTTGCCTTATACATCGTCTTGTACAAATTTATGATAAATAGGGTTAGCGAAGCATCATAACAAAGTATTTTCAATGTCTTGATCATAAGATAAAGGTGTTGCCATTGTATTGTGAATGCTAAAGTTTGTCTCTTAGATCTTACAATTTACTTTGTGTCATAAGATCGTATCACAATTTAAATGGTATATCTTGTGGTAGTCTCTAATATTATGACAAGGGAGGTCATCATGGCATCAAGGAAAATGAAAAGAGATGCTACAATATTACAAAGCCACGGATGTCAATTGATTGTTGAAGGACTAATTGAATGCTACAATGTTATGAGATACCTAGGGTCATAAGATCGTAAATATTTCAAGGTAAGCAAAAGTGATGGTGCACTATCAGACAAGTGTCAATTTTTTGATTGGTTAGACTAGAGGTACAAATGCTAGATATGTGGTCATTCAAGATCAATGGGACTAAAAAGGAATTTTATATTTTTGTTATGTGGCATGTGGTATTTTTTATCTTATGATAAATGGTTTATCGTAAGATCTCAAGCTAATAAAAGATGTGATCCAATGTTATGTTGAAGCCATGGTTGTAAGATCGCACATGAAAATTGTAAAGACCATGATGCTATGCTACAAAAGGTTAACTATCTATTGTGATATCATAGAAGCTTGAGAGATCACTAGAGATGTTATGAGATGGTAAAACTAACTATGGTCATAAGATAGTATGAGGAGAAAGGTCAAGCTACGATGCTACAAAGTTGTTTGCTGAGAGATCATAGAGAAAGATAATGTTAGTACTAATGCCATGACAACAAAGGAGTCATAAGATCATAGAAGGGTTTTGCTACTATATCTAACTAGTCCACAAGGGTTTATCAAGGTTTTCATAACATTGAGAGAATAATTTTTTAGTTGTAAGATGATACGAGAGGTCTCTTCATTAGTAAAGGTCATAGCATTGTAGGTCCTATTTTGACATTAAAAGGAAAAGTTGCTTTTCTAAGCTAGAAATGATAATAAAGTTCTCAACCAATAAGAATTGAGTGTAGTACAAAAAGTGCATTGCTGGATAGTAATGGTGATGCTCCACTAAGTTAATAGAATTGGTTTATATTGTGTTTCAAACATGTTAAAAATTAATGCAAAGTGAAAATTGATTTGTATATTTTAATTTGTAAAGATTTTCTCACTTCACAATTTTAGTTTTCCATTTGCAAAAAGAAAGAATTTGAGCAATTTTAGAGTTTCCAGTGCATTCTAGATTGCTATTTGAAGAGCTTTTGAGAATAGAGCAATTTTCATATCCTATATTTTGCTAGCATAGTGTCAATATGTTTGACAAAGAAGTAGAATAGATTCAAGCTTTAGACATGGTAGCTTTAGAGCCTTCAACCTCTAAGGGAGGGAAAACCAGACAGAAGAAACTAAATAGGTTTGTTGAGGAATGCATGAATCTTTTTCCTAGTTACTCCAATGCCAATTCTATAGATGATGAAGCTCTCATTGATCTATATGCCCTCTGTAGAGATGATATATGCCTTGGTGTTATGGTTTTAGAGCTTTTCAAATACTTCTATTACAACAGGGATTAGAAAATTCCTATGTGCAACCTATGGAAGAAGAATCTTGCTAAACTAATATTTCTAGAGGTCTTTGTAGATGTAAACTTGATGAAGACCCTATTTTGATGTTATAATCCACCCACAAAATCCTTCCATAGGAAAGATTGAACCATCCTCTACACCCTAGATCAAGAATCATTCATTGAGGACTTTGGATTGGATGGAGCTATGGGTCAGCCTATAGATTTAAAAGGTCTACAGAGGAAATTTGAAGTAAACACCAAGGCATATACTGGGAGATCTATGCTATAGAGTATTCCCATGGACTTGAAGGAGGTGGGTAATTAACCTAAGAAGGTGGATAAAATGATGTCACTAGAAAAATTTAAGAGCTATTTTGTAAAGACTGTATATGGTGTCCACAAGGTGGTTGGGAAGCATGGGACTAATATGGTCTATGAAGAAGATTTCATAATTGCAAGAGATGTGTAGGACTCCTACCATGGTGGGGAGTATGATTATGTCAACTACATTTTAGAGGTGATGAAAGAGAATATTACTAGGGCTCAAATTGGAGAGTTAAATGACTTCACCTGCCATCATTATTCACTACTGATGCACCTAATTCTATACAAGAATGTAGGATACATAAGCTTTGATTTTATTGACCACACTTCTGATGCAAATGGAGACTTAACAATGCAATTGTGGACATGGGTATGGGACAACAATTACCATTTTTCTGATTCTATCTCATTTTTCAATAATTTTAGTGTTGTAATTATGAGAATGTTAGATCTGGGATACTTTAGGGCTCCTAATATTTTGAAAGGCCTTTTGAGACCAGCCCTACTTCTTGAGGGAAAGAGACTTGACCACAATTGGGGAGACATTTTCTTATTTCCTAGCTTTTCTTTAACAAGAGTCTTTGGTTGTCCACAACCACCCCATATACTACAAAAATTTATCCCTCCTAGGTTAGGAATAAATTGAATTCATATGGAAATTTTTTATGGTCAATAGGGAGTACTTGGGACCCAAGGTGCATAAGGGAACCTTTTTGTGTAGGTGTTTTAGGGTTGATGACTTCACAATTGGGAAAGAGGCCTTAGACCAGATGATGACTTCACAATTGGGAAAGAGGCCTTAGACCAGATCCACCCTTATCTTCACCACTAAAATTTGTCCACTGGCCCCTACAGAATGTATGACGCTAATAATTGGATGAGGATCACCCTTAAAGAAATAAGAAATTATGTACTACCTAGCACAAATAAATTACCCCATGAGGATGTCATTCCAAATATAGTAGCATAACGTGAGGCAACTTATAAGCTAGCTAAGCTAGATGATATCCTAAGAGTGGAGAGATATTTGAAAAGAATAGATCCCCAATTCTTGGGATTCTACATGGATATTCCCTATCTTCAAAGGATTAGGAAGATGGTCATTGATCATGATAAAATCATGACTAAGATGCTAGAGGGACCATTAGGAGAAGAATATAGGGTGTGCCCTGATAGCCTTGAGCCTAATTTAACCCTTGAAGTAGAAGATGTTGATATCCCTGAGGCATCATGGGTGACCAAGGGAAATAAAACATAGAAGATTTTCCACATCCTTGCTCAGGTGAAACAAAGGACATTATAAATCCTACCTAGGAATAGTCAATATATTGCTAATTTGAGACAGAACTACCTCCAAAATAGAGCAAATGTTGCTGAGAATACCCTCATAGATTTGGAGTTAGCAACAACTAGGCTAGGTTATACGATCATCCAAGTCCAACATTTCCTTGAGGATGATGAGTTCATTAAGTTCACTAAATTCAAGAGCTTCCTATATAAAATTAAATAGAGTAAACTAGTGTTGAAGATGAAACTAGGGGAGTCTGATGAGCAGAAGATGGAACTTGTGGAGAAGTTACAAGCCTATGATCCTAAGAGAGAAGTAATTATTCTAGAAGAGGCCATGGATCTAGTATAGAAGAGTGGCATGTTATTAGTGCCTAGATGGTACTTGGAACAAGAATTTATGCTTGATCAAATAAGGAGTCAAGAGAATGTCATTTCATATGAGGCATTTGGTGTAGGCGGACTACAGAGAGGAACTAGTTTCAATATTGATACAAAGTCTCTTACAGTTTGTAGTATGGATCCTTCCTCTAATAAGCCAAAGTTGATGGATGTACAAAGTACTAATCAAGGTAATATGATTGTATGGACTCTACAAAGCACCTCTAGCATAGAGATTTCCAAGGCATTAAAAAAAAATTCATTAATGAATGAAGCCAAGGTAGAGGAGATGGAGACAAGATTTTCAAAATCCATACATGATTACATTGATGTGAGGAAGCTCTATGAAGATGAGCTTAGAAGTAGCCATGTATATAAGGAAAGAATTGTGGAGCTTGAGGCCAAAGTCCAAGCACTGGAAAATGAAGTTGCATCTCTCAAAGAGCAACTTACATAGGGAGGAACATGAAAGACAATAATAGCCAGCTAGGGTTACAGCTAAGGCCCTAGCACAAATTAAGGATTTGGAAGAAGAGGTGGCATTAGACTCAAGAATAATGAGCATTAATGCTCCATCTACTTAGTAGGGAGGTTATGCAAGGATAGATGTCCTTAAGAATATGACAAGCCACAAGATTGAAGTGCTGAAAAACATGTCACAGCAGGCTCACAATTTTTTTATGTTGCTTTACAAAGTGTTGAGAAATTTTGTAATGAGGAACTTCCATGACTATCACCCACATTTAATCTTTGGGGGCCATATATTCAATTTTTGGAGAGGCTAATTGTACTAATCGCTAAAAAGCTAGATATGCCTGATAAAATAATTACAATGAAGGAAGGATTGGAAATAGTGAAATAATTGATGGGCACTGGAAAATTACAAACTATATAGGGGAAGTTGAATGTTTTATCTTAGGAAATATAGCCCTGCATACCATTAATTTTGGACATTGCTAGCACTGTAATAGACTAGCAAGCATGGTCAAATTCTTTTGATAATATTTTGACTTAGGAGGCATCAACGTCAATTTTTGAAGATAGTTCAAAAATCCCATATAATAAATTAATTGATTCCCTATTTAAGGAAGAAATAGATTTAAATAAGTTTAATGTTGAATCCAAAGCAAACATGGATGCTAGGTGGACCAAAGCCACTCAGGACTTGCAAGAAGTAAAAACTATAGCCAAAAGGGAAATATATGTTTGGGAAGCAGTAGGAGAAATTAAAGCTCTATCGACAAGAAGTAGTTGAGATATTTTGCATGCAAGTTAGCAAAGGAAAAGAAGTAGAAAAATCAAAGGCTTGACATAAATTTTCTCTTATCACCTCAGCTACTTATCTTTTTCTGGTCAATATTTTGGAAGAACATTCTGTATACCTTTTTGTTACCTTCTTTGAATTTTTTTTGTATCTAGTAACATTTTGACATGTGTCCTCCTCTCTTCTATAGCTTGTTGCAATCCTATATATGGATTTCCAAGATGAAGAGTAGAGGTTGGTTGTCTATATAATTTTCTCATATGTCACATGTATTATTTTGTAGTCTATCCATTTGTTTAGTAGTTATCTGAATGAGTTCAGTTATTTGCATACTTGAATACAAAAAGTGAACATTTGATACCTATGTTTTATTTCTATGTCATATCATGAGTTTCTATTAGTAGCATTAAGATTTGAATAAGAAGGATTTATCCTTAATTATCATTATCTTTGAAGTTTTGTCTCCTTTCTCACATATCCATAACCTTTGGATTGAATGAACAACTTTCATTAAGTTTAATGCAATTTTAAATAGTTGTATATCTCTTTTTTATTGTTTTTAATTTAAAGAATTAGGTAATTGATTTTTGTAATGGATAAGGTTTAGGGTTTGTGAAAATGATGAGAATGAGAATGAAATTTAGAGTTTAATGTTGACACTTTTAATCACAAGTTGATTAAAAAGGTCCAAATCTACTAATCTTTGACTATATATCCCATTGGATAAGACACTGGTCCATTTATAAGTTCAAGAATACATTGATGATTCACTTAATTGCAAAACATTCACAAAAAAAAATCAATTTACCATTTAATGCATCAAGAAATTAAGTGTTAGTCATCACTTATTTGCATCTATTTTTTGGTTATAGTTAGCTACTATTTTTAGAGAGTTTATCAACAAATTACAAAAGAATATTGACCATCTTTGCTATAGGGAATAATCTTGAAAGAAAAATTATCAAGTTAACCAAATTAATTCCTTAGGTTTTCCCACCTTGGCCTTGCAGAGCCTAAAGTGAAGTGATTCCTAATGATGTTGTTAATGTTGGCCTAGAACCAAGATTTAGCCTTGTTGATTATAGGATTTAGCTCATCCTTATGCCTATTCCTATGTTTGTTTCCTGGTACCAAGTTTAAATCCACCTAATATGTTCCTTACCAGAAAGAACTCCAACAAGACAATGGGGGACTATGTCGATGACATGTTAGTCAAGAGTACAAAATGCAACACTCATCTTCAAGGAATCATCCTAGATTGTATGGAGAAGTTCAGTCTCATATTAAATCCTAAGAAATTTTCATTTGGTGTAACGTCTAGGAAGTTACTTGGCTATATTATCTCTACAAAAGAATCAAGTTGGATCCAAAGAAAGTTTAGGAAATTATGGAAATGGCTCCACCCCATAATATTAGTCAAATGAGAGGCTTGCAAAGAAGACTTCAATTCATTTTATAGTTGGCAGATAGGGCATGGCCTTTTACTAAGACTCTACATAAAGGTGTAAAATATGACTAGAATAAAGAGTGTGATCAGAGTTTAATGCAGATAAAACAATATCTTGCTAATCCATCAATCTTGATGCCTCCTATGTATGGGAAGCCTATCATCTTGTATATCTCAACTATAAAATCATCTTTTGGTATCTTGCTAGCTTAGGAGGACAATGATAACAAAGAACAAGATATTTATTATCTTAGTTGCATGTTTATTTTCTATGAAATGAACTACAACATCATTGAAAAAGGTCACTTGGTAGTCATCTTTGCTTCTCAAAAGTTGAGGAACTACATGCTCACTCACACTATGTGACTAGTTGCCAAAATTGATCCACTTAAGTACTTACTTAGAAAGGAAACTCTAATAGGAAGTTTAGCTAAGTGGGTCATGATACTAAGTGAGTTTGATATTACATATCTTGAAAGAAAGGCTATCAAAGGATAGGAAATTTATGATCAATTAGCAGAAGCACCAATGAAAGGTCTTATACCATTGAATATTGAATTCATCAATGAATCTATTTTAATGCTAACACATCAAACCTAGGTGATGTTCTTTGATAGTTTGTTCACACAATAAGGATCTAGTGTTGGGTTCTTATTCATAACACCATAGAAATATTCATTTCCTAAGGCATACAAGATTATATTTCCTTGTACCAGTAATGTTGCAGAATATGAAGCCTTAATGAACAACATGAAGATTATAGTCAAATGGAGGGTAGATGAATTGAATATCTTTGGTGATTCATAGTTGGTAATTAATCAAGTCAATGATGTTTATCAAACAAAGGATAAGAATTTGATACCTTATAAATGAATGGTGGATGATTTAAAAAAATACTTTGCTCATGTCACTATTTAGAAAATTCCTCAAGCAAACAACAAGGAGGCTAATGTAATGGCTACTCTCACTTCCATGCTATAGATGTCTAAGAATGATTTTTGACATGAATTCTTGGTAGAGACATTAATATACCTTGCTTATAATTTTCCTAAATCTTAGATGATGTGTTCTATTGTAGGACATGACTCATCCCACTACCATCATATCTATTCTTACCTATGTGATCAAATAATTCTGGACAATCTAACCCAGAATGAAAAATACCACCTAATCCACAATGCATCATGGTATTATTTTTGATGAATTGTTTAGCAGAGGTCTTGATGAAACACTCCTTAGGTTTCTAGAACTTGATGAGTCAAAATGCACATTAATTGATGTACACAAAGGAATTTGTGGATCACACTCTAATGGCTTGACACTAGCTCGTAAACTTATCAAAGTTGGTTACTATTGGCCAAATATGGAGCAAAAGGAAATTAAATATGCCAAGTCCTTCAAACATTGCCAACTCTATTGAAGTCTGATTCATGGTCTAGCCAAGGAGGTAATTCCATCTATCACATTATGGCCATTTCAACAATGGTTCATTCATCTAGTGGGTCAAAGTCATCTGTCTTCTTCAAATGGATAGAAGTTCATTATCACAGTTATAGACTACTTCACTAAATGGCTAGAAGCAGTCTCTCTTTTTGAGGCAAATGGATTTTTCATTCTTAACTACATCATATGCAGGTGTGGTGTACCATCATCGATCATTATTGATAACAAGGGATAGTTTAAAAAATAAGGATCTCAAAGGGTTGTGCTCAAAGTTTAAAATCAAACAACATTGGTCTTCTATTTGTCACCCCTAGGTTAATGGCCAAGTAGAAGCATTAAACAAGGCTATTCTTAAGATCTTACATTGCATAGTCAACAAATCCTATAAGGGATTGGTAGCTTTAGCTTAATTGAGCTTTATGAGCTTATAGAACTAGCATTAGTACTCCAATAGGAACAACACCCTTTGCTTTGGTATATGGAGCAGATTTTGTGCTTTCTATTAAGGTCGAGATTCCTACTTTGACAATCTCTATGAAAGGCCTCATTAATGATGATGATTATAGAATATCATTAATGATGATGATTATAGAATATCTCAGCTTCAAGTGCTATAATTGTTAGATGAATGTCAATAAGTGGTGTGTGATCATCTTTGAGCTTATCAAAAGCATATGTCTAAAAGCCACAACAAGAAAGTCAAGCCACATGACTTCCAAGTGGGTGACCTCATTTTGAGGGAAAACCATAAGAATCAACAACAATAGATACAAAAAGTGAAGTTTGAACCTAACTAACTTGGTCCATACATAGTTACTATAGTGTTTGGATCTAGTTCTTATCAACTTTCAACACTTTAGGGAGAATCGCTCTAGGAGCCGATCAACACTCTCCATTTGAAGTGGTTCAATAGCTGACATGCTTTCAAAAGCTCTTTTTACATACTTAAAAGTTCTAAACAAAATATTATCTTGGTGAAAACCTTGCAATAGGCACCTTGGTAATACCAAAAAAATTCAAAAAAAAAAAATAATAATCATAATAATAAAAGAACTAAAAAATCAATAATAATAAAAAATAAAAAATAAAAGAAAAAGAACAAAAAAAAATTGAAAAATAAGAAAAGTACCATTAATTAAAACCTAGCATATAGCCATCATGGTAGCAAAAATAGAATCTCTACTAAGAAGGTGAAAATTTGGTAAATAGCCACCTCCTATTCTAAATGTTATATCTTGCAACGCATCCTTTGGCTCTTGTATAGTTGCTTTCTTGCTTTAGTTTTTTTATTTTTCTCATGAATCCATGGATTGAATCTAGTCATAGTCTTAGGGGCAACACCCTATAGTCTTCTAGAACATCTCTTTAGCATTAATCACTAATTGTTCTAACTGTGTATGCCTACTATCATGTGCTTCACTACCAAGATTCCTCTCAAAGAAGATCTCCTTCACATTAGTCACCAGTTCTTCTAATTGCATTTGTCTACTATCACTTGCTTCACTACATAGAATCCTCTCAAATAAGATCTATTTTGTGTTAGTCACTAATTGTCCTAGCTAAGTCTATCTACTGTCATCACCCTATTGAAGAGATTTCTTACACTTATGTTATGAACATCAACACTTGACATCAATCCTATAAAACTAATGCTAAAATGGAAATGTTGACACGGTTTGTGCTATGTTGATCTTTTCATTGCTTGTTTTCTTTCTACTTTATCATTGTCCTTTAAGAAACTTGAGGATGTCTCTTTTGACTAGAGAAGCAAGGATTGGGGGCATGGTCCTTTCTTTTCTTTTTTTTTGATGGTTTAGTTCCAATGATTTAAAGCATCCATATAAAAGTTGTGTTCACTATAAGAGCCTAGGCCTCTATCTTGTATTGGATGGTTGTGTGTACCTCAACTCATTTTAAAGGGATAATTTAGTGAGGTTGGTTCTTTTCCTTGCTTGTTTGAGTTAATTCTCTATGCTATAGTATATATTGATATTAGTCTTGCTAAGTGAATGTATGGGTCACTACGAGTATACTTAATACAATTTTGTCTGAAGTTACGAATGCAAGGGTCATTATGGATAGAATCTTCACTAAATACTTAGAATAAGAAGGATCTCTTGTGTGTCTAGTGTTTCTTCATGCAAAAAATATTCTAATCATCTTAGAATTTATGCTCTAATGCTCATGTTAGCTTGCTACATTAAAAGGGACAAATTTTTTGGTCATTTTGGTTTCTTGTGCTTTAATGCTTACATTTAATCCTAAAAAAACTAAGACGCATGTCATATTCATTTTCTCATGATTGCAATGTCAATGAAAATTTTATGACATTCGTGGGTTTAACTAAACACTCGGTGATGATAATTTTATGAGTCTAGTAACTAGACCTAGAGATGCATCTAGCATAAGGTTGCATTTCATACTCCACTTGCATAAGAGCATAGTTTGATCACTACTTCACTTGCATCTTTTGACATGAGAGGTTGTTGGTTTCTTCAAAGTATCATGTTTCTTTATGATTGCACAAGTGTTAAACTCCTTGGTTCATCCTCTTGACTTTCATAGGATACTTTTCATTAACGAAAAACTTGAAATCTGTATGAGATGTTAGTCCATTAACATTTTGCATTTCATATACATATTTTCATATTCATCTCATCTAGACTACATTCATACATCATATCAATTTTTATTCATCACTATCATATCATTAACATCTCATGTATGAAAAACTATAAGAGAAAAGGTGACACATGTAAAGGTACTCAAATCAATAGATCTCATATATATAAATCTCTCCAATGGAGTCAAGTGTACATCAATACAAAAATGAGTGTTACTCAAGCATTGTTGATCTCAGAATGATACAAAATGGTGCTAACACATCAATCAATACATAACTAGAAAAAATCAAAAGAGAGAAGCTAATTCTATGCCTCTTCTCTATCCCTAGGTGAAGGAGGAGGGGGAGGAACATCTTCTCTAGTCAGAGGATGCGTACCTCTTGAATCCTTCACATACTCCAAGAATTGTGGCACCTACTCTGATAGATCTAACATGACCCTAACATAATCCACATAATAGTATGCCACTCTTTCTGACTAAAGTTGAGCCTCATCTTGATGTTGCTCCATCTTCTCTCATAGCTCATAGTTCTCCCACTCCTACTATGATAAATTTCCATCTCCTAGTGCAACCTAGATTTGAAGGTCTCCTAGCTATTGTTATTCTTCCTAGACTTGATCTCTCAATATTTTGAGGGAACCTTGGGTCTACACCAAGAAATATCCACTTGGTGGCTTGGTAGTAGGTTGATCCTACATCTCCTCCTTCCTCACTCCATGTTCTAGTAACTCTGGAGGTTGGTCAACAACACATTGCCTCTATGCATCACTGTGAGTACATCTATGCCTAGATCCACTACCACTAGCACTTGGATCCTCTCTCATCTAATGGGGAGGAATTTGCACCCATGTTGTGAATTATTTAGGTCTCTACTGCTACTATGGTTATGCATGAGCTATATAGGCACTATCATCCCCACTGGGTTTGTAAATCAAGGAAAGGGATGACTCACAAAATGCTCCCTATATATCAAAGTCATCCCCCCATCTATAACTATCAACATGTAGTCCTAGCATGTCATGGCAATTGAATGCACATCAATCATAGATCTCCTAGTTTTCAATCTAATAGACCACCTTTTCTCCACCTCTGGATGAAGCGAGCATAGGTGTAATACTCCTCATATATATCCTATGGTTGGTCATATTGCTGCCACACACATGTCAAGGGAAATCTCTTGATTACCGAAATTGAGCAACCAATCAATGGTCCAAAGAAAAACATTTGTCCAAGCTCCACTTGTGTGTTATCTCAAGCCTTAGTCTCTCTCCATGGTCACCATACTACTGCTACTAGATTATCAAACTAACCTCATGTGTTATCTCATGCCTCAGTCTCTCTCCAAGGTCACCATACTACTACTACTAGATTTTTAAGCTGACCTCGCCACTACTCAGTCTTATCTAGGCTATCTAGGTCATCTACCCTTGATATATGCAGATATAAGGCTCATGGTCTTGTCTCATGTTAGCATAGATCAATCTCATAATGGGAAAGTTCTCCCATGCCCATATCTACAGAACATGGACTCCTACTACCATGCTCTTCTTCTCATGATACACAATCTCATGCATCTCATGATACATGTGAGCTAACATGCACTAACCCCATCCAAAATGTGTTGGCTACTCCAACATTCTCTATAGCATCTACCCCCATCCACACTCAATAACATGCTGACCTTTGTCAAGCATCAGAAAGTACCTGAGGAATACACCAAATACCATTGCCTATGGGTAGGACCTTATGTCTGTACTAACTCCTCCCATGTGATAACTCTACCCATAATGAGGTCCTCCTAGAAAATAGCCCTCAGTGCCAATGTACCTAGTCATGGTTGTATGTTGTACTCAACTTGTGGTTTGTGGAAAGGTATCCATAGAATCTTATATATGTCTTCAAGGTTGAGAATCATCTCTCCAAGGGGCAAATGGAGGGTGTTTGTCTTCAAGTGGAAATGCTCTACCAATGTTATCAATAACCTATGATTCACCCATAGATCAAGGATATCACAAAGATGTGAGAGGCCAAGGGAATCAATGTGTGTTATCTTTGTGGCATCTAATAGACGAATCAATTCCTCGATGGGAGGATAGTGAGATCTGAATGTGACATTTGGAAAGCTAATCTAAAAACATGAAACAATATGAACATAGTCAATATCTTCCATCCAAAACATCATACTATTCCTAAATGTGCTAAAACATACAATATACATGCAATAACAAATGACAAAAATGTGAAATGACAATAAAAAAATTACATTTTTGATAAATTCAACATAAAAGAAACAATAGAATTTTGAATGAGATTTCACATTCTCGCATGAGTTTTTATTTTTTTGTGTGAAGCTATAACTTTATTGCATGAGAAACCCCACTAAGCCATGCATTAAAACTCTACCATACAAAGAAACTTTAACAAGAAAGCAAAAAAAAGCTATTGCATTTATGGTATCTCATGCAAGAGATGGGTACCTCCCACGCGAGGAAAAATTGCACCCTATGCAAGAAAGTGCCCTAATGGTACTTCCTCACACAAGCTTTCCTCTAGGCTCACATGAGAAAATGAGTTCTTGTACAAGACCCAATGGCAAAAAACCTAAAAACATTAAAAAACATGCAAAAATTGACCAAAACACATAAAATTTTCAATTACAAGAAAGATATTCAACTACTCACCAGAGGTTCATAGTCCGTCAACTAGCTATGTCACCTCAAATGTTCAAATCGATGAAGATGCATTGAGACCACCATGTTTTCTCCTCAAAGCTCTTTTCTCCACAAAAGCAAAATGCACAAATGTATTGAAAATGACATTTTGGGCCCTTATATAGTTTTGACCAAAATTTTCAAAGTGCTCTTATTGACATAAAAATTACCCTAGTAGCTAATTTGGCTGCTCTGAACTCATTTTTTAGGATCAAATTCAAAATCTAACACACTTAAATGGTTTAAAAGCACACTTTAAATTTTTGGGACTGATGTGATCGAATGCTTCTGTAGTCTATTTTTTTACTAGTACTTTGTGAATCTTGGAATATTTTCAAATCACAAGTTTTTTCAACTTTTTCAATTTTTTTTGGAAATGTCAACTCAAGTCAACCCTGGTCAAACTTGGTCTTTTGGACCTTGAAATCACATAGAATCAACTCCAAATTTTCTTTATGCTCTTTTGATCTATCCTACATTCTTCTAAATCTATGATCACTTTAGTGTCTTCCAATCTATGGCTCTACATCATTATTTTGGTGTGTCATGTTTCCATTTCTCTCCTAAGGGGGTAGGATGATTACATCATTGGAATCTTTCAAAGTTGGTTTCAACTTTATCTAAATATTATGTCTTGATCACTAGGGACATCCCATCACTTAGGGGATCTTTCTTCCCTTTATCTGGCGTCATATGTCATCTATCTCATCTTTTCATCAGCTGATCAATCTTATAAAAATCCTTTTCATAGTTTGATGGATAGGTATTGGGGTAATATAACCTTGACTCTTGAGAATTAAACCTCATTCTAGGGATGATTCTATGACTCATGATTAGGTATTGTTATCTTTTTATGGACCAATACTCAAGTGTTCTATCTAGATTCTGGAGGATTAAGCTCTATTCTGGAGATAATTCTAATTCTTGCTGAGAGTTAAGCTCCATTCTTGATATAATTCTAAATTCTTTTTTTTAATCACTATTTACTTGATAGGTATCAAGGAAATCTAATCCTAACACCTGAGGATTAAGCCACATTCTGGGGATAATTCTATGAATCATGATTAATCTTGCCATCTTCTAATAGACAAGTATCAAGGCAATCTAACCTTGACTCTTGAGAATTGATTCTCATTCTAAGAATAATTCTATGAAGTTTGATAATCTTTGTTCTTTCATATCAGTATCTAGGATTTCTATCTAGATTCCCTAAGGCTATGCTTTATTCTAAAGATAACCTTAAAAATCTCATCAATTAGTTTACGTGTCATTAATTTCACAATCAATCTCACCTCTTGGTCTATATTCTTAGACTTCTAATTTCTTTGAATCAACGTGTTTCTCGCACATTCATTCAAAGAGGGGAAAATGTAATACCCTTAAATTGGCACATTGGTATCCTAAACAAATTTTGGTCTATCAATCTTACTTAAAGTCCTATTCTACTAGGCAATTCTAATTTTGAAAATCTACACTTGACCTAAGTGTCAAATGCAAAAAATCCCTAATCTATATTAATCACATACTTTATTTAATTCCTAAATATTAATTGAATTAGCTAAGGTAAACCTATTAATTTAATTATAAGTCCCAGCACTTTCATTAAATTAATTTCACCTCTTTAGCTAAATATAGATGAGGAATTAAATATATTTGATTGAATTACTATAACACCCTCATTCTAAATTATTGAATTTAGTTATTCAATTAATTAGATCATTCAATTATGAGGTCATATTTAATTTTTTTAAAATCAAATATCTTCTATTCTATTCTCTCTTCAGTTTAGAATTGGAAGTATTGAGTGGACTAAAATTAGAAAAGTAATTCGATCAGTTAACTCCTTCTTACACTCAAAAGTGATTAGTTAACTTCCTTTTTATAAGGAAATTTCTATTCTTACTAAATCTCATCTTTAATCTCAATCATTCATTCAGTTTGATCTTGACCATTGATCAAATTCCTAGATTCTATTTAAGAAACCTTCAACTCCTCATTTCATGATGCACATGAAGAGTATCAAATTAATGCCAATTCTTTTTCTCAAGTATTTTGCATTCACAACTTCATTTTCTTTCATATACATTCTCATAGAGATTACAATGTATTCATTTAGATTTATTTTTTAATCTTATTCTTAGATTAATCTACATTCATCTTAGTTAATGTTGCATTTATATAGATTAAATTGTTTATACTAGTTGGTATGGTTGTTGATCTCTTGATTTTGAGAGTGAATAGAAAAATATATCTAGTTGAGTGAAGGCAAAAGATCACCTTGTTGGGTCATACAAAATGGATAATCCCATGTTCATTTTGGGTTATTTCTAACATGTAAAGATTATGTTGAAGTGTGTGTGGATTTAGATGCCTATAATTGGCACATACAACAACTAGATACAATGAATCAATTGATGCTTGCAAACCATGAATAGAATGGAAAGAACATTGAGAATAAAACCCTAAAGTTATGGAATGATCAACTGAGAAATGAACTCAAAGAAGAGAAGGAATTTATTAAAAGATTCAACAAACCAAGTGAAGCCACCAAATACTTTGAGAAACAGATTAAATTTCCAATACCTAATAATGATAATGTTGGATTGGGATACTCCAATATAGAGGAAGGAGAATAGTTTAAAAGTGGTGAGCAAAGAGGTAAGAACTATAAACCCACCTATCATAATTGTTAAAATCTAGGTCATACAAAAAGTGTCTATAGGAGCAACAAAGGAACTTAGAATGCTACGTAGAAATTCAAGGGTTATTGTCATAAGTGCACCAAACAAGGATATCAGGCACATGATTGAAAGACCAAGACCATGAGCACTCAAAGATTTGAAGGATACTACCACAATTGCCATAAGTATGAACACAAAGCATATGAATGCATATCCAAGACCAAGTGGACATCAAACAAGTAGACAAAGGTACAAGAAAATAGAAAACCCTATGATTAAGATTACAACACAAGATATCATTGTCACTATTGTCAAGAATATGGAAATGTTCCTAAAAATTTCATAAGAACACATTTTAGAGGCAACTACAATAGATGGTTGAGTAAAACTACATGTTATAGTTGTCTCAAGACTAGTCAAGTCAACAAAAATTGTACAACTAGGTCACCAGAATCAAGTAATGAAACCAAAAAAGGAAAAGAAAAGGTCAATGTTGAGAAGGTAAAGGTGTGGATGAACAATACATGGAAGAAGAAGGAAGAATGTGGTACATCAAGCTTAGATGAGGTCACTTCATTCAATGGATCAGGTGATCACATCACCCAACTAGGCAATAAAAGCCATGTGTTAGACTAATATTTGAAAATTTATATTATACATCAATTCCCAGAATCTAAGATCTAAAAAGATCATATATGCATGAAGTAAGATGCAATGTAGTGATTATAACCTAGAGGAAATCTATATTTCTGTTATTTTCTATGTTGGTGTTGAGCATGGAAAGTTTCATAATTGCTACTGAGTGTGAATGGTATTATAGTTCTAGCCAAGCATATTGGAAATCATGCATTAGCCAAGTGAGTTGTAAGTCCTATGATAGTCAAGCTTATAGTTGTTTAATCACTAAGCATCTAATGCTAAATATGAAGGGTTATTTAGTAAATTTTTGACTCATTTTTACTTACTAGAGTTTATAGAGCACATGAAGAGCAAAAAATAAAATTGATAAATAAGATTCAAGTATTTGTGAACTGGATTCAATTGCTACTCATCATCAATCATCAGATTTGAAATGTATTTAGCTATTGCCAAGTTACATTATTTCATTTCTCACAAACCCTAAGTAGTCAAACGGTGTTTAGGTATTCTACAAATGTTAGGAAAGATGGGAAGGAAGTTTTCAACATTTAATTGATAAGTTATGATGTTAGGAAGCCCCCTTTCTGAGCTATTCTTAAGACATCATATAAAGGAGACACATCAGGTGTGTTATCTATGATACCACCAAAACTATTGATAATCCAAGATGTTAGATAATTTTATACTAGAAATATTAGAGAAGTAGGAGATAAGGAGATAAGAAATGCCTACATAAAACTATGTGATAATGGAGTCTTGAAGGAAGAATATAAAATCATTGATCAAAAAGCATTAAACCGTGTCCCTAATTTTTTGCACATGTTTAAGACCACATGGATTAGAATTTTTTTGAGCTACATACATGATAACTATATCTGGTTAGAAGGTGGACCAATCAAGATCTTTAAGAGGATTATAAACTGAGTACTATGGTATCCTACCCTTGATATACCTAAGAGCATGTGAAGTAGTGTGAAGGAAACAACTGAAAAGAATAAATATGATGTGTAGAACTAAAGAGGGGTATCTATTGACACAATTTAAGATCCCCTAATTAGCTTTATAGTGAGAGTTATTTCTCACAAGTTCTTTTAGTATAGTTAACAGAATAATATAGCATGTATGGTTTTTGATTTGGGATTCAAGATAGTAAAGAGAGACCACTCCTACGACCTTTCTGAGTTGAAACTATAGCAACTATCAAGAACCTTGGAGACCATTAGGAAATAAAAAAGTGTATCATGCAAATTTGGTTCTTTACTTATTTGCATATTCTTTTATGTGCATAATACCTTACCCAAATTTGGTCAAGTTGCTTGGAAGACAAATAGGCCAATTGCACAACAGATTTCATAATTCATTGAGTAGCTAGGAGATAATTTTGAGTAAGTGATCATTAGTTACTTTGAGGATTTAAAAAAACCCATGAAACAGAGGTTGAGGATTCCTATATCCCTAGTGTAAAAAGCTTACGATGATGTTTATTTCCTAGTGGATGTAGACCATGCATATGTGCAAGCAGCAATACCAAGAGTTGGATGGCTAAAACCCTTTCCATATGAGATCAATGTAGATGAGGCCTCTACAGCTATTATAGCTCTACTAGAAAAAGATATTGACAAGAGTGCCACCTCATTTGGTAACTATGAGGAAGCTAAATCAAGGATCACAATAGACTTAAAGATAGCTATAGTTCTTAGAAAGAAGAAAAAACTAGTGAAAAAGTTGAAGGAGAGATTTGATGAATGAGGTAAAGAAGAAGAAGATGATGATGATGAAGAAGAGGAAGAACAAGGCTAGATCCTAGTATAATTAACTCAAGGCCTAGGTGAGGATCAAGTAGAATAAGTAGAAGGTGCCAAGGGAGAAGAAGTTGAGGAAGCATCCAAGGGTACTAAGGCTAAGAAGAGGAAAGCTAAATAATAGACTGTGGATAAAATAAAGAAGCCTATGAAGAAACCACAATAGAAGCTAGTTGTACCTAGTACTTTGTCAAGTACAAGGGCATCCACAGTTTAGGCTACAAAAGTTATGAATCCTAAGGGAAAGAGGAAACTTGACATAGCAAAGTTGAGTGACCCTGCTAAGAATACATATAAAAGATTAAAGAAGAAGTTAGTGCCTCATCTTGATTTAGATGAGGAGAAGACCAAGTTAGATGACTTGAGTTAATACAAGGTGGTAAGCCATAATCCCTCTTTTAAGATAGATAATTTGTGTGAAAATATTATTACAAATGCAGATTTATCTAGGTTTATATGTGTTAATTTTGATAAGAGTGTAGTAAGAATAAGGTTGAAGAAGCCATATATGAGATGATGGCTACATTTAAATGTACTCCACTAGAAATTTCAAACTCTTTACCCAAAATTCTATATAACCGAGTTGAGAAAAATATAGTTTGACCATTGAGAGGCAAATAGGAGAGGCTCAATCAGCCCAAGTTATGTCTACTTTGGAAAAGTAGATAATGACTAAAGCTATGAATAAATATGAGGGATATTTTCCCCCAAATATAGATCTTTTAAGATTTTGAGGAATAAGATATAAGAAGTGGTAACTCAAAGCACATTGCTTTCAAAGGACATTTGTGGTCTATCCACCAAGGCCACAACAAAGAAAGCAGATGTAGAGATAAAGGAACCTGAGAAAGGTGAGAAAGAAAAAGATGATGTCACATTCATAGAAACTGATGTGGAAAGGACTCAGAGAACTACAAAAGAGGCTACAACTAAAGATGAATAACAAGATGTACAAGATGCACAAGTGTCGAGTGTCAATCCACCACATGCAGAATAGGATAGTCAATAAGACTTAGTGGTTATTACCAAGGATGTTTCTAATAATTCAACATAGAACATAAATCCTTTTATTGAGGAAGGTTTGAAGAAAATTCTTAAGGACTTCACCATAGCAACACAACTATGCAAAAATCCTATACTAATGAGAGTGATGTTGCCATCAATGCCAAGGGGGGAGATTGTTGGAGGCATGAATTTTGATGATACTTTTATGTAGGAGTATTCTAGAAACATAATTAGATCATTATCATGATGATCTATTACATTCATGACTATTTTTTTCATTGATGTCAACATAGTAGTTTTCTGTGGTATCTAACAAAAGAATAACAGAAATATCAAGTTGGTACAGATAGATCATTAAGTACTTTCACTAGAAAAGTTAATGGGAGATACTACTAAGTGTCTATCATATTTATCTAGCCTTGGAAGAAGAAGATATTAAGTCTAAAAGAAGCTATGAAATTTTTTGTGAAGACTATTCTAAGATATAGTTTACAGAAGCATGTTTTGGTAAACTTATTATATCTCTTAGCATAATTGTTATTTTGAGAAGCAAGGTTAAAGGCATGCAAAAGACATGTTGATGATGACATGGCTGAGCTCAATCATTAGAATATTACATGTATGGAAAGTTATTTAAGTTACAAGATGACTAATTAATCTTATCGATAAGCATAACATGTTCTTAATGAGGTCCTATAATAATTAATTGAGAAGGTGTAATAGCTGACTTAGGGAATTGTTTTATGCATTTGGTATAAAGGAAGGAAATTTTCTTTTGATTTTATATGATTGTATGAACAATTTCAAGAAGAAAAAAGAGTGAAATAGAAGATGAACAATTGATATGCAAAGATTAGTAGAGTAGAGAAAAGTTGGAGAGAACTTCATTGGCAAGGTTTTATTTAGTGGTCTAAAGTTTGATACTTGGATTCAACATTCATGACTTGGTCTACAAGGTTTGATAGTGATTGGTTTGGTTGACAGGATAGAGGAAAGAGATTAAAACATGGTACAAACAATTATTCTACAAGGAATAGTTGAGAGATTAGTTGCACAGTGAGTTCAGTGGTCTTGCCCCAGAAGCTATTTGGAAAGTGGGTCCTTCTATTTTCTACAACTCTTGATAGGATTAGAAAAACTCCTAACAGGGTTAGAATCTCCTAACAAGGATTCAAAGTCTCTTAAGAGGGACTCTTATGTACTAAATGTATTTATAGACTCCTAACAGGGTCCATCCTCTAACAAGGAATATATATATATATATATATATATTTGTGGGCATCATTCCCACTAAGGTTATCCCTTTGATCAAGGGTCTCCCTAGTTAACAACTCTAGTGTAATTGTGTATGTGCATCTTATTATGGTTGTTGTTTACTTTGGTTGAATGGTTAAGATTAATTAAGGTTGATAAATATTTTAATTGGATAATTGATTTAACCCCCCCTAGTTATCTTGGTCGACTATTATTTCTAACAATTGGTATTAGAACATCATGTCCTTGAAGATAAAGTTTAACAAGTTTGGGAGATCCATGGTGAACATATTTAGAAAGGATAGTCCAAAGTTTGATGGAGAAAATTATGATATCTACAATGAAAAGATGAAGACATGTCTCCTAAGTATAGGTCTAGGATATTAGTTCTTGACAAAATCAAATAAGACAATTATTGCTAAAAGTGCATTGGAAACATGCACTAAGGATGAAAGAGAAGTTTTCATGTGCAACAAGAGAGCTAGAGAAGCATTGTTGTCTACATTTCCTAAAATTGAATAAAACTACGTAAAAACACTTGATACTTCTCATAAGATTTGGAAAGCTTTGGAAAATATTCTTGAAGGTGAAGAACATTCTAAGAAATTGAGGCTACAAAGTTGGATTTGTGCATTTTAAGATGCTAAAATGATGGAAGATGAATCTATAAGAACATATGTAGGTAGGATATCAAAAATTACTATAGGTATCAAATCTCAAGGAGGAACCAAGGAAGATGATGAGGTGATCTAGAAGATATTGAAGGGTTTAAGGAAACCATTTAAGTAGGTAGTCCAAATGGTATAGTTTTTGATCACTTGTACCAAATATTTTACCAATGAGACACTACTTGGGAGACTTGAAGGAGTTAAGAGTGAGCTTAGACAATCTAGAGAATTTTGTAGAACAAAGATAGCTTTTAGTACCTTGAATATTCAACCTAATCTATCAAGGAGCACAAGTGCTAGAGGATATTTTGCTAGTAGTAGTAGATTTGATGAGGACATGATGATAGAGGGGGTAGCCCTTCTTGTAAGAAGAGAAAAAGATGGTAAGAAAATCTTTCAATTTTGGACTTGTAATGAATTTAGTCATTATGCATATAAGTGTCCTAAAAGAGAGAAAAATTATAAAGGAAATTTCAAACCTAGAAGAGATATAGATTGTTTGTATGCCAATAAAGAAGATGATTATGATGATCAAGAAGTAAGTGCTAGTGATGATGAAATAGGATTTGTAGCTATTAAAGTAGAAAGTCCAAAGAAAATGACTTTGGTATCACAAGTTGAAAATAAATTTGATTAGATAATTAATAGTGGTTGTCAACATCATATGAATAATGATATGAACAATTTTTTTGACTTCAAAAGTTATGATGGAGGCATTGTCAGAGTTGGAAACAATGTAGCTTTCCATGTTAAAGGTATTAGATCTATAACTCTTGATGGTAAGACTAACACTAAGGATGTATACTTTGTTGATGGTTTGAAACACAATCTTTTGAGTATTGGATAACTAGTGGATAAAGGTTAACAATTACTATTCACACAAAAGACATGCATGATTAGAGAAAAAGATGGAAAGGTAATTGGAATAGGAACTAGATCTAGAGGTAATATATTTCAGCTAAATCCCACTGAAATGACATGTTTCATTCCAAAGGTAGATGAAAATTGTTTATGACATAAGATATTTTGTCATATACTTTGACAACATTGTGAAAACTAATAATATGTTTTTAGTTATAGATTTTCCTAAGATTGTAAAGCCTACTAACACAATTTGCAAGGAGTGTGTGTTGGAAAACCATAATAGAGCTTCTTTTCCTAGCAAGAAGTTTACTACTACAAAAAAGTTAGAGATCATACGCATAGATCTTAGTGGTCCTACAAAGACTAAAGGATTCTATGGTAAAATATATTTCATGATTATTGTTGATGACTTTTCTAGAATAATGTGGGTTGCATTTCTTATAGAAAAATTTGAGGCATTTGACAAGTTCAAGATACTCAAGAAAAGAGTTGAGAATGAATTAGGTATAAAGATTAAATGTTTAAGATCATATAGAGGAGGAGAGTTTACTTCAAATGAGTTTAATATCTTCTGTGAATTTAAATGAATCAAAAGATAATTTTTAGCTCCTAGAACCCCTAAACAAAATAACATTGTAGAAAGAAGAAATAGGTCAGTAACAAAAGCAACAAGAGCTATGTTAGCTGAGAATGATGTATCCAAGATGTTTTGGAGAGAAGCTATGAATAAAATAGTATACACTATGAATAGAGTGCAAGTTAGAAAAGACACAAACAAGACCCTTTATGAACTATGGTTTGGTCACTCATCTATAGTTAAGTATTTCAGAATTTTTTCTAGAAAATGTTATATCAAAAGAGATGATGGTGTTCATAAATTTGATGCTAGAAGTGATGAAGGTATGTTTCTTAGTTATTCATTGACTATTAGAGCTTATAGATGTTATAATATGAGAACTAAGACTATTTTTGAGATTGAAAATGTAAGAGTTCATGAGAAATTTAGGATACAAGAAAGAATAGTTGACTAAAATTCTAATGATGAGAATGTTGTTACTAGACCAAGGAATGATGAAGTATTCTTTAAGGCTAACAATAATTTTTAGAATGAAGGAGAGCTAAGGCAAGAACAAATTTTTGAATCTAGAACAAAGCTAAGAGTTAAGATAACAACTCCTACTTCTGGTAAGAATATGACAAAGAATCATCCACTAGAGCAAATCATTGGAAAAAAAAATAAAGGTGTAATGAAAAGAAGAACAATCAATGAAGAAATCTATCTAATATCTCAAATAGAACCAAAGAATGTAGATGAGGCATGTGAAGATGACTATTTGAAGCAAGCTATGAAAGAAGAATTGGATCAGATAGTGAAGAATTAGACATGGGAATTGGTCCCTAGACTAGCAAACAAGAATGTGATTAGAACCAAATGGGTATTCAGGAACAAGCTGAATAAACAAGGTGAAGTTGTAAGGAACAAAGAAAGATTAGTTTTTAAAGCTTACTCAAAGAAAGAAGGAATAGACTATGATGAAACCTATGCTCTTGTGGCAAGAATTGAAGTAGTAAGGTTATTCTTAGCCTATGCAACACATAAGAAATTCAAGGTATATCATATGGATGTCAAGTCAGAATTTCTAAATGGAGAACTTGAAGAAGAGGTATACATAGAAAAACTTGAATTTTTTCATTTGATAGACGATAACGACATGGTATGTAGATTGAAGAAAGAATTGTATGGCTTAAAGAAAGCACCTAGAACCTGGTATGCAAGGTGGGACAAGCATTTGACAAAACTTAGATTTAGCAAAGGTATGGTAGATAATAATCTATATTGGAAAGAAATAGATGATGGATTGATGATTTTGATAATATTTGTTGATGATATCATATGTTTAGGAGATGATGATGAAAGTGAAAATTTTGTAGAGGAAATGAAGAAGGAATTTGAAATGAGTATCATAGGAGAGATGAAATACTTCCTAGGATTACAAATTGTGTAGGATAAAGAAGGTTTAGTTTGGAAACATGTAAACCAATTTGAACACCTATGGTAACTAGACACAAGTTATCTAAAAAGGATGAGACACTTGTTTTTGAGTAGAAGAAGTATAGATCTATGATTGGAGGATTGCAATATCTGACTCACACAAAGTCAGATATAGAAAATGCAGTTGGAGTTGTTGCAAGATTTCAAGTTGATCCCAGAATGTAGTAGTTAAAAGGATATTTAGATATCTGAAGGGAACTCTAGAGTTTGGATTGTGGTATGATAGATCTAATGATTTCACTTTATATGCTTATATTGATGTTCATTGGGTAGGCAATATGGATGACAAAAAGAGCACCACTGGAGGAGCATTTTTTCATGGAGGAAGATTGGTTTCTTGGTTAAGAAAGAAGTGGGATTGTATCTCATAGAGTATAGCAAAGGTAGAATATGTTGCAACAACAAACAATTGTAATCATGTTGTTTGGATGAAGCAAGTACTGAAGGATATAAGGATAAAATTTAGTGAACCTATTGTCATACATTGTGATAACACAAGTATGGTGAATATGTCAAAGAATCCAATATTGCATTCTAAGAATAAGCATGTTCCTATCAAGTATCACATGTTGAGAGAGAAGGTTTCATAAAAGGAAATTAGATTGGAGTATGTAAGCACCAAAGAGTAGATTGTGGGTGTTTTCACCAAGCCTCTTCCTAAAGAGACTTTTGAGTATTTATGAGGTATGCTAAATTTGATGCCCCTACCTACATCAGAGTAGATGATGCAAGAGTGCATTAGTCTAGTGTTTCAGAGTACTATCATTTGTCTAGACTGAATGTTGATCCTTCCTATATGGAGAAGTATCTATGATGGACAAAATCATTTAGGACTCTTGATGGATGTTGTTTTGAATAGTTTCTATGGACACTTGAGAAAGTCAGAGATAGTTGTTGCAGAGATAGATAGTTGATAAAACCTTTGACATTGATGTCAATGGGGGAGAGATTACAACATGAAAAATAGTTTGATATAGAGTACATTGAAGGGAGAGATTATAGCATGAAGAATAGTTTGATATACAATACATTGAGGTATATCAACGGGGGAGAATGATTGATGAAGAGGATTTGAAAAGAAAGGTTAATAGTCTTTTACAGTTGGTATTTTTGGAACTAGATGTTTTTCATCTATGTTGCAATCAATTCCACAGGGGGATATTGTTGGAAGCATGAATGTTGATGATACTTCAATGGGAGAGTATTGTAGAAACATGATTATATCATTATCATGATGATATGTTACATTCATGACTACGTTTGCCATTGATGTCAATATAGAAGTTTTCTATGGTATATGATAGAAGAATAGTGGAAAGAACAAGTTGGTATGGATAGATCATTGAGTAATTTCATTAATGAAATTAATGGGAGATACTACTAAGTGTCTAACATATGCAAATAACCTCAGAAGAAGAACATATTAATTCTAGAATAAGTTATGAAAGTTTTGGTGAAAACTCTTCTGAGATAGAGTTTGCAGAAGCATGTTCTGGTAAATTTGTTATATCTCTTAGCTGAATTATTATTTTGAGAAGCAAGGTTAAAGGAATGTAGAAGACATGTTGGTGATGAATGGATAAGCTTTCACATCATAATATTACATATATGGAAATTTATTCTAGTTACAAGGAAACTGATTAATGTTATTGCTAAGTGTAATGTCTTCTTAAAGAGGTCCTATAATCATTAATTGAGAAGGTGCAATAACTAACTTAGGGAATTGTTTTATGAATTTGGTATAAAGGAAGGAAATTTTCCTTTGATTGTATATGATTGTATGAATTATTGCAAGAAGTATGAAGAGAAAAATGGAAGAGAAATAGTTAATTTGTGAAAATATGTAGAGTAGATCGAAGTTGGAGAGAACTTCATTGCCAAGGTTTTATTTAGTGATCTAAAGTTTGATTCTTGGATCTGAGGTTTGTGACTTGGTCTACAAGAGTTGACAATGATTGGTCCAATTGATAGGATAAAGAAAAGAGGTTAAAACATAGTTTGAACAATTATTCTACAAGGAATAGCTGAAAGATTAGTTCGACAATGAGTTTAGTGGTCTTGCCCTAGAAGCTATTTGGACAGTGGATCCTTCTCTCTTCTATAACTCCTCACACTATTGGCACAACTTCTAATAATGTTGGAATCTCCTAACAGGGATTCAAAGTCTCCTAATAGGGACTTTTATGTACTGAATGTGTTTATAGACTCCTAACAGGGTCCATCCGCTAATAACGAATATATATATATATATATATATATATATATATATCTTTGTGGGCATCATTCTCACCAAGGTTTTCCCTCTGATCAAGGGTTTCCCTAGTTAACAAATCTAGTGTAATTGTGTATTGTGCATCTTTTTATGGTTGTTTTTTACTTTGGTTAAATGGTTAAGATTAATTAAGGTTGATAAATGTTTCAATTAGATAATTGGTTCACCACCCCCCCTCTCTTAGTTATCTTGGTGGACTATTATTTCTAATAGTTATTACCAAAGATTTTGTTGATAATTGAACATAGAAGATAAATTCTTTGATTGAGGCAGGTTTGAAGAAAATTCTTAAGGACTCCACCATAGTAGCACAACTATGCACAAATCCAATACTAGTAAGAGTGGATGAAATTGATAAGGAAACGCTTGCATCTATAGGGGAGAGACTACAAGATACATCAAATGTACCCCCTCAATATATAGAAGTGAAAGAGACATATAGATAGGATCTTCAAGGAGATCAAAGTGCAAACCTAGAACAGATAGTTGCTACAACTGATACACCATCTATAATGCCAATAATTATATTTTTTATGAAAGAGTTAGGGGAAAAGAAAATAGAAAAACCATTTCCTAGCCTAAATAGTTTAGGTTTGCTAGCATTAATAACTATTGAGAAATATGGAACTGAAGTGATAGGAGGTTAGAAATCAAGTCATGTGCCTAACACACAATTACAAGGTGAAGCTAAAATGGAGGATAACAACACTAAAGAGTTAGAGTTGGCTACTAAGCCAGAGAGTAGAAATCAATATAAACACTGGTCATGCTGCTAATATCTACATCTCCTATTAGTAGCCAAACTCTTCAAAGGCCAAGTATATAGGAAACCCCGCTGCAGATATCAAGGTTGAGCTCTAGCACACCACTTAGTGCTGATACTACATCATTTGGTGATGTAATTCTTGATAAAGTGATTGAGCTACCTAAGTTTGATCTTAATACAATCATTGTAGAAGAGATGAGTATATTGCAACATGCACTAAAAAGAAAGAAGAGGCAAGAAATTTTGAGGAGGGAACACAAGAAAAAGAAAGTGTTACATGATATCAAGGATATAATAATGGATGATTCCAACCTCTTAGAACCATATGATGAAAAGTCTATCATAGATAAACTTGTCACCATTGTGGACAAGATCAAAGATGAAGACCTAGGCTCAAATGTCAAATTACTTGAATGGTTTGAATGGAATTTCCATACAAAGTTACTATAAAATATATTAAGTGCTATTGAACTTAGATAGGTTGACTTAGAAATCAAAATGCAAAGTGTAATGATAGTGTTAGAGAATATCTTCTCCTTGTACACCAAACTGTGTAATGTGGATAATTTCGCAGAAGAGACACACAGGGATTTTGACCAACTGCAAGGAGATCTATAGCACACAAGTAACACTTTAAATTTATCTCCTCATCAAAGACAAGTACATTTATAGAGGCTGTTGTCTACTTAAGGTAGGCTTGCCAAGCTATAAGCACAAGATGCTAATAATCAGTCTACCTTGATCAATATCCATTTCATGTTGACTTTGCACATGCAAGTGTTGCATAAGAAACTAGCCTATGAAGAGACATTGATGAAGAAAGATTCACATCTATCAACTCATGATAGCTTAGTTAATATTACTACCTACCTAAATATTTAGTATCAATAACTAAAGGTAGCATACAATAATTGGGATGTAGCATTGAAGATAATTATGGAGTTACATAAGCCATTTTTGGAAAAATACACACTAAGTGTACAATCCAAATGACATAAATGTCAAAAAAGGGAAAATATAAAATTTTGAGAAAATTTTTGTCAAGTTGGATATCTACTCAATAGGATTATGAGAGTAGATTCAAAAACATAAATGAAGTATTTTCTCAGGGGGAGTAATGGAGTAATAAAGTATGACAAATTAGTCATCCATTTTGCATAATTTTCATGTTTTGAAATTTTGTATACGAGCCAAGTAATGTAGTATATATTGTCTAACTTACTCATAAATGAGAATTTATATGACATGAAAATGTCTTTTTTCAACTCATGTCAAAAGGGGAGATTGTTAATCTTGGATTGGTTTTGACAAGGTAGTCAGAAAACATTTAGTCATTCTCTATTAGTATGACAGTGCAAGATGAGTAATTATAGCAAGCCAAGAAATTAATCTGAGCCAAGTATCAAAGCATGTCACACATAATTTTCCAGACAATACATGTCAAATAATATACCTAGTTAGTGTTGAGAACTAGTATGTGTCAAGAAGATAGTATGTGTTGAGTCCCTCATGCATCGAGAAACCTATACATGTTGAGTGATTCAAGTGTTGAGTAAATAGTATGTGCCAAGTTGTTTAGAAGACGAGTTACAACATAATGAGCACAATGAATACCAAGCATCAAAGTCTTTAGATTTTGAGTGAACAATTTTTGACATAATTGTTTGTTATGGCACAAACTTCTATGTAAACTATTTTTGGTTGACATAATGATTATTTTACAATTCTAAGAAATAAGTATGGAGGTATATTATGAGTCCTTATGCAATACATGAAATCAATCAAATTAAGGGATGAATTAAGTAGAAATATGGATCATCCACAGTCATTGATTCTTACCTAACCTATTATAACTATGTTTATTTAAGAAGGAAAACCCTAAAGATT
The DNA here is from genome assembly GCA_028749045.1 of Cupressus sempervirens. Lineage (NCBI taxonomy): Eukaryota > Viridiplantae > Streptophyta > Pinopsida > Cupressales > Cupressaceae > Cupressus > Cupressus sempervirens. The sequence goes on from CM053788.1 coordinate 196,290,206, forward strand.
TTATAGGTGCACAAGGAGATGAATGCTAAGTGTAGAGAGAGCATTCATGGTGGACATGAAGGTTATGACAATGTTTTGAATTACAGAATCAATTAGAGAGAATAGAGGAAAGATGATATAGGACAAAGGAGATATATCTAATTAGAAGGATCAAGGATTTATCAGCAAAGAGAAGTTATGACATCTAACATTAGTGTGCTAATTGAAGGATCATGGTATTGAATAATTTTAATAGGTGATACATAGAAAATCTCCTAATAGAGTATTCTTTATAGGATTTTGTAAATCTCTTAACCAAGTGCTTGCTTTATTGTAAGTTTAAATTCTCTAATAGGATGAGATCTAATAGTCTTTGTAAGCCTTTAATAAGGCAGACCCCTTATAGGGTATATCATAGTTTATAGTAAAACTCAATGTAACCATAATTAGATACACTTATAGCTATAGTAGTGAAGATTTATGGGTTTCATACCCACCCCAGTTTTACCTTCTCAGTGGAGGGTTTCTGGGTAACTATCAATCTAAATTCCATCCACTAGAAAATCAAATTTAAACAAAGATTAGTTTTAATGGTCACCAAGGATGCGCATGAAATGATATAACATTAAGTCATTTTCTTTTTTCATGTTATGCCTTAATATTTTAAAGTCATGACCGTGTAATTTGCATGGTCACAGGTGGTTGAGCACTAACTTGAGTTAAGGTTGTGAAGGTGTGCTTCACTTTGATTTCACCCAATCAATTGGTCATATTGATATGCTATAGTTTGAGTTGTGACAGTGCAGAAAGCAATATTCTAATATCCAAATTATATCCTATGTTGTTAGATCCTTTTGATCTATGACCAGTGCATGGTCACTACGGATTGAGATCTAGCTAAGCTTCAAATTGTGATTGAGTGATTCCCTTATTTTGTTTGATTGAAAAGGTTAGATAGAAATACTAATTCAAGGTGGTGAGGTGGTAGTGATAGGTACATTGTAGTTTCATGAGTAGAGATAGTCATTCATGGAAGGTGGTCATGAGGATGTGATCATGGATAGTGGAATGCAATGCATAAGGATTGGATGCTGACAGGATGGCATAAAAAAGATGTTTGGTCCACATGGTAGAATTAATGGCTAAATCTTAGTTGACTAAGATTATGATTGAGTTGGATATCAGTAGCAACAAGAGCAATTACTTGAATCATCTTTCAAATTCTCTAAAATCACTTTCATTGATCCCTAGGCTCGATAAGTGCAAAGAAATACTCCACCACCTTTTTTCAATCCATTCATTCAGTCAAAGATTAAATAACCATCATTCCTGACCTCTCATGGATTTTTTTGGTGAAGAAATGATCCTTTCATGCATAGATTTATGCAAACTCAGATCTTTTCAATTTTTTACAGTGATTTCTTCTTTGGAGATTCGATTTTAGTGGTTGAGTTTGTCTTATGAGGGAAGTCATCCAAGTCATACTTACACTATAAAGGAAAACATTGTACTCTTTCTGAAGGTCAGATTTTATCTATTTCTTTAGTACTACCTTGGCATGCTATTGTAAATTCCCCATTGCCCTCAAGTTATATGACTTCTTGCATATCATCATTGTACTATGCAAATATGCTTGCCTCTCTTTAGCATACTAAAATATCTATAATCTATGCTTTCTATATCTTTTTGACTCGTGAATGATAAAAGTGAAGTATCTTCCTTGTGTCAATCATATAATTGTTTGATCTATGTGTAGTTTAAAGATTAAAGTAGAGTTGAATCTATATATCTTTAGACCGTCATGATAATAAGACTATGCAGGTGTGGGAGAGACTAATCTAGACACCCTATTTTGGTGCATCACCTCTTTAGAATAGATTGGGTAGTTGCTTTGATGTATTCCTTCTCTTTTTTCTCTTCAAGAATAGTTTAGGTGCATCCTAATAGTAGATGAAGCCGGCCTTCTCTAGAGATTCAACCTAAAATTTCAAGTCCCACAACTTAGAGGTTGTTTCCATGTTTCATGAAGCTGTCCTTAGGTAAGACTTTGGGTAAGGGTGAAAGATTTTGTGACAATAGTAACCAAAATTATTGTATAATGTGTTATTGTAATTTCATGGTATGGATGCAAATGTCTAGTTAGCTATTTTAGTTTATATGCTAAATTATGAGATGGATGTATGTTGAATGTTTTATGGTTAAAGTTTTGAAGTGTTGATTCATCTCTCCCCCCCTCAAAATTTACTTTCCCATTGTTATTTCCAATAGAAAAGAGTAAGAGGCTCACAAAAAATTCAAAAACTAGAGAATTTATGTGTAAAGAAAGTTAACTCGATAACATGAAAAACTCTAGTTTCTTTAGCAAGACAAAGACTTCAAATAATATCCTAGAATTAGTGCATACAAATCTATATTGTCAAACTTGTTTTGATAGTTACTATGGTGATAAATATTTCATATTGTTTGTTGATGATTATTCATGGATAATAACTATAATGTTCATGAAGGTGAAATCACATGCCCTTGATATGTTCAAATGGTACAAATCTAGATTTAAAAAGGAAACTAGTAATGAGTTTATGTCTATTGAATTAACTATATTTTATGTTGAGAATGCTATTAAAAGACACTTATCTTCACTGAGGACACCACAACAAAATGAGATTATTGAAAACAAAAATAGGTCAATTATGTATTGTCCAAGGACTTTGATGATTGAAGAGGATAATTTCTCATATATTTTGTAGAGAAGAAATAAGTATTCTTATTTATGCTCTCAACTGAATCAATTGAAGAAAGGAACAAACAAGATACCCTATGAACTTTGGTATGGTTATAAATTGAATGTAATTTATTCAAAATCTATGGAAGTATGTGTTATATTCACAAGGATACAAGGAATGGTAAACTTGATGTTAAAGGAGATAATGTATTTTCCTTGGTTATACATCTAAGAGTAAAGCTTATATATGTTTGAACAAAGCTACTAAAAAAATGATTGAAAGTAAAAATGTAAGATTTGATGAGTTTTTATAGAGGAATGATGTGGAAAGCAAGAAGGAACCTAAATATTACAACAAGTTTGTATATTTATTTGAAGTGGCACCTGATACTTTGTCTGGGTTACAACACAAAGCTACCAAGAATTAGTTAGTGACACCCAAGTTATAGTATTCCTTATTCAAGAACCAAATAGTTCAACCCAAGAAAGAAATGTAAGCTCTACCAAGTGAAGGAAATATCGAAAATCAAAGAATTGAACCTATTTTGGGAAAATATGTGAGAAAGAATTATTCACCTAAATAGATATTGGAGATAGAAGTGTTGGAGTACAAAAAAGAAGTAATTTAAGATTCAAATACTGATTTTATTTTTTATTTTGAACCAAGAACAATAAAGGTTGCATTAGATAATGAATTTTGAGTTAACGTTATAAATAAAGAGATTGATCAGATTGAGGAAAACAATACTGGACACTATTACTGACACCTATTGACAAAAATGTGATTCGAACCAAATGTATAAATGAGAATGGAGAAGTGATCAGGAACAAGCAAAATTAGTTTGTAAAGGTTATATACAAGAAGAAGGAATTGATAATGGTGAAACCTTTGTACCTATTGCAAGATTGAAAGGAGTAAGAACATTCTTGGCTTATGCTACATACATTAAATTCAGGGCATATCAAATGGTTGTAAAATATGCATTTTTGAATGGGATACTTAAGGAAGAAGTATATATTAAGAAAATTGAAGGATTCATTGAACCTAAAAAGATCATGGTCTAGAAGTTGACAAAGATTATATGGATTGAAACAAGCCCCAAGAGAATGGTATGAAAGATTACACCCTTATCTGATTAAGATTGGATTTTCTAGAATAACTTAAAATAGTAATTTATATTTGAAAAATGAATTTGAAGATATGGTGTTGATTTCTGAAATAATTTTTGATAAAATGATATTTGGTGGAAATGACATGTTGAGTAAAATATTTGTTGAACAAGTGAGTACTAAATTTGAGATGTCTATGTTTTGTGAGATAAAAAAAATATTGGATTGCAAGTCTACCAAACAAAGAAAGTTATGTATGTGACTCAATCTAAGTATGTGAAAGAAATCTTGAAAACATTTGGGATGGACGAGTCTAAGCTAGTCAATACAACTATGGTGACTAGAGTAAAATTATCAAAAGAAAATATTTTTGGTGAGGTAAATGAGACTCAATTCACATCTATGATTGGAAATTTATAGTATGGTGTACATCATAGACCAGATATTGCACTTATTAGTGGAATTTTGGTAAGGTTTTCATCTAATTTAAAGGAAACTCACATAACTATTGTGAAAAGAATATTTGGATGTCTCAAAGGAACTAAAGGTTATGGCCTATCATATACACAAGAGGATGAATTTAATCTCAAAGTCTACACAGATGTTGATTGGGTTGGAAATGTTGATGATAGAAAAATCTCAAGTGGTGGAGCTTTATTTTTAGGAGAAAGATTGGTAACATGCATAAGAAAATAACAAGGTTGTATTTCACAATTGACTTTTGCAGCCAAATATGATAATGTTGCAACCAAATATTCAAATATTGTACATGGATTAGGAAATTATTGAAAGTTGTGCAAGAAGAGGTAAATGTTCATATTACTATTTATTTTGATAATGGTAGTGCTATAAATATTTCAAAAAAAAATCAATATCATTCAAATATCATTATCTAAAGGAGAAAGTACAAGAGAAATAAGTGAGGCTTGAATATGTGAATTCTAAGAAGCAAATTTTTTACTTATTTACCAAGTCATTGCCTAAGGATGCTTTTAAGTATCTAAGAGGTAAACTGGGGTTCTTTCCCTACCCAAGATTTACTAGTTGAAGATGCATGTGGCACCAATTCATGGATGAATTGTAATATCTTTATGGAGTTGATGCATGAGATTTCACACTTTAGGAGCATTTATTAAGTTCTTAAAGTGATTGTGATGAAATTGATCTATACAATACATGCAAGGTACAAGGATAACTACAAGGTTTAATAAACTTTAACATTAAATTTTATAATGACCATTGGCATTGTTGTCAAAGGAGGAGATGATATAGATGATTGCAAGATTACCAGAGGAGAAGAATAAAGCCTAGATATAGATCATATTCTAAGGGGGAATAATGTTGAAGATGCTAAAGAATATTTTTTTTCTACTAGAGATATAAACTAAGTACATTTTTTGTAGAGAATATAAAGATTTTTTAACTGAAAAGATGTATTTTTGACAATTCATAACTTTGATTATCTTATATAATGTTTTATAATGTAAAATCATATGTTATGTGTTGCCACTAGTCCCAAAAAGGGGAGATTGTTGGCATCAACCTATAATGTACTAGATAATGTTATGAATGAGTCATATCAGTTGTTATATTATCATTTATGTTAAAGTCTTATTTGGTTAGATATTATGCTAACTCAGTACTATGCCATATCATTTGATTTATTAAGATGATTTTATTAATGAGGATTTGAAGAAAGTATGATGAAGACAAAGTTGATAAGTATAATATTAAATGGGTATGTGAATGAGTTAGATAGTGATAATATAATATTGATTTGATTATTTTATAATCATATATTGTTGCAAAGTATTCAAGTTCAAAAGCTTAATCAAGTAACAAGTTTAATAAAGGGGGACTATATTTTCTAAGGGATTTTAGTAATGACTTAGTTCTATATTACTTGAGTAAATGTTATGTTTACCTAGTAATAATTGGATGAACAAGCTTAGATAATTGGAATCTAAAGCTAACTTTTGATGGAAATATAGAAAGTTCATGATGGTCTAAGGCACAAGTCAAAGTTTGTTACAATATCAATGACTAGGAAAATTTAATAAGGATCTAATGATGGAGATTAGAGAAGGATAAGGATGAAGACCAAAATTCTATGAAAGTTATATTTTTTGAGTCTCTAGATTCATTATATGGAGTTTGAATCAAGAAAACTAGTATGAACCTAAGATCGATGATTGTGATTAAGCAGAGATAGATGGAAGAATCTAAGTGAGGAGATTATTATTTAAGGAAGTAAAGATAGTTTTAGGTTGTTGGTTTGTTATGCTACTGATCTTGCTGATTGAATGCAAGAGAGGAGATCAAAGTGTGAGTTATTGAAGGAGTTGGAATAAGATAGTTAAGCTAGGTGAACTAAGAAGAGTTGAAGGAGTGAATCAGCCAGATGAGATAACAAAGTGAAAATATTAGACAAAGACAAGAAAAGAATAGAGATCTAAACAAAATGTAGTTTCTATTCTTAATAGATCATTTTTACTATTACTTTCTAACCATTGTAGAAAAAAATATTGAAAAATTAAGTGGACCTAACAAGTTAGTGAAATCATATATGGTAAGATAGATTAGTGGTTTTTGTAAGTCCTTTAGAGAAGGCCATTCTTTAGACAAGATCAAGGAGTGATAAGGTCTAGATGATCTTTTAGTGAAATCTTTTAACAAGGTCACATTAACAATGTGCATGTAATATTTAACAAGGTTGGCTCATAGCAGAGCTCACTTAAGAAGAGTGAATGTTTTTTTTTGTTTCCATTCCAATGTGGTTTTTCCCTTCACAAGGTTCCCATATTAAAAACATGGTGTCAATGTTGCAAGTTGTTTTACATGTTTTACATTTTAGTGCAACTCGGTAACAACTAAGTGTACAACTAGAAAATGGGTTAAAACCTAGCATACTGTGTGCAACCACAAAAAATAAATCAAAATACACTAAACCCCTCTAATCTACGATGTAAAACAAATTAAATAAAGGATATCAACATAAGGAAAACCCCCTCTTGAATTGTAGTTCTCATGTCCTTCTTTCTTCTCCATTTGATGTAGCCCTAATTGCCTATAGTGCACACTATTGAAATAAAAAGTACTATTATGGGATGATGCTATTGAGAGTACTATAAGTGTGATTCAAATCTAATGGGTTCTAAGAGATTGAAAATGAGAGAAAGATGGCTCAATTTATAGCCAAAGTGCAAGAGGTGGGACATGAATGAGAGGATGGACACTTGCCAATTTGAATGTGTAACTTGGCATGATATTTCTTAGAATAACGATGAAAAATATGATAGATGAAATTCAACATGGCCAAAAGTGGAGGAGAATCTATGACATGCATATGACATCTCAAAGCCACATGTGCACAAGAATCTATGATGAAGGTGGCTTATTATAGTCATGCATAAGGAATAAAATATGTCAATTATGACACATATTAGCCAAGTGTAAAGGAAGAATCTATGATGTAGGATGTCCATGTGTCAAAACTAGGTGGACTATTTGAATTAAAAAATTATTAATTCACAAAAAAGGAAATTAGTAAAATGGAAATTAGAAGTGGAAATAGGACTTACAAAATTTGAGAATTCTCATAGTTTATGAAGTATGAATCAATTAATTAATAAATATTAATTAATTGGGAACATTTTTTTAGTAATAATAATTAGTGGTGCATGATGAAAATGATTAGAATGACATAGGAAGATATTATGAGTTATCTAATCCTATATGAAAAATTAGTAATTGATTGGCCAATTTGATGAAATAAATATAGGATTATCTATTTGAGGAGATGTGATGTGATGATTATGTAGATCAACTAGGATGATAATGGGCAGCTCAAATCCATAATCAAATTTATTGACTAATTAGGATTGGACACATGACATGGATTAAGGACATTTGAAATTTAATAGACATTGTGAATTACACATGATTGAAGTTGATTGATAGGATTGATCACAATAACATCAAAGGAAATTATCAATGTTATTAAATTGGATTGGTAATGTCACAATCTGACACTAAGGGACTCAAAAATGTCAATTATTAGATGAAAAAGATGATATATTTGACCTAGCATGGAGGGACATGATAGTTCTAAGGTCATCTTTGATAGGTTTGATAGGTTTGATAATATTTCATAGGTTACCAAGGCATTGACAAATACAACAATACCTAGGGTTTGATAGATGATGATAAATTTGAGATATTTGACATGTTTCAATTTGATTAGGGATAATTTGGGATGATTTTAGGTTGATTAGGAAGAATTTCTATGATGTTGAAATGATTTAGATTTGATTCCAAAAAGTTTGGATAAAATAGGAACCATATCTAAAATGATTTGCAATTGATGTGAAAGTAGATACGAATGATTAAGGATATTTTCAAAATTTTCTCAAATGATAATCAATTTGGACAAAATATCAAAATTAGTGAAATGAGAAAATAGGATGTGTTAGAATCAAAATGTGATTAAATGGTAGACATGAACCATTTTTGAGCATCTACATTTTGCCCTTCTTTGATACAATGTGATTTAGAGTGTTGTGTCAAAGAATACTAACAAAAAATCCATAACATACTATAGTAGGGGTGGTATATATATGGGATCCCCCTCATAAAAATTGACCAAATAATGCAAATTGTTAATGTTATAATTTTGTCGGATAAATTATATTATATATATGAGATATATAAATAATATATATATTTATAACCATTATAATTGATGGGGACACAACCCAAGAACAAAATGGACACAACAGAAAAGGGAAATTGTATTAACTGAAAAAAAATAAGCTAGTACATTCAGTACAGAGAAAATAAACTTCAAAACATGCCCTAAGGGCTTACAATAGCATAAATGTGGAGATAATTTCTCCTTTTAGTACCTCCTCTCAAAACTCCACTCTGAACTGCCTTCTACAATGCTAGGAATCTCCTTAAATAGACCCCAGAGGGTTAAGGACTAGGAATACATTCTAGAAAGTGCTAGTAGGCATCCACTGACCAAATAGAAGGCTCCAAAAGCTGCGTTAGAAGTCGGTGCAAATCTAGAAGAATCCAAAAATGGTAACCGAACTTTCAAGAGGCATAACTTTTGAACCATAGCTCCGATTGATGAACCGTTTACATTTCCAAAAAGCTCTCGAAGCACTTTATAGCCCTATGGACAAGCCTTGCTTATCTCCCATTTTTTTGCCCTTTTTGAGGTCATTTAATGCCCCTAACCTGACTTTGAAGCATTCTTAGGAGGTCTCCAAAACCCAAAAAACTGCAATAACTTTCAAACCGTGGGGCCTTTTGACCTGATTCTTTTTCTGGAATGCTCTAAATCACAATTACATTCATTTGGCCAATTCACACCTTCTAGTTTACCAAAATGATGGCCCAATTACATGCTCCTATTTTTTCAAGATTTTTTAGCACATTGATAGTGGAACTGTGAGAGTTGGGACCTTTATTTCACCCAAATGGGTGTCCAAAAATGAAAACACATGAAACAGAAACTAAGTCTAAGTACATTTTTTTTGGGTGACACAGGATTGCCCTTATACCTCTGGATGCTCCTGCATCAGATTCACACCTTCTATTTTACCAAAATGATGGCCCAATTACATGCTCCTATTTTTTCAAGATTTTCTAGCACACTGATAGTGGAACTGTGAGAGTTGGAACCTTTATTTCACCCAAATGGGTGTCCAAAAATGAAAACACATGAAACAAAAATTAAGTCTAAGTACATCTTTTTTGGGTGACACAGGATTGCCCTTATACCTTTGGATGCTCCTGCATCAATAATATATTGAGAATATATTACTTGTATTATAGCTATAACTAATGTAAATTAATATGTTAAAGATACATGTTTCTTCAAGAGACATGCCTCTTTATTTCATATATATATTCATTCATATAATAACTTGGAAAACACATAAACTATCTACAAGTTCTATTACAAGTTACAGGATATAGTAATCCATCATATTTCACTAACATGGTATCAGAGCCAAGTTTTGATCTTGGGACCTGTGTGACATCAAAAGTTCCCAAAAGCCAGCTATTGTGTATTATCAGCCATAGGAGAAAGACAACACTCAAAACAATGAGTAGTTGATATGATAAGACAATGATTTATAGAGATGATGATATTCATATACCAACTAGCTTCATGCCACAATTGTAAAGCCATATTGTGTTGAGAGTGTTGAGCTTAAGTACTCCACCGTGTAGAATTGATATAGAATCAGCATGGAATGGTGGAATTTAAAATGTTAAGAGGTATTTATGCAATGTAAACCAATCCAAAATGCCTTGGATCCAAGTAAAGAGAAGGTCTGCAATCACTTGGAACTATCCCAATGTGATCTAGAATAGTGAGATAAGTATTCTCTCTCAAGACTAATATTTTTTATTTTGCAATCAGGCTCTTATATGTATCCCTATATGTATTAAAAGTGTTATTTATCTCCTTATGCTCTTGTTCTTTTCTTTTGTCTCTTAGTATGTTCAATAATATAAGAGCGGGAATATAACATTGTAAGGGGGAATGATAACCAATGTTCTATTCCCATTTGAATCATCCTTATATGGGAGCAGAAAAGACATACTCAAATTGTTTGAAAAATTTGTATTACATGTATCTACTCATTATAGTCTCTATCTTATTTTGTATTTTTATAATTACTATAAAGAGCTATTTCCCTTGATCTTTTCCTTTGTCTCTGAGAATGTTCTTGTAGGAAAAGAAGATTGGTACATTAGGCATGCTACCAAATATTGTGTAGACTCAATCTTATGATAGTAGCTTCAAAGAAGCTATGATTTAGGATTCATAAATCATCTGATGACCAGGTTGAATAATTTGAGTCTCTTGAAATGAATATCCTTGATGATTGACATTATGAGAGGGAGTCTGAGAGTTCACTAGACGCAACCTTGGAGAAAGAGAGGGAGCAAAAAATAAAATTTTTAAATCAAAATTTTGATGATTTTGGTTCAGAAGGAGTAGACCTTGTTGATGGATTCTCCACCAGTTAGAAACTATAACAGCTATAGGACTATGATTCATGGGATTAAGTCTCATGTTTGTAGGCTGGAAGACCTTATGCTATTAGGATACCTATTGAACTAGGGATGCATTGCATGACTTGCTACCAAGAGGTTAGAAGGATGATAATAGATTCAAAGGAAGTTTGACACTTCATCGGAAAGAACCTTTTGCTAAGAGGTCAAAAAAGGTGATATCAAACTAAGAGGGAGAAACCTTATTCTCTAACATGTTTTATGGTGAATGTTGCAACAACACCACATGATAGTATTCATGGAGACTTCGTGGGAACTTTTGATTTCATACATGTATGAGCCTATCCCCTGTGTACATCATGAAGAAGTGATGACTTCTAAATGATTATCACTTGTATTAGGAGAAGTTGTTGTAAAGTGGCATCCTTACAATAACTTGTAGCATGATTCATTTTTTGTGAAAGTGTTTCATGTAAGGGCTTTATCTTGTAAATCAACAACTAAGTAGCTGATATCATTAATTTGATTATCTACAAGTTGTTTGTATAGATATATTTTTGGTACTTGGTGTATATCATGCCCTAATATTTTGATAGGCCATTACCACATTGAGTACTTGGTGGATATCATTTAGTTGATGTTCTAATAGACCATTACTCAGAGTATTTGGTGAATATCATTTGATTGATATTCTAATAGGCCAATGCTCATGTTACCAAATATGATATCAAATATTAATTGGTGAATATCATATGTTGATATTCTGATAGGCCAATACTTATATGATATCATATTCTAGAAATCTTTTGATCAAAGATTTCCTATATGTATTATTTTTGAAATATTACCTATGGTATAATATCTATGTGTTTGATCCTTCTTCATTAAGAGGGAGTGTTAATGTTATAATTATGTCGGATAAATTATATTATATATATGAGATATATAAATAATATATGGTAGATATTATATATGGAATAATTAACTTATGTTATATATATATATATATATATATATATATATATATATATATATATATATATATATATATATATATATATATATATATATATATATATATATATATATATATATATATATATATATATATATATATATATATATAACCATTATAATATATTGAGAATATATTACTTGTATTATAACTATAACTAATGTAAGTTAATATGTTAAAGAGACATGTCTCTTCAAGAGACATGCCTCTTTATTTCATATATATATTCATTCATATAATAACTTGGAAAATACATAAAATAACTACAAGTGCTATTACAAGTTACAGGATATAGTAATCCATCCTATTTCACTAACACAAATGATAGGTCAATTTTTTGATAACAATGAGATGAATCCATAACAACTAATGGATCACAAATTAGAGTTCAAATGCAAAAGATATGGGGCCTAGAGTGCAAAAAGCATCACAAACAACACAAAAAATTCCTCTTGCATGTCCATCTAGGAACCAAAAAGACTGCAAAAGATCTTGGAGAGGCTTTTGGAGGTCATTTTCACCCTCTTATTTGGAAGAAAAGAGCTTTGGAGCAAGGAAGATGGACAGGCTATCCAAGGAGCAACATCATGAAGCATGAGTGCACACTTATCAATGATAGGTACACAAAAGACCAATTTGTGAGTACATCAATGCTACTCTATGTCTTTTATGTTTTTCATGCATTTCTAGGCTAGTTAGGGGTCAAACGGGACCCAATTAGGGTCTTGGGAGAAGATTAAGGTATCCAGGTGCTCCAAGTGCACTCAAAATGCACCAAAGTGTGCATTGAGCACACTTGGCATGCTTGAGTGTGCACTGAGCATATTTGGCATGACCATGTATGCATTAAGCACATTGAGCAGAGTTTGGGGGGGAAGGGGCAGGCAACTACATTCTAGGATGCTTCGGGGGCCCAAAAATAGTGAAAAGGGCCCATAATGGCCCAAAACATTGCATGCATACCCAAAACCCTATGATAAGGTCAAAAAATTTGTATCTAGTTAAAACATGGTAAAAGATGGTCAAACATGGTCAAACCTAGGTCAAATTTAGGTCAAAATTGGTAGAAAGTTCATAGGGAGTGATGTAGAGGGTTGGAAAGAATGCAAATAAACTTAGAATGACCCAAAATTTTGTATACATGTTTAAAAACCTAGAAAGAATTCAAAACATAGGTCAACATAGTCAAACATGCTTAGAAATAGTTAAACTTAGTCAAATTAGGTCAAACTTGGGTCAAACTTAGGTTAGACTTGGTAGAAAGGCATAGAAGGTTGGTAGACAACATATGATTATGTACAAGGATCTGCCCCTATTATGGACAAGGGGCCACAAACCTTAAAGCCTAGTTCTACATCACTAGATAATTTCCAAGAAGTGGGAGATCTTGGTAGGGCTTGGGCTTTACCACATTAAGTTCATAGTTGAGGTGAGAGGTAATAAATAGGGGCTTGCTGATTGCCCTGATTGAGAGGTGGAATTTAGAGACCAATTCCTTTCATCTACCCATAGAAGAGACCACTATGACCTTGGAGGATGTATGATGCATCCTCTAGATTTTGATCCATGGGTAGTTAGTAGTATATGGTCCCGTGATAGGGTGGGTTGCACTTCATTAGATGTTTGATTTCAAGGATGTGGAGCTAGGGCTTATAGATTATAAGATAGGATGGGAGATATTGGTGGCATGACATAAGCATCTAATTACTATGATATGTTGTGTTGTGGGTGGGTTAATGATGCCAGATACGAGAGGGCATGGATTTTCTATTAGATTGGGTAGAGTTTTGGAGAGGATGGTGATGGATGGGACTATGTTTGCATGAGTTCCTTGCATGCTTGGGATGTTGTACTATTATCTACACCAAGTTACATATAAAGGTGGATTCTCTTTCAACACTAGAGGTACATTGTTATAGATTTGGGATTACAAGCACACTACCATATTGAAGCCTTTTTTGGAGAGGGATTTGGTTGAGGATATGTGCTACACATATAGATATAGAAGGGTACTAGCACAAGGACCACTAGGACACACTTGATTCTTCATGCATTAGTTGGACACTATGACATAATTTACCTAGAGACCATACAAAGATTTCTTGGAGTGGGATGATGATGAGATCCACCTTTTGTATTATAGATAGGAGCACTATTTGATTGGTCATACATTGATTAGAAATATAGAGATAGATCTATACTTTCTAGAGTGGTTGCATTGGTAGTTTGGTGAGAGTTAGGATGTTCCTATAGGTCTTTCTCTATTTTATTGATCTAGAGAAGAGGTCAGAGAATGGGGGTGCCTATCAAGACATAGGTGGCTTATGTATAGTTAGAGGAGCTATAACATAGGTTATTGGGAGTAGCAATAGATGTGATAGATGTGGGCATGATAGTAGCATATGACAAATGGTTTTCTCTACATCAACCAAGGTTATTGATGTATCCTACAGTTCTAGTACCATAGGCAAGACCACAAGTAGAGCAAGGTGGAGAAGAGGATGATGAGGAGGATGAGGAGGATGATGAGGGTGATAGTGAGGAGGAGATAGATGAGGAGGTAGGGGATGGGGAGGATGGGGAGGATAATGAGGAGAGAAGATGGGATGATGAGGAGGGGGGATGATGAGGGTGATGGGGAGGATGAGGAGGAGGATGGAGAGGATGATATTGAGGGAGATGATGATGAGGGAGATGATAATGAGGGATATGATGAAGAGGAGGGTGGAGATAGACATGGGGGTGGGGATGATGATAGGGGAGAGGATGACAAGGGAGATGGAGGGGAGTCAAATAGAACAGAAGACAAAGTTGTGGATGTTGTGGTAATGGATATAGAGGAGGATCTAGTAGATGGTATAGAGGTTATGCTTGTACATGTATAGATAGGGCCTAGCTAGTCATAGTTAGAGATGATGGATGTGATTAGAGGTTTGTAGAGTTGGTTAGATGAACATCAGGCAGTGATTGACTAGGTTATAATAGTGAGGGATGTGGTAGTATAGAGGGCAAAGAGCAATCTAGGAGTCTCAAGACTTCATTAGTAGCATCAGGGATGCATCATTTCAAGAGTTAGTTGGGATGATAGTCATGATGCATATAGAGACATGGTATTGGAGGGGACATTATGAGATGACAGTGCCACTAGAGTAGAGGGTAGAGAGTTATTGGGTAGCAAGGTCCCATTCTCAATAGACATAAAGGACATAGAGTAGTGGAGGTGTGATAGGACCAATGAGGCCACCACAGATAGGCAAGGGGTCATCATTGAGGCCAAATAGGGGGCTGAGGCCATGGATTGCATAGATTGACATAGACACACTCTTGTGTAGAGGGGCTTCTTCTTTTTTTTCTATGCTCTTTCATGATTCATGCCTACGGGCCATTAGTATTGATGTAAACCATAATCATGTACTCTAATACTTTTTAAGAAATTTATGAGATGTACCTATGTTATGATGACTACATGAGATGGATTATGCACACATTTTGTATGCTTTATATGGATGTATTTATTTTTTTCTATGTGGACTTTATATGATGACATCATACGTTGGTTTATCACATATTATGCTTAGGAAATGATATCTTTATTTTTATCACATGTTTTTCTCATGAAATTAATGTAAATAAAATGTTAAATGATATGAAATGAATTCAAATGAAATTTAAAATGATGTAAATTCCATGTTTACATGTGTATTTCTTTGGGTTTTTTGCACTTTTGACATATGCAAGAATGCAAGATGACAATGCTTTTGGTGCATCAGAGTACATGACTATGGTGATATGGATGTTAGAAGATAGAGGAGATGAGATGGGGACTAGTTAGTATGAGGTGAGGACCTTTTTCTTTCATAAACAACACTATATGTCAAAGGAGCTTTATTTTGATATGGTAAAGAGAATGCAATGCATTGTGGCATAAAGGGCTAGAGCGCCAATGCAAACCTTTTGCATAAACAGGCACGATGTAGATAGGAAATGACCTTATCCTTAGGAATATATACATGCTCCAAACTTTCAAAGGTATATTTAATAGATGAAAAAAAAAGGATGGTCATGAACCATCTCGAGCACTCTCATAGATTAGTTTATATCATTAAGTAGCATAGGAATGTGATCGAAGGAAATAAAAAAAGCAAAAATAAATCATTTACTAAACAATGTGAGCCAACAGCTATTATTGTCCATTATTACTTGCTATTTAGTTTCTTTGTTTTGTGTCAAATTTATGATGTGATAGGTTTATGTGTTGGATATGTTGATAGTGTCAAGCTGGATTGGTTGTTGGTTCACATTGCTCAGATAGTAGGTTAAGGTGTGATTGGCATTCAAGTGCAGTGCTTTGGTTTCCAGTCTACAGAAGTGCAAGTGCTTAAGAGAAAGGGGGCGATTATCTATAGTGACAATTTACAAGGTTTACTACAAATTTTTGGTGGGTTTTGTTATTTTTAGGGTCTTTAAGGATATTTGATGTGTTCTTGTTGCTCATTTCTTTAGGACATTATATGATTTTTAGGGTTTATTTAAGGACATTTTATGATTTTTAGTGATTTTTTCAAGACATTTAATGCTTTTTTTTAGTTATTTGTTTAGGAAATTTTATGGATTTTATGGATTTTTTCAAGACATTTTATGATATTTATGGATTTTTTCAGGATGCTTTATGATTTTTAGGCCTTCTTCTAGGATCATATTTGAATTTTTAGGATTTTTTCATGATTGTATCTAAACTTTTTTGGATTTTTTCAAGATCATAAAGGATTCAAAAGTTTATCTCCAATTTGATATGTGATAAGTCCAATGGATAACATGTGCTTAGGGACATGGCCCTGGTTTAATTTCAAATTTGTGTATTTTGTTGGTAATATGCCCCCAGACAAGACACAAACTATGTACAAGGGTCAAAGATAGAGTATGTACAAACTGCTGACACTTGGGTAAGATAAAAATGGATATTAACTAGTTCATGGGCCATAATGAAGGACTAGGGATTTCTTGCAATATGAAGGATGTGATTAGGGAATGGAAAGAGGAAGGAGCTAGATAGAACCCTAATAGATGGAGGAGCAACATTTGATTACACATGTTGCCTATTTGTCATGTTTTCACCATGGTACTTGTCTAAAGTGCCTATTTGCCATGTTTTCACTTTTGGACATGATTTTGTTCTTGACTTAATTTTTTTTTCCAAGACATTTTTTTACCAAGTTTTCATCAAGGTATCATTTTTTCATGACTTTTTTTTCTCTTTTTTCATTTTTTTTACAAGATTTTTTGCCATTTAAAAAAAAAATCAGGACTTTTGGATAGAATCAAGTATAATACTTATGGGGGTACATGTTTTTGATGGTCATGGGTACTAGCTCACCCTTTGGAGTTGCAAGATGATATACTCTTGTTTTTTTTTTACAGAACTTTTTGTCTTTTATTAATATTTTTTCAAGATTTTTAGATAGAATCAAGTATAATACTTGTGGAGATACATGTTTTTTATGGACATGGGTAGTGGTTCACCCTCTAGAGTTGCAAGATGATATTATCCAAACTCAAATATTGTAATAATTACATAGGTCCCTTCCAAATTTGGTTCAATTTTTTTTGGTTTCTCTCTATGTTGTTCATTTTTAGGACTAGATCACCAACCTCAAAGTGAAAACCTCAGACTTTCTTGTTATATCTCCTTTTGAGTTAGTTTTGGTAATATTTTAGATGGGTCAAAGTGGCTCACCTTCATTCATCTAGTATTTCAAGTTTATGCAACCTGGATACTATGTAGTTTTCGTCATCAACAATCTCCTATAAGGATACTCTTAATGGTGGAATTTCAATATTAATAGGAAGAATGGCCTAACTTTTATAGACTAGAGATTATGTTGTTGGCCAATGGGAGCACACACACTTGTTTTGTAGACCCAAATAGATGGATTTAGTTGTAAGTTCTAGTGTTAACCATAATCATTGACACTCTTTTGGATAATCTTGACAATGGTCTTATTAGATGCTTCTTCTTGGTCATTTCCCTATGGATGGTAAATACTATAATATCCATGGTAGATTTTGTACTTCTTGTAGATATTATCAACATCCTTATTCTAAAATGAACTACCATCATAAGAAATAATAGCCAAGGGGACTCCATAATGATATATGATATAGTTTAGGATGAACCTTAAAATCTACTTTTTAGTGGTGAAAGTTAGAGGGGCACTTCAACCCACTTGGTAAATTTTTTAGTTGTTTTTTATTAAGTAAAATAGGTTTTATAGGGATCCTAAAACCCAAAAGTTTTTACATAATATTTGAAATAGAATAATAAGTAAAGTCTGGCTACTATGCATCTGCTTATAAAAAACCAAAACCAAAAGACAAGCCCACGGCCAAGAAATAAAAGCTAGCAACCCTAGATAAGGATGAAACAAAGAATGAAAACTAAAACTATTAGTTCTCCCTATCTAGAACCTCTAGAGTCTCTGCAATTTCATTGGACCTCAGATTGTCCATGCCTATTTGGTCTTGGTTCTGATCATTTTTCTATCCCCTAGTCTCTTTCATTTCTCCCTTAGCTTGCCCAAAGTCCATACTGGCCTTATCATCTTTTTCCCCACCAAAACCAATATCCTTCAGTGTTTCACCTAGACTATTGATATTCTCATTCAAGGTGTTCAAAGTTGCAATCATCTAATTAGCTAGGTTCTGATTAGAAGTCTCCATCCTTTGAACTCTTTTTTCAACCATTAAGATTCGATCCTCCTGGTCAGCATGGTGTCCCTAGTCACTACTTCTCATATGGCCCTCCTTTTGGCTCCTTTTTTGCTTGAGCTCTTCCATCTCATGAAATAGCCACTTGATAGAGAGAAAGTTATCTATCATGCTATTTTTTGCATTATTGAGTAGATTGAGCCCATACTCTCTCACATTGTCAAAGATTGCAACTAGAGTTGGGTCAATAAGTTCATCAAAATGGACTTTTCCATCTTTATTCTACATTGCTTGGGGGTTCATTGTCTCCCTAATAATCCCCATCTTCATCATTTTGGTGTTGAAATTTCTCCATGATCCCCTCCTATCTTTCAAAACCATCTCCCCACTATCTTCCACCAAAGAAACTATCTTCCCCTGTGGTGAGGAAAAAGAAGGGACACGGCCTAAAATCATAGGAGTCTGGTCTTTTGTTTCTTTCAGCAATGAAGCCTTTTTGGCCTTCCTTTTCTTAGCATTCCCTAGCATAATTGGCATATCCTCCTCAACCTTCTCACTATCCTCCCCCTTCATCTCTTCCTTTGACTCTATTTCCTCTTCTTCAACATTATGCTCCTCCTCCCCTTGTTCCTCAAATTTGTAGGGATTGGGGGTTAAGCCCTGAGGGCTCTTTCTGCTAGGAACACTCTTGATAAAGGGAGAAATTTTCTCCTCCTCCTTTAACTTCTTGCCATTAGAGGGGGATTTATCCTCATCTTTCAAATTTATGCTTTGAGATTCCTAAAAATCTGAGCTCTCAATTTCCTCAGATGCATCCCTAGTTTCACCAAGGGATTTGCCCGTGGTCTAAGTCTTTAGGTACTCATAGACCTTAAAACCCTCATTGCCCTTGCTCATTTAAGTGTAAAGATAAAAAGGAAAGGAAATCTTTATGCCATGCCTAAAATGATTTAACAGAATGAAATGATTCATTCTGACCTTATTGAATCTAGTATCCAAAGATATATATTCGATAATAACCCTTAAGACATACCTCCATAGCTTTTTAATGGACTCCATTTCATAGTATGTCTTAGTCTTCATGAGTTTCTTCCTTTCAGCCTCATCCTTCACAAAGTCTGTGACTACATTAGCTACCATTTTCTTATCTTCAAAAAAATTTATCCCCTCCAAGGGGATCTCTGAGACCTGGGCGATCAATTCTACATTAACCTGATGAGTGACCCCATCAATTTTTGCACACCCATCCTTACATGACTTCACCATAATCTTAGTGATCTCCTTATCAAAACCATGGAGTTTTTCTATGAATCTTGTAATACCACCATTCTCCAGCTTATGCCAGACCTTTGAGTTTTTCCTCCAATTTTCTACCTCCCCCATCTGCTCATTCCTACTTCTTTCCCCTACCATAATGTCCTCTGGTTCAAAAATCTTGCACCTGCTCATTGTTCTCTTATAGACTTTAGCTTCTTTCAAGTTTCAAACCCCAAATTTTTTTTTACATTTGGCAATTATAATGGAAGAAGGAAAATCAACCCATAAAACACACCACAAGTACTCAATATGATGGATAGTTAACACCTTCACATGATTTTCATTTATGCCTTGTCTGACATGCAATCTTACAAATCTTTCCATCATTACTATTGGTTTCATTTGTACTTCCCTAGATATGATCTAGTAATATTAAATCTTTCAAAACCCCTAGAAAACTATTGTTGTTATGCCACATCATCACCATGTTTTTTTACTACCGCTTCGTTTGAGAACCAATCCATGGCTAAGTTGGCCTCCCTATATGCATGGCTAATGTGGACCTTATTAAATTTTCCCACCACATTCACAATGGTCCAAGAGGGCAAAGATTGACCATTTAAACAATTAATAATATTTAAAGAATCCCCCTCCAACCAAAGGTTCTTGATCCCAGAAGCAAGGGCCAATTTAACAATGTGATAAGCTACACTAGCCTCAGCAAAATGGTTCAACTACGACCCAAGAGTGTAAGAAAAAGCTGCAACACTACCCCCATGATTGTTTATGATAATTCCTCCATAGCTAGTAGGGCCAGGATTCCCTTTGGCTGCCCCATCAAAGTTGGTTTGATGCCAGTCTTCAGAAGGAAAAAGCCACCTAGCCTCCTGTCTTTTCCTATTCCTATCCTTTTTCTTGTCTATGTTGTTTCATCCTTCTTCTATATCTCCTCCCTTTTTGATGGAAAAATTCTCCTTCATTGAACCTTCAATTTTTTTAGCAATAATAAAAGTAGGTGATTCCCTGTCTCTAAAGATACAATTATTTTGTTCTTTCCATATTCCCCAATAGAAGTGCAGGAGAGACTAGGAGCATAACATTTGAGTCTCCATACCAATGTGCACACTATTCAATTGTCCAAATAACTCTTGTATGTTAACTGGGATGCACCAACTGACCCCATAGTCCATGGTCAAGAGATTCCAAACCTTGGAGGAATAGGGACAATGAATAAAAAGGTGGTTAACCATCTCCAAATTTTGCTTCCAAAGGCTACACCTGTTAGGGATAATCTAACCTCTCTTTGCCAAGTTACCCAAGGTAAGAACTTTGGCTTGGAGAAGAAGCCAAAAGAATATGTTAATTTTTGGGGTAAGACTAGGAATCTAGGCCTTAGCCTAGATGGGTTTCTCCATTCTATCCCACATTGAGAAGTAACCTAAAGCAATAGAGTATTGCCCATTTGAGTTGTCTCCCCAAATGACTTCATCCCTCTTGTTATTAAGGATCATAACATTCATGATAATCATCAAAGGTTTGAGATCCTAGGAAATTAGAGACAAGTCTTGCCATCCTTGACTAGCTCTATAGTCACTAACTTTCAAACTGAATCTTCTTATACATATTTTTCCCATCTCCCATAGTTAGGGTGGTCAATGAGAGGTCCTTGACTTAGCCAATTATCCTGCTAGAAAAAGATATTTTCACCATTGCCTACTGTCCATTTTGCCTTAGACTTGGCCAAAAAATTTGCCTTTTGAATCCCATTCCATATGTAGGAACCTTGGGGTATCTCGACCTCGCTAAAAAAAAAATTGAGAGACTATCTTCTCAGGTATTTCTCCACCATGATGTCCCTTCATTCACCTAAGCTCTAAAAAATGTGCCATATTTTCTTGGCTAACAAGGCATTGTTGAGATGTCTAATTTTTCTAATGCCAAGATCACCATAGCATTTAGGGAGACAGACATGGTCCCAAGAAACAAGATGATATGTCTTGTTATCTTCAACACCTGTCGATAAGAAATCTCTTTGAATATTCTCCATTCTATCAACATGCTTAACTGAGATCCCGAAGAGGTGAGGGCATAAGTAGGGAGATTTTAAAAGGTAGATTTTACCAAAGTACATTTTCCTACTTGACCGAGGGTGGCTCCTTTTCAACCAACTAATTTCTTGTTGAGTCTATCAATGATACCATTCTAGAAGGATTCTAGAGGTTTGGACCCCAATGCCATTTTGAGATAGCTTGCTAGAAGTGACCCAACACCACATCCCAGGATATGAGCAATTTTCCTATGTCTCTCCAAAGGGGTGTTGATGAAGTAGACCAAACTTTTATCCTAGTTTATAGCCTAGCCTAAACCACTTGTGTAGATATTTAGTAAACCTTTAAACACTTTGGCCTCCTAGACTAAGGCCTCTCCACCCAGGATAGTATCATCCAAAAATTGTGGATGGGTGAAGGAAGTTTTCCTAGATGAAGGCTTGAGACCATGTAGGCTTCATTCATGTCTTTTCCTCTAAATTAACCTCCCAAAACACTCAACCATAATAATGAAAATAATAGGGGACAAGAGGTCACCCTATCTCAACCCTCTCAAGGGGAAGAAGAAATTTGAGGGAGAACCATTGACCAATATGGATAGAGAGGGAGTAGAAACAAGCTAAAGGATGAGTTGACATACCTGGGCATCAAAACCAAAAGCTTGGAGGATAGCCATCAAGAAATTCTAGTCTAACCTATCATAAGCTTTAGATAGATCCAGCTTAAATAGAAATCCTTCCCTCTTCCCAGCTTCCAAGGAGTGAATCACCTGATGGACCATAATAATAGAATCTAGAATCTATCTCCCTAGGACAAAATTAGTTTGTTGTGGGGAGATGATCAGATGAAGAACATTGAGGAGCTGGTCAAAACTTTTGAGATGATTTTATAGAGTGAGTTGTAAATACTAATGGGTATGAACTTATCCATCAAGTTAGCCGCTGAGATCTTCGAAATAAGCACCAAAAAAGTACCATTGAGTTCTTTCAAAAGTTTCCTAGTCCCAAAAAATTCTTGCATAGCCTTCACAACATCCCTTTTGACCACCTCCCAATATATCTGGAAAGAGAAAGTTAGAAATCAATCTGAGCTAGGGACTTTATCACCAGGAAGAGAAATAAGGGCTTGATAAATTTCTTATGGGGATGGAATAGCTTTCAGCATAGAAATAGCTTTGATGAGATCAAATGCCCATTATGAAAAGGTCCATGGAGAGATCACTAGTTGAAGTTCTTGCACTGGTGTATGGGTCAGATTACTATGTATCTGGTACTTATGACACGTTTTGGAAAAGTTATAATCATCATGTTGCATGGTGGGCCAATAATATCCAGCTCTTACCAGTTTCTTTGCTAGACTCAAACCATCAAAATGATCTCCACATATACCTTCATGTACCTCATGTAAGGTAGTTTTATCTACTTGTGATTCAATGCATTTGAGAAGGGTTTGGTCAAAGGATCTCTTTTAAAGGGTATCATCGATGATGACATATTTGGTGGCTTGATAGATAAAGGCTCAATATTCATTCTTGGATAAGTCAGGGGGTAGGATTTCAGCATATAGATAGTCATAAATGTCTTGATACCAGGAGGAATTTGGACAACCAAGTTTGCACAAACTTAGTTCAAATGTTGGAATCAAGAGTTACTCAACAAGGAATCTACAATGTTCTACATTTTGAGTTATATCAATCATAGAAGTGATAGTGGCCATAGTATCACCTTGTTTGTTGTGTATTCTTGGGAGCTAATGAAAAGAGATAGTAAGAAATTTAGGTTTGAGAAATTTGTGATATGTTTGTAAGGCATCAAATTATCATCATCGGTTTCATAGTCATCATTGACTTGTCAGATGACTAACTGGGAATCATCATATACTTGCAAATGTTTCATGTTCCATTGGATGGCTAGCTTTAGTCATGTTATCATTGCTTTGTATTTTTCTATGTTGTTTGTATAATTAATTGCTATCTGGTATGACTTGGGGATTGTCTCCTTGAGGTGTGACAAACATGATACTATCTCATGAACCATTTCTTGTATAAGAGCCATCAAAGTAAATCTTCAATTCATTACCTATATCCATGTTCAACATGGCTTCATCTAGAAAATTTATCAACATGGGATGATCATCAGCTATGGGTTCCTTTTCTAACTAATCAATTATCACTTGTCCTTCAATTTCTTTTCTGTCGACATATTCTATGTTGAATTCACTAAGGATCATAACCCATTTTCCTAAGCACCCTATGAGAGTGGCTTTACTTAGGAGATACTTTAATGGGTCAATCATAGAGACAAGCATTGTTTTTTTATGTAGCATGTAATGTCTCAACTCTTGGGCTACAAAGACAACAACAAGGGAAGCTTGTTCAATGAGTGAATGGTCCAATTCATATCCCACAAGTGTTTTTTTGATGTAATAAATGGATCTCTCTCCCCTTTGTTCATGATTTTGTGCTAAGAGATCTGCTAATGTTGTTTTTGTAGCTGAGATATACAAAATAAATGGTTTTCCTGGAATAGGAGCCATTAAAACTAGTGGATTCAAAAGATAGTCTTTGATTTATTGAAAAGACTCATCACACTATTTTTTCCATTGAAAGGATATTCCCTTGTATAATAGATGTTGAAATGAGTGACATTTATCTACTATTTTTTCAATGAATTGATGAAAAGACTTTAATCTCCATTGGTGACTTCTTAATGTTCATAGATTTGTTAGAGGAGGCATTTTGAGTATTTCTTGCTCTTTTTCAAGATCAACCTTGATGCCTCCTTGAGAAACAATATACTCTAGGATCTTTTTAAAAAATCTTGACAATTGGCTTATGGAGATATGAAATTGTTGTCATTCATGGAAACACGTGATTTACATGCTTACAAGAAACCTTAGAAATAAAGATACATGTCTTGTGGTACTCAAAAAATTGTCTAAGTATGGATTTTTGTATACAATAGTGTATTGTTTTGATTATAAATTGTTGTTGATGTCATATTATGACTAGAAAATTTTGATGGAGATAGTATACATGTTGATCATAACATGTATAACCTTAGAAATTAGTATGAACTATATGGAACAAAGATATTTGTGTTTTAAGTGAAATAGGACAGCAAAATTAAAGGAAAGGATTATTTTGTTTACAAAATAATTACTTGTCCAATTAGGGATGACATCCTAGATGTTTACACTAAGTTGGTAAAGTGTATTATGGTCTTAGTTGACCTAGCAGAAATTTGTGTAAAGGCATGGTATTTATGAAAAGGACATCTTGTGATGAAAGATGCAGTTGTTGTGTTGAGCAATTGTATGCAAACTTTTGTGAAATAGTGATATATACAAAGTTTGTGAAGCTATTTGGTGATCCAAGTTTGAATTGAGAAAGACTCTATATTTTAGAAGTCGAATTACTTGTTTGGGTAGTGATCTCTTCTTGTAATTGGAAGTGCATGTTTGGGTAGTGGTCTCATCTTGCATCCATTGTATTACAACTCCTAACAGGGTTGGCACAACTCCTAACAAGGATTCAAAGTCTTCTAACATGGACTCCTTATACTAAATTTGCTCATTGACTCCTAACAAGGTCCATCCTCTAACAAAGAAATTATATATTAGTATATTATCTAGTGGGTATCATCCCCACTAGGGTTTCCCCTTGGCTAGGGTTTCCCTAGTTAACAAAATATGGTCTTATGAGTTATCTTTGTGTATGCCTATTGTTACTATTCAACATTACTTTATTACTTTGTTATGTATGGTTTAAAGTAAGAAATAATATCCATTTGGTGACTAAAGTTTGTACTTTTTTATTCACACCCCTCCCCCCCCCCCCCCCCCCTCCCCAGTAATCCCTATTTCTAACAATTGGAATTAGAGTGCAACAACTTTTTTGAGGCTTAATAGCTTGAGTAAGATCCCTATGGATATGGAATAGTTGATGAAGAACCTTGAATAATCACTTGAACAAATTGAACTCCTTACTAAAGAAAGAGATAATTTGAAAGATGGATATGAAGAATCCAAAGTATACATTAGACAATTAAAGGAAAAGATTGAACATCTCAAATCCAAGCTTGAATCTATTGAATCTAAAACTGGTGATGATGATTATTTGAAGTTGAAGATAGCGTACAAGATCTTGAAGCATGAATTAAAGATTACAAATCTAAAGTTGAATTTGAGGAATGATCCTACCAAAGTTGAATTTGATTTAAAAACTAAGAATGCAGATATTAGAGAAAGTCTGGAAAAGAAGACATCAAAGCTTGAAACATTGAAAGAAGATAATGAAGAACTTCAAAAATACAATACCATTATGAAAGGTGAATTAACTCAATGAAAGAAGCAACTTGAGAAGCTTTATTCTAGCAAAGAAAAGCTTGATGATTCAATGTCAATATGGAGACCTACTTATAATGAGACTGGTCTTAGTTATTGATTTAACATGTCTATGAAGAAACCTGATATTAGATCAAATCCAAAAGAAAAGGGTAAATCTAATGATAATATTGAATCTAGTCAATCTTTTGATAAACTTAAAGAAGTTGGACAAGACAAGGAAGTTACAATATTGAATAAACCAAAGCAAGTGGAATCACCTAAGGAAACCAGGTATGAATTTAGAGGTAAGTGTTTTTAATGTAATGAGATAGGTCATATGAAAAGAGATTGTACAAATAAGTCATTTAATCATGTTAAGGACTTTTATTGTCATAATTGTCATGGTATGGGTCATAAAGAAATTTATTGTAGGAAACCTAAATATGATGACGATGGAAGAAATAGTAGAATGTCTAAAAATACTAACACTATAGATAGAAGAAGATCTAATGAAAGATCCTCAAGAGAAGGAAGACATTATGAGGAAAGAAGATAGATCATGTCTTATAAGTGTGAAAACTTTGGACACATTTCTTAGAATTGTCATGCACCAAATGATCAGAAAAATCTTAGAAGTAGAACACTAGTATGTTAGTTATGTAACAACTTCAGACATATAGCAAGGTATTGCAAAATGGATAGAAAGTTTAGAGATAGAAGAAACCTTGAAAATAGAAGGAATGATGAAAAGAACATTAGAAATGATGGATGAAACCGTGAAAGGAACTTTATAACTAAAAAGACAATGAGGAACAAAGGAATGTAGTTAGTGAACTTTGTGAAGAACTCAATGAGGCATTTGTAAAAGGATTGGACATCTCAATGGATAAGTTAGATGATGAGACATGAATATTGAATTCAAATATCAAGTTTGATTCAATTAAGTTGAATTAAGCTTGTTCACAACACTAGAATTCGTAACTTCATTCAGTGATCAAATTAGAGGTAGAAAAGTTGGGAAAAGGTGTATCGAGATGAGTTTAGATGATACCTAAGCTCACTTGAAATTTGGAGCTTATCTAAATAAGTTATGAAGTAATTAAGAGTAATTGTTATTATAGAGAAAGTTAATTCTGTAGAAAAATATGTAAAACTCTATTTTTGCTAAGAATTTCATGAAGTGAAGTTTAATAGAGCTTTGTCATGATAAAAGATAGCTATGGAAAACCTTAGGTAGCATCTAAAGATCGGATAGATGATCTTGAGAAGTTATTTGATTATAGAAGGTAACTAACATCTTTTTCACATTTTCAAAGTACACAATTAATGCAAGTTCAAGTTGCTAATAAATGGAGTACAAACTTGATTTTCACTTCATTACGAATACATCCAAAGTAGAAAGCACTCAGAAGTGACTTGCTCAGATGATTTTGAAGAAAATTTATTTTCAGAAAGAGGTATTTTATCTTTTTTCTACATATCTATTCGGTACAAGCTCATATTTGATAGAATCATGGATATGTCAGTAGTGCATAATGTTGAGAATGGGGACAGACCTAAGTTGAAAGTTATTTCCATGAAACCTATAGAAGTAAACCATAACTCAACATTATCCATTACTTTGAAAAATGTAGTATACTTGGAAGATGTAGGAAGTTATCATAACAGTAAATTTGAATCTATTGGGAGTGAATATATGAACAAGGATATGGAATTAGTTTTCAATCACAATATGACTATGAAACTTGGATTTGAACACTTAAAGGAACTAGACCTATTCAACTATCATTTATATCATGAATTGGACATAGATGAGTGGACATAGATCATATTAAGAAAAATACATGATCATAAACTATGGATGCAAGATAGTGTACTTGATATTTTTTTCGACCTTATTCATGAGGTAACTAGTCTTAGAAAAAAGGTATTGTACCTATAGGTGAGAAAATTGTTAAGGAGAAAGTTGAAATTTATACCAAAGTAGTGTACATTGGAAAGGCCATGGTGATCAGCACCATTAAGAAAAATGATTTAAGGTTCTTGAGTAGAATCATTGCCTACTCTATATGTGCAAGTTCAAAGATTGATGAAATTTTAGTTAGATTCATCTATGCAATGTATAAGGTATGTGTAGAGAAGGAACAAGTAAACATTAGTGAAATTTTGAGAATGAAACTACTTGAGAACCTAGAAAAGATCAAGAGGACTATGAACAGTGTGTTTAGATTTTAGTCACTAATCAATCACATATTATTTCATGTGCTTAAAAGATTTCCATATTTATCATTCATAGAGATAATGACTAGTGATAGATGTAAAATGGAGAAGATCATAGAAGTATGTAGAAGACATCCTATAGATAAGATATTGGATAGTGGAAAGATATGAAGACATTTCAGAATGAAATGAGACAAACATTCAAAATTGTACCTACAATTATAAGAAAGATTTAAGGAAGACATTTGTGTTATGGTTGATACAGATTTTACTTATATACAAGTAGTAGAACCTTGGGAAACATTGCTTGATCCCTTAGATTATGAATTGAATGATGAAATAATAGTTGGATGCATTGATTTATTGTTAAAATTAGAGAAGGATAAGGTTGAATATAGATTTGGAACATGTGATGAGATTACCCAGTTAGCTCATTAGGAATCCTTGGAGAAGGATTCTCAAAAGAAAATAGAAACTATTATGAAGAAAGATCTATCCGAGGCTAGTATGACTGAGAGTGAGTTTGAGGTAGTCAGGCAAACCATGAAGCAAGGTATACCTAAAATACAACCCTTGTCAGTATCTATTGTAGAGACATCTTCAAAATAAAGCATTCTATATGTAGTAGTATCAGATGTACAACCAAGTGAACCAGAGAGAAAATCTAAGAGATTAGTGAAAGTGGTGACCACAAAGACTAAAAGGGTCAAGAAACAAGCCACTAGACTAGGCAAGAGACAAAAGACATTGTTGACAATTTTTGAGTCTAGTGATGAAGAAGAATAAGAACAAGAAGTTAAGCAATTAGAAAAGCTAACAACTTCTAAGAAATTAGTAGGAAAAGCTTGGCAACCCTAGAAGTCAAAGATAGAAATGATTAACTCATCCATTGCAATTGAAGGTAACTTTGATTAGATGAACAAATTCTATGTTTTGTATAATTTTTTGAGAAAGATCAAATTGATGCCTTTATTGTGAGATACATTATAGCTAAAAATATAAAAGTGAAGGATATTGAGGGCATAGTTAACTAGAAATTCTATGATAGACTCATTGAGAAAAAGGCACTATCAAGAGAAGAAGATTTAAAACTTTGGAAGTCTATGCTAAGAACTATTTAGAAGACTGATGACAAAAAATAAATTAAGAGATTGTTGAATAATCTTGCACCTTGTCTAAGAAATAAAGTGAGACCATTTTTTTATGGTGGGTGAGAAAGAAAATTTAAGAAGTGAGATTGTAGTAGCAATAAGTCAAATGTTGACAGAATCTAAGGCAGCATCTTCACCTACACCCAGAACCTCAGAAGTGTCAGTGAGCAGTGACACTATGAAGATAGATCAAACCAATCTACCACTAACATTGAGGATAATAAATCATTTGAGATTTCAGATCCACCTAAATCTCATTCTGAGGATGTTGAAGATTCTATTAGCTTAAGGAAGGAAAACATTTTTTACAGTAGAAATTTTGACAGTTTTTTGGACAATTTTTGACATTTTAACCTTTGTCATTGATGTCAAAGGGGGAGAAGTACTTGAGAAAAGTGTAAAAGGGAAGAGATACAATAGAAAAATTTTAATCAAGTAAAAAGGATTTTAAAGTATATTGTAAGGGGGATCATATGTAAAGATGGACAAATTGTAATAGATGTAATGTGAATATATTATTTTTGTAAAGTTTTTGTTACTTAGTCAATTTTCCCAATTTTGTTGCCATCAATGCAAAAGGGGGAGATTGTTGACAATTGACTAATGGAGATATGTAATATTTGTCATTTATGGCAACACATGATGTACATTCTTATAGGTAACCTCAAAAGAAAAGATATTTAGCTTGTGGTACTTAGAAATGTATTGGTTTGATTATAACTTGTTGTTGATGTCATATTATGACTAGAAGAGTTAGATGGAGATAGTATACATATTGATGATGACATGTATAACCTTGGAAGTTAGTATGGACTGTACAAAATAGAGATATTTGTGTTTTAAGTAAAACAAGACAACAAAATTAAAGGAAAGGATTATTTTGTTTACCAAATAATTACTTGTCCAATTAGGGCCAACATCCTAGATGTTTACTCTAAGTTGAAAAAGTATATTATGTTCTTAGCCAACCTAGCAAAAATTTTTGTAAAGGAATGGTATTTATGCAAAGGACATTTTGTGATGAAAGATGAAGTTATTGTGTTGAGCAATTGTATGCAAACTTTGTGAAGCTATTTCATGATCCAAGATTGAAATGAGAAAGATTCTATATTCTATAAGTCTAATTACTTGTTTTGACAATAAGCTCTTCTTGTAATTGGAAGTGCATGTTTGGGAAATGGGCTCATGTTGCATCCATTGCAATACAACTCCTACCAAGCTTGGCACAACTCCTAATAGGGTTGGAATCTCCTAACAAGGATTCAAAGACTACTAACAAGGACTCCTTATACTAAATTTTCTCATTGACTCCTAATAGGGTCCATCCTCTAACAAGGAACTTATATATCAATATATTATCTAGTGGGTATCATCCCCACCAAGGTTTTCCTTTGGCCAGGGTTTTCATAGTTAACAAAATATGGTGTTATGAGTTATCTTTGTGCATGGTTAATGTTACTATTTAGCATTACTTTATTACTTTGTTATGTATGGTTTAATGTGAGAAATAATATATAGTTGGTGACTAAATTTTGTGGATTACTAATTCACCCCCAACCCCTCCCCCCACCCCCACCCCCCCTCTCTTAGTAATCCTTATTTCTAACAAAAAAAACTCTGAATACACACTTTTTAGGATTCAACCAGAGCTTATAGATTTCCATTCTATTGAATATTTTGTCTAAGATGCCCAAATGATCACTTCTTCTAGGGATTTGCAAAGTAAGTCATCTACATAGTCTTCCATTAGGATGTGCATAAAATCATGGAAGATAGTATTCATTTCTCTCTGATATGTTTCCCTAGCATTTTTAAGGCCGAACATCATGACATTCCAGCAATATGTTCCCCAAGGATATGTGAACATTGTTTTGTATTGATCCTTAAGAGCTATTATGATCTAATTCTATTCAAAGAAGTAATCCATCAATGATAAAATTTTATATCCAGCTATCATGTCTATGATGATATCTATATTGGTAATAGAAAATCATCTTTGGGACATGCTTTGTTGAGATCATAAAATTTTGTGCATATTCAGATGCCCCCAAAGTGTTTTCTTACTCATACTAGATTGCATATCCACTCTATGTAGTCAATGGGTCTTATGAATCATGCATCCAATAATTTCTATAATTCTTCTTTGATAAGGAGAACTACTTGAGGATGCATCTTTCTCAAATTTTTCTTTACTACTTTCACTTTGATTTTAATGGCAAGTGATGAAAGACTAGCTTAGGATCTAATCTAGGCATATTTGTATAAGACCTAGCAAAGTTGATTTGCTTCTCTAGAAAGAATTTGACAAACTCGTCTCTTTCTTCTTTTGATAATGAGGTGCAAAATGTATGATCAAGGTTATTAGGTGTTCCAAAATTTATCTCTTCTATCATTTCTACAAGAAATTTTGATCTTTCCTTTAGTGGGTGTATGTCCAATCTTCCATTCTCAAGCACCTCAAAGAGATTTTTGCCCTTGGATATGTCCTTTGTTTTTACTTTTCCACAGTCTAATAGTGCCTTTCAGTTTTTACCAATAGACCTACTTTTGTCATTTTTTGCTATTTTCCAATTTTATGACCAAAAGATGGAGTTGACTCTCCAAAGTATGCCATGATGTTTAAGTCAATGGGAAAACTTGATTTATGGTCACCTCTTAGTATGCCTTCATAGAGATCAAATAATTTTGTGATGGCATCATCATTTTTTAACCGATCAAAGGTCAGTGGTCCTTGTTTTTCCCAATGAATAAGTTTTGGGTAAACTAAGGAAATGCCATCATCAGTGTTAAATAAGCTTTGATTGAAGGAAAAGATATTAGTGTCACTATCATATGGATCATGAGCTCCATATTTAGAAGTATGAGGACTTGGGTCCAACCATAATTTTTCACAACATTTTGGATAGGCTGTAGGACTAGGTTAATTTCAAGTGATGTGTTTATCATGTATTGGTATTTCATCAGGATCAAAGATATGGTCAAGGCCATAGGAAATATCAGGATCATCAATGTTGGGTTTAGTTTATTTGGTTTTAGGCTGGGTGTTCTCACATGCCTTTTTATCAGTTGAATCATTTACATTCTTAGATGAGGATAACTCAGTATTAGGAAGGCTCAATAAAAATGTCTTGAATCCAAGTCCCAATCTGTGAGGTTGTCCTACTACAATAATGGGTTTAGTGATGCCTTGTTTTTGAAGTCCCAGGCCACTACATCTGTCATACCCCTTTTTTCTACATGATGGTAAATCTAGGCTCATACTTTTCTGGTAATATAGGAGTAATTTCTTGTTTTACCTTATCCTTTTTCAATCCATGTAGATTTGTTCTCATAAACATGCTCTTCATGCAGGCCAACTCCACTAGTGAAAGTCACTAAGGGTTTCTTATGTAATGTAAATTTAAGTCTAATTTACATAATTTATGGTTTTCCATATGATTTGGGAGGAATGGATAATTTCCCAATGTGAAAGGCCTATGGCATTGAACACTCATTGCAACCTCAGTCTTGAATTTTAAACTTTCCTTTGAATATGGTCATGAGTTCGACAGGATCAACATATTTCGAGGAATCAAGTGGATTTTCTTATTGTTTGTCAAGACTTGGCATGTAGTGGTTCCTCTAAGACTAGCACAAAATTGGAAGGGGTCTAGATCACCAAGATTTGTAACTTATACATTGTTATAGGAAAATTTTAAGCTTTGGTGATATGTAGAAGGCACCGCTTTCATAGCTTGAATCCAAGGGTGTTCTAGTATCATGTTGCAATTCACTTTGATATCTACAACATCAAATAATGTATTCTTAGTAGTTAGAGAAACTCTTATAGGTAATATGATTATGTCGTTGGAAAAGCATTCACCATTTTCATAGTACTTTATTGTGATTATGCAGGAGGGATCCACATCTTCTTCAAAGTAACCCAAACTCTTGACAACTTTAAGGGTACATATGTTCAGTTTTGCTCTACAACTATCAAGACACATTTGATCTTGGTATTATGGATAAAGACCCCAAGATGAAGGGGGTCATTATGGTTAGGTGTATTTCTAGGAACATCTTAGGGTCAAAAGGTGATATATTGTGATTTTCCAAACCATGGCCTAGAATTGGGCAACATCAATGTTATTTGGTACAACTAACTCAACAATCTTCTAATGTTGGGGTGATGCACGAAGAAAATCTAGGATGGATATTGTTAATCTCAAATTGGTTTTGAAAAAATCATGACAAAATTTTTAGTTATTATCTATCAATATTTTACTACAAGTCAAGTGATCAAAGTGAGCTAAGCAATTAGTGTGAGTTGAGTGATCAAAGCATGCCAAGCATCAATTGCAAAAAAATACATGTTGAGAAATATACCTAGAATGTGATGAGCCACTCATGATTTGAGAAGACTATACATGCTAAGTGATTCAGGAGTCAAGTTATAGCATTGAGAATGTAGTGATGGACAAGCATCAAAACCTTCATATGTTCAGTGAACAATTTTGGACATAGTTGTTTGTAATGGCACAAACTTCTATGTAAATTTTTTTGGGCTGACATAAAAACTATTTTATGATTCTAGAAGATATTTATGGAGGTATATTATGAATCCCTATGCAGTACATGCAACCAATCAAATTAAGTGATTCTTTGAATGGCAATATGGATCAACCTCAACCATTGATTCTTACTTAACCCTAGTCTACCTATGTTTATTTAATAAGGAAAACACTAAAGAGTTTGTAATGTGTAGAAGGAGACAAATGTTAAGTGTAGAGAGAGCATTCATGGTGGCTGTGGAGATCATGTCAATGATTTTAATTGAAAAATTAGTTAGAGAGAATTGAGAAAAGCAGAGAGAGGACAAAGGAGACATATTTGTTCAGAAGGATCAAGGATTCATCAGCAAAGAGAAGATCTCACATCTAGCAACAGAGTACTAACCAAAGGATCATGGTGTTGAATCTGTTGGAAATATTCAAGATATGGTAGGTTACTGAGAGGGGAGGGGTGAATCAGTAACATCAAAACTTTAAAACAATTCAGCACTTTAACCATATATACTATTCACCATTCATTCATCTAATCTACTACATATATGTGAGAACAAACATTTATAACACATGTACACAATGATTTGGTGACCCAGAAACCTTCCAAATAGAATGTAAAATTGGGGGTGGGGATGATACCCACAAAACTTTGTTACTACAGTATGAAGTTGGCCTATTAAGGCTTACATTGACCACTTCTGGTGATCTACCTTGTTAGGAGCACAAAGGACTACTAGGTCCACCTTGTTAGAGGATTTAGAAACATACACTGAAGTATGCACTCTATTAGGAGATTTATACAAAAGACTATTAAGTCTACCCTGTTAAAGGATTTACAAAATTGATTCACCTATTATGATGAAATGGTGTATCTACTTAAAACTTGATTGGTGATTAGATCCTTGAAAGATAGATCACCTCTTGTGACTAATGAATCTTTACTACTCCTTGTAGACCTTACTAAATACTCTGCTCTTTTGTTGATTCACATTTACATTTCTCAAAACATTACATGTTTCTCTTGATCCTCATCCATCATTTGTAAATGATATAATACATTACATATATACCATTCCAATAATTACAATTGCAAGGTTGGCAAAAATATAAGTGAACAAAACATTACTAAGTCAGCCAAATAGTAGAAAACTCGGGTTCTTCAAGCTGACTTGGTGACCTTCTTATACTCAGCATCCACTGCATTACTCGGCATCGTCATGCACTCGGTAGAAGTAGAGGCTTGATCCATACTAACCACAAAACGTAGCTTGGAACTCGGTAACCATTGGAGACTTGGTAGATATAGTGTCACTCATTAAAAATTGATCCTTCGTTTACCTTGATTTCACTTGGTAAACACTATACTTTCATTACTCAGTAAACAATGTACTCTCATCACTCAGTAAATGTTGTAAAGCTTGGTGAATACTGTAAACTTGATAGACATTGCTGGATTTCTCATTCACTTAGTAGCTTCATGAATGCTCGATAAGTGATGAACCTACAAGGTAACCATTGAATGCTCAGTATACATTGTAGATGCTTGGTGTAAACTATGAAGCTTGGTTAACACTAGAATGCTCAATGTGAACTACAAAGCTTGGTTAACACTAGAATGCTTAGTGGCTATACTGATGTACATAAGTTTTGTCACTAATGGCAATAATAACTTAATACCAACAATCTCCCCCTTTGGCATTAGTGACAAAACATTTATAAGCCAAAACATATGTACATAACTCAATGAATTTTGGTTTTTCAAAATTGATCTGTGTAGAACTACTGCATATACATTTCTATATATCTTCTTGATGACTTATAATGTATATATAAAGATTCTTATGTACACATGCTAACTCTATTGAGTGTTAACTCCCCCTATCACTCATAGTGATAACTCTCCTCACTTATTATGTTGAATCTCTCCCCCTTTTTGACAATAATGCCAAAGGACTACATATATACAGTTTAAATGACTACACCAAAGTGAGATAGAAATTCTTGATGTACCTTGAGGATGGTGGCAAACGTACTATCCCAAGTCTACTACAAGATTTGATAGGTGGAGAGAGTAATTTGAACTTTTGCTGATAATTGGATCAAGTGATCAGCCACTGAGAAGTTCTGATCTTGGACCAATGTTTTGCAATGAGTAATATGTTTCTACATTATGTCCAAGATAGGAAGGATCATGTTTTGGATGTCTATGATTGTAGATCGGATCCTTGCTTCCTCTCTCAATAGTTCTGTCTATACATCTTCCAAATATCTAATTTTGGTGTGATGGGAGGTTGTAGAGGAGGAGTCCACCTTTATCTTGGAAGTGCTTGATTGCATATCAATGTCAATCTTATTTAACTTATCCTTTATTTCTTTTGTAAAACCAAAAACATCACAAAGTTTGGCAAAAAGTGATGCTGCATTATTAAAAGAATTTTCAAAATTTTCCAAAAATGTTGACAATTCAACTTGCTTGATTGCTATCTTTTGAGCAATATGCTCTAGCACCTTATTATCAAATTTCTTTTCAGCTTTCTCAATAAGTTTCTCTTGTCCTGAAGAATCTTCATTAAATTTCTGTACTGCCTCATCTAACTGAATCAAAATGTGTTGAGTAGAATCTACTTCAACATCTATAACATCTGTAATTATATTCTTGGCATTTTCAATTATTATATATTCCTTATCCCTTTCTGATCTTAACTATTTCTGTGTAGCTTTCATCTCTATGAGTTGACTGGCTAACCTCATCTCTTCAATGGTAGCATTGTCATAGTCAATCTTTGGAATCACTATCTCTGTGTCTAAGTCAATGTCTTCTGTAATTTCATTTCTAGTGATCAAAATTTTTAATGGATGCTTTTGTTTGACTTCTGTGATGACTGGTTTGACCTTAGGAATAGACACAATAGTGGAGATAGAAGGGCTAGTAGTGAAAACTAGGATAGGATTCAAGGATTGAATGCCAATAGAAGTACTAACCGGATCAAAAATTGACACACTTTCCAAAAATGGTATCGCACTCTGTAGAGTACCCATAGTAGAGTCTAAATTGATTGTAGTGGAAGTGGATACAGATGATGCTAATAGAAACAAAACTGTAGAACTTACTGGAATCAATGGAGACAAAATTGTAGAACTTATTGTTAATGAGGCTAACTCGATGGTTGAAGAAGTGATAGACAACTCGGTAAATGAAGTGCTTGGCACATCTAGTTCAGATACTTGAAGCTGGGAGGAGGTTGGTGAAGATTGAGCAATTGATCTGACTGTTGTGCTCACAATCTCACTTGTAGAAGCTATCTGCAAAGTAAATGTAACTTTCTTTGGTGGAGAGTAAGGGATGCAATAACTTTTGCTGCAATTTCTACTAGATCTTCTTCATCTATTTCTTCCTCATGTGCTTCTTCCTCCTTGTCTTCTTCCTCTTTTTCTTCCATTAGTGCATGTAGCTCTCCTACAGTAACTGTGATGGATGGAGTGCTATCAAAATCATCATTGTCACTACTGTCATCATCCTTGATTTCAATAGGATCAATACTGGGCTTTTGTAGATGATAGATGTTCTTCCACATACTTGTTGCATCATTTACAACATGCTCAATGTCCTTATTTAAGATCAAACATGTGTGAAATCTAATCATCATTTTACCTTCATGGTTCTTCATTGCTACCTTAATTTCTGGTCTAGTAAGACTCGATAGAAGATTCTTTAAGGATTTCTCATATATATCTTTGGCCATTTGGGTGGCTAACTCCCACCGAGGTTGCAATCTCTCCAATAGTTCTTTGGAGATTTGAGGGGCAAGCTGGTCTGGGGATTATTTCCATTTTCCCATCTTATTGAGTACCAGTTCGCCAATTTGCATTTTCTCTGCATCTGTCCTTGTTTCAAATTTCAATGCCTTGAAATTTGTGATGCCAGCTCCTTCTTCCAATTGTTTCAATCTTTCTTGGAAGGTTAGTTGGGACTTGTTGAACACTACTTCACCTTTGTTCTTACCTTTTTCTTTCCTAGTGAAAATAGTTGTGGAGGCTTTTGGGTGGCTTGGTAATGATTACCTTGCCTTTCTTTCTGACTGGCTCTACCTCCTTCTATGTTTCTTCCTCTCTATCTTCCGGTTCCTACTCCTCTTCTTCATCTTCATATTTTCCTTTGGTAAGCATAAGAGGGCTGGTTTCAATTTTCAATTTGGCTATCTTCCTCTTTCCTTTGCTTATGGCCTAGGGTAGCTTGATTTCAAGCTCAATTCTGGCCTTTGCCTCATCATATGTTCCAAAAATTGGTTGCTTTGGGTCTACTAGCTCATTCACTAGTGCTTCAATGATATCCCTAGCTTCATCAATATTAACCTCATAAGGAAGAGGTTTTACCCATGCAACTTGGGGCTTAACTACCTAAATGTATACTTTATCACAATTAATCATAAAGCATACATCATCTTTGTATTCGTCAACCAATTTTGGTGGAAGTTAGAAACTATTATTCATTCTTTCCTTCAAATCTTCAAAATAATTGTCCATGATGCTATCAAAGTTTTCACCCATTTCTGCTAAAAACTCATTTATCTGATAAAGAATGGGAATATCTTTTCTCCACACTATAATTCCTTTTGATGGAAAGAATTTTTGAACATAGGAAAATAAACAAGTCAATAAGGAACCAAATTTGCAGGGATTATTCTTTGAAGTCCTTATGTTGTCCATGTTTTTGTTCAATTATTTCAACAATAATTCTGATAGGTCAAATTCAAGGTTCTTTTTCACAATTTTGAAAGCCAAATCCATAGCCTCATAGGGCACACTGTTCAGAAAACTAGAGCTATAAATTTTGTGGGAAATGATGTGAATGCCAAATCTTAATTCAACATCAGAAATAATGTTAACCTTTAAACCTCTCCCATCCCACTCAGCTAGGGTTTTCTTCTGCAACTCCTCCTGACCTAGGCTTTTGATGGTTTTTGCTTTGCTAAGTATGGGGAGACCAGTAATCTTATGAATCATCTTCTTGGTGATTAACACTAGCTTCTCTAACCATAGTTTCCCATTGTGAACATGACTGAGTATGTACCTGATCCACTTAGTTTGAAAACTTCTTGGCATATGCGAAATGTGGGTTAACCCTTTGGTCTCCAGATGTTTATGTTCAGGTTTCAAAGAACTGTCAACACTCATTTCTCCTAGGGCATTATCCATCTCTAGGTTTCTAATCTCTTGAACAAAACATTTGAAATGATTACGAATTTCATTTATAAGAAGTACCTTTGGTGGAGTTTGTGATTGAGCTCCATTGGGGTTGAGTGATTCTGCAATTGCTAGAACTAGTTTGAAATTTGGCGCCTTCCACTCCACACCTTTAACTAGCATTTTTGAACCTCATTTTACCTTGGTGCTACTGCTACTCCCAGATGCCATTGCTGTTAGATAGGTGCAAGAAAATTTGGAACAAATTCTTCACTTAAAATCGCTTGAAATTGCTTTGGAATTTTCTTGGAATTGCTGGAAATTTCTTAGCTCTATAATCGCAGTGAAAAATGAAATCAAATTCTGCCCTTTTGACAAAAATTTTACCATAAATGCTTGGTACGAAGGTAGCTAAGATGACATAGTGCTTGATAGGTTGTCATTCACTTGCTTGGTAGAAGCTTGCAACTCAGTGATTGAATAAAACTTTTGTTTCTCTCGACCTAGCTCAATAAGGTCTTCAACCGATTTTCTTCGGTAGATGCAACTCGGCAAAAGATACGCTTTCTTTGATCCTTGTGTATCTGGAATACTGATTTGATCATTTTTCTTTCTTTTATTTGGAACTGCTTGAGATATCACTAGAAGATGCAGTTCCATATTCTCCTTTATGAATCTAATTGGAAATGGTGGAGTCACCCACTTCTTGAGTGACATTGCCATCATTTGAAGTATCTTGCTTGGTAGATTTTGGAATCCACTGATGCCTCATCTACTTTCAAATATTTTAAGCTTTAGTTTTCTTTTCATCTTCAACTCTTCCTATGTTCATGTAGTTTTTAGCTATATGACCAAGTTCAGTGCATGTATAACATCTTACAGTAGTGTCCTTCTTCCTTAGGTGATGTCTTGTATAGTTTATACCAATATGTCCATATTCTCCACAATAATGACATCTGTACTAGGTATTGTAGTCCCATCCAAATATTGCTTTAACAAGTTGTTTAGCTGGATTGAATGATTTGGATTTGCATTGGAATGCCTTGTGACCATGCTTCTTGCATTTGTGACAATTGTCTTCAAATTTTGGTTTCTCCCTACATTCATTAGCTTTATGACCATGCTGACTGCAATTATAGAATTTACCGTTGAATTTAGCTTTTCCATTACTCCAACATTTGTTTGATGTATGACCTAACTTACCATAGTGATTGCAAGTAGGTCTTTGATTCCTTTGGGCACCTTGTTTGGAGGTTTCACCTTCTTCCTTATAACCAAGTCCATCTTTACCTTTTTGTCTATGAAGATTCTACTCACTTTGTTGATTTAATTGAGTCATGTTTGCTTGAGATTTCATCATTCTCTCATTGATTTGTTTTTCAGCATTTAGGTCATTTTCCAAACTTTCATTGACTTGTTTTTCAGATCTTAAGTCACTTTGTAAGCTTTCATTGATTTTTCTTTCAGTGATTAAATCATTCCTCAAGCTTTCATTCTTAGATCTCAAATTCATAACTTCTTCATTTGTATTAGATAGTTGATCTACAAGATCTTCATGCTGAA
The DNA here is from genome assembly GCA_028749045.1 of Cupressus sempervirens. Classification (NCBI taxonomy): domain Eukaryota; kingdom Viridiplantae; phylum Streptophyta; class Pinopsida; order Cupressales; family Cupressaceae; genus Cupressus; species Cupressus sempervirens. The sequence continues at coordinate 196,331,068 of CM053788.1, forward strand.
GGGATTGATTATTTCTTACCTCTAAGTCTTCATTTGCCTTGTTTCTCTGTTCCAAAACTTCACATAGCCTGATTGATTGGATTTATTGTTCTCTTTTAAGCTTTCTTACTTCTTCCTACAGAGAGCCATTCTGTGCTAGGAGTTCCTTGATTGCCTCATTAGCTTCATCTGAACTGCTTGATGGTAAAATATCTTCAATCTTTTCTTCAACATATTAATGATCATTCATTTGTCTTGCAAGTTCCTTCCTTCTTTCAGGGATTGAGAAAGATGCTCCTTAGCTTCTTTGAGTTGAGCCATGGCCATTTCCAGATCTAGCTTTTCATTTTCAATAGCTTTGTCAAGTCTGAATATCTCCATTGTCCTTGATCTTTGCTCAAGCTATCAAGCTTTTTCCTGAGAACCAAACTACTCTGATGCCAATTGTTGGAAATATTCAAGATATGGTAGGTTACTGAGAGGGGAGGGGTGAATCAGTAACATCAAAACTTTAAAACAATTCAGCACTTTAACCATATATACTATTCACCATTCATTCATCTAATCTACTGCATATATGTGAGAACAAACATTTATAACACATGTACATAGTGATTTGGTGACCTAGAAACCTTCCAAATAGAAAATAAAATTGGAGTGGGGATGATACCCACAAAACTTTGTTACTATAGTATGAAGTTGGCCTATTAAGGCTTATATTGACCACTTTTGGTGATCTTCCCTATCAAGAGCACAAAGGACTGCTAGGTCCACCTTGATAGAGGATTTACAAACATACACTGAAGTATGCACTTTGTTAGGAGATTTAAACAAAAGACTATTAAGTCTACCCTGTTAAAGGATTTACAAAACTCATTCACCTGTTAGAATGAAATAGTGGATCTACTTACAACTTGATTGCTGATTAGATCCTTGAAAGATAGATCACCTCTTGTGACTGATGAATCTTTACTGGTCCTTGTAGACCTTACTGAATCCTCTGCTCTTCTATTGATTCACATTTACATTTCTCAAAACATTACATGTTTCTCTTAATCCTCATTGATCATTTGTAAATAATATAATACATTACATATATACCATTCCAATAATTACAATTGTAAGGTTAGCTAAAACACAAGTGAACAAAATGTTACTGAGTCATCCAAATAGTAGAAAACTTGGGTTCTTCAAGCTAACTTGGTGACCTTTTGATACTTGGCATCGGCATGCACTTGGTAGAATTAGAGGCTCAATCCATACTAACCACACAACATAGCTTGGAACTCGGTAACCATTGGAGACTCAGTAGATATAGTGTCACTCGGTAAAAACTAGATCCTTCGTTTATCTTGATTTCACTTGGTAAACACTATACTTTCATTACTCGGTAAACACTATACTCTCATCACTTGGTAAATGTTGTGAAGCTTGGTGAATACTGTAAACTCGGTAGACACTACTAGATTTCTCATTCACTTGATAGCTTCATGAATGCTTGGTAAGTGATGAACCTAGAAGGTAACCATTGAATTCTCGGTATACACTGTAGACGCTCGGTGTAACCTGTGAAGCTCGGTTAACACTAGAATGCTCAGTGTGAACTGTGAAGATCAGTTAACACTAGAATGCTCGATGGCTATACTGATGTAGATAAGTGTTGTCACTAATGGAAATAATAACTTAATGCCAAAAAAATCATGTTAATAGGTAATACAAAGTAAATCTCCTAATAGTGTATTCTTAACCAACTTGTGTAAATCTCTTAATTGGGTGTTTGCTTTATTGTAAGTTTAAGTCCTCTAACAAGGCACACATTTAGTAGGGTGTTGAAATCCTTTAAAAAGGTGAGACCTAGTATTATTTGTAAGCCTTTAACAGGGTAGACCCCTCACATGGTAGATCATAGTTTATGGTCAAACTTATTGTATCTATAATTGGTTGCACTTTACAATTGTAGTAGTGAAGATTTGTGGGTATCATCCCCACCCCATTTTTACCTTCTCGTTGGAGGGCTTTTGGGTAAAAAATTTATTGTGTCATATGTTATTTGTTTCATGCTATGGATGAACATGTGTAGTTAGCTATTTCAAGTTATATACTAAATTATGAGATCAAAGGTTTTGAAGTGTTAATTCACCACCACCACCCAGCTACACACACCCCCTCCCCCCCCCCTCAGAGTTTACTTTCCCATTATTATTTCCAACAATTGATATCAAATCTTTTTTCTCTAGAAAGGAAAGTTTTATAGCTTTTGAGGAAAGATCTTGAAGATGGAAGTCTACAAGTTGGGAAAGAATGTTGTGAACTAGAAGATTAAAGTACAACTTTCCCTACACCAACTCAATGAAGCAAGAGATGAACTACATTATTCATTATAGAGAAGAAAGGAACTAATTTTTCAACTAAATGACACTTGTTACAAAGAAGAAGATAGTACTAAGTTGTTTCAGAATGGAAACTCAATTGAGTTTGATGCAGCAATTATAGATCTAATGCAAAATAATAATGCCCTAACTAAAGAGGTTAGAAATCTTAAGATAGAAAAAGAATTCCAATCAATATTGTTATGTGAGGTGACCAAATAGAAAAAGAAAGTTGAGGAAGAAAAAGTCATGATTGAATATGACAAAAGAACACTAACAAAAAAACTAGAAGAGAAGACATCATATGTGCAAAAGCTTGCTAACATGCAATTGGATACAATGAATCAAATGATGATTTTAAACCATGAATTGAATGGAAAGGACATTGATCTCACAACCCTAAAGTTACAGAATGATGAACTAAGGAATGAATTTAGAGAATAAAAGGAATTCACTAAAAGTTTAAACAAACCTAGTGAAGCCATTAAATACTTTGAGAAATTGATGAGATCCCCAAGACTTGAAAATGATACTTTTGGATTAGTATACACTAGTACTAAGGAATGAGAAACATCTAAAAGTGGTGAGAAAAAGAATAAAAAGATAAGAACTACAAACCCACTTGTCATAATTTTGGAAAGTTAGGTCATACAACAAATGTTTGTAGGAGAAACAATACAAATCAGAACCCTAAGCATAAATTCAAGGGTTACTGTCATAAGTGGAACAAGAAAGGACATTAGGAACATGAAAGTAGGACCAAGACCATGAGCACTCAGAGATTTGAAGGATACTACCACAATTGTTAGAAGTATTGACATTGTTGGAGTTCACTCTGGTATGGAACCTATCAAGTATATTTACAACTTGATACCAGGAAACAAAGATAGAGGCAAGCCTAAAGATGAGCTAAAACCTATAACCAGCAGGCTCAAATCTAAATTTTGGGCCAACATTAATAGAGTCACCAGGACTCACTTCACTTTAGGCTCTACAAGGCCAAAGTGGGAAAATCTAAGGAATTAATCTAGCTAATTCATTACTTTCTCTTTCTAGATTGCTCCTTATAGTAGAAATGGTCAATATTCTTTTGTAAATTGGTGATAAACCCTCTAAAAACAATAGCTAATTATAACCAAAAGGTATATGCAAATAAGTGATGACCAACACTAAAGTTCTTGATACATTAAATAGTAAATTTATTTGTTGTTGTGAAAATTTTGTAATAAAATGAGTTATATATGTAACCTTGAACTTTAGAATGGACCAGTGTCTTATCCAATGGGATATAGAGTAAAAGATTATTAGATTTGGACCTTTTGATCAACTTGTGATTAGAAGTGTCAACATTAAATTCTAAATTTCATTATTATTCCCATCTTTTTCACAAACCCTAAACTTTATCCATTATAGAAAGAAATTACCCAAATCTTTACATTAGTAGCAATCAATAAGAGATATACAACTATTTAAATTGCATTAAACTGAAGCAAACTTGTTCATTCAGTCCCAAAGTTACAAATATGTGAAAAAGGGATGAAACCTCAAAGATAATGATAATTAAGGATAAATCCTTATCATTTAGATCTTAATACTACTAATATAAACTCACACTATGATACAAAGACAAGGCATGGGTCCCAAATGTTCATTTTTTGTATTCAAGTATGCATACACCTGAGCTCATTAAGATAACTATAGAACCCTTGGACAGATTGCAAAATAATACATGATATTTGTGAAAAAATTTATAGACAACTGACCTCTACTTCTCATCCTCAAAATCCATAAACAGGATTGCAACAAGCTACAGATGAGAGGAGGACACATGTCAAAAAGTTACAAGAAATAAAACTTTAGAAGAAGAGAACAAAAGGGGATAGAAATTTTTTTTTAAATATCGATCATAAAGACAAGTAGCTAAGGAAGTAAAGGAGCACTTATATTAAGCATCTGATCTTTTTCTTCTTTGTCCTTTATCTATCATGTTTACAAAATATCTCAACTACCTCCTCCAGGCAAAGCTTTAATTTTCCCCACTACTTCCCATGCATATATTTCTCTTTTAGTGGGCCAATATGTAGCCTTTACTTCTTGCAAGTCCTGAGTGGCCTTAGTCCATCTAGCATCCATGACTACCTTGGATTCAACAATGAACTTATTTAAATCTATTTTTTCCTTAAACAAATAATTAGACAACTTATTAAAAGGAATATCTAAAACATCTTAAAAAATTGACATTGTAGCTTCCTGAGTCAAAATATTGTCAAATGAAGCTAACCATTCCTTCCTATATTTCAATGTGCTAGTAGTATCCAAAATTGATGGCATATAGGGATATATTCCCTAAGATAAAATATTCAATTTCCCCTGTATAACTTGCAATTTTCCAATGAAGAAATCCATCAATTCCTTTACTAGCTCTAGTCCCTCCTTTACTATAATTATTTTGTCAAGAAAATCTAGCTTCTTAGCCATCAATGCAATTAGTCTCTCTAGGAATTGAATATATGGCCCCCAAAGATTGAAAGTGGGTGATAGCCATCATAGTGCCTCATTGCAAAATTGCTTAGCACTTTGTAAAGCAACATAAAAATGATGGGCCTGCTGAGACATGTTTTTCAACATTTGAATTCTAAGGCTCATCATACTTTTAAGGACACTTGTCCTTATATCTCATCCCTATTGGATAGATGAAGCATCAATGCTCATTCTTCTTAGTTCTGATACTCCCTCTTCTTCCATATCCTCTATTTGCACTAGGGCCTCAGTATTATCCTTGTTTGGTTGTTGTCTTTCATGTTCCTCTTCTCTCTAAACTGGAACAACCCTCTACTCTACATGTGTAAGTTGCTCCCTAAGAGATGCAACTTCATCTTCAAGTTCTTGGACTCTAGCCTCAATCTCTACAATTCTCTCCTTATGCACATGGCTACTCCTAAGCTCATCTTCATGGAGCTTCCTAACATCAATGTAATCATGTATAGATTTGGCTAATCTTGTCTCCATTTCCTCTACCTTTGCTTCATTCATAAATGAAAAAAAAATTAATGCCTTGGAGATTTATGTGCCAGAGGTGCCTTGTAGAGTCCATTCAATCATGTTACCTTGTTTAGTGCTCTATACATCCATCAATTTTGACTTATTTGAGGCAGGAGCCATACTCCAAACTGTAAGAGACATTTATCAATGTTGAAACCAGTCCCTTTTCTCAATCCATCTACACCAATTGCTTCATATGAAATGGCATTCTCCTACCTCCTTATTTGATGAAACATAAATGCTTGTTACAAATCCCATCTAGGCACTAGTAACATACCACTTCTCTGTACTAGATCATTGGGCTCCTCTAGAGTCATTACTTCACTCTTAGGATCATAGGACTGCACCTTCTCAATAAGTTTGATCTTCTACTCATCATACTCTTTTAGCTTCATCTTCAACACAAGTTCACTCTATTTTATCTTATATAAGAAACTCTTGAATTTAGTGGACTTGATTAATTCATCATCCTCTAAGAACTATTGTGCTTGGATGATCCTATCATCTAGCCTTCTTGCTGCTAGTTTCGAGTTTGTGAGAGTATTTTCTACTACATTAACTCTATTTTGTAGATAATTCTATCTTAAGTCAGCAAAATACTGACTATTCACTGGTAAAATTTGCAATGTCCTTTGTTTGACCTTAGCAGGGATGTGGATAATCTTATACCTTTTGTTTCCCTTTTCCATCCATGATGCCTAAGGTGCATCATCTTCTTCTATTTCAAGGGTTACATCTAGCTCAGGGTTGTCAAGTTAAACTCTATGTTCTTATCCTATGGGGCCCTCTGGCATTTTATCCATGATCTCAACATGGTCCATGACCATCTTCCTAATCCTCTAAGGATAAGGGATATCCATGTAGAATCCCATAAATTGGGGATCTAATTTTTTTCAATTCTTTCTCCACCCTTATGACATCATCAAGCTTTGCTAGCTTATCAACTGCCTCACCCTCTACTACTATATTTGGAATAATATCCTTATGAGGTGATTCCTTATTGCTTGGCAATACATAATTCCTCATTTCCTTAAGGGTGACCCTCATCCAACCATCAGGATCATATATTCTATAAGGGTCAATGCACAAATTGTAATGGTGAAGATAAGAGTGAATTTGGTCCAGGGCTTCTTAGCCAATTGTAAAATCACCAATCCTAAAATACCTACATAAAAGGGTTCCTCTATGCACCTTGGGTCCTAAACACTCCCTATCAACCATGAACAATTATGATATAAATTCAATTATTCCTAGCCTAGGAGGGATAAATTTAGGCAATAAATGGGGTGATTGAGGACAACCATAGACTTTCATTAAAGAAAATGTGGGAAACAAGAAATCATCTCCCCAATTATGGTCAAGTCTCTTTCCCTTAGGAAGTAGGGCTAGTCTCAAAAGACCCTTCAATATATCAAGAGCCCTAAAGTATCTTGGATCTAACATTCTCATAATTAGAGTACTCAAATTATTGAAAAATGATACAGAATTAGAGAAATGGTAAGTACTGTCCCATACCCATGTCCAAAGTTGCACTAGTAAGTCTCCATTTACATCAAAATTTTGATCAATGAAATTACAGTTGATGCACCCTATGTTCTTCTAGAGAATCAAGTGCATTAGTAAAGAATAGTGGTGGAAAGTGAAGTCTTTTAAATTCTCAATTTGAGCCTGGGAAATATTTTCCTTCATCAGTTCCAAAATATGATTAACATAATCATACTCCCTAGCATGGTAGGAGTCCTATACATCCCTTGCAATTATGAATTATGCTCCATAGACCACATCAAGTCCATCCTTACCCACCACCTTATGGAAACAATATATATTTTTAACAAAATAATTTTTGAATTTGTCCAGCGGCATCATTTTCCCACATCAGGTCCATCCTTACCCACCACCTTATGGACACAATATATAGTTTTAACAAAATAATTTTTGAATTTGTCCAGTGGCATCATTTACTTAACCTTCTTAGGCTAATCACCCACTTTCTTCAAATCCATGGGAATATGTTGTAACATTGATGTACCAATATATGCCTTAGTGTTTTCTTCAAATTTCCTCTGTAAATCTTTCAAATCTATAGGCTAACCCATAGCTTCATCCAATCTAAAGGCCTCCATGAATGACTCTTGGTCTAAGGTAGATAGGATAGTTCCATCCCTCTTATGGAAATATTTCATGGCTGGATTGTAGCATCAAAATAGGACCTTCATCAAGTCAATGTCCACAAAGACCTCTAGAAATATGAATTTGGCAAGATTCTTCTTCCATGGGTTGCATATAGGAATTTTCTTTTCCCTATTATGATAGAAATATCTGAAAAGCTATGACCCTGTAACACCAAGGCATATAACATCTCTGCATAAAGTACATGGGTCAATAAAAGTTTGATCATCTACAAAATTTGCATTAGAAGATCTAGGGAAAAGCTTTATCCATTCTTTAGCAAATCTATTTGGTTGCTTCTATCTGGTTTTGTCTCCTTTAGAGGTTGAAGATTTTGAAACTACCATGTTTGAACTTTGAATCTCTTCTACTTCTTGCTCAGACATTTTGATACTATGCAAGTAAACACTAGATATGGAAATTGATATGTTCTAAAAAGTTCTAGAAACAATAATCTTAAGTGCACTAAAAAACTCTAAAACTGCTTAAATTCTTTCTCTCTGCAAATGGAAAATTGTGATTGTGAAGTGAGAAAATCTTTTAAAATTAATATATGTAAATCAATTTTTACTTTGCATTGATTTCAGCATGCTTAAAATACAATATCAATCCATTTTGTCAACTCAATGGAGCATCACCATTACTATCTAACAATACACTTTTTGTACTGCACACAATTCCTATTAGTCAAGATCTTTTCTATTATTTTCTAGCTCAGAGAAATGACTCAATTTTAATGTCAAAGTAGGGCCTATGATGTTATGACAATGACAGATGAAAAGATCTTTTATAACATCTTATTGTTGCCAAAATGGTTTTCCAATGTTACGAAAACCCTTGAAAAACCTTTGTCAATCAATCAGGCCCTATAGCAAAACCCTCCTATGGTCTTATGATCACCATTTTGTCCCCACATCAATACTGGCCTTTTCTTCCTTTACAATCTCTTGACAAACATCTTCGTAGCATTGTAGCTTGACCTTTCTGTCATACAATCTTATGATCATGGTCACATTTGCTAGTTTTTAACATTGTCAGTTACATCTAGAACTCTTACAATCTTCTGATAATAGTTAAACCTTTGTATCATAGCACCACGGTCATTATAATTTTCATTCATGATCTTACAATCACGGCTTCATCATATCATTGGGGCACACTTTATTTTGTCATGAGATGCTATGATGAACCATTCATTGTAGCATCAAAGATCATTATATACTATGTCAAAATAATATAATATTTCCTTTGGTCCCAATTTTCTTGACTAAGCACACACCTAGTATCTATACCTTTTTCTTTGACCAATGAAAAATTAGACACCTGTTTTCCAATGCATGATCACCACTACCTACCTTTAAGACCTCTACGATCTTATGACTATTGGTACCTTGTATCATTGCAACAATCCATTATGCCTTTTACAATCCTACGATATACATTTCTTTGTAGTATAGTAATATCCCTTTTCATCGCTCACAATGCCACGATGACCACCCTTGTTGCAATGTTGGGGATGGTTGCACACTAAAGCATTAAAACTATGACATGATCTTATGACAAAAAGGAAGTTTTAAGGTTGAAAAAACAAATTATACCATTCATGATATGAAAATAACATATTTATCTCAAGATCATAGCAAATAAAATACTTACTTACAATGTCCCACTAACCCCTTTATTGTAACATCATAAAGGAAGATCTCAAAAATCAAATAAAAACATGCTTACTTTCAATAACCTAGGGTTAGGATTTAGACAAATTTCATGAAGATTTTTTCCATGTGGGATGAAATTCAAATCCTAAGGCACTAAACTACATATTTAGGATAGATTGACACAAAATAATTGGATCAAGGAAAAATATTCTAAGGTTTCTTCTGCAGATGGAAACAAAATAAACGAAATCCTAAGTTTTAATTCAACATTTTCACCATAAATTTTAAAAATAAGCTCAGTAAAAATAGGAGCTATTAGTAACTCTATCTAGGGATGATAGATAATCTATATCTATGTAGGAATCTATAATTTCTAGTCTAAGCAGACCACAAACTCGATAACTCAAGGTAACAACCTTATGAAAATATACAACAAAAAAATACATATGTACAAGGGTCATACACATATGCACAAGTAATTACAAAAAATGTACATAGTAAAAAACCTAACTACTATTTACATAAGATAAATACCTTTAGGAGAAGTATTTGTTCAGGAATTGTCCATGAACTAGCAATTCCAAAAAATTTCCTAATAATTCCTTAATGAAATATGAATCTTCACCCCAAGATGAATCAACCAAATAAGGACCAAGCCAAATGGGGTCAAATTTTCCATGCTTGCCTTTATCTTCTAATCTTGCATTCCACATTAAGACAAGGTCATCAGATTCAAATTTTCTAACCACTACCCTCTTGTCATATAAATGTTTTTTCTACAACTATAATTTCATGTTCCTGACAGAGGCTTCTTTCCTTGTTTCAGCCAACCCAACTAATTCATCCATCCTCTCATACATGTCATCAATAATATCATCATCATACATCTGAATATAGTTATAAAAGCCCATCAAATTGTTCTAAGGCATTTTGTCCTGAATTCCATACACAAGGTCAAAAGGTGACACCCCTATTGCCTTTTTTGTTATCATGCTATCAGCCCAAATAGCTAACTACAACTTTGAATCCCAAGCCCTCTTGTTATCATTCAAGGTCCTTTTTATGATTTTTAACAAACTCTTATTTGTAAATTCTGCTTATCCATTCCCTTATGGATGATAAGGTGATGAAAATGATCTAGTGATACCATACTTTTTACATAAATTGATGAATTCCTTAGATCTGAAGCACATAGCATTGTCAATTACTATTCTTTCAGGGCACCGAAACCTTGTGATAATATTTTTTAGTAAAAAATTGTTTGCCACTTTATTGGTAGAATTCCTAGTAGGTATTGCCTCAACCCATTTTGTAAAATAATCAATTGCAACCAGTACCCAAGAAAAACTACTACTAGAACTAGGTGAAATTTCACCTATAAAATCTATTCCTCGTTGCTGAAAGGGTGCCTAGCCTTTAACTAAATTCAAAGGTGTATTACCAAAAAAATTTAATTTTCTTGCAAACCTCTACCATGAGTCACATTTCCTCACCAAGATTTGGGCATCTTTAAATAAGCTAGGCCACTAAAAGCCTGCTCTCATAATCTTATGGGCAGTAGTTTTTTCCATACAATGCCCACTACATACTCTTGTATGCATGTCATTCAATATCTTTTCTGATTTTTGTTGATTAATGCATTTGAGCAACACACCCTCAAAATTCCTCCACCAAAAATCTCCATTTACTACAATATATCTAACTACATGCAATTTTATAGTTTGTTTCTCATTATCTATTAGATGAAGTGGAGATTTCATATGTTGCAAATAATATATTACATCTTTGTACCAATCACACTGATCCATATCACATGTACCAAAACTAAGGTTCTAATTTTCAACATTTATCTAATTAGCATCTAAATTAATATGTGACATGAGTTTAGCTAATCCCTGGCTACTTACCAATTTGTTAATTTGTATGTCTATGTTAAATTCTTTGATTCTGTTAATCCATCTACATCTTCTACTATTCTTGTTGAGAGAAAATGTCCTTCACTGCTACATTAGACACAAAAGTGATACCAATAGCACCTACTAGGTAACACCTAAAGGCCTTAATAGCTTTGACTAGGGCATATGCTTGCTTCTCATTTATGTCAGTTCTACAAGTTGCAAAGACTTACTAAAGAATGCTATGGGTTTCTCATACCCATCTTCATTTTTCTAAAGTAAAATAGTTGCAATAGTATGAAAAGATGCAAAAGAGAAAATATGCATAGGCTTTTCATAATTAGGGTTTCTAAGGATTGGGCCATTCTTAATAGCATTTTTTATTTCTCAGAATGCAACAGCAGGCTCACCTTCCCAACTAATTGTAGCTCCCTTTTTGAGCATTTTTGAAATTGGCCTACTAACTTCAACAAAATTAGTCAGAAATCTCCTTAAGAAATTAAATTTTCCAAAGAAAGATTATATACCTTTAACACTTTTTGGCTTTCTCACCTTATCAATTTTTTCTACCCTTTGAAGGTCAATCTTTACCCCTTCCTTTGAAAATAATATGTCCTAGAAGCTTCCCTTTTTTGACCCCAAAAGTATACTTTCTTGGGTTTAGGAACACACCATATTCCAAGGCCTTAATAAAAATCTTTTCAAGATGCCTACAATGATCTTTAGCTCTCTTAGAATAAGCAGTCAAGTCATCTTGATATACCATGATGAATTTGTCAATATATTCTTTGAAAGTAACATCCATAGCCCTTTGAAAGGTTGGTCCTACATTTATGAGACCAAAAGACATTCTCACATACACCTAAGTTCCCCATGGAGTGGTAAAAGTTATCTTGAACTATTCTTTTTCATCAACAAGGGCCTAGTTATATCCTGAAAAACCATCCATCACGGACATTAAGTCTAAACTAGTCACTTTTTGTAACATAGCCCCCATGTTAGGCAATCCATAATTGTCTTTTAAATATGTAGTGTTTAAATTCCTAAAATCAACAGAAAGCCTAATATCACCATTCTTTTTTCTAACAGGTACCAAATTAGACAACCATGAAGAATGCCTAATTGGCTTAATTATCCCCACATCCCTAAGCTTCAATAATTCTTCCTACATCTTAGGAGCTAAAGTAGGATTCATAGGTCTTTGCTTCTATTTGAAAGGTATTACATCTTCCTTAAGAGGTATAGCATGTTGGAATAAATCTTGCCTATAAGCCTTGAGGTCATCATAAGACCATGCAAAAACATGTCTAAATTTTCTTAACAAATCTATCAAAGATTTCCTAATCTCAAGGGTTAAGGTTTTACCAATGTATACCTTCTTTGGGGAATCAGTTGTGCCCAGATTGATTTCCTCTAGCTCCTATGGTTTCTTATCCTTTGCATCCAAATGCACTTGGTCTTGATTATCGAAAGCACTTTCCAATACAACCAAACCCTTAGGTACCTTATTAGTCTTTAGCTATAAGATTTCTTGGCCAAATATCTTCTCTTTTCCATCTAGTATTTCTACCCAAGCACTACAATCAAGTTCCTATCCATGATATTTATCCTCATTAAGGAGAAAATTCAAGATGTCCTTATCATCCTCAAAAACTTGCCAACTATGTAAATTATCTTGGATTGAAGGCCTATTCTATACTTCCATAGTAGTTACACTAGAAAATGATATGTCATCAGGTTTTATGGCCACATTTGCCAATAAATCAGCCATTTTATTATTACTCTTGTCTTTCCACATTAGTCCATAGGCATCAAAAGACTCAATCATATCCTATACAACATTCCTATATTGTTTCAATCTTTTACTTCTTGAAACATACACTCCTCTAACTTGAGAAATAAATAACTTTGAATCTCCTATGAAATTTATTTTCTTAATTCCATGGTTCACAATAGCTTTTAATCCTAAAAATAAGGCCTCATATTCTGCAACATTATTGGTACATGCAAACTTAGGAGAAAAGGAATATCTTAATTTATTTTTGTTAGGGGAGACAAAAACAATTCCTGCTCATGATCCTTCCTTTGAGCTTGCTCCATCAAAAAACATGCTCCACAATTTGGGAGAATCCATACAGTATGTGACCTTTTGTTCAATTAGTGCAAGCAATTTTTCAAATTCTTGGATAATTAATTTATCTCTAAATGCATTCACATCTATGTCTATGAAACAAGGTGTATCTTTGTCAATATTTTCCTCAAAAATGTAAGTTACTCTTGGCTCTCTATAAACCTTGATAGCCTTTCCACCTACTTGGAAAGAAACATATGATAAATCCCATTGTAGACTACCTCCCATTGTAGCACTCCACTTCCTCAAAAGCAACATCCCATAGTGAGGGGGAATATCTACTACAAGGACTAACATAGTTAATTCTTCATCAGGATATGCAGCAAGTCTGAAAGGTAGAGCATTAATAGTGCTTATGATAGGTACTTCTCTAGCATCCATTGCCCTACACCTACCTTTCCTAGTGTCAACTCCTCGACCAAGGGCCTCCATAACCTTAAAAGGCATTATATTATTTGAGGCACCAAAATCAATCATATAGTTTTTTAGAGTTCTACCTTTTATGATTAGGCTCAAGAAAAAGGGTTCAATGTCTTGTAAGTATGCAACTAATGAATTTTCCAAGTAAATTTGAGGTATTTGAGACATAACTCCATTCTCTTACTTTTATTTTTGTAGGAAAGGGGTCTGTTGTATAATTGTTTGTTCTTGTGTGACAAAACTATTATTACTTCATATTCCCCCTAACCAAGACAAAGCTCTTTTCTTATGTTCTTCTATCCTAAACATTTTTGACAAATGAACCTTGATAGTGATTTGTGATATCATTGAAATCATATCAAATGGATCATAATTGGTAGATTTATCATTAATACCTATGGGAAAAGAAGTTTGAACAACAGATGGCTCCTTTTTCTTAACAATCTTATATTTTGATCTTTTCTCTGATGTAGTTGGTTGGGTAGCTTCAATTTCTTGAAAATGTGCCCTCTTTTTTGGTTCCCATTTCTTATTTTTATTTTCCTTGATCTTACAAATCTTAGGAATATCTTTCTTAATTTCATTAGTAACCTTTGTAGTATTATCTTTAATAAAAATTCCTGCTGGCTTCAGTGCGGTAGCATTTACAGTTCTATTCCTCAAATTATAAGTACTTTGGACTTGTGTGACCATTTCTGAAGTGATCTATCAATTTCCTCTTTGGAAGGTTTTCTAAAATTGATATGATAATTTGTAGCCAAAGTGTTACATAAAACATCCTCATCTTGATCTTAATTGTTAGAAAATACTTGTTGATGATATGTGTGATACAAATCTCTTTTGGTTTGCAACATCATGTTTAGATTCCTTAGTATTAAATTTTCCATTACTGTCACAAAGATGGATCATATATCATGTAACATCCACTTGATTTTCTTCTTCTACTTCTTCATTATTTTTCACTTTCTAGTTTGAAACAAAAGATTGAGCCACAACACAAAAATTAGGGGAGTGGGGTGACTGACAAGTAAAACACCCTCTTCTACCATATTTATAGAATTTCTCTTAAAAGGATCTAGTGTTCCTTTATCTTTATTTCCTTGAGTGAGATTAGGAACTAGCTTGCCATCCTTCCACTAATTAGTATAAGGAAAATTTTGCATCCTAGGTTGTCTATTAAAATTGGTATTAAAAGAAGCCTTCTCTATAAAAATTGGTTTGTTTTCTTGGTAAGCTGGAGGTCTCAATTTCTTTAGTAAACTTAAAACCTAACCCATCGTATCATCCTCAAATTCTTTTTCCTATTAAAGGGTTTTCAATATCTTTCTTAACTCTAGGATTAAATAACTTAGGGTCATCCCTTTTCCCAAGTTTACCAGTAGCTCTTCTATTGTTTCAATATTTACAACCATTGTATAAGCATCCCTTAACATTTTTGCATCTTTATCTCTAAGAACATAAGCCATCTTACTATTAAAAGCATTAAAGTAAGTAGTAAAACAAACATCTTCATTTAATCTCATCACTTGGAATAACTTATACATAGCCTTTTGAAATCTAACATTGAAGTCAAAAGTTGACTCATTTGGATTCTTCTTGATGTTGTTGAAGTCATTTAACATGAAACCAGCATTAATTTTATCACCATACTGCCTTTGAACAATGTTTCAAGATCATTCCATGATTTGATATTGTCATTAGGCAATCTTTTGAACCAATCTCTAGCATCCTCAATTAGTGAGTGAACAAAAAGTTTCATCACTACATCTTCATGTTCCACCTCATAGTCATTTAGCATATCAATGAAATTTCTAAGATTCTCTTCACTAGTAATAGCATTATTTCTAGCAAACTTTGTGACCTTGTCGCTAAGGTCATTTGAAATGGGATGAGGAAAACCAAGGATACCCAAGAAAGACATCTGCCTATATTTTTCCATATAAATTGGTTTCCTTTGGGAAACTAGGACACTTGAATTACTTGCTCCAGCAGTTTGACCTTGAAAAGGGGACTAAGTTTGTTGGGTTTGTTGAGCAAGGGGAATCTAGCTAGTTGTATTAGAAGTTGAAATAGGGGATATTTGTGAAGAACTTTTGCCTATAGTTAGAGGACCAACACTAGATATAGTAGGAACAACTTGTGAAGGTTGGCAAGGCTGAATAGTAAGGGTAGAATTTGACTTAATGAATTCAATCTTTCTCCTAGTATTAGCTACTTGAGCTTCATTTTCTACCTTCTCAACTTCCTTCACTAGATTTTATTTTTCATGTTTAGCCTTTTCCAAATCTAAATCAAGTTTTGACATAACAAAGGAAATGGGATTATTAGGAGCATGAGGCTCATTGATTTGTATCCCAACAACCTTTTTCTTTCCCTTATCCAAATCCTTCTTATTAACCTCTTCCACTCTTGTCTCTAAAGATCTATAAGGTTTAACCTGTGTAACAACAAGACCATCCTTCTATTTAAGAAGTTGTTCATGTTTTTGAACATTAGACTTTAAAACATGCATATCTCCAAAGATGTCAAAATGTATATTAGAAGATCTTTCCTCTAATCTCTTTTTCTATGCTTGTAAGGAAGCCATTCTCCTAAGTAAATTATATATTTCAATAATAGTGCTCAAAATAACATTCTCCTTTTCCTTTTCCAAGCACATATGTCTAGCTTCCTCATCTACAACTCTCTTCCTAAGAAGGACAAGTTCTAGAAATAGCCCCTCACGATCTGTAGTAGCAATTTAGAATCCACTACATCAAAATCCATAAAGTTTTCTATATATGGTTCTTGTCTAGGACTAGAACTCATATCCTAGTTTTCCCTAAAACCCCAACTGTGGTTCATTTCATTTACTAGGTTTGGTCTACAAGGTAAACCCCCCACAAGAGACATATTTTTATCATGAAAAACCACCTGATCCTTTAATGGAGTAGACAATATTTCCCCTAATAGTCTAACTTCTTCTAACTTAGTACTCTTGGAAGATGACTCCTTTTCTTCCATAGGATGATATAATGATTAGGCTAAGATATTACCTCTAGGGACCCATGTAGAATTAAAATCAAACTTTTTCTTATTTTGGTTTTTTCTTACCCTAGGAGGTGACTTAGCTAATAGTGGTATCTCGGGATGATCCTTTCTAAAAGCATGTGTATTGTTCTTTTTCTCAACCATTTGGTTTATGATTGTCTTAAACTTTATAGTACTAGATAAAAACCCTTGACATGAGTCACCACCCTATGATGGGAAAATATGAAATAAAACTTGAAAAAAGAAGAATAGCACAAATATTTTGATAATAATGACCCTAAAGCACAACCCAATAAGAACCCTTAACAAACATATTAGTGTAGTATAGAGTAGTCCCTAATAAAGTTGCCATTTTCTTGGATTTCGCTCTGGTGTGGAACCTATCAAGTAGATTTGCAACCTAACACTAGGAAACAAAGACACAGGCAAGCCTAAAGATGAGCTAAATCCTATAATCAACGAGCTCAAATCTTATTTCTAGTCCAACATTAATAGAATCACCAGGACTCACTTCACTTTAGGCTCTACAAGGCCAAGGCAAGAAAACCTAAGGAATTAATTTGGCTAATTGATTAGTTTCTCTTTCTAGATTATTCCTTATAGTAGAAATGGTCAATATTCTTCTATAATTTTTTGATAAACTCTCTAAAAATAATAGCTAATTATAACCAAAAAGTAGATGCAAATAAGTCATGACCAACACTAACGTTCTTGATACATTAAATAGTAAATTGATTTGTTGTTGTGAAAAATTGTAATGAAATGAGTTATCAATGTAACCTTGAACTTTAGAATGGACCAATGTCTTATCCAATGGGATATAGAGTCAAAGATTATCAAATTTGGACCTTTTTAATCAACTTGTGATTAGAAGTGTCAACATTAAATTCTAAGTTTCATTCTGATTGTCATCCTTTTCACAAACCTTGAACATTATCCATTATAGAAAGCAATTACTCAGTTCTTTAAATTAGTTACAATCAATTAGAGATATACAACTATTTAAATTGCATTAAACTGAAGGAAACTTGTTCATTCAGTCTCAAAGTCATAGATATGTGAAAAAGAGATAAAGCCTTAAAGATAATCATAATTAAGGATAAATCTTTATCATTTAGATCTTAATACTACTAATATAAACTCACAATATGATACAAAGACAAGGAATGGGTCCCAAATGTTCACTTTTTGTATTCAAGTATGCATACAACTGAGATCATTTAGATAACTACAAAAACCTTGGATGGACTGAAAAATAATACATTATATATGTGAAAAATTCTATAGACATTTGAACTCTACTTCTCATCCTAGAAATCCATTTATAGGATTGCAACAAGCTACAGATGAGAGGACACATGTCAAAAAGTTACTGGAAACAAAACTTTGGAAGAAGAGAACAAAAGGGGACATAGACAATTTTTTCAAAATATCGATCATAAAGACAAGTAGCTAAGGAAGTAAAGGAGCACTTATATCAAGCATCTAATATTTTTCTTCTTTTTCCTTTATCTATCCTATTCAAAAAATATCTGTCATGTCCCCTTTTCAAATAATTAAAAAATAATAATCTTTGCTAAGGCAGGCCAGGCCCAAGAAAGTGAAGTTTCGGAAAAAGGGAGTTAATCTTTGGAAACCGTTGGACTAATAAATGAAAATTATTATTAAAATATGTTTCATTAACCTCTCTT
The DNA here is from genome assembly GCA_028749045.1 of Cupressus sempervirens. NCBI lineage: Eukaryota > Viridiplantae > Streptophyta > Pinopsida > Cupressales > Cupressaceae > Cupressus > Cupressus sempervirens. The sequence goes on from CM053788.1 coordinate 196,349,452, forward strand.
GGATGTGAGTTACATTTATGCCCTCTTTTAAGGGGGTTTGGAGGCATTTTGGGCACATTCCATAACTTGATTTTCGCTCATTCTTTGTTATTCTTCAGAGGTTGCCAAACCTGTGGAGAAGGAGACCCAAGAACGGGAGTTTGCAGGTTTCCAAGGAGACCCAAGAATGGAAGTTTGCAGGTTTCTAGGAAGTCTAAGGATGGGATTTTGAAGCCATTCCATGTGCATGCTCATACAGAGTTTGCCTTTGTGCTGAACAATGTAGATTTGTGGGTTTTTGGGTGTGTTTTTTGCATGAGTTTGGTGTTTTCAGTTGAGCATTTCATATCAGTTTTGGTTGCTGCTGTATTTCAGACTTTAAGCTGTTCAAATAGAGCTGAATATATTTATTGGGACGTGATTAAACTTTTGAGATAGTTTATTAGTGTTTTTGTGGTGTTTTCGATCATTTTTGTGTTAATTTCGGGAGCCCGATGAGCATAGTTTTTGTCCTCCATTTGTGAGCTGTTGTGTAAAGGCTATATAGATCTAGAAATGTCATTTTTTAGGCTGTTATGCTGCTGAAATTTCTATAAAAATTTTCATTTTCAGATTTATTAATAATAGGTGAAGCTGTGAAGCTTTTGGCACCATTTCTGGCATACCCGATTTGGGGTTTCTTGAGAAATTTGGAGGATCTTTGTGATATTAGTTGTTTGATCTTAAAGATCTTATTAAAGGTTGGAAATATCATACAAAATCAGAAAAGGGACATTTCAGTGGTATCAAAGCCATGATCTTGCCAGCCTGAGGGTTTGTAGAAGTTTGTAGGTCAGTTTTGACAACTACCCAGATCTTGCATTTCAGTTTTGAGAACTACCCAAATCTTGCATGTCATAATTTATGATTGCATGTTGCTTCTAATCATCTGCATGTCAAAATTTATGGTTGCATGCTACTTCTAATAATTTTCATGTTAGTTCTTGGTGGATTTGGTGGTTGTAGAAGTTTGCATTTCAGTTTTGACAAGTACCCAGATCTTGCATGTCAGTTTTGACAACTACCCAGATCTTGCATGTCATAATTTGGTGGTTGCATGTTGCTTCTAATTAGTTGCATGTCAAAATCTATGGTTTCATGCTACTTCTAATCATTTGCATGTTAGTTCTTGGTGAATTTGGTGGTTGTAGAAGTTTGCATGTCAGTTTTGACAACTACCCAGATCTTGCATGTCATAATTTGGTGGTTGCATGTTGCTTCTAATCAGTTGCATGTCCAAATCTATGGTTTCATGCTACTTCTAATCATTTTCATGTTATTTCTTGGTGTTTGAAGAAGTTATATCCTATTGGGGTTACACTCTACTTTATCCAGAATGGACAGGTATAGTAGAGAGTCTCAGAGGAAACGATCTTGGACAATTGATAGCCAGAGTCAAAATAGTAGAAAGGATGGTTATTTAGATATTCGAGATAAACTTATGAAAATAAGCCATGACATGTCTAAATAGTTGGTTGAGCACCACCGTATAATGAATGACATGTTATCTGACCCAGCTAAGGTGGATAAGTTGACTGGATTTCTATTTGGCAGATTTTCTCACAGGACAGATGACACAATTCCCAAGAACTTGCATGAGGAGTTTGAGAAACTAGCTGATAGCCAGGTAGAGGTCTCAGATTCTACTCTGCCACAGGAGGTGGTGGGAAAGGATATTACACAGATTGATAGTAACGGTCAACTTGATACTCAAATTGAGACAATTTTTTACAGGTTGTCAAAGGGTGATGCCACAAGTATTCAGGATGGTATAGTTACAACAGGCAGTGACTATAGTGTAGTGGGTTCAGATGATGATTATGAGGATGTTGTTTTGCAGGATGGTGAGATACCTGGTAGAGATGAGCAAACATTGAGCATTCATGACTTTGCTGAGAAAGAGTACCAGGCACAGTTAGATGCTTCATCACATGAGGTTGAGGCAGGTAGTACTTCACATGATTTATCCCGCCAGCTGAAGGTGAGTGAAGATAGTATTTTGACTTCATTATCTCATCATGATAGGTATGTGGAGTTAGTTGGTATTGGTCATATTACTCAAGTGAGGATTTTGCTTGAGTTACCAGCTGATTCTAGTTTACAGATATGGACTCAAGATTGTTATATTGGCATTTGGGATTCAGTTGACAGGAGATCTTTAACACTTTTTGGTAGCAGTGTTTGTTTGGGTGCTATCATGGATTTGATTAGCAGATTGCATGGTGTTGTCTTTTCTTGTGCTAGCAACTTGTCCAATGTTGGTATTAGTTTTTATACACCAATGTTGGGCTTTGTTCATATATCCAGTCGACCATACTTGCTAGAATGTGTTGATGATATTTCATATTTGGCAGTGTGTATAGATGAGTCCCAGGATCATATTGGCATTGATGACATCCAGGAGGATGCAGTGGGAAATTTTGAAGACTTAGTTTCCTTGGGTATAGAGGAGTTGGATGGCAATGCTAATGTTTTTGATACTTCGTATGTTGATATGAGTTTTAGATTTTATTCATAGGATATGGATGGTAATACTCTAGAGACTAGTAACTTTGAGGATACTCCTTTAGACAGTGCATCAGAGGAGGTTTGTAGAAGATAGTCAAGCTAGTGCCATCATGTGTCTATTCAGTTGAGAGTTAGTGACCAAGACATTGCTATGACTTGCCAGCATTTTGATGCTGCTTGTCAGTTGTTAGCAATTTATGGATGGGCTTCTCCTACTAGTGATGATCAGGGAGGCAGTTATCTTTCCTTGACAGAGTTCCACTCTTCATGGGAGGCTATCCAGATTCTGAGATAGGATTATATGCAGTTGGTAGCCGACAGAGATTATCTTATGAAGTGGGGCAGTACAGCATATGATGCATTGTTGGCCAAGGAAGATGAGGTGAGTGAGCTTACTGAGCAGCTTGAGGTGACTTCTGAGATTCTTGAGAGTACACAGTTGGCTTTCAAGGAGTCATAGTTTCATTTGGCTAAGGTGACCATGGAGTTAGAGCGACTACAGTCTTTACCTGATTCTATACAGTCACAAGCTATGGTGTTTGGTGATTCGAGGAGGTCCATAGCTGAGATTGTCAGAGACAGTGGAGATGGGGATGCATCCATTATTGATACTAACATTGGCATATCAGGTTCATTCCCACTAGAGTCAGGTTTAGTTGAGTTGGGTGTTGTAGCAGATTTTGTATGCCTGACAGGGTGGTGGCCTCTAGTACTGAAGGCACAAAGACTAGAGATGTATCAAAGATCATGTGTGATGTTGGTGAATCGACAGTTGGCATGGTTCCTACTAGTCATACTACTCCCTTGGTGATATATTCAGAGGTAGTAGTCAGTTCCAACATGGTTAATGATCAATTATAGTTAGTTTCATCTAGATTACAGTCTGAGCCACTGACTGAGATTGGTGAATTCTATCGGCATTACACTGTGAGGTACGCTTATCAATTTACCTTTGATGACCATGTTGATGAGATGATGATACAGAGATGTACTTTGGTTCCTAGAGCTTATCATCAGTTATGGGATAGTTTGATGCCTCAAGATGAGAGTTGTGATTGTCATGACATGGCGATAGGTCCTGCAGTTGATAGCTTGATAATACATGACTTAGAGAAGGAGTTTTGGAGTGATGCTTCAGCAGGTGTTGTTATTGATTCTACTCCTTTGGTTATGACATCTCCTGACTTAGCTAGTGATCAGTCACAGTGGGTTATATCACTTGTTCATGGTGAGTTGTTGAATGAGGTTGGTTTTTTAATCAACATTATATTGCAGGGTATGTACATCAGTTAGCAATTGATCCTTGTGTTGAGGAGTTGACGGTGGGAAAATTTGGTTTGGGTTCCACTTCTTGTTGTTTATCTTGTGATGGCTTTTCACCATTAGGGGTGCATGGGAGTTATGGTTATGAGACAGTGGCTGATGATCTACAGAGTTGTGTTGACTGTAGGAGTTGTACAGTGTGTGGATTCTCCATACTTGGTATAGTTTCATTTGAGAGCATTCACCATTGTTGCAGAGTTGGATTGTACATTCCGTATAGGCCAGTGGAATGCGTTGATGGTATTTACTGTGTTGGTAGTCCACTTTACTTGGGTTCTGATGTTCTAAGAGTTTGTGTCTCATGGGTTTTTGATTGTGGTAGTGGTGATTTTGGAGTTTGGTTGAGCTATAATTGTTAGTTTGATTATGGATTCCTCTTGGTCATATTGCAGAGGATATTGCAGGAGCCTGTGTTAATTGGTAGTAGTATAGTTCATGACTACATTTGGGATCCAGGTGGATTGATTGGTTTATTGTTCAGCCATTTATTGAGGACAAGCAATTTTTGGGAGGGGAGGACTTGTCATGTCCCCTTTTCAAATAATTAAAAAATAATAATCTTTGCTAAGGCAGGCCAGGCCCAAGAAAGTGAAGTTTCAAAAAAAGGGAGTTAATTTTTTGAAACCGTTGGACTAATAAATGAAAATTATTATTAAAATATGTTTCATTAACCTCTCTTGGACGTGAGTTACATTTATGCCCTCTTTTAAGGGGGTTTGGAGGCATTTTGGGCACATTCCAGAACTTGATTTTCGCTAATTCTTTGTTATTCTTCAGAGGCTGCCAAACTTGTGGAGAAGGAGACCCAAGAACGGGAGTTTGCAGGTTTCCAGGGAGACCCAAGAATAGGAGTTTGCAGGTTTCCAAGAAGGCTAAGGATGGGAGTTTGAAGCCATTCCATGTGCATGCTCATACAGAGTTTGCCTTTGTGCTGAACAGTGTAGATTTGTGGGTTTTTGGGTGTGTTTTTTGCATGAGTTTGGTGTTTTCAGTTGAGCATTTCATATCAGTTTTGGTTGCTGCTTTATTTCAGACTTTAAGGTGTTCAAATAGAGCTGAATATATGTATTGGGACGTGATTAAACTTTTGAGATAGTTTATTAGTATTTTTGTGGTGTTTTTGGGCATTTTTGTGTTAATTTCGGGAGCCCGATGAGCATAGTTTTTGTCCTACATTTGTGAGATGTTGTGTAAAGGCTATATAGATCTGGAAATTTCATTTTGTAGGCTGTTATGCTGCTTAAATTTCTGTAAAAATGTCCATTTTCAGATTTATTAATAATAGGTGAAGCTGTGAAGCTTTTGGCACCATTTCTGGCATACCCGATTTGGGGTTTCTTGAGAAATTTGGAGGATCTTTGTGATATTAGTTGTTTGATCTTAAAGATCTGATTAAAGGTTGGAAATATCATAAAAAATCAGAAAAGGGACATTTCAATATCTCAACTTCCTCCTACTGACAAAGCTTTAATTTCCCCCATTGCTTCCCATACATATATTTCTCTTTTAGTGGGCCATTCTATAGCCTTTACTTCTTGCATGTCTTAAGTGGCCTTAGTCCACCTAGCATCCACAACTACCTTGGATTAAAAAATGAACTTATTTAAATCTATTTTTTCCTTAAACAAAGAATCAATGAATTAATTAAAAGGAATGTCTAAAACATCTTCAAAAATTGACACTTTAGCTTCTTGGGTCAAAATATTGTCAAATGAAGCTGACTAGTCCTTCTAGTCTTTCAATGTGCTAAAGTATCCAAAATTGTTCATAGAAAGGGTTGTATTTCCTAAGATAACATATTCAATTTCCCCTGTATAACTTGCAATTTTCCAATGAAGAAACCCATCAATTCCTTCACTAGCTCTAGTCCCTCCTTTACTATAACTATTTTGTCAAGCAAATTTGGCTTCTTAGCCATTAGTACAATTAGCCTCTCTAGCAATTGAATATATGGACCCCAAAGATTGAAAGTGGGTGATAGTCATGACAATGGCTCACTGCAAAATTGCTTAGCACTTTGTAAAGAAACATAAAAATGATGGGCCTACTGAGACATGTTTTTCAACACTTCAATTTTGTGACTCATCATACTTTTAAGGACACTTATCCTTATATCTCCACCCTATTGAATGGATGGAGCATCAATGCTCATTCTTCTTGGTTTTGATGCTCCCTCTTCTTCCATATCCTCTATTTTCACTAGGCCCTCAATAGTATCCTTGGTTGGCTATTGTCTTTCGTGTTCCTCTTCTCTCTTAACTAGAATAACCCTCTACTCTTCCGATGTAGTTTGCTCCCTAAGAGATGCAACTTCATCTTCAAGTTCCTAGACTCTGGCCTCAAGCTCTACAATTCTCTCCTTGTTCACATGTCTGTTCCTAAGCTAATCTTCATAAAGCTTCCTAACATTAATGTAATCATGTATGGATTTGGCTAATCTTGTCTCCATTTCTTATACCTTTGCTTCATTCATAAATGAAAAATATTTTAATGCCTTAGAGATTTATGTGCCAGAGGTGCCCTGTAGAGTCCATAAAATAATGTTACCTTGTTCAGTTCTGTATACATCCATCAATTTGAACTTATTTGAGGCAAGATCCATACTCCAAACTGCAAGAGACTTGGTATCAATGTTGAAACCAATCACTCTTCTCAATCCGTCTAAACCAATTGCCTCATATTGAATGACATTCTCTTTCCTCCTTATTTGATCAAGCATAAATCTTTGTTTCAAATCCCATCTAGGCACCAATAACATACCACTTCTTTGTACTAGATCCCTCACCTCCTCTAGAGTCATTACTTCACTCTTAAGATCATAGGCCTACACCTTCTCAATAAGTTTCATCATCTTCTCGTCAGACTTTTTCAACTTCATCTTCAAAACAAGTTCACTTTGTTTTATCTTATATAAGAAACTCTTGAATTCAATGGACTTGATGAATTCATCATCCTCTAAGAACTATTGTGCTTAGATGATCCTATCATCTAGCCTTGTTGTTGCTAGTTCCAAGTCTATGAGAGTATTTCCTATTGCATTAACTCTATCTTGTAAATAATTATATCATAAGTCAGCAAAATATTGAATATTCCTTTGGTAAAATATGCAATGTCCTTTGTTTGACCTTAGCAAGGATGTGGATAATATTTTCCCTTTTTTTCCTATTTTCCATCCATGATGTCTGAGGTGCATCATCTTTTTCTATTTCAAGGGTTACATCTAGCTCAAGGCTATTAGGGAAAACTCTATCTTCTTCTCCTATGGGACCCTCTAGAATTTTAGCCATGATCTCAACATGGTCCATGACCATCTTCCTAATCCTATGAGCATAAGGGATATCCATGTAGAATCCCACAAATTGGGGAACTATTCTTTTCAATTATTTCTCCACCCTTATGACATCATCAAGCTTTGCTAGCTTATCAACTGCCTCACCTTCTACTACTATATTTGGAATAATATCCTCATGATGTAATTTCTTGGTGCTTGGAAATACATAATTCCTCATTTCCTTAAGGGTGACCCTCATCCAACCATCAGGATCATACATTCTATAAGGGCCAATGCACAAATTGTAATGTTGAAGATAAGAGTGAATTTAGTCCAGGGCTTCTTTGCTAATTGTAAAATCACCAATCCTAAAACACCTACATAAAAAGGTTCCTTTATGCACCTTGGGTCCTAAATGCCCCTTTTTGACCATGAATAGTTGCCATATAAATTCAATTATTCCTAGCCTAGGAGGGATAAATTTAGGCAATATATGGGGTGGTTGAGGACAATCATAGACTCTCATTAAAGAAAATGTGGGAAACAAGAAAATATCTCCCCAATTATGGTCAAGTCTCTTTCCCTCAGGAAGAAAGGCTAGTCTCAAAATACCCTTCAATATATCAAGAGCCCTAAAGTATCCTAGATCTAACATTCTCATAATTAGAGTACCAAAATTATTGAAAAATGATACAAAATCAAATAAATGGTAAGTATTGTCCCATACCCATGTCTAATGCTACACTAGTAATTCTTCATTTACATCAGAACTCTGATCAATGAAAGTAGAGCTGATGTACCCTATTTTCTTGTACAGAATCAAGTTCATCAATAAAGAATAGTGGTGGAAAGTGAAGTCTTTTAAATTCTCAATTTCAGCCAAGGCAATATTTTCCTTCATGACTTTCAAAATATGATTAACATAATCATACTCCCCAAATTGGTAGGAGTCATGTACATCCCTTCCAATTATGAATTTTATTCCATATACCACATCAGATCCATCCTTACCCACCACCTTATGTACACCATATATAGTTTTAACAAAATAATTTTTGAATTTGTTAAGTGGCATCATTTTCTCAACCTTCTTAGGGTAATCACCCACTTTCTTCAAATCCATGGGAATATGTTGTAACATTGATGTACCAGTATATGCCTTAGTGTTTTCTTCAAAAAAAATTTGTAAATCTTTCAAATCTATAGGCTAACCCATAGCTCCATCCAATCTAAAGGCCTCCATGAATGACTCTTGATCTAAGGTACATAGGATAGTTCCATCCCTCTTATAAAAAGATTTTTTGGCTAGATTGTAGCATTGAAATAGGGATTTCATCAAGTCAACATCCATAGAAACCTTTGGAAATATCAATATGGCAAGATTCTTCTTCCATGGGTTGCATATAGGAATTTTCTTTTCCCTATTATGATAGAAATATCTGAAAAGGTCTAATCCCATAACACTAGGGCATATAGCATCTTTGTGTAAAGCATATGGGTCAATAAAAGCTTGATCATCTACAAAATTTGCAATAGAAGAACTAGGAAAAATCTTTATCCATTCTTCAACAAATCTATATAGTTTCTTCTATCTAGTTTTGCCTCGTTTAGAGGTTGAAGGTTCTAAAAATACCATGTCTAAACCTTGAATCTCTTCTACTTCTTGGTCAAACACTTTGATACTATGCAAGTAAGCATTGAATATGGAAATTGATCTATTCTCAAATAGTTGTGGAAACAATAATCTGGAGTGCACTGAAAAAATTTGAAGCTACTCAAACTCTTTCTCTTTTCAAATGGCGAATTGTGATTGTGAAGTGAGAAAATCTTTACAAATTAATATATGTATATCAAAATTCACTTTGCATTGATTTCAACATGCTTGAAATATGATATCAATCCATTCTGTCAACTCAATGGAGTATCACCATTACTATCCAACAGTGCACTTTTTATACTGCACACAATTCCTTTTGGTCGAGATCTTTACTATTTTTTTCCAACTTAGAGAAATGACTCTATTTTAATGTCAAAGTAGGGCCTACGATGTTATGACAATGATAGATGAAACGACCTTTCATAACATCTTATTGTTGTAAAAATGGTTTTTTGATATTATGAAAACCCTTGAAAACCTTTGTCAATCAATTAGGCCCCATAGAAAAACCCTCCTATTATCTTACGATCACCTTTTTGTCACTGCATTAGCACCATCCTTTTCTTCCTTTATGATCTCTCGACAAACATCTTTTTAGCATCGCAGCTTGACCTTTCCTGTCATATGATCTTACAATCGTGGTCACATTTTCTATTTTGTAACATTGCAAGTTACATATAGAACTCTTATGATCCTCCAATAATGGTTAACACTTTGCATTGTAGCATTGTGGTCATTATGATTTTCATGCGCAATATTATGATCATGGCTTCATCATATCATTAGGCCACACTTTATTTTGTCATGAGATGCTATGATGAACCATTCATTATAGCATTGGAGATCATTATATGTCACTTCAAAATAATATAATATTTTGTTTGGTCCCATTTTTCTTGACTAAGCACACACCTAGTATCTGTACTTTCTACTTCGACCAATAGAAATTAGACACCTATCTACAAATGCACAGTCACCACTACTTACCTTTAAGACCTCTACAGTCTTACAACTCTTGGTACCTCATATCATCATAAAACTCCATTATGTCTTTTGTAATCCTACAATATATATTGCTTCGTAATATGGAAAGATCCCTTTTCATCGCTCCTGATGCCACAATGACCACCCTTGTCGCAATGTCGGGGATGGCCACACACTAAAGCATTAAAACTATGACATGATCTTATGACATAAAGGAATTTGTAAGGTCAAAAAAAAAATTGTACCTTTCATGATATGATGATGACAAATTTATCTCAAGATTGTAGCAAGGAAAATACTTGCTTGCATTTTTTTGTTATCCCTTTCATCGTAACATCGTAACAGAAGATTTTGAAAGCAAAATAAAAACCCACTTACTTTCAAAAACCTAGGCTTAGGGCTTAGACAAATTTCATGAATATTTTTTCAATGTGAGATTAAATTCAAATCCTAAGGCATTAAACCACATATTTAGGATAGATTGACACAAAATAATTAGATTACGAGAAAATATCCTAAGGTTTCATCTATAGATGGAAACAAAATAAATGCAACCCTAAGTTTTAATTCAACATTTTCACCATAAATTTGAAAAATAGACTCAATGAAAATAGGAGCTATTAGGCATATTGTAACATCGTAAAGAAAGATATCAAAAGAAAAATAAAAACACACTTACTTTCAAAAAACTAGGGTTAGGGTTTTGTTAGAAGTTGTAATCTTTCCTTGGTGTATTTATAAACCAAGGTTAGAACTCCTTTCTTTATTATTGTAATATATTAGGATATAAGCCAAGGTATCCTAATATATTTCTTTTTTGTCCTTTTTCCACTACATCTTATTTTGTCATCTAGTGGAATATGTGAGGATAAATATGTATTGTAATTTCTAATTTTAGATTATTCCTCCTTAAGAGGAATCTCACACTTGGCCTCACACACTTATGAATGGTGGAATTCATAGACATGGGAGTTACATTCTAACTCCTCTCTCTCATCTCTATTTAAGAGATGACCCTCCTCTCTCATTCAACAACAATGAGGTTTCTTCCTCTTCTCAAATATTGTATGAGCCATTGCTCTCTCTCTTCCTTCTTAGGCTTTTCATGCCTCATTCATAATGTCACAAGGGGTTTTCTTTGCTTTCCCCTTTCCAAATATCTTGTCTCATGATGTTGGAGCTTGAAGCTTTCTCTCTCCTATTTTATGGTAATATCTTATCATGCATTTACTCACTTAGATTCTTTCCTGGTTTTGCTTATTTACATATTTCTTTTTCCATTTCTAACATGGTATCAGAGCAGTTTAATCTTTGTTTTGAGTGTTTGTATGAAGGTACGATTTGAAGGAGACTCTTGAGAGAGATTTCACTAATTTGATCTTTAATCTTCTTAAGATGAAAGAAATTGAATTTTTTTTTAAGTTTGGCTGGTTTACCGCCAAACTCGATTAACTTCTGTTTGTTCTAATTTGTGCAGGTTACTTCTTATTTTCTATTATTTTTCATCTAACCCCCTTTGGAAGGCTTGCTGCCAAAGGGTTTTCCTATCTTTTTCAAATTCATATCTTATTCTACTCATATTTTAAAATATTTTTTAATCCATTTCATTTCTTGAATTTAATTTTTTTTATATATCTATACCTCACTTGAAAATCTGTTGCAAATAAGAGCTATTTCATTGTCTTTAACCAAAGATATCCTCTATGATATCTTGCATGAAATAAGAGAAATCTGTCATAAAGGATATCAAAAAGACTATGCTTTTTCGTCTTTTCATGTCTGCACGTTTTAAGTTTCTAATTTTGTCTCTTGCATGTTTAGAATATTCTCTGTGCAATTATTATTCTCTGTCTTTTTTTAAAAAATAGATCATTGCTCATCTTTTCTTGTCTTTTCATGCAAGATTCTTTTTCTTTTTTAAGCTCCTGACAAAAGCATCATTTACTTTTATTATTTCCTCTTGTCAACCTATTTTTGGCATGTAATCAGTCATTGTCAGACAAGTGCAATATTCTATCATTACAAGCTTTTATTCAAAAAAATTTTAGAAAAGTTTTTTAACTTTTTTTAGTATATTCTTATCTGCCAGATCTGACCTCTATCATTAATTACTAAGTTTTTTTAGTTATATCTTTCTTAATGTTTTATTTCAAAAGAAATTCTTTTTGAATCACTTCCAATCTTGAAGGCATAGTATGAGAAAAATGGGGAGATCTTTTCTTGCCCCATGATTTTATGTTCTTATTACTTTGAGGTTAAATTTTTGAACCAAGGTAAATATTATGACTTTTTATAAATTGTGACTTTCCAAAATATTAAGTATGGAAAGGTGATTATTTTCTTTAACCAATCTATTTTTCGTATATTTATTTGAGTATATATGGGGGCCCACATATATGCCCAGATAATATATAATTTATGACTATAATGATTTAGAAATTAATATATAACTTTGAAAAATGAATTAAATACTCATGTTTACCCTCAATGGAGTTTTATACCTGATATCTATATTTAGTTGATCTTCCTTAAATCATTTTATTTTGATTGGATTATGAGTAATCTTACACATTTGCCTTCATTTTGATATTTTGATGTGCCCATAGTTGCACTTCTATGCTTTTATAGCATCATTCTATGCCCATGTTGGCACTTTATGGTATTATACCATTGATATACATGATTTATATGATATTGGTTTTGAGTTGCATAGGGAGCAAATTTTTTTCAAGGATAACTATGTATGTGCCCTCAGTATAACTGATACATAGTTTCCTTATCTGGCCCATGGAGTATTCCTCCATCCTATATTGGTATGCACTCATTTTATATGGAGTTTCCCTCCATTTGATCCTATCTGTTCCATTTTGATAGGATAATATTTTTATGGAGTTTCCCTCCATGTTGTTCCATTTTCTGCTCCTCAATAAAGAGGATGCTATTATTGGAGTTTTCCCTCCAAATTCAGATGATTTGATCCAATTTGAAGGCAATATGTTGTTATATCCTCATAATCCATTCTTTTGATCATGATAATTCTAATTTGATCACCATGTCTCTCTTTTACCTTATTTTCATATATTAATGTGATAATGATCTGCATACTTTATTGCTTAGATCATGAGTCATGCAAGTTATGGTGTTGCAGCCCATTAGCTTGTAGTGAGATGACTCATTAGTGGACTGTCTATATCCATGTGATTGACACAATGTTGATGCAGGTTTCATTAGTTGGCCTTGTCTGTGGTCATTTGTGCATTAGTATAATATTCTTTTCATGAGAGCATTGATCAAGCTTTTTACTCAATTTGTCCTTGTTGACATTTTTTTTGAGCATATAATTTATCTTGATATCAAGTTATCTCCATTGTTTTGTGGTAACATGTTTTACTCATTGTTTTTCTATGAGACTTTTATCATCCTTATTCAAAAGGATTTCGAATTTGCATATATGATGGCATTCTACTTGTGGATATTTGTCTTGTTGTTCTTTTTTCAGGTGATCCATCAAGGAACCTTCTTGGAGGTGTCTATGCTTCCACATGATCACATTCAAAGGACTCATGTACTTCTCTTGGATCTACAAATGTTCCATATGGCTTGAAGACAATCAAATTACTTCATATTGAAGATTAAGTTGCAGATTTTTGTAAATTATGAGTTTAATACCCTTTGATGTAATTACCCCAAGTAAAGATTAAAGGGGGGTGTTAGAAGTTGTAATCTTTCCTTGGTGTATTTATAAACCAAGGTTAGAACTCCTTTCTTTATTGTTGTAATATATTAGGATATAAGCCAAGGTATCCTAATATATTTCTTTTTTGTCCTTTTTCCACTACATCTTATTTTGTCATCTAGTGGAATATGTGAGGATAAATATGTATTGTAATTTCTAATTTTAGATTATTCCTCCTTAAGAGGAATCTCACACTTGGCCTCACACACTTATGAATGGTGGCATTCATAGACATGGGAGTTACATTCTAACTCCTCTCTCTCATCTCTATTTAAGAGATGACCCTCCTCTCTCATTCAACAACAATGAGGTTTCTTCCTCTTCTCAAATATTGTATGAGCCATTGCTCTCTCTCTTCCTTCTTAGGCTTTTCATGCCTCATTCATAATGTCACAAGGGGTTTTCTTTGCTTTCCCCTTTCCAAATATCTTGTCTCATGATGTTGGAGCTTGAAGCTTTCTCTCTCCTATTTTATGGTAATATCTTATCATGCATTTACTCACTTAGATTCTTTCCTGGTTTTGCTTATTTACATATTTCTTTTTCCATTTCTAATAGGTTTAGACAAATTTCATGAAGATTTTTTTAATGTGAGATGAATTTAAAATCCTAAGGCACTAAACTACATATTTAGGATAGATTGACACAAAATAATTGGATTAGGGAAAAATATTCTAAGGTTTCTTTTGCAGATGGAGATAAAATAAATGCAATCCTTAAGTTTCAATTCAACATTTTTCCCATAAATATGAAAAATAGGCTCAGTGAAAATAGGAGCTATCAGACATAAAGCATACAAATTTAGATCTAATGCAAAGTGGACACCAAACAAGCAGACAAAGGTACAAGAAAATGGAAAGTCCTATCATTGAGATTACAAAAAAAGGTATATTTGTCACTATTGTCAACAATATGGACATGTTCCTAAGAATTTCATCAACTACAATAGATGGTTGAGTGAGACTACACTCTTTAGTTGTCTCAAGACTAATCATGTTAGTAGAAATTGTCCAACTAGATCACTAGCACTGAGTAATGGAAATAGTACAGACAAAGAAAAAGTTAATGTAGAGAAGGTGAAGGTGCATATGAGAAAGAAATGGAAGAAGAAGGACGATTGCAACACATCAAGCTCAAATGAGGTCACTTCATCCAATGGATTAGGTGATCACATCTCACCCAAATAGGCAATCAAGAGGTGTGTATGAGACTGATATTTTAAAATTTATAGTATACATCAGTTCCAAGAATCTAATATTTGAAAAGGTTATATATGCATGAATTAAGATGCAATGTATTGCTTAGAACCTAGAAGAAATCTATAGTTTTCTTGTTTTCTATGTTGGTGTTGAGCATGAAAGACATTACTATTTTTGCTAAGCAAGGAAAGGAATATTAGTTATTTCTAAGTTATGGAGACATGGCAGCAAGTGTCAATCTTTCAATGTTGACCAAGTGTGTTGAAAGTCCTATGATAACCAAGCTTAGAGTTGTGTAAGCACTGAGAATTTATTGTCAAATATGAAGGGTTATATAGTAAATTTTTGATTAATTTTCACTTACCAAAGTTTATAGAGCACATGGAGAGCATGAAGGAAAATTAAGAAAGAGGATTCAAGTATTTGTAAACTAGATTCAAGTGCTACTCATCATCAATCATTCGATTCGAAAGGAATTTAATAGTTGTCAAGTTATGTTGTTTGAATTGTCACAAAACCTAGATATTTGTAATGTTGTCTAGCTCTTCTAAAAATGTTAGGAAAGAGGGGAAAGATATTTTCAATGTTCAATTGATAAGTAATGATGTTAGGAAGCCCCCTTTCCAATCTATTCCTGAGATATCATATAAAGGAGACCTGTTTGGTGCATTATCAATGATACCACCAAAAGTATTAATGATAAAAGATGTTAGATGTTGTTATATGAGAAAGATAGGAAAATTAGGTGACATGAAGATGAGAAATTCCTACAACAAATTTTTTGATAATGGAGTCTTGAGGGAGGAATATAAAATTGTTGCATGTAAAGGGTTAAACCATGCCCTAGATTTTCCTTAAGTGTTTAAAACTAAATGGATATGAATTATTCTGAGTTGCATACATGATAGCTATATCTAGTTGGAAAGTGGAATATTTAAGCTCACAAAGAGGATCATTAGCCAAGTATCAGTGTACCCTACCCTTGATCTATATGCCTAAAATGTGAGCACACTTCTATGAGTCATTATATCCAAGATTGTTCAAGAATGAGGTCTGAAATGGTGGCTCATAGCTCTCTATTCATGGAGTGCAAGGGTTTGTAATGGAGACCCTTAGTTTGACTTAGTTTGTGCCCATGCAAGTACACCATAAAATGAGAGATTCAAAGATCAAAATGTGAATGCAAATGAAGATACAAACTAATCTAAATGATGACAATTCAAAGAAATGCAAGAAAGGAAATCTAATCTATGAAAGGAAATAATAATGCAAGATTAACCTATGAAAGAAAATATAGATCTATGCTAATATGAAAATGCAATGATGGATCATGATGATGGAAGTCATTATTGCATGAGAGAAGAAGACAAGAAGATAGAAGTTCTCCACAAAAATCTTTAATGCTCAAACTCCAAAAATTTATCTCAAAACCTATAGCATAACAATAGCATAATCATGGATCTCAAAAAGGAGGAGAGGGTTCTCCCTTATAAAAAAGAATGGATGATTAAGATTAAGAGGCAATAAGATTTAATCAAGGGTGGAGAAAGAATGAGCTATGTGAGATAAAATTCCACCAATGAGAAAAGAGGAGGAAAATTAAATGGAATCCCACTTTGAAATATGTGCATTTAAATGTAGAAGAAAAAAGAAATTATTTAATTTTTATTTAATTTATTTCTTTTTTAAGTGGGATTTTATTTAATTAAAAAGGAGCAAGTTCTTTTAATTAAATAGGAAATATTTAATTAAAAGAGGGATTTTTCTCTTAATTAATTAAATGTGGACTAATTATTTAATTAAAAGAGATGTTTTCTTTTAATTAAATAAGACTTAGGATAAAATGATCAAACCTTAGGAAATATTGAAATAATTAAATTAATTACAATTTAATCAAAGAAATTGATTTGAATTGATTTAATAAAATATTACAACCCATTGTTTTAGGAAAATTGATAAATTGAATAATGGGGGCCCATAATCTAGGAAACCTTTTTAGGGTGCATACATTTTCCCCTCTTTAACTAATGCATGATTGATTTGGGAACACATATAGGCAAAGAAATAAATTGAAGTATGAGATCGATATGGGATCACAAAATAACCCAGATGTGTGATTGATTTGGAAACACATCAGGACAAAGAATACAAATAAATTTTGACTTTAAAAAGTCGAGGATAAAATTGATAAAATTGAATCAAGGATTGAAGTTGATAGATACTTCCCCCTCATGATCGAAATCAAAATGAGATAGAGGAGAAACAAAAAAATTGTAAATTTGATCAAATCAAACAAAAGATAAAGTTTTTGATGGAAGATGAAAGATATAAGAATAAAAAAACCAAGGTATATCATTTAGCATGAAATATTATGCCCCAAAGGTGAATTATAAGAAAAGAAGTGGGGTGAAATTGAATGGAAGGTAGAAATTTGGAAGATATGGAAAGAAATAAAAACAAGAAAAGAAAATTTTCTGTAAGAAATAGAATGCCCCAAAATCAATCAACTATTTAAGATAGAAATTTTTATTGAGATCATGAAAGAAGATGAGGAAATGAAGATCAAAACATGACCTCGGTTGATTAAAAGTCCACAAGAAAGATGAAGCTAAAACCCTCTTAAACTCATAATGTAGCCTAAAAATGCAAACTAACATGAAGTCTAATAATGTAAGCTACATGAAAATACAAAGGTGTACTTGCAATTGAGCAACTATAACATAGGATTTCGTGTTCATCATTCATTAGAGAATGTAAAAGAACTTATTTTGATCATTGTGTCATTGTTAATAGACATCCAAAAATCACACAATCATCACTAGTCACAAGTGCAACTATGAAGATATGAATGTGATTGAAGATATAATGACTCATAGAAGTGTGCTCACATTTTAGGCTTACATGATCAACCTAAGAGCATGTGTAGTGATGAAAAGGTGGTGATTGAGAAGAATATAGGTGCAATATCAAACAAAAGAGGGATGTCTATTAATATAAAATCTAATCCCTTAATTGGCTTTGTAGTGAGAGTGATTGTTCATAAGTTCTTTTAGTTGATCCGACTAAATAGTGTATCATGTATGGTTGTTGATTTGGGTTACAAGATAGTAAAGAGGACTATTCCTCTAACCTTGCCAATTTGTAACTATAGATACTATTAGAAAACTTGGAGGCTATCAAGAAAGAAAAAAGTGCATCATGAAAATTTGGCTCTTTACTTGTTTTCATATTCTTTTATGTGCAAAAAACCTTCCCCATCTTTGGCATAGTTGCTTGGAAGACCAACAAGCCAATTGCACAAAAAATTTTAGAATTCATAAAATAGCTTGGAGATAGCTTTGAGTCAGTAATGACAAGCTACTTTAAAGATTTAAGAAATCCATGAAATAGAGGTTGAGGATCCCTATATCCTTATTGAAAAAACATTATGATGATGTTTGTTTCCTAGTGGATATAGACTACACATATGTGCAAGTAGCTATACCTAGGGTCAGATGGTTGAAGTCCTTGTCATATGAGATAAGTGTAGTGGAGACCTCTACAATTATTATAGCTCTATTAGAAGAACATATTGACAGGAGTGCCACCTCATTTGGAAATGATAAGGAAGCTAAATCTAGGATAAAAATAGACTTGAAAATAGCTACTTCTCTTAGGAAGAAGAAAAAACTTGTGAAAAAGTTGAAGGCAATATTTGGTGATGAAGATGAAGAAGAAGAGGAAGAGGAAGATGAAGAGGAAGAACAAGGCCAAGCCCCATTGGAATTAACTCAAGGACAAGGAAGGGATCAAGAAGAAGATGTTGAAGGTGTTAAGGGAGAAGAAGCCAATGAAGCACCAAAGGACACATAGGCAAAGAAGAGAAAGGCAAAAGAAAAAATAGTGGAGAAACCTAAGAAGCCACAGAAGAAGCCTATAGTACCTACTACTAGGTCAAGCACAAGGGAAACCACTATTTAGGAAAGTGAAGTTTCAAATCCTAAAGGAAAGAGGACACTTGACACAACAAAGCTGAGTGATCTTGTTAATAAGACATACAAAATATTGAAGAAGAAGTTAGTGCCTAAACTAGATTAAATGAGGAGAAAATAGAGTCAGATGACATGAGCCAATTTAAAGTGGTAAGGCACAATCCCTCCTCTAACTTAGACAATTTGTGTGATAATCAAGGTTTCACACATAATGAATTTGATAAGATAGGGAAAGTTGATCAAAATACAATTGAGGAAGCCATATTATCATGATGGCTACATTTAAATCAACTCCTCTAGAAATTTTCAACTCACTACCCAAGAGTCTATATGATTGAGTTGAGTAGAAATGACAATATAGCTTACAAACTGAAAGATAGATCAAGGAATCAACTTTAGCCTAAGTAATGCTAGGATTAGATAAAAGAAAGATTGCTAAAGCTATGGAAAAGCATAATACTAAATTTTCCCCCAAATATAGAGCTTTCCATATCTTGAGAAAGAATATTATAGATGTGGTAACCAAAAGCACAGAAATTTGGAAATCAATATATACATCATCCACTCCAGAAATCAAAGAAAAAGGTGAACAACAGGCAATAGAGACTACAAAAGAGGTTTCATTCAAGGATGGTAATGTGGAAGTCACTAAGGAGACAGTGGTAGAAAAGGCCATAGTTGATGAAGAGCAGCAAAATGTTCAAGACGAATATGTGTCGAGTGTTGGTCCTCCTCATATAGACAAAGTGAGTCAACACAAATCAATATAAATAAAGGAAGTTCTTGATAATTTAGCTTAGAAAATCAATCACTTAACTATAGAAGATTTGAAAAAGATATTGAAGGACTCCACCATAGCAACTCAACTATGCTCAAAACCCATATTGGTGAAAGATCTACAAATTTACCAAAGTGAAAACCTAGAATAGACAGTTCTTATAATTGAGACACAATCTATAATGCTTATAGTTACATTTTAGATAAAAGAGGTTGAGGTACAACAAGAAGATACAACATTGCCTAGCGTACACAGTTCAAGTATGCCAGCTATACTTACTATTGAGAAAGATGCAATTGAGGTTCACATAGGTCAAGAAGCTAGTCCTATACCTGCTCCATAAACAAAAGGTGAATCACAGCAACAAGAGAGTAAAGGTGATAAGCATGAAGAGTTGAAGGCAACTATTACAGTAGAAGAACAAATTTCCATATAGACTTTGGTTACCCTAATAGTTTATGTTACTCCTCTTAGTAGTCAATCTCTTTAGAGGTAGAGCACACATGTAACACCTCTATAAATATCAAGGCCAAGTGCAAGTATATCAAGGAGCACAATTGATACATCTTTTGGGGATGTAAGTTTAGATGAGGTGATTGAGTTTCCCAAGTTTGATCTAGCAACCATCACAATAGAAGAGATGAGAATTCTATAGGAAGCTCCACAGAGAGACACAAGAATGATGAGAAGGGAGTATAAGAAAACACAAGTTTTGCATGAGATAAAAGACATATTTTATGATTCTTCTAGTCTCCCTAAGATGAATGAAGACAAGCCCATCATTGAACAACTTGTCACTATTGTTGAAAAAATAAAGGATGAAGACCTAGACTCAAATGTTAAACTTCTAGAATGGTCTAAAAGGAAATTTTACTCAAAGGTACTAGAGAAGATATCTAGTGCTATTGCACTAGGATAGGTTGGTCTAGCAACCAAAATGGAGAGTGTGAAGAAGGTGTTAGAGAATATTTTCTCTTTCTACACCAACCTATGTGATGTGAGTCTTTTCACACAAGAAGTTTAGAGGGATATTGACCAATTACAAGGAGATTTACAAACTATAGGTACTACTCTTTAGTTATCTCCTTGTAAAAGCCAAGGTCATTTTTAGATATTACTATCCACACAATGTACACTTGTTAAGCTAAAAGCACAAGATGCAAACATTCAAGCTACCTTGATAAGTATTCAATCAATGTTGAATCAACACATGGAAGTTGACATAGTACAAGACAAGAGTATCCCCAAAGGAGATGTCGTAGCACCCAACAAATAACCACATAGTGAAACACAATAACAATGAATGATTTAATATCAAATTAGAACTCTTTATTCATAAAATAACTATTACATGCAATGTGTCATGTTGTAAGGCTTTCTCGATTACGACCAAATACAAAGTAATTACAATAATAGTTCTACAAGATCTCTCAAGATCCAACCCATTTACTAGCTAGTCTAGATCCACACTCTAGTAGAAACCTCCAAGATCTCAATTTGTACTCACAAGCCACCAAGAAACCTCCTTGTTTCTAAATTGCAACCATTAGCTCTTCTCACAAACTCACAACTCTACCACAATCCTACTATAAACTGCCTCACATTCAGTGCTCTATCCATAGACTCAAGAAAACTTGCTCCTCACTTCCTCCTTCTCTCCAAGCTTCTACTAAGAAGATATCTTATCTTCAAGCTTGATTAGAAATGCTCATATGCCTTGCTTAAATAGGGACTTTCCACCCAAGATGTTACCAATGCAACTGATGTGGAAAAAAAGGTAAATGCAACTACCTTTCAACAAATATTTAATTCCCACCCAAATACAACTAAGCCCCATCACAAGGCCCAACAAATATTAAATGCATGATTTAATAAAGTGTCCACAAACTTCTAGAATCCCACCTACACACCTTGATAAATGGAATGAAAACCATTCTTATTTAAATTTCTATTTATGCCACCTATGCACTGCAAAAATAGAAATTCCTTTTTTCTCCTTTTTCCTTTTCTTATTTTTATTTTATTATTTTTCCTCTAAGCTTCTACTAAGAAGACATCACACCTTCAAGATTGATTAGAAATGCTCATGTGCCTTGCTTAAATAGGCACTTTCCACCCAAGATATTACCAACACAACCAATATGGGAAAAAAGCTAAATGCAACTACCTTTCAACAAATATTTAATTCCCACCCAAATACAACTAAGAACCACCATGAAGCCCAACAAATATTAAATGCATGATTTAATAAAGTGTCCACAAACTTTTAGAATTCCACCTATACACCTCAGTAAATGGAATGACAACCATTTTTATTTAAATTTCTATTTACGCCACCTATGCACCTCGAAAATAGAAATTCTTTTTTTCTCCTTTTTCTTTTTCTTTTTTTGTATTTTATTATTTTTCCTCTAATTTTCATCATTTTCTCTCTCCTCCAATTTTTTTTGGTTTTTTTTTTTTTTTTTAATTTTCCCATGCAAGATGCTCCTACATCAGACTCTCCAAGTAGAAAAGAAAAGTGTGTCCCACACTCTGATGCCAAAAGAAAGATCTACAACCATCTTTATCTTCACCAAAGGTTTCCACTTCAATAGGGACAAGAAAACCAACATTAAAAAAATTTACATCTACATCACTCTATCAAATACCAGAATCTCAACCATCCAACTAGTATGCTCACTCCCAAGAACAAACTGAACATAATGGTTCATCGGCAAACCCTCATTCACATCAGCAACTAGTGAATCCACACTAGCAACAATAAACTCCATATCAAAAACAATATGTAACTCCTCGGCAACATATGCCAAACTCACAACACTAGCAGTCTCATTGCTCACAACAAGATGCTCTACAACATACAAGTAATCACCAACAACAACTAGATCATCCACAACTGAGTGCTCCACAATCTTCATGTCGAACTCAACTAACTGATCATGAAAACCAATATCCATCTCAACATCAACAAGGTTAGGAATATCTTTAGAAACAACCTCTAGCTATTGTACAAGTTTTATACCAGACTCCACAAACTGATCAACAAAACCAACCTCTTTCATCTCGACCTTGCTATGCTATCTTTTCTCACAAGCAAGTCTCCTAACCCGCTAGAAAACTCTCTTCTAGATTGGTAGACTCTAGCTCCACAAACATCTACTGAATTTCTTCCTCATCCTATCCTTACCTTGATCATCTGAACTAGTTTCAAATCAAGCAACCTCCTTCTTAGCTTGATGAGCCAAACTAGCTTCAACCCGAGCATACATCTTATAAAAATTCCTCTCCACCACATCACAGAGATTCACAATCATCTCAGGGTCCAATCCTCTTGGAGCCATCTCCCAAGATCTTCATAAACCCTCTACAACAAATCCTTCCCATGCTCCTTATGACAACCTCAAATTATTTTCAAATTAGATCACAACCTGCCACCTCACATGAACAATTAGGAACCAAATCACAAGTCTAGGACTATGGATTTGCAATCCAAAAAATCTCTATGATCATGCCTCAACAAAATTAGTCTTCCATCTTTGTATCCATAAATCCATTTGCAATCCCTCTACAATTGCAAGTTAGAACCATGATCTACTACCTTGCAACCATGAGATCTAGGACTCTAGAAAGAACAATACATGACAAGATCAAGATCAACTCAGATCTACTTCTCCAACCCAAGTCCTAGTTTAAATTGCCTCAGCTTCGGCAATCTGTCTACACAATTAGGAACAACCTTCACTCTGATACCACTTGACATAGTGCAAGGTAGGAGAATCCCCAAAGGAGATGTCCTAGTCCCTAGAACATAACCACAAAGCAGAAACACAATATAAATGCAAGATCTGATATCAAATCACAACTCTTTATTCATAAAATAACTACTACATGAAATGTGTTGGGCTATAAGGCCTTCCCAAATACATCCAAATACAAAGCAATTATAATAACAGTTCAGCAAGATCCCTCAAGATCCAACCCATATACT
The DNA here is from genome assembly GCA_028749045.1 of Cupressus sempervirens. Taxonomy (NCBI): domain Eukaryota; kingdom Viridiplantae; phylum Streptophyta; class Pinopsida; order Cupressales; family Cupressaceae; genus Cupressus; species Cupressus sempervirens. The sequence continues at coordinate 196,372,888 of CM053788.1, forward strand.
AGCTAGTCTAGATCCACACTTTGGTAGAAACCTCCAAGATCTCAACTTGTTCTCACAAGCCACCAAGCGACCTCCTTGTCTCTAAACTACAGCCACTAGTTCTTCTCACAAACTTGAAACTTTACCACAATCCTATTGTAAACTACCTCACATTTAATGCTCTATCCATAGACTCAGGAAAACTCACTCCTCACTTCCTCCTTTTCTCCAAGTTTCTACTAAGAAGAGATCGTACGTTCAAACTTGATTAGAAATGTTCACATGCCTTGCTTAAATAGGCACTTCCCCCCCCAAGATGTTACTAACACAACCAATGTGGGAAAAAAGGTAAATGCAACTACCTTTCAACAAATATTTAATTCCCACCCAAATACAACTAAGCACCACCACATGGCCCAACAAATATTAAATGCATAATTTAATAAAGTGTACACAAACTTCTAGAATCCCACCTACACACCTTGATAAATGGAATGACAACCATTTCTATTTAATTTTCTATTTACGCCAGCTGTGCACCTTGAAAATAGAAATTCATTTTTTCTCCTTTTTAATTTTTATTTTATTATTTTTCATCTAATTTTCATCACTTTCTTTCTCCTCCAATTTTTTTTTGTTTTTTTTTTTTTTTAAATTCTCCCATGCAAGATGCTCCTACATTAGAAGTGTTAAATAAGGAACTAGCCTATGTTGAGACATTGATGAAGAAAGATAACCAACTTTAAACTCATGATGGCTTAGTTGATCTTGTTGCCCAGCTATATATTCAATATCAATCTCTAGAGGTACCATGCAATGATTGGGATGCAACATTGAAGATTATAATGGAGATCCATAAATCATCTTTGGATAAATATATTATCAGTGTACCACCCATGACATAAGTGTCAAAAAAGGAAGAAATGGATATAATGGGGAAATGAGTTATGAGAATAATATAGTTTTGAGTAAGGGGGAGCCATAATGTAGAATTAGAGAATAGAAAATCTACTTAGGAAGAGTATCAAATTCAGATACAAAAAGGAAATATTTATTCAGGGAGAGTAATGGAGAAATAAGGTATGACATTTAGTCATAAGCTTTGCAAAATTTTCAAATTTTCAAATTTTGTATGAGAACCGAGTCACAAATATATTGTCTAAGTTATGCTCATAATAAGGATTGTATATACATGAAAATGTGTTTTTGCCACTCAAGTCAAAGGGGAATATTTTTAATCTCATATTGGTTTTGACAAAGTAGTGACAAAAAACTTGGTCATTATCTATCACTATTTTAGTGCAAGTTGAGTGATCAAAGAAAGTTGAACAATCAGTGTGAGCTGAGTGATCAAAGCATGCCAAGCATTAATTGTTAGAAAATACATGCCAAGAAATATACATAGTATAAGCTAAGTCACTCATGATTCGAGAAAACTATGCATGCCAAGTGATTCAAGAGCCGAGTAAATAGTGTATGTCAACTCATTCAGAAGTTGAGTTATAGCATTGAGAATGTATTGATGGATGAACATCAAAACCTTCAGATGTTGAGTAAACAATTTTGGACATTGTTATTTGTAATGGCACAAACTTATATGAAAACAATTTTTGGGCTGACATAATGAGTGTTTTATGATTCTAGAAGATATGTGTTGACCCTCATGTTCACTTTGCCTAAATTCTAAAATTCTAATGTGAGAATGTATTGAATGTAATAAGTTTCTAGGGTTTTGTTATGATATTTCATTAATCCTCTAGTAAAAATCCTAAGTCTGATAAAATTGGCCCATTCTTTGTGCTTAAGGTTTCCTTGAAGTTTCATAAAATTGTTTTCCCTTGTGAAAAAACATTTATTTTAAATATGCACCCTTTTTGAGCTTTTTAAATTTTCAAATGTTTTAAAGGGTTGTATCTTTTTTTAACACTTTGGCATCTTAAGTGAGTGCTCATAAGTTTTTAAGTATGTGACTCAGTGACCAAAGTTAATCGTACAGTCGAAGCACCTTATCAAATAGTGGCATTTTAAGGTGTGACCTAGTGAAGTAGTGAAGTTTCCTTTGATTTTCCAATCAAAGTAGTCAAATTCAGAGTTACTTTTTATGTCATGATTGATCAAAATAGTCAATCAAGCTTTAATCATACGGTCGCCTAAATAAGAAGGATATAATAAATTGTCACAACAACTAGGAAAAATGCTTATGTTCTCATGGTTAGGGCCTCAAAAGATAAATCTTGAAGGATAACCATGACTTCACAAAATTGTTAGAAGCTTAGAAAGAACATTTAATTGCATGGTCACAAGGGTGACTAAATGGTTAGGAGATTTGACTATAAAGGAGTGACCAAGTTAAGATATTTAAAATTAGTCCCAGTCACATAGTCAAGGTAGTTAAGTCATGTTATGCAAAATGAAATGTCAACTGGTGAAAGGTAATCATGAAGCCAAAAAAAAAATTCTACTTCGTCATGTGGTTAAAATAGAGATCTAGTTCTTAGACCATGACTAGGAAAAAGGGTTAAGAAAGTGTTAACTCATGCAATCGCAATATTAGCTATGAGATAAAAATGATAGGCAATCACTACTGCAAAGTGTACAAAATGTTTTTTCTCTTAGTTACATTGTCAAAGAAGATAAGAACAATTAAGTCAGTGACTTAGTGACATAGTCAGTTCATAGGAAGGAAATATGTGATCACACTATCCTAGTAATAAGAAGAAATTAATCAAGATAAGTTACATTTGTAAAATAGGTCAAAATGTTGATTCACAAGGTTATGCAATTAAGTATCAAAAGAAATGTTTAAACCATAACCAGGTGAATAAGTTAAGATCAAAGCAAAATATGGTAGATCATGTATTCGCAATATTAAAGAAGTGTTAATAAGGATAGACCACAAAGTGGCAAGTAGATGAAAAAGAGAATAAATAGCCTTTACTCACACGGTCATGAGGAAAATTTGTTATCATTCAAGATGAGTTGTGACCTTATGAAGTCTTAAATTAACTACATATAGTACCTTACTTGCATGGTCACAAGAGTGCAAACCTAAAAGCATGAAAGGTGTATGAAGTCATGATTTAGTGACTACTAGGGGGATTTTCATGATTGCAAGTAGTAATTATAAATGTTAATGAAAAGAAGCAATCATGCAATTAAAGTTAAAGAGATGTCATATGTTTAAGGTTCTTAGTTACACACTTAATGATTAAAAGTAGTGATTAGACCATGAAGTGACCAAAGGGGCGTAAAGCTATGATCACCCATTCATCAGTGTTTAAGTGCTAAGGCAAATGATGTATGTGGAAATGTGAACAAAGGGAATCGTTGGATTGTGAGGATAGGTTTTTATAGAAGAAATGACTATTAAAGAGCATCATTATGACTTTGAAGTGATGCCCTATCAAAAGTGCATAAAGAGTTAGGAAAAGTTGGCAGTACAAGAAGATTTTGGCACTTTTATAGAAATTGAGATTTTCATGCACGTTGACATAAATAGATATAAATGATTCTCTATTGTTCTTTCTATATTAATAAGATTGATATAATAGTATTTTAAGCTACAATATTTTGCACAAACTAGAGATAGAAGCTAAAGTGTTAAGAAATTTCTAGTATTTGTAGAGATTTTTAGATCTTTCAGAAGTTGAAATTAACAAAAGTTTTTTTGTAAGGAATATGATTATAGAAATCATGGTATAGGTAGGGGATAAGATAATAGCTCAAATTGATGTGTAAGAATCTTTGCAAGCTACTAAACAAGCAAAACTAAAGTTGGCAACAATGTATGCAGAAGATTGGGTATATTTTCCTCCAGAGTCTTCTCATGTTTAGACCTTGAATGCACATGTTTTCAGAGATGCATATTCATTCTATAGATATTCTATTGTACCTAATACAAATGGAAATGAGCTTTTCTAGTATTTCCATCAAAATAGGTTTGCAAAGTCACCAATTTGCAACCTATGGGTTAGGAATATGGAAAAAATTATAATGCCAAAAGTAATAGTGGATGTTGATCTAATAAAGGAATTGATCAAATCCTACAATACAAAAACTAAATATTTCCATAGGAAGGACATGATTATCCTATGTAGATAGGATAGGGAGACTTTAATTGAGGTTTTTTTGACCTAGGAGGGCCTATGACGAAGGCAATTGAAATGGAGAAGATTAATGAAACTTTTTAAAACTACTAATAATTTTTTTACTAGAAAAGTTATGAAGAGACACATTCCCAAATCAAAGTTGGAGAAGGGTGAGATTCCAAAGAAGGTAGGAGAACTAATGCCACTTGAATTCTTCTACAACTATTTTAGATACACAATTTTTGGGATTAAAAAATTGATAGGAATTGATGGTACAAATAATTGTCTAGGGTACATAAACACACACACACGCACATATTTATGTATATATGTATATATATCTGTGTGTGTGTGTGTGTGTGTGTGTGTGTGTGTGTGTGTGTGTGTGTGTGTGTGTGTGTGTGTGTGTGTGTGTGTGTGTGTCTGTGTGTCTGTGTGTGTGTCTGTGTGTCTGTGTGTGTGTGTGTGTGTGTGTGTGTGTGTGTGTGTATCATTGCTTTGGATATCCAAGATTACAATCATAATGTTGGGTATGATTTTGTGTAGCATATCATCAATAGGATGCATGATGAGATTTTAGCATCTCAAAAAGGAGAACTTGGGAGTTTTAGATTCTTCCACTACACATCATTGATTCAAATCATTTTATACAAGAAAATAGGGCATATCAGTCTAGACTTCATTGAATCTAATGAAGAAAATGGAGAGAACCTACACATCCAGATGTGGACTCACTTTTGGAAAAGGTTTTGTCCCTATGCTAGTGCTAGTGCTTTCTACAATGATTTTTTTCCCTATTCAAACATGTTAGTGAATATTAACGAAAGAGTACCTAGAGGTATACAAATGTTTATAAAACCATTTGCTTGCCCAAATAGGGATAGGGTACTTAGTCATGATTGGGCTAGTTTATTTCTATTTGAAAAAAATTCAATTAGAAGGGTTTTTGGGTGTCCACAACCTCCTCATGTATTTCCAAAATATATCCCTAAAAGATTAGGCCAACTAGAATTATTTTGGCAATTGCTAATGATGAATAAAGAGTATCTAGGTCCTACTATCAAGGCAAGCTCTTTTGTAGCAAGGAATACAAAAATAGGAAACTTTTTAATAGGAAAAGATGTTATAGAGGAGATTGACTAGTATATGGGAGAGTTTAAGCTTCCCTAAACCCCTACTAGGACCTATGATCCAAATGATTTGGTGAGGCATGCTTTAAAATAGATGAGAAAGTATACCCTCCCAAGCAACAAACAAAATTGGGAAGAGGATTGCACAATGAATTGTCTAGAGATAGAGATTTGTAGAGATAGAACCCAAAGATTGAGTAGGATAATGAAGATTGAAGAAGCCATGAAGGAAACTAATCCATCATTTTAGGGTTTCTACCATGAAGCATCCTACTAGGTGCCTAGACATTTTTTATCAAATAATGGCACAGGTGCCTTCTAAAATTAGAGATAGGGCAGAGCCTCAAATCCCTCAATGGAAGGATGTCATAACCATTGAGGTTGATGATGACCAGCCAAAAAGTTCCTCATGGGAAAAGGAGAGGAAGAAACAAAAAATTATTGAGATCCCTAACAAGGTCAGAGGAAAGGCACTGCAAATTTTGCCTAAGGGATCCAATTTTTTTGACACAATAAGACATAATTTCTTGTTAAAGAAAGCTAGGGAGAATGAAAAGATCCCAAATAAGACTAAATTACAAATTCAAATGTTAGATGAAAGGATCATTCAAGCTCAAGAGTTCATGAAAGATGAGGAATTCATCAAAGTAGATGAGTTCAATTCATTATTATACAAAGTTAAGAAAAATTATCTTACCTTACAATTACAAGTAGGTGATTCCCATGAGAAGACTACAGAGTTGGTGCAAAGGTTGTAGGAGTATGATCCTGGTAGTGAGAGCCTCATAGTAGAAGAAGCCAAAGAGCTTGTAGCTAGAAGTGGGATGCATCTCTTTCTAGGATGGGACCTTAGCTTATCCTTTATGTTAGATCATATTAGAAGATAGGACAAGTTAGTCTCTTTTGAAGAGACCAAAATTGTTGGGGAGCTACAAGGTCTTGGTTTCGACATTGATAGTAAGACAATGGTTGTATAGATCTTGGCTCCTAAGGGAAATAATTTAACTCTCATGGAAATAGAGGGACCCCCCAAAGGCAATGTGATATTTTGGAATGTCACTATTGTATCCAGTGATCAAATCCATAATCTATAGAATACAACATCATTGATGGAGAAGGGAAAAATGGATATATTAGAAGAAATTCAAACATACAACATACCCATTAATGCTAGGAAAAAATATGGAGTTGAAAAGGACTTATGTCCTATAATAGAGGGTGGTTTCCCTAAAAGAAGACACAAGAGGCCTTAGAAATGGGCATGTTCAATCATGGAGGTAAAGGAGCAAGAAGCCCAAACAAAAAATGATGCAAAAAATGTAGCAAAGAGTCAGTAGATAGACATTGATGAATGGGATGGTGCAAAAGAGGTGGAAATCAAGACAATTCAGAGCTTAATGATGCACAAGATAGGTGATTTATAAATTGTATCACAAAATGTGCATAGCAGTTACATCTCACTGCAAGGAGCTGAATTCCAATGCTTAGAAGCATTAGCTCTTCTATCCCCTTTATTCACAACATGGGGACTATATGCACAATTCTTTGATAACTCGGTTCTCCTATCACCCCAAAAGGATTTACCTAAGGCAGTAATTATAAATGCTAGAATGATTATTAGTAAAGTGAAGGAATTACATGGGTTTTTTCTCAAGAAAAATGCAATTAATACAAGGTTAGATGAAAATAATTACTACTAGGATTCCAAATTTTATTCCTACTATCCTAAATGTTGATGGAGTAATCAAATAATGGCAAGAATGGTTCCCCTCTTTTGAAGATATTTTCAAACATCCATGGATTGTGGCCTTTTGTAATAATGAGACAAATGTAATAGTTGTCTATGACATGATTGATTTTACGTTTAGTATTGAATCAAACATGAACAAGGTCATAGGAGAGTTAAAGGCTATAACTGATACTAAGTGGAACAAAAGTATTGGTGAATTAGATATTATCTGGGATGCCACATGGATAGATGTGGATACTAACATTTTCATCTAGGAAGTCATTGCTGATATGGAGGCCATACCATCAGTTGATAGTGACTAGGCAAATCAAGGATGTAGTTAGAGGTAGAGGAAATAAAAAAAAATCAAGGAATGTGACAGAAGCATTAAGACTAATAGAATTTTCTATAGGACACCTATTGATAAGTGTCACCTACCAATTTTTCTACTGTATCCAAAGTTTTGATCCAAATACAAAGAATGTTTGAATGTAATTGAATATTAAATATTTTTATATTTGTTTTCCATTAGAATTTTGACACATGTCCTCCCATCTATAGGTTGTTCCAATCCTTCCTTGAAAAGGATTTCCAAGATGTGGAGTCAAGGTCCAAAATTTGTGTAACTTTCAGTGTTATGTTATTTTACATTTAATCCAATTAGATTTTGTGTAAATTTTTTGTGATGTACTCATTTGCAAATCTGAGAATACAAGTGAACATTGAATGACAGTTTCTCATATTTATAGTTATTCATGAGTTATACCAGTAAATGTATTATTTTAAAGAAAGATTAATACAAAGGAAAGTTCTTCCACATCTATTTTCTCTAAATTCTATCTCCAATTTTATGTATTGGTTATGTTGGGATTGAATGAGCAAGGTTCAAGTTGGCTTCCAAATTAGATCAATAACTTGGTTCTAAAAACACAACTCATTTATTGGACATCCAAAATGAGTAGCTATCTTTCTTATGGAGAAGAATCATTTAAATTGTCAACTCGAGGATGTATACTTAAAAAAAGTCTACAAAGTATATGCGCTATGAAACTCTCTAAGCTATTCTATCATTGCAAAATAACAATGCTAGAAATAAATCTAAATACACAATAATAACTATAGGAAACTACAAGAAACTGCACAGTAGTGGCTGCAAGAACTATATACTACAACTTTATATATATCTGTATATCACTATATACATCCATATGTATCCAATGCTTGATTAAAATTTTGAATATATAATATTATTGAATCCCTAACAACCATCTAACAAGTTTCCCATCATTCCTTTAAATAAGGAAGAGATTTATTACAAAACTAATACATGTGTTGATTTTCTATTCCACATTTTCAATAGTCCACTCAAACCCATGATGCTCCTTGATTATTATGAATTAGATCAAACCATTTTACTAGTTTATGATTCTTGTTATTACCTTTCTAGATCATTTTGAAAATCTTGGTTTCATTAAGAAACGTGGAAGTTATGATCATTTTATGGAAAGTAGTTTTTGTTGAAAGCATGAATGCTAATGATATTCCTATGGGGGAGTATTGTAGAAACATTATTAGATCATTATCATAATGATATGTTACATTTGTGAATTTTTTTGTCATTGATGTCAACATAGCATTTTTCTATGGTATCTAATAGAAGAATAGTAGAAAGATCAAGTTGGTACGGACAGATCATTTAGTACTTTTAGTTTTAAGGTTAAAGGGAGATTATACTATGTGTCTAGTATATGTAGCTAACCTTGAAAGGACAAGATATTAAGTCTGGAAGATATTATGCAAGTTTTGGTCAAGATTTTTTTGAGATAGAGTTTAGAGAGGCATGTTTAGGTAAACTTGTTATATCTCTTATTAGGGTTATTATTCTAAGAAGTTGAAGTTATAGATGATAAGAAGACATGTTGGTGATGATGTGGACAAGCTCGCTTGTCATAGTGTTATGTGTATGGAAATTTATTCAAGTTGCAAGGTGAAAGATTAATGTTATTGCTAAGTGTAATGTGTTCCTAATGTGGTCCTATAATAATTAATTGAGAAGGTGTAACAGCCAACTCGAGGAATCATTTTATAAATTTGGTATAAAGGAAGGACATTTTCCTTTATCATGAGATAAGAATGTATGAAGGATGTATGGATGAATGCAAATGATTGAAGAAAGGAATGAAAATATAAGCATACCATAGAAAAAGTGAAGGAAACTTCATTACCAAGGTCTTATTGTGTGATCCAAAGTTGGATACTTAGATCTGAGGTTCATGACCTGGTCTACAAGGTCTGATAGTGATTAGTCCAATCGATAGTACAAAGGATAGAAGTTAAAGTATAGTAAACACAATTATTCTACAAGGAATAGTTAAGAGATCAGTTGGAGAGTGAGTTTTCTGGTCTTGTCCCAAAAGCTATTTGGATATTGGGTCCTTCTACCTTCTACAACTCTTAACAGGATTGGCACAACTCTTAACATGGTTGGAATCTTCTAACATGGATTCAAAGTCACCTAGCAAGGACTCATATATACTAAATGTTGTAATAGAGTCCTAATAAGGTCCATCCTCTAACAAGGAATTTTTATATTAGTAGATCATCTTGTGGGTATCATTTCCACTAAGATTTTCCTCTGATCAAGGGTTTCCCTGGCTAATATATTTGTGTAATTGTCTATATGCATCTTGTTATGGTTGATTTTTACTTTGGTTGAATGGATAAGATGTGTTTAAGATTAATAAATGTTTTAATTATTGGATAATTGATTCACCCCTCCCCCCAGTTATCTTGGTGAACTATTGTTTCTAACAATTGGTATCAGGGCATTAGGTCCTTGAAGATAAAATTTAACAACTTTGGGAGATCCATGGAAAGCATGTTCAAGAAAGATAATCTAAAGTTTGATGGAACAAATTATGAAAACTAGAAGGAAAAGATGAAGACACATCTATTGTGTATGGGTCTAGGATATTGGATCTTGACAAAATCAAATCATTCCTAAAAAATATTTGGAAACTTGTATCGAGGAAGAAAGAGATTTTTTTATGTGCACCATGAGAGCTAGAGAAGCACTATTGCTAGTACTTCCTAAAATTGAATACAATTATGTAAAGTCACTTGTTACTTCACATTAAGCAAACTAGTTGTGAAGGTGATGAACATTCTAAGAAATTGAGCCTGCAAAATTGGGTTTGTGCATTTCAAGATGGGAAAATAATGGAAGATGAATCTATAAGAATATATGTAGGAAGAATATTAGAAATTACTATAGGTATTAAATTTCAAGAAGGAACCAAAGAAGATGATGAGGTTATATGGAAGATATTGAAGACCTTAACACCACCATTTAAGTCAACAGTTCAAATGATACAATTTTTTATATCTTGTACCAAAGATTTCACAAAAGAGACATTGCTTGGGAGACTTGAAGCAATTGAGAATGAGCTTAGACAGTCCAAAGAATTGACCAGAATAGAAACAACTTGCAATGCCTTGAATATTTGACCTAGTTTATCAAAGAACACAAGTGATAGAGGAGACTTTGCTAGTAGTAGAAAATATGATGAGGATAGAAAGATTGAAGAAGTCACCCTTTTGGTAAGAAGAGTTTAAGATGGTAAGAAAATCTTTAAATGTTGGACTTGCAATGAATTTGGTCATTATGCATCTAAGTGTCCTAAAAGAGACAAAATGGTATAAAACAAAGTTCAAACCTAGAAGAGATAGAGATTGTTTGTATGCCAATGAAGAAGATAATTCTGATGATCAAGCAGTAAGTGCTAGTGATGATGAAATAGGATTTGTAGCAATCAAAGAAGAAAGCCTAGAGAAAATAGCTTTGGTATCACAAGTTGAAAAGAAATCTGATTTGATAATTGATAGTGGTTTTTATCATCATGTGACTGGTGATATGAACAAGTTTTTTGACTTCAAAAGTTAGGATGGAGGAATTGTCAAAGTTGGAAACAATGTAGCATGTCATGTTAAAGGTATTGGATCTATAACTCTTGATAGTAAAACTAACACTGAGGATGTATATTTTTTTAATGGATTGAAGCACAATCTTCTAAGTGTTGGACAAATAGTGGATAAAGATCAGTTTTAGTTCACAGAAAAGACATGCATGATCAAAGACAAAGATGGAAAGATAATTGGAATAGGAACCAGATCTAGAGGTAATGTATTTCAGTTGAATCCTACTAAAATGACATGTTTGGTTGCAAAGGTAGATGGCAGTTGGTTATGGCATAAGAGATTTTTTCATATAAACTTTGACAACATTATGAAGACTAGTAGTATGTTTGTAGTTAGAGATTTTCCTAAGATTATAAAGCATATTAACACAATTGTCAAGGAGTGTGTTTTGGCAAAGCATAACATAATTTCTTTCCTTACAAGAAGTTTACTACTACTGCAAAATTAGAGACTATAAACACAAATCTTAGTGGTCCTATAAAGACTAAAGGATTCTATGGTGAAAGGTATTTCATGATATTAGTCGATTACTTTTCTAAAATGATGTGGGTTGTATTTCTTAAAGAAAAATCCAAGGCATTTGATAAGTTCAAGATATTGAAGAATAGAGTTGAGAATGAATCAGGCATGAAGATTAAATGTTTAAGATTAGATAGAGGAGGAGAGTTTACTTCAAATGAGTTTAACACCTTTTGTGAAGCTAATGGAATCGAAAGAAAATTATCAACTTTGAGAACCCCTGAACATAATGGTATAGTAGAAAAAAGAAACAAGTTAGTAACAAAAGTAGCAAGAGCTATGTTAGCTGAGAATGATGTATCCAAGATATTTTGAATAGAAGCAATGAATACAACAATATACACTATGAAAAGAGTATAGGTCAGGAAAGATACAAACAAGATCCCTTATGAACTATGGTTTGGTCACTCACCTACAGTTAAGTATTTTAGAATTTTTGGCAATAAGTGTTATATCAAAAGAGATGATGATATTAGTAAATTTGATGTTAGAAGTGATGAAGGTATGTTTCTTGGTTATTCATTGAAAAGAAAGGCTTATAGATTTATAATATAAGAACTAAGACTATTATGGAAAGTGCAAATGTGAGAGTTGATGAGAAATTTAGGATACAAAAAAAAAATAGTTGATTACAATTAAGATGATAATGTTGTTACTAAACCAAGGAATGATGAAGTATTCCTTGAGACTGACAATGATTTTTAGAATGAAGGAGAGCTAAGGTAGGAATAAAGCTTGAAACCTTCAACAGAGCCAAGAGTTGAGAAGACAACTCCTATTTCAGGTAAGAATATGACAAAGAATCATCCACCTAAGCAAATCATTAGAACCAAAGATAAAGGTGTGATGACAAGAAGTAGAGTCAATGAAGAACTATGTTTGATATCTCAAGTTGAACATAAGAATGAAAATGAAGCACGTAAAGATGACTATTGGAAACAAGCTATGAAAGAGGAATTAGATCAGATAGTAAAGATTGAGACATGGGAATTGATCCCTAGACTAGTAGATAAGAATATGATAGGAACTAAATGGGTATTCAAGAACAAAATGATGAACAAGGCAAAGTTGTATGGAATAAAGAAAGATTGGTATGTGAAGGTTACTCACAGGAAAAAGTAATAGACTATGATGAGATGTATGCTCCCATGGTAAGAATAGAAGTAGTAAGATTATTCTTAGCATATGTAGTAGATAGGAAATTCAAAGTATATCAAATGGATGTCAAGTCAACATTTTTGAATGGAGAACTTGAAGAAGAGGTATACATTGAATAGCCTGAAGGTTGTCCTTTGATAGATGACAAGGACATAGTATGTAGAATGAAGAATGCATTATATGGCTTGAAGAAAGCACCCAAAACTTGGTATATAGAATAGAGTTCCACTATCCAGCCTCATAGTACTAGCTCGAATTTTCCCTAATATAAAAGGACTTCCCTGTGACAACCATTTGACAAAGCTTGGATATAGTAAAGGTATGGCAGATAGCAATCTCTATTGGAAAAAAATTGATGATGGATTAATGATTTTCGTAATATTTGGAGGAAATGAAGAAGGAATTTGAAATGAGTATGGTAGGAGAAATGAAATATTTTCTAGGATTATAGATTGTGCAAGATAAAGAAGGAATCTTTATTTCTCAGACAAACTATTTGAAAGATTTACTGAAAAAGTTTGGTTTGGAAACATGTAAACCTATTGGAAAACCTATGGTAACTAGGCACAAGTTATCTACAAAGGATGAGACACCTACTATTGAGTAGAAAAAGTATAGATCTATGATCAAAGGTTTGCAATATCTTACTCACACAGGGTCAGATACAGCAAATGCAATTTGAATTGTTGCAAGATTCCAAGCCGATCGTAGAGAAGCACATTATGTAACAGTCAAATAGATATTTAGATACATGAAAGGAACACCTAAGTTTGGATTATGGTATGATAAGTCTAATGATTTCACTCTATGTGCTTATACTAATGCTAATTGGGTAGGTAGTATAGATGATAGAAAGAGCACCAGTGGTGGAGCCTTATTTATTGGAGGAAGATTGGTTTCTTAGCTAAGAAAGAAGTAGGATTGTACCTCACAAAGTATAGTAGAAGTAGAATATGTTACAACACCAAACAATTGTAATCAAGTTGTTTGGATGAAGCAGATGTTGAAGGATATAAGGATAGAATTTAGTGAACCTATTTTCATACATTGTGACAATACAAGCATAGTAAATATGTCCAAGAATCTAGTGTCACATTGTAAGACCAAGCACATCTCTATCAAGTATCACATGTTGAGAGAAAAAGTTGCAAAAAAGGAAATTAGATTGATGTAAGAACTAAAGAACAAATTGAAGATATTTTCACTAAGCCTCTTCCCAAAGAGACTTTTGAATATTTGTGAGATATGCTAGGGGTTATGCCCCTTCCTACATCAGAGTAGAGGATGCAAGAATGCATCAATCTAGTGTAATGGAGCACCATTGTTTGTATGGGGGAGTATCTATGATGGATAGAGTCATCTAGGACTCTTGTCAAATGTTGTTTTGAATAGTGTCTTTGGACAATTGAGCTAGTTAGAAATAGTTGTTGTAGAGTTTGATGGTTGTTGAAACCTTTGAAATTGATGTCAATGGGGGAGAAGTTTAGCATTTTAAAAAAATTGAGTACATTGAAGGTAGAAGAAAATAGTTTGGGAGAAGTACAACATGAGAGAATGATTGATGAAGAGGATTTGAAAAGAAAAGTTAACAATCTTTTGCAGTTGGTATTCTTAACTACTAGATGTTTTTCATCTATGTTGTCATCAATGCCAAAGGGGGAGATTGTTGGAAGCATGAATGCATATGATATTTCTATGGGGGAGTATTGTATAAACATGATTAGATTATTATCATGATGATATGTTACATTCATCACTATTTTTGTCATTGATGTCAACATAGTAGTTTTATGTGGTATCTAACAGAAGAACAATAGAAAGATCAAGTTGGTACGGACAAATTGCTGAGTACTTTCAATAGTGAGGTTAAAGGAAGATTACACTATGTGTCTAGTATATGTAGCTAACCTTGGAAGCACAAGATATTAAGTCCAGAAGATGTTATACAAGTTTCAGTGAAGATTGTTCTGAGATAGAATTTTGAGAGGGATGATTTGGTAAACTTGTTATATCTCTTAGCGAGTAATTATTCTAAGAAGCCAAAGTTATAGATGAGAAGAAGACATGTTGATGATAAGATGGACAAGCTTGCTTATCATAATGTTACATGTACATAAAGTTATTCGATTTTCAAGGTGAAAGATTAATGTTATCACTAAGTGTAACGTGTTCCTAATGTGGTCCTATAATAATTAGTCGAGAAGGTGTAACAACTAACTCGAGAAATTCTTTTACTAATTTGGTATAAAGGAAGGGCATTTTCCTTTATTGTGAGATAAGTATGTATGAAGGTTATATGGTTGAATGTAAATGATTGAAGAGCAGAATGTGAAGATAAGTAGAGGAAAGTGGAAGTGAAGGAAATTTCATTGTTGATGTTCTATTGTGTGATCTAAAGTTGGATACTTGGATCTAAAGTTTGTGACCTGGTCACAAGGTTTGACAGTGATTGTTTTGGTTGATAGGATAGAGGAAAGAAGTTAAAGTATATTACACACAATTATTCTACAAGGAATAGTTGAGAGATCAGTTGGATAGTGAGTTCAGTGGTCTTGCCCTAGAAGTTGTTTGGACAATGGGTTCTTCTGTCTTCTACAACTCCTAATAGGGTTGGCACAACTCCTAACAGGGTTGGAATCTCCTAACAGGGATTCAAATTCTCCTAGCATGGACTCATATGTACTAAATGTTGTAATAGACTCCTAATAGGGTTCATCCTCTAACAAGGAATATTTATATTAGTACATCATCTTGTGGGCATCATTCCCATTGGGGTTTTCCCTCTGATCAAGGGTTTCCCTAGTTAACATATCTGGTGTAATTATCTATGTGCATCTTGTTATGGTTGTTGTTTACTTTGGTTGAATGCATAAGATTGTTTAAGGTTAATAAATGTTTTAATTATTTGATAACTAATGCACCCCCACCAGTTTTCTTGGTGAACTATAGTTTCTAATAGTTTTTTGTTGCCTAAAAATGTGTCACCTTTTACGTAGTCAACTTTTGATCCATGATGGTCATTAGCTTTTCTAAACTAATTCAAATGCTCAAAAAGGTTTTTTGCACCTTATTTTCAGGTTTCCAAATTTGTAATTCATCATTAATTTCATTAATAATTGAGTGGGATATGCTCATTTTACTGAAACTGATTTTTTACTTTCTTTACATTTCTTGCAACTGTTGAATGTTGAAAAGTGTCAACTTGCTTCTCCTTCTTTCCAGTTGTATAAACAACTCAAATATCACACAAGAAATATTTCAATCATCTCAAGATAATTATTATTCAATAATAACCATTTATCATAATAAATCATTATAATTTTCCATTAA
This sequence comes from Cupressus sempervirens, assembly GCA_028749045.1. Classification (NCBI taxonomy): domain Eukaryota; kingdom Viridiplantae; phylum Streptophyta; class Pinopsida; order Cupressales; family Cupressaceae; genus Cupressus; species Cupressus sempervirens. The sequence continues at coordinate 196,388,799 of CM053788.1, forward strand.
CTAGCTACACATACAAATGTTAATCAATAAATCATTTATCATAGTTAATTCTTCATAAATCAAGTTCATGTATGAAAATGGCTTGGAAATATAATGCAAAAATGGGATAAAGTATTATGATAAATGAATATAAATATGAAAATTTATAGCCTCAACATTCCCCCTAGCTGAAATCTTGCTTGTCCTCAAGCAAGGGATAGACATTAGCTAGTCATGAAAGCTATTAGCATGAAATCTTGTGACAACTTCAATCAGACATCAAGAATGTCAAAGTTGGTATAAAAAGTATATAGGAAAGGTCATCCTCCTATGATCTATGACAATAAAACCAAGTAGACATATACTCCCCCCAACTAAAGGTTATTTGTCCTCAATTGACAATGTATGTATAAGGGTAGCATCAAATTACTTATGAAGCATATAATTACGATAATGATAATTGAAAAAAAAAATGAAATGCATAGATAATAAATTACTAAAAATAATAAATACTCTGAATAAATGGAAATCATAAATATAGTACCATTTATGTTGTTTTGAGAAGCTTCAAACTTTTCAAATAGCTAAAAATACAAGTCCCTTTATTGTTGAAATGCAGGTCTCTCCAAGAGTGTTGCATATTTAATATGAGTAGATATAGATATGTCTTCATACTTTATGCAAGTTTTCTTTTGGATCACATAGTAGTTGCTACAAAATGACTGTTAACTCACATAATAGCTACTACAAGATTGTCTATTAAATCAAAGCGTAGTGGCTCCAAGACTGATTGTTAAAACTAGACACTAGTTGTTGCAAGACTGAATGTTACAACATGAAACGTACAAATACACCAACTAGAAACCATCATTGAATAGACATTCTTGACATCATAGAGACTCAACTACTTAATGGATCTTTTGGAAATATATGTAGAGACACTCTTCCACAATTAGAAACTTGACTCACTCAGACCCTTGAAAAATGATATGAGATGTGAGCAACCAACCAACTGTAAACTCCTCCAAAATAGTCATTAAGTCAAGAAGGTCTAGGAAACAAACTAAACTAGACAACCACTAACTTTAAGGAATTGTGTAACAACACTTATTGAAAGAAAAACCTACCCTAACCTATTCTAACCTACACTAACTAGATTACATGACTTGCTCAAACAAAACCATTAACTAGTTCTTTGAAGTGTCTTCCTCTTCTCAAAATCTTCCAATGCTTCACATGATTATGAGCAATTGGAAATAGTCCCACCGTCAATAGATACTTAATTAAAAAAAAATACTTTTGGATATATTATAACCAAATTAGTTGCATATGTAGCTTTTTCTTCAATTGCAAGTTCTTCCTTTCCTGCAACCATAGCTTGTGCTAACATCTTTGCCTCCATATGAATGAGATGTCTAATATAAGGACACCCTCACGAAAGAACAAATTTTGAACCCTCCTTGTTGCCTTTGTGTAAATGAGATGCTTCTTTATTGTAGCTCTCTTCTTGGAGTAAGAGTTCTAATTTGATATCACATTCATCTTTAGTAGCAACCTTGTGTATGGTGATTCCTTCCTTTTGCAAAACAAGGTTGTCTTCATTTTCCTCCTCATAAATCAGCACTTTGTCATCAATATGTGAAAAAAAATTTCTCCATGATGCTAGAGAACATGTCATTATTGATTTTTAAACTTGTTTCAAATGATAGTGTCTCTTCATTCTTATTCTCCATGGATCTAAAATCCATATTGTGTTACTACAAAATTTTATGATCCTAAGTGCTTTGAAAAGAAACTAAGATTCTAGAAAAATTACAAAAAGCTGCTAAAAACTCAGAAACTCTCATAGCTTGATCTATCCCTAGAAACAGTGCCAAAAATGTTGGCTTCCCAATTAGATCAATAACTTGGTTCTAAAAACACAACTCATGGATTGGATATCCAAAATGAGTAGCTATCTTTCTTATGGAGAAGAATCATTTAAATTGACAACCCAAAGATGTATACTTGAAAAAAGTCTACAAAGTATATGCACTATGAAACTCTCTAAGATATTCTATTGTTGCAAAATAACAATGCTAGAAATAAATCTAAATATACAGTAATGGCTACAAGAAACTACACAGTAGTGGCTACAAGAATTGTATATATATATATATCCAATGCTTCATTACAATTTCTAATACATAATATTATTGACTCCCTAACAACCATCTAACAAGTATCTCATCATTCATTTAAACAAGGAAGAGATTTATTACAAAACTAATGACTAAGTGTGCCAATTTTCAATTCCACATTTTCAACAATCCATTCAAATGCATGATGCTCCTTTATTATAATGAATTAGATCAAACAATTTTACCATCTTATGATCCTTGTTATTATCTTTTTAGATCATTTTGAAAATCTAGATTTCATTAAGAAATTTGGAAGTTAGGATCATTTTATTGAAAGTAGTTTTTATGAATTAACTCAAATGTTCAAAAGAGTTTGTGCACCTTGTTTTCAGGTTTCCAAATCCATAATTCATTCTTAATTTCATTAATAATTGAGTGAGATATTATCATTTTACTTAAACTAATTTTTGACTTTCTTCTGCATTTCCTACAACTGCTAAATGTTGACAAGTGTCAAGTTGCTTCTCCTTCTTTCCAATAGCATGAATGACTCAAATATCTCACAAGAAACATGTCAATCATCTCTGTCATGCCCAAAAATATGAGGCAAAGACACACGTAATTTTTTTTTTTTTTAAAGGTTAAATTTTACTATGTTTAATATGTTATTTTTGCAAGTCATAGCATCGGTATACTACAAGGCAGATACATGGTCATCTATCAAAACTATAAGACTACAACTCAATTTAAAAACATCTTGAAGGATTAGATTATGAAATTTAAATGTTCATAGTTAAATCAATTAATTAAATTAAATAAACTAAATTAAATTAATTAAAAGACCTAACACTTTATTATTTTTAATTACTCTTAAGATATTACGTTCTTAGAACAACAGTATTAAGATTGCTAGTTAACATATTTAGTCATTAATTTAAATCCTATCAACAAAATATCTATTTTTATTTAAACATTTTAATTAAAGAAAAACTATATCTTGAAAACTAATTAATATTCAAAAACTAATACCAACTAAACTTTACTAAAAACTAAATTCTAGCTTAACAAGACTAACTACGATTAACGTAACACTTTAAAACAATTAATAATATTAACATTTACTATAAAAAAACATATTAATCTAGTTAATAAAATTAACTAAAATTACATTATACTAGAACTAAATTATACTAATTAAATGATAATGAAAACATAAAAATTAAATTAATTATAAATAAAACTTAACTAACAAACAAATTAAATACTGATGCTAAACAAAATTCAAACTAACTTAAAACTTAGAAGCTACTCACACTAAAATTAAAACTAACTTTATTTAAAACTAAAAAAGAAACAACTAAACTAGTTTAATTACTAACCTATCCCATTCCTACATCCCCTAAATGTCACATCTACTCCCCCTACTCACGCCTAGAAACTCTCCCCACTACACGCTGCTCCAAGCTGACCTATGTGCCTGACCCTAGATATCATGAGCGCCAACCAAGGGAGATAAAAAGATGGGTGATGTTTAAAATGGTTTGTTTGTTTGGCTATTAAAAAAAAAATTCTCCCAACATCCTGCCACCTACTAATCCCATTGAAATGTCAGTAAAGTACATGGGGATACATAGGGGATCAGCCCCAATCCCATTTAATGCAATTTATTATTATTATTTTTGTCAAAAAAGCCTACACCAAAGAGGGGGTTAAGGATTAATGACTTAAAGTTTTATAGATGGACTCTAGGATATTTGTAGGATATTATAAATATAATTTATTTTTTTATTATCTAAGATTCAAAAATAAAGTATTCAGAGAATATTCTATGTTACTCAAAGGAACAATTAATTTATTTGACCATACAAAATAAAAAAGATTTTTCTACTCTTTGGAGGCAAAAAAAAATTTATAAGTGTTAGAATTGCTAAGTATAGAATTTGCCAAGGGGGGTATTTTGAGACCTATATAATCTTTTTCTTCAAGTAAAGAATTAATACCATCATCCCTATAATACCAAGAGGAACATTATCGCGAATCAATTTTACTTTCCCATTGGATTTAAAACATAGGATTATAACGCATTGTGGGTATAATAGTGTAAAATTAATTTCCATTTGAACAAATATGAATGAAGCAAGATTAAATCTTTATTCATGTAGCTTGGAATTTTCTTGACAAGATTTGAATTTAAATTGCTTACTTATATACCACTATTTTATCCAAATAACATAAATCCGGTGGATGAAATTTCAAGTGTATAATTGTCACAATAAGGTGAGTCATCATCACATAAAATTTGAAGTAAACATATGCAAAGGAAAACTAAAACACTAAATGACTCCAATGCAAGAATGTTATTTAATCATTATTTTATTGACCACCTGATTCAAAGCTCCATTAAAAAAGAACCAGTAAGAAAACTCGACATCATTGCCAAAAAACAAAAGTTTAAAATTACATTTCTACACAATATTTCAATCCCAAACATAATTAAATTTCAACAATCAATATAAATTTCCATCATGGCCCTTATCAAGGGATCCATATCATTTTCTTCAATGCATCACTAAGATGATGGAGGGAAGGAAAACTGACCAGGTGACAAATAAACATAACAAGAAACAAAATCAGACATTCATTTCCATACCAGGTTTTCACAATAGGTTCAACATTGAATCAAAACTAGGGAAAGGTGGGTTTTTCCAATAGGAGATGTCAGACACAACACCAAAATAGGTGCCCAATCGAGGCTATAACTCAAGAACTTCTGTTCTTCCATTCTTACATGCCAAAACTCATACATGGTTTGTGCTGATAGGTGGGGGGCCATAACACCCTACCCTCTCTCCCTCTTCTTGTCCTAAGAAGAGAATCTACACTGTTGGAGTCCAACTAAATATCTTTCCCAAAATTGGCCACTTCTACCCTATCCAAGGGTGAGTAATGCCAAAACACCCATACAAGAAAAATTCAAAATTCAAGCAAAACATGAAGGAAAAGCATTCAAGAAAACATGTTTTCAATCCTTCCCAAGCATACCCAACATACATACAAGCATACCAATGAACAACACAATAACATAAGCATGAACCAAGCATGAAACAATATGAGCAACATGATCACATGAACAACATGAAGAACATGAACAAAGGAGATGAAAATCTCCTACCTTCACAAAAGGTTATGGTAAAATGAACAAGTTGAGAAGAGCTTTTGCTTCCCTGCCTTCAATCTTCTAAAACTTCACTCTAAAACTAGAGATTGGATAACAACCAAAACTTCTCAAAAATGCCTCTAAATAAGATCCAAACTCAACCACCTAAAAAGGGCAATAACTTCCCCCCAACTTGCCTAAAGATCTAGAGGTTTCTAACTCAACTAAACCTAAGGCTAACCTCAAGGTGGGGTTAAGGTCAACAAATCCATGGTGAAATCATTCAATTTTCGCACTAAGGCAAAAATGGACTTTTTGAGTGACCTCAAAAGTCAACAAAAGGGGCTAAGGGGGTGGAAAATGTCCCCAACCCATACCCATACCCCTTTGGTACTTAGATTTCATGATTTTAGGGCCTTAGGGATTTATTTGGGACCAAACAAAAGCCAAGAATTTTTAAGACTATCTAACAACTCCAAAATGCAGATTAAGCACTAATATGGATTAGGGGTAATTAATTGATTAAAAATAGATTAGTGAAAAGGTCACTAACTTAGTCTGACTTAAATTTAAGGCTACTTGGTTAACCCTAACTAGCATGCTAGAATGCATAACAATTTACAAGTGTCAAGCGACACTATAAAAAAAATACTATTACGAAACGTTAACATTTACTAAATTACAGAATGATACATTCATGCATCTCACGATATAATTAAGATACAAACAACAAGGTTTCCATGAATGGCACATAAGGATCATTTTCATTTCTCTGTTGGGTTTCTCGGCTAAAATATCCTGCACACTCATTGCACACATTAGTAGCCCCATAAAATCACATGCACATATGTATATACGTATCAAGGAAATCACATAAATTAAAATATACATCTTTTAATTGATCAGGGTTTCTCTCATTCTACTCATATTCTCAATCATTAAAATTTCATAATCAAAGTGTTAATTTTGCATTTACTTACTTCAGTACACATGTTCATAAAGCATTAAATAACTAAACCAAATATCTAAAAGCATAAAAATTTGAACATTGAGGTACCATAATCAATGTCATCATCATTGGGTAAAAACACCTCATATCATCGTTAGTGAAATTTTAAAGTTTTCAATAGTCGAGATAATGTAGTAGCTCTCGAATCACTAGGTATTAAAACATAGATATAACAACTACTTTAAATTTCATTTAGGGCATTCACAACACAAAACATTACTTCATATCTATTCTGATTTCGTACAACAGATTCAATAGATGAATTCATATTTAAGAAGTACATACGAGGAGGGATCTTACAATCTCAAGATAATTATTATTCAATAATAACCATTTATCATAATAAATCATCATAATTTAGCATTAACTAGCTACACATACAAATGTTAATCAATAAATCATTTATCATTGTTAATGCTTCATAAATCAAGTTAATGTATGGAAATGGTTTGGAAATATAATGCAATCATAGGATAAAGTATTATGATAAATGAATATAAATATGACAATTTATAGGCTCATTAGTTCATACAATTTAATGCAACTAGGATAGGTTGTATATCAATTTCCTATTTCTTTTAATTCAAGGAATTAAGTAAGTGATTCAGAAAATTGATAGGATTTCCCCTTGTATAAGAGAGATATTCATAAGAATGTGGTTTACGGTTTACTGCAAATAATTTAATTGTAAGGAAATTAAATAGGTCAATTTTTTTTGGGTAGACTCTATGTGACAATGGATAAGACATTGCTCATCATTTCAGATGTGTATTGAAGAAATCATGTGGTTTCTTAAAGCATAAATTCATATCAAATCAACTTTTACTTTCATGTATGAAGAAACAATTATTGATCCATGCTTATTTGCACTAGTTCTCTATGTGTCATAGCTAGTTGCTATAATCAAGAACTATTTGCAAAGCTAAGAAGAATTATGACCATTTCTGCTATAGGGGATAAATTTGAAGAAAAGAATATCAATGAATAAATTGTAAAGAAAGTATAAAATGTCTGGTCACTTCAATCCCAAAGGTGCACCCACCTAGGCCCTGTAGAGCTTGAAGTCTAGAGAGTCCCTGTGATTCTATTGAAGTTGGTCCAAATCTAAGGAATTTTTAGTTGAGTATGAAGTAGCTAACCCTTAGAGTGAATTTTTTCCTCTGCATCTTCATATCAGGTCCTTTTTAGCCTAGTAGTTTTAAAATGCCAACAATATGTATGGGGTTATATTATGAATCCCTATGCAATACATGAAACCAATCAAATTAAGTGATTCTTTAAGCAAAAATATGGATCAACCTAATTCAGTGATTCTTAACTAACCCTAGTCCACCTATGTTTATTTAATAAAGAAAACCCTCGAGAGCTTGTAATGTATGGAAGGAGATGTATGCTAAGTGCAGAGAGAGCATTCATGAAAGGTATAGAGGTTTTGACAATGATATAAATTGCAAAATTAGTTAGAGAGTAAAAAGGAAAGTAGAGAGAGGATAGGAGAGACATATCTAATTAGAAGGATCAAGGATCATCAAGAAAGATAAGATCTAACATCTAGAAATAGAGTGTTAACCAAAGGATCATGGTGTTGAGTCATTTGAATAGGTGATATAGTGTAAATCTCCTAATAGAGTAGTCTTAATAGACTTGTGTAATTCTCTTAACTAAGTGATTTCTTTATTGTAAGTTTAAGTCCTCTAACAAGGCACACTTTTAGCAGGGTGTTGAAATCCTTTCAAGGTAGACCTAATAGCCTTTGTAAGCCTTTAATAGGGAAGACCCCTCATAGGGTAGATCATAGTTTATAGTCAAACTTATTGTAACCATAATTGGCTACACTTTATAGGTTCAGTAGTGAATATTCTTGGGTGTCATCTCCACCCTAGTTTTACCTTTTGATTGGAGAGTTTTTGGGTAACAATTTTATTGTGTCATGTTTTATTTGTTTCATGATATGGATGAACATGTGTAGCTAGCTATTTTAGTTTACATACTAAATTATGAGATGAATGTGTGGTGAATATTTTACGGTCAAAGTTTTGAAGTGTTGATTCACCACCCCCTCGACCCCGCCCCCCCCCCCCCCCCCCCCCCCCCCCTCTCTCAAAGTTTACTTTCTCATTTTTATTTCAAACAATTTTTCCAATTTGGTTGACAAGATCGTAATATGGAGATGTAGGATTAGTAGGTCTACCAGGGTTTGTGTGTCTAGTAGAGGTTATAGGTCTAGTTTGGGCCATAGATGTAGATGGGTTCATAGGTCTATCTAGGGCTCCAGGTAAGGTAATCTAAGTGCAATGTGTGGTGACAATACAATGATGGGCTTCATCCTTTAAGGTGAATATGGATATGTGAGTGATAGACTCATTGAAATAATTGATTTAGTCATATCCAGTGTGTGTGTAATTTACATTAGCCTATGAGCTTGATTTTGAAATAGAGACCTTCCCTTTGTCATTATTACTCAAAGGATATTTGAAAATAGTATGATCAAAATTAGATACTAGTAGTGAAGGGTCAACAGTGATCACACTATCATCAATAAGGTCTTGGATTTCATGTTTAAGTTGGTAACATGAAGTGGTCTTCTATCCTTTGATGTAGTGGTAATCACAGAATTTGTTTTCATCCCACCAAGAGGGTTTAATTTATGGTTCATCCTTAACTAGAGGTAACTACAAGAATTTATTGCTCAGTAATTGTTGAAGTGCAATTTAGAGTGGTATGCCTAGGGGTGTAAATTTTTTGTCTTTATTTCTGAGGCGTCTTCACGGTCTATCCTATGTAGAGGTCATAGTTTTCTCTTACTGAGGTGGTTCTTTGTTAGGATTTTTTGGGTTTGTAAATTTTGCACCTTTAAGAGTCATTTGAGGTTGTGTCATTTTTATCATTCATGTATCCACAATACCATTATTGATCATATTCTTGTCCTTTGAGAAAAACTTTTCCTTATCATTAGACAAGTTTGTATTAGTATTTTTATTGTTTTTTTTTTAGGATGCCTTTTTGAATGAGGGAATATTCAATGTTAGCCCCCTTTTTCATTATCTTGGCAATGGTTGTCAAACTTTTGATCTTGATTTCATACATTAGGTCAAGAACTAGGTTTTCAATGCATAGATTAACTTGATGTTCTTCGGGAATATCCAGTGAGCATTGACTGTAAGGTTTCTCTAGCATAATAAGAATGTTATGAATGGTTCTCTTGTATTTTGTTTCTTTGATAATAAATTAGATAGCATCACCTCATTTGTTATATTGAAGGTGAAGTGGGATAAGAATTTGTCTGCTAATTCTAACCAAGATTTGATGTTACTAGGTAGTGTTGGCTCCTAATTTAACAGTTTTGAAAATAACCAAGAAACCAGACCAATACATCTAAGGCTAGAAAATTCCTATAATGGATTCACTTGACTAAAATCTTGGGCCAACTATAAGGTTAATTCCTTCTTCTTCTTCTTTAGGCTTTGCAAGACCTAGGCAGGTGGACCTCAGATTCTTTATATGGTATGAGTGTAAAGGCATATAATTCAATCTCAATAACAGATAAAATCCCTCAATCTTCTATTTTTATGCAAGCATTCATGGGTGAAATAGCTAATAATAGAGCACATGAACCTAATAAACCAAGTGAGAGAAAAATCTTTCAATTCTTAAACATAAAGGAAAAGATATTCAATTGATAATTTGGATCTCAGCATAACTTGGGTATGCAACAACAAAGAACATGCAATCTCTAAGCTGACTAGTCCCTTATCCATTGGGCATCAACTAAACCTTAACATACACATGGATACATGGAATATACTCATATATCTAGACATCTAATTTATCTATTTGACTTGCAAATAGACATCAATCTTCATAAAAACTCTCATACTTATTGTAATATCCTCCTGGTGTAACCCACAATCCTATCAATGTAAACAATCATTTACATGGATCTTTGTTCCAACAGCAAGCTTATTCTAACATACAACCTTAAGGGATTGCAATTGAGTTCAAGCTCTTAGTTCTTAAACACAAAACATTGCAGATAATAGAAGTAGGAGATGAGAATTAGAATGAAACTAAAGAAAATGAAGCTCTTGTATTAATTTCCTTGAAAGTAATACATCATTTGTATGCCAAAATTTAGAAATGAACACCAACAAATGACTATATATCTAAAATGTATCAAAAGAAATACAATATCATTGTTCATAATAGAGGAATACTGAGGAAAATGGTATCACAACTCTTAGGAAATTCTCTAACTTTGGAACCTATCTGGTCCTACAATCTTTAGAAAATCTCCAAAAAATTGGAACCCTTACAAAGAGCAGAGGGGAAGAATATATAGAAGAGAAGATATTTCAGGCTCTGGAAGCTGAATTTGACATGTGTCCCATTGAAAAGGTCTTCAATCTGAAGTTGTTGAAACTAAACTTTTTTCATCTACTTGTAACCAAAAACCATAAATCAAGCAACAAAATATTTGATATATCTCACTAAAGAAATAAAAAAAAATCTCATGGATAAAATATCAAGAATTCATCATAAATTATTTTCAAGCTTCAAATCCAATCTTGGCCTATCACTTCTGCTTTTGTCATGAAATTTAAATGTATTGTTGCCAAAAACATCATTTTACAACCAACTACGTTTAAAACCATCAAATCTCCCTTGAAGTTTCCAATGAAATCAAATATGATGAAATTATGGTTATATCTGATCTTAACTTCATCTGAAAAATCAATTCAGCATTTTCATTAAGACGCCCCCAAAGTCATAAAACCTCTTGTACCCGCTTCTATTTAATACCTGCGTAGAATCTTACTATGAAAATGGATAATTCATTCCTTTCCAATTCCAACGATATATTATACTGCTTGTTTCGCACAAAAATTGTGCCCTTGAGACTATTTTGAAAATTTGGCTCCTAGACTGTGATCATTCATTAAAATGAAAAATTTAAAAATTTATATAGTATAAATTATATTAAACATTTAAATTTTTTAAATTTTTCAATTGAAATTTCATGCATTGGTATTTTGGATTTTGATTTTTATATTCATTTTATTCCCTCTTCAATCTGCCATTGCCACATGTCCATCCTCCATTGGTTGAAATGCTCAAGTGGGGCCCTCATTAATCATGCATTTGAAATATTGGAATTTCTTAATCATTTCCTTCTCCAATATTATGACAATTTCCATATTTCAACTTGAAATTCACAATACTTTAGCTTTAATATTACTTTAGGACATTATTATTGTAACATCTCCATTGGAAAATTTGACTTTCTCGATCATACACCAAGGCTTGTCATAGCATCTCCACCCTGAAATTCAACCTTCATGACCTTATGATCCATGATCCATCATATTATCAGAGGTCCTATTTTTTCTTGGCGTAACATCGCAATATACTTTGAAATTCTTCTTGTGATCACCTGACATATGTGAAATTCGTCTTGTGATCTTACAAAATTCATAGGATCACAAGCATCCAAATTAATCCCTCTGATCTCTAAACTTAGTGTAGGATCACAGATCTTAAAGTCTCTTCCTCCAATCTCTTGGTGGACCCCCTGATTGATCTCATGTGGTGCCACTTCTTCCTTGCATCCCTTTGGTCAAAACATATTGACTTCAACATGTTATGGTGGATGGGCCCCTCCACATAAGCCTATGTTGGTCATAAAGTGTGTGTCTTAAGACACTATAGCTTTGCTCATTTTGGCCTTTAAAATTTTCTAAAACCTAAATCCCAATCAATGTGGGATAATCATCCCTGTAGGTTTCTAACACCTACTACCATGGGATTCCTTATTTGCTACAACTTCTTCTCTATTTTGTTTGCAGTGGTGGGAGGCCCCTCTTCCTACACATGAATGATCTTTGAGTGAACTATTGTGGCTTCTTCCTTGGATGTTGAAGCTCCTCACCTCCTTTCAAAATTGTAGCCTCCCAACCCTTTTCTTGCAACTCTATCTTTTTTTTGGACAGATATCATCTCTTGCATGTCATTGCACCTCTGCCTTGTGGCTTTCTCCTAGCTATGAGAGTTACTCCTACATAGACTTCCATCTCATGCATGGACTATCGCATCTCCTACTAAAGTTGTGGAGACCTTTCTCTTGCCCATGATTAACAACTCAATAAGCCAAAAATCTCTCATTCAGCCCGCCTCTTTTATCACAAAGAAAATGTGAGTTTTCTCGATTTCTATGGATTTATAGTAAATCAAAACATTAATCAAGAGCCTTGCACTTTCCATTTCATCCTAAACTCGCTAGATCTCTTTGACTCCACTTCCTTCACCATCTTCCAATCACAAAGTACAAAAAATAGAATTCAAAGCAAAAATTTAATTCCACAGAGTGTTTGCATAATATGGAATCAGGTAAAAAACATGCACAGTGTTTCACAAAATGTCTCCAAGACATGATGTTTCATGGGCTGAAATTATTGTCAAGCACGCACAAAATGGATTTATAGAAACTTTCAAGAAGACTCAATTTGTCATTGCCAAAGATCTGAAATTTCCTACCACATTTTGGAAACATATATATAGATGAACTTAGAATATCAATAATATTGATCTTTGTATCCTTGTACCTTATTTTTGTATATTCATTGAATTCTAATTTAGTGAAAAAAATTATAGCACATTGTTATTCTGACGGAATCAGTCAGGCCCCAAAGTGGGCCCAACTAATAAAAAAATCATTTTTGAACAACGGATATGCAAACTGATCCATCGACCTTCTTGAACTATCTAAAATCAAAATTAAGAATTGGAGCAATCATTTAGAACTTTTTTACCCATTTTATGCAAACTATGATTATGTGACAACAGGGTCTGTCGGTCGCCTTTAAAATTTGATGAAAACACTTGGCTAGGCTTTGAAACTCTGGATATCTCATCTCTCTAACACATTCAATAGGCCTACCAAATCTCATAACATGATGACATCAGAGTCAAAAGATATTGACCTCCAAAGATGCTTACTTAAAATTTCCTACAAATAAACATGTCAAAAAATTAGAAATTGCATTTGGTTTTGGCTTCAAAAACTAGGCAAACATATGCTTGAAGGCTCAAAAATTGGGGAATTAGTTCATTTCTATGAGGAAAATGTAATTATATGATTTGGAGTCATGAAAAATAATAGGATACATTTGGAAAGAGTGCAAAGTGGGCTACTCAAAATTACAAGATAGAGAACATCAACAGAAATGTGTTTTTTGCAAATGGAATGGCCCTGGGAAAGTGTGCAAATGGATTCATCAAAGTTTGCAAACTAGCACGCTTGAAGTATTTTTAGAGTAGAATGTAGGGGTATAATCCATTTGATATAGGCAATCATAGATTTAATTTTTTGACATCTCAGACAGGGGCACAGATCAATCTGCATTTCTAATTTCTAGTGTAACTCTATAAATTACAAATGGAATCACGTTTGAGAACTAATCAAATAGGTTTTTCATAAGCTTAAATCGAGAACATAGAAATTCTCTAACCCCTAGAATATGATGTAAAAGTAATTTTCTTATTTGGGTCAATTGGTCAAAATTTATAACCTATCAAATAGGGCTACCCAGAATTATGCACAATTTGTAGATTTATAATAGAGGCAACTAACCAACTTTAAGACATTCAAAACCTAGTCAAAATGTGTTGAAATGACTTGAAACTTGGAATGTAGGTTCTTTGGTATGCATATTAAAAATCCTAAAATTGAAGAGTAATCAATCTTAATCAAAGGCAAACTAGGCCCTCTATCAATGTTTGAGACTTGGGCAAAATTGTGAAATATGACACTAGCTCAAAATAGGGCTTCGCAGAATGGTTTAGAATGTCAATTTATCATTAAAAAACACATTCATATGCAAAATTAAGGGTGTTAAATATCCAAAACACCACCTAGACCTTGAAATGGAAGCCAGTTACATATGCACGAAAAGCCTTCATAAGGGTTCAAAACCTAGAATGGACACTCAAAATGGGAATGCAATTTTGAGCACTAACAGGTAGTTTGGAGTACCATTCAAGTATCGACCCACTGAGAGAATGAGATAATAGTATCATAAGATATGTAGCCTCATCACTAATCTTAGTACAAGAGGCACACAATTCTCTAATCCGATTAGTTGGGATGCCTTTTCCTCAATATTTTTCAAATATCAGTGCCTCAAAATGTTTTGAAAATGGAGGCATATACAGACTTTTTTCAAACAGATTATGACATAAATCAGTTTCTTTGTATAGGACTTGTTTCTTCTAGACTCCCAATGCCTCAACTTCTTTGACTAATTGTTTGAACTATTTTAGTAAATCCTCAGTAGGGTGTTGAGTGTTATGTATTTCTTCGAGTCTTTTATGTCTATGAGTAGATCATTTTCTATGGTGAGAACTATGTCTACTCAATTTTTTAACATTTTTGTATCTAAAGACTCAAGTGATGTGTCACTAGGATGTGGAGGTATGTTGGTACCTTGAAGATAGAATAGTCCTTGTTGTTGTATTGATTGCGATTGTTGTACCATGTTTTATTGTTGCATCACTTTTTGAAATTGTTGTTGTGTCATTTTTTGTGGTTGTTGTTGAGATACCTCTATTGGTTGAATGTACGGCCATGCATGTGTCTTTTATTGTGGAGCTATCTTATTGAGTTTTTTGTGGATCATGTTTTTGTTTCTCTAATCATTTTTGATATTTTGACAATTTTTTAGTTTCTGTTGTTGGTTAGCAAACATTGTATGCTTTTGTTGGAACTATTTTTGGTACAATGTGTGTAAGTCAAGTGGATTTTGACTAGGTTCTTTGTTAGAGATGTTGGGTCCTCATACTGCTTGAGGTTTTTGTTATGGATGTTGGTATTTCACATGTATGTTAAGTGGATTTTGGCTTGGTTGTGTATTAGGGATGTTAGGTCCTTGCACCACTTGATGTTTTTGTTTTCTTGGAAGTTGATAATATCCTTTAGAGATGAGCATTATGTTAGGATCCTTGTTTTGATACATTTGTGACTTAGACGATTCACCTTGGGACATCATATTGATTTGGTAATGGAACATATTCTATTGGGGAATGGATGAAATATCGATAAGACACTTATTTTGTGTGTCGATAGGGTTTTTTGCAATAAGTGTTGATACTTCACATGGTGTACTCATAGGGGGCTCCATAGTATTTTATGTCATAGTAGCTGGTAAAGTTAGGAGTAACGGTGCACTTTTTTTATTTTTCTCCAAAGGATGTATGTTAGGAATCCCTATGATGCAAGTCCCCTTAGGCACTTCCTATTGTTGTGTCACTTGATTGAGATCAATTCTTAATGTCTTTTTGGGATATTTTGAAAGAGTCTTATTGCCATTGATTGATGGGGGTTCATCAAATAGAGAATTGATATTTATGTGTTCAACTGTACCTTAGAGAATTTCAATGGTTGATTCTTTATAAGGTCTCCTAGATGTTACCTTTGTAGTTGAATGCTCCAAAGGTTGTAGGTTTTCAAATGTAGGGTTGTCTTGATATTTACACTAAGGTCCTTCCAAATTTAGATTAAATTTAATGATTTCTTGGGCCACCAAGAGTTTAAAGTTCTTTTAAAAAAAAATTATCTTGACAAGCCTTAGCCATTTCTTTGATAGTGATGTCATAGTTTATGTCAAAATTGTCACCTAGGTGTAAAGTACCTTAATTTATGTTTGAAGGATTAAAGGTATTTGTGTTAAGTTTATTGAATTCAAAGTAGTGGATTTATTCATCCTTGGGTGTTTTAGGTACACTTCCACATCTAGGTGGTATAGGTATGAATATGGGTTCAAAATCTAGACTCTATTGAGTCATTCTGTGTGTAGGGGAAGTATTAAGAGGAAATTGCATGGTAGACATGTTGTTAAGAGTTGGTTGTTTTGTGTCTTTAGGATTAGCGTTTGGAGGATACATTCTTAGTGGGTCTATGAGTAAGGGTTGTGATACTTTGGTTTGATCTATATCAAGTGTTTGTTGAGATTTCTTGGTCTTGTTTTTTCTTGGACATGCTTTTGGCTATTTTTGTACCTTAGAAAACAAGGTTTTATATAAGTATTCTAGCACCTAAGATGATTGCATCTGTGTGAATGTTGGCATGATACCTAAAGATGTAGATGTAATGGGGAAATCTTAAAATGAACTCTCTGGCTCCCAAGTGCTCACCGACACTACCAACTATACTCTAATAGTACCAAGTGCACCTTGGAGTCACGCACTTGGTATTCAAAAGAGTGCAGTTGGAAAAACATATGTTTGCATGACAAATATGTAGAGTATGAATTATATAAGAATTTTTAGGGATTTTTTATGGTTTAGGGATGCAGTGCAAGGTGTGAGAATGTAGTTTACGGTTTAGGAATCTAATATGAACTTCTTAGTTAGCAAGTGTGCTCTAAAACTAACAAATATGCACTAAAACTACCATCTACGCACCTAAGATGAGATGTTGGTAAAATGTGGGTGAAGTTGGTAAAATAGGCCAAAACTTGATAATTTGGAAGTGGGTATGCAAGATATGAACTTTTTTTGGATTTATAGGGGTTTAGGTGTTTTATACAATCTAAGGAAGTGCAAAATGACCTAGGGTTATGATATGCAAGATGTAAATGATCGATGGGGATGATGCACAAATGCAAATGTGAGTGATGTTTTGGGTTTTGAATAAGGGATATGAATATCATTCTAAGGTATGCAAAATATAGATTGGTGTTGGTCTTCTAGACTTGGAAACAATGTTAAAGGTTGATGTATGAAACTTAAGGTTTGATTATATAAAGGGCATTATGATAAGGTTGATAATGATGTTTAGGATATGCAAGATAGGGACTTGAGATCGAGGTAAAGTGTTGGGTTTGACAAATGATCTAGACAAGTTGATTGTTGGAGATGTTGATGGGATTTTGAGGAAATGTTAGGGTTTTGGACTATGCAAGGTGAAGTGATTATGCAACTAGGGTTAAGAAAAATGACATTTAGGGAAATTCAAGATATGATAATTCTATAATGAGTGTATGAAATTTATTGAACTTGGGAGAAATCTTTAGTAAGTATTAATCTAAGAGTTTAACCTTATGAAGATGGACTTTGGATCTTGACCAAAAGACACAAAAATCAAAAAGATCAAGTTGATAAAAATGACAAGGTCAAATCTATCAAGACATAGATAGAGTTTGACCCAAGATAATGACAAAAGGACTAAGGTCAAGATCCATCATCCATCGAAACGAGATACACTATGACTCATACTTTGTTCTAATTTTTAACTAAGTTCAAAGGGGTTTTGGGTTCAAAATGAGGTTTAAAGAGGATCAAGATGAGGGGTATGTGAATTGGATATGCAAGATTCAAGGAATCCTAAGATGCAAAATGATGTTTAAGATGAAAAATGATGCTCTGGTTTATGATTAGAATAAGGACCTATACAGATATCTAAAGGCAATTCTAGGGTCTCAAAATGTAGTCTAGAAGCCAAAATTGGTTGTTCTAGCAACTAAGTGCACTTAAAAAGCACCAAGTGTGCTTTGGAAAAGCCAAATACACCTAGGATGAACTTGGGGCTAGTTTGAGCATAGTTGATAGTTTCATAGTGTAGTTGGGAAGTTGGGTTGGAAGTTTGTTGATTCTAGACTCGATGGCTTTTAGACTATTAGGCCAAAGAGCTGGTTGACTGTGGATGATGTTATAATCAAAATGGGGATGTGGAATAAGGGTTAGGACATGAGAGATAAATCTTAAGATATGCAAAATTAGGGTTGGGCTATGAAAGAATGATGTTCAAGACATGATGAGAATGAGGGCATATATAGACATTGGATCACAACTCTATGATCCCAAAATTCTATTTGGAAGTTAAAATTAGCTATTATGGAAACCAAGTGCACTCAGATAGAGCCAACTATACCTATGGTATAGTTTAGGCTAGTTAGAGTGTAGTTGGTAGTTTCATAGCACAGTTGGTAAAGTAGGCTAAAACATGGGTGATTAGGGACTTGGTGATTTCTAGACTATTATTCTAGAGAGTGAGATGACAAGGGATAATGCTATGATTAGAATGAGGATAAAAATGGGGGTTACTAGGGTTTCCATTCCACTAAAATATTGATCTATCAATGCCTAATATAACCACTCAACTTATAGTACACAGGAGGTGGTTAAGCCCTTGTCACAAATCCTAAGGGTAGCGTTAAAATATTTTTCAAAAATCTCCCCCTCAGCATTACTCAAGTATTTGAAGATTTAAACCTATGAGCAAGCTCTAATACCACTTTTTAGAGTGAGATTTCCATCACACCAAAACGCCAATCTATTAATTCCTAATACAACCACTCAAATTATAGTATACAAGAGGTGGTTAATGTTATGAATAAGGTGTCTCAACCTTGATAATTCCTATTCTTATTATTTATTTTGTAAATAATGTAATTAAGTGTGAGTGTACATGTCTAGTTGGCATGTTGATGTGTCACTCCACTTGTGTGTGTTAGCATCTTGAATTGTGTGTAAGGAGATCATGATTGAAATGATAATGAAAAATTCCTATGACATGTAAGAGCTATCTTTGAAAAATTTGATGATGGGTGAAGATGGGAAGACATGTGGAAATTTATCATTGAGTACTATACACTTGAGTCTCCATCTAGTGCATGGGATTTGAGGCATCAACCTAAAAAAAATTTGGGGTTCCTACTTTTTTGGAGAATGATAAAACCCTAATATGGTTGTTCTTTGGAAGTTTCCCTAAAAATGGAAAGCACATGATATAAGCATTTTTGGGGTTGCAAATAGGAGAGAGCGAAAAAGTATATTGTTGGTTGCTACTAGATTGGTCTTTCATGTCCTAACTGTGTGGTAGCCTTTGTGTTGAAGATAATACATTGTGCAAGTTTTGGAGGGTGGGTTGTTTTACTGAAAGGTTTTTCCCCACTAGCATATCTTTTTTTTTATGTGTTTTCTTTCTCTATCTATTTTCTATATTCATGGTTGGCTACAATATTATTGTCTACATAATATCAAATCTAAAATTGTAAGGATTTAATAGGTATTTTCACAATAATTTACTTAATGGATTAGCGTGGGAAGTTGCTTATTCACCTAAGTTTCCTTACAGTTGATCTCTTGTCATGAATCATGGGGGGAGCACTAAATAAAATTCCAATAGTGTCCCCCTTAGCGTTACCTAAGGGTTTAAGGATTCAAACTTGTCACCAAGCTCTGATACCACTTTTTAGAGTGGGATTGTCATTGCACCAAAAGATTGATCTATCAATGCCTAATACAACCACTCAACTTATAGTACACATAAGGTGGTTAAACACTTTTCACAAATCATGATGGGACCACTAAAAGAAAAATTCAACAATCTCCCCCTCAGCATCACCTGTGCATCTAAGGATTTAAACCTGTGACCAAGCTCTAATATAACTTGTTAGAGATGGGATTTCCATTGCACCAAAAGACCTATTTTGTAATGCTCGATACAAAAACTCAACTTATAGTACACAAGAGGGGGTTAATCCCTTGTCATGAATCTTGAGAGGAGTACTGAATAAATTTCCAATAGTTAGGACATAAGAAATGAGGACTAAGATGTGGAAAATATGGGTTAGGGAATGCAAGAATGCAAGATGAAGATTAAGGGGTAAAATTTGAAGACTAGGAGATGCAAAATGAAGCCTAAGGAATGCACTATGAAAGTTAAGGGATGGAGAATGAGGACCTAAAGATTTAAAATGAGGCCTAAAGGATGCAAGTATGAGGCTTAAAAGATGAAAAATGCAAGAGTATTCTATGAAAATATGAAGCCTAAATCATGCCAAGGACTCCTAAGGTTACAAGTCTCCATGTTTTCAAAGATCTCAAGTGTTTGACAAAAGGTGTCCAATGTTTTGAGAAGAGTTGTAATATTTTGACAATTTTTGAAAGTGCCCAAGGTTCAAATGTGTTTGGTGTGAGTTTGTAAATTTGGTATTTACCATGATTAAGGTTATTCACATACACAAGACATAATAGAAAATAATAATTGTTGTTAAACTTAAAAGACACATTACAACCTAGGCTTTAAGACTGTATCCACTAAATTCCCACTTGAACCAAAGCTTAGTCATTCTTATCCAAAGTGGAAAACCTAGGATCTTGGCACCACAAGCTCCCCCTTACACTGCACTCACTTCTCAGGGCTACCAAGATCTTCTTCCCAAGGGTCATCACTTCCCAAGGTATTATTTCCTCTACTAAGGACCGCAATAATGTGGGATCTCTTCACGAGCATGGGTGATCCTCTTAGCCATTGGATAGAAAGGATTATGGCCACTAAGAAAAGGTGTTTAGTTCAATCACTCCATTCAATAAGTGAATGATAAACTTCTTTTGAAGGTCTCCCAGCCCCGAGAACCAGGGTTTGATGCACCACAAGGGTACTAGAGGAGTGTTATCATGCAAGAATACTATTGATAGGGAATTAACCATATCAATTCTATTATAGTGGCTAGAGTGTAGACCTAGCTTTGGCCCATTACTACTTTAAGGTTGACCCCTGGGACTCACCAAATGGTGAGTCTTGGTTCCAAGGTAGGCCTCTCTAAAGAAATTGTAGAGATTTATCTTGCACCGAAGATCCATGAATGTCAAGGGGAGAGGATACATCCATGAAACTCCTAGGGTTATAAACAATTCAGAGACACCAAACAAAAAAGAAAGTTCATTTTATAGCACCAAACTAAGTGTTAGTTACTCTAAGAAAAACCACACACATAGTTTGAACAAGTACATAGGTCTTCACTAATGTCCTGCACCAAATAATTAGTAGTTTTCAATGGATAAGTCTTCTCCTAATGAATGCCACATGCTACAAACAAATCATTAGTAACACAAAAACCTCTACTCTAGGTACTAGAATGAAGTTGAAACCCTAGATGCAGATTATGATTGAAAAATGAGCTTTTGTGAACCAACTACACCTTGATAGTGCAAATTGTGTCTAAGAAGGCCAAAAACTCTCAAGAGGTTCCCAAGTGTGCTTAAATAGTACCAATTGCACTCAAAGTGCATTTGGGGCCAGTTAGAGTGTAGTTGCTAGTTTCATAGCATAGTTGGGAAGTTGGACGCAAACTAGGGTGAAACAAGGTCAAAATGGTAACCATATTATGCAAAATTAAAATCTATACTACCAAGTGCACTCTAACAGAGCCAAGTGTGCCCCTGGTGTACTTGGGGCCCAAAAAGAGTGCAGTTGGTAATTTTATAGCTTAGTTGATTAGGTGGGAGCAATAGACAGAGGTTATAGTGATTCCTAAGCCCCTAAAACAACTTCCTAAGGGTCCCAAGTGTGCCCTAATAGTACCAAGTGTAAACCTAGGAAAAAGAGCTACATAAATACATAATTGAAAGACATAAACTTGTTACTGGGCCTCCTAATTAGACTAGGTGTGATAAAATGATGATACAACCATTAGACTCATTCAAATGAGCTCCTTCCTTTCACCTATAAGCACAAAACAAAGAAAACCCAAATTAGTAAGCATGATTTTCACATTGGGTTCATCAATTGTAGGACTAGAAAATGGTTTAAAACCTAGCATACTATGAGAAACCAAAAAAACTCAATCAAAACACTAAACCCCTCTAATCTACCATGAAAATCAATTGAAATAAAAGAAATCAACATAAGAAAAAACCCCTCCTTCTTTCTTCTCCATTTGATGTATCTCCAATTGCCTATAGTGCATACAATTGAAAAAAATACTATGATGGGATGATGCTATTAAGAGTACTATAGGTGTGGTTCAAGCCTAAAGGGTTCTAAGAGATTAAAAATGAGAGCAAGATGGCTCAATTTATAACCAAAGTGCAAGAGTTGAGACATGAATGAGAGGATGGACACTTGTCAATTCGAATGTGCAACTTAGCATGATATTCCTTAGAATATCTATGAAAAATATGATACAAGATGCCAAATGTAGGACTCTATGACACATGAAAGTCAACATGGCTAAAAGTGGAGGAGAATCTATGATGTGCATATGACATCTCAAAGCCACTTGTAGACAAGAATATATGATGAAGGTGGCTTATTATAGTCATGCGCAAGAATAAAATATGTCAAATATGACACATATTAGCCATGTGTAAAGGGAGAATCTATGACTAGGATGTCCATGTGTCAAGACTAGGTGGAATATTTGAATTAAAATATCATTATTGTACACAAAAGAAAATTAGTAAAATGGAAATTTGAAGTAGAAAATAGGACTTAGGAAAGTCAAGAGTTCCCATAGTTTGTGAAAGATGAATTAGTTAATTAATAAATATTAATTAATTGGGAATGTTTGGTTAATAATAATGATGAGTGATTTGTGATGAAAATGATTGGAATGACATAGGAAGAAATTACGAGTTATCTAATCCTATAGGAAAAATTAGTAAATGATGGGCTAATTTGATGAAATAAATATAGGATTATATGTTTGATGAGATGTGATGATTACACAGATTGACTAGGATCATGTTGAATAGATCAAATCCATGATCAAATTTATTGATTTATTAGGATTGATAACATGCCAAAGGTACATGACATGGATTAAGGATATGTGACATTTAATGGATATTGTAAATGCCATATGATAGAAGTTGATTGATAGGGTTGATCACAATAACTTCAATAGACATTGTCAATTTTATTAAATTATCTTGATAATTTCATGATTTGACACTGAGGGACTTGAAAATGTCAATGATCAGATGATAAATATGACATGTTTGACCTAGTGTTGAGGGACATGATAGTTCTAAGGTTAGGCTTGATAGGTTTGATAGGTTTGATAAGATTTGATAGGTTTCCAAGGAACTGAAGGACATGCAAACTCCTAGGGTTTGGTAGATGATGATAGATTTGAGATATTTGACATGTTTTAGGTTGACTAGGGCTGATTTAAAATAACTTTAGGTTTATTAGAAAGGATTTTGGTGATGTTGAAATGATTTAGATTTGATTCTGAAAAGTTTGGATAAAATAGGAACCAGTTATAAAATTGTCTACAATTGATTTGAAAGGGTATACAAATGATGAAGGATATTGTTGAAATATTCTTGAATAATAACCACTTTGGCAAAAATATCAAAATTAGTGAAATAAGAAAATGGGATATGTTACTATGAAAATGTGATTAAATAGTAGACATAAACCATTTTTTAGTATCTACACTAAGTAATATCAAGGTAATGTCTAAGTTTTTCTTATTGACACTTGATAATGCAAAGAATAGTAAGATAATAGTCTAGCATAAAGTGATTGAAAGAGTTAAATGATAAGTTGAATGATTACTCTAGGTGATTTTTGATAAAATTTATGAAGTTTTTTTGTTATTAAAATTGTTTGAAGGTACCGTATGATAACTAAACATAAATAATTTACCCCCCTCTCATTTATCTAACAAAAGTACCAAGGAAGCTTAGTAGTTTTCTCTAAAGGTAGAATAAAGGCAAAATAAAAGGAATGAAAATAGATAGAGGATGAGGTGGAAGATTCCAAATAGGTAATCACTTTCTAAAGGAGGTTGATCTTACCCTAATAAAGGAAATTCAAAATAGAAAGAAGAAATTTCATTTAGACAAGGTGGAAGAAATTATCCTAGAGGTAATAGATCTAGTAGTTATAGAAGAGAGGATGAGATATTTGTTAAAGGAACTTGTTTCAAATGTAGGAAAGAAGGACATCAAGATTTTTAATGCACCTAAGGAATAAATATCGATAACAATAGAAGAAATTAATTTGTGGAGGAAGAACCAATTGAATCTATGAAAAAACCTAAGGATGGAGAAACTCTAATGGTCAAAAGAGCCCTATGTCATGAGGAACCAAACAAATAATTGGTGATGAAGAAAATTTTACCCAAGAAAAGCTTTGAAGCTAAAGAAAAATGTTGCAAGCTCATCATTGAAAGTGGGAGTTAAGACAATCTAACATTAGAGTAGTTAATTAACAAGTTGTACTTTCTAAGGTTAAAGCATTTAGAACCCTATTAGGTTGGGTGGATCAACTATTGAAGAAATTATTAGGTAAGTTTTTTATTGTTTGTCTAGATGATATTTTCATTTTTAGTAAAGTAAAATAATATCATTTGTTAAACATAAAAAAATATTAACTCAATGAACTTTCCGATGGAAATTTTTAATTAACTATGAGATTTATTTTTCTTTACCAATTATTTAATAAATAAGATCTACTACATATTTATAGATAGTGAATCTAAATCCATCCATGAATATTTGACATTGCACGTGGAGATCCAAATCTTAGTTTTTGGTGTAGATCATGTCAAGGATGACCTCATTCTTGACTCAAGTTATCCCTTACCTCAATTTTATAATTGACCTCCAAGTCATAACTATTTAGAGAACTCTATATTTGTAGAATATGTAGATACTAGATTCCAAATTTTGGGCCTAGAATAGTTTATAACTTGAATAGGTTTAGAAAATAGTTTTGAAGATTTGAGTTTACTTCCCTCATTATCTTCTAAGGCAAGTTTTTTACTTCTTTTTTCATTGCATATAATCTATCTTTATGTTTGGATTTTATCCTTCAATGCACTTTCTCATCATATGTTTCATTTCATTATTTGCATCTCAATTGGTCAATTTACTTAATAAAAAATTAATAGAATTAATGAATAACATTATAATTAAGGGAAATAGCATCCTATATAAAGTATTCCTTTGAGTATAAATCTTGAAAAGGTTCTTATTTTTATTAGTATCATTCCTTGCATCTTCTTTGGATTGTGTTCATCTATTTGTAGTTCTTTTGATAAGTATTTCTTAATAATACTTCTTTCACTTTTCCTAATGAGACATATAAAATAAATAAATAATTGATCATTTCACATGTCTTTTTTTATTTTTTATTTTTAAAAGGTTGCAAAGCCACTTGATATAATATATCTAACAATTTTTTTTTCTAGAATACAACTAATTCTAATTTAAGGAGCTCCCAAAAAAAAGATCTAGAAACAAAAGCTTCATTCATGATCCCATCAAGAGAGAAAAGGTAGGAGTGAAGGACCACTATTTTGGGGAAGAATTTAAATGTCCTCAAAATTAGTGCCTCCAATTTACATCATATAGAAAAGATATGGAAGAAGGACCTAAAAACCACAATATTGTTCAATAATTACATATATCGCATTAAATTGTAGCATCCATGTGACTATGACTTAATTTACATAGTATATCATATTACATAAACAAGAGAATGTTGAAACAAAAAGTCTTGACATTTATTATTGGCACTTTTAATCCATTAACATTGTCACCAAAAAAAATAAGGAGGAAGTTTTTGTATAGATCCCCCTTAGAAAATAACCTACACATATAACAATGGGAAAAACTAAAAAGACCAAAGTTCACATCAGATTATACATATTAGTCTTCCATAAAAGCTTTTGATAGATCAGTAGACATAGCTTAAGACTAAGATCAAGGAAGGTATGAGAAGAAGTCACAATCTAAGGGAGAATGAGTGGTTGTAGAGGTGGAGCACTAGATGAGTCTTGCTCCAGTAAATCTATAATGGAAAATAAAATTTGGTGAATATTATTAAAACAATCTTTAGACAAATGTGCATATTGTTGCAGAGCATCTGTAATCGAATGGAAATATTGTCTTCCAAGAGCCCTTTTGATACTCTCAAAAACCATGTTTATACCATGATTACTAAGAATTTAATGTTGGTGAGAAAGACCACCTATAAGAGTAGCACTACCCCATAGGTCATATTTATGGTATGCTATAACTATCTTGCCTCCCTACAAAAAACCTAGCTTGACATATCTACTAACAATTAACTCAAGATGAAATGGGGATTGAAGAAAATCCAAAGCATTTGATAGAAATTTTGATAAAATCTGAGATGGGTAAATTATTCTCTTTCATGGAGGGAAGAGAATATCATGCACAATGATCTTTTTATGCAACGGCTAATATGTGGTCAATCAGAAAAAAAAAAAAAAAAAATAGATGCAAGCATGTCATCTGTTATTCACATTTCACATGTCTATTAATCAATACTCTCATCAATAAATTTTTGTGTTATATTTTTGTGAGCCCAAAAACTTACACTCCATTTATATTTTTGGTGTTATATTACCTTTCTTCTCTAGATATACTTGCTTTCATTATATGCATCTAGTTAGCATTATTTTTAATCACATTTAATTCATTGCATGAACTAATTTGATAGTTAGATTTTTCATTCATATCATGAATAAGAAACAAAGATTAATTCATTTAGTGACTAGATCTGCTTACTTTTTCTATAATTAAAGATAGAAAATATTACAAATGGAAATTGCATTTCATTGTGCTCCTTTAGTAGCTAGATATCAATTTTATGTTTTCTCTTTATAAAACTTATTTATGAATTTTAATTTCATGCTAGATCTACTTTCTTGTAATTTTTATATTTACTTTTCATCCTTGCTACATTGATAGTTTATTATTTGTGCATGAGATTTATCACTTTGAGTCCCATCTATAGCATTTTGGTTAGAAGAAGTCATAAACTCATATGGATTTCTTTGAACCTAGATCCTCTTTTTTACTAGTAATCTCTATGTAACCCTCATGCTTCCTAATGATCCTAATCCTAGAATGGAATATAATTCCTCTCATTTTTCCCATAAAAATTACTATTCCTCACATCTTCCTCCTACCCAAGTCCAAAAGATTACTAATGAATTGGAGAAATCGGAAATTTGGTTAGTTCAATAGAACCACAACCATAATGTCATATCTACTATATAATTTATGAGGCAACTCTCTCAAAATTATGAACACATAAATAATTTATTGCACAAAAATTCCCATCATGTTTATTATTATTGTAAACCTTTAAAGGATAGTGCTAAAGAGATAGGATATGTCCTTCATTATATGAGTCTTGACACTTTTCTACCTATTTCTACTTTTATTTTGAGTGTTCCTACTTATGTACCACCTCTTGTTTCCACTTTTAATAAAGTCTCCATTACAATCACCATGCATCTCACTAATCCTACTCTTCATATAAGTGTCCCACCCATTTCTTAGCCTTCATATATGTATTCTTATCATATTTTTTTACTTTACATATTCTAATCCTCCTTAAACTACTTCCACTATGCTTCAGACATCTCTTCATATCATTCCACTTTATTGATTCCTTCATGAATAGCACGTCAAATATTTTCTTCTTTACAACAAAATCTTTCTTCATTGACTCAATTTGAATTCAATATTTCTATATTTGAAATTTATAATCCTTTATCTTTTGACATTATTTAAGCTCTTATTCTTTCAAACATTTAGATTCCTCATCTTGAGAACTATAATGGTAAGGATAATCTCATTTTTAATGTTAAAAAAATGAAACCTTATGTAGTGATCTTAGTCAGAGTATAGCTTCATGTCTAAGTTGTTCACTGAGACATTTCAAGAAAAAAATTTACAAAGGTATTCCTCCTTACCTCCTTATTTTATTTATTCATTTTAGATAATTTCTAATTATTGTATTCACCAATTCCACAATAATATTGGTCCCAAATTTCTTTGACTAGCTTAATGCATTGTAAACATTGAGTGAAAAGAAAGGGTTAGTGACTTTATTGGTAGAATCAAGTGTTAACATTCTCATACTTCTTATCCTATGCCTAATTTTAATATACAATGCATATTCCTTTATAATTTGAAAAAAAAAAAATACTTTAAAGATAAGATTCTTCTTACTAATTTTAATTATTTTTCACAGTTGTGTTTAGTGCTTCATTATTATTAACTATAAGTGAGTTAGTTTGAGAGAAACACTCTAATTGACCTTATTACCATTGATAAGAATGATGTCACATCTCATCCTAATAAGTTTCAAAATATTAAAAATACAAAGATCAAAATATCATCAAATACAAAAGATGATCAAGTGGAAATGAAATCCAAATGTGTGTTTCTCGTGTCCTCTATTTTTGTACATATTCATGTGTATGCTTCTTTCTTTGAATATTTTCATAACATGATAAAAAGTTCCTTAATGATAACATAATTAACCTTCCCACAACTAGACCATTGGACACTAGAAAACCACTTTCTAAATCTTTTGATGCCAATTATTGTAACTATCACCATCAACCCATTTAGATGGATTCTCCTCGAAGAATGTTATCCAAGATATTATTGATTATAATGTTATATATGTTGATGTAATGTTAATAATAGAAATAATTTTTTTATGCCTACTAATAAGAACTTCCAAATTTGTACTAATTGTTTACCATCTCACTCTACCAACACAATTTCTCAACCTTCTTCATCCCCTACAAACATTATTCATGATGATAAGTTTTATGAATCTAACCACATTGTCAACCATGTTGAAGATGTCCAACCTAAATCTAAACCTCATCCTCTAACTTAATCTAAAATTTACATCACCTTCAAGATCATGTTAAGATGATTAAACAACTTAATGATTCTCATTATATTACTACTAACATAGTTCATATCCCTTCCTATGGTATTTTAGTTAAACCCTCTTCTATGGTGAATGGCATAACTAAAGAATATATATGTTTAGTAAATAATTACATAAGGATTTATGTGATTCATTTGATGTGTTGATTCAAACTTATAAAGATTTTATTTATTGTCCTCATGGTTTTGTCTCACTTCTTATATAACTTTAGGTAAATCTGAGGATAATAATTTTTGTTTTATTCCTTCTTCTAATCAATGTCAAGTTAAGCTTAGTATTCCTTGGCTTTCTTCCATGCAAGCTATAATTGTTAATCACTAGGGTTGTCATTGTAAAAAAAAGTCAACCTATCAATTCTTAATACAATCACTGGAATTATAGAATCCACATGAGGTAGTTTGTCCACTTTCATAAATTCCAAGAGGAGTTCTAACAATTTTACCAATAATATCTCCCTTCGAATTACCTGAAGAGATTCAAACCTATGTCTAAGCTTTGATATCACATGTTAACCATTAGGGGTTTTTTTGCACAAAAATATTGACTTGTGAATATCGAATACAACCACTAGTCTTATAGAATCCATAAGAGGTGGTTAGTCCCTTTTCATGAATCCTAATGGGAGCACTGATCATTTTTCCAACAATAGCTTCTACTATGCATAAATTTCTTAAGTTCCTCCATGATGAAGAAATCAAAACCATTAGTCGTAGCCTTTATCATCCTTCTAGAGCTTGAAACTTTGGTGACCTTGATTTTTTTGGCCTTCTATTAATCATTCAGTGCCACCACATCCTAATTGTGTCTTTCTCTCTTACTAGTCTTTTAAGGTCCATAAGATTTGTGAACTTAGTCTACTTAAGCTTGATCCTACTAGTGGTTTTTTTTCTAATACCACATTTTCCTCCTTTGCCGACCTCTCCACCTCATTATTATGTTCATGCTCCTCAACCTAGAATGTTATTTCATTCTTCCATCATAAGGAGATAGGGACCCATGTTGGTTATTTGTACCCCATCTCAAGTATCTTCTTAAGCCTATTTTAACCAATGTGGTTTAGATCATCATAGAAAATGAGAGGCTAAAGATAACGTACACACTCATATTTCCCAAATGATTCATCATCTTATACACCTCCTACTTCACATTCGTTTGATCATCCTATGAATGAAATTATGGATGATGATGATGATAATATTTATATATTGGATTCTATTATGATTAATTTAGATGAAGAAGATACTCCTAATGATTTGATGTAGAGTCATCCTAGGTGTAAGGAAAATCTTGCATCACCTAAAAATATGTTTGTTTGTTTTTTTAATCTTTTTCAATAAGGATTGTTTTAGTGTAGAGTTACTATTCATAGAAACATACTACCTTTTAGTGGGCTGGTCATATGAGCATAAAATGTTCTAATTTTAGAGGTGGATGTTCATCATATTTATATCTACTTTTCAGTTAGCTTCATTTTCATACCATATGTATTATAGAAGTTGTTGAGTGAAATACTCATTGACAACACTTACACAGTCATGAAACTATAGATTAAGAGTTGCCTAGGGGTACTCCATAAACACAATTTCCTCAAGATTGATCTATTTTGCATCTTCAGAGTCTAAGATTGAGAAGGCTTGCAAAATAATGATTTTTTGGCATTTTGGAGGCATGTCATTAGCTTCGCATCAAAGATCCAAAATATCAGAATATTGGACAAGTGATATGAAAACGGTTGTGATTTCAAGAAATCATGATCATAAGGTTCTAATTTCATGATTTTGTAGTAGGGAAAGTCATATCCTCTCAATTTTTTGATTTCATAGTTGATGAGTTTATGTCAGCCCAATTTTGTGATTTATCGAGCTACAAAGCAATGTTACCTCACTTTTGTGATTTTATAGAAAGGAGATCATTTCCAGGTTCAATTGCAAAAATCTATGAAAAGGGAAAAGTGTATAACATAGGAAGCATGTGAATGGATAAATGAATTTTTAGGCTTAAATTCACACTGAATTAGATGTGACAACAAATTTATGATGGTGTGTAGGGAATGATCAAGAAATGATGTTGGAAATTAATGCATTAATTTTTCTCGGCATTAGAAGGACACCATGAGGTACTACACTCTTACAGAGCTGAATTTGTGTTTTTTTTGAGGTTTTTACAGACATATATTCATGGGATTACCAGTGCAAGCTTATAATGTAGAGGATAATGTGAAACCTATTATGCAACTAGACTTGAGTCCAGACCAAGAATATCAATTGTATATTATTAACAGTATGTATTTTGTTCCTTGGGAACTATGGACTAATCACATGAGCTTTGTAAGTGACTGTCATGAGTTAGATAGTAAGGAGGGTAAGGCCAAGGTTCAATAGATTCTGGAAGGGGTTCAGGATCTTCAAGGGCAATGACACTTTTATGAGATTTTGGATATGATATGAGAATTATAATTCTCATAATTTTTTTATCATCATAAGTTTTGGTGAATCGTTGCAATTAGTTACTAGTTAGTTTCTTAAAAGGTTTGAAACTTCTTGCACCCTTTCATTTTCTATAAGAAAGGGTGTCATGACCTTAGGATAGAGATAGTGAGATAGAGTGAGATATAGTGATAGATAGAAAAAAGATACAGATAAAAAAGTGAACAATATATATGTATGCAGTATAGGATAGATATTGCAACCAATCATAGATTTATTTTACTCTTATTTTTGAATTAATAAAGATACATTTTTTCTATTCCAAATTCTAGGAATTGATCATCGATATTGGTATCTATGCATTGTCCTCTTGGATTAACATTGATGTTGATAAATTGAAATTGGTGCAAAACCTCTAATAAAAGAAACTTGTATGCTTATGTATGTTTTTTTTTAAAGTGTTCTTCATCATTTGAATTTAAATTTAATTAACTGGGGTTTTTAGACTTCAATTTTTTGTCAAGTGATTGATGGTAGCATGTTTGTCTCTAGGAATTTTTATTTTCATAGTTGATGTTAAAATTGACTCTATTTTTCCAATGGAAAAGGACTAGTCTTATTTTACTTATGAAGATAAGTACAATTTTTTTGAAGTTGATATTCTATATCATATCCACATGCATACATTACATTACAAATTTCATTCTTTATACTTTATATTTAACAAATTCCATACATGCTCAAAGCATTCAAGAATTTGATTCCTTCTTGAGAAGATACTTGCCAACTCAAGAGTATCATTCATAAAGTCTACATTAGCAAGCCTCAACTTATTTCAAGATTTGAGATAAAGGTACACCCACCTAATCTGCAAAGCCTCAAGTATGGAGATTGAATAGCCAAGTTTCACTGTATGACATTGACCAAGATTTTGATATGATTCCTAGCATTGAGTGGGAAAGACTTGTACGAATTCAACCAAAAATTTTGAGAACTAATAGATTGAAAAATATATTGGGGATAGTTTCTCACAATTCAAATTATGAGGTTACCCACAACTTTTAGTTTTGCAGACCAGAGAAAGAAGTTTTGCACTCTCTTGGAGGGAAGAACCCAAAGATCTAGTTAACATTCCTCTAAAAAGAGGTGGTGACTCTACTCATAATTTATGAATATATGCATTCATGAATGTTCAACTATTTATAATTAAGAAGAAGAAAAGTAAAAGAAATTTATGAAGGTTAGTACATTCCAGAAAAGAATATCTCAAAGATGCTCCTAAGAAGAGGAACAAAAAGGCCAAACAATCCATTGATATTTCATTCACTAGATATAAGAAGTTTGAAAATAGAGAAAGAGATTTCTATATTGATGACTGGTAAAATAATGGTGAGCAAGGGGAGAAAAATCAATTTCATACCATGGGTTCATTCCTTAATCGAGGACAACCTAAAGCTCATCGAGTGGATGATGCAACTAATGAGGAAGGAGATGATGGCAATTATGTGATTAATGAGAACTCACAATAACTCATAGAATCTTTTCAAATATTTTTGTACCCAAGAAAAGCACCAAAAGACCTGAAAAAGGCTCCAACTGAGATATTGGAAAGAGTAGGCCTCAAAAAGAATGAAATCGCTACTCCAAAAAGGACTAGAGAAAAGGAAAGACAAGAAAAAGGTGACTCATATAAATACACTCATAAAAATAGAAATGCTTAATTTAATACCATACATAAAAATATTGTGTATAATAAAAGTGAAAAAATTAGTCATGAGAGAAATAATCAAATTGGATCTAATCAAAATAGAAATTAGAAAGATGGGACTAAAGGTAATTGGAGAAATACCAGTGCTAATAATCAAAATAATATAGGAAACAATCAAAGAAGACATAACTTTCACCATACAAACCAAGGGCTCCAATGATAATAGAAAGTTATAATAAATTAGATTTCATGGGGATTTTTGTAGATTGCCCAAACCCTATGTTAAAAGACTTGAGAACAACTATACCAAAATTCTCTAGAGAAGAGGATCAATCTACAAAAACACATGTGATAAACCTCAAAAATATTGTTGAAGAATTTGGAGAACATAATGAAGATTTGTTTATAAAAATATTCATCCAATCATTGACTAGAGATGCCACATAATGGTATAAAAGACTTCCTAATAAATCTATATCAAGTTGGAAAGAATTTTTTGACTTATTTCTTGAACAATTTGGAAATCATACTGATGCATCATTTGCCTCACATGAATTAACTAATATCAATAAAAGTGCCAATGATTCAATTTTTGAATTCAACAAAAAGGTTTAATATAGTCTTAAATGGAATACCATAAGATATTAGCCATGTTGATTCCTTCCTTATAAACTTTTACTTGAGTGCTTTTGAAAGTAAAATGCACTATGAGATAAGGTCTAATAGACCAAGGACATTGCAATAAGTCTTTAAAGTTTCTATTATGATTGAGAATGATAGAAAGGATATACTTAAACTTGGAGAGATAGAAGACACAAGATTATTTGATCCTAAATCCCCTAAGAAAAATAAAGGTGAAGTCAAAATTGACAAACTTTGAGGTTTGATTAAGGATCTTCATATCAAATATAATAAGAATGGAGTGAGGCTAAATAGGAATGACAAACCTTATTACAAGAAATATTGATATAGATTGTTGGATATGCCTATAACACATTTTGGAAAGATGGAAAACCAACAAGAAACCATGAAACTTCTAACACTTTGAAGAAAAGTAATCATTATGTTGATAACAATCCTTTATGTGAAGCTTCCATGATACCTCATATGAAATAGTAATGTTTAGTGGCAAGAAGTCTATTGGAAGATGAAACTCGCCCAAGAGAAGAAGAGAAACAGATGGTCAATACATTGTCATCCAAACCCTTTTGGTGAGAGGATGACTCTTCTGAAGAAGAATACATTCCTTATATCCATGTGATGAGAATAAGACAACAATACTCAACAATTTTTTTCTAATAATGATGAAAACCCTATGGTCAAACCATCAACTAATGAATAAAGAAGATCTCTTACAATTGCAACAGTTGAACAAGCAACAAGCAATTATAAGTTAAGGAATAAAATCATAAATCTTGACCTAAGAAAGAATACAAAAATGTTCATTATACATAAGAAGGATAAAGAGAAGGTGACACACAATGATTAGCAACATATTAACCCATGAGTAACTTATCCATTATACAAACAACTAGTAGGCAGGCAATTGGTAAGTAGCAACTCATCCATTTCTAATGCATTATGACAATTGAAAATTGAGAATCCATTTTTAAAAATTCTAAAAATTCTTGAATATGGAAGAGAGCTCTTAAATATTATATCTGAAACTAACAAAGAAGGGTATCCAAAAGATAAAAATGTTTAGAAAACACCAATTTTTTACCTTGGGACTAATATAAATAAAAGTGCCTCACAGATAGATCCTTTCTATTTAACTCTATTAATTAAAAACAAGTTGCTTAGAAATTGCATGGTGGATTCAGGAGTAGCTATGAACATAATGCCTTAAGATATTATGAATGAATAAGAATTAAAAGTAGATATTCCTTATGGAAAGTGTTATGACATAGACAAAAGGTCAGTTCTTGCAGTCAATGTAATAAAAAATGTTGATTTCAGGTTCCCCACTTGTTTGGATGTATCCTATAAGACAAATATAACTCTAGTAGAGGTTCTTGCTTTTCATGGCATGATACTTTCAAGAAAATGGTCAAATTTAGTTGGAGATAATATAAAATTGGATTTTTCTTATGAAACTATTACCATAAATAGCCAAAATTTTAGAAGTGATAACGAAGTGAGATTTGATTGTTGAGAATAGATTGATACAAGTATGAAAATGTGTTTCAATCATTGTTTTGTCACTGATGTCAAACCTACTAATTACTGGTAAGACAATTGCTTAGATGATTTGAGTACTATCATTTATTTCATTGATGAAGATGATTTGATCAAATGAGGTAACAATAGCACCTAGAGGAAATGTTGAGTTATGATATGGAAAATAAGTACAAAGATCACTTAAGACTATGATACTATAGTGCATTCATTATTCACTTAAGGTTGCAAAGATTGGATACACTAAAAAAGTCTAGAAGAGTAAGAAAGAAGAATTGACTTTGCCAAGCTTGACCAAGTAGATAGTAGTTGTCGAGAAAAGATAGTGCAAGCTGAGTAGAAAATTAGTTGGAGCCAAGCAAAGTTAAATTTTAGTATATGTCGAGTGATATAGTGTAAGCCAAGTAAAGTTTATTTGATGTTGAGCACTACTAAACTTTAGTTTGTGCCGACTATTTTGATAGTGGATGTTGAGCAATGCAATTTTTGTCAAGCCTTAGAAGCCAATAAATGTCAAGTGTCAACATTATGAGAAAGATCATGAATTTCATGAATCTAAGCTGACAAGTTTGATTTCTTGGATTGTGTGAACTATGTGGAAGATAATCTTGATTATTTGGTGGCACAAAATTCAACATAAACCATTTTGAGGTGAATTCAAAGAGGATTAAAGGATAAGTTTCTAGAAGGGAATGAAATAAAAAGATGGGTAGATTCATTGAATCCAATCTAAACCTAAAATGAATGATGGAGGATGAATGGAAAAAGATATAATTACTCTTTATAAGGGAATACAAGGCATGAAACAAAAGTTGGCATGCGTGAGAACCCAAGAAAGACAAGAAGTCTAGGGTGTTGTTTTATATGGTGGCCAAACCATAGAGTCTACAATTGGCATGCAAAGTATGAAGACTTAAGGGTATGAATTCTTGAAGGGTGAACAAGATATATGAGCTTAGGTGTGTGAAAGCCAAGTAGAATATAGGATAGAAATAGAGATCTGTAATAGGCAAAGTGAGTTGTAAGTTGTTATCAAACCAAACCTTATGGTTACACTCTAATCATTGTATCAATCTAGGGTAAATCCTTTGGATAAAGGTTGACCTAATAGTCATTTGTAAATCCTTTAACTAGGTGGCATTCCAAGTGAATGATCTAAAGTCCTCTAACAAGGCTCACTCCTAATAGGGTGATTGAAATCCTCTAACCACATCACATTTAATAGTGTGCATTATAACCTTTAACAAGGTTCACCTTTCATAGGATATCACTTCAAAAGAGTGAGAATTAGTATAGCATGTTACTCATGGTTTTTCCCAAATTGGGTTTCCACGTAAAATCATTGTGTCAAATATATTGTTGAATATGTTATGTTTCATGCTTACATTTCTACAAAATTGATTTGACAATAATCTACAAGTTTAAGTGAATGTATGATTTAATGGATGCATGTGCGATGAATATGTTATATGGATATGGGTTCACTAAGCTATGAAAAAATTTATTTGTACATCTGGACCTTGGATAATTGATTCACACCCCCCTAGTTATTCTAAAGAATTCCAATAATTGGTATCAGAGCCATCTGCTTACGAGGACTAGTTTGAAGGTACTAGAAGCAAAAAGATCAAGATTTCAAAAAGAGAGGTACCCAAGCTTAACAGAGATAACTTCCCTACATGGAAAAGTCTGATGAAGCTACACCTTGGAGGCCTTGGACATCATGCACAATCTACCATAACCACAGAGCATGTTGACCCTATTGGAGCCCTAACTACTAAAGATCTTAAAAAGAAGAAAGAACAAAACCATTCAATGTTGGAGATTGCCTCTACCCTAAGTTATGTTGAGTTTGATGATATCAAGGGTTGTGACAGTGCAAAGAAAATGTGGGATTCTCTACACACTATTTATGGAGGAGACACTAATGTTCTAAGTGCCAAATCTAAAAGTCTTAGAGGTAAGTTTGATGATATGAGAATGCAAGAAGGTGAGAATGTTTCTCAATATTTCTCTAGAATAGAAGATGTTTTTAATACAATAAGAGGATCTACTAGTAAGATATATGATGAGACTATACTAAGAAAAGTTTTGAGAACATTGTTGCCCATTTATGTTATTAGAGTTTTTGCAATACAAGAACTAAGATATATATCAGGTTCTAATCAAAATCTTGAAGGTCTAGTAGGTAGGCTCATTTATCTTGATCTATCTAATTTTGATAACTTCAAATCTGAAAATGTTGAATCTGCTTTCAAAGCTAAGCTTTCATTGAAGGAACCTAATGAGATTAAGAAGAAAAATGCAAAATATGCTTCCAATGACAATGAAATGGATGAGGAAGATGTAGAACAACTTGAAGCACTACTATCAAGGAGATTTCATAGAGGTAAAGGAAAATTCAAATGTAAGTTACCTATCATATGTTTCAATTGCAATGATGTTGGTCATATTATTGCTAGATGTCCAGAGAAGAAAAATTACAAAGATGGATACAAGTACAAAAGTAGAAAAATAGAAGACAACAAAGATTACAAAGATAAAGGCACAAAGTCTTGCTACATTGTTGAAGAGGAAACCAAAGATGAATCTGATGATAATGATGATGAAGTGGTGTTTGTTTCAATGAAGGATGATTCTAATGAGGATGAGATAACTACACTGATGCCTTTTGCAAACAAGAATGACAGATGGATAATTGACAATGGTTGTTCACATCTCATGACTAGTGATAAAAGTAAGTTCATTACCTTGAATTATTATGATGGATGTAATGAAAGGTTGGGTAACAATGCACCCTATGTGATAAAAGGAAAAGGTTCTATCAAACTCACAGAAAGAATTTTATGTGACAATGCTTATTATGTTGAAGGACTTAACTATAATTTGTTGAGTGTGTCACAACTAAATAGTTCAAGTTGTAAGGTTGAGTTTGAGAATAGGATTGCTAAGATATATGACACTGGTGGAAAACTAATTGGAAAAGGTGATCAAACTAGAGGTAATCTATTCTATCGTGATATGGATAATGCTACTTATTTAATTGTAAAATTTGATGATGTGTGACTATGGCACAAGAGGTTATGTCATGTTAATTTTCATAAATTGGTTAGTATGGGTAACATGAGAAGAGTCAGAGGTTTGCCTAAGCTGAAGAAACCTAAAAATATGATTTGTAAAAAATGTCAGCTAGGAAAAATGACAAAGTCAATTTTTAAAAGTAAGACTCATACCTCTAAAGGAATATTAGAGATTGTTTATACTAACTTGTGTGGACCAATTGAGGTGCAAAGCTACAAAGGAGATAAGTAAATTATGTTATTTATTGATGATTATTCTAGAATGATGATAGTTATGTTTCTAAAATAGAAATTTGATGATTTCCAAATGTGTAAGTGGTACTTAGCAAGAGTTGAGAAGGAAATGGGTAAAAGTCTAAAATGTTTCAGATCTGACAGAGGAGGATAATTTGCAGCAAATGAGTTTGAGATGTTTTGTAATGACAGAGGAATCAAAAGATAGGCATCTACCCCTAGGACCCCTCCACAAAATGGAATTGTTGAAAGGAGGAATGGATCTATAGTGGACTATGCTAAGACACACATGATAGAGAAAAAAGTTGCTTTAAAATACTAGAGAGAAGTTATAAGTACAGCTATCTATACCTTGAATCATGTGCAAGTCAAGAAAGGTACTCATTTAACACCTTTTGAAATATGGTATGGATACTCTCCCAATGTAAAAAAAATTAATGTGTTTAGAAGCAAGTGTTATATTCTCAAGGATTTTGGGAATGATAGACTAGATGCAAAAAGTGAAGAAGGTATATTCCTTGGTAATTCTACAAAAATTAAAGCTTATAAGTGTTTAAATACTAACACTAACAAGGTTGTGGAAAGTGAAAAATGTGAAGTACATGAGGTTGAACCTATGAAGGAAATAGAAGAATAGAAATCATTTGTATATTTTTATGAAGGTATGTCTACTGATGAAGATGTTGTAAATCAAGTTGCAAATCAACAGCAAGTTTTAGTGACTGTCGAGTCACATAGTATGAGTGTCGAGTTAAATTCAAGAATGGAGCCACATTTAGGTGTTGAGTTATAGAATGAAGTTGAGGCACATTATAATTCTAATATTATTTTACATGAAAGAGATGTTGAACTACCTAATAGTGATTAAGAAGTTGAGAGACCAATTAAGGAAAACATAGCAGAACCAAGATTGCTAAAGTATGTCAAGAGGCATCACCTTGCAACATAAATCATTGGAGATAAAGATGCTAGATCAATGAAAAGAAAAAAATTGAGAAATGATACATGCTTTCTTAGCAAGCATGAACTTAAAACAATTAAAAATGCCTTAGAAGATGTGGACTAGAGTAAAGGTATGAAAGAAAAGATTTAACAAATAGAGAAAAATAAGACATGGACTCTAGTTCCTAGACCAAAAGGTAAAAATGTGATTAGCACCAAGTGGATGTATAGAAAAAAGTTAGATGAAAATGGTAAAGTCACAAGGAACAAGGCAAGATTATTTAGCAAAGGATATGCACAAGAAGGGATAGACTATGGAGAAACATTCACTCCTATTGCAAGATTGGAAGGAGTAAGAACTCTACTTTCTTACTCTACATACAAAGGTTTCATGGTTTATCAAATGGATGTTAATTCTATATTTTTGAATTTTATATTGGAAGAATAAGTTTATATACAACAACCATGTTGTGGTTTCACAATGCACACCCCATTTCACCTAGAGATGGGGACCTCCTACTTTATTTTTTATCTTTCTGGATCCCTAATCTAGGGCTTGAGTCTTTTTTAGGATTTTTCATAGTGTCTTTGGTTCATTTGGGTCTCTTCTTGAAAACCCATATTCTAAAAAGTAGAATTCTGAGGGAGAAAGTTAATATTTTGCATATAGAGATGCGCACCTAGTGTACCTCACCAAGTGTGCTAGTGCACAAAGTCGCATTGAAAAGCACTCCCTCTTGGAAGTGCATAGCTATGCACCTCCAAGAGGTGCACTAAGTCCTAGATATATAAAACCCAAGACCCCCACCCCTCTCCCTACCTTCATTTCTCCCTATAGAGCTTCCCTTGTCTCACCAGTGTAGCTCTTGAGGTATGCTACTATGCCCAGTCTCCCCTCTACAACCTACACACACAAAGACAAACAAATAAATTAAAGGCACAAGGTGCGTAGCTTGTGCACCTCCTAAGGTGTGCAAGCTACACACATTATTTTGTATTAACAAACATAAAACTAAAACCCTAAGCCTTCCCTTAAAATAGGGTGTGCTACTGCACACCTTATACTAAGGATAAACATCCTTAAAGAGAAAAAAGGTTCATACTTGGCACACCCCAAAAGGTGCACCAAATGCACACCCTTTTTGTTTATAACTTACCCTTGTATAGTAAGGGTGCACACCTGGCACACCCATTAGGTGCACTAGATGAGCACTCTGATTGTTAAAGGAAAATGTACCTAGCACACATTTGAGGTGTGGCAGGTGCAATCTTTTTTTCCTTTTAGGGTTAAAAATGAGGTTTTTAAATTTTTTTAGTAGATTAGGGTTTTTGGGTTTCTTCATTTCGTCCTTAGGGTTTGTATTAATCAAGTTTTTTCAAACTCCAAACTAATAGAAATTGATTTTGTACAGATTCAATGGCTTCTTTATCATCCTCCCTTCTACAAAGATGGTCCCAAAACTAGTGGTTTTCAAGTTTTAGGGTGTTCTGACAAAGTCACACTGCCAAGATGACTATTTGGAGATCTGGGATACTAAACTTGGTCATACAAATTGGAACATGTTCCTAGTGTTGTGCAACAAACCTATAGTGAGGTCCCTTATGATATATGCTCTTATCATATCAGAACTAGGTAATGCAGCATCACACCCAGTATCGATATAGTCCTCTGAGTTAATCACGGCACTAGCAAAAAAATATGTCTCTAAAGAAATGGTCATCAAGAGTATAACTGGAGAGATTATGCTAGATCTTTGACCTAAGAACATAGAAAAGGTATTCCATCTCCTAAGAGCATATCAGTTTATCAGATTGACCTATCACCAGGTAGAAAGATGGTACAGAGAACATTTAGTAGAAGCATCTAAAATCATCCAATACTCATACCTCATTGAGAAGACTCCTCTTGGACATAATGTAGGTAAAGTGGACATGAAAAGGGGCTATATGAAAGAGGATATTGGATTTTCTATAATTCATTTGAGTAGAGTCATGAGGTTACCAGCATAAAGCCATCTAAACATATGGATGGTGCATCTCATTAAGATCATCAGAATAGAAAAGATGCCAATTGATTAGGCTTTGATTATTAGTAAGAACTCAGATGAGTAGCTAGTAGTAGTTAAGAACAATCATAAGTTCTACATGACATCCTATTTGGTGTACCTATTAGCTACAAGGGCAATAGACTATCTAAGACTATTCAAAAAGGGCAGCATGCAAGATGTAAATGCATGACCCTATATAGTATATCCCCAATTGGTAAAGAAAAGGCTTCTTAACCATAGAAAGGAATATAGAATAGTGAATGATGCTTTTATTTTCATAATTATCTTGTTCATTGAAGGGGGTTATGTGAAAAGGATGTTAGATGAGGCAACAGCCAAGATTTTAAAAGTTGGCACCTATTACATCCAGTTTAGGACATTCGCTTATTTGAGGGTAGCAAGTACAATTGTCAATCCCAAGAAGCTCCCTAGGTATCCAAGTGACAGGTTCATATTGTTGAAGATTGCATGACAACTCTTGTCCACATATGATAGAGTAAGGAAGCAACACAAGATAACTTAGGCATGGCCCATTACTATAGGACTATTTAGTGTGGTCCAGATATAGGATATTCCATCTTTTGAGTCTAAGTGGGATCAATATCCCTTGGATTAATATAACTCTCCTCATCCCTATTTTGATAACATTGGAAGAGTGCAGTATTTAGTGGGAAAAACATTCCAACATGAAGATGCAATCAAGGACCATTAGATGAATGCAATAGATGACTATGATTTCTATATAAGGGATTATTGTAGGATGACTCTATTTGGCAAGTAGTGCTTTAAAGATTAAGGGCCCTTTAAAGGTAGTACAACAAGATACTAAGGACCTCCTCAATTCATTATATAATAGAGATAAGATTTTTGATTGACCTATTATGAATGCAGACATTGATAAGGAAGAAAACTCAAATATTAATCACAAGGTGAAGCACATCATCAAATTGACCAAGGATTGGATCAAAAGACCTTTCAAAATGGATCTAAATCCTCAAGTGGTAGTCTTCCATGTTACAACAAACCTAGCAAGAGGTAGAGCAACAAAGGTAACAGTGCCCACTTTCACAGCTCAGTCCCCAGTGAGGCCAAAAATAGTGCACTAACTTGATAGAGAAGTTGGATATTATAAGGCTTAGAAGGGTAAAGGAAAGAGGAAAATAACTTAGCCTCAATAAGATGAGCTAGAAGAAGTAACTCAAGCATAGCAACAATAAGTGCCAGAGAATGTACAAGGGGTGGAGAATGTAAAAGGGTTAGAGAATGTAGAAGCTACGCACACCCAGGATAATCCTTAGGTGTCACCGCTAGATCAAGGGCAAAGAGGAACTAAAATAGAAGTACAAATAGGGTCTCCTCCTCAAGAAGAAGTACAAGCCTCCCCATCGGCTCCTAAGAGAAGGAAGATCAAAAATCTAGTCAAGAGGAGATAAAAGGTGATTAGAAGAGTTATTCATTTTCCATCAATACTATAGGTTATCCTAGAAGGAGAGGAAGAAGAGGATGCTGAAGACAAAGAAGATAACCTTCCTTTGAGTTAGAGGACTCATCTTGCTAGAGTAATAGGGTAAGAATAGAGAAGAAGCTCTACCATTATGCCACCATTCATTCCCACTTGGCCCATTCAGTCTACCACTTTAGAGGATGAGTTGCAGCAATGGATTGATCAATAAGAAGATGAAGGGGATGATGTATTTTAGATGTCCAATTTTGATTTCATTCCTATGGACATTGAGTTGGTGGGAGGTAAGATAAGAGATACTCTAACTAATTAACCTCAACAAGAGGATTGGAGTCAGTTTCCATCTTAGCCACAAGGACCCAAAGTAGCTCCACCATTGCCAAATCAAGGTACATT
Organism: Cupressus sempervirens; assembly: GCA_028749045.1. NCBI lineage: Eukaryota > Viridiplantae > Streptophyta > Pinopsida > Cupressales > Cupressaceae > Cupressus > Cupressus sempervirens. The sequence continues at coordinate 196,432,060 of CM053788.1, forward strand.
TTATATGGATAAAGGTTCAGTTACTCCTCTCCCTCCAAGTAATGAAGAAGAAAAGGTTCTAGTAGAATAGGAGGAAGAGCCACAACAAATACTTTCTAATGAAGTACCAGGGGAAGGGAAAATACACAAGGAGCCTCAACAAACTTTGCAAGACATAGAGGTAAGAACTGTGGACTCCAAAGATACAGAGACTCCCAATGTGGATCTCTCACAAAAAGAGAAGACTCTGAAGAGGAGTGACAAGGGAAAGACCATAGTAGAACAAACCCCTTCTTCATCAAAAGGTAAATCTTTGATGGAACATATTCCAAGATGGTTAAGGAAAGAGGTGATTAGAAACAAAAAGTAGTGGTATGATACTGAGGAAGAGGGAATGAGAGAATTGATTGAAGCTCTCAAGAAGCCTAAGTCTCCTCCAAAAGATGCACAAACACTAGCCTTTATGATGAGTGATCAGAATCAAGACTTATTTTCTCATGTTGTTGTCCCTCCTCTACATGCCAATATTGAAGAATTGGCTCTAAAAGATTATCAAATTAGGGAGGTTGTGCTTTGGAAATACAAGATGGACATTGTAAAGTTAATGGTGACAACAGGAATCAAAGAAGTGTTTAGGTGCTTAGAATAGGATGAGACAGAATTGATGACACTTTGGAAGTAGAATGAGATCCTAAAGGGATATCTAAATGAAGTAATTGGTCCATTAGATCATAAAAATCTTGATGAGACTTTAGATGCAGCACTTGAGAAAAGGGATAAGAAGATGTGCAATTAGATTCATTTTTGAAAGCATGTCAACAATGGCAAGAAAGTTTTGAAGAGAAAGGTGTGCAGATTATACAAGGAAATATTAAACTACTATACCATATGTAGGATAATGCAGATAAGTCAATGGCCATTTTGAACTAGGATTTTGGTTTAATGGATGAAGTACATATCTAGGTCAAGGACCTACAAGCATTACAGTCAATCAAGGGTCAAAAGAATCAGATGTTAATGGATGTATATATAGCAAAAGAGTTAGATAAAATTAATGATTGGATAGAGCAGATTGTGGATGGAAATAAAGTACTGGAAATATTACATGTGGATATTCATTAGCTCAAGAATCAAACCCAAGAGAAAATTTTGGAGGCAAAGAAACATTATAGTGATATGTGCTTAGATATTTGTTAAGATGATTCAAGGGACAAATTGATGAGTATAGAAGTAGTTGTTGCATAGTTCCAAAAGACTATTTGAGAAGATTACAATGATAATGATATTAGATAAGCATTTAGGACTGAAAAAGCATTAGTAGACTTGGATGTGAAACTGGGAGGTTTTGTAGAAACTTGCATCAAAGTAGACAATTATAGGCAGAAAGTGAAGGACATATATGAAGCTTTAGATTTTCAAAATGTGACCCAAGTCATGGAGATTATTGAGAAATTCAAGATAAAATACCTAGACATAGCTTTGGTATAAAGAGGAAAAAAACCTAGAAGCTAGAATTTTATTTTTGACACTTGGTGAAATTTTGCATTTTTTGGACCTACTTCTGAGGTGTGCAGGTACGCCAGGTGCACCAAGTGTGTTTCTTCTAAGGTGTGCATTTTCAAAGGTGTGTCAGAATTTTTTGAAGAAGTTAGAGGTGTGTTGATAGTTAACTACTAGTTCTAAATTTAGAACTTTCCATGCATCAGAAATGATTTTCACGGTAGTTTAACTCCTATAAACACCTAGTGAAGATGGAACTTCTATTTTTGGCACTTCTAGACACTCCTACATCATCTAATGGCTTTCTTATTATTATGTTCTCATGCTTTCTTTGTTTTAAGACATGTAAAGGCTCATGCATCCATTTAATAATATAAATAAGGATGGAGTCCTACTAAGCACAAATTAGAGGGTTAGTTTGTACATAAATAGATTTGTTTTATTAGTTTAGAAACATATGTATGCATAAAGATATCTCTCACTCTCAACACAAATTGAGGAGAAGATTTCTTATAAGTTCAAGAATGTAATATGTATTCTAGGCCATTATTTTGATGCAATAATATATGCTATTGGTGCTCGCATTTGGAGTGTAGTGATTATTTCCTTAGTATGTTATATTTTGTGAATGTATGTTCATGGAATGTAATTGATCCAATAGTTTTATTTCATTATTTTTATTGTGCAATCTTTTAATTCTAGTTTTTGTATGGTTCTACAAATTCCATTAACATACTTAGTTCAAGAAGAAATCATCCATATTGTTCCTACATAGCTTTTGTCTTGCATGAGCATACTTTCCATGGCCTTGCAATTTGATGAAAAGTGAAACATCTTATAGTTACTGAATTCCCATCGATGATTGCATTAGTGGAATTTAGGAAGAGTTGCTCTTATTTTCATTGGTTACCTACTAATCTTTTCAAAGTCTTAACTTAGAGACATATTGTTTCTATGGCTTATGTCCATTAGAAATTTACTTTTCATGTTATTTTCTTAAACTTCTTGTTACCCTATCTTTGTTATTTTCTTTAATAACACTTGGTTAAATTAGGAATTCATATAGTTGCATTATTATATTGCATTCATCAAAAAATAGTAAAATACAAAAATATATTTCTTTTGTGTGATTATTCTTTTGAGATAGTAAGCAGGTTCAAAACCTTATCCAAATTGGTCAAAACTAGCAAAGACCTCCCTATGAACAAATATGTTTATCTTCAACTGAGCATATTCTAGTAGGTCACAAGATCACTCAAAACCTTGGAGTTGATCCTAGATAAGCTTTTCAAGAGGAGTTCAAAAGGATTCATGTCATTAAATGTCATGCAAAATGATAGCTCAACAAGCTAGAAAGATTTGTTGATGGTAAAAACAAAAACATGGCATGTAGACTACACAAAGCTCTATATGGTTTGAAGCAAGAACAAGGAGAATGGTAGGAAAGACTTCATAACTATCTTGTAAAGATTAGATTTGAGAGGACTGATGATAACAACAATCTGTGCTTGAAGACAAAGAAAGGAAAAGGTATTTTAATATCTAAAATTTTTGTTGATGATATCATAATTGGAGGTCAAGATACTTTATGCAAGGTTTTTGCAAATGAAATCAAGAATTTGAAATGTCTATGTTTGGAGAGATCAAGTTTTTTGTGGGCTTGCAAGCACATCAAATGAAATATGATATATACATCACTCAGTCAAAATATGTAAACAAGATACTACAAACTTTTGGATTGGAGGATTCCAAGCTCGTAAGCACACCTATGGTGACTGGACATAAATTGTTTAAGAATGATGATTCAGCTAAGGTGAATCAAACATTATACAGGTCTATGATTAGAAAATTACAATATGTAGTACACAGTAGACCTGATATTACATTATCTAGTTGGGATAGTTGTAAGATTTTGTACTAATCCCAGGGAGAATGATTTGATGGTCATTAAGAGAATAATGAGATATTTGAAAGGAACAAAAGACTATGGTCTATACTATAAGAAAAATGAGAAATTTGAATTGAAAGCCTACACTAATATTGATTGGACTGGAAATATTGATGATAGAAAGAGCAGTAGTGGAGGAGAATTTTTCTTAGGAAAAAGGTTGGTTACATGGACTAGCAAGAAACAAAATTGTATATCTCAATCTACTACTAAAGTTGAATAGGTTGCTACTATAGTAAATTGTACAAACATTGTATGGATCAAATAGTTACTCAAAGGCATGAAGGAGGAAATCATTGAACCCGTGATAGTTTATTGTGATAATACAAGTGTTATAAATATATCAGTGTGCATACAAAGACTAAGCACATTACAATCAAGTGTCATAACTTGAGAGAATTAGTTCAAGATAAAGAGGTGAAGATTGAATATGTTAACACAAAAGAGCAAATAGTTGATATCTTCACAAAAGCTTTACCTAAGGATGCTCATAAGTATCTAAGAGGTAAACTAGGAGTGATATCCTATCAAAGACTATTTAAGAAACATGAGAATTTCCCTACATCAAATAAGATGATTGGCATATATTACACATTGTTGTAGTGGATCTTACTTTAGGAGCTACCTAAAGTAATCAAAGAGTTGGAACTACAAATCAGTCACAAGAAAGGTAACCAAGGGAGAAACTAAAAATGTTCATAGCTGCATATTAAGATGACAAGTATTTGGCATTGTTGTCAAAGAGGGAGAAATATAGGGAACCATTTAGGAAGAAATGATGAAATGAGGGAGAAATCCAGATAGAGAAACACAATGGGAGATAGAAGTTACAAATAGAAGAAACATGGAATATCTACTCAAAGGGAGATAGTGTACCATATACCTAGTAAGAAGGAGATAATATTGAGGGAGATATAAGATGTGATTTATAGGGAGTCATAAGGATGAACTGATTGATTTTCTATTGATCAAAACATAATTTTGTAACCTATCCAAAAGATAAACATTTCTAATAGAGGGAGAGATTTCAATAAAAGGAATAATTTTCTTTTTCATATTTTGTTGGTTATACTAATTAAGTTTGGTTTTCCATCAATGCCAAAGAGGGAGATTGTTGAAAATGGATCAATACAAGTTTGAGAATGTGTTTGAATCATTGTTTTGTCACTGATGTCAAACCTACTAATTCCTGGAAAGACAATTGCTAAGATGATTTGAGTACTATCATTTGTTTTAATGATGAAGAGGATTTGATCAAATAAGGTAACAATAGAACCTAGAGGAAAGGTTGAGTTATGATATGGAAAAGAAGTACAAAGATTAGTTAAGACTATGATATTATTGTGCATTGATTATTCACTTAAGGTTGCAAAGATTGGATACACTAAAAAAGTCTAGAAGAACAAGAAAGAAGAATTGAGTCTACCAAGCTTGACCAAGTGGACAATAGGAATCAAGCAAAGATAGTACAATCTGAGTAGTAAATCAATTGGAGCTGAGCAAAGTTAAATTTTAGTATATGTCTAGTGATATAGTGTAAGATGAGTAAAGTTTAGTTGATGTCAAACACTAGTAAACTTTAGTTCATGCCAAGTGTTTTGATAGTGGATGCCAAGCAATGTAGTTTGCGTCGAGCATCAAAAGCTAGTTAATGTCGAGTGTTAGTATTATGAAAAATATTGTGAATTCAATGAATTTGAGCCAACAAGTCTGATTTCTTAGATTGTGTCAACCATGTGGAAGATAAGATTGATGATCTAGTGGCACAAAATTCAACATAAACTATTTTGAGGTGAATTCAAATAGGATTGAAGGAGAAGTTTCTAGAAGGGAATGATACAAAAAGATGGGTAGATTCATTGAATCCTACCTAATCCTAAAATGGACAATGGGGGATGAATGGAAAAAGATCTAATTACTCTTTTTAAGGGAATATAAGGCATGAAACAACAATTGGCATGTGCGAGAACCTAAGAAAGACAAGAAGCCTAGGGTGTTGTTCCATATAGTGGCCAAACTATAGAGTCTAAAATTGGCATCCAAAGTACAAAGACTTAAGGGTATGAATGCTTGATGGGTGAACAAGCTATCAGAACTCAAATGAGTGAAAGCCAAGAAAAATGGAGGACTAGAACAGAGATCTATAATAAGTAAAGTGGGTTGTAAGTTGTTATCAGATGAAGCCCTATTGTTACTCTCTAATCATTGTATTGGTCTAGGGTAAATCCTTTGGATAAAGGTTGACCTAACAGTCATTTTTAAATCCTTTAACTAGGTGAAATTCTAAGTAAATGATCTAAAATCCTCTAACAAGGCCCACTCCTAATAGAGTGATTGAAATCCTCTAACCAAGTCACATTTAATAGTGTGCATTGTACCTTTAACAGTGTTGGTCTTTCATAGGGCATCACTTCAGAAGAGTGAGAATTAGCAGCATGTTACTAGTGGTTTTTCCTAAATTGGGTTTCCATGTAAAATCATTGTGTTCAATGTATTGTTGAATTTGTTATGTTTCATGCTTAAGTTTCTGCAAAATTGATTAGACAGTAATCTACAAGTTTAAGTGAATGTTTGATTTAATGGATGCATGCATGATGAATATGTTATATGGATATGGGTTCACTAAGTTATTAAAAAAATTATTTGTACATCTAGACCCTAAATAACTGATTCAAACCCCACCCCCACCCCACTCCCTCTCAATTAGTCTAAAGAATTCCAACAATTGGTATCAAAGCCATCTACTTAAGAGGAATAGTTTGAAGGTACTAGAAGAAAAAAGATCAAGATGTCAAAAAGAGAGGCACCCAAGCTTAACACAAATAACTTACATGGAAAAATTTGATGAAGCTACACCTTCAAGGCCTTGGAGATCATGCACAATCTACCATCGCCACAGAGCATGTTGATCCTACAGGAGTGCTAATTGTTGAAGATCTAAAAAAGAAGAAAGAACACAACCAATCAATGTTGGAGATTTCCTTTGCCCTAAGTTATGTTGAGTTTGATGATATCAAGGGTTGTGATAGTGCAAGGAAAATTTGGGATGCTCTACACACTATTTATGGGGGAGACACTAATATTCTAAGAGCCAAATTTGAAAGTCTTAGAGGTAAGTTTGATGATATAAGAAGGTGAGAATTTTGTTCAATATTTCTCTAAAATAAAAGATGTTGTTAATGCAATAAGAAGATCTACTTGTAAGATAGATGATGAGACTGTACTAAGAAAATTTTTGAGAACACTACTACCCATTTATGCTATTAGAGTTTTTGCATACAAGAATTGAGATGTATACCAGCTTTTAATTTGACTTTTGAAGGTCTAGTAGGTAGGTTCACTACTTTTGAGCTATCTAATTTTGATAACTTCAAATCTAACAATGTTAAATCTTCTTTCAAAGCTAAGTTTTCATTGAAGCAACCTAATGAGAAGAAGAAAAAAAAGGCAAAATATGTTTCTAGTGATAGTGAAATGGATGAGGAAGATGTAGAAAAACTTGAAGCACTACTATCAAGGAGATTTCATAGAGCTAAAGGTAAATTACCTATCATAGAATTCAATTGCAATAAGGTTGGTCACATTACTACTCTATTTCTAGAGATGTAAAATTACAAAGGTGGAGATGATGAGAGCCATTTACAACCCATTTAGTACCATATTTTAATCCATTTTATGCACTTACCTACTCATTTCCATATTCCATTTCCATTCCATTACCACCAATTTTACCATTTTACATTGCATATGGTTTAATATATATAAGTGGTATTTAATGAGGTTTTGGGATTAAAATATGGAAAATTCATCATTGATTATGTTTTACTAATCTTTTATATTGTAGCATGTTGATATGCATAACAGAACTTCCTGTCACCTGCTAGTTGGGACTGTAACTTCCTATCGCATTTTGGATGTAAACTATTAATCTTCCAACAGAATGTGGTCATTGCATTTCACCATCAATCAAATAGCTATCACTGCAATCTTAATCTAGAAGATCAGTTTAAAAAAAATTGTGCTTTGATTCCATTTGGGCGTATGGAATAATGTGTCATATTATTTAGAGTTAGTTTGTTGAAACTATCAAGCATTACATCGGTGGTATACACAGATAGATCCACATGGAGGACCTAAATCGACCAGCATTCTTCCTATTTTTAGTTGCAAATAACAAACAAGTTGCGTGACTGGTATAAGGAAGAAAGATTTGCAAGTCTCACGTGGGAAGTTTATTCCTATATTTATTGTCTGTTATAATCCAAGACTGTACAAACTATTATATTATAGTTTTTAGCCATGGGCCAAAAATGAAACAAACTCATTTGGCATAAATAAGCTATATTTGCAACTACTCACAGCCTATAACTAAGGTTGTATGATATATGTTATGTTGTCTATTATAAGCTATTCCTATTATGTATTGTAGGCTGTGTATATAAACAGCGTAATTCATAATCAAAGGGATATGTATTAATTCTGTACTATTCTTCTGAGAAATAAAAAGACTATATATTGTTCTGATCAACCTCGTGCTCACTGCCTTCTATCTCACCACCTAACGGACTGAGGAGGGGGGCCACTTCTTAGAACATTTGGTGTGTTTTCTAGTTTTGATTTCAATGTGGTATGTCCGTATTTGATTAATATCAAGTTTTGTTTGAATAGGTAATTGATTTGATTATTGTTTCTGTATTAGTTAGTAATCTGATTCGTATTAATGTGCTATGCATGTTGTTCCTGTAACAGTTTGTAATTTGATTTGCATTAATATAATATGATTACTATTTTCTAATAATTACTAATGGTTTATCCTAGTTTTGGTTCAGTGAATAGAAATAATTATGTTGTTATTGCTAGTAGAAAGATGTTTTTGTTTATGATGTTTTTATTCTCCAAATCATTTTAGTAGGTTTCAGTCAACTTCCTGTTGCAGGAAGTGACAGTTCTTGTCGCAATTTTTTTTTAGTTATTTATAGGTTCATTTTCGTGTGTTTTAGCTGCATTCATAATTGCTCATATCACAAGCTACACCCCTTGATAGCATACTGCTCGGACACCTTTCGCAAGCTTACGCTCTTGGATTGACATGTATAGACCAGCCAAATTTTGTCATAAAATTGTTAATTCTTTTGTTATTATTTGCCCCAGTGTTGGCCTATCAGGAGACAAGTACAAAAGTAGAAAAGATGAAGACAGCAAAGATGACAAAGACAAATCCAAGAAGTCATGCTACATTACTGAAGAGGAAACCAAAGATGAATATTATGATCATGATGATGAAGTGGTGTATGTTGCAATGAAGGATTATTCTAATGAGGATGAGGTAACTACACTAGTGTCTTTAATGAACAAGAATGATATGTGGATCATTGATAGTGGGTGTTCACATCACATGACTAGAGATAAAAGTAAGTTCATTACCTTGAATTATTATGATGGAAATAGTGTAAGGTTTGGTAATGAGCCCTATGTGATAAAAGGAAAAGGTTCTATCAAACTCATAGAAGGAATTTTATGTGACAACAATTATTATGTTGAAGGACTTGACTATAATTTGTTGAGTATGTTACAACTAAATAGTTTAGGTTGTAAGGTTGAGTTTGAGAACAAGATTGCTAAGATATATGATACTGATGGAAAACTAATTGAAAAAGGTGATCAAACTAGAGGTAATATATTCTACCTTGATATGGATAATACTACTTGTTTATTTCTAAAATTTGATGATGTGTGGCTATGGCACAAGAGGTTATGTCATGTTAATTTTGATAACTTAGTTAGTATCAGTAACATGAGAAGAGCCAAAGGTTTTCCTAAGTTGAAGAAACCTAACAATATGATTTGCAAACAATATCAACTAGGTAGAATGACAAAGTCAAGTTTTAAAAGTAATACTCATACCTCTAAATGAATATTAGAGATTGTTCATACTAACTTGTGTGACCACTTGAGGTGAAAAGCTACAAAAGAGATAAGTACATTATGATATTTATTGATGATTATTCTAGAATGATGATATTTATGTTTCTAAAACAAAAATCCAATGCTTCCCAAATGTTTTTAAGCTATATTTTTTAAGAGTTGAGAAGGAAATAGGTAAAGGTATGAAATGTCTGAGATCTGACAAAGGGGGAAAATTTACATCAAATGAGTTTGAGGAGAATTTACATTGATCCTTTTAGATATTCTACATGGGTTTTAAATTTGGTTCCTATTAGAAAGAAGAATGGGGATATAAGATAATGTGTTGATTTCAAAAGTTTGAATATATCATCATTGAAAGATAATTATGATTTCCCAAACATGGAGGTTTTATTAAAAAATGTTACAGGAAATGAATTTTTTTCTATGATCTATAATTTTTATAATTACAACCAAGTGAAATTTAAGGAAATAGAATGATACAAAATAGCTTTTATCAGTCCATGGGGAACATAGTGTATGGTAGGATGTTTAGATTAATGAATGCTAGAGAAACATTTGAAAAAGAGATGGATGTAGTTTTTGAAGGAATTTGATTACATCTTGGTATTCTATCAAGATTATCCCACTTCCTATTCAAAGAAAGAAAAAGTTCATTATAATAATTTGGAAAAGATCTTAGGAGAGCCCTTGAACATTGGATATCTCTTAACCTCAAAAATGTTTGTTTGGAGTCAAAGATAGAAAATTATTGGGACATATTGTATTTAGATAAGGTGTGAGGATAGATCATGATAGAGTAGTAACTATTGATAGTATAAAGGTTCCTAAAAATATTAAAGCTATTTAGTCATTTTTGGGGCAAATTAATTCCATGAGGAGATTTGAGTCTAATTTTGCAAAAATTGTTAAACATGTGTCCCTGATGTTGAAGATAGGGGAAATTTTGTTTTGGGATGATGAATCTTTGTAGGATTTTGAAAATTTAAAGAAAGAAATAAAGGAAGCCCCAATTCTCAAGAAACCTTTTAAAATCTTCTCTTCATCATATCAATAGTTGTTGCAATCATGCTCCTAGATAATTAAATAAGGACATGAACAACTAATTTTCCCTTTTAGAAGAAGTTTGCAAAGCTCAAATTTAAATTATTATATCAATGAGAAGAAAAATTATGCTCTAGTAAAATTAGTTAAAGCTTTTATGCCATATTTGGTAGGTGCTAATGTAATAACATATGTCCCCAACACTATAGTCAATCACATTTTTAGACAAACAATGATTAGTGGAAGAAAGTGTCAATGGCTTAGTCAAATTTAAGAATTCAATATTAACATTCAAATAACCAAATTAGTATAGGATTGAGGATTAGCCAAACTTATGGCTGATTCTAATTTGGAAGCAATGAGAATAAATCGAGTGGAAGAAGAGTACTCTATAGTAAGCATTGAAAAGTGCCCTTGGTACACTAATATTGTATATTATTTAAGGCATATGAATTATTGTGAGGATTCCAATGGCAATTAGAAAATATCTATAAAGTTGAAGGAAGAAAATTATATTCTTTTCCAAGGAGAGCTTTATTGAAAAATAGAGATGACATGTTTCACTTATGCCTATATATGTTGCACTTATAACAAGGGAACCATGCGACTGACTAAATGATCTTTTTGGTCTTAAATTCATAATTAATTATATGTGACAACAAATTAATCATGACACATGTAGATTGATCAAGAAAGGATGTTAAAAATTAAAGCATTAAATTTTCCTATTGTTAAAAGGACACCATGAGGTCATCTTACATGAACATTCTTGTAGAGTCAGATTTGTGTTTTTTTTGCAAGTTTTAGAGACACATAGCCATGGGAATACCAGTGCAATATTATAATGCAGAGGATGATCCATAGCTATTTATGCAACTAGACTTAATGAGCTAGAATATGAATATCAATTGGATATTCTTAAAATTATGTATGTTGCTACTTGGGAAATACAAACCAATTATGTGAGCTTTCCCAATGACTATTGGAAATTGGAGCTTGAGGAAGATAAGGATGAGGTTCAATAGATTCTAGTAGGGTTTTAGGATCTTTAGGGGTATCAACATTTTTATGAAATTTAGGGTATGATATGAGAATTATAATTATCCTTGATTTTTGTGTTCTAGTTATTGTAAATTTTGGTCAATGGTTGTAATTAGTTATTAGTTAGTTTCTGATGAAGGGTACTTCCCTTAAAACCATAAAATCATAACAGAAACAAAGAAACAATAGCCAATGTGAGAACAAAATATGGACAATGTGCTAACCCACATGGTTGCCTTCATTATAATAATATGCAAGGCAAGTTGTGAACTATCACCTAGAGCAATACTAGACAATGTTCGAGCCTTTCTTAAATAGGTAATTTTATGCCGCCTAAGAAGGTTCTAGACATTGAAACTTAATACATAGGGCTGACATGCCCTAACAATACGTATAGAGTCAACCAAATACATTTTTGACAATTATTTTAGATATTTTGGGTAGCCTAACTTTGAAAGGCCATAACTCATGAATAGTTGCTCTGAATGGCTAACCACTTTTCAAAAATGCTAGCTCCTAATCTATAGGCTCAAAATGGTGTTGGTGCCCTTCTATTGAGTTTTTAGACCTCATCTAGGAACTCTAAGGCCTCCATGTTGGAACTACATGTGGGAAGAGAGTAAACTTCTAAAGGGGGGGTGAATCAAGAGTTTAAACATGGACCCATAAAACTTGCACCATTCATACATCACATGCTTTAATATATTGAAATAACATGTAAATCATATGCATCAATGGTGTAAACATGTAATCAAAAACACACATTACACCATATATGATTACCCAAAAACCCTCCAAGTGAGAAGGTAAAATTGGGGTGGGGATGACACCCACAAATCTTCACTACTATAGCAATAAAGTATATCTAATAAAGGGTACAATGGTTTGACCATAAATCATGGTTTGTCCTATGAAAGGCCTACCCTATTAAAGGCTTACAAAGACTATTAAGTCCCACCTTGTTAGAGGATTTCAACACCCTATTAGAAGTGTGCCTGGTTAGAGGACTTTGACTTATAATTAAGTACGCACCCTGATAAAGGATTTCATATAACCTATTAGGACTACTTTGTTAAGAGATTTAACTGAAATCATCTATTAAAATGTCTCAACATAAATCTTTTGGTTAGCACTTGCTTTCCTAATAACAAATCACTTATGCACAATCTTTGATTTATCCTTCACAATCTAATGTATCAATGTTGTATCATTCTCTATCCTTTGTTCTTCTCTAACTGATTATGCAAATCACTTATACTTCTAAGACACCTTGAATGCACTACAAACTATCTTGTTCACTCTTCCAATTCAATAATTCACCCCTTGTACACTGTAAAGAGTTTAGGGCTTCATCCTCTTTAAGGAGACTCTAGTGGCTTAGGGTTAGGTATGAATCTATGGCTGAGATTCATCCGTTTTGTCACTTAAACCTTCCCATTTTCTAATTAGCTACATGTAATTGCATAGGGAATCAGCATATATATTCATCTTTATCTCTGAAAGATCATAATCTATCCTTAAGTTGGCTTCAAAATGGTTTACATAGTTGTTTGTTACATTACAAAAAAAATGTCCAAACTATCTCACTCGGCATATGAATTCTTGTTAGAAATAGATAATTCTAAGAGTGGGGGGTGAATCGGTATTTTCAATCTTTTCACCCACAACTGAATATTATTAATTACTTTACTACATGCATAAGAAAGTAAACCAATAGTGTTGAACAATATAAACAACCATACATAGAGAGAAATCATAACACCATATTTTGTTAACTAGGGAAACCCTAACCAAGGGAAAACCCCAGTGGGGATAGAACCCACTAGATGATTCACTATATAAAGAATCTGGTTAAGGATATTAACCCTGTTAGGAGTCTATGAAGCATGTATAGTGTCTCAGTCCCTATTAGGAGACTAGTCCTTGTTAGAAGCCTCAACCCTATTAGGAGTTGCTTCAACCCTCTTAGGAGTTGGTGAATCATATACAAATGTGTGCAAGAAGAGCCCACTACCCTAACATGCAACTTTACAATAAGTTCTTCAAGAAATAATTATACATACAATACTGAGTTATTTGTTGTACTTCACAAATCTTCTAATTTAAGATTCTTCACACAAGAGAAACTGTGCACATATTAATCTACATCATATAGCAAAGTATCACATTCACTTGTTACTCACATTTCACAAGATCATATTGACTTTGCATTTAACGATCACTGAATCATCATCCACTTTTTCACTTCCTTTTTTGCACTTTAACTTCGCAAATAAAGCTCTTTACTTATACAAAACATTTTAGTAAATTCTTGCTTAGTCAGCTCATATAACATCATTAGAGTTAGCTCAACAAGAATTAATAACTCAAAACAATAAATCGAATTGTTAAACACATTATGATGATATGCTATGTCTTGTGTTGTGTCATCACTACATCATTAATTCCTTCATAACTCAAACTCAGTTGATTGTATAGACATGTGCACTAGTATACATCATCATTATGACATCATGCATCTTTGGTCAACTATGCAAGAGAATATTCCAAGGGAGTATTATGTTATCATCAAAATTGTCCTGTTCTTGTAACCCTGTGTGATACTTAGACAATTTTTCCTTCACAAGTGAACATGAGTAATCTGCAAAACAAATATGTTGCCATAAATGAAAACCATAACTTACCTTATCTAATTGATTGGACATATTGCCAACAATCTCCCCCATTGGCATTGATGGCAAAATTTTGGAAAAATTGGCTAAGTCCCAAACATGCTATCATGCCAATCAAAACAAATAGCCATAACATAAAAGCATTAAAAACATTTATGTTCATGTTATGAAACATTACATCCCTTATAACTTCCTATTACAACTAATTGCTCCCCCTTACATATTATACATATTAAAATTTATTGAAATACAATTTTCCATTTATCTCCCCCTTTCACATCAATGACAAAGGTATCAAAAGACTATCAAAATTTAGTAGCTGCATATCAAAACTTGGAAAAAAAATTGCTAAAATTGGTCTTCAATTGCTCAAAGAATTTCTTCCAACTATCCTTCAATGCATCAGATACATTGATAAGTAGACATAAAGCATATGCTACCAATTTTTCTATGTTCAAATCTATAGCCACAAACTTGTCATATGAAGATTTTGTAGACAACCATTTTTCCAATTGATTTTCAAGCAATGTTAATTGAGGGAATAAGTGTACTCTCAAAAGAGTGAACCTCTTCAAAATATTCTCCTTTTCTTCTTGTACTTCCCTTATATTATCATGAAGTAGTTGTATTGTATGCTCAATGGTGTTTACTTTCTGATTCTACTTCAAAAAGTTGTCAGTGATTGTTTGAAGCTCAGTAACTTTCTCCTTGATCTGATCATTAAATTCTTTTAGATCAATGTATGCTAAGTTGCACTTAGCATAAGCATTTTTTCCTTCCTTTATACATTTCTTAGTGTTTTAATACATATATCCAAAGTTTCTATATCATTTCTCATATTAGTGCACATGGTGTTTAGAAGTTTACCATCGTGCTTAGTCTGTGCTTGAATGGTAGCCACATTCATGAGTGTAGTGAACTCATTATCAAAAGCTTTGAACAAAATTGTTTTGCACTATTGAATATCTATTGGGGTGTCAATGGGGCTTACTACCTCCTGCATCTTGTCAAAAACTATAGTCAGAGTCTTCTTAATTGACTTGATTGATTTTTTCTTCTCAAGAAGTTTTCTCAGAGAAGATATGAGATTCTTTGCTTCATCTTCTTCATCAGATTATGTTGCAACTACTATTGTTGTTTGGGTAGGATGATTGGGAATTCCTATTACTACTAATGTTATTAGAGGCACACTTAAGGTACCTATTTCAATGTTGGTCTCCATCTTCTGTTCATCTTCTTTAGTAGGCTCCTGATCCTTTTCTTCATCAGAGCTACTATAATCCACAATATGGCCAATAATGTTGGCACCAAAATCCTTGAATGGGTCCTCTATTTTGTTAATTGTCACTTTGGTGTTATCTATTTGCATAGATTCACTACCAATAGTGATGTGTGGTGAAGAGCTTGGTGTCACTGCTGGATCAAAATTGTATGAAGTTATGCATGCTATAGGACTATCTTCCTTTGATTGCACACTCTTTTCAAGTATCTGGCTGGCTTCTTCTGATTGAGCACTTTCTTTGGGCATCTAGCTTGCCTCTTCTATCTATGCACTATCTCTGGGCATCTAAATTTCCTTCTTTGCCTACACACTTACTTTAGGAATAGTAGACATGAATGAAACTATAGCCTCTTTAGTGTCCTTATTAACTTCCTCATAATTTCCTCCCATGAGGAGAATGGATCTTTTCTTATGTCTTAGCAATGTTGCTATACCTTTCAAATTTTCTTTTATATCTTCTTCACTATATACAGAATAGAACTTTCTCACCATATTCACTCTTATTTGTTTATCTTCTTCTATAACTTTGCTCTTCCTATTTAGCAATCTATTATACAAATCTCTGGGTATCTATCCTTTTATACTATCAAATTTCTTATCTTTTAGAATCATGTTCCTAACTACAAAATTTTCTAGCTGTCTTTTGTCCATGTTGTTATACAACTCATAGTATTTATTTAACTGTACAAAATTGTTATCATTAATGATTTGCATGTTTAGGTTTTCTACCTTTGGCTTCCATGCTTTGTGCCCTGCTGATGTCTTGGCTTCTTGATCAGCTACCTTGATTGGTCTGTCACCAATCTCTTCCTTAGATTCAAATGAGCTAATATATAGATTTCTTCTCCATTTTCATGGGCCACTAGTAGTTTTCTTCACTCTCCTTTTAGGAGGGGTTATGATCCTTGTAGACTTTCTTGTAGTAGATATTTCTTCTATCTTTACTAGTTTACTTGGAGGTTGCTATTGTGCAACTGCTACATAAGGTATGGAAGGAGTCTATGTGCTTGTTTGGGAAACTGTGAACTCTTTAGTAGGTCTTGTCACTACGATGGGTGTAGGGGTTAAAAGCTCAGTTTGGCCACTGGCCTTCATTTCCATAGAAATTCCCTTTACCTCATCAAATTCTTTCCTTTTCATCCCAGATTCTTTCAAGATGGAATCAATAACTTTCTCCACCTTTTTCTTAGAGTCCTTTAGTACTTCACTAGTTTTAATTTCTCTCATTTTCGCAATATATGTTCCCCATCTGGGACAATTAGAATCAATTTTAGAATGAAGGATTATCTGCGCATACCCTTCAATAAAATCCTCACTCATCTCATATCCCATAGGTTTAATGAATTTTACCTAAGGAACTATTGCCTCTATACATGTGAAATCTATCTCAACCATAAAACATAATTTATCCTTATACTTTCCACTAGTACTAGATGTATCCTATACCTTTGCTTCATTTCTATTTGAAAAGACTTCATAATTTTATCAATGTCACTATCCCTAACTACTTCAGGTCTTGACCTATAAGCTTGAGTGATTTGCTACATTGCGTACTCATGTTCATTCCAAACTATAATACCAAGAAACTTCTTGGTAGTATAGAAAAATATGTGTGTTAGTAGGGATTCAGATCTAAAAGATGCAATCCTTGATTTCTTGATTCTTGATATGTTATCCAACAATTGTGTTTTGACAATGTCACACATGTTAACTTCTTCACCTTTTACTACGAAGTAAGCTACATGAATAAATCCTATAGGGATTTAATCTATTCTAGATCCATGATTATACTTATATCCCAAAATCTTGGAAATGAGTCTCACTTCATCATCTTGAATTGAGTTGAATTTCATGTTCCTCCCATCAAAATATGTGTTGATATTTGCCTCAACAAGTTTGCACATATTCTTGATGTTTACTAGGCTATTGCCTTGATTTATCAAATCTATGACCTTGTGAATTAGGTCATTGTCAATACAAATGAAAGCATCTCCTAGCCATAGAAAAGCATCATGTACTCTACTAAGAATTATCCTTGTCCACTCGTTATTGTCAAAATTTGTGTAGAAAATAGTCTTAACTAGGTTAAGATGTTCTAGAAATTTATGTTCAAGTTTTAATGATAAATAATTGTTGCATATCTTCTCCAAATCCTTTTGAATCTCTAAATCACCTATGCTTTCAATCTTACAATGAATATATCATCTAATATATTCTACATGAAGAACATTTTTTGGAACTCATAAAAATGCTCCAATGGGGTCATCGAGTAAAGAAAAAAATGGGTGTTTCTTGAAATTATACATAGGCCTATTGCTTACATTATAAACTTCTTGTCTTGCCATTCTTGAAGGATTATGCTCAATAATTCAAAAATTAGCTCAATTTTGCATACTAGGGTTTTCGGAAACTTTGCATGCTTGCATGCTTCTTATATTCTCCAAATCTTGCTTCAATCTCACACACAAACTTTGCACAAGCAAATGATGTATGCAAGTTAGTTTGTATCCTTTAAATCTTTTGCAATCTATACTATGCAATAAATGCATATCTGCCACTAGTTCAGTATTTTGTCTTTGTGCAACAAAGAGTTTAGTCTTCTTATATATCCTCATCCTAACCTTATCAAGAAATGTGCACTTCACTATAGACCTATCAATATCCACTACATACTGTCAACTTTGAAACCCTTGATACTTCCTCTAGCATCAGTTATCAACAACTAATACTTTGTTCCAATGAGAATGCTTAATTCTAGTGAGAAGAGTCATAGACAATAAGTGACTTTATCATCTTGTCAGGTACATCTCTTAGAGTTGTATGAGAACTTTTTGGTTCCTTTGCCTCCACAAATTCTTCCTTCAATTCATTTGTCTACTCTTTTACTTCATTTCTTCTATTGTTCCTTCTATAAATCTGATTCCTATTTAGGTCTCTTCTATCCATTCTACAAAACTTCGCTATGTGTCCAAATTTGTTACATAAATGACATACAAGTACATCTTTTTTATATTCATTAAGCTTGTCATTAGGTGTTCTATAATTCCTTGCAATGTGTCCTAGATTGTTGCATCTATAAAACAATTTGTCTTCTTTCTCCACTTTCATTGTTGTGAGATCTTTTTATGTTTCCTACAAGATCAGTGTTCCTATGCATTCTACTATTTGTATTATTACTATCAAATTTAGGTTTCATATAATCTACTACATAATGACCATATCCATGACAATTATGAAAATAAAATTTTGAAATAGGTTTGAAAGACTTACCTTGGCAATTGACTTTAGTGTCTTTAGATTCATCACACTAGGAAAAAGATTCCTTTCTTTTGTTATTCATATCTTGATCAGATTCTTTGAATTTCTCAGAGTGAGAAACATTCACTTTGCCTTTAGATGTATCATCTATCTTGCTTAGGTCCTTATTAACTTTAGGAATAATAGGTTCTTTTGTTTCAATAGGTTTATTGGTGGATTGACCAAGAAAGAATCCAAGTCCAGTCTTATCATAACTGGGTCTTTGTGCACAAATTTGTTCTTCAATCTTATCACTACTGGTATATAATTTTTCAAGTTGTTGCTTGGTTTGTACCAACTCACCTTTCACAATGGTATTTTATTTTTATAATTCTATATATTCTAACTTAATAGATTCCAATTTAGATGTTACCTTGCTTAACTAAGATCTCATATCTACATTTTCAACTTTTACTTCAGAGTCAATCTTACCTCCATTTTTCTTAAGACTTAACTTAAGTCCAACTATCTATAACTCATGTTTTAAGATCTCATTTTCTTTCTACAGATCTTCAATGTGATCATCACTAGTCTAATTAGTAGATCCTTTCTATTTCAAGTCATCAATTTTTTCCTTCAATTCACCAATGTAGGCTTTTGCATCCTTGTATTTGTCTTTGAGGTCATCTCTTTCATTAGTAAGAAGATCAATCTATTCAAGTGCCTCTTCAATATTTTTCTTCAGTTATTCCATATCCATAGGGATCATATTCAAGTTGTTAAGCCTCTTCTAAATAACTAAGCTCTAATATCAATTGTTAAAAATAGATAATATTGAGAGGGGGGGTGAATCAGTATTTTCAATCTTTTTACCAACAATTGAATATTATTAATTACTTTACTACATGCATAAGAAAGTAAACCAATAGTGTTGAATAGTATAAACAACCATACATAGAGAGAAATTGTAAAACCATATTTTGTTAACTAGGGAAACCCTGGCCAAGGGAAAACCCTAGTAGGGATGGAACCCACTAGATGATTCACTATATAAAGAATTTAGGTGAGGATATTGACCCCGTTAGGAGTCTATGAAGCATGTATAGTGTCTCAAGTCCCTTATAGGAGACTAGGCCTTGTTAGAACTGTCAACCCTATTAGGAGTTTCTTCAACCCTATTAGGAATTGGTGAATCATATAGAAATGTGTGCAAGAAGAACCCACTACCCTAACATGAAACTTTACAATAAGTTCTTCAAGAAATAAGTATACATACAATACTAAATTATTTGTTGTACTTCACAAGTTTTCTAATTGATTGTTCTTCACACAACAGAAATTGTGCACATATTAATCTATCTTCGCATCATATAGCAAAGTATCACATTCACTTGTTACTCGCATTTCACAAGATCATATCAACTTCGCATTTACTGATCATTGAATCATCATCCACTTTTTCACTTCCTTTTTTGCACTTTAACTTTGCAAGTAAAGATCTTTACTTATAAAAAACATTTTAGTAAATTCTTCCTTAGTTGTCTCATATAACATCATTAGAGTAACCTCAACAAGAAATTATAACTCAAAATAATAAATCAAATTGTTAAACACATTCTGTTGATATGCTTTGTTCTATGTTGTATCATCACTACATCACTAATTCCTTCATAACTTGAACTTGGTTGATTGTATAGACATGTGCACTGGTATATGTCATCATTATGACATCATGCATCTCTGGTCAACTATGCAAGAGAATATTCCAAGGGAGTATTCTGTTATCATCAAAATTGTCATGTTGTTATAACCCTATCTGATACTCAGACAACTTTTCCTTCACAACTAAACATGACTAATCTACAAAAAAAATATGCTACCATAAATGACAACCATAACTTACCTTATCTGATTGATTAGACATATTGCCAACAAGTCTTTGATGCTCGGCATGCACTATATTTTTGCTTCTTACTCAACATCTGTATTACTTGGCATCCACTATTTACTCGGTGCTTGAATCACTAGGTATGGTCTATCTACTTGGCACTTGAGTGATTTGGCACATGAGTGACTCAGTGCTCATTGCAACCTAGCATGGTCTAACATTTACATGTTGTGCTTGGCATGTATTACTAGTTCAGCATGAACTAAGTAAATGGTTTATGTGTGTTGACATTCATTTGTCAAAACCAATCTAAGGTTAACAATCTCCACCTTTGACATGAGTGTCAAAAACACTTAAATATACAATATTCTACTTAGCTTCTCGAGCATAATATATCCATGACTCAGCTTATATACAAAACTTCAAAATTTCAAAATTCTGTAATAACCTATATTCCTCAAAATTGATAACTCCCCCTAAGTTAATGTATCTATTTTGTATCCAAAAGTTGTGCTTCTCTCTGACTTCAATGTGTTGTATCTGATACTCTTTCATATGATATGCTTTGTCATAGCTGATATTTGTATCTGTTTACTACTTTTGCTTTCCAAAAATGAATCTCAAAAAATATCTCAAAAAAAATGTATATCTCCCCAATGATATAATTGTATTTCTAGGCTCCCCCTTTATTATTTATTCTTTTCTTTTATTCTCTTCCCCCCCTTTGTTCATACTCCCCCATGGTACACTTCTTTTTCTTTATCTCCCTTTCTATATTTTCTCCCCCTTTCTTTTTCTCTCCCACTTTTTGACACTTGTGTCAAATGGGCTATACATGTATAGTGTGTTTGTCCAAAAAGGATTTATGGACTTCCATTATGATTTTAAGAGCTACATACTAGTTCTCACATGAAACATCCAATGACTTGACCTAGATAGCAAGCTCAATAGCAAGGTGTACTAGGCCATCTAGAGTAGAAAGATTGGGGTCTTTCTTTAGTATAGTCTCTGCATAACCTAGTTCCTTGTGTAGTATTTCTATGTGTGGGGTGAGGGATGCTTATATACATTTCAGTTTGGCTCTTATGCTAGCCTCTTCTATTGTCAACACAGCTAGTTGACTTTGTGACTGAAGTAATGTATAAAAATGCTTCTCACTCTAAGTAGGGTTTTGAGGTAACCTTGTACTTGATATGTTGAGATTTCTCTCCAGGCTCAGAATATGATGTTTGGTCTCTTGGGTGAAGAGTGTCAGGTCACACAATTTGATGTACAATGAGAATATATTCTCAAGTACCTTCTTCACATCCTCAACCTTTGTTGCCAATGCAACTTGAGTGAGTGCTATATCACCATATATCTTTTCATTTACCTTGCTGTAGAATTTCTTTTCAGAAAATTCTAAGAGTTTAGCATTAGTATCAATGTCTTCGTTATTGACATTTTCCACTATATCTGATAGTTGTTCTAGTAGTGGCTTTGTCTCTTCAAGATTTGGCAGACTAAATGCATCCAAAAGGATGTCTTTAATATCTTGAAGTGTTTGCTTCTACTTGTGTTCTCTCCTAAGCATTTCTTGATTCTTTTTCTTCTCTAAGGCTTGTTGCAAAATGCCTATTTGGTCTAATGGCATTGTATCATAATCAAACTTAGGTATAACTATCTCTTCATCAAGAGTGATATCTCCATAGTGAATTACCTTTTCAAATTTTGAAGAGCTAGAGCTTGGTGCTAAGATTTATCATGGTATAGCTTTTGTGCTCAGCTTCTGAAGAGTCTGTATGGGTGGAGTGCTAAATGTTGGTAGAGTTACCAATGCTTGGATGGCTTCTTGCTCCTATACCTTAGGTGTTTGCTCACTCTCTTTAGATTTTCTCTTGTCTATCACAATGACTTGAATAGCACCTTATCCTTGTGCTTTAGGTACAAATGACTCTATCTATCCTACTTCCTATTGTCTAGTAGTAGTGCCTTTTTCTTCTTTTGCAATCTACTTCTACTCTACTATGTCAATTTTACCAAATTTATCAACCTTAGCACATGTATCTATTGTTTTTTGAGTCAAAGGTTGTACTTGATTAATTGAAGGGATGATAGAAGGTGGTTCTTCTGGATTCAACTTGTCCCTTGTGACATCAGTTATTGCCTTTTGGAGCTCATCTATACTGACTAAAACTGAAATATCACAAAGATTAGCCTGTAGTGTAGATTGGTCCAAATTCTTCAAGTCTTCTATAGTTAAGGGATTGATGTTCTAAGCTAAAAGATCAAAGACATCATTAAAAATAATAGTTTGAGTAGACTTGACTATGTCATGTGGGGAACTGACACTTAGCACTTGTGTGTCCTGTACACTCTATTCATCTTCTTGTTGTTTAGTAGTTTCCTTGTCATTAGTTTATTTTTTTGTTTCCTCCCGTACTATATCATCTTTTTCTTTGTCATCATCTTTTCCATCTTCACCCTTATCATTATCTTTACCCTCAAAAGGGTCAGCTTCTCCTTGTTTTATAGTGGTCAACCTATAGATAAGTTTCCATATTTGGGTAGATTTCTTGACTACATCTTCAATATTATTTTGAAGAATACTAAATGCTCTATATTTAGGTGTAAACCTAAGTCCATATTTCTTATTAGCCTTAAATCTGCCCTTTTTTCAATTTTGGCATTACCTTGGCTAAGGTGGTTTCCCTTTTTTTCTTTCCAAATTTAAATAATAATGTCATTTTTGCTCAACTAAGTCATATGGTTTCTTAGGTACTGAGTTGGAAAATTCTAGTGAAGTTGTTTTAAATTTTGACATCATTGCATATAGGGCTTCTTCCACTAGCTTTTTCTCCTCTTTTCCCAAATCATCAAAATTTGCATGTCTAAAACTAGATAAATCTGAACTATTCTTGACATTTTCCTACAAATTTTCAAGATCAGAGAGTGGTTTGTGACTTACCATTTTGAATTGGCTTATATCACCTGATTCAGTCCTATCTTCATCTAAATTAGGCTATGCAACATATTTTCTTCTTTGTTTCTTTTGCACTTGGCCACCTTGCTCTATTTGCTTGGATTTCTCCTTGGCCTTGTGTGTTGTTTCTTATGTGCTTGCTCTAGTGGTAGGTGTCATTGGCTTGGCTAGGCTTGGTTTAATAGTTTTATTTTCCTTAGCCATTGGCTATATTTTAGCCTTTCTTTTCTTTGGCTCAACATGAGTAGGTGTTTCCTTGGCTTTTTCTCCCTTGGCACCTTCTGTTTCCTCTTCATCCTTATCCTCTTCCATGCCTTAAGTCAATGCAAGAGGTTGTTTTGTTTGTTCTTGTTCTTCCTCTTCATCCTCTTCATCGTCTTCCTCTTCTTCCTTATCTGTACCTTATCCAACCTTCTCCAAATTTGGCCTTTAGCTTCTTGAACAACTTATCTTTCTTCTTGAGTGTGGAGGCAGTTTTCAACTCCTTGGTAATCTTTAATTTGACCATTTCATAGCTGCCAAATATTTTTGCACTTTTGTCCACTTCCTCCGTTAGGAGTGCTATGATGGCTATTGAAGCTTCATCAACATTTATTTCATACTCTAGTGGCCTTAACCATATAACCCTTGGTGTGGTAGCTTGCACAAAGGTGTAATCAGCATCAACTAGAAAGCATATATCATTATAATGTTGCTCAACCAATGAAATAGGTATCCTTATTCTTTTCTTCATTGATTTCTTGAAATCTTTAAAATAACTTGTCATCAAAGTTTCAAAGTTTTCTCCCATTTGTTCAATATACTCATTGATTTGTACTACAATTTGATGTAGAGATAGCATAATGGAAAACAACAACAACCCCAAACCCACACAACACTCAATGTTCTCACAAGGATTGAACAAGGGATTTGGTCTACTTCCACAAGTGTGTACTCTTCCTAATGAACACTGAACAAGGTTTCTAGACTCACCTTCCACAAATAAGACTCAAAGAAAATATGAGCCAACTTGGGCAAATATGACCAAATTACTTCACAATGGGCAAAATAAGGATTTTTTTGTTCTAGACCTTTCTACCACCAAAAAGGGCTTGGAAAAACTTAGTCTCAACACAAATAAGGCAAGCCACCCACTAGTTGTATTCCCAACAACCCACAACTCAATTTGCAACTTTAGACCTAGTAGCCTATTAGGTCTCCTAAAACTATTTTTGGTCAATAACTCTAAAAATAACCAAAGGACCTAGGAAATAAAATGTTGATTCAAGTACCCTTTTCCAAGTTCTAAAAATATCCAAAGTTTCAAAGACCAACTCGACCCTAGCATATCCCAACCACCACCAAGTACATAGGCCTAATTAGCCAATTTAGGCTTGCTTTTCAAGGAAAATGGTCAAGAATGGGTGCATGAAATTGAATCTTCACTTCTAGATTCTTCTTTAGACTCAAAAAAGGGCACTTTTTTTTGACACCAAGTCCTCAAACTCTTTCCATCATTCTATCCACTCCAATCCTCCCAAAACAAGGTCAAATACATGGAAATACTTGACCTAGGGCTCGCTCCCAAAATTCACCAACACAACTTCCTCCTCCAAAACTACTAGAATCTGATATAATACATCCTTAACTTTCTCCATACTATAATGGAAGGAAATCCACTGGTGGAATCTCAAGTTAAGGGCATTTCAGTGTTCAAACCCTCAAAACAAGGGTTTCACATACCAACAACCTGAAAAAATGGATAACTTTTGCAAAATAGATGATGAAACCTCCAAATCAAATCCAAAACCTTCTAAATAAATAAATTCAAATTTTCAATGCAAAAACATTCATCCTCCAATTAGTGGATCCGTACAACATGTGAAAAATCAAAAAAAAATGCTGGAATAGCAAAAAATTTAGTGATTTTTGGAAGCAAATACAAATGAATCTTCTATATTTGTCCTTCTTCAAATACTCAAAACCTATATAGGATATATACAACTAGTTCAACCACCTTTTGGAAAATTTTAACCATTAGGAGTTATATTTTTGAAAAGTTGTCGAGAAAATTGCAAAAGTTGCTAAGCAACTTTTTGCAATTTTTGCAATTTTTTGTGCTAAGACAAGATTTATTGAAAATATGTTTGTAATTGGATTCTACCAACTCCTAGGAACCCTACTAATGTTCTAAACATCTATACTTTCCTAAGAAACATATAAATAACCAAAAATCCACTTTATTGGATCAGTTGATGCCCAAGGCTTATAGTTGCACCCTAGGGTCTTATGTCCATTAAAAATGTGTATGGTCATAGGGAGATCATTAGATCTATCCCTAGACCTTATTAAATCAAGAAAAGAAAGAAGATTAGGTGCTCTACACCACAATTGACCTATTGGTCTTCTATCATATAGTACCAAAAGAGGGAAGTGTACTCTATACATAAAAGAATATACAAACTAGAATTGAACTAGATTTGCATTGAGCACTCTTGGTCTTCTTGATTGCTCCAAGGTTTTCCATCAGTTGTTGTAGTTGAAGATCAGCCAAATCATAAGTATGATCTTTCTTCACAATTTTGTAGCCAACATCCATAGCAATACAGGGTACACTATTCAATCTACTAGACTGATAGAATTTATGAGAAATTACCCTTATAGAAAAGTTCAACAATGGATCAACAATAGTATCTATTGTCATGCCTCTTTTATTCCATTTTTCTCTAGTTCTTTTCTCTATTACTTCCTTGGAATCACTCTAAAAGTCTTAGGCCAATTTAGGGTTTGGTAGCTAGTAACCCTATGAATTATTCTTTTGGTAATCTTAATTAGTCCACCCTCCAACCATAAAGATCCATCATGTATTTGGCTAAACACAATTCTAATCCATTTAGTTTTAAATACACTAGGAAAATCTAGGGCGCATGTTAAACCCTTCTTCTAACAATTTTATCCTCTTCCTTCATAACACCATTTCTACATAACCTATCATATTCTTCTCAAATTTTTATGTCCCAAATGCTACCAATTTTACAATTATAACATCTTCTTACATCTTGCACCATTATAACATTTGGTAGGATCGCGGATAAAGCACCAAAAGAATCTTGTTTCTAAGCTATGTCAGGAATGGCATAAAACATAGGTTGTTTGACTTCATCACTAACAAGTTGAACATTCAAAACCTCTTTCCCTTCTACATTCTTTGAGCTAGATACCATTTTTTAAACTAGGGTTTATGCAAAAGTAAATTGTGTAGCTTAGCTTATGATAAATACCTTGTGAAATTTGAAGAACTAGTGTGAGATCATCATCAAGTGCTCTACAAATACTTTGAATAGGTTTTTGAATTTCTTTTCACTCTACTCACTCTTGCTTGAATTTTCAATGATGAATAATGAGTAGAAATCAATCATATATCCTTTGAAAACCTTGCATCTAATGCTTAGTGCTTGTACAGCTATAAGCTTAGCATCAACTCAATTTTAGAATCACTTGACATCTATAGATATTTAGATCACTTGATAGCTACTATAGGCTTTGCATTAGCTAGATAGTTTTGTAGCTCAGCATCAACTACCATTCCACTCAGCATACACAGAAAACATTTCATGCTTGGTAACAACATAAAAAATTTAAAGATTTAGCTTGAATTTATAACAAAATCTTGAATCTTTATTCATGCTAATGTAATATTCTTAGTTCTATCTCCTTTGGAACTTATGTATGATATAACACTTGAATATCAGTCCCACATACCTCTTGATTTCCTAGTTTGATGAGGTGTGATCACTTGACCCATTGGGTGAAGTGATTCCTTCTCCATTTGATGTGCTACAATCATTCTTCTTTTTTCATGTCTTGTTCATCTCATCTCTGATGTGTTCGACATCTACCTTGCCTTTTACTTTATCATATTCACAACTTGGTGCCTTTGACCTAGTTGGACAATGCTTATTGATGTGACCAGTCTTCAAATAGCTAAAACATGTAGTTTGACTCAACTACCTTTTGTAGTTACCACTGAAGTGTGTCCTAATACAATTCTCAAGAATATGTCCATATTCTTGACAAAGTGACAGCTATATCTTGTATTATAATCCCAATTATAAAGGTTTCCATAGCTTCTTACCTTTGTTGACTTGTATGATGACCACATGGATTTGGTTCTACATTCAAAATCTCTATGTCCATACTTCTGACAATTATAGCAATATCTTTCAAATCTTTGTGTGTACATAGTCCTGGTTCTACATTCATGTGCTTGATGACCTTGTTTGTTGCACTTATGACAATGAGCCATGTTCTTAGGCTTAACATTATGATTTTCATTCTTGCTCCTACACACATTAGCAATATTTCCTTTCTTACCATAGTTATTATAAGTAGGTTTGGATTTCTTAACTTTGATGTTCCTCTCTTCAACAACTTTGGATGATTCTCCTTCTTTGGTGCTTGTGTATCCCAGTCTTTGTTAGATCTAGGGGATCTAAATAATTGTTCAAAGTATTTGATGGCTTCATTTGGCTTGTTGAGACTTTTAGAAAATTCCTTTTCTCTTTTTAGGTCACTTTAAAATCGTTCATTCTGCAACTTCAATGTAGTTATATCAATGTCCTTAACATTTAGTTCATAGTTGGCATTCATCATTTGACTTAGAGTATCCAATTGCATGTTGGAGGTCTTGGTTAACTTTGTTGACTTTTCTTCTAATCTATTTGCCAAAATTATTTTTTCTTCTTAAATCATGGCTTTGTCTTCCATGGCTTTCTTCTTTTGTTCAGTCACCTCACATAGTAGTATAGCTTGTGATTCTTTCTCTAGCTTAAGATTTCTTGTTTCCTCAAGTTGGATTCTATTTTTTTCCATTAGATCTACAACTGCTACATCAAATTCATTGGTATTACCATCTACAAATTGCTTGGTGGTATCTATCTCTTTGTATAGTATGTCATTCTTTGCAATAGCAATCTCTTTCCTTTTCTTCAAGGATTTCTTTAGTTCTTCTCTTGCCTCATCTAGCTGATGTAGTATCAGATGTATTTCAATCTCCTAGTTCTTAATAGCGTTTCCCAACTTTTAGATTTCCATTTTAAGATCTTTCCTCTAAGTTACAAATCTTCTCTTTCAGAGAACTAGGATCTGATACCAATTATTGAAATTACAAGTGGGAAGAGAGTAAACTTCTAAGGGGGGGTGAATCAGGAGTTTAAACTTGGAACCATAAAACTTACACCATTCATACATCACATGCATTAATATATAGAAATAACATGTAAAACATATGCATGAATCATGTAAACATGTAATCAAACACACACATAACACTAAATATGATTGCCCAAAACGCTCCAAGTGAGATGGTAAAACTAGGGTGGGGATGACACCCACAAATCTTCACTACTACAGCAATAAAGTGTATCCAATGAAGGTTGCAATGGTTTGACCATGAGCCATGGTCTGTCCTATGAAAGGCCTACCCTATTAAAGCCTTACAAAGACTGTTAAGTCCCACCTTGTTAGAGGATTTCAACACCCTATTAGAAGTGTGCCTAGTTAGAGGACTTCAACTTACAATTAAATAAGCACCTTGTTAAAGAATTTTATACAACCTGTTAGGACTACTTTGTTAAGAGATTTAACTAAAATCACCTATTAAAATATCTCAGCATAGATCCTCCAGTTAGCACTTGCATTCCTAATAATAGATCACCTCTACACAATCTATGAATGATCCTTCACGATCTGATGTATCAATTTTGTATCATTCTCTATCCTATGTTCTTCTCTAACTAATTCTACAAATCACTCATACTTCTAAGACACCTTGAATGCACTACAAACTATCTTGTTTACTCTTCCAATTTGATCATTCACCCCTTGTACACTGTAAAGACTTTAGGGCTTTGTCCTCTTTAAGAAGACTTTGGTATGAATCTACAGCTGAGATTCATCCATTTTGCCACTTGAACCTTCCCATTTTCTTATTGTCTGCATGTGATTACATAAAGAATCAGCATATAGATTCATCCTTATCTCCAAAAGATTGTAATCTATAATTAATTTGGCTTGAAAATGGTTTACATAGTTGTTTGTGTCATTACAAAAAATATGTCCAGACTATGTCACTCAGCATCTAAAGTCTCTGATGCTCAACATGCACTGTATTTCTACTTCTAACTTGGCACCTGCATTACTCAACATCCATTATATACTCGGCACTTGAATCACTTAGCATGGTCTATCTGCTCGACACTTGAGTGATTTGACACATGAGTGACTTGCACTCATTGCAACTCGGCATGGTCTAACATTTACATGTTGTGCTCAACATGTATTACTAGTTCAGCATGAACTAGCTAGTAAATGGCACTTGTCAAAACCAATCTGAGATCAGCACTCCAATGGTGAGCCTAAAGATTTTTCTATAAATATTTCCACCAAAATTCCACAATAACTTCTGTTGGTCTAAATTTTTGCATGATAAAATTCCTTTGTCTAGGTACAAAACTTCAGATTGTATCCATTAATGGTGAATAGGGTTTATAGCTAAGTCATCCTTTTATTAGCCTTTGAAAATTTTTATGAAAACCCTATGTCTCATTCCATTTAAAAAATTTCAAGTGCGAAATATTTGAAAAATAAACTTGGGTGAATATTCTATTTCTTTTTATTTTTTTTGAGCCCCTAAGTTACCTTTCCTCTTAGATTCCTCACCATCCAATTTGAATAGATCTACTGTTGTTGTTACCTCGTTATAAAAACATGAGCACTTTTTATGTATAGCAAGGTAGCAAGTGCCAAAAAGTTTATAAAACTGGATCATAAAATGAAGCTATGGTGGTTAGAGATTTGTTTTCTAGCTGAATTTTTAGTCATTTACACCTTCTAAGTACTATCAGAATAGGAAAAGGGACCTAGTAGAAGTAGTCAGAAGTCAACACCAAAATGAGGGTCTTTTTGATGCATTGCTACCTCACTATCAGAAAAACTAATCATCTTGTCCTTAGTGAAGTAGCGAGGCACTGTGAAATGAAGGACATAGTGGCCTCCAAATTTATCGATAACCATGGTCTATCTAGGTGGCATGACAAGTAATAACTGCTATTGTCAGAAGCAATTAGTAGGAGCGATGGTGATTTGATGGGTTATCATATTTCATGGTGCCAAGTTTTATTGAAGTCATCAGAGCTCGCTACCTTGCTATCAAAAAAATTTGACATCTCGCCATTAGCAAAGTAGTGAGGCACCATGAAATGAACAGCTTATGGGATCTCAAGTAATGTGGATGGGTGACTAGGATTTTAAGAAAGGATAGGTTTGCTGCTAGCAATGTAGATTTTCTTATGTCACCAGTGCCCCAAACCCATGCCCCATTCAAAAATCACATAAGGGATCCTGATCATCAGATCAAACTAGAATCAATAGTCCTCGCTACCTCGCTATGCAAAGTTGCAAGTTGTTTAATCTATGCAAAATAGTGAGTATGGGACCCACAACCTTTCAAGGTACTTCATGCAGTTTCTTTACCTTTGATTTGATCTCAGATCAATGGCCATCGCTATCTTGCCATGAAGAGTTTCTTAGATGATATGTATAGTGAGATAGCAAATGAGGGCCCACCACTATTCTTCTAAGCAGTGTAGTAATATATCATCCACAAGATCAAGATTGAATCCATTGTTATCACTGTTTCATTGTGGCAAGGTGCTCATTCTTTATGTATAATGAAGTAGTGACCTATTGACAATTTTCCTCAGTTGCCAATGGGTCTAGATAGAAGTGCCATCAAGGAAGGAGCTATGTACGTGGGTAGTTTTCATTAGATTGACTGGCGAACTAGTCAAGTGCAATGCCAAGTTGTCTTTATCTGTATCCCATGATCATAGGATTTTTAAAGATTGACGGTGCAAATTTAAACACAGAAGGTGGTGCCACTCTGTGTATTAATTAGACATGAAAGCTTTGCATGTTAGGAAAAATAGAGTATAATACAGGAAATTTAATCAGTTTCACCTTACGCAAACAAAGATTTTGAGCTTTCCCTAAGCAGAAGCAATTATTGAAGAAAATCATGTTTGATTTTGGCAAGATTGTGAAGAAGTTTGTTTGCAAAAAAATTTGTATAAATATAGAGGAAAAAAAGGACAAAATTCAAGTAAGTAATCCTATTGTAATCTATGTAGGTGTTTCAGTTCTGTAAAGCATAATCAAAGATGCCTCCGAAGAAGGGATTTTCAGGTCAAGTAACTTATTTGGATAGAAATGTACATGATGACTTGCTTGAGTTGCTACCTGAGTTTACTATAGAGATAGTGCAAGTTAAAAAGTTGACCTCATTAAACCCTAGGTTGAGGATAGCTAATGTATTATATGATAAGGGTAATTGGGTCCAGGATGCTCAAACCTCGCAAACTGGTTTAAATTTGTTCAAGAAATGGTTTGCAGAAAGAAAATTGTTTGCCCCACATGCCAATATATGGAATTTCGACCTGGGAAAGCTAGTTGTTCCCAGTGTCTTCATGGATTATGACCTCCTTGAGGCCATGGCGAAGAGTTATGATCAAGCCACTAGGGTAGTGAGAAGAGTAGATGGTGAAATTCTAATCACCATTAGTTTAGAAGAGATTAGGGAAGTTTTCCATTTGGGACCTCTCACTAGGTATCATGTGCCCATTAATTTGACAGATTTAGAAAAAGAATATATTTCAAAGAAGGATGTAGTTAGACAAGGTGCACTAAAGACCCACATTGGTAGAATTGGAACCCTACCAGCAATAACATCATCCTCTAAATAACCTTTCAAGAAAGCATGCTTCAATGCTAGGGTAGTAGAGATATACAGGACCCTGTGCAGAGTTTTTGGAGAGGGTGAAGAAGATTTTATGCTCATGAATTTCATGTATATGATTATTCAAATCTCCTCTTTTGATGTCGATATAATTTTTGTTTTTACTTCTTACCTGGTTGATGAGATTCACGGTGGATTGGTTGGGATTGCAAAGGGCAAGGTGGAAAAGGTTTGGGGCCAATACTTCCTATTGATGCACATGTTTTTGTTTAAGGGGGCTATGTACTTTGGTAAAGAAATGGTTCTGAACAGAGAACAAGAGGGGGAAGCACTACCAATTCAATTATGGAGTGCAAATATGACTGGGCAAGTAGAAAATGCTAGTTTTGTTAGATTTGACAGGCACTTTTTCTCCAAACTAAAGTGTTTCATATTAAGAGACAATCCCAGGATTCCTAAGGCATTAATGCACCTTGTTAGGCCTATGGACAAACCCCATAATCTGAAAGTTTCACATAATTGTAGAGATATAGTCCCATATTCAGTTTCAACTGTTATCAAAATTTATGGATTCAAGGGAAAACCCCATGTACTACCTTACTAGGTACCCTTAAAGGTAGGAGCAACTGAGTTCTTGTGGTAGCTGGGAGGAGTAGAAGAAGCCTTTTTACACAAAAGGGGAACAGGATCAATTTTTCCCACTTGCATAGTAGCCCACCAGTTTGTAATAACCAAGGAAGGGAGGGTCTTCCTCTACAAATTTTTGGATCAATATAAAATGGCAGTATCTCACCCTCATTTTTGTGATGTAGAAGCTTTCTTTAATTTGGCTCTTAGGCATAAGATCAAGCTCCGTCTAGTTCAACATGAATTTTATTTCCCTGAAGATGTAATAAGGAATGAGTACTCTTTGTAGGAGCAAGAAACAAAGAAAGAAAAATGGAGAGTCTATTCAAAAGTTTTGGATTTTATTAATTGTTTTGACAAAGATTACAACCCTCTTAGTAATGTTGTAACTACTATAGATAGAATAAATAATCTTATGAGTACATTCTCCAAAATAATGGAGGTAATGAATGAGAAGAAGCAATATTTCATTGATTCTTTTCCAGATAAAGCTAGGTAAATAATGAGAAGATTGGGTTTCACTCCCAATATAGGGGCAGGCCCACTAGTTATGCAAAGGAGGTCAGGATATACTGTCATTCAGGATCAAAGGCCCATTGTGGATAAAGGAAAACAAATAGTTGAATCGACTAGTGTTGTTTTTGAAGAAAGGCCTCCTAAACCGTCTCCCAAGAGGAGAAAGATAATAAGGGAAGAGGAACCACATGATGAGAGTTACTCACCTTCCCAAACCCCCATGAGAATTAAGGAGGAGTAGCTCACTGATGAGAAAATTGAAAAAAATGGATCAAAAGGGGGAATTTTTGTTACCCAAGCAGAGATTGATGAAGGGAACCCCCAGGAGCCTCCTATGCCAAGTTTTGAGTTAACTGTAGTAGATTTCAGGGGAAGGGAATTAGACCCTATTTTGGAACAAGCCAGTCAGCAATTTTTGTCTAATGATAGTTTTGTAAGATCTAGGGCTTTCCATCAGTTTTCTTTCAGGGCAAACATGCACATTTTTGAGGAAAGATGTAAAAATATGAAAGCAAAGTATCTAGAAATGGATGAAGCCTCCATTCAAAGTCAAATAAAGGAACAAATGATTCAAGAGTCCTAGAATATAACCCCTAAAGAAGGGAGATAGATGGTAAAGGCTGCAAATATTTTATTATTGCCCAATTGGGACATTGTTGATGCCTTGATTTTAAATTCTGTGTCAAATAATTTGGGATTGCAAGATCCAAATAAAAAAGAGTTCTTGGAAACTACATTTAGTAATGACCAAGTTTCTCTTGTCATGTGGTCATTGAGAAGAGGATATAGGGCTGCTCCATCATAGCCTATTGTTTCACGACTAACAGGGAGTATCATTGTGAGGATAGTTGCAGATACCTCACATGTATAGGTAGCTCACATGAATGTAGATTACTCTCAATTTTCCTTGGCTACTATAGAGAGGGAAGAAAAGGAAATGAATAAGCTATAGAGCAAGTATGAGGTAGTTGTGGATGCCTACAATAAAGAGGTAAAGAAGAGAATTGAACTTGAGAACAAGCGAATGGGTAGGTCAGAAACACCAAAAATAACATACCCTCGCCCCCTAGTTGAACCCTTCAAATCCACCCTCCTCGTAGAAATACCAGATACACACCAAAGGCCATAGTACTACATTGCTGAGGATTTTGAAGAAGAAAAGGCTAAACTATGAGCCTTACATGTAGAGTTGGAGTCAAAATATAAAGATAAACTAAGAAAAGCTCTCACATATTTGGGGGACAAAGTTGAATGGCCACTAATTCATGATTAGTTGGCCAGGGTGATCAGTATCTGGGAGGATTTGAAAGCCAATGATGAGGCTCTAAAGCCTATCATGAATAAATGGGTAAGAAGGGAGAAAAGAATGACATTTTTGTGTTCTTCTATCATAAGGAATTCTTATGAACCTTTGACATTGTTTCTAATCTTGTTGATTTTGACAATAAAAGGATTCATTTACAGAGAATAATAGTAGGCTACTCAAAAAAGTACAAGAGCCAAAAATATAGTTTGTTTCCTCGTGCACTAGATAAAAGAAATAATTTGAAAAGAAAAGATGAATGGGCAAAGGAACTTGATGATATTTTTTGTTTAAAGACGAATAGAAGTGTAAATGAAACAGGGCATGCATGGCGGGCTACCACAATGAAAGAAATGGTGAAAGCCCAAATATTCTTTGATTCTTTAAAATAGGAATTTGTTTCCATTGACAATGAGGATGAGTATGTGTTAAAAAGACAAAGAGATATTTTGCAATTCAATTGGCTAGTTGACACACTGTTTGACAAGTGGAAGGTAGAAATAGCTCCTGGTGAATAGTTTGATGAAGATGAAACTGACAGTGATGAGGTGTGGGGTGAGGAGATCCAAATAATTGACACCATCACTACACAAGCCCAACTAGAAGAAGAAGACAAGAATAATCAGTCACTTTTAGTTGTAGGCCTAGGCCCATAGGATGTTGATACAATAAAAGAAGAGAAAAAAGTAGAAGTTACTCCCACCATACAGGATAAAGATAGTGAAAACCCACATGTGGAGATTAATGTGCAATCATCAGAACAATCTTCATCATTGGATAGCTTGGTAGTTGCATACAAAGAGAGATCAAAATAGTATCCAAATTAGCAACAATAGAGGATGTAATAGAAAGGGTCCCACAAAAGGAATGTTTGATGTATAATTCTTTATGTTACTCACATTTGTTCATTTGGTGATAGGTGTATGTAAATATTTCTTGTAAAGGACACCTGTCATTTTCTCTTAGCCTAAAGCTTGTTGCATCTCACACTATATAAGTGAGATTCTAGGGCTAGAGAAAGGGTCTAATTTCTATTGTTTCTAGGTGATATACTTAGTTTGTTCTCGGTCCAATATTTGAGCAAATTTTATGATGTATTTTCTCTACTAGTTCCTAAGAATACATAAATATAGAATGATCTCTATGTTTATTCTTAAGGGTCATTCTGAGTTTACTACAAATGTATATAATTTTCAAAGAAAATGAATACAAATTATGAGTTATCCCCATTTAGTTATTTTTTAATTTTGTCTCATTTTGATTACTTGGTTATCTTGATATTGTATGAGTAAAGGCCTGTGCAATTGAATGCAATCCAGTTAGGTTGTATATCTATTCATCATTGCTATTAGTTCAATGGATTAAGTAAAAGCTTTGATGAATTTGATAAGGTTGTTAGAGTAGTAGAAAGGATTTTTGAATGATGAATTCTGATAAGAATTGCTGATAATATTTGTTGTAAGGCAACAAATTAGATCTAAGGATTTGTAGTAGACTCTAAACCCCAACGGATTAGGCATTGGTCAAATTGATTCAACTAGAAGAGAAATGTGTCATAAATGGTTTTCAAATGTAGAATTATAATCAATTTTACTTTAATTTCCTGAAGATCTTCAAAGTTGGCTAGTACTTATTTGCATGGAATGTTTTAGCTTTAGTTAGCCATTATTGCTGAGAACATGTGCAGACCTATAGAAGAATTTTGGCCAGATCTGTTATATGGGATGTGTTTATCAAATTGTCATGAATTATGCATGTATTTGAGGATTTGAGATGAGAATCAAAATGAAACTAAAATAATCCTCATACAGTGTTTCCTAGTCTTGAATCATCCCTGGGTATACCCACCCTAGTTTTGCAGAGCCTAAAGAGTAGAAAACCACCCTTGGTTTTGTTCAAGTTGGGTCCAAATGGTTTTCACATATAATTGTTAATAGGAATTGGCTAGTCCTTAGATTGTTTGAGTGATGTCATTTTGGTATTGAGCATTTTATTGCTAAGTAGTTTTTCAAAACACCAACAACCTATTTGATACTTATGCTTGAGTAATGAGATTTTTATGGTAGGCTTTAAACTCTAAAATGAACCCTCCTATTGAAAATGAGAACATTCTAAGATAATATGAAAAACTTAATAAAAATATCAAGCTCCCATAAATAGTAACCACCCTATCTACTAGTCCTTATTAAAATAGAAAAGACTAAAATACAAATTTTTTTGGAGTGATGCAAGATTTCCCTTACACCCAGGATGCTCCTACATCAGACACTTGGGGTAATTTGAGAAATGACTCTATCACGTCTCAGGTGTTCAGAGGAAAACCAAGATGGTTAACCTCCTTGTTTACTAGTCATGATGAATCCTCTATTGGCCTCCCTTTCCAATTGACCAGGTTTTCCTCATAAGTTTTGTTCCTTGTACTTTTGCCAACATGACTGTCTAGTATCTCCTCAACCTCCTTTGTAGCTGAACTAGTTGTTGGAATACTCCACTGCACTTCTACAACTTCATCTCCATCACCTCCTTCATAGTACTCTGTCAAATCTAAAATATTAAATACTGGTGAAATATTCAATTCAGCAAGAAACTCCACTTCATAAGCATTTCCAGGATCATGTCTTTTCACTATCTTTCATGGACCAAACTTCTTCATCTTCAGCTTATTATATGTACCCACTAGAAAATGCTCTTTCCTCAAATGAACCATGACTTCTTCTCCAATATGAAATTCCTTATTCCTCCTTTTCACATATTCCTTAGCCTTATACTATGTATTCATCTTCATGATGTACTTCCTCACCTCCTCATGTATGTTCTTCAAATGTTTAGCAAAATCTTCTACTTTAGCACTACTTATCTCTCCTTTATCCAACTGCCTCAATTTAGAAGCATTTATGGGACTACTCCCATATATAATTTGGAATGGTGATTTACCAATACTCTTGTTGATAGAGTTATTATATGTGAATTCTTCCTTTGGTAAAATTATATCTCATCCCTTTGGCTTGTCTCCAACCAAACATCTTAGCAAGTTTCCCAAATTGTGATTCATGACTTCTATCTATCTGTCAGTCTATGGATGATGTGATGAACTGAACTTCAAATCTATCTTTAACTTCTTCCACAATGTACACCAGAAATACCAAACAAATTTGGTATCTCGATCTAAAACTATACTCTTTGGCAGGCCATGCGGTCACACCACTTCTCAGAAAAAATTTTGCTACTTGAATAGCATCACTAGTCTTCTTGCAAGGAATAAAATGTGTCATCTTTGAAAACCTGTCAACCACCACAAAAATAGAATCATGCCCACACTGATTCCTCAGTAATCCAAGAACAAAATCCATGCTAACATTCTTCCATGCTTCTCTAGTACAGGTAATGGTTGATACAATCATGTATTCTACTTCAGTCCTATCACCATCTGACATACTCTGCAACTCTATATAAACTTCTTCACATCTTGCAGCAACAGTGGCCAGTAACAATTCTTAGCAACCAAAGCTATGGTTTAATGTCTAGCCAATCCTCCACTATGCTTCTCCTTGATGAGATTCTCTCTCATTGAACTACTAGGAATTCACAGTTGGTTTCCTTTGAAAAACACAATATCCTGGATCATGAAATCCAACCACCTTGTCCTATCTAGTGTAACAAGTTATGTACAAACCTTCCAAACTTCACTAAAATTAGGATCATCTAGATACAAAGTACTGAGTTCCTTGAACCCAACCACCTCTATCTACATTTATGTCAGCAAAAGTTGTCTTCTACTAAGAGCATCTACAACTTTGTTAGACTTCCCACTCCTGTGTTTCAAATTAAATGTATAACTCTACAAAAACTCAACCCACTTTAAATGCTTTTGGTTCAATTTTCCTTGACTATTCAAATATTGCAAAGCTTGATGATCAATATACAAAACAAACTCCTTAGGAAGAAGATAGTGTCTCCACTTCTTCAATGATTGAACTATAGCATAAAATTCCTAATCCTAAATAATAATAAAAAATTTGCATCATTCAACTTCTCACTAAAATGAGCAACAAGTCTACCTTCTTGGCTCAAAAAAGCTCCTATTGAAGTACCACTAGCATCATATTCTACTTGAAACACCTTGTTAAAATCAAGAAGTGCTAAAATAGGTTGCTTAGTAACTTTCAATTTCAACAAATTAAAACTCTTATCTTCTCCTACAATCCACTTGAACTCTTTCCTATCCCCTCTCATTGTTTTAGTCAAGGGTCCACAAATCTTGCTAAAACTTCTTATGAATTTTCTATAAAATGTAGCTAGTCCATGAAAAGATCTTACCTCTATTGCACTCCTTGGAGTAGGCCATTCAAGGATAGCCTTCATTTTCTCTGGATCCATTTTCAAACCTTCTACTAAGACAACAAATCCTAGGTACACCAACTCCTTCTTTACAAAATTGCACTTCTTTAGGTTTATCAACAACTTTTCTTCCTTTGACTTATCAAACACCTTGCGAATATGGATCAAATGCTCCTCTAATTTCTTACTAAAGATCAATATATCATCTAGGTAAAGAATGACAAACTTACCTAGAAATTCCTTTAGGACCTCATTCATGAGCCTCATGAAGGTGCTCGATGCTTTGGTTAGCCGAAAAGGCATGACTAACCACTCATATAGTCCTTCCCTTGTCTTCAAAGTAGTTTTCCACTCATCACCTTCTCTGATACAAATCTAATGGTATCTGCTCTTCATATCTATCTTTTTGAAATACTCAACTCCACTCAAATAGTCCATAATATCATCCATCCTTGACAATGGAAATCTATATTTGATTATAATCTTCTTGATAGTATGAGAATCTATGCACATCCTCCATTCTCCATTTTTCTTTGGTGCTAATACTTTAGATATAGCACATGGACTTAGACTCTCTTGAATCAACCCCTTCTATAACAACTCATGAACTTGTCTGTTCAAATCTTCACTTTTTTTTGGTGTCATTCTGTGCACTACTTTGTTTGGTAAAATGGCTCCTAGAAACAAATTCATCTGGTGACTAATCTTCCTCATTGGGGCCAATCCCTAAGGTACATTATCTAATACAATATCAAAAAATTATTCCAACATATCTACAACTTTTGTAGGTACCTCCTCTACTTCTTCTTTACTATCTTTTGGAATTATAGAAAAACACACATGCTCATGCTTCATACCTTTGAGGAACCTTTTCCATCAACAAAACATATTTTAGTAGCACTACATACCTTTTCTTATTTATTCTTCAATGGTTTCAACTTCTGTTTCACTCCATCCTTGGTCAAAGTGTAGGTATTTTCTCACCTATCATGTATAGCATGCTTTTCAAACTACCACAACCTACCTAGCAACATATGACATATGTCCATAGGTATGATATCACATAGTACCTCATCCTATTAGCTTCCAATGTTGAACTTCACTGAGCACTTATTAACCATAACCTTGTGGTCACCTTGCACCCAAGCAATATGGTATGGATGCAAGTGTTTATGTCTCTTTAGCTTCAACTTGGTGACCATCATTTCTAACACTAGATTGTCAGTACTTCCACCATCAATTATCACATCACAACACTTATGTTCACATCTGCACCTTATGTGAAACAAAATCCTTCTTTGATCAGGTTCATTCTCACGACTCAGCAGGACTATTCTATTAATTAGGACATCTCCTCTTTCAGCATCTTTAGAATGTGAAGACCTTTCATCTTCATCAACATGTGCAGCTCTAGATGGGCCTTCAATTCTTTGATATGTTCTTCCTTGGCATTGGGTACATTCAAATGCTCTATGCCCTTCTTCTCCATAGTGAAAACATTTCCAACAGAAGCCTCCTCTTCTAGATCCTTTTCCTCTACCTCTTTATCTTTGATCTCTATTATTCTACTCATGGAAATGATATGAATTATTTCCCCTTTGGTTCTAATTGCTACTTCTATCCTCATCCTTGTTCTTTTGATAATCATTATGGCCTACATAAGATTGTCTTCCAGATCTTCCACCATGACCTCTTCCACTATTCTTATTGTCAAACTTCTTCTCAATTTCTCCTTAACTCTTAGGGGAAACTGGTATACCCCCTCAATACTATTCATTTGAACCAAACTCAACACATCCTGAATGCTTGGCCTTAACTTATTAAGATAATGGGAAAATTTCTCCTTACTAGCTTCTACATGGTTATTTCTAATGAGAAATTGGTAGAACTCTTTGGTAAACTCTTGAACATATTTTCTTGTTTTCTTCATTCCTTGCATCTTCTTCAATAGATCAAGCTCATAATCCATAGGAATGAATTGTTGCTTCATTTTAGCTATCATCTGATCCCATCTTGTGATTTTGTCCTTTCCCTTTCTATTTTTCTCCAACTAAACCTCTTTCCACTAGATCTTTGCATGTCCCTTCAGTTTTGCCTTCACAAACTTGACCCTATCTGGATCCTCAATATCTTCATACTCAAATTACTCCTCCAGTTCATTGATCCAATTGATTAGCTCTTTTGGGTTAACATTTCTTTAAAATGTGGGAACCTCAAAATTAAGTCTTTTTCCAATCTTGGAGATGGCCCTAAAAATCCTCTCTTCCTTTGGGTTTAGAACTGCCTCTGCTCCAGCATTTTCTTCTACTTCATCCTCATCCTCACTTTCATCTCTCACAGGAAGATTTATGCATCTTTGCATTTGTTCTTCCAATGCCTGCATTTTCCTTTGGAGGACTCAAAAACCCTTAGGTGTAACACCTATAGCTCTTCTACCATGCTCTCTTTGTGGAGGCACTTTCATGCTTCCACTGAAACCCTAGTGCAAATTTCCTCACAACTAGCAATATATCTACACACTCAGCCCAAACCTTGGTCCTGGTGCGAACTGTCTCACAATTGGCGATCTATTCATACACTCAAGAACTCTAGCTCTAATACCACTTGATGAAGGGTGCTCCCCTTAAAACCATAAACTCATAATAAAAACAAAGAAATAATAGCCAATGCAAGAACAAAATATGGACTTCTTATTTGCACTGCAAATGTGAAATTACAAAATCTTCAATTATAATATGCTAACCCACACGGGTGCCTTCGTTACTATAATCTACAACACAAGTTGTAAACTATCACCTAGAGTTGTCCTAGACAATGTTTGAGCCTTTCTTAAATAGGCAATTTTATGCTACTCGGGAAGGTTCTAGACAATGAAACTTAATACCTAGGGCTAACAAACCATAATAATACATATAGAGTCAATCAAATACATCTTTGACAATTATTTTAGATATTTTGGGTAGCCCAACTTTGAAAGGCCATAACTCACAAACCGTAGCTCTAATTAGCTATTATAACCACCTTTTAGAAATGCTAGCTCCTGATCTATAGGCTTGAAATGGTGCTAGCACCCTTCTATCAAGTGTTTGGACCTAATCCAGGCACTCTAAGGCCTCCAACAGTGAGCTTGAAGATTTTTCTATAAATGTTCCACTGAAAATCCGCAATAACTTCTTTGATACTTATGCTTGAGAAATGAGATTTTTAAGGTAGGCTTACAACTCTAAAATGAACCTTCCTATAGAAAATGAGAACATTTTGAGCTAATATGACAAACTTACTAAAAATAGCAAGTTCCCATAAATAATAACCACCCTAACTACTAGTCCTTATTAAAATAGAAAAGATTGAAATACAAATATTTTTGGGGAGATATAAGATTCCCCTTACACCTAGGATGCTCCTACATCAATTTCTTAAAAGCTCTGAAGCTTCTTTCACCCCTTGATTTTCTATAAGAAAGGGTTTTGGGACCTTAGGATAAAGATTGCAAGATAGAACTAGATATAGTGATAGATAGAAAAAAGATACAAATGAAAAAGTGCAAAAAAAAAAAATTATGTAGTATAGGATAGATATTGCAACCAATCACAACCCAATTGTACTCTTCTTTTTAAATTAAT
The DNA here is from genome assembly GCA_028749045.1 of Cupressus sempervirens. NCBI lineage: Eukaryota > Viridiplantae > Streptophyta > Pinopsida > Cupressales > Cupressaceae > Cupressus > Cupressus sempervirens. The sequence goes on from CM053788.1 coordinate 196,474,718, forward strand.
AAAGATATTTTGTTTCTATTCTAAAATCTAGGAATTGATCATCAATATTGGTATCTATGCATTGTGCTGTTGGATTAACATTATTGTTGATAAATTTAAAGTGGTGAAACCCTCAAATAAGAGAAATGCATATGCTTATGTATGTCTTTTTTAATTGGTGTTCATCATTTGAAGTTAAATTCAATTAACTAGGGTTTATAGATTCTAGGTTCTTTGTCCAGTGATTGATGGTAGACCACTCATCTCCAAGTAGTTTGATATTCATATTTTTATTGAAATTGACTCTATTCTCCAAACAAAAAATGACTGGTCTTCTTTTATTTCTGAAGAGAAGTACAATTTTATGGAAGATGATATTCTATATCATATTTTTCTACATACATTATACAACATATTTTTTCCTTATACTTTATATTTAACAAATTTCATACACACTCAAAGAATTCAAGCATTTGATTCCTCCTTGAGAAGATAGTTTCCAACTCAATAATATCAGTCATAAAGTCTACATGAGCAAGCATCAACTCATCTAAAATGTTGAGATAAATGTAAACCCACCAAGGTCCATAGAGCCTAAAGTGTGGAGATTGAACAACCAAGTTTTAGCTTCCAACATTGACCAAGATTGTGTTGTGATTCCTAGCATTGAGTGGACAAGACTTTTAGGAATTCAACCAACAATTTTGAGAACCAATTATTGATTTATGGAAGTATAAATAGGAAAACAAGATACTGAGAGGGGGGAGGGGTGAATCGAAATCATAAACACTTTCACTTTTCATCAATTCATCCACACATTCACCAATTGTCTTATGCATGTAAAACTTGTAAAAGTAGACTTTATATAACATGTAGATCTAATATATCCCATGCATGAAAATAAAAACATAACACAATATTTGGTCACCCAAAGACCCTCCAAGGTGAAGGTAAAACTAGGGTGGGGATGACACCCACAAATATTCACTAGTGTAGTAATAAAGTTAACCTATAAGGCTTATAATGTTTGACCATAATATATGATCTACCCTATGAGGGTTCTACCCTATTAAAATATTTTGAGAATGTTAGGTCTCACCCTGTTAGAGGATTTAACACTTAAAATAAAGTAAGGACTCTATTAGGATATTTACATAGACCTATTAAAACCACTCTGTTAAGAGATTCACCCTTATTCAAGTTGACTATGACTGATTTAGTACCTGACTCTCGATTTTCTCTCTAAGCTCATTTTGAGTCTTCTCTTTGTAAATTAATTCCCTCTTCTAATCTGATAAAGATTTTCTTACCCCTCATTGCATTGATTAGGTCACTTGTTCTACTAAGAAATAAAAGGACACTTCTACTTGACTTTTGATCTGATCTTGATCATTCACTTCACCATTCACATATTACTCTTTCTTCGTATTGTCTGTCACACCATAGCTTAGTGGCCTAGGTTAAAATATTCTCTATTTAAAGAGTTCCATATAGGATTTTCTAGATGCTTCCTTATTTTGCCTCTTCATATGAGTCGATAATCACAAAACATAGGGATCTATGATCCGCATTATAAAACATGTAAAACTCTCTGTAAAAACCTCTACAAGTATTATGTGTTCCTTCCATGTCAGCTTAAAAATGATTTACCTCAAAGTTTGTATCATTTCTAACTTGTATATAAAAAATTTGTTGCTCAGCACTTGTTGTCTCTAATATTTAGTATGTTGTTAATGCTCGATCTATATAGTGCTCAACACTTATATGCTTGAATTGTTCGGTAGGTGTTGAATTCAACTTGTATAGAAAATATTTGGTCACCACATACTTGCTCAGCTCCTATAGAGCGTGGTGTATACAAGTTTAGATACATGACTCAGCCTATATAGATTAGCTTAGTCATAGTGATGACCATCTAACACTGCCTAGCAAATTACTAAGTGTTTGACACTAATAGACAATAATAGTTAGAGATGCCAACAATCTTCCCCTTTGACATTAGTGGAAAAAATAGTTTTTCATGATTACATTGTTACAAATAAAATTTGATATGAGTATTACCCCTTAGTCTTATGACTCAATTCAATGTAAAAATTATGTGACTTATGTCAAATGAATAATGAATAAATAATGTATAAATGAATACTTATATGCATAACTCTAAGTAGTCTAATATTATAGTGTCATGCCTTATTCACCTACTAAACTCTGAACTTCAATGGTCATTCATTTGTCAATTCCTTCTTTATTAACTTTTCGACTACATTGTATGACAATCATTCCCCCTTTTTTTTGACACTTATGTCATGGTTTTTTGGTTTGAATGGGTGGAAGAAAACCATATTTATCAATGAATGTTTGATGAACGTGGATGATCATGGAAAGTGTATGATCCCAAGTGATTCTTATTGTCTCCAAAATGTGATTCTATAACTATAATTGTGCTGCTAAATCAATTAAGCTATTAGCCATTAAGAGGTTGTGATCTTCTTTGATAAGATCTTGTGTTGATTGCATTTTCCTTTGCATGATCTCTAAATAAGGTATTAACATTGCTTGAATAGAGATCAATTTGGATGTCATGTTGTTTTCAGTTGCCTGAAGCTTAGCCAGTTTGCCTTGAGCATTCAATAACTTACTGTAGTGTTCAATACTAGATTTTGTTGACTATGAAATAATGTTGTTGGATCTCTACATCTCTGCTTATATCTATTGAATTTTTGTTTGAATGTCACTTGTAAATATTAGCACATCTGACAAAATATTATATAAATGTTGTACCTTCTATATAAGTTCTGTCATATTTTGTACAGGTTCTTGTAACTAAGCTTTCTGCTCAGAAATAATTGTGGAAACTTTATCCACAACCTAATTCTCAAATTTCCTTGCTAACCAATCTATTAAGTTCTCATTGGATTCTACACCACAAACATTTATTTGTTCAACAATATTTACAAGCTGGGAAATTATTGGGCTTTGTCACCAAAATTTTGAATATCAAAAGCTTGAACAAAAAAATTTTTAACATCATATAAAACTTTCTTGTTTTTATGCTCTCTCTTTAGCTCTTCTTGCTTCTTCTTCTTTGCCAAAAATTCTTGTAACAATTTTTTTTCTCCAATGTGAGATTTTCCAAATCTAATTGGGGCATTTCAATTACTTCATCTAGGCTAACTTCAATAAATGGTGAGGTGTCCTTTATTGATTTATCTTTATCGGGTGAAGGAGTGTTGCTACTTAGCACTACTTTGGGATTTGGTGAGGGGATTTCACCACTCAATCCTATCGGTGCATTGGCTCATCTTTACTCACTTATTTATTTACCTCAATGTGAGGCACTAACACAATTTGACTTTCTACATTTGTGTCCTTTATCTTTGTATCTGTCTCTTTAACTATCTCTATGAACCTTGATTGCTTAGCCCCTAGAGTGTTACGGGTGTTGGCATGTACTAGTGACATATTTCCTTGTAGACTCAACACAACTAAACTCATCTCATCACTTTCATTAACTAAAATGGTAACTATCTCAGTATCTTTTACTCTTGTTGTGAGACCAAATATACTTGTCCAGAGTAACTCATTATGTTGAATTACAACATTAGTTTTATTTTTTAATATCATAAAAATTCTATACTTAGGAATAAATATATTCCTATATCCCTCAAAAAATGTTTCTTTGTGATCTTGTGATAGATTCGGCATAACCTTGACTAAAGTTTTAGTTCTTATCTTTTTCTCATCTACTTTTTCCTCCTACCACCTTCTTTCAAGTCTACCATAAAAAATTTTAGGTATCTTCATTTCTACTTCATTAGGATCTAACTTACAATTTCTAATCATATCTATCATAGCCTCCTCAACTTTTGTTCTATCAGTATTATCCAATGTGTCATATTTCACAAATATAAAACTAGATAATCTTGAAGATTTTCTAAGATCTACTCATGACTCATCAATAGATTTTTTTTCACCCTATGGGTGGTCCTTTGACCAATATCCTTTGGTTTAGATCCACTAGACTCACTAGTCTCTACTACTCTTTGTTTTTCAATCTTCTTGGCACTAGCAATTGCCCTAGTCCTTAGTTTAATCTGTGGTCGAGGAGAAAGGGGTGTCACCATTGGCTTCTTATAAGTTCTTTTATCCTTCTTACTAGGTGAAGTGACAACAACTTTACCCTTTTCTCCTTCTTCTTCTTTCTCTTCCTCATCATTACTACCCTTTTCTTCATCTTCTCCATGACCTTATGTAATTTGTAATGGTTCCTTGCCTTTGCCTAGGGTATCTAGTTTTTCCTCTAGATATTGAATCATTCCCTTCCTTTTCTTCTCCTTAGAAGCTATAGAAGCTATATTTATATTCACTATTATTTTACCCTTAGCTTCCTCATATTTTACAAAAGGTTCAACCTATATGTTTATTTCTTCTTTCAATAATGCAACAATATTTGCATTCACTAAGTCGTTGTCAATTTCATAATCAAAACCTTGTAATCAAGCCTTCCTCATCTTTACTACATGTAGAAATGTATAATCTGTATCTGCAATAAAACATATATCATTATAATACTTAGTTACCAATTCTTCAAATATGATCATCCTCATCTTCATTCTTTTCTTGAATTCCTCAAAATAAGTATCCATGACATTCTTAAATTTTGCTCCTAATTGAGTAATGTAACCCTTATTTTTCTAGTCACTAGTTCTTTTTTTGTTCCCAGTTAATATCACCAATACCAGGAAAATATTTATGTATATAAAATAAAATACACATAATGAGGGATCCAAACTTACACATTAAATTCTTTTATTTCCTGATGGATGCCATATTTTCTACCAATTGCAGTCTTTCAAGCTCAACAAGATCATATTAATGATCTTTCATCAATATTTTCCATGCCTGATCCACTACTATACATAGCACATTGTTCAATCTACTTGACTGGTAACATTTGTGAGCTATAACCCTCACTACAAATTTGATTAATAGATCAGAACTATTGGTAATGGACAAACCTTTTCCATTCCACTCGGCACTCATGTTTGCCTCAATTTCCTCTCAACTCAGGAATCACATAGTTTTCTTCTTATCTAGGTTTGGCTAGCTTATAATCTTGTGAATCATTTTCTTCATGATCTCTATGGGTCCATTTTGTAAACAAAATTTCATATCATGGATCCTTCTTAGAATAATTTTGATCCATTCAATCTTGAAATTCCTTGAGAACTCTAGGGCATGAATTAACCCTTTCCTTTCAACAACTTTGAATTCATCCTTCAAGATTCCTTCATTACATAACTTCTCATATGTTTCTTGTGTTTCATAATCTCCTACTTCTCTGATCTTACACATATAAAACTCCTTACATCATGAATCATAATAACCTTGGATGGTATCAAGGATAGTGTACCCATTGAATCTCCCTTATTGCAATTTTTACAATAGTGAAACACTTTGGTGGAGGACAAGTGTCACTCTTCACCAATTGAATTTAACTAATCTCTTGGCTCATTCCAATGGCAGATGAAGCTATCATTTTCTCTTTGTTAGGGTTCAAAAAAATTTCTTTCCTCTAAATTACTTGACATAGCTCAAATATTCACTCAATCAATCTTCTTGTCTCAGATTTGCTCCAAATCACCTTAAAAAATCTTTACTAGTCACTCAAATTGCCAAATTGATCTGTGCTCTTGAAATTTGTATGCAAGGTGTGAAATAATATCTTTAAATTTTGATATATACCTTCTTTTTTTTAATTTAGGGTCTCCACTAATGTTGTATACTTGGCTAGGTGGAAGCCAGTTGTCTCAGTTGACATTGGTGCCTTTGAACTAGATCTTCACTATACAGCTCAGTTTCATCCATCAAACTTGGTCTATATACTAGTTTACTTCTAAAGTATTCGGTCTATGTTGCAATGCTCAGTCAATATAGAAATTTTTATTGATGTTCGACATTGGTTGAATAAATGACTCTTTTATACTAATAATTACACAAATTTGTTCTCATGCATCTTTACATATGCAAATATAAACTTTAGCACATTTCAGGTTAGGAATTGATGTATGATATATCAATTAAATATATAGTTCCATATATACCTCTCTTGCTTAGTTTGAGATGAGATGATCACCTCAACTCCATTTGCTCCACTTTTTCCATGTTTGATTCATTTCCTTATTTACCTATCCAATGTCCACTTCATCTTTACCTTTGTCTTTGATGTGATTTCTGATGGTAATTAAGTCGTGCAATTCTTTCTTAAATGTCCAAACTTGTGACACTTGGTATATGCATTGGTAGGTGCATAACTCTACCTTTGATTTGTCTAATAGGGTTTTTTCTATGATTTACATTCATATGCTCTATGTCCATACTTTTGATAGTTATAGCAATATCCATGAAATCTAGGTGGGGTAGGTGCACTCCTCATTCTTGACCTACAATCATGTATTTGATGTCCTTGTTTCTTGTAGTAAAAATAATAACTAGTAAATTTGGGCTTAGTATTTTGCATACAATGTTTATTTTGACAAATATTTGTAGTATGACCAAGTTTTCCATAGTGATAGCATGTTGGTTTGCCTTTGGGCTTGGTATTTTTCAGTTCACCATATTTGGATGATTCTCCTTGCTTGACACATGAATATCTTGAACCATCAGTACTACCAGATGACTTCATAAGTTCTTCAAAGTACTTTAGTACCTTGTTTAGTTTTTTGAATCTTTCCATAAGTTCTTTCTCAATATTTAGTTCATTCTTTAGTATGTCTTGTTGGTGTTTTGAAACATCATAGTTTCAAATTACCCTAATGAGAACAAAATACATCTAGGGGTAGCTACTTCCCATCCCCAACATATCCTTTTAGACACAAAGCCAACCTAGACTCTTCTTCTACTTTAGCCTCTATAAAACCTAGGTGGGTGGACCTTAGATTCACTTATATGGTACCAGTGCTAAAACATACACTTTAATCTAACAAAGCAAATAAAACTCTTAATCTTCTAATACTTATGCAAAGATCATAGACATGAAATAGCTAATGACATGAGCTAAGAAACTGATAAGCTAAGTGAAGGCATCCTTTTAGCTCTTAAAACATAAAGGGAAATAGATGATTTGATTAAATTTGATTTCAATAAATCCCCAAATATGCAACAGTAAGAACAAGTTGATCCTATAGTTGATCAGTGCCTTATCTATTAGGCAATTCCACAAATCACACATATACATCTATGATATTACTGACATATCCATACATCAAGATATCAGATCTATCCATATCACTTTGTGAATTAGACATTGATGTTCATAAAGACCTCATTCTTATGAAGTGTCCTTCTCCAATAACCAGCAACCCTGTCAAATACATCAAGCCTTTACTTGGCCCTTTGTTCCAACAACAAAACATATCAAACATACAACCTTATAGGGATGTGAATGGGTCTAAGTTCTTTGTCCCTAAACCTCAAAAAATTGTAGATTATAGAGATAGGAGACAATGATCAAAATGAAACTAAGAAGATTCTTTCTCATTGTATTCATTTATTTGAGACTATACATTCACAATGCATGCAAACAACTGATGAAACTACTAAATAGATCAAAACTATCTATATTAGCTTAACTATTGTTGTTCATACAATTGAAAAATGTTGAAGAATGGCATCACAGTCATGAAAACATATCAAAAATTGGAACTGTAGTCTCACAATACTAAGAAAACTCAATATTAGAACCCCCATGGTACCACGGCAAATCAAAAAATTTCTCCAAAATTGGAACCTATGGTCTCATAGTGAAAATTGTCAACCCTTACAATGAATCAGAAAGAGAGAGAGATATAGGAAAGGAATGTAATCCTGGATCTTATCTGAATTGACATGTGTCCACTTGAATCTTCTTCCCATGTTGTTGTAAAGCTTCTATCATCTTTCTACCCCTGAAATCTAATATGACTCTCATCATTGTTATGTAACAAACTCTAAATATATCTTCCTCAATGATGAAAACCCTTGTGTTGCCAAAATAACTAAAATGTTGATAATCCATCCACTAAACTAACATAGAGATGACAAAATTTATTCCTAACTACATTTTTATTGCCTCTAGTATTTACCTAGTTCATTATTTCATCATACATCAAATCTGAACTACCCTAACTAAATGAAACTAGAAATTGGATTTACCTGAGACAAAACCTTGAATAGCTTGAACCAGTGAATTTTTGGGCAAAACAAAAAAAACTTCAAAAATGGAAAGTTCATTCTCTCTTAGTTTTGATGATATATAATATAGCTATATTGGCGCATCAAAAATGCCTAGAATCTCATTTTGAAAATCAAGCTCTTGTCATGGTTTTCTAGTCTGCATTCTAGAAAATATTTAATTTTACCTAAAGTCAAAACTATAGGTTTAAAATAATTTTCATTTAAAATAGACTACATGTGATTTCACTAGGAAAAAATTAATAAAATGTTAATTTTTCTACTTTTGAAATTTTCTACCATTTTTCCATCGAGGTCAAACCTGTTTGACTGAGCTGTGACACGTGTCACACTATGATTCACCTAATTTTTGCATAGTCATCTAACACCCACCACCCAAGTTTCATGTGTCACTATCCTATTGGTCCCTATCTTGCCAAATGGTGGCTACTTCACTAGTTGCTATGTCACCATCCTACTCAGCATGGTGCCATGTCATCGCGACATAGTGATGTCACGACATGTGGTACCTCTCACCACATCATTGCCCAATCAATAGTGCCAAGTCATTCACCCACATCATTGGTTGCTATGTTGCATGACACCTCATCACAGTGCCACATCATCACAATATAGTGACATCACAACATGTGTCACTTTTTGCCACGTCAACACCTCAAGAAGCGTGCCACATCTAGAATCCTATGGAACATATCACATTTTGGTTTGTTCAGCTTGTGCCACATGTCACATTTCAATTTTTTGAAAGGGTCCATGTCATTAGTGATGTCATCACTCTATTTTATAGATCTATTCAAAATTTGGGTTGAGGTAGAATTAGTCAAACTGGGCCCCAAGTGAGAAAGCTCCTCATATCTCAAAAGGCATGGCCTTTTAGACAACTACCACTAGCTTTTTATTATATAAAAATAGCCAATACTTCCTTCTCACTATCAATGTGGGATAACTCTTTGAAAGCAAAATGTAAAACCCCATGCCATCTGTGGTTTCTCCTAATGTTTCTATCCAAAATGCTTGGTGATGCCTCCTTTACCATTCCCTCTACTATGTCCTTGGTGTGATCTCTCCATCTTGCCTCTCCTTTTTCCATCTATGATCTATCTTTCTGTAGTGACCATGAAATCTAAAAAGACCTTCAATATAGAGCATTTAGGTTTTGTCGCTCCACACGTAAGCTAGACACTAGACCATTTGAAACAATACATATTTACCTAATGTTGCAGTCTGAGAAAGAGTAAAGGAAAAAGCTCGTGATCCACAGCTTTGGTGTATCCCACTACCAACATCCCAGTGAAGAGTGAGGTAACAAATAGACTTTTTGTGAAACCACCATTAACTAGGACTGTTAGGGTAACATCTATCAGGGATTGATTCTTTATTCCAAAACACCTGTGATTTCCCTCATACCTACCACAAGGGAAAGATCAGTAATTATTTAAAATGTATTGCTAAGCTCCATGAAACTACATTTTTTTACTCTTCTTTTTTGAAAGAGCAAGCCATCTTATGGTGGCTCCATTCTTCTACTTCATGAGTTGGTTGCCTTGCTTCATAGTTGATTTCCTTGTTCTTACTATCTCTGCATCATCCATCTTGCCTGATCTAAGAAAGGTGTGAAGGGAAGCCAACTATTGAGGTAGAATGCTAGAAAAAATATGAAAAATAATAGGGATGTCACAATATTATTTGGTAGGATTCAATGCACAAACCAATTTTAACCCATGTGTGAGGCCTCACACCGACCCATCATAGCATGGATATTTTATTTACATTTTGATATTCAAGACCTTGATATTTTGACAATTATTCGAGACTTAGATAGATAGTGGATTGCTTTATCTATTGATTTTGATACTTTAGTAGTGTTTTACATTGTTATATGCACTAAGAACCTATTATTGTGTAAGAAATGTTTGAACATATATGGATGTAGCTTTTTGACATGATATTATTAGATTTTGATGCAATGTGAAATGTTAATTTGATTCTGATGATTTCTAATTTATTGACGCAATGCAATATGACCACGTAGCAGAAACATAAGAACAAGGAGAAATAATGCAAGATCTAATACCAAATCACAATAATATATTCATAAAATATAACTGATTACATTCAATGTGCCAGGTTGTAAGGCCTTTACGGTTATGGCCAAATACAAAGCAAGTAATAGTTCTAAAAGATCCCTCAAGATCCAATCCCAAACCCTAGCTAGTCTAGATCCACACTCTAGTAGAAACCCACAAGGAAGATCTCAACTTGTGCTCACAAGCCCACCAAGTTGTCTCCTTATTTTCCAAGCCATAGCTACTAGCTCTGCTCCAACTTCATCCAAGTGTAAACTGCCTCACAATTAGCACTCTATCCACACACTCACAACTCCATCACAATCCTACTGTAAACTACCTCACATTCGTCGCTCTGTTCACAAACTCAAGAAAACTCACTCTTTAGCTACTTCCCACACCCACTCCTCTTTTGAGTGAATGAATAATCACTAAAGACTTCCCCACAACCCCTACTTATACCAATCTAAGCCACAAGTCAGCCCAAAACACAAATTAAATGCAAATACATAAATTAAATGCCAAATTCTACCTCCTAAAACAATTAAATTCCCAAAATTGATGTCGAGCTCCATAGACCAAGCCGAGTTCCAAAGACCATGCCGAGCTGCATAGACCATGCTGAGCTCCCAAGACCATTACGAGCTCCTAGACCATGCTGAGCTCCTAAGACCATGCCGAGCTCCATAGACCATGCTAAGCTCCATAGACCATGCTAAGCTCCTAAGACCATGCCGAGCTCCCAGACCATGTTGAGCTCCCAGTGTATGTTGAGCACCAAACCAAACACCCTCCAAAGCAACTATTGAGCCTCCTCCCATGAACTCCAAAGTAGTCAGCAAGTAAATCCAAGATGCTCCTACATCAGACTCCCTAGGTAAATAGAAAAGTGTGTCCCACACTTTGATGCCCAAAGAAAGAGTGACAACCAACTTCATCTTCACCAAAGGCTTCCACTCCAACAGGGATAAGAAAACCAATCTACACATCATCAACATCCACATCATTCTATCAAACACCAAAATCTCATCCAACCAATCATCATGCTCACTCCTAGGAACAAACTAAAAATAATGCTTCATCAGAAAACCCACATCCATATCAACAACTAGTGAATCCATACCAATAGCAACCAACTCCACATCAGTGACAATATGAAGATCTCCATCAACAAATGCCAAACTCTCAACACCAACCATCTCATTGCTCACAACAAGACACTCTGCAACACACAACTCACCACCAATAGAAACCAGATTATCCATGACCGAGCACTCTACAATTTCCATGTCAAACTCAACCAACTGATCATGAAAACCAACCTCTATCCTAGCATCAACAAGGTTAGGAATATCTTTAGCAACAACTTCTAGCTATTTTGTAGGTTATGTATCAGACTCCACAAACTAATCAACAAAACCAAACTCTTCCACCTCGACCTTGTTATGCCATCTTCTCTCACAAACAAGTATCTTATCTGGCCAAATGACTCTCTTTCGAATTGGTAGACTCCAACTCCACAAATAGCTATGGAATTCCTTCCTTACCCCATCCTTAACACAATGAGCCAAGCTAGTTTCAAATTGAGCAGTCATCTTAGAAAACCTCCTCTCCACCACATCATGGAGATTTGCAAGCATCTCAGGGTCCAATCCTCTTAGAGCCATCTCCTAAGATCTTTGAAAAACCCTCTGCAAAAAATCCTTCCCACGCTCCTTGTGACAAACTTGAATTGTTTGCAAGTTAGATCGCAACCTACCACCTTGCATGAACAATCAGGAACCACATCACAAGTCTAGGACCATGGATCTGTAATCCACAAACTCTCTACGATCATGCCTCAACAAGATCAAACTTCCATCTTCGCATCCATTGATCAATTTGCATGTCCTCCCAAGGTCCTCATGTAAACTGCCTTAGCTTCGGTGATCTGTCTACACACTCAGGAACAACCTTCTCTCTGATACCACCTTGTGCAGTGCAATATGACCATGTAGCATAAACACAAGAACAAGGAGAAATAATGCAAGATCTAATACCAAATCACAATAATATATTCATAAAATATAATTGATTCCATGCAATGTGCCAAGTTTTAAGGCCTTCCTAGTTATGGCCAAATACAAAGCAAGTAAGGTTTTGCAAGATCCCTCAAGATCCAATCCCAAACCCTAGCTAGTCCAGATCCACACTCTGGTAGAAACCCACAAGGAAGATCTCAACTTGTGCTTGCAAGCCCACCAAGTTGTCTCCTTATTTTCCAAGCCACAACTACTAGCTCTGCTCCAACTTCATCCAAGTGTAAATTGCCTCACATTCAGCACTTTGCCCACACATTCACAACTCCATCACAATCCTATTGTAAATTGCCTCACATTCGGTGCTTTGTTCACAAACTCAGGAAAACTCACTTTTCAGCTACTTCCCACACCCACTCCTCTTCTAAGTGAATGAATCACCACTAAAGACTTCCCCACAACCCCTACTTATACCAATCTAAGCCACAAGTCAACCCAAAACACAAATTAAATGCAAATACATAAATTAAATGCCAAAGTCAGCCTCCTACAATAATTAAATTCCCAAAATCTATGTCAAGCTCCATAGACCAAGCCAAGTTCCAAAGACCATGCCGAGTTGCATAGACCATGCTGAGCTCCCAAGACCATGACAAGCTCCCAGACCATGTTGAGCTCCATAGACCATGCCAAGCTCCCTAGACCATGCTGAGCTCCATAGACCATGTCGAGCTCACAAGACTATGCCGAGCTCCTAGACCATGTTGAGCTCCCAAGACCATGTCAAGCTCCCAGTGTATGTTGTGCACTAGAGAAAACACCCTCCAAAGCAACTACTGAGCCTCCTCCCATGAACTCCAAAGTAGTCGGCAAGTAAATCCAAGATGCTCTTGCATCATTTATAGATAAATGTTAATTTGATTATGATGTTTTATGACCAACAAATGAATGGTTAGGATATGTAGATGGATGTTAATTTGACAATGATGACTTATGACATGTAGATTTGATATCTTAACATTTCAAATGGAATAATTAAAAAGACTAGGAAATGAAATATATTTCAAATTATGTTAATGTTGATATTATTATTATGTGCACTTATGTTGTATATGTTTATTTGACCCCCTTGGACTACCGATGCTCAAGTTTGATGTGCAAGAAGAGGAACCATGGAAATTTAATGGGGAAACAAGGTATAGACACATGTTTAAATGATTCTGCCAAGATGAATCTTTGTAAGATTCGTAAACCTCATTTTCATGTGTTTATTTTGTAACTGTGAGACGTATGTGTGTAGTGTGTATTTCATGCATAGATTCTAAACATGTCATGTGTGATGTATAGCGCATTTTGTGTGTGTCACTTGGCACTTGTACTCACTATGTGAAATGACATATTCTTTGATGATGGATCATGTGGCCACCTTATTCCAAGTTAAATGCCTTAATTGAGAAATTTGATTTATTGCCCTAAATTAGTAAAGAGAACAAGGTTATCACCATGGGAAAATTTGGAATTTGAATTACCTAGCATTGGGAGGGCCATAAATTAACTCTAAGGTGAGTTTTTGAAAAAAATAAACCATACCCATGTTAGTACTTTAAGTTAGGGGGTTAATAATGACCTCTAGGGTGCCTAGTAGACCTAGGAGACTCCAAAAAAAATGCATTCTTTATTGAATCCGAAAATGAGAGGGATATATAGAGGCATGGCTAAATTGGAAACTCACTTGGCCACTCTCTATCCTTAGAGACAACTAGGGTTGGAGGAAGAGGATAAGGAGATCTACTACAACTATCCATTGTCATTGCTTGGAGTAAGGTTGGTACCCATGATCCATGGTGTTCTTCATTTTTCATGTAGAATAGATATGGTGTTCTTCATTCCATGATGAATTTGGTGTATTGTAGATGTGGTTTGTTGGAAAATATCTTTTGTCTGAGTGTTGCATGTGAGAAGTTTTGGGTGAATCCTTCCTTGAATCTTGTTTTGCTTTCATGTTGTGTGTTTTGTGTAATGGGTGTGAAGCATCACTCACCCTTTGGAGGGAAGAGATGCTTGGGTGAAGGGGTTAGTTGGGCTCACTCATGTAGTTGAAGAACTCTCCCATGTGTGGAGATGAATTTTGTATGTTCAATGGAATGTGATCTTCTTGTTTACTTGCATTTTGGGAGGTATAAGGAGGTGTGTGGAGGGGAAGTTGTTGTAAGCCCCAAAAGGGCATGTTGATAATGAGAAAATGTGCATATTGTGAATCATAGCTTTGGAAATCCTCCTCATGGTGAGAGCCCACCTTCACCCTATACTTGGTACAATTGTTGAATCTTTGTACAAGCCTTGGGTTGGGTTTTCATGTATGGTATTGTGTAGAGTTGTGTTATTTTGTTGTGATCATGCTTGATATGTGATTGTGTGGCATGCAACCATTTGTGCCTTGTTTCCCCAAGCTTGGTGGGTGGGCTCCTTGAGGCCTAGTTTCGAAGGTGAGCCGCCATGGTTCTACATTTGTCTTTTGTTGTAGGTTCTTGCTTGAGGCCTTGGACATTTGGAAGATTGTGAAGTTTTACTCTTGCATAGATGAAGAGAATACCAATGCTTTGTATCAAAATGGAGGACAATGCTATCATGTTATGTGAATTCATTGTATTGTAGGAGTGTTGTTATTGGTCTCATGCATGTGACAATTTGAGAGGAATTGTGAAATATCGTGTTTGTAAGGTTCTTCCATTGTGTATCTTGATAGGATGATTCCACCACCCCATTTCTTATTGGTTATTGTGTTCATGTTTTCTTATCATCACTTAAATTTGGAATGTGTTGAAGGAAAGAATTTGTATTATGATATACCTTGAAGGATAAATTGGACATTATCACCTTGATATCTTTATCTCCTCAAATTTCATGGAAGAAGATTATTGTGGTGAGATTTTTGAATCATAATCTTGGATATGAATGTATTGATGAGAAGAGTTAAGTTTCATTATAGGCATTAATATGATGTAATAAATCCATCCATTGTTATTTTGTTATTCTCCATGTTTATAGATTGATTAGATGCATTGGTGATCAATTCTTATTCTTACATGGTTGTAGAAAATATGCATTGGTAGATAGTGATTTCGTATTCAATTTTCTTTTATACCATGAAATGGAATCATCATGAAATTTGAATATTAGTTGTTTAAAAGTTGCATGCAGAAGTTTTTTTTTTGTTGTTATGATCACGTATTAGTATCTTTGACATTAGTTTGGAAGCATTAAGAAATCTTTATGAATATAATCCTTTAGGTTTACTCCATAGATTATGCATTAGATTTGAATGTACATTGATCAAATTTTATCTTTCCACTTTGTAACAATCCAAGAAAATTATGAAGAAAATTTAGACAATAAGATCTACTCTATAACTAAGACCTGGAAGTGCATATTGGCTTGCTGGAAAATGTATGGGAAAGAAAAAAAAATAACCCCCTCCTATTACAGTCCATTAAAATAATAGACCCTTAATGAAATATTAGAATCTTGAATATTGATGAGTTAGGGAAAAAAAAAGATCATTTCAAAAAAACTCCTCATTAATAATGTCAGATTTGAGATTTGAGTGATGAAGCCCTTGATCTATGATATGACCTATACAAAAGAAATATACTTAAAAAAAGGAAACAAGAAAGAAAGTAATGTTTATATAATGCAAACTGATTCAACATAATTAATGAGGAAATATGTTCCTTCTCCTAACCCATTTCTTCTTACCTATGTACCGCCTCTCCACCACAAGCAAATGAAAAAATATATATATAATAACTTAGAAATGATGATGGGATTGCTGCCCCCCCCCCCCCAACCCCCTCTCTAGGTGACCAAGTAGATGCTAACTTGGTGGAAACAAAATCAAGCATTTAAAATTGACTCTAACATGGTAGACCTCTCTTTTCATACGCCTAGTTTGGGGAATGGTTGAAAAAGATAACAATTTACTAAAGCAATCAACTTGCACACCTACCCACATATGGAGAAAGGGGAACCACTTAAAAAGAAGTCTTAAAGGATTTTTTTTTTTTAAGAAAACCAAAATGCTCATTACAACCTCCTTGGAAATGGTGGTACCCATGCCCACTTGCACAAAAAATCCCTAGGTGATGGGACTTAGAGCCTTTCACTTGTTTGTGGTGGGTGTGAACAGAGCCTAGGCTAACTTACTACAAATGACATGGGGAAATTTGGGAAAAGTAGAAAGACTTAGGGAAAGTATATGGTATTATGTATTAGTAAGTGGGTTTTATTAGATTTTTTATTATAATTTGATTTAGGAATCACTAAGTCATGATTAAAGTGGATTTTTTATTTTTAGTTGATTATAGCTATTAGGTGAGTCAAGGGTAGTATACATACATCATTTCTCTTAAAATATTGATTATAGTATAAATTGATTTCATTATTACCTGCACAATAATTTCAAATGTAGTAGTTTTAATTTTAACATTAAAGAATGATATTGTTAGCAATTAAGATAAAAGATGTGTATTAAATATAGGTGTTTTAAATATAATAATTATAATAATAATCAAATAATAATAATAATTAAAATAATTAAATAATAATAATAATATTAATATCAATATAATGATAAACCTAAAATTAATGGAAGCAAATGATTAAACGAATAAACATCTTCTCGATTCAAACCTTAGGTCTTCTATCGCTACAATGTCACAAATTAAGTTTTTACTTGTACATCAAAATGTTTCATAGTGGGTGTAAAAGATTAAGAGCTCACAACCATTACACCCTATGTAGTTTTGCATTTAATATCTAACAAATTAGGTAACCACCACAGGAGGAACTCGAAATCTAGTTCCAAGTAAACAAAATTTGTACCACTAACATTCTTCATCCCCTCCTAGTTCAAGGATTGATTGAGTTCTTACCTTCATTCTCTTCATCAAAAAAAAAAATAGTTGTGTTTTTTTTTTTCCATGAAAAATTATGGGCATGACACCATAAGAATTTGTGGAAATAGGGGTGTTTAGTTCCCCATCTCCAATCCTTTATAAAATTCAATCTTGCTATTTCACTCAAGTTGCTAACTGGCTCATTTAGGATGTCTCTGAATCCTATTAATAGGATCACTAATTAAATGTTCATAAAGATAAAAGAGAAAAGCTTATATTGAAAATAGTTCCTAGGAAAAAACTTTGTTGTACTGATGATGAAATTAGATCAAACTATCCTTCAGTTTACACCCTCATTTGGTTTATTTCCCTATCATGGTTGAATTTTCTCTTATCCTCTATGTCTTCAAGTCACACAAAAAATCTCTTTTGAGGTAAAAAACACCAATCTTACTACATGATGACAAGCTTTTCCTTTTTTCCATGGATGTTGTTCCACATATTCATTTGCCCCATCATGATGATACTTGTCCATTCATTGTTTGATACTTAGAAAAAATGCAAATTTGGACATTACTCAAAACAAAACTTCACAAAATGACTAGGAATGGAAATATATCTTTATGGGACAAGTGGATATCATGAATGGAAGGTTTTAGAAACATTAAACACCTCTTAGGCCTCAAAAGGATAGCCAGATACACATGCATTAAATGCATTTTAAAAGGCTCAAAAGCTTTGAATGGTACTCAAATCGGGAAGGAAATTTTGAGTCCCAACATGTCTTTCTATCATCTGAGATTTTCTATTTCCACATCCTTTTGATTTAAGTCCTAATTTGCAAGAATTCATTTATTCATCATGTCTAGTTCAGTGTTTGTGAGTTTTTGTACATCTAATATCCTTTCTCAAGTCTGGTAGCCATTACCCTTTTGTCTTCCTCAACCATAGCCTTGTCTTCTTCATCTTTCTTAATTCTCTTGATCACTTCACATAGTATTACTAATTTTATTTCATGTTCCTTTTTCATTCCTCTTACTTCTTCATTCAAGAGTTTATTCTTTTAAAGTAGATCTGCAGATGCTTTGTCATTTGGATTGAATAGTTCAAACAGTCCTTTAGTCTCAACTTCTTCATACAAAATTTTTTTATCCTAGATATCCAATTCCTTTCTTATTTTTAGTGATTTCTTCAAATCTTATCTTACTTTCTCAAGTTTCTATAGTATGAGTTGGATGTCAATCACCTGATTGTCAATAACCTTGTCAAGTTTACAAGCCTCCATCTCCAACATCTAATCTCCAAGCGATTAAGCTTCTCCAAGAGAACTAGGCTCTAATACCAATTGTTGATTTATGGAAGTATAAATAGGACAACCAAATACTAAGAGAGGGGGGTGAGTTAGAATCTAAAATACTTTAACTTTTCATCAATTCATTGACACATCCATAAATTGTCTTATGGATGTAAAAATTGTAAACATAAAATTTTTGTAACATGTAGATATAATCTATCAAATGCATGATAATAAATAACTAACACAATATTTGGTTGCCTAGAAACCCTCTAAGGTGAAGGTAAAACTAGGGTGGGGATGACATCCATAAATCTTCAGTATTGCAGTAATAAAGTTAGCCTATTAGGGTTACAATGTTTGACCATAATATATGATCTACCATGTGAGGGGTTTGAACTATTAAAATCCTTTGAGATTGTTAAGTTTCACCCTATTAGAGGATTTAACACTTACAATAAAGTAAGGAATCTGTTAGGATATTTACATAGGTCTATTAAGATCACTCTATTAAGAGATTCGCCTTAATTCAAGTTGATTAGAACTGATTTAGTACCTTTCTGGGTTTTCTCTGTAAGCTAATTTTGAGTCTTCTCTTTGCAAATTGATCCTCTCTTCTTATTTAATAAATATTTTCTTCCCCTTCAATGCACTTATTAGGTTACTTGTTCGACTAAAAAAACATAACTTATACTTAACTTCTAATCTGATTTTGATCATTCACTTCACCATTCATATATTACTCTTTTCTTTATATTGTCTGTCACACCATAGCTCATATGATCTATGTTAAAATATTCTCTATTTATAGAATTCCATAAAGATTTTTCTAGATGATTCCTTATTTTTCCTCTTCATCTAAGTCATTAATCATAGAACATAGGGTGTTAGAAATAGGAATTACTTAGAGGGGGAGTGAACTAGTAATCTACAAGCTTTAGTCACCAACTAGATATTACTTGTTACTTTAAACCATACATAACAAAGTAATAAAGTAATGTTGAATAGTAATAGTAACCATGCACAAAGATAACTCATAACACCATATTTTGTTAACTAGGGAAACCCTAGCCAAGGGAAAACCCCGGTGGGGATGATACCCACTACATAATATACTGATATATAAGTTCCTTGTTAGAGGATGAACCCTATTAGGAGTCAATGGGAAAATTTATTATAGAGAGTCCTTGTTAGGAGACTTCAAATCCATGTTAGGAGATTCCAACCCTATTAGGAGTTATGGTACAATAGATGCAAGATGAGCCCACTGCCCAAACATGCACTTCCAATTACAAGAAGAGCTCACTGCGCAAACAATTAATTAGGCTTTTGGAATGTAGGTATGGTAACTTCTTCCTTAATTCAATCTTGGATCACAAAATCAAATTTGCATATATCACTTTCACAAAATTTTGCATATCATAACTTGCACAACTTCCACTTCTTATCGCAAGATGTCCTTTGCATAAATACCATGCCTTTACACAAATTATTGTTGGGTTGGCTAAGACAACAATACACTTTTCCAACTTAGAGTAAACATCTAGGATGTCACCCCTAATTGGTTAAGTAATTATTTTGTAAACAAAATAATTCCTTTCCTTTAATTTCATTGTTCTGTTACATTGCTAAAACAAGAAAATCTATTTTCTGTACAGTCCATACTGACTTCCAAGGTTATACACATCTTCATCAACATGTATACTAATCCATCTAACTTCGCTAGCCATAATATGGCATCAGCAACAAGCTACAAACAAAATAATACACTATTGTATACCAAATTCATACTTAGACAATTTCTGAGTACCAAAAGCTAAGTATCTTTATTTTTGAGGTTTCCTATAAGCATGTACATCATGTGTTGCATAAATGACAACAATTACATATTTTCATTAGCCAATTATCAACATAGGGATCTATAATCCACATCATAAAACACGTAAAATTCTCTGTAACAACCTCTACATATATTAAATGTCCCTTACAAGTCAACTTGAAAATGGTTTACCTCAAAGTTTGTATCATTTATGACTGTATGTAAACTCTGCATTTCTCAACACTTACTGTCTCTGATACTCAACATGTTGCTAATGCTCGGTGTGTATTATGCTTGGCACTTACTGTCTAACTCGATACTTATATGCTTGAACTGCTTGATAGGTGTTGAACTAGTTTTGTATAGAAAATACTTGGCAACCACATACTTGCTTAGCTCCTATAGAGCATGGTATCTACAATTTTATATACAAGACTAGGCCTATATAAAGTATCTCGGTCATAGTAATGATTATCTAACTCTGCCTAGTAATAGAATAAGTTATGGCCTCTAGAAATTGGGCTTCCTAAAGTTATAATTTGGTAATTATTTTCAGTTGACTCTATGTAATAAATATAAAAATAATAATTATTTGGGGGTCGATTAGACTAAAGGGTTAGGGATAAATGTCTAGAAGCTTTCCAAATAATGAAAACGTGCCTATATAAGGAAGGGAAATTTTTTCTAGGGAAGTTTTGGGTGGTGGTTTGTAGCTTTGTCTTGCAAAATATTATAAGAAAGGTGCCCATGTGGTTTTCCATATTATATTTCTAAAATCTGTAATTCCATACTTTTTAAGATAATAAAAAGTCCATATTTTGTTCTCTCATTTTTTTCTTATTACTCTATTTCTATAATGTGTTTATAGTATTAAGGGGAGCACCCTATTGAATTTGATGAAATTTCAATCCCATAGTTCCCAAGAATCACCTGCATGCAAACACATATCACAAAAAGAGAGAAGAAAAATCTCTGGAGGCTAGAATTTCTAGATCCATAGATGAGATATTATTGATGAGAAAAAAGAGAGATTGCTATTATAAAAAGTGAATTAATTAATTAAAAAGAGATGTATCCTTATAAAAGGAGATCAAAACCCTAATAGGTAAAACCTAGGTTGCATGATAATAATAAATAAAAGAATTAATTATTATATGCCTAAAGTTTAGTTTAAGTAAACTAGAGATAATAAGTGACTTAATAATTAAATAAATATGATTTAATTAATAAGAAAATGTTATATTACTCTAAAAACCCCCAAGATAAACTTAGGAAGTAGTTAACCTAGAAATTACTACTAAAATTAAGTTTGGGTCTCAACAGCAAGGCTTGATGTGGTACCCAAGCACAACCAAATCTCTGAAAAGAGGAGAAATAGAGAAAACCACATGGGAAAAACTCTACTCTAAAAATAGATGGAAATAATGCTAAAAAGAACTATTGAAGGATTGAACAAGCCTCCAAACTAGGGAATTTCATAAAAGATAAGAATAGAAGATGATCATGAAGAACACCACTAAAGCATGAAGCTGCAAACACTGTCAAACCGTTGATCTAAAGATCCTCCACTATATAGAATATGACTAGGTAAAGAAGAATTAGTCTATAGAGCTAATTAATCAAAGATGGAAAGTACCTTCATGGCCTCCAAAAATAGGAATGAAAGAATTTATATATCGTAAATGATCTATCTCAACAAATTGTATAGGCATCTAGCCACTACAATCACTAGTATATAGGATCAAATATTGAATGCATAACTCATTCCATCGAAACAAGAAATTAATAGAACCAATATAACCCCTCTATAATGCTAAGAGGTAAGACATGAATACTAAAACTAAATGCAATATCTCCTACGGTAAGAAGAACTAGAAATATTGAGAGTGCAAAAGAAGTACAAACACCTATAATGGCACGTGTCATCAACACATCATGAGCATAATATCATGGGAAGACCACTCACTTGACAAGTGAAGATGGAAAATATGGCCAACATGAAACCGCCCAAGGCAATTTATAATGTAGTACAAGTACAACAAAACACAAAGATGTGCAAGATCCCAAAATGCAATATAGTGGCACTTTATCTTAGTGCGTTTGCAAAAATACTACAAAAGGATGTCAAAAAAGATCAAAAAAGACATAAGGCTGATACAAGAGATAGTACAACCCATGAAAAATTATCTGAAGCAATAAAATTGATCTCTAGACCTAAAATAACCAAAATATCCACCAAAATGCAAAAAAAAAAAAAAAAAAATTGAATGGGATGTGCCTAAAGCAGAATTTAGAAAATAGAATGTCGAGCAAGATATGCCTCTCAGAGTAAGAAATAGAACCTCTAAGTTTGACTGAATAAAATGGAAACCAAATAGCATCAAAATTCCAAATAAACTACACCATCATGATAGGCTCATAATCATCTTTTCAGTGATATATCATTTGTGAAAAATAGAATCTGGATGAGCAAGTTACGACCAAAAAACCACATGAAGTTCAAAAAAGAGCTAGAAGACAAAAGTTTAAAAAAATATTACCATAGAATCCATGCTAAAATGTCTAGGACAGTGAGCCCAATAGTAAAAAAATCACTTCAAGAAATTCGTTATTTTTGTACCAAACATTCTTGATTTGCATGCCAAGAATCTTGATTTGCATGCCAAAAAATCTTAATTTTTGTGCCAAAAAATCTCTATTTCTGTGTTGAAAATGACAAAAATCACCGTCTCGAGAAACTTGCCTCATCTAGGAGTAATTATTTTTTCCTTCAATTTTAACCATTTCCAAATTGGACACATTTTATATGAAAATGGGGATTTTTGGGCACTCTGAGCTCAGTGGTGAGGTCCTTATGGGCTCAAAGTGCACTAAAAAAAGATGATCACCCAGATCCAATACAAAAAATATCTAAAAAATGAAATACTCTTAAAGCAAATACACATATCTAAAAGCCAAGCCAAGTCTTTCATAAATAGAATAGGGGCATGGAGATCTAGAGCTCTGACACCATGTGGAAGTTGATGAAAGATCAACACACAGCTCCCAAGAATCACCTACATGAAAACACCTATCACAAAAAGAGAGACGCAAAAGTTATGGAGGCTAGAATTCCTAAATCCATAGATGAGACATTCTTGATGAGCAAAAACAAAGATTGTTGATATTATCAAAAGTGAATGAATGAATTACAAAGAGATCAATCCTTATAAAAGGAGATCAAAACCCTAACAAGTAAAACCTAGGTTGCATGATAATAATTAATAAAAGAATTATTTTTTATATGGCTAAAGTTTAGCTTAAGTAAAATAGAGATAAAAAGTGACTTAATAATTAAATAAATATGATTTGATTAATAATAAAATAGTTTACACACCCTTCATTGAGTGTTATCAAAGTAGGAATTCTTGAGTGTGTAGATAAATCACCGATTGTGAGGAAGTTTGCACTAGGATCATGTTTTTATCTAAGAGTATTGACATATCACTAATTATGAGATAATTTACATCAGGGTCGTGGTTTAGGGTTTTAGGGATAAGTGAAAAAATTCCTCCACAAAGGGAATGTGGTAAAAGAGCTCAAGTTTTTCCGCCTAAGATTAGAACCCTTTAGAGAAAAATGCAAGCATTATAAGAATAGATTCACAGAGGGATGAATCTTGATGTAAAAGATGAAATTGAGTATGAAATAAAAGAAGGAAATATTGATGATTAAGGAGAAGATTAAGTTCTAAACTAAGAGGGAGAAAGGATTTTTTGGGGCTATTTCCAAAATTGGGAAGAGACCTAATATTGAGGTTCTCATAGTTTTTGGAAATCTTAACCAAGATGAATTGATCAACTGGATCAAAGAATTAGATGAATTGATCAACTGGATCAAAGAATTAGATGAATATTTTGAATTTGAAGATATTGAGGATCTTGATAGGGTCAAGTTTGTGAAGTTCAAACTAAAGGGTTGTGCAAAGATTCGATGGCAGGAGATTCAATTAGATATAAATAGAGGAAAGGGCTAGAAAATTAGAAGATGGGATAAGATGGTGGATAAATTAAAGTAATAATTCATTATCATTGATTATGAGCTTGATCATCTAAATAAAATGCAAGGGTTGAAACAAGAAAGAAGATTTTTTTGGGAACATAAAGAAGAGTTCTATTGAGCCCTTATAAGAGCAGGCCATGTAGAGGCTAACAAGGAGAAATATGATGTTTACCTTAATGCATTGAGGTCATGTATATAGGAGGAATTGTGTCTAGTTTGGATATTGTCTAGTATTTAAGAGGCATACTAGTTTTCCCTAAGAGTAGAGAAAAAGTTGAACAAGAAGTTTGAGTGTAGGTAAAGCGGATGAGATCATGGTGGAAGATCTAATAGACAATCTTATGGAGGGAAAAATGAAGATCAAAAAAAGAAGGATGAGGCTAGTAGTAGTTGGAATTAGAAGGGAACTAATTTTAATCATTTCTATGACCTAAATAATAGAGATCAAAGAGGAAGAGGAAGATGAAAAGGATCAGAAAGAGGAGGCTTCTATGGAACATGATTTTACTGTAAAGAAGAATTTCATAGAGAATTCAAATATCCTTAGGAATGATGAAGGACATATAGAAGGATTGAAGGCTAGGATAGAGTTGTGCATGTAGATGAAGATACCAAATCATCACATTCTAAAGATTTTGAAAGAGGAGAAGTCCTAGTTAATAGAAGAATCCTTCTAAATGGTGAGAATGATCTCAAGCAAAGAAGGAACTTATTTGACACCAAGTGAAAATGTGACGATAAGTATTATGATATGATTATTTATGGTGGAATCATGATGGTTATAAATTTAAATCTCAAGAGTAGAAACACCCATGTATGTACTAGATTTCCTAGGTGCACAATGACCATAAGGTCATGGTAAATGAAAAATATCTAATAAAGTTTAATATTGGGAGTGACCATGATGAGATACTTTATGATATCATCCCTATGGATGCATTTCATATGTTGTTGGGTAGTCCATAGAAATTTGATAGACATTTCATTTATAATAGTTGTGTGAATACCTATTCCCTTACAAAGGATCAAGTGAGACATAAGATAAAGTTATTGAAGGACATAGAAGAAAAGGTATGTAGTGCTACCATAATATGTTTTATTGGTGGAAGGAAGTTCCTAGAGGGTATGAAACATGAGAATATATGTTTCCACAAGATGGTAAAGAAGAATTAGAAGATGTACCTACAAAAGTTGTAGATTTATTGAATGAGTTTCACGGTATTGTATCTGATAATGTGCTTCATGAATTATCACCATTAAGAAATATCAGTCATCAAATGGTCTAAATTCCAAGAGTTAACTTACCAAATAAGGAAGCACAAAAAATGACACCAACAAAAAGTGAAGAATTGAACAAATACGCACATGAGTTATTGCAGATAGAAATACTTTAAGAGAGCCTAAGTTTATGTGTTGTACCAAAAATATTAGAAACAAAGAATTATGAATAGAGGATGTGTATGGATTATAGAGCTATCAACAATATCACAATCAAGTAGATATTTTTATTGCAATGGATGGATGATATTGTGGACTATTTGAGCATAGCAATGTATTTCATAAAGATATATATGAAGAGTTGATGTCATCAAATTTGGATCAAAAGAAGGAGACAAATGGAAGATTTCCTTCAAGATAATGAAAAGGTTGTATGAGTAGTTAGTCATGCCTTTTGTTCTAACCAATGCACCAAGAACTTTCATACAACTCATGAATGGGGTACTCAAAGAACTTATTGGTAACTTTTTCATTGTTTTCATAGATGATATTTTGATCTTTAGTAAGACATTCAAGGAGAATATAATGCATATTCCTAGGGTGTTTGAGAAGTTAAGGGAAGATAATTTGTTGCTTAATTTGAAGAAGTACAATTTTGTGAAGGAGTTAGTGTACCTTAGAATTTTAGTTTTAGTAGAAGGTTTAAAGATGGATCCATAGAAAGTGAAGGCTATCCTTGAATGGCCTACTCTAAGGATACTACTCAGGTAATATCTTTTCATGGTTTGTCTAGATATTATATTTTAAAAATTAGAAGTTTTGGAAATATTTGTGGAACCTTGAGCAAAATAATTTAAGGGGATAGGAAAAAGTTTTAAGTGGACTATAGGAGCAGTTAAGAGTTTTAATTTGTTGAAGTAGAAAGTTACAAAAATATATATTTTAGAACTTCCATAATTTAATAAGTTATTTTAAGTAGACTATGATGCTAGTGGTACTTCAATAGGAGTTTTTTTGATCTAAGAAGGTAAACCTATTGCTTATTTTAGTGAGAAGATAAATGATGCTTGGAGGAAATTTTCTATTTATGATCAAGACTTTTATGTTATAGTTTAAGCATTATAGAAGTAGAGACACTACCTTCTTCCTAAGGACTTTTTTTAGTATATTGATCATCAAGCCTTGCAAAAATTGAATAGTCAAGGAAAGTTGAATCAGATGAATTTGAAATGTGTTGAGCTTTTGTCAAGTTCTACATTTTTTTTGAAACACAAAATGAGGAAGTATAATAGGGTTTTAGATAATCTTAGCAAGAGATAATTTTTGTTAAGATTGATGCATATTGAGGTGGTTGGGTTCAAGGAACTCAAGATTTTGTATCCAGAGGATCCTAATTTTGGTCAAGCTTGAAAAGCTTGTACAAAATATGTTACACTAGATAGAATAAAGTGGTTTATTTCATCATCCATGATGGAATTCTATTTAGAGGTAGTCAATTTTGTATTCCTAGGAGTTCTATGAAAAATAATCTCTTCAAGGAGAAGCATAATGGAGGGTTGGATAGACATTTTGGTCAAGATAAAAATATTTTTCTAGTTAGTGAGAATTATTACTGGTCATAATTACAAGAAGATGTCAAGAAGTTTGTATAGAGGTGCAGAGTATGTCAGATGAGAAAAAGGACAAAATTTTGAATACAAGGTTGTATTAGCCATTACTTGTACTAGAGAAGTCATACGAGGATGCTAGCATAGACTTTATTCTTGGTTTACCAAGGATTACATGAGGACATGATTCAATTTTGTGGTGGTTGACAACTTTGCAAAGATGACATATTTCATTCCCTACAACAAGACTAGTGATGTTGTTTATGTGGAATATTCTTTTTCATAGAACTGGTAAGAGTACATGGTCTACTAAAGAGAATAGTTTCAAATGGAGACACTATGTTTATTGGATATTTCTTGTGCACATTGTGGAAGAATTTAAAGACATATTTGAAGTTTATCTCATCACATCAATGATGAACTAATGAGTAGACATAGGTATTGAATAAGATTTTGGGGAATTTTCTGAGATGTTTGGTTTAAGATAAGCCAATAGGATGGGATTTAATTTTACTAGAAGTAGAATTTGCATACAATAATTCTATCAATAAAAGGACTGCTAAATCATCATTCTAGATTGTATATGGAAGTACTCTTATAAATGCTTCTAAATTGAGGAAATTTTATAAAGGAGAAATAAGTAGTGCTAAGGATTTTGATTTTACAAAACACTTGAAGAACGTTCATGAGGAAGTGAAAAAACACATTACCAAGATAAATATACAATATAAGGATAAGGCAAATGAGAAAATGAGGCATAATGTATTTTAATTTGGGGATGAAATCATGGTTCATTTGAGAAAGGAGATATTTCTAATAGGTACATGTAATAAGTTTAAAATAAAGAAATTTGGACCATGTAAAATATTAAAGAAACTTGATTTAGGAAATGCCTATGAAGTAGAGTTTCCCACTGAACTAAATATTTCACCAATAAATAATATTTCATAGTTGACAAAGTATCGTAAAGGATTGGGAATTAAAGATGAGGTCACAAAAGTGCACTGGAGTATTCTAGCACCTACTTCAACTACACAAGAGATTAAGGATGTATTGGATAGTGATGTTGGAAAAAGCACACAACGAACAAGACATAGGAATAATATCTAGTCAAATGGAAAGGATGACCTATAGAAGATGCATCATGGCTTATAAGGGAGGAGGTTAACCATCTTGGTTTTCCTCTAAGCATGTGAGACATGGTAGGGTCACTTCTTAAATTACCATGGGTGTCTAATGCAAGAGCATCATAGGTATAAGGGAAATCTTGCATTACCAAAAAATATTTATGTTTCTATTCTTTTCAATAAGGTTTGTTTTAGTGTAGAGTTACTATTAGTTGAAACTTAATAATTTTAGTAATTTGTTCATACAATCTCATACTATTCATATTTCACAGAGGGAGGTTCATCTTAGTTATATCAACTTGACAGTTGAGCTTTATTATCAAAGTATTACAGAAGTTATTGGGGCTTTTAGGTTAAAAAAAATTGAGCTCAATTTTGAAGGTATAAATGGATCTAAAACATTGTTCAACCCCTACTAATGGTTCTTATGCAACAAGGGCATTGTATATTAGGAGTTTTCATTTCTGAAAAGTGGTTATAATAGCCAATTAAAGCTATGTTTTGAAAGTTACGACCTCTGAAAGATGAGGTACCTAATTTGTAATCATTTTGAGAAAACTCTATGTAATAAATATGAAAATAGTTATTATTTTGAGGTTGGTTAGCCACAAGAGTTAGGGCTAAATGTCTAGAACCTTCCTAAATAGTGAGAAAATGCCTATTTTAGGGATGTCCATGGGTTGTCTATTGTAGTTATGGGTGGTGGTTCATAGCTTTGTGTAGAAAAATATCATAAGGAAGGTGCCCATGTGGCTTTTGATATTATATTTTTAAAATCTAGAATTCTATACTTTTGGAGATAATAAGAAGCTCATATTCTATTCTCGCAATTTTGTGTTATTTCTCTATTTCTATTAAATGTGTGTGGTATTAAGGGGAGCACCCTTCATTGTAATTATATCAATGATATACAATCTTGTGACTATGATGACTTATATGAGACTATTGATATTGATCATGATTTACTATAGATTTGTTCTCAACAATTTTCAGTCACTCCTAGTACTAAATATAGTGGCATGGCTTCTTAAAATGGTCCTTGTTAAGGACTAACTATTGTTCCTTTTTGGTGTTGGATGTTGCTTCTCTTGTGAGTTTCCAACCTTTCCTAAACATTAGACCAAGATGGGGGTAACTAAAATACTTTATTAGTTCCTCTTGTGATGAGGTCATTATGTGTTTCCTTGTTGCAATGTCATTTCCTTGTGATGTGTTACTTGTTTTATGTTTTATTCAAAAAAATTTAGAAAAATCTGTGTTGCTCCACTAACACAAGGT
This sequence comes from Cupressus sempervirens, assembly GCA_028749045.1. Lineage (NCBI taxonomy): Eukaryota > Viridiplantae > Streptophyta > Pinopsida > Cupressales > Cupressaceae > Cupressus > Cupressus sempervirens. The sequence continues at coordinate 196,504,292 of CM053788.1, forward strand.
GGAAGAGGAAGTGAACATTTTGTACTTATTCCTATATGTGTACCTATCTCCTTCTATATATTGTTACATTTTATTTTGTACATGTTATAATTTTCAATAAATGTCCTTTGTATAGCCTTCTTGATTGTTGTGATGTTGTAGTATTGAATAATTTTTGGTCTTTGTGATGTCAACCCAAAAGGACTCTTTTTCATACCCTTATATTCTTGTCCTCCTACTTCCTTTTGAGAATGATGAGATTTCATATTTTACATAATATTTTATATATTATCATATGATCATACTTGACCAAAATTTGGTAGATCCCTCTTGTGCTCTCTTTTTGTTTTATGCCTATTTCCCTTGATGTTTCCTAGCTTAGGGGCATTTCATAGTGGAAACATCTATAGTGGATGCATGTAATATTGTTTAAATCCATTTCTCCTTATGAGGTATTAGAAATCAATTTAACATGGGGGTATACACTTTGCTAAAACTTTGAATACATGCACTATGATCTTTTGCATATTCAAATCCTTTATTGGACTACTAATAGTCCTTAAGGCTCGATCCTAGTCTTTTTAGATGCCTTATTAGATTCGTAAAAATCCATAATTCTTGATCCATGTACTTCTAGATCCCTCTTTGGATTATTAACAATCCTCAAGGCTCAATCCTTGCATTTTCATTTTGAACCCTTAAGGACACACACATCCTCATGCCTAGATGGTATTTTGTATTTCTCTTTTGGTGGCATGAGTCATTGAGGGTGATGAGTTGACTAGTATGTGACATACACTTTCTATACTATCAACTCCATATGATTTGTATCATGCCTTTTTGTGTGATTCACAATGAGAGACACAAATCTTATTTGGCAAGCTTTTCACACTCTTCTTAGTTTTTTTCTTAGCGATATATCTCATCTTGAGTTTGGACTTTACAAGGTTTCAAGTTTTTTTGGGGTTTTGTAAGGCCCCTTCCCTAGTACCTGATTATAAATCTTAATAACATGAATAAGGTTAGGTCTAGGATTAATAAAGGAGATAAGATGTTGTGTTTTATATCTTGTGAGTGTTAGACTATTATCGCACACCTTATGGTAGAACGATGGTAAGAAGGTCTTGGAATCTAAGTGTACCTTGATTTATAATGGACCTAATATCTTATTAAGACTTATGTATATTATAGTCATTTTTGTGCTTAGTATCATGTTTGAATTACATTAGGTTGACAAGTTAAGACCATATGGAATTAAGACTTGAGGTGCCATAACTTAGAAAACTATGTTGATGGGTTCCTCATATTCAATGGTCTATTAGGATAATTAAATTAGATGGCTAGAATGGAAAGATAATTTGACACTACCCTTATGGGTACTAATAGTAACAATAGACAAATTGTTGGCAATTTAGATAAAGCTTACTCGGTAGAGCTTGGCATGATGTAAATATAATAAGTCAGTTTGTCACAATGAATGATGATTAAGATGAAGATATAGTGTATTGACTAACAAATATAATGGGTTTACCTAATGACATATTTTGAACCTATGCTTACATGATTATGAAAACATCCTGATTCCTTGAAATTAGTGATTTTTGAGACATAAGCCTTATCATGTAATATCTCATAATGATAACAAGCTAGTGTTAGTAATCAAACTATATTTAATTGAATCAAGTATACTAAGTTGTGATGATTACATTTTGGTGGTTTCGACCTAAGGTATGTAATCAGAACTAATTTTCATGATGGCTGATTAAGTAACATAGATCCAATATTTCATCATTTGGATAGGAAATGGATCAAGATGTGATTCAGAATATTAGTTGGATCATTTGATTAGAAAATTAATGTTGATATGCAGATTTTGACAATTAAACATTTGAAAAACTTTATATGAAAATGATTGAGAAATAAAAATTGATCATGACAATTGAGTATGCTAAAAATTGATTTTTGATTAAATATGATATGTAGATTTTGATATCCTAACATTTTGAAGGTCTTATTTGAAATGATTAAGTAAAGGAATTCCATTGAATTATGTTAATATGGGATTACTTAACATTTAAAATCAAATGCATTTCTGATATGTATTTTATATGGCCTTCTAGGACTACTGATGCTTGAGTTTAACGTGCAGCAAGTGGAACCACAAAAATTTTGGGGGGAAACAAGTTCCAAACTTATGTGAACACAATTCAACCAAGGAAAATCTTTGGAAGATTCAAAAGCCTTGTTGTGAAAGTATTTTGTTTTGTAAATGTAAGTTTTCTTGTATGTGGAAGATTCGTAATCCAAAAATGCATTAGGGACATGTCATGGAGAAATGTTTTTTTGTTTTTTTTGGTGTCACTTGAGACTTGTGGATTTTGTGTGTAATGACATGTCATCTAGTGTTTTGGTCATGCTGTCATTTTACTATAAAACTAATTACCTTTTTAATGAATAAGTAAACCTACTTGACAAGGGGTAGGATGGGTCACAATCAAAGGAAATTCAAATTTTCACTTGACTAGGGTATTGAGGGGTCATTAGGTGGTTCTAAAGTGTCTTTTATAATAAGTTTCCCATATGATAGTAGAACATGTTAGGGACCTAATTTTGACAACAATAGTGCCTAGGCAGCCTAGGGGGGGCCCTTTACCCATGCATTCTTCCATCAATTTGAAATTGGAGTTGTCACATGTGTTTTCTCCCATGTTTCCACTAAGTCAAATATAGAAAATTTAGAGCAAAGACAAGTTTGTAAGAGAAAATGGCTTGGTGTCTTTACTAAACTAGTTAGTGGGAAGGCGTTATTAGAGAGTCTGGGACAAACTAGTGGGGTGTTCACCCACTCTCTAAGTTTAGAGACAGTAAGGTTTTTTGTAAGGCCCCTTCACTAGTACCTTTTTAAAAATCTTAATAACATGAATATGGTTAGATCTAGGAGGAATAAAGGAGATAAGATGTAATGCTTTGTCTCTTGTGAATGTAAGACTATTACTGCACAAATTATGATAGAACAAGGGTAAGAAGGTCTCAAAATAAGTATGCCTTGAATTATAATGAACTTGAAATCTTCTTGATACTAGTGTATACTTTAGTCATTTTTGTGCTAAGTATCATGTCCAAATTACATTAGGTTGATAAGCTAAGACCCTATGGAATAAAGACTTGAGGTATCACAACTTGGAAAACTATGTCAATGGGTTCCTATTATTTGATGGCTTGTTAAGATAATTAAATTAGATGGTGAGTAAGGAAATATTTTATGAACCAATAAAAGATAATCAATCTATTCTATGATTGGATCCTAAAACCATGTGACATGACTATGCAAACATCCTGTCTACCTGACGTAATTGATACACTTTATAATTATCTCATAATGATAATGAGATATTGATAGCAACCAAATGATATTTAACTAAATCAAAGGATATTAGTAGAGATGCTTTCATTTTGATGGTTTGACCTAAAATATGTATTTGGAACTAATTTCATGTTGACTGTTCTAATAGTGTAGATTCAACATTCCATCACTATGATAGGAAATGAATTTTGATTAGATATTAATCTTGATATGTAGATTTTGGATATTTTGACATTTTGAATGAATTAATTGAAATGATTAGGAAAGGAAATTTAATCAAACTATGTTAATATGGATTTACATAATATTTAAAATTATATGCATTTTACTTAACCACCTTGGACTACTAATGCTTGAGTTTAATGTGCAAGAAGAGGAACCATGGAAATTTTCGGGGGAAACAAGTTCCAAACCTATGTGAACATGGTTAAACCAAGGCGAATCTTTAGAAGATTCAAAAGCCTCATTGTGATCTATTTTATTTTGTAAATGTAAGTTTTCTTATATGTGGAATGTTTAATTATAAAGATGCATTAGGGATATGTCATGGTGATGTGGAATGTGTTTTTATGTGTCACTTGACACTTGTGGATTTTGTGTGCAATGACATGTCATCTAGGGTTTTGTTCATGGTAGCATTTTACCCAAAAACTAATTACCTTGCTATTGAGTAAGTAAACACATTTAACAAGGGATAGGATGAATCACAATCAAGAGAAATTCGAATTTAGACTTAACTAGGATTTTGAGGGGTCATTAAGTGGTCCCAAAGTGTCTTTTATGTGAAAATGAGCTACCCATATGATAGTATAACATGTTAGGGACCTAATTTTGACCATGATAGTGATTAGAAAACCTAGGGGGGGCCTTTACCAATGTCTTCTTCCACCAATTCTAAAATGGAGTGTCACATGAGTTCTTTTCCATATTTCTACTAATTCAGAAATAGTAAACTTAGGGGAGACAAGCTTGTAAGAGGGAGTGGCTTGGTGTTTTTGTGAAAATAGTTACTCGAAAAACCTTTTTAAAAGATTCTTGGACAAACTAGTGGCATGTTCACCCACTCTCTAAGTTTAGAGACAGCTAGGGTTTTGGAGGGAGGCTAAGGGAGCTCTCCATCAACTATCATTGCCTTAAGCTTGGACCAAGGATGGTGCTCAAACCATGACCATTTTTTTAGCATTGCATAATGAATCTGTAAGTATGGAATGTTGTTTTTGAATCAAGGATTGTTATGGTAATCTTTGTGTTGTGTTGTGATTGTGCAATGAGTTTCATGCATTTTCTTGGTTTTCTTCCTTGATCTCTTTGTTTTGTTTTAGAATGTTGAATTTGTTCATGCGTGTGAAGGCTTCACTCACCCTTGGGAGAGAGGAGAAGCCTTGGGTGAAGGGGTTAGTTGGGTTTAGCATTGAAGTTGAGAGATTTTCTTCATGGAGAGGGTTGTGTTGTTCATGGAGTATGGGCTCCATTGAAGCCATATGCCTTGTTTGATAGCCTTGAAGAGGTATTGTATTATGGGAAGTATAAGTGTATTGATTTGATGAGAAGGATGTATTGGATAGCCCTGAAGAGGTATTATGCAATTGCAAATGTATATGTGTATATGGATATGGCATTTTCCTCTTTGGAAAGCCCACCTTCACCCATTGTTTCATGATTCCAATGGTGAATCATTATGTTAAACCTTGGAGGGTTTTTTAAATGTATTGTGAAATTTAGTTCTGCATGCATTATGACATGTTTGAGTCTCATTTCCCCTGCTCAATGGGTGGCTTCATAGAAGCCTAGGATGGGAGGTGAACCTCCATGGTTCCAAGTTTTGTTTTGTCATGCAAGTTTTGAGGAAGTAGATTCTATGAAGAGATTAGGTTTTCACCCTTGGAAATGTTGAGAAATCAAGTGTTGTGGAGAGACTAATTTTTTCATGCCATCTCATAAAGTGTCATGATGTTGAGTTCTCCATTGTTATTTTCATTGCAGTATGAAAGGTATTTACTCCCCATTGTATATTGTTGCGAATGTATAAAGTGAAGTTTGGAAACTTGTATGTAGTTGTTTTCCAAGAGAAATATTATAACACTACTATAGTTGTGTAGGAAAGAAAAGATTAATTCATTTAAAATGACATCTAATGTTGTGGGGAAGCATATTGAAGTTATTTAGATTAACTCATTATTCTTGCCTTGACTTTGTATTCACTCAATAACCGAATCCTATGGTATTCTCATTGTGAGAAGAATATTGTAATGATCATTTAATGTAGTTTGGAAGGTTTCATTTAAAGACTCTCTGTTATGCATCTTGAAGGAACGGATAGTATCAAGTTTTTTCTCTTTCTAATAGTTTTTGTGTATGTAAGGTCGGATAGTATCAAGTTTTTTCTCTTTCTAATAGTTTTTGTGTATGTAAGGTGAAATAATTAGATAGGCTTTAAAAAAATCATATGCATCTTCTCATTTCATCAGAACACTTAGTTTTAATTTTGGGATAATATAAACAAGAAGTTAAATCTTGAGTACCATAAATTCATAGGTTGAATGAATGCAAGAATTGATATCAACTTTTTAATAGGAGTGATAGAAAATGTAAAATCACAATACTAATGTCCTATATTTGTAGATTTCTAAAAGAAATTGGAAGCAAAAACCATATAACACAAGTGAGACAACTTGTTGTAGGTATAGATTTCCTCTCTGGAATTTGTACAGAGGAAGTTAAAAAGTGTTGAAAACTTATTACAGATTAATATTTTATTCAAGGGCATATATCCAGAATATTTATATAAAGATGTAATTAAATGACTAATTTTGAGTAAGAAAGCCAAAATAGCTATAATATAATCCAAGGACTTACCTGGGTACCTAAACTATGTCTAATCACCTTGGGAAGTGGTAAAACACTCCATCTCTAAGTGAGTTCATGTGGGTAGAAGAGCCACCTTTAAAATTTTAACATGCTAAAGAAAATATAAACTCATAATATTTTAATCAAAGCAAACTAAAGGGTAAAATATTTATATCAACCTAATTATATACAAACCTACACTTCCTAGGAAAATTCATGCCTATGGACACATGTTCAAATGTTGCAATATTGGCTTATAACTTCATAATTCCATAGCCTCCTTTAGGCCATCTTGATGCACAGGATAAAGTGCAAGGTGGGCTGACTCAAGTCAAAGACATTACCTAGGCATCCTCACCTTGGAAAGATAAAAGCACGCCCACCTAGGAAGAAGCACCTTGGGATTGGGTGCTAACATACCTTGTTATGTAAAACTTACTTTATGTGTTGACATACCTTTTTATATCAAACTTACTTTACCTTATAACTTGTCGTAATCTAACATAAGACAGAGGCTAATGTTTGGCACCCCACCTTGGGAGAAGAGTAATGGTGCCTTGTGGGAAGGTGGCTTCATATTGGTTGTACACCTTCCTAGAAGCCTTGAAAAAGTGACTTGGGATTGACACATCAAGCTAGCCCCTAATTTGGGGAAAAGAAAGTTATGGCATGGTTTGGGGTCAGAATTAATGTCTTGGAAAGAGGTAATGTCTTGGTTGGTTTATGGGAAGTGTAGATGTAAGGTTAGG